>JAVTVJ010000090.1:0-1200000 GCA_034509425.1 Eopsaltria australis | reverse complement strand
GAAATCCCTTCTCCTTGCTTGGTGGGAGACAATCAGCAGCAAAGCAAATCCTCCTCCAGCACTGAGTGCTGTGGGGTCTCTCAGTCTGTGCCTGTGCAATCAAACCTCAATTCCTGTGCAACGCCAGCCTGGGGGCACACGTGATGCATTAAGATTTTAGCCTTTATATTTTTCAAATCCTGCAATAGTGCATAACTCTAAACTCCATATAAAGTGTCAGTTACTGTCTACACATTTTATTCAGACAAAACATTTCTTGTGAGCCTGGAACTCAAGGACACCCTACAGCCTCAGGCCCTGAAAAGTAGCAACAGAAGTGAATTGGGGAGGAGCAAACTGGGGGAATGTGACTTCATTACCTGAAGCTGTAATTGGAGAAGTAACCCCTGATATGTAAATGGACCAAATTTATCTCTGTCTTGAACTCTCATGGCCATTGTCCATTTTGGGTGCAGTCTCCTGGGGAGGCTTTGTCTGCCCTTAATGTACCTGAAGGCCCTTCATTAAATAGATCTGCTTTTATGCTTTTAACTTTGTCTGGCCTCTGTTTCTAGAATAGGCATCACATGGAGCTGCCCAAAGGTCTCTGAGGTGCTGCAGGATGTCCACACCTCACCAGGAAATCCTCCCTGCTGCCCAGTGACCCAAGAGTCACCTGATGGAGCAGCACTGAGAGCCCAAAAAGTTCTTAAAAGTGGGGATATTTGAAATGAGCCCCATTTGATTCTCATTGCACCAATGTGCTTTATCTCACAAAAGCCTCCTGCAAAATGGCCCCATTTGGAAATCCTGGCTGCTAAACAGCCCAAACAGCAGCTCTGTGTCCTGCCAGGAGATTGGCAGCTTGGAAACACATCCCAGGAAGGGGAGCAGAGCAGGCACCCCTGTTTCATATCACAGAACAAAATCCTGACCCTGCAGGTGGTTCCTGGAGCTGCCTGGACTCCTACCAGGACACGATTCCCCTCCTCAGATTACCATCACTCCATGCATTGCTTCCTTCTTGCAGTTTAAATGGTAACAAGGCACTCAAATTGAAGTTGTGCCCCAAAACTGAACAAAAATGTCACTCAGTCCAGACAAAATTAAACAAAGAGAAACTGTGGCATTGTTCCTTTTTGTTGGTGATGGGTTTCATTTGGGTTTTTGGTTTTGTTCTGAGAAGAAAGACATTGTCTTTTTTGGCTTCAATTAAGGTGGGAAAGTGAGCCCTGCATTCCTGGAGGTGTTTGGGAAAGAGCTGCCTGCAAGGATTGTTCACACAGACACTGAGAGCTCTCTGCCCCTGAGTTCTGGAGCATTCAGCCTCACACTGGGGAGTTCATTCAAACAAACCCATCCCTGAGAAATGGGATTTTCCAGGCCTTACTTCTCTGGCTAATAGAAAGATTATCTTCTGATTGAAATATTAGCTTCTGTTTATCACATTGTGCCCACCAGAGGGAGAAACTCACTGAGCAGTAATGGTCCTTATTTATAGGATTATATGAAATTGAGGCACTCTTCCTAGGAGTATTTGCTGCAATAAGAACCTAATAGATTCTGCAGATAAAGTGTTTGCAAAGATTGGGTTTTCAAACAGCTCTCACATTTCCTTATCTCTGCACTTTCTGCACAGTTATTTTTTCCTGTTTTCCCCGCAGAAGTCAGATCCTTTCTATACACAGAGCTGAGGAACCACTGAATTAGGCAAGGTAGGCTCAGGATGAGTTGGCATTTTGCTGCCACACACATTTGTTTTGCATCTTCAGAACTTTACCACAGCAATTCCACTCCCTTTTCTGGGAAATTATCCCAGAGCCTGCCATTCTCCCTGCCCAGGTATTGCCTTGTGGTGTTAAAGAGTGGCAGGAGTGGAAAGAAATGGATGCTGTTACTAATTGGAGTTTAAAGGTATTAATTAGCTCTGTTTCTCTTCCATGGCAGAAGGTTATTACTGCCTTGTAGACAGAGCAGAATTCTGAGTAGGTTGTTTCTCTTTGCTGCCTGCTTTCTGCTCATCTTTAAATAATAACAACAATGCCCTGTTTAGAATTCAACCACTTTGCCATTAAGTCATCAACAAAGCACTCCAGCTCTTCATGCTGGTCTGCATTTCCAAGCCACATCAATAATAAACACCACATGCATTCTTCTCAAATCATGGAAGACATCTGCACAAAAATATGGAGATGAGAGTTGAACCCTCGGAGGGTGAGGAGAAGGCCAGCTCTGAGGGAACAAGGGTTGGGATGATATTTTTTAGCAATGGTGGATCATCTTTACTCCTTAAGTTCCACTTTCCTGGTGTCACAATAGATCATAACACATAAATTGCCAGTTTTAATCCCCTTGGGTTTATAGCATGTTCACACACTCTCAGGTACGTCAGATGAGGCTCATGGGAGATGGAAATCCATGGTAATGAACTTAATAACACACTGTATGTGGCAGGTGTTATTTGATTCATAGCAACACCTGAGAAAGGCTGAGCAAGTGTCAGCCATGCAGCCAGGAGAAAGTTATTTAGGGATGGATAACCTGGGAGTGGTGAGGCACTGCCCTGCTGCAGAGCCCAGCAGCTGGAACACTGGCAAAGGATGCAGCAGTGCAGGCAAAACCCAACCATCCTCATCTCCCTGCAGGGCAGGAAAAGCTTCCTGACCATCTCCCATGCTAATATTTTAAAATGCAGTTAAGTACTTTGTGATTTTTTCATAGCTGAAGTCCTGTTTAAGTTTGGGTTTTGTCACTTTTGCTATAATAAACAGGTGAATAGATTCATTAAAACAAGGCATTTGTCATTGAGCTCAGAGGAAAAGCAGGAATCACCAGCTCCTGAATACAGTTAGAGGTAAAACAAAATCAGAGTCTTGTCTGCAGAAGTTTGGTTATTTATCACTCCCATTTCACTGGGCTTCTCTTACTAGACTTCTCCTTCTAGAAATCTGCATCCTGAACTATTCACAGAAAAATCTAGTCCAAAGAGAGTCCTAAATATGAGCCTGGCTTTGATGTAAGCATCTTGAAACAAATAAGAGTCTATTTTCATGAATTGGGCTTTTATGTTCCTGTTACATTCAAGCCACTAAGATGATGATTGTTTTTAAAAATTGAAGCAGTTGTGCTGAAAACTACATAGATATCAGGTATTAGTAAAATATGCCATTGCTTGAAGTAAATTTCAAAGTAAAATTAATAGAACACCTTCTCTAAAAATGCAAAACAAAAATTAATGTAATATTTTGGTTTGTTTGTGTGTAAATAAGATGTAAATTAGATGCCACTGCTTTGTTGTTTGCTTTAAACTGCCTACCTGTTTACATTTTCCCTTTCCAAGCTGCAGGGGTTTCATTGCTGAAGGTATATTTCTGAAGTACTTTTGAACACTCTAACATTTAGAATATAATCTTTATCTATCAGTTAATAATTTCAAAACTACTCTAAACAATCCAATTTTTGTCATTTCATAAACACACATTGTTCTTAAAAGTTCCTTTTCATACTTTAAAGAATTTTCAGTATACAAAGGAAACAATAACAAAATGTAGGGAGGCAAAGAGGTGTCTGGGAGCCATAAACATTTCATTCCTGCAGAAGTTGAATTACTGACCCATTTTCCAGCCTGAGGAAAGTCACAGAAGTTTTTACATTTTGCTTGTCATTATTAATGGCCTTTGTTTGTCATATAAGGGAGCAGAAAGGAAGAAAAGAATTTTTGCCTATACTTTGGAAAAAATTTCAAAGCCCTCTCTCTTTACTGTATCTGATCATCCTTGGTGGGAATATATCCTCACCAGAATTTCCTCTGTTGTCCTCACCAGAATTTCCCTGAACCTCAGCTAGCTGTGAAATAAATTCCAGATCTTGAGAAGAAATGTCTCCTCCAGCAATCAATACTTTAGGGTCAGTTTTTAGATAAAACAGAGACTATGTAGGAACGTTACCCTGGAAAACCCAGAGTTTCTGTGGGTACCAGCCCAAGGGGAAGGGCTCACTCAGCCTGATGATGAACCCAGGCCAGGCTCTGACAACTCCAGAGCAAATGCCCAAATCTGTTCAGCACAGGAAGAGTTTAAGTGCCAGACCTGTGGCTACTTTGGATTTAATTTAAGAAGCATGGAGGAATGGAGAGCTGACCCTGCTGTCACACACTTTGTGTCCATTCCCAGAGCTCCTGGCTGTTCTTGGAAAGGGGCAAAGTCCTTCACTGCCCTCCTCAGAAACCCACCCTGGCACAAACAAATCTGTCTCTAAGTGTTCAAAGCCACTGCATTCCCAGGAAAGGCTTTGAGGGCAACGACTTGACATTTTCTGATGACAGCTTGCTTCCTACAGTTTAATTAATTGCACAATTCAGTCTAATGCATTCTGTGTCCCTTCCCCTCACTACTCTGGAGTACTACCTATACAAAACTGCAAAATTATTTCAAAACCTTCGGCCAGGATCCCACTGAGCTAAAAAATTCCATTGGGGGAAAAGCTTTTGTATTTGCATTCATGGAAGCAACATAAGGGAGAATTGCTTTTTTTTATCTGCACTGAAGAGGGTTAAGACCTCAATCTTAAGGAGTAGATACTGTGAGCCCTGCAGAAACTGTGCTTAAAATGCTATTCCCCAAATCATTAGAAACTATTAGTTGTATTCAGTCAAATCTGGGCAGATAAATCCCCAGAAAATCTCATGTACCTCACACACCTAAAAATGCAATGGAAATGCAGACAGTGAATAAGAAGCACTGATTTTCTTTCAAGCACCTTTTTGGAGTAATACCTTTGACCTTTTTGGAGTAATACAAAAGTTTTAAAAACACTGTCAGAAGCGTGACTCATATTTTTGTCTTTCAAAATATGGACTAATATAGTTTGCTGTAGTGGGCAGGTTATCTTTATATTTTCATTTATTTGAATACTTCTTTTATGTTTAGAACTAGGATAGACTACAGGAAAAGAGAAACTCTCCCTATCTGTACTTTCATATCTACACTTTATAAAAGCCTTTACACACATACATAAAACTGCACAGATAGAGAATTACAGAATGTCCTGAAATTACCTTTTCAGCATTTAACAGGCTCTCTCTGAACTGAGCCCTGTCTTTCCTGCCCTCTCCTCTGTGTTTAACTGAGGCCCTGCCCCTGAGTTTGTCTCTTTGGCACGAAAATGAGAATTCTGATGATGATGATGATACATTCCTTAAAAGCCTGTCTGCTCTGTATGTAAATACAGTCCTGCCAACCTAAGGTCTCCAGATCCTATTTGCAAAGGTGACTGTGGAACATTTCAGATGTCAGATGTGCACATAACCAATCTAAGAGAAAGAAAATTGATGGTTATTAGAGTTTGTCGGGATTTGGGGTTCATTGAAAACATTAAAGCTTGAAGAGTTATTTTCTTTCTGAATCAGGAGGAAAACCTGAAATACTGAAATCTGCTGCTGTATGAAAAAAAAAAGGACTAAAATTCCAATCATTTTTATAAAATAATATAATTATATATTTATTTTAAAAATTATTCCTGGTAAACAGCAGAGTATCAAAACCAGCTATTCCCTGGGTAATGTTTCCAGTGCTGATCTTTTCTTCTTGATTAAATGAGAAACACTCTGAAAGCCTTTTTATGCTACTTTTCCAGTTCAATCTCTACTCAGTAGTAACTTTACTTAAAACTTATTGAAAAGGTCAGAAAACACGCAAGTGTTGTGCTATTTCTGGCTCTATTTCACACTGTAACTTGACACATTCCTAACAAAACCTACTGAGTAATATTTATGACAGACCTGAAATAATACAGAAATATTCAAACTAATATAAATGAAAAGGCATCACAATATTTTTATATTAAAATCTTTATTTTGACATTTTCAAAGCAGATCAGTTCTTACTTTCAGAAGTTTTCTGGAGGGGAGTGATCTCATTAAAATTGGTAACTCCTCATGAGACACGAAACTTCCTGTTTTTCATCAAAGCATTATTTCCCAAAAGAAAGCTGGTTTAACCACAAGATTGCAACTACAATTTGTTGTTACCAAGAATTTCATTATTTTGGTTCCCATACATCCATTTGTAAACTTAAGATGGATTCACAAGGGTCAGGACCAAGCAGTGAAATGTGCAGGAAGAATTCCCGTGCTGCTGGGGAGGTTTGGAAAGAGAACAACAAAGAAAGACAAAGCAGGTAGAAGCAAATATCTTCATTGCATTGGAAAAGGATGGAACATTCCCAGTATCTGATCCCATGCTGCTCCAGATCCACACAGACTCACAACAACCTGCAGCAACTCCTTGAGCAGCAGTTTGGACACATGGAGGTGTGAGGTTGATGCTACTCTCCAAAAAAGGGAGAAGTGCCCAGAAAACTCATTCCAGTCCTGCTAAGGCTACAAATGAGAGCAGCTCTGATGGGCTGCAGCACAGCTTCCAAGCCTTGGGACCCCTCTCCGTCAGGAATGGGAAAGAGAAATGGCTCTTTACTGCACTTTTGTGACGCTGTAGTTTCATTTGAGGGCGTTTGATCCTTTCTTTGCCTCGAGTATCCCAGCAGAGATTAGGGAACAGTAGCAAAACTTTTACATTAAAGTGGAAAAGTACAAACATTTTTTTTTGGCCAGGTGACCAGGTAAAGAGCCAGGATTAATGTAGATGCTGTCAGAAAATATTATGGTTTGGAAAGCACATTTGGCTGTTCAGGTCTTCGGGTTTGGGTGTGGGTTTTTTCATTCTTCAGGAGGTGCTTTCTCCTGCTTCCATGAGAGTTATTTGTGCTTCAAATTTGGGCACTTTCTATCTGAACAATTGTATTTTAACATACTCGAGGTAATCTCTCTTTGCAGTGCAATACAGAACTATTCAGAAGAGTTTTTTTTTTTTATTAAAGAGCATATTTAATTTTGAGCCTCATCTTCTGGGCCCACTTTTCATCTCGCAGTTCACTTCAGACCTCAGAAATCTGGCTGCAACAGAGCAGTACATCTGCAGCAACCTGGCTGTTACATGAAACTACATATTTTCCTGTTTTTCCCTTTTCTTTAATGTGAAAATGGGTACCCCTTTCATTAATGTGAAAAGAGAACCCCTTTCATGGCCTGTACTTTTAAAATGCCAAGAGCAGATAGGAAAAGCACCCACTCCATGGTCAATATGCATAAAGGTCTGAAGAAAAAGCCTTCAAGCAAATGTGTACCAAATCTGTTGGCAGTTTAAAAATATTCAAATTATCATGCAGCAGAGTCAAATGGGCTTTTAAGATCTCCAGGGCTCTTGACATTATGGCAGTTGTTGTCAGAAAGGACTTAACATCTCTCAGAGCAGAATCTACATAATGCTTCAGAAAGGGGGGAAGGAAAAACAGCATTTCATTTGAAAAGAGGCAAAAATGCCTCTGAACTTCCTGCAACGTGTTGCTGGTACAGCACGGGACCAAATGCCACAAAGTTTAAGTCACTACAATTTTTTTAGAAATTTAGACTTCCTCTGTATCTCTCTGGGAGAGAGGGACCATTTTTCTTTGAAGGGCTGGGTTATCTAGAAAGCACTTGATAATCACATGGGAATTTTACAGCAAAGCAAGGGTGGATGTGCTCAGGAAAATGAGGTTTTTCCCCATCAAACACAGTCTTTTTAACCTGTGAAGCACCATCTGCATTGCTCTGTAGAATGCTTTTGAAAGAATCATTGGCAAAGAGCACAGGCCTTGATTCTCACATCTTAGAGACAAAAATCATGGCCTGAACACTTTATCTGAAAAGTACCTGTTCAGCTCAGAGCCAGGGAGGAACTGCACAATCACCATCAGACATCTCATAAATGTTCCTCAAAAGGGACCCAAGATGTGCAGATTGAACATTTTTCCACCTAGCTACTATGCTCTTTTTTTCTGTCTGACTGTGAGATATCCTTTACACCTTGTGCCCTCCCAAATATGAGGAAATTCACAGGTTTTCCATAATCCTGAGGGCAGATATGCTCCATATATTCTCAGTGCCCTATAAAACTCTTAGCAAATATGGAAGTACCGCAAAGAACTACCTGCACCTCTTCCCTTTCAGTTCTGTTTGCTGTTAAATCACTTCAATTTCTGTGGGTGTTGTGTAAGACCCTGGTGATTGTCAACCAAAAGAAAGGAAGAACAGCATCTTCTGATGAAAGGAAGGAAAACCACAGGGATGCTGGAGGGTTTGGCAGCTGTGGGACACCCACAAGTTTTGGGAGACTTACAGATCAACCCTGTAAAGGCAGTGCAAGGGCAATCAACAAAACTTTGGGTGAGGAGCTTTGCTCTAATTCTGGAACCCTTTTATGCCTTGAGAAAGAAAATCCTACATGTTTTTTATTAGTGCTAGCAGACTATCCAGTAGCAGCTCCTCATCCATTAAATCTTCCAGGAAAACGACAGGGTGAATATTTAAGTAAGACAATCTCAATTCTAGGAAAATATGTATTGCAATATTTCTCTTCTGTTGCTGGTAACATAAGCCTGGGCACCAAAGCTCTGAACAGTCTTTAAGATTCAAAATCTCATTACTACCAGAGAGACTTGGGCTCCCAGACACCTCGTAAATCGAGTCTGTGGAAACTGCTCCCTTTCACTTCTGGCATGATTGAGGAATATTGAAGCATAAGAGAGAATAATGAATAACAGTGTGGGGTTAATCAGGTCTATACACAGCGTTGTCTTGGAAATAGCAGTGCTGAAGGGACATTCCTTAAATTTTAGATGTAGGAGCTTCCACTCAGAGGAGTGCTGGGAAAGGCAAGTGCACACCAGAGTGAAGCTGGATGGAGAGCGGCTCTGCTTGGAAGGAGCTGGGGCTGCTGGTAGGTCTCAGTCTGGACAGAATTAAGCTGTGAGCCTGCAGACTGAGGGAGGTGTTCATCCCACCCAGAGCAGCACTCACTGGCTCATGTCTGGAGCACTGCATCCAATTCTGGCTCCCCAGAACTGGGAATGACAAACTGGAGCAAGTTCAGGAGAGGTCAACCAGGCATCAGGGTCTGGAACTCCTGCCCTTGAGGGGTGCTGAGAAAACTGTTCTGTTTGCAACTGGGAGAGCAAAGGCTTGAAGGGACCTCAGAGCAGCCTCTGCTGCACCTGGGAGGTCACCCCTTGGTCTGACTCTACAACAGACCCTGATCTAAGCAGGAGGTTGGAGTGAAGACCTCTGGAGGTCCCTCCCAGGCTTCATTAGCCTTTTCTCTCTCCTTCCTTCCTTCCTTCCTTCCTTCCTTCCTTCCTTCCTTCCTTCCTTCCTTCCTTCCTTCCTTCCTTCCTTCCTTCCTTCCTTCCTTCCTTCCCTCCTTCCCTCCTTCCCTCCTTCCCTCCTTCCTCCTTCCCTCCTTCCCTTCCCTCCTATTTTTGTGTTTACCTTTTTGTATGTTTTTCACTTGGTATATTCTGTTCATTTTCATGTCTAAAATCCATTTTGTCCTTTTTCACTCTTAATTCTCAGTGTTTCTTTGTTTTTCTTCCTACCAGGTTATTGTTTCAAGGTTGTTAACTCTCCTCCTCCATTTTATTTCCCTTCTTTGTCCCACCAACCATCATTTAGCTTATCTTGTTTCAAGCAACATTAATCTTTAGCCATTAATCTCTAAATAGAATTGAAAAATAAAACATCAGACTCTCTAGTTCTGTTTTCCATAATCTATTTCTGATAGAAAGTAGATTACTACTTACTTAAATACAACTTCCTGTATTGAAAAGACAACAACTTGACTCAGATTTGAGTCATTTCTGTCTGGTACAGAAATTTCTTTCATTAAAGTCACTGCAGAATACGGTCAGATGTTGGTCAATACAAGATGTGTTTAGCATTTAAGACAATCACAGCAGATCGATTGAGTTCTGGGTCAGCTCAGATCTAATTGCTCATCAGAGTCTGCAAATCTGCAGATAATGAAGGTGTCTTGGCTAGGTAAAATATCTGACAGCCTGGGTGCTGAGCTGGTGTCCCAGTAAAGGGAGGAGGATCAAGCCAGATTTGTACAGCTGCAGTTAAACCAGGGCTGGGGAAGAATAAAGAGAGATGCACTGCAGCAGCTGTGGCCTCAGTGCCCCTAAGAAAATCATAGATCAAGGAAAGGTTTGGGTTCACCTTCTCCTTCCAACCCCAGGAACATCTTCCACTATCCCAGGTTGCTCCAAGCCCTGTCCAGCCTGACCTTGGACACTTCCAGGAATCCAGGGGCAGCCACAGATTCTCAGGACAACATGTGCCAGGGCCTCACCACCTGACAGGAAGGAATTTCTTCCTAATATCTCATCTAAACCTTCTCTCTTTCAGTTTGAAGCCATTTCCCCTTGTCCTATCACAAATGTCCAAACTGCTTTGTTTTGGATCTGAAATGCAGAGGGCAGAGCCTTCATCCCCTTGACTGCTTGCAGGGCTTTTGTGGGAAGCTCCTGAGACTCACACTCACCTCCAGTTTCAGTGAGGGGAATAAGGTTCCAGCCTCCAACTGGCAGATGGATCTAAATCCTGGTGAAGAGCTGCCCTAATAAAGTCTCTGAATCCCAAATCACAGGTCACAGGGATACTGAGGCCATCAAACCTCACCCCCAGTCCTGCACAGGAGAGCTGTTCTCCCTGCATGGGGACTGCTCCTGGTTCTGCTCCTCCGCTCTGGAAGTCATAGATGGAATATTTTACCTTATTTTGCAGTTTTGCCTGGGGTCATCTCACTACTGAGTGGGTGGCAAAGCACAAAAATGTTTTTGTGGTGTCCAACACAATTTGAAGACAGCTTTTTAACAAGTTGATCCAGTTTGCTTTCCATGTGTAAGGCCTATTAGGTTATTTGAAAACTATGGTAAATTATGCCTCTGGCTCGTATTTTTGCATCACTGTTGTGTCTAGAGTTTTCTTTCTCTCTCTAACCTTGTAGCAGGAGACATTCAAAAGCACATTACCATCCCTAGCTGCATTTAACTTAACCAAGATATGACTCCTGGGGATAGTCTAATGGGGAAAAGAGCAGGAAGGGAACATCATCTGTCAGCATATTAATGTTCTAAATTAATGCACATCCTTCTTCATAAAAATGGTTTCTTCAATTCCAAGTCAAATAATATTGATTCTCAATGTGACACAAAGACAAGTGATCACTGTAATATCACTTAAAAAGCAACCTGAAGAGCAGCTGAGGCAAGAGGGAATGGAAACTTGACAAGTGTTTTGGCCAAAGTGTCAGTAAAATGATTCTTTTAGGGGAGACAAGAAGTTTAAACACACATCAGTAATTTAAACAAGACTTTTCTGAAATTCTAAGAAAAGGAAAAAATGCTCTCGGATTTCCAGTTTCTTAAATTGTGGGGTTGGTGTTTTTGTTGTTATGATTATGATTATGATTATGTAAGTAGGTATGAACCAAATGTTTCATAGAATGTAAATGAACACATCATTTCTATGGGAAAGTGTATATAGTATTCCAACAGGAACACAACTTTTCCAATCATCTTTGTCTTTCTTACAGCCAGACTACCTCCACACACCCCTAAAGAAGGAAACATTCAGAAAAGAGATTCTCTTATTATTCCTCTCAGATTTATATCTGACACGTGTTTGCAAACTCCATGTGCCCCATTTATCATTTTCACTGATGGGTTCAGTTGTCCTGTAACAAATTCCTGACTGTCTTCCACCTCCAGCAGCACAATACATCGTTACCTGCCTTTAAATATGTTCAGATTGTCACTGTGGTTCCTTCTGTCTCCTCAGTGTGTGTGTCTAACACTTATCCAGGCACAAGGCAGCCTCTAGGATATGGATGGCTTTTTTTCCATTGGAGGAAAATCCTTGCCCAAACCCCAGGTGTGGAACAGAGGCCAAATGGATGCGAGTTGAAAAATAACTGTGATATGACAGGGAAGGTAAGTCTCTTTTGGGTCAGACAATCGAGTGAGTCGAGCTCTCCTGAGAAACATCCAGCACGAGGAGAGGGGGAGTGTGGACAGTGGAATGGGTGCAGAAAGCCACAGAGAGGTGCTGAATCATCTGATTCTTCCTACGTAAGTCTGAGCCCTGTAGTACCAGATCCCTCCTGACTCAGACAGCCTGACTCATCCTGTACCCTGCTTGTGACTTCCTGCATTTTCTCTCATGACAATCCTTTCATCTTCCCCCGTGTAAATCAAGTCCCTTTGGCATGATGGACACATTCAGCATCACAAGATTTTCTGTATCAGGGTTCTTTTTCAGCTCTTTTTGCTGTTCCCCTGCATATCAAGCCTGAACCACACCCCTGGCTGGCACCCACTGCCTCTCCAAAGCATGAACATGCACACACACAAACTCACAAAAGGCTTTCTGAAAAGGAAAGACATAATTCCCAGTAATTTCTGGAGTCAATACTAACAAAGCAATCTATTGTTGAAAGATGTGTCAATAGGGACCACCCCATTGGGTAAGAGAGGAGTAGGGAGTGACTTTTAGCACAGGGCTGTCCTCATCCTGAAACTGCTGGCTGCATCTCTGGACCTGGTTCAGCTGTCCTAAACAACTGCTCAAAACTGAAATCTGTACATGGCTCCCTCTAAAGCCTGATGGGAAGGGGATGGGAAGGACTGTACAAAACTGAGGTCTAAATTCGTGTCAGCTGTTTAAAAAGCCTGCAGTTAAAGTTATTACCCACTTCCCCTCTGCAGACAATAAGAAAAATTAAGCTATTCCATGTCATGTATCTCACCTTGTGCTGTGGCTTAGGAGAAATCCCTGCTGGATCTTCCTCTTTCCATTACTGACTAAAGTAGGAACCTGAAAAACCTGTGAAGATTCATTTGCTGATTTTAATGACTAAAGTTAGTCAAAATGTGTTCCACTCTTGAAGTGGCCTGTGCCTGCACTCCCTGTGTAGGCTGCCAGCTGCTCCAGGCTAAGAGGTGCCCTTCTTGGTATTTTATACTGTAGTCATGAAATCCACTTCTTGTGTGTGTTGATTGATATCCTGGGGACTTCAGATGTCACGCACAGCCATGGAAAAGCTCTCTGTGAAGAGCCAAGGTAATTGCAAAATTACTTACAACAAGGCATGGAAAGGCTACTGCAGATCCACCTTTTGTTATAGTCCAAGTCCATCCTCCACCCTTGAGGGAGAGAAAATGCACAGAATGTACCTGTGTGTTTGGTGGCCTGTTGAATTTTATACTGAAGGTACTCAGGAAAACAAGGATTCACATTTCAAATAAGCCTTTCAAAGGAGAAAAAACAAATCCATGATTTATAATTATAGCTCAGGGATTTATAAGGGGAATGGGGCTGTATTTTTCTAGGAAATTGTGTTAATATCTTCAGTGCAGTATGGTTTAACATTTCTGCTTTCCAGCTCTGCACCCTCTTATTTGCCTCTTCTTCTTTGCATTCCTCTGGGACAGAAATACTTGGTACAGCCAAGTTCTCCAAGGATTAAAGCAGGGAGTTTGAATCTGCAATTCAGAACTTTGTGTGGCCCCATGGGCTGCTCTGAAAGCTCCACAAAAGGAGCAGTGAACTCAGGCTTAGACAGGCTGGAGAGCAGCTCCCTCACACAGAACCTCTAAAGACTTTTACCCCTGCCTTCAGTATTCTCAAATTCCAGGGGAGAAACCACTGAAACAACAGAATCTGCAAACAGAAGATAGAAAAGAGATAAAAACCAAGTTTCACCTGCTGAAGATAAAAAATATTGGACCTTCTCGCCAAGCATTCTGGCAAACCCAGCACCTCTCCAAGCCCTTGTAGTGAAGCAGGATGATTTCCTAAGGGTGTGTGCACAGTAAGCAGTGCAGCATTTTCCTGCAAACTCTGAGCAAAATCCCCTGCAGCTCTGCTGAGAGATGCCAGCTCCAGTCCTGGGTGCCAAGTGAACGTGTCAGTGCAGGATTGCACTGGCAGAATCCAACAGAATTGATTCGTGTGGCACACCAGGGCATTCACAGTTCTATTATTTCCAGTTCCACAACCAGAGCATATGAAGCTGAATGAGAAACCTCCTTGTCTCACCACGTAGATAAAAGTATCCAAAATCAGCTTGTTTTGCATGAATGCAAGTCTCCATTCTGAGATAAACAAATGTTCAGGAGGGTCCATCATAATGGCTCATAGTTCAAAGTACACCCCTCTGTCAGCATGGTCAGTGGAGCATTTATCCATTTTCCATACTCTGGATAACTTCCACTGTCCTCTGCCTCTGTTGATTAATGTGCCCAATTTTCCCATTTTCCAGTTATTCACCAGGTACCAATATAAAGTAGTTAATGGATGCCCTCACAAGGGCTTTGACAAAGGGGCTTGAATTCAGCTCTCCTTAAATGTGCACTTTGTTGCTCCTAGTGGAACACAGGGATGTGCTGCAGCACATGACTCTGGCAAAGGGAAATATTCCACAATGGAAACGTGGTACAAGAGACATCACCAGCATGAGGGCACAGTCAGTGCCTTGCTGTGACTCTTGTCTGGGTTAATGTTGCCAATATTACACTACATTAATGGAAATACTACATTACAATCATTACATTGCTGTTGTATAAAGCCGCACAATTCCAAGGCCAGCAAGCAGCAAACCCTCTCCCTTCGAGTGTATGAAAGCAAGCACCAATGAAGTTTGCTTTATAATGAAAAATACCAAATGCTTTAATATTACCTTCATAAGGAAAATCTGTTTTTATTTTCTGTCTCGGTTGTAAAAATAAAATATTTCCATTCATATAGAGCCAGAGCAAGTCTTTGGTTGGATACATTCTTCTGTCCTCATTGAGACAGATGTGATATAGAACACAAATAAAGCTTTGAGAAATGAACTGAGATATATTTCCCACTCTCTTTGTCCTCTCCATCTGCAACATAGTCGTGGTCATAGCAACATTGTTCCATGGGTTATCTGTTTTTCTGCTGCTTCTATCCTTACAGGTTGTCAGCATCTGCACTCAGCAGGATCAGAAAGGATTGAGAACAAGTGGAATTAGGCACAGATGGGTCTGGCACATCCACATTTTCAGGTGACCTGATGTGTTTCTACAGCTCATTGCTTTCCTCTCATCGAGATCACAGTGGGTGTTACTGCCCTTTTGGCTTTTTAGTAAATAACTCAGTCCTTTCTGGTTTCCTTTTCTGTGAGACTGGGTTCAAGCTGAATGGACTCAATCTTCCACTTCAGTTTCTTTACAGAGGTTAATGTGCCAGAAGAAAAATGAAGCCAATTTGGTAGCTACTTCAGAAGCGTTTACTCACCTCAGTCATGCTGCAGTGAGTGGAGTGGTGGAACTTACCAGGGGAAGAAAAAGGAGAAATGGAAAGAAATTAAGTATTAAGAGATTATGTGGAGAAATAAAAAGAAATAAAACAAAAACAAACAACAAAAACAAACAAACAAACAAACAAACAAAAACCAATAAAAACTAACCAAAAAAAAAAAGCCCAAACAAAAAAAGAAAACAAAACAAAATTGAAAGTTAAGCAGAGGTACAGAAAATATTTAGTTCTGCCCAAATTCTCAAATACTTGTCTTCTGCTGTGTTCTGAAAGAGTTAATCCTGATGTCAGCCAGGAACCCAACTAATTATTCCTCTGCTTCTACCTCTTGCATCAATTCCAAGATCAAATTCAACATTACTAAAATGCAGGGAATAGCTATAAGATGAATCCTTAATGAAGGGAGCAATAGGTCAAAAGGGCACATTTGTTATTCAATAATCCAGTAAAACTTTTCGATTTGCTGAACAAAATACCTCAGTGAAATGCTAAAAATAAATGGGTTGGGTCCTTCTGACAGAGACAGTTTATGTGTGAGATAATTTCAGCACGTCTGAAAGTCATCACAAGAGACTTGTTTCTGCCTTTTGGTGTGGTTGTTGTAGCACCTTCCATGCCTTTCACATTTTAAATGACTGCACAGTAATTCCCAGGCTCCACACATTGGATGTGCCTCAAAGGGACCAACCCTTGGTTCCTCGCACACTGCTGCTATTTTGGAGGCAGTCTGTGCTTATTGGAACAATCATTTTTTATGCTGAGAGGTCAAGCTAAAGGGTCAAACAGAGAAAAGAGATACACACACAAACAGCAGATTCAAGGAGCTCCTTGCCAAAGGATGTCAGGGATGTAAAAGGTTCAAGGAGGGGGCTGGGCAGGTACTCCAAAGTGAGAGCTAGTGAGAGGTTCTGGGTGGACAAATCATTCACTAAGCTGACAAAAATCCTATAAACTCACCCTCAGATCTTGCACCTCCTCAATTCCGAACAGCTGAATGTTTTCTGAATCTCAGAAAATTGTATCTACAGACTTAGAAGCTTTTTTGTTTTAGAGAAATTCAGGAAGGAATCAAGCATTCATACAGAGCTAAATGCTCTATTTTGGCAAGCCACGATCCTTGCAGGAGACACTTATTTTTTGGCTCAGAAAGTGTTTGCAGAATGCTTGTCATTCATGAAGAAATAAGATTCTATAGCAGTTTATGCCCCATAGGCAATAAATACAGAATAATACGCTGTAGAGAAATATTCCCAAAACAAGGCTCTCTAAGAATATAGGATCAAATTCCAGCATGCTTGGGAAGTGAGAAAATATTTTGATGTCGATAAGAATTGCAATTAAAATCTTTAGTCAGATCTCAGGAGAAAAACAATTGCAGTGTTTAAAGAAAGGCTGAAGCATTATAATTCCACATAAATGGCTACAAAAACCATTTGGCTTTCTACTGATCAAACTGTCTCCAAGTACTTGCTGCAGTAGTCAACAGAAAATAAAAATCAGCAGAGATTTGAAAAACAAAATCATGCTAGAATCTTTTGTTTTGTTTTGCTTTGCTTGTTGCTCATAACTGGATGTAGCACCATCATCATTTTGTAAAAGCTTTTTGGACTGAGTTTTGGGGGTGTTTCTGCTCTGCTTTCCTACCCTCTGACATAAACAAATAACCTGCAGCTGGTTTTGTGTCCTTTATTTCAGATTCCCAGCTCCCTAAACCCCACATTTGTGACTCTGTAAATGCATCAGCCGCGGGAGCTGATGCAAGTGGCTGGAACCTCTTTTTGTACTCTAAAATCTAACGCACTTAGCGAGCCAATGAATATGTGGTGAAGGAGGGGCTTTGTGGCTGAGGGGCTCCGTGCAGGGGAACAGCTGTTGAGCAGCAAAACCTCACCCAGAGCCAGGCAAACACGCTCATTCACATCCTCAGTGGCTCTGTGCATCCAGGGCTGGCAAGGCAGCTACACCCCTCCTTCTCTCCCTGCAAAAAGTGAGCAAACTTGCACAGAGAAACAGAAAGGACAGCGAACCTCAGCTGCGAAACATTTGAGCAGAGCCAGCAATGGCTTGGGTCAGTAATTTCTCCTGGTTAAACCACCTTGCTCTGCATGAGGAACGCCTCAGGGGGTACTTAAACAGCACTGAGGATTATTTAACCTTCCTGTGTGGGCCCAGGCGGAGCCACCTGTTCCTGCCCATGGCTTTGGTGTACTCCGTGATCTTCGTTGTGGGGGTGGTGGGGAACTTCCTGGTTTGCCTCGTAATCCTCAAGCACCGCAACATGAAGACCCCGACCAACTACTACCTGTTCAGCCTGGCGGTCTCAGACCTGCTGGTGCTGCTCTTCGGGATGCCCCTGGAAGTCTACGAGATGTGGAGCAACTACCCCTTCCTGCTGGGGCCCGTGGGCTGCTACCTGAAGACGGCTCTGTTCGAGACCGTGTGCTTGGCCTCCATCCTGAGCGTGACGGCGCTGAGCGTGGAGCGCTACATTGCGGTGCTGCACCCGTTCCGCGCCAAGCTGGACAGCACCCGCCGCCGCGCCCTCAGGAGCATCCTGGCCCTCTGGGGCCTCTCCGTGCTCTTCGCCCTGCCCAACACGGGCACCCACGGCATCGTGCTGCAGCACTTCCCCAATGGAACCCTGGTGCCCGGCTCCGCCACCTGCACCGTGGTCGTGCCCCTGTGGATCTACAACTGCATTGTGCAGATCACTTCTTTGCTCTTCTATGTGCTGCCCATGGGGGTGATAAGTGTGCTGTACTATCTGATGGGGCTAAGAGTAAGTCCTGCTCCAGCTGTGCTCAGTGTTTCCTTGGCTCATTCTTGTGTGTTTGTGTCTCTGTGTGGCTTTTGAGTGAGTTTTGCACCTTTTTCTTGCCCATCTGTTTTCCCCGCAAAAAAAGCAGAAGTGTTTCAAACCTCTGCAAACGCAGGATCCAACTCCTTCTTTGGTGCAATCCCATTCTGAAAATAATATAGCTATATTGAGGAGTAATTTACCCCAATCTTCTTATAAAAACTTACCATCACTGCTGCTCACATCTGAATGTTAACGAGATACCCAAGTCTGTCCTGATGATTGATTCCAGCCTCTCAGAGATTTACACCTTTGCAGTAGGCACTAGAAAGAAATGGACCAAAAAGAAAATGTGAAAAGAATAAAAAGAAGCAGGCTAGTGATTGAATCTTGTGTACTATTTGTTTTCCCTTTTCTTGTAGAATTTCCATTGCATTACTTTCTTCTTTGCCCTCCCTGGAGCTGGTGATAATATTCACTTGCTAAAACTCACAGAGCTCTCATAAACTGTTACCTTATTGCTGCAGCAAGTAAATTCAGCAATCATTTCTTTATATAACTACAGTCTTGTTTCACCAGGCTACCTTAGAGCTCATATTCATTCTCTCTTCAGAAACTGAGACTACTTTTGCCAAATATCTATCATGTAAATGTGTGGATGAAACAATCAGGATCACAGTGTTCTAAAACTATGTAGCACAACACTGAAATGCACTGCTAATCACAGTGACTTGATGACTGCTTTCTTCTCATAAGTTACAGACATTTAGACAATATAAATCCCATTTTGTTGCACTGAATATAACTTAAAGCTTACAAAGATGTGTCTGATCCCATAGCAAGAAAGGGAGACAAATGAACTTGTAATGTGCAAGAAACTCAACCAAATCTCTGATAGTGTATATACACTTTTGTTGTGCTGGCTGATACTTACTGTTGCCTGAAATTATACAGAAGTAATTTTTACTTACCCAGGAAAAAAAACATGAATTATCTGCCAGAAATCCACAACACAGAGTAGATCCTTGAGGCAGTGAATGGGTTAAACTATCCCAAATATCTAGAGGTTGTTAAGGGGTCCTTATATAGTTTCGATGAATATTTTGCAAAATAAGACCTGAAGGGAATGAAAGGTGATGAAAATAGAGTTGTTACAAAAAGAGAGATCCCTGAATTAATAAAAAGAAGACTTGAAGGTTGCAATAACTTCTATTTGCAGCAGCAGACATTCGTGTTCCCCATCCCAGAAGAGAAGCTCAGTAGCAGATGAGGGCTGATTCCCCAGGACTTCTGCAAATTCACACATTTGTTCAAGCTATCTCTCCTAAGGACAGTAATGTTCACTGTTTGTGCCTCTGTTTCTCTGTACATCCAGTTCCAAATTTTAACAGGATCCATCCTGGCTAGATCTGCATTATCTCCAATCTGCACTGGGCAAGATGACTTCATTTCTTCAACAGAAGTGATAGAAGAATGAAATATATATATAACTTTCCAAGATGAGACACTTTTTATCTGCTCAGAGAGGATGAAATCTGTGAGGCTTTAGGAACACCCTGCAGTCTCCTGAGTGCCACGTATCATTCACAGAGTGTAGTGGAAAAGCTCAGGATTGATCCAAAGGTTGTATAACAGCTCAAATTCAGCAAACAGAGATGTAACCTTTTCACATCCAGGCTTTGTAGAAAGGGCATTTCCTCCCCAGTTCCTCCCTGTGGGAGAGTCTCAGGATGCAATGCAGGAGGGGACAGGTGACTTTACAAGCAGCTGTGACAAGGCAGCAAACATGGGTCATAGGGTACCTGAGTTAATTTATAATTTAATTCCTTGAAAAATGTGAAAATACATTTGTATTTTTCACTGGGAAATGGTTGATTTCCTCATTATCTTCTTGGGTATAATTTTAAGGTTTTATGGTTTAATATTGCTATGTTATGGTCAATTGATCGTTCCAGCACCAGTGAAAAGGACACTGATCATTGCACTGTAAACTCATTGGGCTTGATTGTGGAAGCTTCCTGCTGCCTCTTTCATGAGGTTCCCATCACAGATACCTTTAGGATAAATCCCTAAGTCATCCAGGCTCTTCAAACCCAGTGCAGCTGTTGGGCTACTGATTGCAACCCACAGCCAAAGAGCTGAGGAGGGAGAGGAGATGGAGGAGATGAGAATGTTGGGAAGAAGCTGCTGATGGAAGTTCATCCCTGGGGCACTGATTGAGAGGGGATGGGATTGTTTGGGAAGAAGTCTGCATTGCAGCAGGACTCAGTGCAAGGCTCCTGCCCATTTTTTCAAACTGATTCCCAAAAGGACACAGCCGTAGGTGCTGATCACTGCTTGTCTAAAAGTCAGACTCTATTTAACAAGGTTTGCTGACAGTGTAGGCCGAGTGATTCTTCTCCCAAGGTTCCAACTCATAGTCTCTCATCCCCTCAGTAAGTGGCAATAATAATAATAATAATGATAATAATAATTTGGACTTACTGACAATTTTATTTTAGCTGTCTTTGAAGCAGGACAACTTATTCTTGCCAATGCACATCTGGTGATTTTATCACCAAATCTATTTCGACCCCCAAACATCCAGTTGTTAAACACCCAGAATCATCTCTGGATGGTGACAGCCTTTGGCTAATTTCTGCAGAGCCCAGCACAGCTCTCCCAGAGCCTGTCCCCTTTCCCTGGAGGTTGTTCAGCAGTCCTTGTCCCAGTGGCTGGCTCTCCTTTGCCGTGGGGGTGAGCTGAGGGCACACCAAGGCTGCAGCTCAGCAGCAACAGCTTCAGCCAAACCTCCGAGACAGGCAGGACTGCAGGCTTCAGCACAACCCTTGTGGGGTTTAAATATCAATTTTTCCATCAGCTGGAGAGAAACTCTGATCACCACTAGTGTCAGACAGGCCAAGGAGTTTACAGCAGACAGTTCAACTTTTGCAGAATGGCTTCTCTGGGTTTGGCTGGGGATAGGTGAGACCCTAATTTCACTCTGTCTTTCCATTTCTGGGATGAAATGCTGTAGCTATTAAAGGTCTGGGGGGAAAATCCAATTTTCAGCTTATTGCTCCAGTCACTTTTAATTCTCTTGCAGTGAAAGGGTAGCATCCATCTCAAACCTGCACAGCCACATACATCACAGTGATGCAAAAGTAACCACTGCCTTGGCTGGGGTTTCCCTCTCTCAAACCATCAGTGTTAACTCAAGTTACAACCTTTGCTATGGACTCATTTATTTATTTTTTCCCCTCCCTGTTTGTAATGTTTCATTGTTTCATTAAACTGCAGCTGCTGGGTTGTTATTGCCTGTTACACTTCCATCACTTGAGGCTAAAGAGGAGCCTTACAGCATCATGGAAATGACAGGAGGAAGGGGAAAAATAAAGATACATGTGTCTCTGGTTTATTACAGCATCAGCACACTGTACTCTCTGAGGCTTTGGAATATGCCTGGAATACATTACTGTTGAGACTGAAAACCACTGAAGGGAATCCATGGGTTTTAATAAATCTGGTCATTTATCAGTAGATGTGCTACAAATCAACTGAGTCTTTCCTTAAACAACTGTGGCTATGACTAAAATTTACAAGGGGAATAATGTAACACATGAGAGGCTGAATTGCATGATAATTGACTATAATTCCATTTACATGTTTTTTCCTTTAATAAATAGAACAAAGAGAACATTGAAAGAACAGCTCATTTCATCATCCTTCCAGAAAAGTATTATTAATCAGAAATCAGAGAACAAAGTCACAGTGTAAAAGGCAAATGGCACAACTAGCATGTTTTCATGAGGTCTTTACAAATCCAGAGTGATTTCTATCTTTTCCCCCATTCCTGATATCATCTTGGTTATTATTAAGTTTTAGTTCCAGTTTCTCTCACTTGAAAACAGCCAAAGCTGTTGGCAAATCTGGAGTTCCCACTGCAGCAAGCTGGGACCAAATATAGACTTTATAGAGATTGTTTCTTTGGTATTCAAATCAATTGTCCTCTTTATCTAGACCTGATCTGTCATCACCAAAGCACCAGTCTTCTCATAAACATACTGGGGAAGGATTCCAGGGATGATCAGATTATTGCTCTTTAATCCCATTTTTTTGAAGTCCAGGAAAAACTGCTGGAGAAAAACCTCACCTTGTTGTACCTGAGCAGTGTGTGGCTAAATCTGCGTGGATCATGCACCTTGCTCGTCTGCAAGGCAGAATTTCTGGGGTTTGTTCATTAGATGAGTAGGATATCAACTACTCCCAACACTCAGGGCATGGAATAAACTCCCTTGAATGCTACAGGATTTTTTCCAATTATTAAAGATGTGTTGTACTGAGGCCTCTCTGGGTATTTTTTGGATCATTGGTTTGTGCTTAATTGTGGGGAACACTTTTAGGAAAATGAACAAACAAACAATATTTTTCAAGAAGAGAAAATAATGCCTAGCAAAATACTGTTGAAATTGAACTGTGAACCAAATATTGACTCATTGAGAAAAGGTAAGTGGGGAAGTGAAATACAAATTTGATGTAAATATGTAGGTTCAGATGCATAAAATCTGCAGATTGTTTTGAACCTAAAAATCTGCAGATTGTTTTGAACCTGAAGCTTCCAGTTTTCTAGACAAAATACAAAATTTAAATGTAGATTTTTTTTTTTCCAGTGAGTCCTGAGTGTCCCCAAATTTTGCCTTCTCAACCTACAATTATCGAAATATCAAACAATCTACGTCTGGAGGGGATGTGATCTCTTGTCTAAGCTGTCCTTTGGTTTCTCTCCTTTTTCCAGCTGAAAGGAGATGAATCTTTGGAAGTGGAAGAAATGGCTGTGAATGTTCAGAGACCATCCAGGAAATCAGTCACCAAGATGTTGTGTAAGTAGTGAGTCCTTCTGTGTTTCATTTACCATGAACAGGAGCGTGAGCAGATCCTGAAGGGTATTGAGCCAGTTCATTGGATACAAGAGTTATGAGATGAGCAGCTGTTATATATATTAAAAAAAAAAAGCTTATTGCTGTTTTGTCTGGACTTACAGGACTGAAGCACCAGGGGTAACTACCAAAGGACTCAGAAAGCAAATTTTCCTCCCCAATACAAGAGGAGGTTGAGCAAACCTTCGTGGCAGATGCTTGCATGGCAATTCTCCAGCATCCCTCACTCCAAACCAGCTCCTGCAGCCCTCCAGGGAGGATCCCTGCTTTCCAGAGTGCAAATAATCTATCTTGTACATTTTTACAGAATATACATCTGTTTTGCATCACACCCTGAGCTCTGCTCATGAGCAGCAATCCCAGAATGGATCAGGTTGGAAGGGACCACACTGGGCCCATTGGTCCAACCTCCCTGCTCAAGCAGGGTCATCCCAGAGCACAGGAATGTGTCCAGATTGTTCTGGAATATCTCCAGTGAGGGACAGTCCACACCCTCTGTGGTCAATCTGTTCCAGTGTGGGGTCACTGCACAGTAAAGTTCTGCCTCATGTTCAGGTGGAACTTCCTGGGCATCAGTTCCTGTCCCATTGCTGGGCCCCACCGAGCAGAGCCTGGTGCATCCTCTGACTCCTCCCTGCAGACCCTGATAGACTTTGATGAGGTCCCCTCTCAGTTGTCTTTCCTTGAGGTAGTCCTGCCAAGCCACAGACATCACCTATTGCTGGCTTAACCACTTCAAAGGGAAGCTGGACCTAAGCAGACTTGTACATTGTTTAAATTCAAGAGAATTTATGCTCCAATCACCCTGATATCACTTCCTAACTGGGGGCTGTCTGTAAGGCAAAGATC
Source organism: Eopsaltria australis (assembly GCA_034509425.1). Taxonomy (NCBI): domain Eukaryota; kingdom Metazoa; phylum Chordata; class Aves; order Passeriformes; family Petroicidae; genus Eopsaltria; species Eopsaltria australis. Next base: position 1,176,236 of record JAVTVJ010000090.1, on the reverse strand, counting down.
ACCATCATACTGAGATGATGTTTATGCAGCAAGCAGAAATCACCTTCAATATTTTCTGCAACAACATTATTATTTTAAGCAGCTTAAGTCTCTGCCTGAACCAGGAATCTGTACTTTGGAGCCAGACTGATTTCCTGAGCATGGAATAGGTTTGGACTTTCCATATAAATCCCAACATTGCCTGGCTGTTTCCTACTCTGAGTGTCACTGTGTGCGCATGCATTGGGTTATCCAATACAGAAATTAGTGGAAAGATCATTCTTTTGCCTGGTAATGGTAAGACAGAAAGTATGGCAATGTTTTTGAAACCATTAATAGAATTTGTTTATTAAGTTTCCCATCCAGCTTTCTGATCTCTCTGCCCTGTGCAGGCTGGTGAACCATATCCTCCCATTTCTGACCTGCTTTTCTTCTCCCTTTTCTCCATGCCAGTTGTCCTCGTGATAGTTTTTGCCATCTGCTGGGCTCCATTCCACATAGACAGACTTTTCTTCAGCTTCGTTGTGGAGTGGACTGAGCCTTTGGCCAATACATTCAATTTAATTCATGTGGTGTCAGGTAAAGCTTCCTTCTTCCACTTGCACGGGGACTGGCAAAAAACAAAGTATTTGTGAGTGGTTTTCCTTGGAATGTGTAGTCATTTATTTTGCAGGGGACATGAGACTTGCATGGAAAACCTTCTTGAGGTTTGGTGGGCAGTGATGAGAGCAGTGCCTGAATAAAAACTGCAGGCAGGTTTCTGCAGCTTTCAAGATCTGGACATGTTGTCAAATTCAGTGTCTGAATATTCACAAAGACTAAAAGAAAAAAAAAAAAAAAAAAGAAAGATATCATGCATCATTACTAGCTGCTTTTAATTCCTGGGAATGTTCAGAAGTAAGGACTGCTGTCATTCAGCTGCTTTTAAGGAGCACACAAGGAGCAGGCAGCATCCTCCACAGGCTCTCTGGGGCAAATAGGAAACCTTGCCAAATGCAGGAGCCCTACATGCTGCTCAGACCTGGGTGTGAAACCAAATGTTTATGGTCTTGCCAACCAAAAAATGAAGAGCTTTTCAAAGAGGAATCTTATTTTCAGTCTGCCATGGGAAAGCACTGAATGTGGCCATTTTGCAGCTCAGACAAATCGTCTTGTGCCACTGTCCTGGTGAGTTGTAGGAAATGAGCTTCCCCTGGCTGGAAGTTCTCCTCTGGCAGCTTTGATGGGGCACCAGCTGTGCAAATCCTGCTGTGGGGACGAGGGCAGTGCTGGAGGCAGGGCAGGGCAGCTCAAGAGAGAGCTGGTTCCTGAACAGCTGGAGAGAGCGAGCTCCAGGTCACATTCTCTCCCATTTCAGTGCAGTGAAAGCTGAGCTAACCTTGGGGAACCATCCCTCTGCCCATGACAGGCAGGCAGCAGAGCAGAGCTCCACTGCTGCTCTCTCCACCCTTGCACCCAAGCTTGGTGGAGCTGTATAGGCAATGAAGCGATTTTCCTCTTTGAGGTGGTTTCACACACGAATTAATGTCTCTCTCTTTCCCCCACCCTTGTTCTCCCAGGTGTTTTCTTCTACCTGAGCTCTGCCACAAACCCCATCATTTACAACCTGCTGTCCCAACGCTTCAGGATGGCTTTCCTCAGTGTGATTTCTCCTTGCTGCAAGCACTGTGCCCCTAAACATCCCACTTGCAAGATTTCATCCCAGAAGAGCATGTTTGTGATTGAGGACCACAATCTCATGGACTCTGCTGAAAACACGAGTCTCCCTGGCACACACAGGACTTCTGTCAGCAGCTCTCAGCTCTCCACTGGCCTGTGACTTTCCATGTTGTGATCCAGGTGAGAGAGAAGGTTAAGAAAATTACTTTAAGAAACAAAAGCAGAAGAAAACTTCCTAAAAGACTGATTTCAGCAAGAATTGCTCAGGATGTGTCCCGCTGAATGAATGAAGGAGGAGACTGTATTTAGGATGTGTTAGTGGAAGCACTGTGTTATTCCCAAGATAATGGGAGGGCTGGAAATCTGAGTTTACTCACTGCAAGCTGTGCCAGCAAAGAGCTGCTCTAACAGGTGAGAGACACTCCCAGATCTGCCAGCACAGGAGAGAGGATCAGCTTAGGCAAGTTTTACCAAATGGCTTTTTGTACAGCAACCTAAACATCAGTTTTTACTTATTTTGAAATGGGACAACTTTCTGCAGAAGCCTTGTCTACCCACTTTTTTTTTAGGTAAGTGAGTCCCACTCCCCTCTGCTATGACCTTCTTGAGGGTATGGCTGCTGCAAACCTCTCCTGTCAACATTAGCAAACAGGCAAGAACAAGAGCAGCTCAGAGCTGGGCTGAGAAACACCAGCTACCAGCAACAGCTGTTTTTGGGCCAGAAGAACCAGGGAGACAACAATTGTAAAATAAATGTAAACCAAACTTCTGCTTTCTGAGCTTCTTATCATTATTTCAGCTTCAGATATTTACGTGTTGTCTCCACCAGTGAAGCCCTATGGCTGTGCTTCAGCAGATTTCATCCCTCCTGTACCAGGTGGTCTGCAGAAATCAGAGATCTACATGGATTAGCAATCACCAGGAAGGAGCCTGGACAGCACCCACAACAGAGGGAATTGGGGCAAACCTAATACAAGGGCAATAAAAGGGGGAGTTTTGCAGGGGCATTGCATCTACTAAATTCAGTTTTTGCCACAAAGCACAATACAAGGTCTGAAAAACTTTTCTGCATCCCAGTAGTGCAAACAGATCCCAAAGGCAGCACACTCACATCTGAGCTCACAAATTCCTGGGCTCTGCTGACTGCAGGGACAGGACCCCATAGAATTTTGCCAATCATGTGATAAAGAATTTTGTAAAACTCTGTCTAACAGGTTTCAAAGCCTGTGAGTTCATTGTGTTTCAGGGAAATGCCTCCTGTGTGCATCCTGACACAGGGCTGGGTTTAGTCCCCACGCTGGGCTCAGGCTTGGCACAGAGAATCATCCATGAGTGTCACCAGGGGACTGGCACTCACTTACACAGCCAGAGAACACAGAGTTTTCACAGCAAATAAGAACATCAGTTCCTTAAAGATGATGCACTGTGTGCATAAAGACATTTTCCATTCTGGTCACTGGGGATCCAGATGACATTTCCTACCAAGGAGGAAGGGATTGGACTCCTGGTTACCACAGCCTCTCTCTTTGTTTGCTCCAAAGTTTTCTGTTTGATTCTCACTGTGGGACTCTGAGGTGGGAGAGTCACAGCAGCTGGAGAGTCCCCTTTTCCTGGAGCATAAGAGGAATGTTTTCAGACCCTTTTTGCCACCTGCAATCTAGAGAAACAAGCCTTGGAGAGGGGAAGAGCCACACTCAAGGCCTGCAGAGAAAAGGCCATTCCTGCTCCCTCAAGACACAGCTGAAATGCTTTGCCACCCCCAAGTGGACACTTGCATTTTACCAGTTAAATTTACATTTCTAAGCAGAAATTTTGCATTATTTTTCCCTCTGCCAGAGATTACTGTGTGTTTTCCCCCTGCACAGGCCATGCCAGTGGTGCCTTGCTGCCTGGGAGCTGCCCCTGTCCCTGTTCTGCCTGTGCAGGGCTCTGAGCTCTGTGATCCCACTGACCACTTGGGACCACCTGGGGCCCACTTGGGGACCACCTGGGCAGTGGCTGAGCTGGAGTTCCTCCCTCACTCTGTGCTGGATTTCCTCTCTCACCCTGTGCCTCCCTTGGACAGGTCCCTCACTGAGCCCAGGGGTTTTTCCTGCCTGTCCCAGTGGGTGAAAGCTGTCCTAGACACCAGCCAAAGGCTGATGGTGCACTTTGACATTGCCACACATCCAGCACAGGGTTTTGTGGCCCTGTTATGCATTTAGGATGAGACAACATCTTATGATGGCACACAGAGAGCCAGCCATAAGGGAGAGCCCTCCATGAGTGATGCCGCTCTCTCCTCTCGTCATGGGAGAATTCCAAACTTTGGCTGCAAATAAATAAAATAAATAAATGCATCCCTTGACTTGCAGATGAGCACACAGACCTGCAGACAAGGGTTGGGGGGTGAAGCTGGAGGGTGAAGATTGCATGTAATCTTAAACAAAATGGTTGTATTTTTGTCCCAAGGGAAGACAAAAGGGTTTTGTGGGGAAGGGGAAGCAGAGGTGAGCGGAATGTGTGCGGATGAAGAAATTTTAGAAGAGAAATAGTGAGTAGCAAATCATCAGGAAATCACCTGGTTCTGAATTTACTTATTTTCTTGCCCTAAAATCAGTTTTTATCACATTTTATTTATTGTTAGTCAAAAGTAGTGATACTCATAAGCAAAAAATACTGAGCTTTTTTCACCAAATATCAAAATGAAAGCTGGAAACATTTAGTCTTGCACCAAACCAAACCAAACCTTCTGTGAAAGTCAAATTGGGAGAGACATGTCAAAACTCCTCTGAATTCTGCTAAAAATAAAATACATGCAGTGAAAAAAATGTGGACTAACTGGAGACTCCAAGTTCATTTCCCTATAACTACACAGCTCAGTACCCCCTCGATCCTGAGGGAGGATCTCAAGAAAACATCTAAAATATCCAGAAAGCATCTAGTTGATGCACTTTGTTCCTAAACGTAGTCAATGCCCACTGGAGGCTCTTCTTCCCAAAAGGTCAGTGCTTGAGTTATTTATCACTCTGCTCTGATATTTACCTCCTGCATTTTGAAAGCTGGATCCAGTGATGAAAAAACCAGGAAGATGGATAGAGATGTCATGAAAGCTGATGCTGTTCCTTTATTTATACAATAAGGAGCTTTCATAGCCAAGTGCTGAAAAATGTTGGCAACTGAATGAGAAAAAACTCCTGTTGCACAAAAATGGAGAACAACTCTCTTTCCCCCAAAGTGGTCTGGTGTGGTATAACTTTATTTATTTGAAATCAAGCGTGACTTCACAGACAGAACTGTCTATTGATTTATTTCTCTGCTTCTGTTTCCCTCTGAGAGATGTGCAAGCGTGTGAGCACAAAGTGTGGAGAGCAGGGGCAGTGCTCCAGCACTGTGAACAAAACGTGGAGAGTCTGAAATGTTCTGCAAGGAAGCACCCAAAGAGGAGAAAAATTGTGTTCATTGCCAGTGAGTGATGCTCAAATTCATCTGGGAAAAACACCATGAACAGCAGGTGGACAGTTCTGTTAAGTTTGTATGAAGAGTTTTTGAACACTACCATGTTTTGAAGTGCTTAGATCACAGTTTATCAGTAAAACTAAATGTACACTTCAGCTGCAGAGATGGTTATCTGTATGTAACATGAAAATAAATATACTAAACTCTATCTTCCTAAGCCTGATCCATCCTCCAGAAATCTTTGAGCTTCTTGTTTCTCCCTCTGATTTCACATGAGCAGCAGAAGGTGGAGATTCCCAAATGTTCCTACAGGAGAGGTTCAAAACTGCGCAGCACAGTTGTCATAGCCAGGGGAGGGTCCCTAAGCAAAAACTGCTCCTTCCCAGCCTGTGGAACAGCCAGCTCTGCTCTCCCTCTTTTTTTTTCTATGGTTTGTCTCATTCTCTCTTCTTTCATTATAACACTTGCTAGTATTTGCCCCACTGAGGTTTCTTTTTCCACAAACTAGCAAATTGCTGAGCTGTGGTATTTCCATATCAAATGGATATTAACAAAAGGAGGACAATTATAATGAAAGCAGAATGATAACATGAACTTTTTCTTTCTGTAGATAAATTGAGGAAGAATAAGGAGAAATTACAAGAAATGAAACAAGCTCTTGCAAGGATTAAAATTGGAGTTTAGAATTTGGTCCAAGTCAATGCAATGATGGGAAATATCCTTCAGAGTGAGCCAAGGGTTAAAAGAGTTTGCAGAGAAACCACAGAAAAATTCCCAGTCTTGGCCCTGCAGTTTCCCTGCCTGGGGAAAAAAACACTTTTGAGGTTGTCAGGGTAGGTCAAGATGCACCAAAATACACTGAGCATCTTGTGCACAATTCCCTGACTCTGTAAGAGGAATTTGCTGTGTAAAAAATGGACCATAATGTAAGAACCTCTCCAAGAGAGTCAAGGGTTGTTGGTTTTCTTCAATATTTCTTTCCATTTACATTCTGGGTAGTCAAGAGCCTGCCTTGGTCATACCCAGACACAGAGCTAAGCTCATTTGTCAGCAGAAGACTTTCTGTTCCTGTCTAGACTTCGTGAAACCCTGAAAAGCTGTAGCTGACGTTTTTAAGGCAAATTATCTTAAATCCACTTAGATTTTAAAGAAGGATTAATTTTAGGTGTATGGGAGCTGTTGGAATAATTTGCTTCCCACTAGGACAGCTAATTCATGAATGAAATACTGAGGTTCTTATTTATAAAAGGCCAAAACACTTTTGTCTTGCATCCTCAGCTTACACTATTTTATGAAATGCAGCAAGTTCCTTCCCAAAGGAAAAGGCTTTTGTTTGAATTTTTGGCTAGAGGTGGGTTTTCCAGAAGACCCTTTGACTCAGATGGCTACAATATGATCTCCATCAGAGGAAACCTGTATTCCTTTTCTAGTCAAATGAGGGGGAAAAAAGCTGTGCTAAAATCAATTTATCTGACCTACTTCAGTCATCTACTTCAGGTGTTTTACAGGTAGTTTTTATGCATAATTTCTGCAGCTGAAAAACACAGCCAGGCAACAAGGCACAAGTCACCTTGGAGTGCCGTGTGCTCTTTGTTGCAGAGCAGGTTTGTTTATGAGACCCTTTCAATTTGTTTCATTTTTTCAGAACCCAAGAGACTCCCTTAGAAATGACTCACTGGGGAAATCATGCTCCAAATGAGCAAAGCAAATGGCTCACAGCTCAATCACCCCTAAACAGTGGGAAAGCAGCATCCCCAGGGGCTCACCTACCACCTTGTTCATTGATCTGGGGCTGGTGCCTCTGGGACACCTGAGCTACACTCAAAAGGCAAAGAAATTCCAACAAAGCTCTAGCACGTGTAGAACTTGCAGCATTTGTCTGCAACCTTGCAGTTTTCTTTCCTTTACTTCTTTGGAGATGACGAGGGCAGGAAAGAGATCTGTCCTGCCAGAGAATGTACTAAACAGCTGCCTGAACTCAATGGAAAGTCTCCAAAAAGAAGGGTTTTTTTCATGCTGCTGTTGACTGCAGTGCAGGTGGGTTGGGCAGCACAGAGCAACTGCAGCTAAAAAGTACAAGAGTCAAAGTTTGAAAGAGTCACAGTTTTGGGAAACACCAAAACTCACCAGACTCTCTGTGAGGAAGGAAACAAAGCACTAACACAGGAACTTGGAGGTGTTTTAACCATGTTTATTTAACCATGTACACGCTGGGGTTCATTAGCTGGCTTGGTGTTAGGGAAATCCTGCATGAAGAGGGGTTTTTTGACCAAACCTGGTTAGCACCACAAAATTCCACTTCCTCTAAACCCTGCACCACTGCTTCCTCCCAGCTCAGGTTACCTGCTCCCACAGAAAAACCGCAGCAAAAGCAGCATGTATAAATTTCCATTTCAGTAGCACTGGCAGGCCTCTCCATTGGAACTGAGTGTGGCAGCACACTCTCAGCTTACAATGATGCAAACCAGTTTGTGTTCCTGCGTGTAACAAAGATGAACAGCAGTTGACAGTGGCCCAGATATTTCTGCTTTGGTTTTGTGTCCCAGTCCCAAGACGAGGGGCTGAGTCAGGTGGAGCTGTCTCTCTCTGCTTGTAACACTAAACAGTCCCAAAGCTGGGGCTCACATGGCAGCCTAGCAAATCCCAGCAAAGCCACTGCACTCCTCCAAGAGGCAGCAAGGACTGCCAGACGTGATTCAGCCTCAGCACAGCCCAGTTTTCGTGTGTCTCCTACTCTAACAGCAAGGAACACTCATATAAGTGTCAGTCTCAGTCTGGTTCCTTCTGGTCTCATTTCATTCCCTATCTTCCCTCCCAGGAGGAACAGGTATATTGAAAATCATCTCTTTTCGCCATCCAGCCAGTCTTTTTGCTGCTAAGAAATTCCACTGAGGACTGAGTCTTTTCTCTGCAACTTTATTTGCCAGCTGTAGGGTTTTCACACCGTTATTTGTATTCCAGTCCCGATTTCAATTACCTGGCTAACCTTTTCAATTTTCACAGAGAGTGAGAATCAGAAAACAGCAGGTCCTTTATTACAGCTCACACTGGTGGGGAATTCTTCACTCCTCTTCCCTCCCCCATGTTTGCAGGGAAGCTCTGTCAAATTCAAACAAATTCATTGATAATAGCTTGTCTATTTGCTTACGCTTTGCTGGCTGTTAAATATTCTGGTCCTTTCTGAGGACTTCTCTTCCATGCTCCTTTTGGCTTGAATGTGCTGTATTTTACACCATTTCTAAAAGCCAGGCAGAAGCAATCTTCAGCCTTCACCCTGATGCTTGACTCCAGTGGGAATTCTCCCCAAGGTCCAAAACTGGAGGAGTCAAAAGCCTTGTGCGTTAAGCGGGGCTGTTTGCTGATCTTTGATAAGCAAGACGTGGTGGTGGCCAGTCCTTATGTCCCTTTCTCAGAGTATTTCCTAGTGGAGGCTCAGGGCATTGGGAGGTTCTCTCAAAGGAGGGGGAATTCAGGCACAGGACACCACTCTGCTGATCCCAAAGCCACTGCTCTGCCACTGAGTTGTACTGGCCACAGCTGTCACCCTTCTTGCCTTTCTCAATTCTCCAAGTCACGCCCCTCCTCTTACCTCCTTTATTATTCTGAGCTCTTGATCTAGCAGTCATTTCCATGCCTGTGCTCTGTCTGCCCCATCACTCAGCCACCCAGATCCTAAAAATGGTTTTATTTGATTGGGGAGGGGAGAGGCTTTAATGCAAAAGACCTGTTCCTTAGCAACACCTTCCCATCTTTCTTCTTTTGTTATTTCCAGCTCATTATCTTTGCCCATGTTCAACTCCAAATTAACTTAATTACAGACAGATTTCATATCTCTCTAAACCAGAAGGGGCACTTGTAAAACATCCCTCCAGTCAATAGTAAATGAGGGCCTTGGCCTATGCTAAGTAGGCTTTGGGAAAGGCAGCTCAGCTGTGCCTGCCCTGCTCTCTCCAGAGAACTCTCCTGGTTCCTCCCAGCTCCTGCTGCTCCTTTGCAGTGAGGCATTTCATCTCTCCATTTTGCAGCCTGTCCGAGTTCACCGCAGCCCCTGAGCTCCTCAACAGCCATCAGTATAAATCACCAGGTGAATGCTTCTCTTATGCAGATGCCAAGGGCACTGCAACCTTTCCACCTCCTCTTTACGGATTCTGACAGGGGAAAAGTGCCTCAATTCAAAGTCTATGATTGGAGTCTGTCCTGAGTACAAATATGAGCTTAATCTGAACAATATTTAGTCTGAACATTGGATGTACTTGGTCTAGGATGACTTCTGATTACCCACACAAGTGGGAGGTCAAAGATCTCTCGTGGTTAATGCAGCTCTGGTTGCCCAAAAGCCATACACCAGTGACAGCTCCCTCCTTGAAAATCCCCTCTGAGATAAAAATGCACCAGCTGAACTAGACCCAGGGCAGCCCCTCATACCATATCCTGTCCTTACCCTGTGATGCCAGGCTTCCTTTGGAAATCAGGAGCAGGATCCATCTCTGGCAACTGACGGGTTCCTCACCTTCTCACAGACAAATAATTATTGCTGCGTTGCTGTGTCTTACCATTCACAGAAGTTCTCCACTGCCAGAGGAAAGATCTTCTTCCTTCTGTTGGAGGTCTAGTAGCTACCACCCAGCCAGGACACCTCTTCCTAAATCCACCAAGTGACTCCTCACTGTTACAATCTGGGTGCTGCACTAAGGATGAGGAGAGATCTGTATTCACACAGTGAGGGAAGTGTTGTCAGAGAGAGCCACCAACAGAACTGTGCTGAGAGCACATGAAACACAAGGAAACCCTCTACAAAGACATAGAGGGAACTCAACTCCCACCAGCAATAAAAAAGGGAAGGCTCTGTGCCAGTTTTAGAGGAATCAGAGAGCTGTAATTCTACCATTAGAAGAGGAAAGCCTGAGTGATGATGCAGATGGTCCCTCCTCATTCAGGTGAGCACTTCTTCCCAGCAGCTTGCCATCCTGGAAAGTAGAACCACAGGTTAAACTGGGATGGGTTTCCCCCCTCACCCTGCAGAGGTAGGACTGTACATCATGCACTATCCTGGTGCTAAGCACCTCAAACACAGGCAGCAGAATTTTGTTTGCAGAATGAAATTCACTCTGCCCCAAAAGCTTCAGGTTCTTCCCTTTCTCTTTTGCCCCTTTCTTTCTCATCACTTTGGTCTGCAGTGAGAGAAGCCATGGGTAGGATATTTCCTCCCTATTTCATGAGAACATTTGCAGAATTTCCTACCTCAGCTGAACCACATCACATTCACCAGCTCAGCAGGAGACTGTTCCCAACGTCTGTGTTCATGCTGGAAAGGTCTGAGAAGCCAAAGAGAAAATATCTGCCCTGAAATCTGAACGTGTGGCCTCTAAAGAGCATTTGTACACATCTCCTCCAGATTTACAGCCCAATCACACTAGTCAGTGCCACTGGAGGTCAGCCTTGTGCCATGAAAACCTGTGTGGGAGTGAGCCTTGGGCTCTAAGCCTGCGTTTGTGGTACACAGGACACCCCAAGAGAAAACCTGTTCCAGCTCCCCCGGTGTTGATTTATGATATAGAGATTCTTGATGTTTCCATTTCTTTTTTTCTCAAAACTACTTAGTGGTCTGCTGCTGGAGCAAGAGATTCCCGTGTGCTCAGTCAGCACAGGCTCACAGGAAGCCAGGCTGCTCCTCAGGTCCCAGCCAGTGCAAGCAGTGCTAACACAGATGGAGAGTCAGGCTTGGCCACCTCGTCCAAACCGACTTGAAAAATATTCTTGTTTTGGGACAATTCTCTGTCTTTTGTTTCACAGGGCATGGCAGAATAATTATACCCAAGTTGAAAGCTCTGGATGAGAAATCAGGATATAGATTGACGACCAAAACAAGTACAAGCTCGGATAGATCTAATTCAGAGCCATATTCCTTGTCAGTGCCTATAATAAAGAATTCCTACACAGAATCCCATTCAAAGAGTCACTTTCTACTCCTTCTCTAAGATCCTCCAAGAAGGGCTCAACAAATATTTAATTGGAAACAAAAACTTTCAGCTAAACATTTTTGTAAAACAGATTATCTGTGTTTTTACTACGGGATCCCACAGGTGCCAGTGCAAAGCCAGCTCTGGCTGTGCCAAGTGAAGTCAGCTCTTGGTAACTCTTATGCCCGTAGAAAAAAATATTCATCAGTATGGTCTGAGTTGAAAATGGAGACTGAAATGCTCAATTGAGATGTCCTCAACTTCCTATCACACATATATTCTTTATTTCACCTTCGGGGTGACAATTTTTCTCTATAGATCAAGGATACAGAGATATTCTCTGCCCTGTCTCCAGCCAGGCCACATCTGGAGTTGCAGGGTGCATCATCCACTCTCACTCACTGGAGCTCAACTCTGAAATCAGAGCCAGCACTGCACAAACCCTCTGCTGGCCCCTGCTACAAACAGCCTTAAGCCCAGCCTTCTTCTGCTCTGCCGTAGCAATTAAAGAGCCATTCCTCTTCTGCTATTTTTCTAGCACAGCAGTAGAAATATTGATCTCCACCACTGGCTTCTTTCCTGAGAATGATCAGTTATCCTTTGGTGTTAAACAAACTGCAATTATGCATCCTAAATAAGCAGAGAATCACGAGGGTCCAGGTACCTTCTGCTCTCTTAGCTCTTATTCCCATTAGCATTCCTGTCTGCATGGCCTCGGGCACGCCACATCTTTCCAAGAAGGGAAAAGCAGCATCCACCCCTCTGTCCCACACTCACCTCCTGCCTCGAGGAACAGCAGAGCCCTTCCTGGACCCAGGCACTTCTGAAGAGGAGCTGGAGCAGACAGAAGACAGGAGACAAGGTGGGGTCACTACAATAACTCAGTGATAGTGGCTCTCCATAACTGGTAAAGAAAACCCAGAGCATGGCCCTGGCACTGGAATCACCACTGGGGAGATGTGCTCCTTGGCATCCCCTCTGTGACAGACACTCAGAGACAGTCACAGACAGTCAGACACAGTCACAGACAGTTAGACACAGTCATAGACAGTCAGACACAGTCACAGACAGTCAGACACAGTCACAGACAGTCCGACACAGTCATAGACAGTCAGAACCCAGGCAGGCAATGGGTAAGGACAGAGACAAGATTATTAACTTTGGCAGAGCCCATCAAGTGTCCTTGCAGTGCTGCCACCTCTCTAGCTGCTGGAAACTGTGTCAGTAGAGTGGGGTGCACTGCTGTCAGTGTGATCCACAGGGGCAAATTCCACACCAAGAGCTCAGGCCAGGGGGAGATTCACATCCTTTGCTTTGCACATCATCACCCTTTCATGTAGAGCTGAAACAACCTTAGTGAGGAACAGAGCACAAGCCTCTGTCATTCTGCCTGCAGTATTCACCACTAGAGTTCTTCCTTCCTCTCACAAGCCACACATTTTCTTTCCTTTTTGGTTTCTTTTTGTTTTCTATGGTGGTGGTGGTGGTGGATTTACCCCCCTCCCGCTTCCTTTGCTGCAACATTTGTGCTATAAGCTACAACAGATAACATGACAGGTTCTCACCTGGATGGTTCTTTAGCACTTTCTTGTGGGGTATTAATTTTCTTGCAAATTTTTTGTGCCTTCACAAATGTGACTGAACCATTCACCACTGTCAATAAGTCACAGTATCTAAACCTTTGTTTACTGGCAAGCTGGACCAACTGTGGAATTTAAGTGTGCTGAGGATAAAAGGTTTGAACCAGGGATATACTGGGCTGTTCATATTCAAAGAAGGATTGGGAGGAAAGGAAGAACTTAGAAAGTATCTGGGTAAAAAGCAGCTGAATGGAAAAAGAACAGCTGCAAGTGTCTGTGAGCAGGACCCAGCTTCATACATTTTGCCTCATTTACTCCACTGATCTGCCCAGCACATTTTGGAGGCAAGATTTTCTCAGCCTTCCTAAGACCATCTCTCTCTCTCTCTCTGTCTCTCTCTTTCTCTGCCCTTGCTCTGCAGAGCTGCAGGCTGAGTCCTGTCCATGACCCAGTGATGAACTTCTGCCCTGGGCATCACTGGATAAAAAAATCCCTTTGTTGAAACACTCAGGGGTACTGGTGATGCTCTCCAGTGATGCTCTGAGGGAAATAGTGCTTGTTTTAGAAATGCTAAAACAAAAAGGCTTATGGATACTGAGGGGATTTTGTTAGTTTGACTCTGGCAGGAGCAGCTTTTCGATCCATTTATCAAGCTGCCTGCAGCTGCCACTTCAAGGCTGATGAAGATATAATAAACAGTAAGCCAAAACCAGACCTTTGAAAGGTGCACCCAGAGCAGTTTAATAAATAAAAGATCAGGGGCAGGGGAGGAAGAAAAAGAAAAATAATCAGTGCAAGTTTTGACTTTCCTCTGCTGTCCATTTTATAGCATAAATTTGAATAAATGAATGGTGCAGGTTGGTGGAATCACTCTTTCATTCTCAAATACCCTCTCAAAAAATTTCTGCTTGTGAATTCATCTTTCTGCAATGTCTTGCTGGCTCATATTTTGCCAGCTTCTCTCCAAACTGCCACTCCAAAATTTTTAAGGATATCCATCAGACTCTGCAGAACCCAGAGCTCCTTTGAAAAAGTTCATGCATTCCTGATGGATGAAAACTCTTTGTGGAAACTCCAGTGCAATAAACCTCAACACTGCTGAGCAGCTGGATGCCAGCAAGCTCAGGTGATCCCAAGTTTTATACTGTTCCCTTCCTACTGCTTATACAGAGGTGACCTTGGAGTTTGCACCAAGCTTTAATCTTCCACAGAGGAGACTTTGCTCCTGCAGAGTTCCCTGGAGGTCTCAGTCCTGTTTTAGCTGTCAGTTGTTTCTCTGGGTACAAGGACAGCCTTATTCACACTGGAATTAAGTGTCATTTGCCATATTCTCTTTTCCATTTGGATTCATGGAGATCAGGCAAGCTGGGAGCCTTCTCAGGCTCTTGCTGGGTATTTTGTCCACTAATCTCTGGCATATGGCAAGGAAGTTATTGCACATCTTCCTGGTGCATTTTGGTTATCAAGGCCTGATGGACATTCAGGCTGCAAGTCCAGGTTTGAGATTCAACTTTCTTCTTCCAGAAGCTGCCACCTGCTTTCTTTGACCTGCAGGAACTTCCCTCCAGGTCTGATTCTGTCTTCAGATGGCTGGGGGCAAGGCTCCTGGACTTCAGCAGATACCACAAAGATCCTGTGAGCAACAGAGAGAACAAAGAGGGAGTTGCAGACAATAAGAAACATTTACAGGTGAGACATGGTGAAAGAATCAGAAGAAAGTGGGGAGAAAAAGACAAGCCCAGAGGAACAGAGAAGAAGGGAAAAGGAAAGAGAGGGTTTTGTTTTTAAATAGGGAGAGAGAAATTGCTAAAGAAATTAAATGAGAGTGAGAATGAATGAAGAGAGAAGAAGGGGAAGTAGAAGGAAGGGTGAAGACAGAAAAATGGCCCAATAATATGCATAAAGAAAAATACATGCTGGTTACCATTTTTCATTAATGCTTCACCAGATGGAGACGGTATCAACAATAATAGAACCTCTGAGCTGCAGAACAATAGGTGAAATAATTCAAGCACCACTTTCAGATTAAAAAACAGTGAAGGGAGTTTGATTTATTTCCCAGTTTTTCTTTTCTTTCTCTATATATAGAAAATAACCTCATCCGCTTACTCAAGTTCTGTGGCTCATCACCACAAAAATATAAATAAAAGAATGAAACCGCTCTTCAGTGCAGACAGAAAATAAATCAGAGGCCTCAATGCATTTTCATTGTTGCAGCTGGGTCCTGTCTTCACATTTATTTATCTTTAAATTTCTCCTTGCACTCCAGAGACCATATCCCATAAAATGCCGGGTTAACAAGTTAACCATGAATAATTCATTAGATAATTATAAAACATTTACACCAGAACATTATTATCTTGCAACTAAAAAAAAACCAAATACTTAATGTCCTCCAACGTTGATGGCAAACCTCTTGTGTCTGCAATGTTCTTTATCACTAAAATTAAATGGAATTAATCTTCGATTTGCTTTGGTGCCTACTAGCAGAAAATCACAGGGAAAAAACACCCTCAGGTTATATGGAAACACCAAAATATATTATACAGGCATATATTTCTATGTGTGTTTGTTTGCACACACATATATATGGGATTCTGAAACATCCCACAGAGGAGATCCACTTCCAGTCTTCCTTCCCCAAACACTCTCTGAGGGAGGAGGGACATGAATTTTTACATTGAAGGGATTGATTCAGAACACACGTGGAGAGGACAAACACAGACCTGCAGCACTCTGTGCCATACCCTGAGGGACTGTGGCTTACAGGGTTTCCCTTCTCACCCCTTCCCACAGCAGAGGTGGTCTTTGGTCAGATTCTGTTCCCAAAGTAAGCCTAGAGCTTACTCTGAAATTAAAATACTAATAAATTTCAGTTTTGCACTGGAGTCACCGAGATGAGGCTTTGGCCTCGTACACACATCCAAAATTAAGGCTGTCACATGTGTGGCTATACAGCTCCTACAAAAACATCACCAATAATTCAAATCTCTAGCACAGCCAGCATGACAGGCCATTAGGACTCCTGCAGTTCTAGTCTGCATAAAAGCTCCTCTGTCACCTTCCCTCTGGACATGAGGCCAGAGAAGTGTCTGGAAAATTCTCCAGCCATCCTTCACCGTGTGCTGGTGATCCCCAGTGCCACAATCTGCCCGAGGGCTTTAATGGGCACACACAGAGAAACCTCAGGAAGGTTCTTGCTTAGATCACAGCAGCTGTCAGCCTGTTGCTGGAGAGACCCGAGTTATCCAGCAATGACTTCTCCTCTCCCTCAGGAGCTCAGGATAATAGAGCAGCACTAAAGCAAATCTCCACCAGAGAACTCTTCCTGTGAGCGTGGGCTGCTGTGAACAGGGAGCCAGCAAACCTTGGGCTGGCACAGCCAACTCGAGCTGCAGTCCCTGGGGGAACCCAGGGTGGAGGCAGAAACTCCCTCAGGGAAAATGCAGGAAATTTTTCTTGTTCCTCTTTCTCCCTTCTTCCCTCTTTGAATGCAGTCAATCCACACAGAAAATGATCTGTGCTGTCTCACAGACACATTTGAACCCAGGCTGTGACACTTCGAGCTTTTCTGCATGGAACAGAAGAGCTCCTCTTCCTCACATGATTATTAAGAGCTCACATTAGGGAATGCAACAGCTACATCAGCCTGACAGCCAAGAGCAAGGGCTGGAAGCACCCTCTGCACATCCTGAATCCATGAAAATATCCCAGGAGATTTGGCACTAAGCTGATGGTCAACAAAGCTACCCAGAGCCTGAGGCATTACAGTTTGATTTAACCATGCACACTTTTGTTAAAGGATTAGGAGGACTCCATCATTGTGACATTTGAATTCTAATTGAAAACCAGTCTCTCCCATGCACTTTACTGGTCTGGGAGCTGGGAGGAGAGGTGTGTGTGTGTCCACGAGGGGGATGTGTGGCTGTGAGAGGTGTGTACCATCTGCTTTGGGGCAACAAAAGGCTTCATAGCACAAAGAACCATGTTTGCCTCCCATCACACATCAGCCCAGCAAACAACGTGGAATTTTACAAATGGACACAGTGAGGAACTGGGGCTGGAATTTCCATCATCTCTGCAAAGGCCATTTAGAAATCTGTCTGCTGTATGTGAGTGTCAACAAACACTCATGAAATTTCATCTTTGCATCAATTTGCAAAATAGAAAAAAATGCTTCATGAACAGCAATACAGTCCCATGTACACAGCTGCCAGCAGCTGCCCTCTGGGGTGAATCTTGTAATTTTCTGTATTTTGCTCAGCAAGATGTCATTTATCATGAAGACTCTCATCAATATATGAGCTGAGGATGAACGGTTAAGAAGGTCTGTTATCCTCAGCCCTGAAGCACAGAGGAATTTTGTTTTGGATATTCTTCTCTGGGTACCCAAGTCAGCTGCACAGCACAGGGATCTACAGTCAAAAGAGTGGTGAGGCTTGGATTACCAGGCTGTCCTGCCTTGGCTGGAGGGATGTAATCCCAATGCCTAACTCTGAGCCCATCACTGACTCTCTAAATGCTCAAGAGTTCCATTTCTGATCATGTTACAGCTCAGTGCTGGCATTATGAAAGCAACAAGACTGTCTGTGAAAGGCTGTTTAGGCTGTCTGTGTGCTCCTGCAGCTAAAAACCACTAACCATGGTGCTAGACCTTGTCCAAGTGCCTCTCAAATATGTAGCTATAGACTCTTCCTCGAAGGAATTACTGTCTCAGAGGAGAGTTGATGTCAGCAGGTGGGGAAGGGAGGGGATCAGGATGAGAGGATCCTGACTGATCTTACAGAGTGTGAATGCACCAACAGCTTAACTTGGTGTCAGCCAGCTGGCCAGAGATGCTACAGAAGGGACACCCCTTCAGCTGACTCTGCACAACCAGGGAGCCCCAGCCTAATGCCCGAGGACCATGGCAGTACAAGGGGGTGTGTTTGAGCTCAGGCAGTTGCTGGTGTTCTCCCTGAATGCCTCCCCCTGGCATCTGAGACCATCTGAGTATGAAAGCTTCCTGGGGAAAAGAGCTGAAGACTGCAACACTCATTTCTCTCTGTAAGGACAAAGGGGGGATCAAGTCCAAGCTGTTTCTCCTCAAATCACGGATCAATCAAGCAGCTCTGGTGATGTCACTATCCCTGGCACTGGGATCTAATTTAAAATTACCTCAAATCGGAAAGATTGATTTTCACCATCAGCATTTAATGTCTGCTGTATCTTTCTTTTCCCAGCAGAGAATTAAAAAAGAAAGGAGGGGAGAGAGAGGGAGAAGGAGACGGTTCAGATTCAACTGCAATTTAGCATTCATTTGCATTTTTAAATTAGTTAAGCTGTGGACCGTTGCAAAGCAATGACAGAGAATTTTTGTAATAATTAGTCTGCTGGGAGTGTAGAAATGGCTACATAGGCAAGTTGCACTGAAAGAGGAAGCAATATCCCAATGCTCAAACTGGGATTTGCACAGGCAAATTTACTCTCCCTCATGTGGGGCCAGATCCAGCTCAGCAGACACAGAGAGCTCCAGCTCAGACAACTTCATCTGCACCAGACACTGACTGCAGCCAGAGGAGAGAGAGGGGTGTTCTCAGGCTGAGATTCATCTTAACCTAATGTAAAAATCTAAATCAGGCCAGATGATTAGATACCTGGAGTGAGGTGAGAGCAATCTCACCACTGTTGTTTACAATATCATCTTAAATTCTTCAGCCTCTTTGTGCGTGTCAGCCTCTCCTCAGTGGGCTCCACACATCTGACCCCTTCTCCCTTCCTTCTGCAGCTCCAACCACGATCCTCTTGCTGCCTGTAAGGAGATCTATCCCTCTCCTAAATCCAGTGGAAAGTCATCATTACCTCAGATCTGACAGTAAGTGCTCAGGGAAGGGGGGAAAGGGAGGATCAGGATGAGAATGAGCTAAAGGAGCCCCAGTTTTGCCACAGAGACCTACCCTCCCTCAGCTCACAAGGGGGCTATGACAGCAGTGCACAGTGGAAGGTGCTGCATGTTCAGCAGCCTGAGTCACTGATTCTGCAATGCATCTCATGCTGTTTGAGATGGGTGAATATTGTAAATCCTCCTCCTTTGGATGGCAGAACATGGCAGCACTAATGCTCACTTTGCTCAGCAAGGGGAAGAGCCTGCTGGTGACTGAACATGGCTTTAGAAACACTGCACACCCGACCATCCCAAAAGCAACTCTCCATCACCCATTAGATTGTCTCTGCCTCGCATCATTCTGCTGTCCTTTGCTTGCCCTGCTCCAAGAGCTGGCATCTGCTTCTCAGTGTGACTGCTCCTTTTGGCTTAAGTTGTTCCTCTGGGTGAACTGAAGCACGAGGAACATTCAGTGAATTTCCTGAAATCCTCCCCTGATCTGAAACATCAACCCTCAGTACATTTGTGTTTATCCAGCTTCACCACTGCTTTGTCCAAAAATGTGAACCCAATCCTCTTCCCAAGCAGCAGCAGCCTAGTCCCAGCAGCTCACCAGGAGCCATGGAATGGTTTGTCTTCTCTCAACATAATTTGGGGTTACAGATCATCAACATTTTATAGACATTTAGTCTATAATGGTGTGCTGTGTGTGTATATATAAGAAACAGCAATTTTTTAGAAGTTTTACTTAATGTTTCCTTCCAAAGAGGTCACTATGACTTGAAAATCATTCTACCTGCATCAAATGCATTAACTCTGTGACCACAAAATAGACACCCCATTATTCTGACAGCAAAGTGAGTGCAGCTGGATTTCCCTGAAGGAACCCAAACCTTTACAGTTTTATTACCTTGTCACTCTGAGTTTTCAGAGGTATCAATCACAAAGGTACATTTTGTTTCAGCGTGGACTTAAGTGACTTGATCCAAACTTTCCCTTTTGAGGACAGAAGAGCAAGAAGAAGATGAAAGCTAAAATAAATAAATGGCTTTACTTATATTATGGATAACAAGAGCAAAATGTGCTCTGTTTCACATTTGTTAGTCACTTGTTTAACTTTTGGGACTGGCATTTCTGGAGTGAGTTCATCAATTCAAAGTTTCTGGTAAGCTGTTTCCAGTTTACCCCATGACATCAATGGGTCCCATCTGCAACAACTGGCATTGCCTTAAAAAATTAAACTTTTTTGCTTGCTCACCTGGCATTTTGTTACTAGTCACATGTCCAAACTGAGGTAGAAGTAAGCACTTCCTAGGATCTTCTGTGCATATTCCCTTAGGATATTCTTGCTTTCCTCCTCTGGCAGAGAACAGTTGTGGGGTTTGTGCTTTACAGCTGTGGTGAAGGCTCTGGAAAGGTGTTTGGTTTTTATTTATCAAGTATCCAGGGGTACCTGGAGCAAACCTGCCAGTGCTGATGCACTCTGGATTGATTTCTTCTCAGCTGAGCCTGGGCAGGTGACCTGCAGGAGGTCTTGGTCTCTCTTGCACTCACTGGAGAGAGAAAACACCTCCCAAGGACCATTTGTCTCATCCTAAGATGGCTGTCCAAGAGAAATGGGATCATTTCTGAAAGTCTCATTTTAGTCCTACCAGCTGCAGAGCAAAGCCATACACTTATCCAGACCAGAAGCCAACATCCAGGTATTACACTTAGGCTGGGGAATACACCCAAAACACCTGTGTATGTTTGCCTACGTACACAGGAGTGCACCCATTCTAGCTGCTTATTCCTGAGTATTTCCACAAAAGCATCACCTTGGAAAGGACCCTATTTCCAGACGAACCAGGCCAGTCCAGATTTAGAGTCATGAACTATAAGGAAAACATCCACATCCCTTCCCCTGCCTGTGATTATGATGGTGTGTCCCCGTGGGACAGCAGCTTGTGTAGAGACAGCAGTGAAAAGAGACAGAAAGGAGATGAGAGAAGGAGCTTCCCTGTGTACCAGTGGTGAGGACAGATCTGCGTTAAAACCTCCCTTCCTGAAGGGCTGAATTACAAGAAAGCTTTTCTGAAACATCTCCAGCCATGCAAAGGCTGCCGGAGTGGTTCCCTGCGGTATTTCTTCACCTCCTTCTGTTCCCAGCGTGGTGCTGGAGTCGGGCAGAGGCTGCAGGGGCACAAGTGCCCATTCCCAGTGCCCTCTGACACCTCCCTAGACCCTCACCCGCTGAGGCACAGCAGTCTATAATGATGTTTTTCTGGGTATTTCCATACGTGTAATGAGCAGTTCTGCTACCCCGCTGTCCCAGAAACTACTTTTCCATGAAAATAAGATCCCGTAAAACCTGTACCTCTAGACAACCCCCACCCTGACATAGCCCCAGTCTCTCTATTTTACAAAATAAAGGCTTCACTGTTCATTCTCCTGAGTTTCTCTGCACTATCTGCGTTATCTGTGATTGTCTTGGAAACCCAGCTCACCCTGAGGCCAGCTATTAACATCTTTCAGCATAACAAAAGCCTTTATTGTCCCACTATTTCACATGCATTCTGTCAAGACACGCAGATGAATGAGTTACCAGGGGGTAAGTTTGGGTATAAATTTACAGGGCCTCTACTCCATCATAATTGTCTGTATTCATATTCTCATTCTTCATGCTCATCCAGATGTGCTTGGAAGTGATTTGTCCTCAGGAAATAAAAGGGGTTGGTTGCTTTGCATCTGCTCTGAAGAAACAAAGAAAAGGATGTCCTGGGGCTTCTTGAGGAGAAGCTGAGATCCTGGGAGGTCACCACCAACCTTCCCTGGGAACCTTCCTTCTGTGGCATTCATCAAATCCATTCCACGTTGTTAGAAAATGGTTAGTGCAAATGTGAAAACGGCTATTTGGTTTGAAAGGCAATCTTCGTCCAAGCAGCTGAAGTGTTTCAGTCGGAAGAAGATGTTTAAGCAGGGAGAAAATACCGAATGGGGTTTTCCACACCAAAATTCTTGACACTCTGCACATCTGAGTAACCATCCATAAAGGACATGCATTTTACATCACCACGAGACTCTTCCTCAAGCCCAGCTGTAACATTTCTCCAGAGATACAACCCAAGAACACTTCACAATCTGTATTTTTGCTCCAAAGCTTTTGTTAGCGTGACTATGATGGCTCGTGGGCATGATTTGCTCACATTCCCAGCTGACAGCCAGGCCAGGAAAATCTCACAGCTCATACATACTCCCTGATTCCTTTTATTATTTAGAGGATTAACTAAGAATCCCACAATGGCTCCAGTGACTGTTGTGCTCTCAATGAAGTAGCAAATAATTGAAAACACTAAATACCCATTATAACTGGTAAATGGCATTACAGTCCCAGGCAGGGAAATATTAGAGAACTCACCGACCTGAGGGGAGCCAAGTATAATAAAGATCATCTTCAGAGAGATGTGCCACGAAGGGCACTTATCTCTCTACAGCAGTTCAGGGCATCCTTCTAACCCAGGGTGCCTTTCCATCCTGGATCAGAACAAAACTAAAAAATTCCCCAAGTCCAGCTCATACACACACATAACTTACTCAGTGCTTCAGTGAGTACACTGATTTAGTCATCTTCTGCTCACACCAGCAGCCCTGCTTATTTTATTCTTTCTGACTACTCACCCAATCCACCAATGCTGGGATTGCTCTGTAATTGTGAGTGCCATATGGTGCCCTAATTATTGCAGTGCTTGTTGTATTAATGTGTTAGATAATCGAGATGTGGGGAGAGGAGCAACAAGGAGAGTCAGGCATTTTGAGGGACAGGCTTGCTCAGTGAACATCATTTACTACAAACAACTCCAGGGTGCCAAGAGCCACGTCCAGGAAAAAAAAAGCCTGGGCATGAGAATACCAAAACCATCATCTGCCTGGGCTCTCACTAAAGAAATGTAACTGAGGTTGGATTTTATTTCTCTTTTAGATTCAATCTCCCTGTGGCTAGAGAACATGACTGTGGTTTATAGAAATAGAAAAGCATAATGTTATTCAAGATTATGACATTGTTATTCTAATTTGTAAAAGAAAAAAAGGGAGGAGGAGCAAATACAGGATGATACAAAACCCTTGGGCTGGATTCCCTTTCTGACATAGATAACATGCAGGACTAGAAAAGTCCATATTAACAAGGGAATTAAAATGCACTGTTGAATTTGCATTGCTAAAATAATGCAAGATTTAAGAAGCATAATAATAAGACAGTTTCCCCCCCAAATTTCCTCTTTTACATTCACCAGCTTGGTCAAACCTCCTCCCTTGTTCAGATTTCACTGATAAAAAACTACTCAACTAAAAGCTTTAGAGCAAATGTGGGTTTGTACCATTGTAGGGGATAATAGATTTTGGTCTAAAAACGATGTGCCTTTTCCACTGTGGTTCTACAATTGTGGATGCTCAAGGGCAGAATGGACAAGCACCTACAAGAGGAACCCAGGGCTGCTTACTGAGAATCACATTAATCTTAGGAAATCCTGAGCTGACTACACTCAGAGAGTAAAAATGTTATGGAGGAAGATTAAACAAGTTTTTTCTATTCTTATTCTTCACCAGGTGTGTGCTGATGGCCCCTGCTGAAGACCCATTACTGATGCTGTCAGCCTCCTCTGAAGGCTCCAGAATATCCATTCCCCAGTGACCTTAGAGACTCAGCTGCACCATGAACCTCTTCTGTACACTACAAATCTGGTGAGAAAACAGAAGATGGTGAAGATTATTCACCAGAAGGGAACTCTCTGCATTCCTGCCAATGCCCTAAGCAATAAACAGAGACAAAATGCTACAAAAATTACAGATCTGTCCCTTGGCAGATTGATTCTCAAAGTTTTTCCACAAAGTGGATGTGGTTTGCAAGTTGGACAGAGCAAATCCCAGTGTGCCAAGTTCAGGCCCCTTATGGTGGAATGAGGATGTGATCCTCCAGGAGTAAAACAGCTAATTGACCCATAACCTATCAGTGAAACAATAGAGAGTAAAATTCCCAGTATAATTGGGTTATAAATCATCCCTTTGATACCAGGACCTAACAATTTATTTTGAGTATCTGAGTGTTTATTCTGAGGAAATACAGTGGTTTAGCTATATTTAAACTCTTTGGCTGGTGCTTAGAGGGGAAAAATGACAACTGTGCAGGGTGATTTATTTCTCCACTTTACTTGGGCTGTAAAGGTGTGAAGACAGAGCTTTTAAAAGCAGGGGACCATAGGCACTGTGCAAGTGCTGTCCCTCCTGGCCCAACTTCCTGGCTCCCACTCAGAGCAGCTGGTGATGGGCAATCACCTTCATCCTCTCCATGATGCCTGAAATTATTGCTGGTTTTCACTGCTCTTTGAAGACCATTTTGCCCACAGAAGTCAGAGTCAGTGCCCCACAAGGCAGCCCACACAATAAAAAATTCACACATGTACACACCATTACTCAGGTCACGAATATTGCCTTGCATTCACAATTTCTCTACATTGTATGAACATTTTCAGAGGTGTTTGGGTGCACAATGGACACAGGGCACGGTCAGGGCCAGGGGGGATGCCTGGTTTGTGAGACATTGTCTTTGCTTCCTCACAAGAGGAGCAGAAATAGTTTCTCAATGCAGTTTCTGGGGAAAATCCTCAAAATTAGCAGAAAGACTGGTGTAAAGACCAGACTTGAGCTGGGGCTGAGGTCAATAATCACGTGTGAAAATATTTTGTGACAGCTTTGTTTAGGCAGACATTTAGCAGATAAAGTGAAAAAAGCTACTCCCATCCTCCATGGAAGGAATAGGAGCCAACCCTTCCCCACAAGCACATGGCCAGGACAGAGAACATGACTGGCAATTTCCTTTTCCTGACACTTATTCCCACATTCACCCCTCCAGGAAGCAATAGCAGGGCCATCCCTGGATTTCTGCAGCTGTTCATGGCTCTCTCTGTGCCAGAACAGTGCCCTCAGTGACAGCAGACAGGAAGCAATACAGGAACATCCTCCCTGTGCCATGGATTTACAAGGACAAAATATCTTCTGTGGCTGGCTTTCCATCAGCAGAATTGCACACAGGGGATTCTGGGGCTCAGGAAGCACCATGTACATACCCAAAGCAGACAGAGATGCTCCTAACAGACAATGAGGCACTGAAGTGTGTTAAAAGGGAGAGGGAGAGAGAAAATTTTGCACCGTGCTGCTCTCTTAAGTTATCAAAGGAAATCTGGAAGCACTGGGCTCTAATTGCAAATTTGGTCATGGAAATGCAGCTCTAGGGAAAAAAGGAACTAAGAATTAGAGCCCTTTCTAACTGAGATCATGGAGAACGGGTGAGCAGAGAGGATCTACATGATCACAGTAATCAGAACAGATTAATCATTACTTCCCAGCTTGGGCAGTGCTGTCTAGAAGTGTATTTTTAAAGCACATAATCCTGATGGTATATCTCTTCTGATTAGACCTTCAAAAGAATATTCATGTAAGTTGGAGCTGAAGCATCTCTGCTGCAGAATTCTGATGACATAGTAGGTCATTATAAATAAATGATTTATCCAAGAGAAATAAGTCCAGCTATTTAGGGCAGGTCACAGCGACAAGTTACTATGGCATCTCTAATGTAATTTTTACTATCTCTTAGGTCAGAGAGAGCCTGTTTAAATGCAAAAGCTCTTTGTAACAGCAATTTGCAAAACAATGAGAGAAACATGCACAACATGGTTTGCTGACAGAGCAGAATTTTGTCAGGGTAGGACATTGTTTAAAGGTTTGCCCTGGGGGCACCAGCTGTTTTCTAAGGCACTGCTAAGTGACAGAAGAAGATACATTTACACACAGTACAGGAAGGGCCAAGAATAAAACCTGGAAACCTTTTATTTGTAAATGACAGCACAAATACAAGAAATTTGTGAGCCCACAGTTAGGATACTGATGTTAGAGTGACATGAACCATTATATGCACCCCTTTGTCGAGAAGGGGAAGCCTCAGGAGGAGGAGGAGACAGCAGCTATTTTATCCTTCATCAGTACACAACCACCAAAGATGCTAATGTTCAGTACTTACCTTTTCATCCATTACTCCCTGTGATTTTTTTCCCTCCTAATATTGCAAACTGCAACTGCTTTTTTGCAACATTGTGAGTGATGTTTAATACTTAGCTGAAACGAGAGCTGGGGGCAGAGAAGTTCTAAACGCAGGGATGGCACTGTTTTAACAGGCTGCCATCCTGAGCTGTGAGTATGCTATCAAAAATTAGACCAACAAAATCCATCAGGAGAGCAGCAGCTTTGCCAGCAGCTGTTATAGAGGAAATAAGGAATAAGTCAAGGCCAGTAACTGCTATTAGGATTAGACTAATTCTTAGACGTTGGAACCAACAGTGTCTATGAAAAACAAGAGTCCACATGAAACCACTCCCAGTATCTTTAACCAGGAAAGGAGGGAAAGCAGGGAGGAAGCCTTGGACTTGTTTCTTTGCTTGGCCTCCAAGCTGTGGAAAGGGAGGAGGAGAAAAGGGAAGCAAGGCATCACAGCATATTGACCACAAGCAGCATGTTGAACACTTTTCTCCCTCAGATCTGTGGTGCTGATGCTGCACAAGCCAGGCCACCCTGGATCTGACAGCAAGGGGCCAGCAACTCCAAAGTCAGAGGAAAAAAGATGTGCACAGCACAGAGGGAGGAGAAGACACAAGGAGAAGGGAGCAACATTGACCTGAGCCAAAATAAACACAGCCACTTGCCTGAAGGGCTCTTTGTTCTGATGCCATGTGTGAGTTCTGATCACACCAGCCAGGTCTCCAGGAGAGACAATTCCTTGTACAGCATCAGCAAATTACTCCAGTCTGCAGTTGTGATTAGTGCAAGAGAGAGAAAAAGCAAATGCAATCTGGCCAATTATACACTGAGGAGAACAGGGAAAACAAACAAAAAGTCTCTGAACCTGCAGGTGCCAACACAAATGCAAAAGACAGATAAGCTTGTTTTCTTAATGTGGGACTGTACCTGTGAGCTCAGGGAATGGGAGTGATTCTTCCAGCAGCTGCTTGCAGGAGGTCAATACACAGCACAGGGGTCACCCCAAATATTCCTGTGAAGGCAGAGCCACAGGGTTCCAGCACTCAGATTTGTTTTCCCATTCTCTCCTCTGCAGTGAAGCCTGTGTTGGCAGCCACAAGGGAAGAGGCAATTATATTTCTGTCAGTGGCTGCAGCAGATCCTGTGAAATCCTGCATCCCAAAGTCTCAACAGCCAGGTCAGAGAGTTTGAGGCTGAACACACTGAGGAAAATCTGGAGGAGATCAACATCTTATGGACCCAGCACAAGGATTGGAAAGCCCCCAACCTATTTTATTCTCTCAATTTTTTCACTTGAGCACAGTTCAGCTCACTCCACTGTGCAGGAGAACACACACCCCCCTCAGGACTGCAGCTGCAGTGGAGCTGAGCATCAGAGCAGGCAGGAACAGAGCTGATCCAAAACACAGCTTTGAGACCTGCTGCTGCTGGGAGGGAAGCAACAGAGATTGTAGAGAAGCCTCTTTTTGCTGTTGCTGATGAAATGAAGTGTTACTGCCCACTGAGACTGTCCCTGTGTTCTGCTGCTCAAATACAATTATTACTCCACCCTCAGCAGTGCTTTGTGCCCGTCTCAGCCCAGGGGCTGCTCTCTCTGCTGGATCTGATCTTGCATTGCCACAAAACCCACAGCAATTACTCCAGCCAGACCTCAGCAGACTGTGCAGAACAGACCAGAACTACAAAAAAAATCACTGCATTCCCCACCTTGGAACAAAGGGAAAGTCTGGAGGGAAGAGATGTTCCAACCTGTTTTCTAAATAGATTCTTTTCACAGTTTCCAATCACTCACTCCAAGCTTCATAAATACCTGCAGGGTCAAAACCCTGTCCTCAGGAGTTGGAGCAGTGACCTGGATAAGTGACAGTCAATACAAAGTCCTTTCTTTGGAAGGAATTGCCTCCAGTACAATCTTTTTTTCATTCAGTCTTCTGTCTCCTTCAAGCAAAATCTGCCAGAACTGACTATTTCCAATTTATTCTTTTCTTCTTCCTTCTCTTTATTTTGTTTTGTGTGTTGTCCCAGCCTCCCCTCTCAGAGGTGTTTCCCTGGGGAAATTCATGTCCCTTGTACTTTTTACTCTGTGCACATAATAGAACATTATCTGCATAATTTACCTTACACCACATGTTGTCTTCCTTCTGGCTAAGTGTTTATCTAAAATAAATATATATCCTCAACATGTACACAGTGAAAAAGAGCCAAAAAGCCTGTCCTATGTGAGAACTTCATAATATCCAAAACCTGAACCCCCAAGAACGTATTAGCTCAGTCTTTCAGGTCAAATGTAACTGCAAAGCTGATCCTCCTCCTCCTCCTGCCTCTCTCTGCGTTTTTCAGTGTCCCATTCCTTGATCTAATGAAATCCCCACCAGGTGAATCCAGATAAAATCTGGAATTTAAATACAGCCCACAAACCAAGGAATTTCAATGAGATAAGTAAAAAAAACAAAACTCCTCTTCCTTTAACACCTTTTATCACACCCCTGCATGGCAGGGTATGGAACAGCAGCAGATCTGTGGAACTGGGAAAGGCAGAACCAGAAAAAGGGAGCAAAACATCCAGAACACGTGGCAGAGATGTTGCTCCCATGCTTCCTTTCCAGGAGCACAGCTGGCAGCCAGGGCAGCTCTCAGAGTGCAGGGGAGCTGACACAGCACCTGACCATGATTTTGAAGTTAAATGTGCTGGGGCTGTTGTGGTCCAGTCAACACAATCTGCAGCCAGCTTCTCTCACAGTCTCTTGAGCATGAGGACAGCACGGTGCTCTGCTGATGCTGCTGGGGTTTCTAGGTGTTTGTAGCTGTCAGCAAGAAAATCTGACAGAAAAGCATAACAAAGTATTGATGCCTGGGGTCTCGTAGTAAGTTTGAATCACAGTATATCAGGGTGAAAACATGTCCTGAATGCTGGAATATTTCTTTTTACATGAACACAATTAAAAAGTGAATGTGATGGTTCTGTTTCTTCCCCTTTTCCCTTATGATGATTTCAAAAGTGCCCCAGTTTTCTCTTTATACAACACCTTTATGGTCCCTGTTTTGTATCATCTGCACCAGTTCACCAGCAGGATCAGAGCCTAAGGCTGGAGAAGGCACTGACCAGCCCCATGTGAGGACTGAGTCATAAATTTGCAATAATAGGCAAATTCAAGTACAAGGTGTGGAATTTCCTCCAAACCCCTCACGCTCCTACTTTCTACAGATATTTTTGGATGGGTTGAATTGTCCTTGGAGAGTTCAGATATCTCCAAGTGCTATTTCTAGGATCAATTCAGGTCCCTAAGGTCAGGTATTTGATACCACTTCAAATAATCAAGGGTCTCCCACTGAACTTCTGGAAGTGCTGGGTCTCCAAAAGCATTGTGTGGACGTCCCAGATAATTTTGGGAATCCACAGTAGCATTAAAAATACAGGCACCTGGATGTCTCCCTAAATGAATCTCTCTCTAGGTTCAGACCTGTCTTTGTGATGGCCATCGAGTGGATCTCAGGCCTTGGGGCTTTATTTAGAGGCTCACACCCACCGGCAGATTGGTGCCAAAGGAAAAGACACTGACCACATGCAGGGCTGAAATCCCTGCAGATGCTTTGCTGTCCCATCCACAGTGCCCCTGTTTATGTATTCCTCCTTTCTGATTTCCTCAGAGTAATTTCCATTTCACAGGGGAAGAACCTGAGCAAGGCAATGTGAGGTTTGCCTCACTAAAGAGCTCCCTGTTAATTCCCTGATGCACTGTCACAAGACTAATGGCCTATTTTAAAGAGCATCCCTGTCAGGAGGTGCTTTTTTAAAAGGATTCCCACAGTGCAATTAGGCAGCCCTTGCATCTAAAAATTACAGTGTGGGAGGAGAGACCTCGATCTCAACGCATTGAATTGGGATTTTATTGAAGACCTTCCAAGCTGGAAAATGTCACCTGTTGGAGTGAGCTGCAAAGTCCACACATTGAAAAAAAGAGTCTGTCTCCCTTCCTTGAGAGTAATGGTCCTCTGTGAATTTTTATGTTTTAGTAGAACTCAGTCCAGACTCAAAAGCTGTAGAAAATCGACCTGTTTTCACTCCAGGCTCTTTGATCATCTCAAAGCCTTTGAGGCTCCAACCCAGGGAATGACACTGAGAGACAACCATGGAGAAGGGCCTTTACGTGGCCTCAGTGGGAAGAAGCATGGAAGGTTTAACCCAAAACACATCAAAACTTTTCAAAGCTCAGCATCAGCTGCTCCTTACAAACCTTCCTTTGAAGTCAAAGGCCACAGTTAGGAGCTTCCTCGAAGGAAAGATGTTTTTTCTCTCTCCATGTTTTTTCATATCCACCACTCTCCCTTCACAACAAAAGCTTCTATCTAGTGTGCTCATCAGAGCCAAGAAGACAGTGTGAGATATGATCCTGTGCCATCAGGAATGCTCTCAGGACTCAGACTGCTCTTTCTCATACTTTCTGTGGGTGTCTCCTTATCACTTTTATGTCAGTCTCAGAGTGGGATCCAACACAAGTGTCCCTCAGGCGGTGAAATCACACTGACCTTTCTTATTTCATTTTCTCTGTGTTTGGGCAACAGTCTGGTATCAGTAACGTGGAGCAGATGTCCTGTGCTGTAACATCACAGAGCTAATTCTGCTGGCCTGGCTTTCCTTCAAAGCACATGAAAGGATCTCCAAAGCAAAGTTACAATAGGAAAAGGTGAAAAAAAGTGACCAGCTGGCTCCTATTTACTCATCTGGAAGGCCATGTCCAATAGCAGCCACTTTGTTGTTTCTTAGGGGACAAAAATACCACAGTTCCACCCCCAAACACTCTGATTTCAAAGTCAAGGTCTGTGAGACTGGGTAATTCCAGGGACACCCTGATTCCTTGGGAACAGCTGCCAGCACCCACTCAAACGTCAGCACTCAGAGCAGGGATTGATGCAGGTGTGGTCACCTCAGCACTACCAGCTGTCCTAGAGATTTAATGATTTGGAGAGAGAACCAGAGCTGTAATGAAACTTAATAGCATTGTCTGAAAGACAACAGATAAGTTGTCACAAGAAGAAAATAATTTCCCACCAATTTCTGTCTCAGTTTAAATTATCATTCTACAAGTGTAAGGTGATTATGGGAATTTGTCATGAGCTGTAAGCAAAGGTAACTGATTTATTTCCCTTAGCTGGTATCAATAAAATCTTGGTTTTATCCCACTGGGGGCACTGGACCTCAAAAAAAAAAAATTCCAGAGGAGAGAAATAAGAACTATCAAAGACCATGATCTATGTGGAGCAATGAGGGAGCTGCTGGTTCAGGCAGAGGAGAGATAAACACTGGAGAGAACATGAGAAAAACACTGGAGAGAGCATGAGAGCCATCAATTGTTTAAAGGTTGTTGGAAAGAGGAAGGAAATAATCTGTTTGCCACAACCAGGTGGCAAGCACAAGAAATAATGGGCTTAAGTGACAGCAAGAGATATGAGGGTTAGACTTCAGGAAAAGCTTCCTAATGGTGAGGGAAGTAGGGGATGGAATAGATTGCCTGAGGCAGGGTAGAGTCTCACTGTTGGAGGCTTTTAAAGAACAAACATCCATCAGAAATTTTATAGATAGATAGCTGATCCTTGCTGGGGGGGAGAAAAATGGATAAAGAAAACTCTTAAAACCCCTTCGCACCTGTTTTTTTTCCTCTGATCCTATAAAGCTACTAAAGAGACCCCAGCCCAAGCAAAATCCCAAGGATGTGATCAAAAAGAACTATAGCAAAGTCTCCTGCAGTGAAATTGCAGAGTCTTTATAAAACCTCTCAACAAGCCAGGGGGCTGCCCAGAATAACCCACAGTGTTACACCAAGGTGATGAGTGAACCTCCGCCACTTTATTTTGCATGATGTTTAAACCCTGGACTACCTTTCAGTAATACAGTTAGTTACTCTGATACCCCCAAAACTACCTGCACAGTGGAGCCACTGAAATGTGCTGCCCTGCCAGCTCAAAACTTTGTAGTACAGAAGTTTTCATATCCTGGAGTAGCTTCATAACTGAACCCACAAGGGAATGGTCCTGCCAGTATCAGATAAGGCCCCTAAAAGAGAAAGGCAACATTCCCAGAGCCCAGTGCCTGTGTCCCTTTGATTACTGCAGTATAAATATGTTTTTGTTTGTCAGGCTGATCTTTCTCAGTCTGTTTCTTCATATCAGCGTCAGAGATAGGAGCTCTCTGGGGCCCTCTGAATGTGATTACCTTCCTTTCTGCACAGAGGAGGAGATTCACTGTCATCCCAGGTGCTGTTGTCAGTAGCCCTAATTTAGTCACTTCTACCTATATGATGAGGAATGTGAACTCTACCACGGTTGTTTCAAGCACATTTTGAGAATAAACTTCTCGCAGCTTCAAGCTGCCAGCTATGAAGGGGAAGCAAGGTTTGCTTTATCTCCTTGCCAGAAAACAGGAGCTGCCCAGGGAGAGCTGCCCAAGGTTTCTCTTCCCAGTCCCTCTGTGCCACCCTTGGTTTGCCCATTTACCCTGGCACAAGCGTTCTCCTACTTTGCAATGGCACTTTGCAACCTCAAAGCCAATCTGTGATCCTGTCGAGGCTTCAGAAACATCCACTCATTTTGCAAGTGAGATGTTCCTCCCATGCCTGCCAGGGAATTCTCCTCTGTCTCAGTGTGCCAAGTGCTGTTCTTTTCCTGCAAGTTTTTCCTCAAAACTTGCCCTGTAGAAGCCAGGACCTGCCATGCATCCTGAAGTGCCCATGAGCCCTGTGCCATGGGACCAGGACAGCTGGTGATCCAGGCTTCACCATTCAGCAGATAAAAGGGAATATTGCACAAAGGAGCACCAGTAAGCCAGCAGCTCTAAATATGGTGTGAGTCCTGCAGGTGTCCTGTGTAAGGCCAGGAGCTGGACTCCAGTGATCCCTGTGGGTCCCTTCCCACTCAGAATATTTTATGATTCTATGATTTATATATCTGTGTACTTATTCCCCAAAGAAATTCAGCAGGGCTCTATTTAAGGTCATAGACTTGTCACACTAACATTGGAATGAAATCTCCTTTTTACTTCATTAAAAGCTTCAGGCAAGAGAGATCAAGTTTAACCTTAGCATCATTGTGTTTCAAACATCATACAGTCATTAGGAACAAGCTGGAAGGAGAGGCATTTATTTAATGTATTTATTTGTGTGGCATTATGAAATTTGAGGTCCAGAGACCGAAATCCTACTCTCCACAGTCCTGTGCACACATTGGTTAATACAGATTTTGCACTAGGAAAAGAAACACATTGAGATATGCTGGATGGTGAAAACAAATATTATCATGTGCAAAGCAGCGAGGCGGGGAATGAGACAGAATGAGAGAGACAAATTAAATGATATATCCAAGGACAGACAGGAAACCCAAGTCACAGCAGGGAACTGAACTCACATCTGTTCTGTTCCAGCCCAGCACCTTTTCCACAAGGAGCCTCCCTCAACGTGCCTCATTTGTGGTCAAAATACCAACCAGGGAAGAGAAGAAACAAGGAAATACTGCAGGAACTTTAACCCCACTATTGAGTACTTTTCATGGTGTCCAGGTAGTTAAGTTTAGTCTTTAATAATGTATGACAGAAAGCAATTTAAACCAGGAGAGGCAGGAGCAGGGCAGGGGAGGTAGAGGTGAGTGCTGAAGAGCACAAGCCAAAAGGAGACGATATTGTAGGGGAGGAAAAAAAACCTGCGAGCCATAATAACAGCTTTTCTTAACAGAACTTAACTAGGTTAGAGTGACCTCTGAGAGGTGCCAGAATTTTAACAGCCAAGTTTTAATGTGAAGGATTATGGATATTTCTGTATAAATTGCCCTTGTTTTACACAGACCATTCTGCTGAGCACAATGTTAATTTTGCAGCTCCGCTGGAGCAGCAGCGTAGAAGAAGATAAACAGAAAATGATGCCTTTAGCAGCTGACAGATACCTTGGGATACTTTGACTGAGAGGGACAACAAATCTGTTTATATGAAGATGTTGGAGACCTAAAGGGGCACCAGCTTTGTAGCAGTGCAGCTCTGAATGGAGCAGGGGAAGGTGGCAAGAGATGGGAAAGGATGTATTTCTTTCACTCTGAAAGCCAAGGCTAAGGCTTTCCCAAACCTGATCCCAAGGCTGTGCCAGGACATGCATTGTGTCCAGCTGTGCCATGGCCAGTTCTCTGTTGAGGGATGTGCCCTCTTCTTGAGGGAGAGCAGGTGGGGTGGGAATGAAAAATTGGAGTAGAAAACCATCAGTGACTCCTCAAAGCACCACCCTCAAAAACTCTGCAGCCACATCTCCACAGAGAAAGGATTGAGGGTGCATCAGCTGTGGCACAGGGGTGAGGGAGCAAGCAGGGCTCTTCCCAAGCACTGGGGAGTGAGGATGGGGCAGGGAGGGGTGCCTGGTGGGGTTCGTGTTCCCCTGTCTCTCTGGCCCAAGAGGTAATGTACTCCAAAATTACCCAGACACAAACTGGCTCCTTGACTTGCCAGCTACACCTGGCCTAATTCCAGGTAATAACGACCTTAAAATGGGGATATTTAATAATTAGTCATAACAAAATATTTTTAATTTTCAACTATTTTCCTCTCTTTACACTTCCCTCCCATTAACTCTTTTTCAGTGTGAGATGAGTGACTGGCATTCATTCCAATTAAAAGTAAACACTCCTTTTTTCAAAGAAAAATGACATTACTGTGGTAGCCACACTTGAATAGCACCAATAGATTTTCCTGCCCCAAATGATATAGCTGAACTCAGTGGCTCACAGCAGGGTATTATTAGCTCAGGTACAATCCCTCAGAACTCCACCTGGCCACAGACATAAATTCCTGCCTCCATTACAGCTCTGCCAATACCATTTCCATGCTGGCTGCACAGCAGCTTTATCGTCGGGTAACGCAGGTTCCACAGGAGTGCAGCAGCAGTGACAGAATGGGGTTAGGACGCCAGAAAAGCCACATTATTTTTTTATCTATAGGAGCTGCAAAAGAAGGTAGGAAAGAGAAGGGCAAAGACACCAAAGGCTCAGCTCCAGGTGGCTGCTGAGTGAAGAGACAGGCAGACAGAAAAGGGCTGTGCTCACTCATCCACTCCGAGTGGAGGAAAGTTTCCAGGGATATTTCCCATTAGTCTTTCACTTATTATGCATCAAGGGCAGAGCTGTCTCCATTTTATTGCACTCTGTCATTCAGAGCAGGGATAATCATTGCTGCTGAGGATGGAGGCAGCCGGTTGGGAATTCTCTCTTCAAGTGTCCCTCATGTTGCTATTCACGTGCCACTGCCCTGACTGGGGCTGTCTGGTGACTTTGGAAAAAGGATATGGATTGCTAAAGGACACAGTGAAAAAAGACAGGTATATATGACAAAAGAACTAAAGGACAATTCTGCAATATCCTGAGCTTGAGTTGAGCTCTCTTGAAGCAACCTTGGCTCTGATCTCCTCAGCACAGCTTTAGTAACAATGTGTAATGAGCTCTGGGCAGAAACTAGGAGACAGCCCCGTGCCTCAGAGTAGCTGGGCTGGGAGCAGCACAGCACCTTCTCTTCCCCCAAGCCCAGTCCAGCAAGGTCTGCTCTCAGCTGTTGACACAGACCTGGGTGCAAAGTTTAAGTGTGGAATTTTTCAGACTGCTAGAAAGTCAGGCGTGCTAGCGATGATGTCTTGGAAAAGGTTGGGTCTGGAGCAGCCATCTCAAGCAGCAATGTCAGAGAAGAGTCTGAGGCCATCATTTCCTCATCCCAGGCAAAGAATAACACTCCTATCTAAAAATCTGCATGTTTCCAAAGAAACAAGAGAAAAAGTCCAGATGAGCTTCTTCAAGGTGAAGAGCACACCTGAGGGTGAGTCACAGGAAGGTGTCACAGCTGCACAGAGCCCGGTGTTTGTGGCAGTCACTGGAGGGAAGCAAAGAGCCACACTGGGGTTTGTCTGGAATTCCTGCGGATGGCCTTCAAGGGAGAAGAAAAGAGGCCCATAAAAGCCCTATGGTCAGTGCAAGGTTTGGAGGTACCTCAGCTTCTGGATGGAAAACAATGAATAATGGGGTGAAAAAATGAACAGGGAAATAGAAAACTTAGCAGGACTTGCAAGGACACCATTTCAATAAGACTGTCAAATATGAGTGAGGTGGCCAGCACAGCTTCAGACCATGTTTGCTGTAGACAAGGGTTGGGGTAGTTTGCCTAAAAGGATCTAAACTCACTGTAACATTTGGTGAAAGAAAGCATGAAAAAACAAAGGTCATTTCAATCCACTCAGCATGATCAAACACTCCAAACACCACAGATGTTTTGAGCAGATGTGTCAAACTTCTGCTTCAGAGACAAAATACTGGGAAACAGAACATGCCAGCGTGCTGTGTGCTAGAGAAACCACAAGTAATTTCCTTGGTGAGTGCAGTGATCAGATCTGTGCCACAAACCCAAGAGGGAATGGTAAAAAATGAACACAATTTCAACAAGGATTGTAAGGATAATTGAGATTTTTCTCCATGGAAAAAGGCTACAAAGATAATGGCTAATGAAGAGAAATCATAAAGATGAATGAGATGATGCAACACAGACATGGTCGAGAACACAAAAAAACATAATTGGCGCTTTTGTTTCTAACCTGGCATTTGAGAAAGCAGTTTGGGACAATCTGCCCAGTTAAAACAGAAGTTGCTTAGAAGACTTAGAAAGAAAACAATTTAAAGTGCTTAACCAAAAACAACCACTGGAACTCTGTGTGACACAGCTGAAGCCACCAGCCACCAGTTAAAAATTGCATTTAATATGAGTGCCACACAATGTGATTTGTAATATGAGGGCTGCCAGAACATTTTTTATTTTATTGGTTCACATTGCATTTTCTCAGCAAGTTTCCATCCTCTCCCTTCCATCCACCCAACATGGATCTTGGTTTGTTAATTCACAACAACACAACAGATCTTTGAAAGACCTGAGCCATGTCTCAGCTCAGTTTTGCTCTGGAAACATCACAGGGATTCTCTCTCTTGCCATTGAATGGTGTCACCATCTAAATTAGCTGTAAAACACTCTGGGATTAGCTGGGAACACCCTGAATCATGGACAGAATCATGGAATAACAGAATGGTTTGGGTTGGAAGGCACCTTAAAAGCCATCTCATTTCCCCCCCTGCCATGGGCAGCGACACCTTCCACTATCCCAGGTTGTTCAAAGCCCCTGAACACTTCCAGGGATGGGGCATCCACAGCTTCTCACAATGTGGGAAGCATTAAAGGACATGTGTGAACACTTTAAAGGAACTTCATTCAGCCATTAAATTTGGATGTATCTACCTCTTTCTTAGGGGCCACAAATGAGAGCAATTTACCATAAACCTCTAGGGATTCTGCAGTATGAAGGCAGTGGTAGGTAAATATTTCAGCTCTCTGTAGAAATTTCTGGACTGTTTATCTTTGCAGTCTCAGAGCACTTATGTGAACCAAAAAAGAGTTTAGCAGTTCAATAGAGCAAGACAGCCACAGTATCCATGCTGGACTGGAAATGTGTGTGTGAGCTGCATCACTGACCATAAAAATGTCCTTAAATGTGAGTGCAGAATTCCTGTGTTCTTCCAGCTGACATTTTAGTGTAATTCTACATTGATAAAAGTACAGCTGGAATACCAGTGCAGAATCCAGCTCTGTGTAATCCACTGAAGCTGAAGAAACACTGTGAAAGTCCTTTTGATGCTGTGGGTTGGTGCTGGGTCAAACAGATCTGTACATCCAAGGGGTAGCACCCAATCACTGCTCTGCCTGTTCCTACAGGCAGCCAGCCCCTGAAATGATGACAAATTGCTTTGGAAACGCTCTGATGCACCTGAGTGATTTTAGAAAAGTAGAGGCCTGAGGGATTCCCTTTTCGACCAAAATGGGAAATACATTTTTATAACAACCAGTCCTGTTACTTTTCTTTTGTTTTCATCACTGAGATGTCTTTGGTGACAATGGAAGCAAAACATGCACAGTCCAGGGGAGAGCCAGCATCCCACAGGCAAGCAATAACCCAGCTTGTCTCCAAGAGCTCAGTCAGGGGCTTCACTGTGGAATTGTAGCCAGTTCCTATCCTTTCTTTTTTTAAACCGATCCCCTCATTACCCATGGGTGGACTTGACCTTAATTTAGGTCATTTTATAATCTCTTGGACAATTAAATAAACAGAGATATGCCATAACCTTAGGAGTTTCCCCCATGGCTGGTTAGGGCTAGCAACTAGAGAGGGAAAAGCAAGCAAGTACTAAACCAGATGATAAATTCTATGTCTCACTCCTAGACACCCTAAGAAAACATTCTTATGGATCACCTTGTCCCTCAAGCAAACATATCATTTTCTTTCCTAACAGAGGCATGAGTTACTTGAGACCAGTGCTGGGATTAATACCAGCAGCCCTGGGACGTCTAATACAACATTGGCTGTGCAGCTGTGGTATTGTCCTAATACTCTGTCCAAACCAAGGAACAGCTCAAAAGTTAAACACCCTTCTGCCCAGCTGATTCACAACCAAAAACCCTGTGCTGGACATTTCAGCAAATCAAATCTTGGCCTTGCCCTGACCCATATTAAAGAGTCATTTCCACTTCTACTGCAAAAGTGCAAAACCTTCTCCTTTAGGAGTGTCACAGTGAAGGAGGAGAGATTTCTCCTCTTCTTCAGGAGCAACTCCTGAACACTCAACAGGATGTGCAATGATCCACTGTCCCACTGACCAGGAGATGCCTCAAGGAAGGCAGTGGTAACTCCGACCCCAATAAAGTCTCAAGGCAGAGCTCAGTGGTTTTAGCCAAAAATCCTTTACATTCATATTTTCTGCCTTATTCACACTAGCAACAACTTCAGGGACCACTACCTATTCCTCTTTCCCCGACCCTTAGTGATAATTCATGAAGGGACTTTGCCCAGTGTTTAATAATCATTGCAGAAGGGGAGCAGCAGGTCAGCTGTGACAGGAGGTCCTTGGGGACAGCTGGTCAGGAGCTGCCTGGAGAGGTTCTTTCAAATTCACTCAGCCTCTAAGCATAATGAGATTCACAAGAGAAGTGGCAGTGCAAGGCCATGGGTGTCCCTGCAATCTGTTGTGCTTGGGAGGGTGAAGGGAATGTTCCTCACTGCCTTTATGGACATTTACTCCAGTGGGACAAAGCCTATGTCTGAAGCCCCTCAGGAAGGTCCTGTTGTCCCTCCTTGTTTCATTTTCAGCCTCAGTCCTGGAGTTTGACCAATCTTCAAATTCAATTTATCAAGAAGAAGCAGCTTGGGTATATCATCCTTCTGTATCTCACCTTTCTTTGCTTACTTGGACAAAATTATTCCACACAGATTCCTTCGCACAACTGACAGAGCTGAAGCTCCCCCTCTGTAGCATTGAGTTAATTATGAGCTGCACTCCCTTGCCAGGAAAAGTAACCACCTTGGACACTCTAATCAGACACACAAGGGCTCAAGAGGATAAAAACAGATGCACAAAAATATATGCAAGATGCGTGATTTCAGCCCCTGTTGGAGCAGGGACTCCTTGCACAGCCCTCTCTCCGCCTGCCTGCAGGTTCTCCATCTCCCCTGCTTGCCAGAGACAACAGGAGGAAACCTGTGTTCAGCTGTTCCCTCTGTGCAGAGATTAATTCATTGACAAGGCTCCTAGGAATGTGCCAGCTCATTAATTACCGTAAGAACTATGTCAGCAAGAAGTAGGCAAGGTGACTGCTGAAAATGGTCCGAGAGAACCATCTATTAGTGCTTGCTAGCCTGGCCATTACATGCCAAAATCCAAACCAATAACACCTGGCAGGCATTTCTCAGCTATGAAATATCACAAATTGCACACTTTAATATAAGGTACTCATGTAGATCAGCACTGGGGGAGCAGACTACAAGGAAATTAGCCCCACAGGCAAGCCAGTCCTGTTCCAGGGATAAGATTATTAAGTTATTTCCAATGGAGTCCCAGGAGAATGATGGGTCTCCCAGCAGTGAAAGGTGAGATGGAAAAACCCCAAAGCTTTGACACACACTTCATCTGTGTTTCTATATCTATTATTAACAGACAGGGCTGTCAGAAGGTGTCCCATAACAAACCCACTGGGCAGAGGCAGGGAGAGATCAGGCTCACCAGGCTGAGATCTCAGGCTAAAGTCAGTGCTTGACTCCACCCTGTCTAAAAGGCAGAGAGGTGGCCACAGCCCATTTCAGATCCCACAGCTTTTAGCTCTGTCTGGTGCCTCCCTTGTAGGGGGAACATGAACACCAGAAAGTCTCTGATTTGCTATTAAAATTCATCATTCTTCTTGTAAAGCCAATGCTGGGATAATGTGCTGGGGATTAGACCTAGGAAATCCATCAAGTCCAATACTTAGTCACACTCAAGTGCTTTTATGCCACAGTTCCTATGAGGAGCTCTTCAAAAACAGACCCTTAAGAAGATCAGGAGGGCAGGGGGTCTCCTGACTGCTGAGCAATTGAAGGCAGGGCCCTTCCCCAGACAGAGCCCCTGCATTTGCAGCGAAGGGGCATTTGAATGTCAGGCAGTGGGAAGCAAAGTCCTATCAATGCATCAAAGGTTTTACTTCCCTTAGCTCAAAGGGAATTAAAGGAATAGAGAGAATAAGCTGGAGAAACTTAATATTGTTTCGAGTTGCACAGAGCTCAGAAGAGCTCTAGAGTAAGAACAAAAAGGGAGATCCACGTTACAACCTCTGTGCTTTCATGCTCGTCACATTGCAGGTGAATTCATACCCTAAGAGGAAAGGGCTACCTAAAGAGCTGTGGTGTATCTTGCCACATTCCAAACCATCTACCCATAACCCTTCCCCATCACCACACTAAATCAGAGGGGGTCACCTTCCCTTGGGCCCCATAAACAGCCCGCTTCCTTCTGGTGTTTCTGATAGATTTTCATTTTATTTCCCCGCTCTTTCCTTTCTTTGGCCAGTCTCACTGCAGGTCACAGTGTTGGGAAACATTAATTTTGTCATCTGATGTAAAAAGGATATGACAGAGCTGTGCTGTGAAATGCCACACATCAAACCACAAGGAATTCCACAAATAACTGCTCAGCTGTCCAAAGAAGGGAGGGAGGATGTGAATGGCCCCCAAGTGCTCAGCTAAGTGCACCAGCACTACAGAGAAACACGGCTCTGCCTGAGTTTGTGAGGTTTTGGGAGGTCCTTGCTGAGAGCAAGATGTGCCAGCAGGCAGACAGGCCATGTCACCCCCTGAGACCTTTGTCAGAGGTCCTGCAGAGAGCCACTGCCTCAGGGTGACAGCACCAGCCCTGTCACACACCTGGAGCGATTGATTGCCTCCAAGAAATCGGCACTTGCTGGTGGAAAGCACGAAAGGAGTGACCTGGTGTCCCCTCTGGGATGTTTAGTGAGGGGTGGGAAGAAATCAGTGAAGGAAAAGGGTGAGAGATTCTCCTGGCAGTGAGGAGGCAGGAACGAGCTGATGCTGAGCAGCATCTCCTTGGTGCAGACCAGGGAGAAAGCAGAGAAGCCTGA
This sequence comes from Eopsaltria australis, assembly GCA_034509425.1. Lineage (NCBI taxonomy): Eukaryota > Metazoa > Chordata > Aves > Passeriformes > Petroicidae > Eopsaltria > Eopsaltria australis. The sequence goes on along the minus strand of JAVTVJ010000090.1, from coordinate 1,135,199 downwards.
AGGGCTGGAGGAAAGAGGAGGAGGAGGAGTTGCTCTCCAGGAAAAGGGGGGAGGATCAGATGGGAGATAAAGAGACATTTGGTGGGGGTAAGGAATGTGGAGGGGAAGCCAGAAAGCAGGTTAGCAACTCAGATAAAATGCTGATAAAGATAAGATGCTGATAAAGGCAGCTGGGAGGGACTCAGAGAATGTGAGATTATGAAGTGCACAGGGGTGAAGATGAGTTTCGGAAGGAAATGAGAGAGCAGGGTCGTCTGGATCCTGCTGATGGTTTTTACAGGAGAAGAGTCTCGGCAGTTTTGAGAGAGGGGCTGGCCACAAAGCAGAACAGATGCACATAAACCCCCAAGGGGTCCAGAGAAAAGCAGGACCTCCTGAATGCCCTCTGGGGTCATCAGCCAGCAAGCTTAGAAAAAGCAGGGTCTGAAAAGCACAGTGACACTGTGAGACCCAGCTGCACCAGGGCTGCCAGGAGCTGGATACACTCAGGGGTGATGTTCAGTGGGGTACAAACACTCTGCAAGACCTCTTTGCATTTCAGTCTCTGTTCAGCAGCGTGGTCCTCAGCCAGCTGGGCTTAGATCCCAGCCAGCACAGCAGACAGAGCTAAATGAGACAGCTCCAACCCCCGGGGACACACCACCACCCTGAGGGGGACTCTGAGTGGCCCTGGTACAAGATTCCCTCCCCAGGGGCAGACAAACTTCAGCAGCCTGGGTGGGCCAGACCGGGCTGTGACCCTGGAGGGCTGGACATCACATCCATGGCCGTGGCATTGCTGGTCACACTGGGAGAAAAGGTAATTGAGAGGTCTGAACGGTGCAGTGAGCAGATGACAGAGAGGCAGAAAAAGCCTTGGCTCCATTCCTTGATCTCTTTTCTGAGCTGGGAATCAACTCATGTGCCAGTTTGGTCAGGCAAGAGCAACCACAGTGCTGAGCCCCAGCTCCTTCCAGGCTACATCTCTGTTTGCTTTCCCCTGACATCCTTCAGCATTTGCTCACAGATTCCTGCACTGCAGGTCCTGTGAAATGGGCTGGAGCAGAGCCTCACTTAGCGAGACCATCCCCAGGACCATCACACAGCAATGAGTGGGGCTGCCAATTCACCCCTTAATTAGGGATCCAGACTGAGTGGATAATGCCTCTAAATGGGGCAGGTGATGCTTTAACTTGCCTACAAACACTTGCCTAGAAAACAGTGCAACAGCAGAAACAATCAGCCAAAAACAGGAACTCGATGCTTCAGTCCTCTGAAGATGCTGAAGGAACACACATTTAACTACAGCTTAAATAAAATTAGCTTCAGGTCTTTGGTGCTATGAGGACCATGGGTTGTCCAGTTTGAGGTACTTTCTCTGCTACCTGCCCAGCCAGGTGTGTAAATAGTTAAATCCCTTTATAAAATAGAGTTCAAGGTCCTCGTGCTGCTGAGGAAATCTAAGGAAGAGAATTGCAAAGGTGAGCAGAAGCCAGACTTGCAGAACAGTTGATAACTCTTCTTATCACAGCTTCCCGCATTTTCCAAAGGCCCTGCAGAAGCTGTCACATCTGATGGGACAAGCCACCACCCAGCCCAGCCTCCAGTGTCCCACTGCTCAAACACACAGAGGCTTATTCCTTACAATGAAAAAAAGGGAAAAGCTGGGAAGAAAGAAGACAAAGGGAAGAAAAGATGAACAAGTAGCACCTACTTTAAGCAATGGGGGTTAATCTGACTCAAAGCCTAAATCCATGTTAGCAGTTAATCCAGTTAGTAAGGCTTTCATTGGGAGCTTTGAGAAATCCTTTAACCTCTTGCTGTAAACCAGGAGCAGCTTAACAGCTCAATGTTCATGAGAAAAGCCTGTCAATAACTCCGCTAAGCAGGTATTTAGCAGGATTTAAGAAACAAGCATGTGACAACTCTTCTTTAATGAAGCAATTGCTTTTCTCTCCAGGAACCAAATGGTCACCATTTCCTTTAGTCTTGCCTGTGATCTGCTTTTCAAGATTCAAAAGAAGATGCAGCTCTGGTCCTGTCAACTTGACAAGTGTTCGTTCCTGGGGAAAGCTCAGTAAAAGGCAGATTTTTCTACTGGTTTTAATAAATCTCATGGATTCTTTGTGCTAAGACATCTTCTATGAAGCAGACTGCGGTAGTAAAAAATAGAAAACTCCACGATTTTTTTTTTTTCTTTCAGAGGTGTCTATACTGTTCCAAGGAAAGCAAGCTGACAAAGAGGTTTAGCACTTAAGGCTTCTTACCCCAGCCAGAGCCTGAGGATCAACAGAACACCACGGGATTTTTACCATGTCTCTGCAAAATCTGAGTTAGATGTAGCCCAGAAATCACACATGTAACCTGGTGCTGAATCCCGGTTCCTGGCACAGGCAGAGTGTGAGCAGGTCTGGGAGACACCAACATTCGCAATGAAAACTTCATCCCTGCCCTGGGAGACCTGGCTGACCAGAGGGAGGTGATGTCCAGCTTCACCCTCCCTTGGCCTCTCTGGGTGTGCAGCTGGTGGAGGGTTTGTGAGGATGCACAACTCTCCCCTGGACTGTGCTTACTCATCCCTCTGCTCATGGAAATACCAACACAGAACATTTCAGGCACAGCTGCCATAATTATGTTTGAATCGCTACAAATCCTGTCAAATGCATGAGATCCAAGGTGATAGCACCCACTTTTTAATGTGTGTTGACTTTCTCAAGCTGCAAAGCCCTCTGGAAACCACCGCTGTTGGACAGCAGGGCAGAAATCCCTGCTCTGCCACGGTGGGGACCAACATCAGGCTGGCAGCTCCAGTAGAAACCAAGATTTTTTTGCTAAGCAATCCCATCCACCCCATTTCTTCTGGGGAACAGGGCAGTTGTGAGCTACAGGGAAGAAAAGAGAGAAGGGAAGAGAGGGGATGTGCGTGTCAAAGGTGTGTGACAAACACACAGAGAATGAGGGACAAAAACCATGGCTTTCCTCAGCCTTCCCTTCTGACCGGGGGAATGTTTCACCCAGCCCTCTCTGCCTCTTCCATTTCAGACACTCCCATTTCCATTCACTTTCACAGCTGGAAGGTCGTTTTGCCTATTTTCTCCTCTCCATTCCAAGGAGGAACGCTGCATTACCTCAGGCATTTGCTGTGTTCCCTCAGCAGACTGAGAGGCCCATGCAACATTAATCCTGCGTTAGCACCCGGTGATGCTCAGAGGATGCCGATCATTGCCATTCTGGCTGCTGCACAAGAGCAAACAGGGTCCTTCAAAGGGAAACACTTCGCAGCTCTCAGTGCCTGACTTCACTCCCAAAGCAGGTTAACAAGGCCAAAGTGTAGGAAAATCCAAGAGAAAACACTTCCTCTCCAAGCCCTCAGTCAGAATCTCAGCAGTGTGCAGGTATTTTGATTTCTGGTTTCTTTAATAGCCTTTTCCGCTGATAACAGCGAAACATTTCCACACACGCACACAGATATTAAACCACTTACAGAAGGATTGTCTTTATGGGAGTCCTACCTAATGAGACCGTGATCCTTTGTGAATAACTCTGGTAGGCACAAGGACAGCACAGATACCAATTAACCTGTAACACTGCCATTAAAAGGTCATGACATGAGTTAATGCACTGATTAGGAGAGTTATTTTTCCTTTCATAAGTTGTATTTTCCTATAGCTCGGTTAGCCATTTTCAACCACCATTCTTTCCCCAGTCCTTACACTGTCTTTTCCAAAAGGATGGTAACGATCCATTTTAAGAGAGAAAAGTTAACCTTTAAAACAGCAAGAGTGGTAAAAGAGTGAACTCCTCCTCAGTTCCAATTCCTGCTCAGCTCTTGTTGGCCAGGTATATTGATGGAGATGAGAGGTTTTATGCATTATGCAGAGCCATCTTTTCACTGAAAAACATACTTCAAACAGACATTGTTAGCAGACACTGGGATACTGAGCAATTGATTATCCTGTTTACTGCAGAATAACCTGCTGGATCTGGGTTTGATGGTGCTGTGTTTTCACACTCTGGTTTCTTATGAAACCAATACAAAAGACAAAGTGGACAAGGGTAACATTTGTTAGCCCACAGTCACGGCTGAGCTGCAGCATCTGGATGCAGGAGGCAAGGTTCAACTGAGGAATTCAAATTCATAAAAGCAGACGTATAAACCACAAATCAGCTACAGAGAAAAAAAAACACCAAACCCTCAGTTCCAGATAATTTTCACCTTGATGCAGCCACCTCCAGCCCCCAGCTTCCAGAGGGAACCATCACCTGATTTACGTCCTTGCTATGATTCACTCCCTCCCCAGCAGGGAGACACATTCACGGCTTTTCCAGCTCAGTTTTCCTGCTGAGCCGACCAGGACAGCCCCAGCCACCACTCCCAGACCTCCTCCTGCCGAGGAAAGCAGCAGCACTGACCCGATGGTCCCTGCATCCCTTCCCAGCGCCGCTATGGACCACGCTGCTAGAAAGGCAGGAATCTGCTGGGGAGCACAGCGCCAATGGGCTGGGTGCTGCTCTCTGCTTTCCCAGGCTTCCATCCCTCCTCCTGGACATCCCTCCCTCCTCCTGGACATCCCTCCATCCCTTCTGGCCATCTCTCCATCCCTTCTAGCCATCCCTCCCTCCTCCTGGCCATCCCTCTCTTCTCCTGGCCATCCCTCCCTTCTCCTCCTGGCCATCCCTCCCTCCTGGCCATCCCTCCCTCCTCCTGGCCATCCCTCCATCCCTCCTGGCCATCCCTCCATCCCTTCTGGCCATCCCTCCCTCCCTTCTCCTGGCCATCCCTCCCTCCCTCCCTCCTGCTCATCCCTCCCTCCCTCCCTCCTGCTCATCCCTCCCTTCTCCTCCTGCCCATCCCTCCCTCCTCCCGGCCACCCCTCCCTCCTCCTGGCAGCGGCCCAGGGCAGTTTGTGCTCTTTAGTCAGCGTTGCCCTGGGGGTTTCCCGCAGCCATCTGCCCGCTGCACCATCTGAGCAGACCTTCTGCTAACTCTGCCTCCCGAGGAGGGAGCCGGATCCCGCCAGGCTCCCGCCGCTCGCCTCCAAATAAATAAATAACAAGGGAGCGAGAGGAGGCGCCGCTCTTTTGTTCTGATGCAGTCTGGCAGGGTCAGCACTGATGTGCTGCTTGGAAAGAGAGAGAGAAATGACAGGGTCCAACCTCAGAAAATCACCCCTGCCCAGGCTTTGCAGCGAGTGCTACAGGGAAAGAGCAAGGATGCCACAAGGTATGATCCCCATGGCAGCACCAGGAAGGATAAACTGTGGCCACGTGGAAACGGCATGGGATTTGGGAGAATCTCTTCCTAGGGTGGGTTGTGGTGAATGCCAGGACTGTCTTCCCCCAGGCTGGGAGATGCTACAATTTGGGGCCTTCTAATTGCTGTCAGCCAAGAATGAAAAGCAGCTCCGCAGATCAGGGAGGGATGGGACACAACCACCAGCTCTTGTCCCTCCTCATTGCCGAGGAGATGCAAACCAGGAGATGCCCTGGAGAGAGGGACAGCAGAGCAAGGAAGGAGGTAGGCAAGGGAGAAGCAGATGCAGAAAAGCTCTGAGCTTAGGCATGGCTGAAGACACCAAATTGTGAGGGGAAACACAGAGCAGAGTCTAAGGCTAATTTGGCAGCTGTTCCTGTGGGTGTCACAGGCACAAGATGTGCTCATGTTGTGGGGTCACCCCATTGCATCAAGTCGCTGCTAACCCAGGCTTACAAGCAACCACACAGTTCTAGGGTCTCCAGTTTCCTTCAGGCACTGGGAGTACTTGCCTGGAGCTGTTTATAAAAAAACCGAGGCAGACACCCGTGAGAAAGAGGTTTTGGGAACCAACCCTCAGCTCACAGCACCCCCTCACCCCAATCCCTTTTCACCTGAACAGAACCAGCCTGCAGCACCTCAGGCTGTGACTAATGACACCCATGAAAGGGGGAGGTCATTTAACAGATTAGTCCGGGAAGATCTGCAGGAGCCAGGCTCTGTCTAGGATGGAAAAGTTTAGCAGCAAAGCTATGCAAAGGCAGACTGAGTCAGAGCCCTTCCCCAGTAGCATGGTCACGCTACTCAGATCAAGCTCCTTGGGCATTGTTAGCAAAACCCGACCTTCTGTCCTGCTGTCATCTGAGGGCTGACAAGCTCATCAGCCAGGCTGCAGGCAGGGAAACGACAGAGGTGGAATTAATGGGAATCACCTCATTTGCCTCCCTGCCCACCCCAATGGCTGCAGCAGGGACAGCACCGCCGGTGCTCAGCCTCTGCTTGCAGTAATTAGGGCAGATGCAGGTTGGATGCAGCGAGCACAGGAGGGTGGGGGCAGCGAGGGAGGGATTGGGGGAACATCAGGTAATGCCAGGCCTTGGGCAGAGATGGATGGCACAGAGATTCCCTGCTTTTGGTCCCAGCAGGTTCAGGTACAGCCGCCCTGACAGATGCAGCCATCCAGCTCCGAGGGATTCAAATTAAGGTCAAAAGGGATAAAGCAATGGTGAGGAAATGAATGCATTGTTCCTGGCTCACAGTCATGCCCAGATGCACATTCCTCATCCTTTATGAGGATAATTAAAATGCATCATTTGTGTGTGTGTCTGCACATACATGCAGGCACACACCATTTATTTCTCCGGACAGGAATACAACCATAGGAAGTATTTCTTTTTTCACTGCCTCTGTGGCAGCTATCTGGATTTTAAGCTTGGGAAGATGGGAAGGGAAATGGGATGGGAAAGGGTACCCCTTTTGTCTGTTTATCCTCACCAGGAGAGGAGGGGAAAGCTGCTCACCGTTTCTCAGTCCTGAGCAGGGATTCGGTGGCACATGAACTGTTCATGCCGTTTTCCATTTGCACAGAGCAGGGCATGTAATGCCTGTGACTGGAACTGGGCCCAGGAGGGGCAGGTTTGCTCCCCCAGCTCTGTCACACAGCAGATTAATTAGCCATTACTCTCAGCTCTGTAACATAATCACAGCCCAAATCCACAGCAGCAAACTCTGAACCCATCCCAGAGCCCAGTGCCAGCTGTGCCCAGTGCTTGCCCAACAACCATGAAGGTCCTACATGCCAGGACTTCCTTCCCTCCTCCTGCTAGATAGCATAGCTCGAGGCTGTGACAGATTCTCTTTGCATCCTGCTGTGCTCTCCATCGGAGCTGGTCAAATGCCCACGTCTAAAATCGGAGTCCCAAAAAACAATTCGTTCCAACATTGGTGCCCAGAAGCACAGCCTGGAGTTGGGAGGGAGATGTGCTGAGTGCTTTCTGAGGGACAGAATGGAAGTGCCCACAGTTGACAGGGGTATTTTGGCTCTCTGAGGCCACTGGACACTAACAGAACCCTATTTTTCAGTCTTCCAGCTGAGGCACACAGCCCGTTTGCCTCCCACAGCAGGATGTACCTTCTCCCAAGGTAGGCACACGTTTTACCTGAGACCCTGAAAGCTGAGAAGTGTCTGAGCCACTGAGTGGCTTAAGGTTTGCAAAAACTATTTTTGCTGGCCTCTAATACCCCGTTAGTGCCTGTCAGAGGAGGCACAAGTGCACCGAGGAGAGGGCTGAACACTTCTCACTCACTGCAAATTTGTGACACTTGCAAATTTGTTTATTCCTGGCTAGAAAATGCTAAGCCCATCAGTAACATCCTCACTATTCTCATCATGCCATCTTAATTTACACTGACCTTCCAGCCGGAGCACAGCCCTAAATTGTCACAAACAGTCAGCTCTCCATTACGCGGCTCAGTGGAGTGTGGGGTGAGACATCTGTGTGCACGGGCTCAGAGCTGCCTGTGCTCAGCACAGGATCCCCGGGCATAATTAGCCTGGACACTGCACTGAATCCTGGCTGACTCTGCTGCAGCCCCGCTCTCCAGCTCATAAACCTTTCCAGAGTGCCAAGAGCTGCCTTTCTCTGCTCTCCTCTGGCATCACCTGCCCCTGCCTCCCCTCAGTGCTGGCCAAAGGGCTGCTGCCACCTCCAGCTCGGACACACCCGAGCCTGAGGCTGCCCACTGAGCTGCTAATGACTCTGGGGGTGCTGCAAAGCCCATGCTCATCATTTTACCTGGACTAGAGCTGCTCCCATCCCTCACCCTAACAGCCCCTCAGCACCGCCTGCATCTGCATCCTCTCCTCTGGGAGCCTGGGTGAGGGACAAGCAAAACTCACACAGTAATTCAGTGGCTCACCACTAAATGTCTGAATTATGGATCCTTCACCATAGACTTGGCCAAGACTGCCTGTGGGCTGAGACACAGGCATCTTGTAAGGAGCTTGGGGACCATCACCATATTGGTCTTCTTTGGGATTTGGTCCTCAAGCAGAGTTGTCAGCAATTAGCACAGATGTATTTTAGGTCTGTTTATAAATGTCTTGCAGCTGCAGTGATCAGGAGCTGAGCACAAATAGCAAGTGAGAGGAATCAGTTTGGGCTCTTTTCTGATGTAACTGGCTCTGGATAGAGTCAGACTTGTTTTTCCTTCTTCCAGAGGCTGATGGTGTCTTCAAATCTGTGAAAATTGGGATGTGGGTGGGAGAGGAAAAGGACCATCCTGATTTCAGAATATCCAGATTGCTCAGAAGCCCTGAGCATCAAGACTAACACTGTCTGGGGTGAGATCAGCAGAAGCTGGCCAGAAACTCTCTAGGAGTTCAAGTGCTCATTAATTCATCAGTATTCACACAGGGTATTGAATCAGGACCAAGACTGCCATGGGGTTAAGATTTTCTTCAGAGACACTACAAAATAAAGAGAATGGTGATGTTTGTCTTCTGCTTTCTGCTGGTGACCTCCTGTTAAACATCAGAACCCAGAGCTGCCTGCCAAGGCCTCAGATATCATCAATAAGCCTTGCTACCATTACATGTTTATCTCCAGGGGTAAAGTTTCTGATCAGCTGTTCTGCCTCTGGTTCCCCAAGCTTGAATCCCTTCCCCGGACACCACCCTGTGCCTCAGGCACTGCTGCCCAGGGTGAGCTCCCTCCTCTCTGTGCAATGGCACAGTAAAGGCTTTGACATGATCTTTGCAGGAGGACCAAGATGCAAGTCTCAAAACAATAGAGGATATAATTCAGGCTGCCACTACAGCATTAGCATGAATAAAGAGGGAAAGGACAAATCCCTGCTGATGCTCTGCACAGCTCCAAGTTCCCTGGATGGTTTCACTCTTTCCAGCATCTCTGAGTATCTGGGAGCAGGACTGACCCAGCAGCCCCCCAGCTCCTCCTGTCCCTCCATGCACTGCTGGCTCCGTGGCAACAGCCGTGTCACAGAGCCGTGCACAGCCCCTTCAGCAGGTGGACACGCTGGCTTCAGCAATGAAGAGAGTCTGAAGCCATTAAAAACAGCAAAATGACCCCTCCTGCAGAGCTCCTGCAGGAAAGCAACACCAGCAGCAAACAAACAGAAAAAGGCGCTGGAATTTTTGCCAAGGCGGCCGTAGCTGTGAAATGAGGGGCTCGGACAGGGCAGCAGGAGGCAGATGTAAAGAAATTCCTAATTCCAGCTGCGAGTTTCCAGCGGTTCCTGAAGGAATGTGGGATGCTCATCCCACACTTAAACCGGGCACACATAACAAAAGGGCCATTGTGGAATCCGGACTGGCTGTGGCAGGCAACTCTGCTAAAGACACGGTTAAATGCTGCACTGGAGGAATAATCCTGCGCTAAATCCAGAATTTAAATGCCTCAAGGGTTTAAGGGCTGTCAAGAGCTGCAATTCATTTCCAGGGGTTTTATTTAGTTGCAGCAGCAATTTTACCTGAGGGTGACAGTAAATTTGAGAATTACAGGGCTAATAATTTAACAGAATTGGCTGCGGTATTTTTTTAAAGAAACACAAACACACACACACACACATGCGGACTTGATGAAATGAGTTCTGCACATTACATCCTTGAAGGTTTCATGTGAATGAAAATGATTAATGGGAACATAAAGATAAAACACTCCACAGCAATAAAACAAATCAGCTCTGCCTCCTAAAGGTCAGAGCAAACCTGCCTCCTGCTTTGGAAATCATCTCCTAGGACAACATCAGGCATTTGCTTCTGCATCCCCCTCTTGCCACTCCTGGCTGATAACTGCTGGCTCCAGACGTCCCCAGTAAATGGATGGAGCAGAAACTAAACACATTCTTAGCCAGACCCACAAGACACAGACAGAAACTGTGGTTCACATCACTGGCTCTTTAATTTCAGAGAATAACTTTTTCCTCTCTGTGTATCACTAAGATTTGCAATTAAAAAAATAAGGGTTGTTTTACTCAATACCTCAGCTCAGCTTGGAAGTTGAGCTTCCCTCAGGAGGAGGTGGGGACTCAACAATAGCACGTACATCCAATTTCTATCACCAAGAAGGCAAAACAACAATTCATAGGGAGCTCTTTCCTTGTTTCCTTGGTCCCAGGAATGAGCAGAGCAAACAGATCCCCCATCCCCTTCCCAATTCGAGTGAGGGACAACACTGCAGAAGTTCCCACCCAGCCAAACTGATGTTTCAGGGAGGGAAATTAAAGATCTGGGAGCCTGGCCCAAGGAAAAAACTGAACTTCCCAGCTGTGAGTCTGTCTTGCAGAAAAATTTTACATGATTTGAAACCACTGATATCTTTTCCCCCTCCCTGCCATTGTCATTGAGAAATATGTTCTTTTCTGCATTTCTAATTGGGATGGAACAGATGGCAAAGGCTTTGTTTAATGAAATATGTCCATTCAATTAACCCATGCCATCAGGGATCCAGCAATGCAAAAGGAATCAGCATCCCACTGCTGGAAGGGGATCCTCCTGCCCAGACCTGCACACCTGAGCCAGGACCAGGATGCCACAGGCAGGGCTCAAAGGCACAGGCTGGACCTGCTGGACCTGGCTCAGCTCCATTCCTGCTTCCCAAAAGCCTTGTTCCTTTAATTTCTCTCTCTCTCTTTTTTTTTTTTTCCCTGATTTCCAGTTTCAGAACTGCATCCAGAGATTTTGGAGCCGTGTGCTCAGCCTTGCCTTAACAACCCATGAAAAAGGCAAAATCTGTTCTTCCTGGGGATTGCTTAGGGGTCCAGTAGACAGTGCCTCAGTTTCCCCATTTGTGGTGATTGAATATCAATTAATACTCTGTCAACAACCTAATATGTGGTTCACTGATGCTTTGAAAATCAACCAACAACCAACACAGCTTCTCAAAGCAAAACATAGTATTTTATTTCAAGTCTGGGTCTGAAACAAAGTTTGGCCCCTTGAAAGGAGGGGGATGACATTTTGAAGCACCAAAATTGAAAGACACATTCATACTGTGGAAAAAATTCCTCTTTTTTTCCCTGTCCAATCCCACTAATAGCATAATTGCCAGCAGAAACAGAGCCAAAAGGCCTAGAATTAGTTCAGGCTGCTCTGGAGTAAGTACTTTGGTGCAGGTAAAGAGTTTCTTTCTAACCTTGCTCCCAGCTTCCACTAGTGCAGGACCAGGGGCTGTTCAGGGGTGTGACAGGAATAGTTTCTGCTAAAAACAAGTCATTAAATGCCAACTGGACTATTTTTAGCACTTTAAAGCCAAGCCATTTTGGAATTCCATTCTCAAATGGTGAATTGGTGCATTTACCAAAATTAATTATTTTGGTGTTTTGGGGGTTTACTTGGTTGGGGTTTTTTAAAGTGGGGAAAGCACAAAACCCCAGAACCTTTGGGGTTTTTCCTTTACCTTTCTCTTTCTCCTTCCTTTCCCCTTTCTTTTCTCTTCCTCTTCCTTTTCCCATTCCTTCCCTTCCCTTCAGGAAGGAAAGAGAGCGTTCAGCTGCTTCCCATGCTCAAGACACAGGGAAGAAATCAAAATACTTCTATGGTAAAAACCTCTTCTCTTCAATGATTGTTTTTCCTTATTTTATAGGAAATCCCAGGAGTTTATTGGTCCCTTTGGTTGTGGGGGAGCACCTTTGGATAGGAATCATTCAGAAATGGGATTTATGCAGCCAGAGGAGAATCACAACCCGTGACATCTCCCAGCAGGACCCGACAGCCTCGGCTGAAGGGTGACACACAGGGTGACACATAACATCCCCCTGGGGTGGCAGTCAATGCCTGCACTCATGAGGGATTCCCCAGCTGATATCCCACAGCCCTGGAGAGCCCCAGTCCCTCAGTGTGCCAGTCCTGGGCTTTAACCCTCACCACCAGCCCTGCCGTGGTGGGACTGCAGCTCCTGACACCCCAAAACACATCCTTCAAACATCCCCAGTTCTCTTCTTATGACGAAGCTGGATGGTCTTCCTCCTCTTTTCAACCATGACAAGGGAGAGGGATGGCACTTTTGACTTCCTTTTAAGCTGTTTATGGGTTTATCTGGCTCCCAGCTCTTATTACTACCCCTCTAATCCCTCTCCTCTCTCTGGTGGCATCACAGATATATTTCCTGGCATTGGTGACTGTTCCCACACTGTCTCGAGCCCAGCTAAACTGTTTCCAAGTGCAGAGCAGCATGACTGAAACCCCTGCTAGACTTTCATAATGAATATGAAGTTGCCAGACAGCAGAAATTCCTAACTTGACTTCATTCTCCAAATCCATTTATCAATGCTAATCAGCCAAGACCAGACAAGTCTTCCCATTTTGAGTAGAATTACCTTTTGTTCTAATGACAACAAAACAATTCTTGCAAAAATAACAGTACATCATCATGTTAAACTCAGTATTTCACTAACACAATATTTTAACTCATGACTCAGACAAGATATCAGCTGCAAAAATTACCCACTTGACTCATCTTTGTTAATGGCAGAAGTTTCAGAGATGTCTCTGAGATCCTGCTGTGGAACAATCAGGCCTGGGAGCAGCCCTGGATCTGAACTCTCTCTGGGATTTGAAGACACTCTGATCTAGCTCCAAGGCTCCCAGTTTGGAGGATACAGCTTATCCTCTTGGATGTTTCAGCAGCCAGATCAAATTACTTTATGGTTTTGTAATGTGCTCGACTGGGATGCTACAGGTTGACTGTGCTAACATAAATGCTGCAGCTGGCTGGTAATAGAGCTCGAGATAAAATGATAATTTTGCAGCACTGAAGGGAAAGTACACTGCATAAATGCAATAAGGAATTGAAGCCTTCCCAAAACACCAGATTTTACAATCAAAGCTCTGCATCCACTTGCCCATATCAAATCACAAAGGCTGATGGGCAGGTAGAGATGCTTTTTTGCCCAGGGTGCTGGTCTTGGCCAGAGCAAAGGAACAGCATTGGTGTCCCTTGCATAGCAGCTCCAAGTGAGAGGTGTTTTCTGACAGCTCGACCACCTCTCACTCTCCCAAGCTGGCTGCCTTGTCACTGGCAGAGTCCTCAAGCAGATCCAGCTGCCCAGACAGAGCTGGCTCGAGCTTGGGAACGTGGCAGGCAGCCAGAGCAGCAGAGAGACCTGCTGGCTTTTCCCCACACAGTCCCTTAACAAGGAATCCTGATGTTCCTGGGCACAGCTTTCTTTCCCTGGGTACCTCACACCTCCCAGCAGCTGCTTGGGTATCTCTGAGACTCAGCACAGAAACAAACAACCTTTTTTCTTTCTTTCTTTCCCTGTAGGGATGAGCATATAAAAGAAAACCCTTGTTAAACAGGAATTTCCTTGCACCAGAGGGGCAACTCCAGGCCACTCTAACCAGGTGAATTCTGCCCTTGTTATTTTAACATCTGGACCTACTGGGACTTGTGTTTTTACTTAAACCAGACACAAGCACCAGCTTCCATGGGGAGTGAGCCTTGCTGAGGGTGCCTATGCATTTGGCTGTCAGGGATGGACAGAAGGTAACATTTATTTTTTTTCCTAGCCATTCTGTTTGCCTTAACACAGATGGTGAGTCCAGGCCACCTTCAGATGGTGCTTTCTGCCCCAATATATATCACTTCCCCTTCTCTTAACATGCCTTGTCAGTGACTGCTCCCTAATCCCCTTGGGACACAACAAATGGATTAGCACAAGCAGTTTAACCCAGAGCTCTTTGCTAACCATCCTCACCTTGAGTGGGGTGGGCAGAGGGCAAGCACAGTTCAGCACCATGAGCTGCTCAAGGTTTAACAGCCATGGGACAGAGATCAGTTCAGACAGCTGAGAAAGACCCTGATCTGCAGGCAGCAAAACCCTCACCACCCTCTCAACTCTTGAGTTCTTGTCCAGGATAGAGTTCAGGGAAAAACAAGCAGCAAAGCCCAATAATTTCAGCATCAGAGTGGTGCATCCAGCTTGCCACAGAAAGTCCGCAGGATGAAAACACAATTAAGCAGTTGCACATCGACAGTGTCCTAATTGCTGCAAGGAGCAATTCAATTATGTTTTCAACACTGAAATGAGTCATTACCAGTCTATAGGGGGAAATTGTGTTTGTGGGGTCATGGTTTTTTATAGCATATGCTGTGTTCTTCCCAAAAGTTAGCTCTTTTACTGATGACAATATTAATCTTGAATGGATTCTTCCCTTTAGGATCTAAATTGAGACAATTCTAGTTATGGGAGCAATTGTCCACTGTAGATCAGAAGCCCAAAGCCATAACATCTGGAGTTATGAAAACAGAAAGTTAAAGTCCCTTCTGCTTTGCAAAATCCAACTGCTCATAATCCAATCATAAATAACCACATTTCTACTCTGACTTCATCGACATTTCAGTCAATACGGAGCCCTAAACACTATTGGGCTGGTACCCCAGTTCAAACCACTGATAGCTGGTTTTCAGTAGAGGAAGAAATAATTCCTGCTATGAAAGGAGCTGAAATGAAAGATGGCAAAGGTGTTTTGAAGGTATTCTGAATTACAGATGCTGAGAGATTTAAAATAGACAGAGTATTCTGAGAATTGAAGCAACTTAGTGAATGCTTAAAAGAAAATCAAGTCAGGTTAGATCTACTACTCGGGTGACTGAGGATGGCTAAGAGCTACACTTGAACCTTGCTAACAGAGATTTTGTTTTCTGTTGTTCCTACAGCAATTTGAAAGCAGGATGATAGCAGAGCAGTGAGATTCAGCAGCAAAGAAAGCCCTGTTTAGAGAGCTCTGGGTTAAACAGCACTGATTTAGATGTTCATGCCTGCACAGTAGTTCAGCAAAGATAACAGGTTGCAGTAGCCACTTGGTAATTGACCTCTGGTGATTTAAAACCTTAATTTGCTTTCATGCTTTCTGATTTAAAGTAGCGTGTGCACTTGGGCATAACTGCTTTAAGAGATCTAAGCAATATTTTAGCCTGGATTCCTCAGGAAACAAGACTTAACAGAGCATATAGGCTATCCTTCCTAATAACTCCTAAAAGCATTGGCCATTTTCAGCCAAATTTGTTGCATGGTTCAGAGTTGTGATGCTTGCAACGTTTTCACAGGTTTTGTGAAGATCCAGAGCCAAACTAAGCTCTTGCTTATTCTGAGTGCCAGCTCTTGGATGCACAAGTTCTGTCCCTTCTGTGGTGGGCTCATCCCATGGACACGAGGCCAGCAGGGGACAGAGGGGCTGGGTCCTACATGTGAAAAGGAAACCACAGAAGTCCAGGCTATACTGGGCTGCTGCTTGTTGAATGTGAATTTATAAATACCTCTGGAAATGAAATGCCATTCTCTGCCAGGGACAAGCAAAGGGTGAAGCAGATCTTCCCTGTGCCCACAGGTAGTGCAAGAAGCACCACACAGAGCACAGCCCCGGGAGGCACCTGCAGGCAGGAAACAAAGCTCCCTGGGTGATTTGTAGGCTCTGAACAACAAAGCTGTCACTGAGCCACAGTGAATCTTTCTCCGTCTGCACCTTTGCTGAGCTGATTTATTGAAGGTGTCAATAACAGAAGTGGGCTGGGGACCAGCTGTAAAGCTCCAAACCTGAATTTCCTGGGTTTTTGCACTCCCCTCTGCCTTCAGCGCTTTGTTTCATCTTCAGGGGAGTGGAGGTTTTGGCTGGCTTTCAGGGCAAAGGGCTGCTGGAAAGGAGCCCCACTGCTTCATCTGCACTGGGTAAATCAGAGGATGCTCATTTTCACAGGCTGCACACTTAGTGGTTGGGTTAAGATAACAGGAGTTAAACGGCAGCGTGGTCAAGCAGGCAGGGTGGAGCTGGAGCCAGAACACCCAGCTTCCTGCTGCCCATTAAATTATTGTGTGCTCCTTTGGGCCATGGATTCCTCATTTTGGAATAAGGGTCAATCCCAGTGTGCTCTGGCCACAGGACAGTAGACATTTGAGGAAAGGGGTGCTGCATTGCCATTAGTTCTATTCCTAAAATAAAAGCCAAGTGCTGACCAAAAGCTCATTAAATTAAAAAAGAAAATTCTATGGACTTTAGCAAAATATAATGCACCCCTCCTTACCCTGGTTGCAAGACTCCTGTCACAACAACACAGAGAGGGATTACAAAAAACACCAAGAATGCTGCAGTTCAGTTTTTAAAGCCAGGCTCTGTTATCTGCAACCCTGAGAGACTGCAAAGCCTGTGCCTGTCCCACCAGGGCTGCAGTGCATGGTGACACCATCCCACCAAGACCTGCAGGACTCAGCTTCTGGGCAGAGAGCCCAGGGCCACGAAGGGAAGTGCTAATAGTTAAAAAGATGTCTGGAGCTTGCAGAAATAGATATTTTCCCAGGAATAAAACATGACTTGGAATAAATGTTTTATTCCACTGCACATAATGAATGGCAGTGAATGTGATTTGGGGACCTGTCAAGAGAGGGGAGCACAGACATAGTACATGCACTGCAGACAGTATTAAAAATGTTGTTTAACTGAGACAGAGGGAATTGAGATCACTGATAATTTTAATGCCCTTTCCTCTGGGATTTTTTTTTTTCCTTTTTATGATAGCCTTCCTGTGTGGCTGAAAAAACAGGGCCATCAAAATGTTTATTAGAAACTCTTGCAGGAACCAATCCATATGCAATTGCAGAAGGTAAAGAGGCATCCACTGCTCAGCATTTCCAGCAGATTTAGCATCAAGCTCAGCTTGCAGCCAGGCAAACAACACTATCTGCTTCCAGAAAAAGTAGTGGAAAAGATTCACCAGGAAATAAATAAAGGACAGTGCTCTAACCCAACAGCTGCTTGAACTGCTCTGATCTGTGGCAACACCACTTTGCAGAGAAGCTTTTCATCAATCTCCATGTATGGCTTAATAGAGGCTGTCAGGAATATGGAAAACTGTCACTCTTGTGTGGCTCAGAGCAGCTCTCAGCCCTACCCTGAGCAGACAGCCCAGTGCACAGCTTGTACCAGCATGGGGGGTGAGCCCAGCATCTGCCACAGCAGCTCCGTCCTGGCTGCCACAGACATTTGTAAGAGGAGATTTGCTCCAGCTTTTATTAATTGCTTTCACAGGCAGAGAGCATCCTTGTTGGGAGATCACTTTGCTCCTCCAGGAGGATCATGTTGCCCTTGGCCAGCTAAATCTTCCCTCTACAAGGATTGGAGAGTCCTAAGTGAGGAATGTCGTGTGTGCTTTCACATGGTTTATTAAACCTACACAGAGGTTTTTCCTGGCAAAGGAGCATCGTGGTGCTGTGAAAAGAGCAGAATGGCACCAGGGCATCATCTCCAGCTAATTGTTTCATCAACTTGGAGAGCAGCAACTGCTTGCTAAATAAGGCTCTTCTTTTCTGCTTTGCAATCGTGCTCTTCTGGCTGCCAAGAAAAGCTCTGACATTAAAGGCTTCTCAGGGCCTCTACAAGTGTTGCCTTTGGTTTAAGTCCAGACAGGCAAAAAGCAAAACCAAGGGCTGCAAATCAGAGGAAGAGGTGAAAGCTCAAAGGAGATTTGCCCTCTTCCCACCCATCCAACCAGAAGAAAAAGAATTAATGAAACTTGTTCGGTGCATTTGCCTCAGAAAATGTTAATGCTCAGCTGAAGAAAAGACACTTGAGAGTTTCCTTAAATAAGTTTGTTTTCAGTTGCTTTTGCAAAAACAATCAAGTTTGCATATTTTTACCAAAATATTGAAAGTGCTTGAATCTTTCCTATTACAAACCAGGAAACTGAAGCTATTAATCCAGTCCTATAATAAGACTGGAGAAGAAATAAAGGGCTATTTAGAACTAGTTATTGCTCTTCATAATGAACTGAATTGGCAAAGATTCTTCTATTTTTTCCTGTTCTTGAGTTATCCAGGAATTAAAACATAGTGCAAGCAACTATTAGTTAAAGTACAAGCTCATGCATGTTGATTTCCCTTGTCTCAGGCTCAGCTCATTTGCAATTGAAAGCATCAACAGCAAAATATTTCTGCACTTCGAGCTTTATCTTTTCACCAGTAAAACTCCTCCCTGAACACATCTCCTTTCT
The DNA here is from genome assembly GCA_034509425.1 of Eopsaltria australis. Lineage (NCBI taxonomy): Eukaryota > Metazoa > Chordata > Aves > Passeriformes > Petroicidae > Eopsaltria > Eopsaltria australis. Next base: position 1,116,962 of record JAVTVJ010000090.1, on the reverse strand, counting down.
GTTCTGGCATGACCATTTGTGGGCTGTCTTTAAACTTTGTGTCTTAATTTCTCCTTCCTTCTTCCCAAGCAGGTGAAGAAGAGTGAGCCGGGCCAAATGTCACTGGGTCCCAAACCTGGCGTCAGCATTATCTGTCTGTTATCAACAGCAGAGGTTCACTGGGTTATGCAGATGGCTCCAAATCTATGATTTTACATTTCTGGAGCAAGTCAGTCAATAAAGTTCACTTGAGGATCAAGGTCTCCTTGCAGACATGGGAGGGAATGAGTAGGCATTTCTCACTTTTGCAAAAAAGGTGGTGGGAAGAGGGGCCAGGGCTACCTCTGGTCTGACCATTCTGCTTTAGCAGAACCCCAGGGGACACTGGTAAGGACAGATGTCCCCAGGTGGCAATCACACCCTGCACAGTGTGATCAGTGCCTGCATGCCAAGCCAAACTTACCTGCCAGATCAATCACAGGCATGGGACAAGCCAGTGATGGTAGGGAATTCCTCTGCTTCCTCTTGTGATTGACAAGAAAAGCAATAAGAAGATAGGAGCTGAAGAGTTGTGTGCAGTAACCTTTCCCTTTGTCAGAAATGTCAAAGCAATTCCTAACAGCTCACTTTAAAATGCATTTTCCATCCTCTTTTTGACATCTTTCTGACCTCCCCAACATTGCCAGAAGATACAAATTCACTCTGACAGTCAGGAGAGGAAGGGAAAACAAGAAAGAAAATAAAATAAAAACCAATCTCTGAACTCTTTCTAACAACCATAGAGGACAAGAGTTAGTATAATGCACTTCCTGGCAAATCAAGCTTGAAGCACCTTCTCCCTCCAAAAATCCAGCACTAATAAGGCAGGAATGAGGTTACTCATCCTATCAGGACCCACTGATTATTGTCTCATTTCCCTGATAAACACTGATAGCATTTGCAATACAGCTATAACAGGTTCTACTATTTTTAAATTTATTTTCTCCTCTCACAAGATTTCTCCATTCCTTTTCTCTGTCATGTTGACTTACAGAACCTGACATCTCTTCACCAGGAAAGGTTATTTAATTGCTGCTGAATGAAGGTGCATATCACAAACACAAAAAAAACCACAAAAAAATCAAAACAAAACACCGAAACAAACAAACAAACAAATCCCAAAACCAAAAGAATAAACTGTAATAAAGAGGAAAATAACAGGTTTTAGTGACAAAACTCTCACATTTGCATTTTGAGATTTTGTGGTAGACTTTCTCTTACTAAATTTACATCTCTAAATAATTAGACATCTTGTTTTGTTAGCCATCCAGGCTCTAGTATCCTCAGTGAGCAGAGAAAGGGGAAGCCAGGAGAATGATTCACCACGCCTTCTTCAGAAAGCTATTTTGGGATTGCCTAAATCATTCTTTGGACATTGGACAATTAGTACAGACTGGATGTCCAGCTCCTACCCAGCTGCAGGGTAAGATGTGCAACTGTCAGGACACGAGGAAGGATGGGTGCAAAGACTAAAAGCTGGTAATAGACATCAGTGACAATTAGCTGGTTTTAAAACTCCTGGGAAGGAGAAGACCCAGGGAAAGAAAACATTTGCTCAAGGTCACAGAGAAGGTCACTAGAATCACTCGTGCCTCCTGAGTGCACTTCAATCTCTTGAATAAAACATTAATTTATCATGCAAGGAATAAGATTGAGGAAATGAAAGTTCAAATGCCACATGGAAAAAAAAAAAACAGAAGAAAAAGCATGACCTTCCATTGCATATGTTTAACTAGTTTCATTTACATGAGCAGGAGCACACCAGTTCCCTCAAGCTTCTGAGGAAATTAGTGGCAGGAAAACACAGTTCTGTGCATTTTCAGGAACTGCTTTCAGTAACAAAAAAGCCAAGGCACAGGAATGGTATCAACGACTGCATCACCTCACCAAACTGAACCAAAAGTGCAGTCCAGCCAGAGCTGGGGCAAAAGCTGTAGGCAACAGAAGGACTTTGCACTGCGCGAAATTAATGCTGGCTCTGAACTAAATGATGTGAAACACCTTGAAAAAGTACTGCAGACAGCAGCTGGACCCATCTGGGGGGGTCCAGTGATGTGGGACTTCCATACATGAAGCCAGTAGTGACCAGAAGGTGGGAAAGAAGCTTCATCTCTCCCATGTTCAACCCTGCCACGGCCAATAGGAGACCACAGGAACCTGAGAGACCTTCGAAGGATCTCTGGGTAAAAGAAAGCCATAAAATACTTGGAATGACTACAGTATGAAAGACAAATAGCCCTGACCATGGACTTGCACATAAAATGCCCAGCGCAGCGTGCTCAAGACAGCAGTCAATGTGAAAAAATGCCTCTTGTAATGTCAGTGCAGAAAAGCCTGCATAGGACTGAAGGATGGTTTTAATCCTGATACCACCATGTTCCTTTGGATTGTTCTTTCAGCCACAGCCCCTTTCTTAGAGCAAGAACTGCCTGCTGAACCCGTGCTTCCCCTCCTCCTCCAAACACTTCATAACCGCAAACCTCAGCTGCTCGTTTGTGTTTCCTGTGTTTACCCAACAGATCATGGCAAAAAGGGAGAAGAGGAAGGAGTTTATAATAGGAAAATAATCAATAGTGACATGCCATCGCTGTCTGCAAGGCAATCATTAGCAGCTCAGGAGAGACCTCAGTGGCTGCTGTGTGCTCGGGGTGTGATTGCCTCCTGTGGAGAGCTAAGCTGCTGTGAAAGACTTCAGCAGGTGCCTTTTCCTCCTCCAGCACTGGGAATTCAGTCGAAGTCAGGCAGCTAAATTACACCTCTGGGTTATTATCAGCAGTATTAATTACTGTGTTCTCCCTAATTATCCTCTCTTAACACACTCGGTTGGTTTGCGGGAACAATGCAAGGTTGGCAAACAGTGGCATTTAAAATTGATTGGACCAGAGGCTCAACTGATGCAACACAGCACAGCAGGTTTACAGAAAGGTCAGATCAGTGGTAGAGTTTATCCACTGTTTTATGAGGGTGTGAGCTGAGTTGCAGCAGGCTGACATGCCCTGGCCAGCTGGCATGAAAGGAGACAGGGTTTGGGGTCAGTTGTTCCCTGGTTTTACATCATGACCCCATGCAAAGTGCTATTCCCTACCACAGCTCCGATGCGACTTTCTGACCTACATTAAAATAAACAACACAACATCATCAGCCAGAGTCAGGACATTCCTTTTGTCCCCTGCTTCACCCTGCATGAACTGCAGGCAGGTTTGGGAAACCCAGGAAGGCTCTGCTGTGTTCTGGCTGTTCATCCTGTTCTTCAAATAACCAGCCCTGAGTGACTTGCACTCTGATCACTGACATGGAAAGACACATTTGGAACACAAGACAACTCAGTTCTGCACTTCCTTACCTTTGTTTTCCAAATGCCTCACTCTGCCCAGGCTGGCTCCCTGCTTCTTGGATGAGGATTTGTGTCTTGGGCACACAGCTCGCCTCACCAGATTCAACTTGTCTCAAATGTGCTTGAAAAGCAGAAGGCTCAGCAGCCTGACAGCCTGACATTGGAGCCTTGACAGATTTGCTGCCTTGGGGGATGACAAACCTGCCCCCTCAAAATGTACACATGCCCCCATCAAATGGATCTATTCCTGAAAAAGCACTAGCATTCAGAGAAAGTGTAGAAAAAAAGAAAACCTTATGATCTATAGCTCATCTTCTTGGACTGTGATCTTTCAGCATGATATTTAATGCACACCTGCCCATAAGCTCAAACCAGCACCTCTCGCTAGGGATAATTTTCCTCTGTGTCTCTCAAAACGTGTTTTTGTTTTGTTCTCACTTGATACCTATGACAATCACATCTAACTGGTCTTCTGCCCTGCAGAATACATGATGTGAAATACAACAATATTTTCAGGGATGGACTTGGAAAATGTCACCCCACTTTCTACTGAGAGCCAACCAAAGTTGTATTCTCCTCTTTTCAGCTAGAGGGTCTGAAATATTTTCTGCAACTATCACCAGACTCTTGTGCTCATCTCCCTCCAGAGTTCAGAGTTTAAATGCAGCACTCAGAAAATACAGATCCAAACACACAAGACATATTTGCCAGTGTATAGAGAGGCAATAGAAATCACATTTTAACAAACAGTTCTCTAGCTCAGAGAGTGAAATCCAGTCTGGTGAAGGTCAATTCTAACCCTGTGTGTATCATTTAAGTCCTTCTTAGGCCTGAAGCTGTCACAAAGGCCATGCACTTTTGGAAATGTTTATTCTGATAGAAGATCCTGTGTTTTTCAGGAACAAATAGCAGCTGCTGCATTTTTAACATGTTCCCTACAACGAGACCATAACCAGGGTAAGACAAGTGACACCCTGCTCTAGGCACTCACTGAGGGGGCACCAGATGAGATAAATCTGCCCATTTCTTGGCTAATTCCTGCTCCTGTAGGAATCCAAGGATGTCTGCAGAACTACAGCACTGCAGGAGAAGAAGCAGAGATGTGTAGGTCCAGAGACAACCCCACAGAAGGATGAGACAGAGCCTCAATTCAAACATCAAACTCCCTCAGCCTTCCCCAGCAAACCTGACCATTTACTTCCATTACCACCTTCAGCACGAGCTGGTGATACCAGAGACAGAACTGTGCTCCTTTCTGAAGGACATCCAGGGCTTTTCCTTCATTTTAATTACAAGGATATAGCTCCAACCATGACACATCTGGAGGCACCCAGTGGAAAACAGAGCAGCCACATCCATAAGAAGGAGTCAAGGTGCAATCAGGGGAGATGCATTACAAAAGCAAAGAAGCCATCTCAACATGAATTCATTAATGTCAAACTGAAATCTGCCCAACAATGTGTCCAAAAAAGAAACTGGGACATATATGAACCCCCTTCTCTCTTAGCCAGCAAACCTCCACCCCTGTAAACCCCTCATGGCTGAGAGCCCTCTCAGAAAGCAGCACTGTCTTGTTCCACCAGCAGTTTTGCATCCCAAAGGTGACCTTCTCCATGATGCTGCAAAATGTTCAGGGTGTAAAATGGGATACAGAGATTGGGGACTGATTGCCACCTGCACTGGGCCATTTTAGGTAGTCCCACAGCTCTTTTCAGTCAAAGGCAATCTTTCCAGCAAGTTTTGGACCGAGCCCGGCATAAATTAGAGCTCCCAAGACCTCCTTGGTTTGGCTTTTTTTTCTGGAGGAGAGTGTGCAGGACAGTGTTTGTGCTGATGAATAGCTTGGCATTGTGGTAGCAAGGTGCAGGAGATCCAAAACCCTGCTGCTCTTAATATACGTGAGTCACCACTGCTGCCTGTGCCAAACATGCTCCCAAACCGAGCTGCAGTTTGCCCTTGGTTGTTTCACTGGGCAAAGACAAGTCTGAAAAACTTATTTTTAATCCAATCTTTCAGGATATCGACACAGCAGAGATCTCTGTCTCGACCTGCTTACTGGCAAACATCAAACAAAGAAGACTGTTGCAGGTTTGCGTTTTATTAATGGTTTACAACTCGAATTTTTCTTCTCTTTTGTTCCTGCTGATCTCACAGAAAGCTATAAAAATATATAGAGGTGTCTGCCAAATAGATTTCTTGGAGGAAAGCAGGAAAGTGTGAATAATGGGTTCTGAAGTATGGATAATTAGCAGATCAAATAACCTCAAGGATTGGGGAATTTTTTCATTCTTTGCAGATATTCAACATTCTTATATCACTAAATAAATTATACGTTCTCCCCAGGTACACTTTTCCTTCTAGCTCCTAGGAAAAAAAAAATAGAGATGTCTACTGCCAGGTTATTTATTTATTTAAATGTTTCTGACAGTGAGAAAATGACAGCTCTGGCTGCAGTTAGGAGCTATATGGGCAGCTGCTGCACTTCCTGACCATGGCACCTCTGCCCTGATCCTCCCAGTCCCACAAAGGGCTGTTCTTCGATTCAGTCCAGCAATGCCAAGCTACAGAAGTTTGGCAATGCCAGCAGGATGGGCAGTGGGCAGCAGATACCCAGAAAAATTGTGGATCCTTTTGTCTCTGTCTGCAACTCTCCCTTAGGTATCCCAGTCACATTCCAGTGTTTTTTTTCCAAACACTGCCTTACTTCTCATCCACCTGCTGCACTTCTTGTTATATCCCTAAATAAGGAACACACCAATCTCCAGACTCGTAAAATCAAAGCATTTTACTTCTCAGATGAAGCAAGGTAAGGCCAGAACACAGGGAAGGGTCACCAGCTGATGCATGCTCTGAAAGGTGTGTGCAGCTTTGCCCATACATTTTTGGAAATAAATTAATAAAAAAAAAGAATGGCTGCCCCACTGAGGTGTTCAGCTGCTGATTTTTGTAGAATGTCAGGGACTGATCTGTAAAAAAATGGGTAGGATGCTGTTGCAACTTAGGGGTTCACAGGAACAGGCTTTTCTCAGCAATTCTCTACTCAAAAAATAGAAGGCTAAACTCTGTATTCTCCTAAAGTCACAAGAAAAATGATGCAGCTCTTACTTATAAATAAACCTGATAAAGTGTTCCAAAGCATGAGCTCTCAAACCTCATGGCTTTTTCCCCTAATGAAACACTGTCATCTGAGAGGCAAAATAAAAGTCTTCCCTTAGAGACAGTAATTTAATAGCAGGGACATTAATTAATTTCATCTCCACATCAATGCTCTGTTTTATTTAAACTCCCATCCTGCAGCCACTGGGGTGCTGGAGCATCTGCAAAGCCTGCAAGAGCCCTGGCCTGGGGCCAAGGGGAGGTTTGGTGTAGGTGGCAGATGGCAGACTAATGGAGACATGACAGAACCAGCTCTGAGCCAGTTTGCCCCAGTGGCAGGAGTGGTTTACCAAGAGTAAGGTGGTGCTTGGCCCAGGAAAAGCAGGATGAGCTCCAGCTGCTCACACTTAGCCCAGGCAGTAGGGTGACCATGGGCCTTTGGTAGCAATAATGAGATAATGCCCATTAGATAGACTGAAGGTCTTCAGATGCCCTAAACCCAATTGTTCTTCATCTTTGTTGGTCAAAGTTTGCCACAGTCACTCACCATGGACCCAGAACGGTGCTGAGGAGCTGGCACAGGTTTTCCAGAGAAGCTGAGGCTGCCCCATCCCTGGAGCTGTTCAAGGCCAGGTTGGATGGGGCTTGGAGCAAACTGGGATAGTGGAAGGTGTCCCTTCCATGGGCAGGGAGGTTGGAATGAGTTTTAAGTTCCCTTCAAAACCCAAGCATTCCATTATTCTGAAGTTCATTGCATGTGTAAACGGTGGCAGTTTCCCTCCTTAGAAATCTCCTCACTGGATTAGCAGGGTAAATTCAATAAATGCACCCAGCAGACATGGCACATCAAAACCAAATAGCCAGAACTACAAAGGCAAGGTTTGACGTGACCTAGAAGCTTGTTAAATCCTTAGCTACAGCCTGCTGAGACCTGAAAAATATAATTCAATGCCAAGGAAAGGGGTCATGAAGCACTGTCAAGAAGATGTCTCCATCAGTAGCCCCATTGAAAATCAAATTGATCTTTCCTTACCCCATGTAATTAACCTATGTAAATACGTGCTAATGACCACTTCACCGTAATTCCTTTCATTCACTCTTCAAGCCACATGAAGACACAAGCAAGCACTGTTGATGCCAAAGCCTATGTCTCATCTGAACTTCATAAGCAGGGAGATCTGCCCAACTTTCTGATTCTTGGACTTGTATTCCTTCTAGGACACAAATGGTAAAGAAAAAAGCATAAAGTTAAGCTTTGCCTTTTTTTCTGCAGAAGAGGAATGGTACTCAATTCAGCACAGCCCCACTGAACCTTAGTTTTCTAAAGAAATAGGATTTATGTTGCCTGTAGTCTTCAAGATGTCAGGTGTCAGGTGTGGAGCAGTCCCCTGCCTCTGCCTGTCACTAATCAGTAAAACAGCAACAGCCACAGCCTCATAACTATAACTACAACTATTGTGGTAGGTGCTCACTCTCCTGATAAGGGCTGGGTGCAGGCTCAGCAACACAAACCCCAGCCTCAGAGTCCTTTTCCATTAGAAAGCAAACTTCACCACTTCGCTGCATAGATACAGATGGAAAACAATTCCTGGAGGATGGAAACATGCACAGGATCTCTGCAGAACCTCTGCAGCCCTCCATCCCTACCAACACCTCACAGCACAGCCCTGTGCCCCAGCACCACGAGCTGTAGCAGGTTTATGTTCTGTCAATAATTCTCTCCAGCAGCTCAGCAAGTCTGGCAAAGCCCAAGGCTACAGCCGCCGCTTTTATGAGAGTAATAAGCCGAGTTTATTTCCACAGCACAGCCATAAACATTTCCAGGATCCCAGCCACGTACACAGAGCACCTGAGACACCAGCAGCTGTCTCCGGTTCCACTTGACCCCCTGAAAAAGGAGGCAGGGAAAATGCTGTCCCAGCAGGCATTAATGCAGGTTAATTAAACCTAAACTGCTCAGCAGGGGCAGGGTGAATTGAGAAGCGGTGCTTCTGCAGGCTGCCCAGTGCACCAGTCCCACTGTGGCATCATCATTAATGGTTTCCACACAAGCCTCAGGGCTCATTTGCTTGACAAGAGCAAAGCAGTAATTTTACTGTTGAACACTTGCAAAAATGATGCCCTGACTGTTATCAAAAGTGACAGGCAAGTTATGTGAGCAGTTAAGTGAAGGTTACTTTTTAGGGCCGAACCTCTGAATAGATCAGACGTCAATTAGTTCATGCATGGAAGGAGAAGGGGAAAGAAAACAAAGAGAAAAAGGAGGAAGGGAGAATACAGAAGAAGGGAATAGAAATAGCAGGAAAGAGATGGACCTAAATTATTTCCCTGAATCAGTGCTCTGAGGGATAGAAGGGGGAGAGCTTTCAGTCCCTGCAGTCCCCAGGGAGCTGTGACCATGCCAGGCCCTGGCAGCTGCTGCAGTTTGGGCATTGCAGCTGGACAGAGGGAGGGCTGAGCTCTCAGCACACCCAGGAGAAGCAGCCTTCACCCAGCACCTCCCACGAGCTCTGGGGCTTTGGCTTTCCTCTGCATTCCTCAAACAAAAACCTCACAAGAAAACTTTCAAGGTCCAACAGTTTGCTTCTTTTATGCTGTGGATACCTGAAGAGGAATAAAATCGTCCATAGAGTGAAGGTACCTGGGCACCATTTCACTTTGATATTTTTAGAAAAAAAGAGGAGCCTTTGACACCCAAGAAAGTGCTTAAAGAAAAATTTTCAGTTTTGACAAGTCCCTAATGAAAAGAAATAATTAGTGACGCTGTATGTCCCATTTGATTGGCTCTAAATATAAAAGGGTTCTCACCTTAAAATTACTTTTCTTTTTCAAAATGTTAGTTATACCAGCCTACACAAGAGAAAGCTGAAAAAAATATGGAGTAAACAGCTGTAATTAAAATGAAGCCCTTGTTTAAAAATAAATCTGTTTTTATTTTCTCATATTCAAAACCAATTTGAACCACAAAAAAGTGGGTGGAGTCACTCCCCCACATCCCATCCATCCTGCTTCACCTGACAGCAAACATGAGGAAAAGAAAGAAAATGGAACTCACAAACTGCAAGCTGACTCATGACCAGGGGCTTGGAGGAGCCACAAGGCTCAGACAGAGACAGTCACATCCCATCACTTGCAGGCTGAGGAGCACAAAGGTCTTGTCCCTGCCCTGGTGGGTGACACGTAAGGGTTTTGCTACTAATAATTGTTACTGCTCCTGCTGTTTGCTTGAGGGACTTGCTCTGCTGGGTTTCTTTAAGATGGTGCAGCACAACCCGATGGTTCCCTGAATTTCGTGGAGACTCAGATTGATGGGAAGGAGGGTGAGGAATAGGATTCCCTAGGATTCAGACCTGTGGGAATTGAGCCTGCAGACAACAGTTTGAATCCAAAGGTATAACTAGAGGTTCTTTTGCAGTTAATGGTTTTAGAGCCCAATAGTTTGGGTTACAGCTTTAGAAACACTTCCTTTCATGATTAAGAGAAAGAAAAACAGACTGTCCACTCCCCTGCGTCCCTCCCAGAGCAGCTGCCAACTGTGCAGGACATTTGTTCTCAGCTAACCTCACCCAGGTGGGGTGACAGCTGGCAGGGCCACCCAGGGACACCAACAGCAAGCCCCAGGTCCTGCAGCCCCGTGCCAGGCACAGCCCTGAGCCATGCCCTGCCAGGCTGCACGGTCTGGGGTGCACTGACACTGCTCACTGGAAGAGAGATTAAAGCACACCACTATTTATTCCAGATAAATTCAATTCTGGATCTGTCAGCCTTCACAGGGCCATAAATACTTCTAGGCCTGGGCTTAGGCTGGGTGAGTCTCGGGTTTGGGGTTGAAATACTGCAAATGGGAGCTTATCTGTCTGAATTCCCACTCTCCCCACCCCTCCTCTTGACACCACCTCCCACCTTTCTGACCTTTATCTCCCAAAGACAGGGCAAGGTTTTGCCCACTGGTTTGCACCTGGAGCACTGGCTTGGTTGCTATAAGCAGATTTGATGCAGGCAAGGAATGAAGCCTACAGAGAGTGCCTGTTGGTTTTCTGATCACATCCTGGGCTGGCTGTCAGGCTCCAAAGGCAACAGGATTTATTGCACTGAAACGCAGCAGCAGCAGCCGCCCGTGAGGAGCCTACCGAGCTTCATGCACAGGAATAAAAATTTCAGGGCCACTTGGAGATATGAAATATTTCTTAATTACTTTCTGTTCCAGCACAGCTTGAGGATTTTGCTGCTGCTGCTGTTGTTCTCAGAGCTTGTTTGGTAGTTTTGCCTTTTTTTTTTCTTTTTTTTCTTCTTCTAAGTGTAACTGGTAGCGAAGCAATATTAATGCCAGTGTCTGTGCTGCATTTCATAAAGGACTAGCCATGGCTTTGCTTGGGGACTGGCTGCTCATCGTGGAGGCTGGCACAGAGAGGGTGCCAGCTTCTCTCAGCATGGGATCATTTACCTCATGCTGAAATACATTAAAATCTCCTCCCCTGAGACATTTCTCCATAATGGCTCTGCAGAGAGGTGCATCATTGTAATGCTTAAAAGGAGGCTGGACAGGCTCTTTCACTGCTTCCCCTCCAGCCCTGCCAGATCATGTATTGCACTAATGCCCCTGCTGCTCGGTGAGATTTGTCCCTGAGACTGTGATTCCTAAGGCACAATTTTCCTAATCACCCTTGAAACAAGCCTTGCTTGGCTCCTGTTCCTCCTGCCTAATGTCTGCCCCTCAAACAAAAACGTGATGCTTTTCACTGCCAAGGCTGACACCTGAGACACAAAAGGTTCGACAGGTGCTAAATTAAATTTGTTTCTGAGCTGTTGCTCACTGGGTCCTCGGAGATAAAAGGGGGAAGTCCCCGGGGGAAATGAGAAAGCTGAAAGACTGAAGTTGTTCCTCCTCCCATTCCCACATCCTCAGATTTTGGTTAAATACATGAAGCCCTTGCAGCCAGGCTCCTGACAGCACAAGGAAACTGCCAGGGCACAGGGAGCTGCACCCTGCTCACAGCTTTCCTCTCCCAAAAACACAGGAAAGCTCCTCTTTTCACTGACCTCCAGCCAGTAAATACCCCACAGGTGAATGGATGATTCTAATTTAGGGGGTTTGGGTAGAGGGGTGCAGATACAAGGGCTGTAACACTGCTTTGGAGCCTCCCCTGCATCCCCAGAGGCCAGGGTAAGGAGAAACTACAGCAGAATGGTCCTGTCCCCATTTCCACCTCTCCCAGAAATTCTCTGGGCTGATTCTGAGTTGCGCCTTACACCAGGCAAGTGCAAGACCCAGAACCAGAGCTAAAAGACTCCAAAACCCTTCATTCTGTGTGGGTGAAGAATAAAAGGAGAATGACTTTTCATCACATCTACACATCCCTTTACCTTCTACTTTACACATAAACTGAGAACAAGGCAGCATTAGCAGCTCAGAAGTCTTCCCTCTCCCACTCCCATACCTCTGTGAGTGCATCAATTCTCAACCAGGAGATGTTGGTTCTGCATCATTGTAAAGATAAAATCCTGGCCCCGACCTTGGAGCACTCAGCCTCCAGACCAGAGAAGTGCCACAAGCAGGACTTGCTCCTCTGTGACCAGACTTGCTCAGATATTTGTTCCTAAAAATGGCACTTTTCTTCCAGCATAGCAGGTTGGGGAGGACAGCAGGGACAGCAGCTGGACAGAAAAGAGAATGACAATTTTGCCAGGACAGCCCAATGACCATGGTAGGACATGTTTTTTAATCTTTTCTAGGTTAAACACAGGCAGTTGTGTCTTGTTATATTACATTATATAATATGATTTGCTGATATAGTTTGATAGGTTGAATCCAAGAACATCATGACTCATGAAGGAAATTGGAAGCCTCCTTGTCTCCAGAACAGTGTTTCCAGAAGCTAGAGTGAATCAAACTGATTGTATTTTTTTTGTTATTTTTGCTGTTTAGTAAATAACTATTGAGTTAGTTATTTTGAAAGTCTGCAAGGAAAACCTCCACAGATTTGAAAAGGGGGGAGGGAAGCTAAAGCCTTTTCAAAAATCAAATATTTTTAGAAAATGTTGCAAAAAAATGGAACAAGTAGAGCAAGGAATCTCACCAAAGGTGGGTGTCAGGACTCCAGGGCTGCAGTCCCTGTCTCCAGTGTTGGCTTTAGAGAAAGGCAGATTTCTCTGCAAAGCGGCCTGGCTGCCAAGGAGTTCCTTGCTTTGGGAGCTGAATGCTTTTGACAAAAAGCCTGAGCTTTTCTGAAACACTCCTCTCTAGCATCTGGCCATGCTGGTCTGCCCAGACATGAAGATCCACTTCACAGTAGCGTTGTAAATCTTAATTAAGATCTGTAAACTATAGATAAAAAGGATTATATGAGTACACAAGTATCACTATCAGGTAGAGCCCCTGAGAACCAGCACTTTGATGCTGCACCATGCACAGTGGCATTGAGAAATGTATGAATGTCACAGCATTATTGATTCTGTAGCTACTAAAAAGCTCCAGGATCCCTGGCAATAAAAACACGATAATGAGAAGTAGCCAGGATAGCACTATTTCTGCAAACAGTATTTGCATTCCCTGGGACTAGAGCATAAGCTGTATTTATCAATAGGGAGGTGAGGGCTGGTTTGAATGCAAAGGATTAGCCAAGTTCATTTTGCAGAAAATGTGGTGGCTGTGGTTCACCTTTTCAGCATTGGCTGGAAGGTATCAGCAACAAAAGAGCAACTCACCCAAAAGCAAATGCTGCAGAAAAAAGCACCAAGAGATACCAGAAGAGAATATATCTACTATTTGGGTTTTTGGGGGATTTTTTTTTTTTTTTTTTTTGCTAGGTAAAGCCAAAACCTCAATAGCTAAAATATCAAAACCTTGGTTTGTTTATACTCAGGGTGTGCAGGAGCACAACCTCATTAGAAGGTGAAGGAAAAGCAGCATGTTGTGTTGCCCTAACGAGTAGCTTCTATTTAATGAAAAAGAAGATAAAATATTACTTTATGGAAGCCCAGAGTGCTGGAGATTTCTCTAGAGAGGGCAATATAATGTAATTAAGGCCAAGTGCAGTGATGAAAAGAGCTACCTCGGTGATGTATGATGCCTGACCCTGCCCCCCCAATCCCGTGTAAATGAGGACACAGCTCTAACAGGCTGCTTCCCGTGATTTATCAGAGCAGGGTGTTTCCAAAAGCAGAGAGAAAAAGACAGTTTGTAAACACCAATCACTCTCCCACCGAGAGAAAAAGGAAAGATGCTGCTGTGTTTTAACGGGGGCTACGTGAAACAAATGGCTGCTTTGCCTCTGCAGGTCATTAGCATAGGTACAGCCATAAATTCTGTTGTTCCCTACTGCGGTGAGGCAGAAATCCTGCTGGAGCTGTCCTTTGAGCTCACAGCACTCTGGACAAAAAGGCATCCTCACTTTCCACCTCTGCACTTGCTGACACACAGGTTGGAGCTGCATCTTCCACTTCTCCTGCCTGATGTTTTCATCTCCAGCCCCAGATGTTCAGTGCTGAGGCTTTGGAGATGGGGCAGTTTGCTCTGACGTCTCAAAGCCTGCTGCTTGGGGTATTTTTTTAATTCCTCTCGTTAAATGAGTTTTTCTCTCTTCATTTATCTCTTTTCCCAATTAATCTCCTGGCTGACGCACATGTTCCACATGGCGGGAAATAAAAGAAAATTTCCTTTGGTAGCATTGTGCAGGCAGAGAACTTTTGTATTGGAAAGAAAAGGAAAAGCAGAAAGCAAATTCTTCCAGCATTGCTTGCTTGGAAAAGCTTACAAATCCTGCTGGCAGAAAGTTTATAGTCCTCTGCAGAGATCTCAGCTGGGTGATTTTTTTCTGTCTCCCAGACAAGAAATACCATGCAAATTCTCTTAAATTACTTGGTAACTACAGAAGATATGCTTGGCAAATACCCTGTCACTACACAACACAGTAATTACATATTCTGCATCCAGGTACCAATTACATTGCCTCTCGATTACTCAGTGATTACACTTCAAAGTAATTACACCTGGGTACTCTGGGTGATAAAGTAGCAACAGTCCTGTGTCCATTCTAGGGGGAATTGGCTTCCCTATAAACACATTTCCTGAACACTTTATAGCAAAAACAGATCCAGAGATCTCCCAAGGTGTGGGAATGTGAGAAAGGGAATGTGCTTTTCTTCCCAGAGCACTGGTGGGCTGCTGATCTTCCTCAACTCAACACTTGAAGACCACTGAAAGCAAGACACTCATTTAACATTAAAAGGAGCCAAAAGTCACCAGGGCAAGATGTATAGTGAGGAGTCAGGAGGCTTTGAAGACATAAGAAAGGTGGTGTGGTGGCTCCAGAGGAGCAGGGGACAAGTGCTCAGTGTGTGGCAGCACTGAGAGTGACAGCCCAGCACAGACCCAGCCTGCAGCTCTCCTACAGACACAGTCCAGCCCCAAGTGCAGCTTCACTGCTCCAGAACCAGGAATTTGTGCCACGTGGCTGAGCCCCACACGCTCCCCAGGGTGGCTGATGGCATCTGTGTGCACCAGATGTGCACAGCTGTGTCCCCAGACACCAAACCAGCCCTGTGCAGTCCCTGGGCACTGGAACACCAGGATCAAAGGGCTCACACTTGCACAGCTCATCGTTCTCCGGGGATCCAGGAGCCAAACCACGCTGCTCACACTTGTTCTGCAAGCAATTCCTTCAAACATGCTACATAAGTCAGAGGGGAGAAGGGAGGAGAGAATTTTCTAAAACAAAGACTGCTGCCACCTGCAGCTGCTGCTTGCTTTTCCCATCAGCTCCTGAAGCTCATTCCTGACCATACACACCATTTCCATTCTCCCTGCATCCCAGAATGACACTTTTTAATGGCAGCAAGTGTTAGAGATTCACTTCTACCAACCTTTTCAGATCAGTCCTGAAAGCTCAGAAGCAACCTGGGCAGCACTTTAAGAGTTCAGAGTTCTGGCACTGTCCCTTAACAGTGCTTAAGAGGATGTTAATAGGTTAAAATGTTAAATATTGTCTCTTTCTTGCTGAACCAAATGAGAAATATTTCAAGTACAGCATTCCCATGGAAGATCCATTCTCACTCGAGTTATTGTAAGCCAGGCCACAATCATCACATATCTGCCTGCTCTAGGCCAAGATTGCAGCTCCTCAGAGTTTTTGCTTTGGGATTGCACTGGACACAGGACAGGAGACCCTCTAGGATATCATGATGCTATTAATAAATAAAGTCTCCAAGCTTGTCCCCACCCCGTGCTAGAACAGTGCTTGTCTCCCAGCCCATGGCGCCATCTGAGCTCTTGTTTTTCCCTAATTACTCACAGGTCTTACCTACAGCTTTCTCAAGTAGATGAGAATTTTCCACTGATTTCAGCATATACAGGGTCTGGTCCCTAGAGGAATTTCCAGCTAAATAAGGTACTCAAGGAAATCACCATGACAGTTCATTAATAAATCTTATGATGAGTTTATTGCATACTGTTGAGGGGGAAGGGTAGAAGAAAAAAACTGCCTACTGTCTGAAAAAAAAATGCATTTCCCCATTAAAAGAATCCTTCCCTCAAGTGCATCATAATTATCAATGAAAAGTGGTCCAGCATGTGCTTCTGAGGAGCAAAATTATTTGCTGCTCTGCAGAAAAACACAGTTCCTGGGCTTGTATTCCTGCACCTGATCACAGCTTTGGTCACTGGCATTACCATGCCTGCAGGATGTGCTCCAGGTGCACAGGCCATAGCAAACCTCTGTCCAGCAACAACCAGTCCCACACCTCAGGGGTTTCATCCTTGCCCCCTTTAATCAGTAGAAGGCAATAATCCTCATGGATGATGGCACTGTGAAGATAGATTATCAGGATTTTACTAGAAGCTCTGAAGGTGGAAAATCAGGTCAGTTGAGACCCTCCCAACCTTCCTTGCTCAAGTGGCAGCACTTTCTTTGTCTGCCCTCTCCTCAGATTTCTGTCTGCTCCTGTGGTTGGAGTGAGACCATTCCTGATTTAGCAAAGTTGCCAAAGCCAAAATGTAACCCACTTCTAGAATTTACAGAGCAAGTTCTCCATTAGGAACTTTCAAAGGAAACAATTTTCAGATGTGTTTCAGGCTGGAATTCCCCTTAAGAGAAAACGCAATCCTATCAGTCAAGATGCACAGAGACTCTCACCAGGGCTTAATTAAGAACGTTCTCCTTCTGCTTTGTTGGCCACATCAAACACAGGAAAAGTTCTGACCTTCTTCTTTGGCAGGACCTGGAGAGACTTGGCTGGCTGGACCTGAGCAGCAGCTTCTTCCTGCCCCAAGCTGTGCTGTGAGGAGTGGTGGATCCTGACTTCTCTCCTGCATTAGGCTGACCTCAGCCAACACTCAGCCTGCTAGGAAGCCTCAACACTTGCAAAAATTATCAGAGCTGACCACTGACCACATTTTAACCTGCTTCAGATCTTCCCACATCCATGTTAACCTCTCCAGCAAAAAGAATTCCTGACTTATCCTTACAAGATAATTTTCTCTCTGTGTACCCATCAGCAAGCAATTGACACTGCTTAAGCTTCTTGCCACAAGGAAGCTGTAATCCCTGGCTTCTGTCAAACCTGAAAGTGCCCGATCAGGTGCTGTTTAGCAAGCAAAACTGAATGGGAAAGATCCAGCCTGTGCAGCTGCTAAATGGATGGCAGGAGCTCCGTGCCTGGAACACGCAGTTTCACCCTTGGTGTCAAACACATTCAGCCCCATTGACATTTTATCTGCGTGCCAGAGCAAGAGCAGGAGACTTGGCAACCAGTCAGGAATAATCTTTCCTGGCACATGGAACCCTGCTGCAACAACTCCCATGGACTTAGGGACAGCTGATTGGCAGGAGGGAAGAGACTGAAGATGGAGATGAGGAAGAAAGAAGAGGAGGAAGGAGAGGGCAGGCCCAGGAGGGGAGTGTGAGGGGTGTGAGATTAACAGATTTACATGTGCATGACTACAGGCCTGAACTGTTCATTGCCAGAGGATGGGGAGGCTGATTCCTTCAGACACTGGCTTAGCAAATTCTGTCTGATGTTTCCTTTCTGTCTGTGGTCTCTGAAAATAGAAGGAATTAGCCCTTATCTCCACAAGATGCCTCATGATTGGCCAGTGTTCACACTGGGAGAGGAAAACCCTTCTTCCCTATCCACAAGTGTAGCTGAGACAATGCAAATGCTATGGATCAGTGCTGATGGCATGGTCTATCCTGGACAAACTCAGCAGTGAAAGGGAGGGATTGTTCACACTTCATCGGGAGATTTGGCACAGCTTAGTCAAAGGAATCTGATGAATAAAGCACCCCTCCACATCTTATTTACTTTCAACTGAATGTCCACAGAACTTACTCTTGGGAATATTCACCCCAGTCAGAGTAACAGAAAACACAAGGGATCAAGTTTGAGAAGCACTGGGTAAGCATAAGGGGTGAAAGCAGGTTCCTCACATCAGCTGAGGAGCAGAGATTCAGCTCCTCCACGGCCAGAAGAACAAGTTAAACACAACAAGCACCCAGAAATGCAGGCTTCTCTAGGACCCATCCTCAGAGACTCGCTCCAGGGTCTCTTACATATCCAAATGTGAAATTAAAATAGAAAATGTACAATGAATGGTCTCCTGATACAGTCAAATGCCCTCGCACCAGGGTGAGATTAGTTAGTATAATTTCTATTCACATTAATTAATTGGAACACCTAGAGTTTCAAAAAATAGCTCTGCAGTTCCACTGCTTAAATAGCTTACAGTATTAGCAGCTAAGGCAAAAGGGAGGGATGAAGAACCTGCTGATTAAAAGCTATACTTTAACAAGATAGCAGCCCAAATTTTACAGAATTCATCAGGGATGGGGGCAAAGAACACCCAAATTAGAGTAGGAAAAGCACACTACAAAGCCAAACTGAGGCAAACCATCAGTGTAAGGCTCACAGAGTGCCAGCAGAACAGCTGGGTTTGTCAGGCTGGGGGACAGCAGCCGTGGGATGACAGGAGGGTCAATACCTGCCACCAGCCACGTGACTCCCTGCATTCATTACTGCAATAAACATCACACCAGGAAATGGAAATAGAAGCCAAAATGTAGAAGGAGAAGAGAAAAAACAAAAGGGAACTTGGGAGAGGATCCTGATGAGGAGAAAGAGGTCCATAAAACAAGGACAGCTGGAAGTCAAAGCAGCAGTTTCCTGCTGGAAGTGAATCCTTATTTTGCCTGATATCCTGACAAAACAACAGTCCTGCAGTCGTGTTCCATGTGTGTGTCTGCTCTGCCCATTTCACCCCACTGCTACACAGGGGCTCAGCCTCAAGGGTGTGGGCATCCCATGTTTCACAAAAGCAGGAAGGCAGGGATGTGCTGGGAGCAGCTGGATTGCACTGGGGTTACTGAGTGTGCAGCCCTCAGACATTCCTTGTCAGCCTTCAGAGAAGCCACACAAGATGTTTGCCTCCCGCGTTTGGCTGCTTGTGGAAAAATATCATTTCTTTCTCTGATTTCTGTGAAGCTGTGCTGTGTCCCCGTGGCCTCGTGCAGGGTTTGAGACACTCAGCTAATCTGCACCTTGAGGATCCTCAGTGATATGAGGAGTCAGAGCACGCTGCTGCCAGAGGACTTGCTAAGCCATGGAAATGTCACCATATGAAGTTGAGGAAATTACCAGGTTATCCCAAATGAATTTTTCCTGGTGAATTAATAATGTTTCAGCATAAGGGAAGCAGAAAATATCTGTCTTTAATTTCTTTTTCTCTCTGATTTATTAACAGCATGGAAACATAAGCATGGCACAACGCTACGGTCAACTCCCAAATCCCCATTCTTCTTATAAATCAGGGAAATTACAATTTTTTTCTAACCAAACGAGGCATCAGAAGCAGTTCCAGCATGTGAATGTGTGCCCTAGAGATCCCAACACCTTCAGAGCAATGCAAGTACACGCAACACCTAAATTACCTCTGATAGCATGCAAGGGAACACAGAGACAGATTCCACAAATCTGAATCCTCCTTTCAGCACATCTAATTCAACCCAAACCCTGTGAAATAAGTTCATGAGGAAAAAAACCCATAGTTCTTTACTCCATCCCTAAAAATCCTGCTTGTAAAATGAATATCTTTATCCCCTTGCCTGTTGTGCTTATCTCCTGTCTTGCAGCACAACCAGCCTCTGAGCTGGGTGCTTTGGCATGCAGATCCCAGATCAGCAAGGCTCAGGTTGGAAGCATCTTTGGAAACAAACTTAGGCCTGGCTTGCAGGGCTCTCTCCTCAGCAATCCTCTGGCTGTTTTCAGCCAGCTTTCTGTGCCGATTTATTTGTCCTTGTCAGTCAAGATGCAGCTTTGTCCCATACAGTGATTTCCCTGTCTAGGCTGACTTGGGGAGAAGGTCTGGAATAGCAGCAAAAGACAAGAAGCTCCACAAAGGAGGAAGACAGCAAGGAGCCAAATGCAGCTGGCCTGAACCCTTTTTTCATACCTTACTCATGTGTAATGAACCTCCACCATCCCAGTGCGACTGCACGCTCGTAAAGATCCAGTTCAGTGTTTCCCTTTTATTCACACTGATGATAATATGACTAATTGTAGTCTTCGTGCCCACTGGAAATTGAATGAAGGAGGAAATCTGCATACTGACTGAACATGCTGCCAGAGAGAATAATAAAGGAAAATCAAAGGCCCAGCTCCCAGATGACTGCATGCAAAGGAATCTGTTTGCATGAGCATTCACGCTTCCAGTCACCACTGGAAGTCTGCCGTGGTTGGCATTTTTCTGGTGAAAATGATACAAGCATTTGATCTTCCTAGGAAGAAAATCTGTGATGTTCAAGAGGGCCCAAATCCCACCCTTCTCAGAGCACCCAGGCAGCGAGGCCGAGGAGAGCCCGGCTTTGGATGCGTGAACTCCACATGCAGCATCCCTTGGCAGCAGCCTGATTTATGTGACGACTCCCTGAAAAAGAGATAATTATGTAGATTGGGATTATTTATTTACACAGCCCTGTCACATTTGGAATGGAGCCGGAGCCCCCGATCTGCTCAGATTCCCTGGCACGGCTGATGGAGAGGTTCCCTGTCGGAACGGATCGAGCGTGTGCCTGTTGTGCCACCTCTCTCTGGAAGTGAAAGGACTTTATTCAGGCATGAATCACTTGAATCAGGGCAGTGTCTGTCCCAGAAGCCTGCTCAGCTCCCATCCACGCTGCACTGCTGCTGTCGGTCACAGCGGCAGTTTTATGGGAGCGTAGTTCCCTGCAGCAGCAGCAGCAGCAGCATGGACATGCTGGAGGTGGATCATGCCAGCCCATGGAGCCTGACAGCAGCCTGGTGTTTGCCTGGAATTGCATGAGAAAGGCAGAATAAAGCAATAGCACAGCTCAGGTGAGGTTTCACAATGACACAGCAGGAACCATGCCCATGTCTCATTGCCACCTCCTAAAAGCAACACGACGGGATGCTGGTGCTGTATTTTTTCATCTAGGCTTGTTTCTCAAGTGTTTCTCTGCTAGTTTTTGTCAGGAGGGTGCATAGATAGCCTTCCCAAAAGCCCTCTGGAGCCACCTGCCCGATGGAATGATGCACATCTTTCCATGGGATGGTTCAGAGGTGAACAGGACACTTCACTTTGCAAGTCTGTAGGATTTCTCCATTAGCACCACTTCACCAGAGCTACCAACTTCCCTACTTCTGAAGTGTTAGGGAGGCAATTAAAGGTGAAATTCCTCATACAACAAAATTCAATGATTTTTTAAGTTATCTTAAGTGGAAAAGGTGTTCTACAGTGAGACTTGTGTCATCTTTACACCCTTGCCATCCCTCTTCCCATCATCCTGGGCATGCTGGGCAGAGCAGCTACCAGGCTGTTGTGGTTTGAGCTGCTCACAACCAGCTCTTGTGATTTTGGAATTCAGGTTTATTGGATTGCAGACTGGCCTGGATGTTCCCTTCCATTTTTCTGTTCATTATGCAAGAAGACCCCTCTTTAACTTTTTATATCAGCTCTCTCTCCTCCTTGCATCACTGGAGCAGAGCCAAGGGGATGGAGCTGAGGTTACAGTCTGAACTTACATATTGAATACGAGTCACAGGAGTCAGTAAATCATTTGTCTCCACAGGGGGGGCCCTGCACCTGCTAGAGAGGAATAATTAAGTGATCAAGTGTCCAGAGAGCTACAGAGGACATTGGATATGTTTGAGGTGGTGGATCAGCCTTCTTCATGAAGCATCTGACTGTTACATTTCCCATGAGCTTTGCTTCCCTCCCATCAGCCCTACAACCCAGTGAAGCAAAAGGGTCAGAAGCAGGGTCAGAAGCAGAGCCAGAGCAAGGCTGGAGCACAAGACTCCCAACAGGGAGGAGGTGTTGATCTCACATACAACCTGCTTGCACTCAGAAGGACAACTTCACCTTGGGAGCTGCGCTCCTGCATCCACGCCTGACGCTGCCTCCCCATCCCCTCGGGTGCTCAGTGCCCCTGGGCATGCTTCCAGCTTGTTACTAATTTGGACCTGTCTCTCCAGTTCACTTCACTCATTTGCTGTGGGGTGAGATTCAAAGAAAGGGAAGAAAAATAAATCTAGAAGGGAATACCTTTTTTAGTTGGTGCTGGCGAGTGCTCAAGAAGGAGAGGCATCCACTGAACATACATCTTCCTGGAAGAGGAAGAATTCCCTGTTCTCTTCCCAAGTAGAAACATGGGTGGGAAGAGGAGGATCACACATTTTAATAGCTGAGGGTGCTCCTTTGGCCTTAGCCCAGCATCAGGGCCGTAATTAGGGTCAGAAGCATGGCCAGTGTTGGTAGCCACACGTGGAGCACAGGCTTCCATCCACCTGAGAGAGCAGCACCTCCCTGGCACTCTTCCAGTCATTCTCCTTTCCCCCCCAAGGGATTCCTGTCAGATCCATGAAATTCTCATCAGGACAGATTTTGAGCAGCCTGTTGTGACAAGATCACTTAGAGTGCTGTGTGCCCAGTGCCAGCAACGCTCCAGGTCAGGGCTGGCTCTGGCTCCTGCCTCGCTCCATCCTCCCTGCGTGCAGAAACATTTCATCCAACCATGGAAATAACAATTCAAACTCTCCTGGGAGCAGAGGGGGCAAAACCACACAACTGCTGCAAAACCTATGCCTAAAACTAGCTCCTCTGAAGAGAGAAGTGCATAATTTATGACAGTTCCTGGCAGACTCAAGGAATGATTATCAATGAATGGAAAAAAAGTCATTTATTTCTCCACTGTTGTAATATTTTAATTCAGTATTTATTCCCCCAAAAAGTATTGTTTAGAAATTTGTGGTACATTTCAATTCAATGTTATATAAATATATTTGGGGTTATTTTGGAACCAGAGGATGGGAGCATTAATAAAAATTAAAATTGCTTTTAAGGCTTAAAATAAAATATAGCCTTTCATTCTGGGTGAAATCAAGTATTTCAGATAGACCAAACTGAGTATTTCTGAAAGGGTTTCACCATCACCTCCAAAAACATTCTGTTAATTTATCAGCATAAGATTCTCCTTCATACTTCTCACTCAAAACAAAACATCTGTCCCTTCTTACCATTCCTTGTGACACAGTGTCTTATCTTCCCCTTTCCATAAGTGCTTAATTGAAAGAGGCATGGATTTGTTGGTAGCACAGCAGTTTGGAGAACAAGAAAAGCTATGAAACACTGATGGAGAAACAACCCTGCAGGAAGGCTTTCTGACCTGATATCACCACAGGATGGTAGAAAAATGGTGAATGTGCAATTACAAAAAAAACAAACAAACAAACAAAAAAAAAGGCATAAAATAAATAAATAAATAAATAGCAAGATAAAAAATTCACAGAAAAAAAAATCCAAAACAGTGCAAGAGCTTTAAAAATTCAAAATATTTCAACTATATGCTTGGACCCAAGGGGATGTTCTAAGAAGAAATGCATCTGAATGGGACATTCAGAATGTCCCCAGGAGAGCAATTCCACACTGTGGAACATTTTGTATTCTTTTGCCAGAATGCTGATTTGTATGTGACCTGTACACTGAGCAGCAAAACTTTCACACCACCTTTCATTTTATCCCAAGACAGGAATGGATAGCAAGCTTGAATTGTTAGCTGTATTGTCAACACATTTTTAATAAACTATTCCTGGCCTCATGACTCTACATCATCACAGTTCCATTAGCCTAAGCCACTTGTAATAAACTAATATGCACAATGATTTCCAGGGACCTGCAGCTAAAGAAATAATAAGCAGTTTCTCTCTCTTTCTTCCTTTCTTCCTTCCTTCCTTTCTTTCTTTCCTTTCTTTTCTTTTTCTTCCTTCCTTCCTTCCTTCCTTCCTTCCTTCCTTCCTTCCTTCCTTCCTTCCTTCCTTCCTTCCTTCCTTCCTTCCTTCCTTCCTTCCTTTCCTTCTTTCCTTCTTTCCTTCTTTCCTTCTTTCCTTCTTTCCTTCTTTCCTTCTTTCCCCTCTCTAAATGACAGACAGATAAACAGACAGACATCCACCCTGGAATTTGCTCAGCAGATCAAAGCAGGTCTCACCACAAGCTGGTAGATGGCTACCATGTTCAGGATATAATTGTGCTTGTGCCTTGTGCAAATAGAAACTCTTGCACTGATGTGGTCATGGTGGAAATGGGTTTTGTTGAGGGCTTCTTCCCTCCTAGTGAAAACACTGGGAACCTTGTCCTGAGCTCGGAGGACAGACATAAAGGAGAGTCTCCATGCAGGGTGGCCATGCTGATGTGGATGCAGCTCCCAGAGGGTGTCATTTCCTTGTTCTCCAGGGCTGGATGAGCAATTGGATTATTTAATTTGTGGGTCGGCCCTGCAGTTACCACCACAAACCTTCACAACTGGGCAGTTCTGTAGCCATGAGGGAAGGAATGATTTTCACTCTAACAGCTTTGGGCTGCAGCTGCACTGAGAGCGAAGACGCTGGGAACGGAACGTGTAACCTAACAGGCAACCTGTCACTGCCTCTCCTCCCTCCCTGGAGATGGCACAAAGTCATCTTGGCAGGCTGGAGGCTGCTGCAAGTAAAGAACCATTTGTGTGAGCCCTGCAGAGATCAGATGTCATGATCAAAACAAGGGGGACAGCAGACTGCACCCAAAGTACCCAACCCAGCCATGAGCAGATGGACCAGCCCTGGGATAACAAGGGGCTGCTTCTTCTGAGTGAAGAGACAGAGCAGCACAGGACAAACCCTGAGCAGCATCTCCCTGATGTGCAGTAGCCTCTGAGCAGCCCTGTCAGTCCCTGAGTGCCTTGAGCCAGCAGCACCAGCCCTGCTCCTTTGGCTGCTCCGCCGTGTCCCACCCCGATGACGCAGAATGCGCCAGTCAAGAGTGGAGAAGCATCATGGTTGCCTAGGCAATGCCTTTGCCATGAACAATAAATAAAATAAAATACAATGGCTTGGGCTAGCAGCACCCAGGGGTCTGTGTAAGGCTCACCACTGCGATACCTCCCCATGGAAAAGCCAGCTCCTTGCTCCACACGTGGACATGTACACACACTCACACACTGGTGCATTCCTGCCTTGCACTGCAGGAAACTGCCTCCTCCAGCTCACTCCATGTCGAACAGCAGCAGAGGGAGAAGAAAACACATCCAAACCCACATATTCAACCCAGCCCACTCCTTCCTACCTCCTCACAAATGACTGCCAAGCCGTGGGAGGAATCCAAGACCCCAAGAGACAAGGAGTTCAAGCCCCCGGCATTGTGAAGCACTGCAGTGAAACATCTTATTTAAATGCAATGGGAAATAGTGTTATACACAGAGAGGAACACAAAAAGCCGGACACCAGCCCACCACCCCGTTCAGACTGGGTTTCTGTCAAGGGAAGATGCTGCGGGCTGGCACTCGCTGCGGGCAGGCAGCCACCGCCTGGCCAAGCGTGATGGCGTGGCTCGTTTTTCACTCTGACACCACTGCAGGCTCCACAAGGCTCCTTGGCTCGCAAGGTGATCAGAATATTGAGTACGGTACTGCAGCAGCGAGCCTGGCACCCAGCACGGCACAGGAGCCACTCCCGCCCTCCCTCCCCGCCCCTTTGCCGCTCGCATGCGAGGAAAGAAGGAAAAAGAAGGAAGAGCAAAACCCCCCCACGACAGCGAGATTCCAGACATC
This sequence comes from Eopsaltria australis, assembly GCA_034509425.1. NCBI lineage: Eukaryota > Metazoa > Chordata > Aves > Passeriformes > Petroicidae > Eopsaltria > Eopsaltria australis. The sequence continues at coordinate 1,091,426 of JAVTVJ010000090.1, read as the reverse complement.
CAACGCCCCCTCATACATCTTCGGGAAGGGACCTTGGCTCCATTGTTTGCGGTCCCTCAACTCGTTTCCCAAATGCCGGAGTGCCCGTGGGTGCCGTCCCCAAGCGCAGCCCCCTGTTTAACATGCATGCTTCTGCCATGGGACTGTAACCCCGGCACTCACTGCCATCGTGGTCCTGCTGCAGGGACACTGCAGTCCTCCTCTGCCTGTTACTATGCTAATACAATTCCTGGAAGGAGCAGTAAGTCACCGTCCACCTCCCATGGTGCAGCCCATGGCTTGGAACAGCTGCCAGGGTCAGCTCTCGGTGGGACCCAGCCTTGTCCTCCTCACCCCGTCCCCCCTCAAAGCCCCAGCACACCTTTGTGAGATGGGGACAGCACTGGCCTGACTGACAGCCTGATGTCCCACCTTAAGCCTGAAGCCACTCCTAGCTGATACCAACAGAAACCCACGGAGGCTGAGTTTTAGTCTGGGAAAAGCTGCAGACCTGACCCTCCAAGGGCATGGATTAATCAGTTGCCATCAAACACCTGATAGGCACAACATCTGTGAACCTGTGGCTTTCCATACTCCTACTCATCTTTGCTCTGCTCTGCTGCATCTCCCCCAGTCTGTCCTTGGGTCTCTTGGATAATTTCTCCTGCCCCATCTTCCCAGCTTCATCCCTGCCTGTACCTTCCCTGCAATGAAGAGTGAGTCATCAAAAACACCTTCAGAAAACTTCACTTTCACTCGTGAGCATCTTTACCTCATCCAGCTGGGCAGGTTGCACACAGAACAAATTATTGTTGCTATTTCTGAGAGCACTTAAGAGCTCATGCCATAGATTGAGGGTGGGGGAGTCAGTCCTACAAGGGTTAAAGGACCAATGGCATATTTTCATTGCCTTTCTGAGATGCAGAAGCATCCCCTGTGATCAAATATCTACAGGATGCTTAAGCATAGTCCCCATTCATCTTTGTTCTTTTTATTTATTTCTTCAAACAAAATAAGATATCTGTGAAAAGCATTTAAATTCACATAAATATTGTGGAGAAGGAAATTTCATGCTGCTACCTGACTAATCGGTTACATGCTTAGCAAAACCAGCAGTAACAGCACAGCAAAGGTGGGGTTCTCTCTCCCTCCCACTTGTATTACTCCTTCTGGATAACTCCTTATTGATCAGCTGAATGACACAGCAGAAATTTCCATTTCAAATTAAAAAAAAAAAATTCATTTGCTGATTCAGTTTTAGAAAATGTTTGCAATAGGTTTCAATGTCAAAAAGGCACCTTTTCATTGACCAGATCTGACTCAAGAATATGAAACTGAGGCATCCTGTTGTTATTCCTTCCAGTGGCAAATGAGTTTTACAATAATTAAGCCTGGGAAAATAGATTATAGCTATAAATTTCTGATAGCAGATATTCTGAACTCATAAATGTCTCTCTGATGTGAGATGGGGATTGACAACATAATCAGCTCTCTTGCCATTCTGCCTTTCTGCAGCAAAAAGTGTCTTTGTGTGCACTCCTGGTCTCCTCCTTCCCCCAGTCCTCCCCACCTTTGGAGTTGCTCAGGAGAGCTCATTGCTGCCTGTGGTGAATCAAAATGTGTTATCATTAGGCTGAACGTGTTACTGAGTTAATTAAATGTCACACTTGTGATAACATTAATTAGAAGCATTTCAGACTCATCTGAACACACACCCTTCAGAAAACCTGAGAAACGAGTGCTGATGTTTTCATCTCGGTAGATTTTATTGATGGAAACCCTTCATCCATTCATTCATTTCTAATATTCAATGCATTTTTTACACTGTAAGGCAACAAGTTCTTCCTCTCTTTTTCATTCTGTACCAGACTGTAGGAAACACCTGTAACACCCACCTGTGGAAGCTCAAGGTCCCAGGATGAGGTCGGACCCATATTTTTAGGACAGGGTCTTTAGCAAGTTGAACTCTGCAAGTTCACAACAGCAGCTTTAGGCTGTGGTTGACCATGGCCTGAGAGCTTCACAAAGTCATCCTGGAGGCTGATATTGTCCAAGCTTGCATGGCTCAATCCTTTCCTTACTTAGTATGAGTTTCCATACCTTGGATTTGAAATAAAAAAGTCCTAAATGAAAGCAAATCTCAGCTCAAAAAATCCACACTTTATTAGCTATGGACAAGACAATTTTCCAAGCCAGGTACAGCACTGCCCCTAAATCCCTGTATGCACTGCAGACCCTTTCTCACACAAAATTGCATTTCCCTTCAGCCCATCAATCATTTCTTATTTCACCTCCCCCACTGCAGGTTAATGCTCACCAGCCCTGTCTCAGAAGCAATCTCAATCATTTCCTCCCGAGGAACACAACCCCAAAACTTATTTGCCAGGCTTCACTTCAGGGTGTCTTGTGTTCCTTTGAACCCCTGACAGGGCTGTTTTCCTATTACAGGTTAGAACAACATTTTGCACCTTATCAGAAATGTATTTAACCATTTATTACTGTATCAGGGACGTGAATAACCAGCTAAAGGACATCCTCTACAACACAGGATATGTGGACACTCCAAATGTGAGCTCTTGGTAACTTGTTTACTGGTAACTGCTGGGCTGCCTCTCTGTGCATCCATTTAAATGAGGTTTACCTTGGTTTTTGAAACCTGCCTGGGTGAAGAACAGACACAAATCACATCTGATTAAGTTTTTCAGTCTATGAAACAGAAATAAGGATAGTAAAATTAGACAGAAACAACCTTCATTCTCTTCTCCATTCCAGCTGGCTGGAGCCTGAGCTGCAATGCACACTGGCAGTGGGTTTTTTCACCAGAGCCCATCATCTTTTGTTTCTTCATCACTGTGACATTGTTATTTTGTTGTGGACCCTTTGTACTCTGCTTTATTGCTTTGTCTCAAAGCTCTGTCATATGTCTGACACCTGAGGTGTCCCACAGCATCTTTCACTAGGCTCGACCTTGGCCTTAAAAAGATGTGGGGGAAATCAGTGTCCCTGAAAGCTCTGGCTGAAGAGAGAGGAAAAGATAAGGAAAAAAAAAAACTAAAGAGATGCTTATGGGAACTTTTATCAGGCAACTGTGTAAAACACTCCATTTGCTATTAAAATGATAAACTGGAGTAGCTTCCAGAGATAAAGACTATGACAAAATCCTGTTATTAAGTGCTACAGCTTTGTTCTTGGCAGTGGCACACACCAAAAGCAGTGTAGCTGCCATGAGGAACATGAGTAAATTTTCACTGAACTTTCTGCAAACAGGAACAAGAAAGCAATGCAGACAATAATACCATGAGTTCAGCAGATTCCTGCAGTGTTTATTTGAGACTCTAGATCACGTGATGAAATTGCGATATACAGTAGCAAAAAAAAAAGACGTTTCATTGTATGAATGTAAAAATTCAAACTTTTGCAGTAAATTAGACAAAATTATGATGGGTGGGAGACCATCAGAAGGATTCATGCAGCCTGAAAATGCATCCAAACACTTGAGGATTTCATTGTTCCTCCATGTCTTCACTGCACCTCTGGCTCTAAAGACAGAAAGATTTCTTTTTCTTAAACAAGAGAAAATTACCAGGGAAGGAACCTATAAATATACATTTTTATCAGAGGAAGAATGGCCATAGGGGCCACGTCAAACCAGCTTAGTGAGGTGTTTTGTGGCCAGCAGTTTTTGTTGGAAATATTGAGAAAGAGTACAACAGCCCTAGCTCTGTACAGGTGGGCTTATTTAAAATAAGAGAAGGAAGAATTTGTTACGAAAAAAAATATTTAAAGCAAGTTTTTTTACCTAGAAAACACTAACTTTGTGTTAAATGAAAAATCTTCTCATTAATATATTCTGTATCAGGACTAATTCACATATTTGAAACGAAGAAAAAAATAACAAAAGGAGTCAAACAATGGCTTCAAAGGAGGTCACTGCCCAAGGCTACAAATATATTCAAAGACAGAATAAAAAAGTAAAGGAGTACATACAACAAGCATCAGATTTGCTTTTTACATGAGCAATTACCCACTAAAATAGTTTGTTTACAGCTTTGTGGGGGTTTCTTTCACTCAAAGTCTTTAAAGCAAGGTAGGATGATCACACAAAGGTTATGGGTCTTGTGCAGATGTAATGGAGTGCAAGTCTGCACTCTGTAGGCTGACAAGATGAAAGAGTTGAGATGAAATGATTCATGATCACCTTCTAGCCTTAAAATATGTGATTCCCAAACCTTCTGAATTGTAGGTTTTGTTGCCTTCCTGTTTTTGGGTGGAGTGGAGTGATCTGAGCCACAAAAACATCACCAAGAAGACAATGACATCTCAAAGTCACTGCATGGCAGCTTCCTCCTGGTTCTTGCTTTTTGCTTTTTTGTTTCTGCAGGGACCAGCTGCTGCTTTGCTTCTTTTCTCCACATCAGAGGAAAAATAATGAGGAATCTTTGGTGACCGCAAACTTTCTTTTGTTTTCACTACAAGGTGTTTTCCTATAACTGCTCTGCATACAGAAATATCCCAGAATATCTGATGTTCTTTAGACAAATCAAAGCCTGAGAACCAGGTTCTGTTATTAAGTTGTTCAGAGGGACAACTTGGTGGCAAAGGTGTAAAAGGAGCAGTCAGGAATGATGGGCACTTCTAGTGGAAGGGGGTGAGGAGTAAATCCACAAGTATCAGGGTTAGGGCCAGTTTTAGTCAACATCACCTTATTCAAAGCATTTGGTGACGAGTTTAGAAGCTCTTCCAGTTCTTCCTGCAGTCTCCACAAAAAAAAAAAAAAAAAAAAAAAAAAAAAAAAAAAAAAAAGCTGTATTTGAGGTGGGAATATGAAGAGCAAGCTGTGTCCTTCTTCTGAAGGGTCTTCACACCTTTGCAAAAAGCCACAATTGGATTGTGTGTCACTTGGAGAGGCACCTTTTCCTTTTCTGCTTGCTCCAAGTTAGCACTCCATGCTCAAAATGCTTGCACCAGTGGCTAGAGAAAGAGCAGCCCTTCAAACATCAAGGAGTAAATAATCTTGTCAACATCAGTGTCATTTAGCTGCTGGAAGAAGACAGATTTATAGAAGTAGCAAAATTGCTGGCATTAAGCAATGTGACTGCAGGCTGGTTTTGTTTGTATTGTTTATGATCACAGAGCAGGCTCTTTCTCTGTGGGGCCAATACCAGAAGAGATGATCACAGTCCTCCGAAAAAATATTGGATTCTCACTTTGGTAATACTCTGTCTCAGGAGAGGAAAATTCACAGACCTCCAGCAGCTTTGTACTCAACAAGATTTGCAATAAAGGGGATTTTAAAGGAGACTGAAAAGACAGTACTGGTGTATGTTCGAGTGTGTTTGCAGGGAGTGCTTTTGAATACAAGCAGGTAAGGAAGGTATCAATTAAAATGCAGTGGGGGGGTGTGGGGAGCACAAGGAAGGTGTTTCTCACAGCCTGGTCACAGGACCAGGCACCACTGGGTGACACTTCTGGACAGATCCTGCCCCACTGCCTGCCTTGTGTTCCTCACAGTCATTCATACTAGAGCTGGGCAAAAATCCCTGATCAAAAGGAGATCATGCCAAACTGGATCCATTTTTTCACCTCACACCAGCACCAGTTACCTTTGAAATCCCTGTGAAAGCTGTGAAAGCTGTGAGGGTTTATTTGGTTCAGAGCACACTGGGCAGGAAGGAAAGAGGCAAGAATTGCAGCGTGTGAAGCCAATGTTTTACCTGGCCAACACAGCCCAGATTTGTTCAAAACCAGGTTTACCGGAAAGTTCACAAACCTTTCAACAAGCCTGGCACAAATAACCTGACAAGCCTGGTCTAAGGTTAGGCTTCCACAGCAGAAACTCCCCCTGCCCTCTGCTGTGAGTTATTAGAGGATCAGCCAGCCTTGGACTGGCACTGCTTGGCTTAAAGCAGGGCTTAATTGGCAGCTAAACACTTTCACAAAACAGGAGATAATTACAACAATCAGGACAAGAAAAAGGTCACCCTCTGAGGTGGCACAGCTCAGCACCAGTCAAGTGAAGATACTGGGCCAAAACCCAAGCATTGCTCCCAGTGCTGGGGGTACCTGGCAGCTCAGGAAGGTAAGGGATGTGTCTGAAATAAGAGACTGATGTGCTTGAGAAGCCACATTTTGACATTGTCATCCCATGGCTGCCCTGCTAAAGCTTTTTGTTTTTCATTATTATTATTATTGCAGTTCTTCACTGCCTCTCTCAAACAAATGGCAGGAAAGACAAATGTCCAAGCTGGTATCTGGAACCAGAAAATATTCAGAATGGCAGTAACAGAAATGAATGTTCTCACATCCTTCAGCACAGATAGCAAGGGAGCCTAAGCAAGCTGCTCCCATTACTGTCACCCTGCCAAGGCCAGACTCCACTGGTCAAGCTGGAAATACATTATTTGCACTGACAAATAGTGAGCTTGTGCAATAAGTTTCTCTGAAATCACCAGCATGATTCACAACAACTTCACAGCCTGGCCTCAGAAGATCAGTTGGAATGGCCTGTCCTATCCTTAATGCCTTCTGCAGCCTCTGTAAAAAGAATAACTACTGGGAAATGGCCTTTCAAGAACCTCCCAGCTGTACAAACACCTCCAATCTACTCTGACCTTCACTGAAATCTTCCTTTTAGGGAAGGAAAATTATATCTTTTAATTTTTCTCTAATGTCCTGGTTTATTGTTTTTGCTCCTTCTCATGCAATATAATTAAAATGATGTCCTCAGAGTTGGAGGATGCTTACAATAAACAGCTTCTGTGGAAGCTGAACAACTCAGCTATGGTGCTTAATCAACTGGAGATGATGTTTATTGCTGCATATGCTCTGCTGCTGTGAAAACTAGCCCTTAAACACTCAGTTTCTAAACAAGAGAAAATAAAAATCCAATAAGAACAAGTTGAGGTCCTTGACACACTGTAGGGAAGGAAAGGCAAGAAAGAAGGATTGTCTATTGCACAATAGGAATAGGCTTAGGTCAGTTAATGCATTGTAAAATGAATTACTAGTGATAGATGAACCACAGGACACATAAAATGCTGATTTTCTTCCAATAAGTGCCCATCTATAGAGTTCCTTAAAGCTGCAAATTTCACTCTCATTCAGCTCTCCCAGCCTGGCTGCTCCAGAGCTCAGACAAAACCTATGGGCTGCACCACAGCTCATGTGCCTCCCTATAGACAGTCCCAAGAGAGCTGTTCCAGGGGCTGAAGAACACATTTTAAATAAACATCAAGGGCAAAAGAGCAGCTGTTAGCAACAGCGATAAATAATTGGGAAATATGCTGAGGGCCAAATGTTCAAGAGCCCTCAAGTACAAAATGAACCTGCCACTGTAATGAGCCTCACACTTTGCATTGAGAAAAGAAGACAGGGGAAGAGTGGATGCCCAGCTTTTCCTCAAGTGTAAAGAACCATTTGACTCTAAACCTTCTGGGGTCCTTCCTGTTGTGTACAAATAACCCAGTGTAATTTTCTGAGCTGCTTGGATTAGTCAGGATTATCCAAACTCATCAGTGCTCCCGTGACTTTCAGCCTGCAGATCATGCAGGGCCTCATCCGTGGGGCAGAACGGGGCAGAACCACGTGGCTGCAGGAAAGAAGGCAGTGAAGGGACCCTGGAGCAGAGAACAAAGAGCTGTCACCCACCAGCATGGGCTGTGTTCCTCTCACAGGGATTTCTGAGCCATTCATTTGTGTCTCTGAATCAGTAGTTCAGTTCTGAGCACGCCAACACTGCCTGGAAAAATCCTGCAAGGCTCACCTGATCCAGCAGTCCAGCAGGGCTCCTGTGTAATCAGCCCATTTTTACTGTTTGTATCGTTCCAGGACACAGTTTTTATTTCTCCCCTCTTAAATATTTCTGTAGGAGCCCTTCAGCTGGATAAATTACATTATTAACAGTACTAATAGCAACAAAGTGAATGATTGGTAGGAATTTCATTTGGCATGCTAGAAATTACAGTTGGAGATATGTTTTAAATGTTGATAAATACAAGCAGAAGACTTCTGCTTCACTGGAGAAATAGATTCTTCCATTGCCTCCTCTTGTGATTGCATCTAAAATATTGCAAAATTATTTCTCTCTGCAATTTGCAATTTGCAGCCCAGTCCATGCACCTTGTCTCATCTTTCAGCTTTGAAATACAAGCACAAAGCTTTTGTGTTTTGACTTATCTCGCCTCTACCAAGCCCCTGCACACCTGGATATAGTGACCCACTGTAAATCCTCTGGAGTGAATTGTTCTGCATTAGAAAAACATAATACAAAGCAAAGAAGAGCATTGGATACCTTTGGATACCAGGGAGGAATTAAATCATATATGTAACACAAAATAAGCACCTGGTTAAGGATTGCCTGTATTAAGGCAGCAATGTAAACATGCCAGAGGAATCAAAGCACCAATCATCAGATTTGATTTTCCCTAGCTGTGTGAAGGAACAAGTGCAGTCCTTCACAAATCACACCAAAAAATATAGTGGAACATTCCTAAGGACTCAGGCATTAAGGACAAGTAACAGGTCTGTATTAGGAACACACACAGAGACACCCCTTGTGTTCTTTCTTCTTCCTTTTTTATTATAAGATAGATTAAGACTGGTGAAAAATCCTGCTAGAGACCAAAACTCAGCACTCACATAGGTGAAAAGGATCTGTATGACATGAAGAGGAGCAGCAGCATCAAACCATCTGCAGCTTTTTTACTAATCCACCTAAAATATGGCAGAAAAGACTTTTTCTTTGTTTTCCTTTTTTTTTTTTTTTTTTTTTTGGAATTCATTAAAATCCTCTTTGTGTCCTGTCATACTTAAGGGTTCTCTATGTCAGGAAATGCATAGGCAGGCATGATTTTGGGACAGACAGAGAGCAAAGCGAGCTCCCAGACAGAGCTTTCTGAACTTGTCAGCAGAAACATTCGCAGCGGAAATTTTATTTCAAGAGCTGTCTGCATTCAATTAGGGAGCAGAGGCAGAGCTGTGAGAGCCCAGGCCAGGAACGCAGCCCAATATTTTCAGCACTAAGTAGACAATGAGGCAGACTGGAGCAACAAAACTGTAAACAGTTTGTGAACCACATCAGGCACAAATAATCACAAGGGAGATGTGGCTGTGTGTGGATAAATCATGAGTGAAAGCTTGCACCAACAGCAAGGCAGAGATCTCTGCTCCTGCAGAAGAACAGCTAGAAAGTCTCACTGGAACCACAGAAACAACTTCTGCCTCTCCCAAGCATCCTTGTCCTGCCAACCCAAACAAGTTCCCTGCTGCACATTATTTAAACTGGGAATGCCAAAGGCTGTAAGGAATAGAGTTCCCTGACTCCCATCCAGCAGACCATGTAAGCACAGGAATGTATTTAACCAATTTGAGAGATCACAGGGGATCAGCCTCTTGCACTCCCTCAAGACTGAGCCTCCTCTGAGTTTTTACTTTGAATCACATCCTGGTCCTGGTAGATGGAGCTGGAAATACCCCAGGAGCTCTGATCCTGGGTTTTCATTGGCTTATTCAGACATCAAAACTCCCTGGCCAATCTGAAGTGCTGCCTTCTCAAACAAAATCACATTATTGTGCTGTAATCCTCTGGGATGCCCACCAAAAGTAAAAATCCATTTCAAGGATTTTCAGTGGGACATGAAAGAGTTTCCTCAAATTCACCCCATGTTCCTTCACCTCCAGGCAGGCACTGAAGAACTCTGAACAGGATTTTCTATGGAATGAAAGGAGAAAAAGATGTAAAGGCCTGATGGTTCTCTCTGAGGAAGGGTCACACAGGGAAACAAAGGACATGAAATAATAGAGAAGAGAGGGAAATTATAAGAGAAAAAGGCTTTATGATCCTAATAACAAAAGTTCATAATCCACCCAGTCTTTTGTTCTGGCTCAGAAGGACATTTCCCCTGAGGGACATCCATCAGGAAATAAAGAGATACAGAAACAGAAAGCAAGGGGGAAAATTCCTGAAGAATGAGGAAAACAAAACCTCCTTTTCATCTGCAGTTTTCAGCAGAATACACTTCACATGCTTCACAACTAATTGTCATAGTATCAGGAAGCATTTTGGAAATATTTTTCAGTGAACAGCAGCCTCTCTTCTGACAAACCTGCTGCAAATCCCGTGGGTTCTGCAGGACTCCCATGGCCACTGAGCCACTGTAAACCTTGGCACTCCCTCACTGAGCCTCCATGGGGTATTCAGTGTTCACTGGCATCTCTCCAGCAAACTAATGGCAAAGTTTTCCAGGTAGGATGGGGGCAAACCAACTCAACTTTCCAACTTTGATGTCGTATTTTCTTCAGGCAAGTGGGTGGCACTTCTGTATCTGATGGAGTTTTGGCAAAAGGCTTGGAAATTACATCTGTGGTAACAACAAAAGGTCCTGCATTTCTGGAAGGTTTATGAGCAATTCACAGACTTTGCACACAACTGCTCTACTCAGCCTTTCCTCTCTTTCAAACTGCTTTACCTCAGTTCCTCAAAGCTGCACTGAACAGGTGCCTTCATGAGGCTTTTTGCACGAGAGCTGATCTCCCTAAAGATTTCTCCATGTGAAAACCAGTCCCTCCCCTCTGAGCATCCTGCCCAGCTCGACTGACAGCAAAGACAGCCCACCCACCATGTCCTGCTGCTGGCAGGAGCCCTGAGAACCAACTGTGTCGCTCAGATGGACCTGAAAGTGCTGCTGTGCAAGCCAACACCATTGGCCAGCAGCCAGAGGCATCTGAAGCACACCAATGCTGCCTCTATCGATGAGAGATGCTCTGTGTATCCTCAGGGCCACGGGAAGCTGAAGAGGCCAAGAAGTGAAATGACCTACGACAGCCATGCTTGGATCTTTTTGTCAATACTGGCTTTTGTTCAGGTGCAGTGGATGGAAATGTTTGGAGAGACACACGCAAAATGAAATTAATGTTCTCAGTGAAAGCCTGGCTCTGTTGAAGTTGCTGGGAATTTTGGAATTAAATTAATTGGGACCAGGGTTTTGCTTTTCAGTTTCAAACATGAGCCAGGTATGTCAGCGTGTCTTCTGCATTCTCTTCAGTGTGTCTGAGGATGGACAAGCCAGTGAAAGATTTAATGCCTGGTTCAAATAGACAGACACACATCTGAGTGCTCCTGCAATCCCCCCGACCCTCCTGGGCTAAAGCTGGCTGACAGAAATGTGCAGAATTTGACTCATAACTGTATAAACTTAATGCAAATTGCATTAAAAGAGAAAATTCTGCAATAAGGATATTAATTTGTTGTTTAAAAATGCCAGCACAAAGCCATGCACGAGTTCTGATTGCATATTAAATTTTAATTAAATTATGCTATTTAAAATTCTGCCTCAAGGGCACTGCTGGGGCTGCAAGCCCTCTGAGATTTCTGCCTTCAGCCCCTCCTGGTCTGATCAGAGAGTGTCCAACCACAAATCAGCCCCTGATGCAGTTCTAGCAAAGACCACAGCACATGATGAGCACATTCTGATTTGTGATTGCAGCTAAAATGAGAGTATTATGGGCTGTTAAGCCTTGTTAATTTTCTCAGGGTGCTGCAGAAAGGAGTGAAGTGAGGTCAGATTTCTCAAACTACTCCATCTCCCAGGAAATGAGAGCACAGCATCCTCCATGGTCCCTGTGAGTGCAGGGTTCAGTCCAGGACTGCATTCCTGGGTCATGAGCTCTGACACTCCACCTGCCTTGAGTGGCACCAAGTGACATCTTCTCCCATTGATGAGCCACTTCAGTGCTTCACTTCAATATTCAGTGTGTGGATTCACATAATGATGATGGCCAGAATCATCTGGGACTTATGCTGAGCCCTAAAAGACACGATCATCTCACTTAATACAATCATCCACTTTCAGCTCAAACCTTTCTTCTCAACTTGCCAGTCAAAAAGAGCCCGTGTCTCCATCCAGAAGGATCACATCCAGAGGAATCATGTTGGAGTGGGAACATGCCCATGGCATTGATTTTCTCCCTCCCACAATGCATTTGCTGAGATCCTCTGATCCAACAATTTAACAAATGCTTCAGGGCACAACTGCTGCCAGCAGAAGAGGCCCATCAGCTATAAATGCTCTTGGGAATTCACACTCCTGCTTATTCAGTAATTGCACAGCTGGATCCAACCCAGAGATGCTCCCACCACAACTCAGAGAGCCCGTAAAGCACATGCCTGATGCTTTTCCAACTGGATTTTGGGTGCATGGTCCATGGAGAGAGCTGGACTGGCTGGCTGGAGCCAGGGTCAGGAGCACCCACAGCTGGACATGCTCCTCTCCCAGCTTCACTCTCCAACAGCAGCACGATCTGCCTTGTGCATTTGACACAACTCAGTCCCAAGCTGACTCTCCTTCACATGGATTCATCTTCAACCCTCAGTTTCCCAGTCCCCAGCCTGTGTTCACAGGTGTTTATATCATCAGAGACTGCATAAATTCCCTGCTTATAGGACTGCAAAAGTGAGTATCAGTTAAATTGGTAAACTGGCTCTACATGAGCCAACTAATCTAACATATACTGAGGTTTTATAAAGGCAACATCATGCTGGGGATTCCAAGATGCGACCTGAACTATTTTCTATTGGTGAAATCTCTTAAAACGGAAGATTTTTTTTTTTTTTGCCATAGAATGAGAATGTTAGTAATGTTAGAAAAAGAAAAACCTAAGAAACCATTCAATGGACTGTAATGAAGAGGAGCCAAGTGCAATCACAGTGATTGCACAAACTCCATCTTTGCCTCCTCAGACAGAGCACTCAGAGATGAAAATACACACGAGGATATGTATTTTTATCTATGGAGCAAAGCACAGTTCTACACAGAGAGCCACAAAACAAACAGAGCATTGAATCCCTACCTGAGAACGCAACACCACACCCAACTGCAAGCCCACGAGTTTGCTGCCAAAATTGCTTCACATGTTCTGTTGTCTTTGCAGAGGAGGAAGGAGGGAATGGTGTAGCTAGAGCAGCACTGACTGCCGCTTTTGGGAGGCCTGTGCTCTCACAGAATCCATGCAGCAGTGAATGGAGAGCAGGAGTGAGAGGAAAACCCATAAAACATTGTGCTCACAGGGGTCTCAGACTTGTCCCCAAAAGTGTCAAAGCTGGGCCTGCAATGTGTGCACTGTGTATGAGGGAGGGCTCCTCACAGCACTCACCTTCCAGCAGCTTTCCTTCAGCAAAGGGACACAAACCTCTGCTGAAAGACATTTTTTAAAACCAGAAAAACCATAAAAACTGCAACAAGGGAAGGCTGCAAGAGGCGTACAAGAAAAGGAATTTGTACAGGCTCAGGGTACATTTTGTCTGCTTTAGACCTTTCCAAAAAGGAGAACAAGACATTAATCTAATTTATTCAGCCAGTTATATGAGGTTTATGCCTTCTTCATATCACCAGTCTGGCATAAAGCAACTAGAAGTGCACAGGTAAATCAATCCCATAATTTCCATTTCAGCTTTAACAAGTGATTTTACTGTTTCTAGGTGCTAAACATGTGTATCTGATGACTGCAATAGACATTATGCAGCGATGCATCCTGAATAGATCCATGAATATTAAAGGTTGCTCTGTTCTGACAGCTTACTCTGGAGTTTGCCTTATGCTGGCTGAGATTTTCAGTTCTTCTTAAATGTAACTTGCATATCACTGTAAACTCTCTCCCTCCTTTTGACAGGGTGCCCTTGCAGATGGTAATTTCCTGAGCAGGGAAGAGGAGACTCACAATTCAACTTGGATTGGGTGTCCTGTGGCAAGACATCTTTTCAGAACATAAATATGCATCACCAGATCTGAAGCTGAGGCCCCGTTCTTGTGGTATGGTGTGAAAAATATGGGCAAATATTATTGATGTCTTCATGGCCACAGGAGTGTGAAATCATGGGTTTTCAGGAGTCCAGTTCAAGAGATACCATTGGCAGAGACAATACAAGACAGTGACAGAAAAGAATCTGCCGTGTGTTCTCTAAGCAATAACACTCAGAGTGGGTGGGATAGACAAAGCAAGTAACTCAATGAAATGAACTATAAAATAACATTAATTTTATCTGCACACAGTCACATCAACACTTCTCAAACAGGGGACTCATCTGACTCCAAACTGCAAGAAAATTCCACTTGGATCTCATGTCTGGCATTTGCTGTCTTCCAAATTCCTTCAGAGAGCATCTCCTTCTTCTTATTCTGCCAATTCTCCTGGGGAATCACCACACCCCCAGTCCACCACAGTGCTTCATGGACAGCAGAGCCTGCAAATCACAGCTGTCTTCTCTCCACAGACCTCCAAACAACACATTGTTCTTTGATCCAAGTTAAAAATGCTCCCAGTTTACCTCACAATAGGATGTATACAGGGGAATAAAGTCAAGATCACACAAGGCACAGCTGCACATGGTGAGACAAAGCTCTGCTCTTATTTTATCAGCAAGTCTGGGCATAGATGGATGTATTTAATAAATTAATGAACTAGAAGAGATGAGAGAAGGGACAGAGGAGAGCTCAACCTCTGCCAGCTCATTTCTCGTGCATCACCTGCAGCTCTCACCATGGCACAGACAAATTGTCCTGAGTGGAGATCCCAGCCAGAGCCACCCTCTCCAGCGTTTCCTCCAGCCATCTTGGCAGCAAATCTGCTCTCCACACTACAGTTAAATCCTGGATCATTTCAGAGGAGAGCAGAGACATGGAAACAGACACAGATGAACATGGGCTGCTGCTTGCCCTGTGATGTAGCTATGGAGCTCTGATTGTAACGGGATGGGAAAAGACTTGTGACAGAATAATCTTGACATGCCATTAAGGCAATATCCCAGCTCCTTGTGTTTGCTGGAAGCCAGCTCACTCCCTGCTCAAGCACTGCTTTATTCCCTGGGTCACTGACTGTAGAATTCCTGCCTGGGAGTTAAACATGTAATGCTTTTCCACAGGTGACCGGGAGAGCTGGGTGAGAAAATCCTCTGTTGAACCCATAAGGTTCAGGTGTCTCACGGCTAGAGGTGCTTTTGAAAATGCTGGTCTACACCCAGAGAGACTTTCCTAAGGGTTTTAGTTTCTTTCTCTTTTGTTTTTGAGAAAAAAAGACATGGAAGAAAAGAAGGAAGGAAACAGGAGCTGGAAGGTCTCCGAGTGGGAGGCTTTTGTGGATTTATGACCAGACAGAATAAGGAATCCCTGCAAGAGGCAGAAGTAGAGACCACAAGAGGGGCAGGGAACCTGGTGGAGCCAGGAGAGCAGCAAATGAGACTATAAAAAGAGCAGAAGTTTGGAAAACAGCTGAGAGACCAGAGACCTTCATTTATAACATTTTCATTTTCTGTAGCTTGGGTTAAATTGAGTGTCTTGAGTCACCAAGACCTGTATAGCATAAACTGAGAGCAAGACAGCACCAGACAGGTTGAGGAGCAAAAAGGCTTCGTTGGCACTAAAGGTAGAGCAGTTTAACCCTGGTTTAAAGTGTTGTGGAAGATCAGGTGAGTTGGGACTGGAAGTTAAGCTACAACCCCTGCAGAACACACCACACAGATTCCACAGCAGAATACTACCCATGGATGAGGCTTCTTGGCAGACTGAGAGGAGGATCACTGCACAGCATCAATTTGGGGTAAACCAGGTTAATAAGGGAAACAATCTGTTCTTTGTCTGGGTTGGTAACACTTCAGCACCTGACTGCACTGCTGCCTGGGGAGGATGCAGCTCCCCAGAGAGCTGGAGCTTTGCTCAGGGCTTCCTTACAGCTTTAGGAGGAACAGGATGCCTGCATTAGTTGCAGAAGAGAACGGCAGTGGCACAGATGCCCAAGGACGCTGTTGCACTGCAGATGTCTGGTCCGTGTCCTGGAACACTGCAAAGTGCTGTGACCAATCCCCCCGGCTCACTCCCATCTCTGCCTTGTCCCCTGCTGCAGTGTGACAGAGCAGAAACGCCGTGCAGCCGCTCAGCACCGCTCCCGCAGCACGGCGCTCTCCTGCGCACATCCCATTGCTCAGGCACCTTCCCACATCCCACCCCTCAGGCACCTTCCCATTGCTCAGGCACCTTCCACAATCCCATCCCTCAGGCACCTCCCCGTGCCCCGCTGCCCCATCCCCACCTGCCCACCCGGCTACTGCAGCTCAGCATCAGCCCAGAGGCAGCTGCTGCCATGGAGAACTCGGCAAACCCTGCTTGTAAGGTCACTGGGGTTTTCCCCAGTCCTTTGAATTTCCAGTCATCTAGGATTTACATCATTTAGTGTAGCTCTTCAGAGCATGATTTCCAATTATTTCCTAGGTTGAAAATAGATCTCGGAGCATTGTTGGACTTTCCAACTCAGTCACACCAGAGCAGCACTTTCATAGTTTCTATTAAAACCCTAAATCCAGCATTGGATCTTGTCCTGGAACCATTCTCCTGGATCCTTCTCTCTGGATCTGTGTTCAGAACCGCCACCTCCACACACACACACAATTACAGGGCTCTGTTGAGAGTGCTGATCCAGTCCTTGACTTGAGAACACGAGGCTAAATTTGATCCTTGCTCAGGAGGAGCTGCATCACCCTTTCATCTCTTCCCCTAATTTGACACAAGGTCAAGCAAAAGGCCATGAACTACTGCATTTTACTCCACAGCACACAACAGAAAATGCAAGAGCCAGGCTTTTACCAGCCTCCTAATGAGGAGGAATATTAATGCAAAGCATTAAGCTCTAAGTGACAAAGTACAGGCATTCCTACAGAATCCTGTAGGGTCCAGCAAGCCATGATACAAAAATAACGAAATATTAAAAGGTTTTGAAAGAAGTAATGAAACCCTTCCTCCTCATCCCTCACCCACAGATGTTGTCTATTTAGGGGATTATCAATGGCTGGCTGAGAAACCACCAGTCTCCAGACTTTGTCTGTGGTTAATCTACTCAACAACTAGAAAAGGGAAAACTGCCAGGATATAGATTCAGTTTCTCAGAAGAGTTTGCTGTCAATGAGGCTGAAAGCAATGCAAAACAAAAACTTCCTAAAAGTGATGGGAGCATCTGTCTTTCCTCATTATAAGAGGCAAACAAGTCTGCCTCCTCCCTTTGGATGTGTATCTGTGCAGCACTCAGCTTCACAGCCCCAGCAAAGCAGATGATCAGTAAAACACTGCTGTCAGAAGCCCTCTCCTCATCTTATTGGGAGAAGGAGCAATTTTAATCGAGGGGGAGAAGACACCAAGGGAGGTTAAATAACAACCCAAGGCATTACAGGAAGTCTGTGGTGCAGCAGAGAACTCCAATCTGCCCAGCCCTGCAGTGTGAGGAGCAGGAGAGACCCCTCTGCCTCCTCACTGGAGAGGGACTGGCCACATCTCCCCGTGGCAAATCTGCAAACAGCCACTGCTCTGCAAGCAAAGAGGGTGGGGAAAGATGCCCAGATGCTCCTTCAGGTGAGGAAGGTCTCCTTTCAGGAGGGCTGAACAGCCACACTGTGCTTTCCCTGCTGGAGGCAGTGGTCAGCTGCAGGAAGCTTCTCCATCCTAAGTGTTGGATTTGTCCCTGGGGCACTGAGGTGGTGGCACTCTGTCACTCTGCCACCACATCAAGGACTCTCCCTCCTGCTCAATCCACAGGGATAGGAAGCTCCCAGATAATTCTAAGACATATTTGATTCTGGTAGTACCAGGGACTCACCTTCTTTACCCTGGGGGAATTTTCAGGCTTTTCAGGCAAAGCCATCAGTACAAATTTCCCAAGATGAGCTCCACATTGTATTTAAAATTTTGGTTCTCAGTAATGTGTAAGAAATGCAGCCTATCTTCCCTGAGCTCGTGGCACTGTCTCTCTAGAGATGAGAATGAATTTCCTGAGATATTATGAGTAAATCCATTAATTGTTTCAGAAGCTGGAATTAATTAAAATACAGCCCTTAAAAGAAACTTAGCATCTGCATGTGCTCTCTTTGTTCTGGATGATCTTAAGAGTGAAATAACAGACTCCACAGATTTTCCATGTAATGAACCTTAATTGGAATCTTTTACATTAGAAGAAAACCTGTAATTAAGGCAGGTTATTAATGATTATATACCTAATTATACTGGCTAGATAAGCTATCATTAGACTCAAGCTAACTTTTCTGGGAGGGTCTGAGATATGAGAGGTAACCCAGGAGTGATCACAGCATCCCTGTGAGCTCTGCAGTCCCAGCTCTGCTGCAGAGGGGAGCAGGCTGCAGGGATCACTCCTGAGTGATCTGCACCACAGCTGGGGCTGTGGAGAGCATCTTGCAGCACTGCTCCTCACTCTGGATACCTCTGGATTCCCTTTTTTCCCTGGAGACGTGGTGCTCTCCTCCATGACTTTGGTAGCTGCAGTTCAAAGCCTCCCCAGCTCCCCTCAGGAGGGGTTCCAGGCTGGTATTGAAACCGCTGTAACTCCCACGGGCCCATGCAGTGTCACTTGGTGTTTTCCACCTCGTTTGTTTCTGTTGAGTCACCTCGTTTAAGGAAGTTCTGTGATCTCTTTGTTGAGGTTGGAATCCCGCATTTGTGCTCTGCTGGGAGGAGAGGTCAGGACAGGTCACAGGGTTCCTCCCCAGGGGAAGCCACAGGAAGCTCAAAGATGAGAGTGAATTTATGAAAACTTCTCGGGAAACAGAGACACGATGAGGCAGCTCTGCAGCAGCACTTGGGGGGCACAGTGGAACCAGTGGCTTGTGATGGGCCAGGGAAACAGCAAATCTATGTATGGCTTCCCTGCAACTAAAGCAAACAACCAAATCCTGAACTTAAAATTCAGAGCACGTAAATTCCCTGGTAGTGGTAGAATTTGAAAGTCTTATTCCCTTCAGGGGATTTTTCTCATTTTAAACACAAGCAAACAAATTTAGCAAAAACTTTTCAATTAAATCGTAGGACAGCTCCCCAAACCTCAGAGCACCTGCTTGATTTTCCATTTAACAGTGGCAGTGAACAAAGCACCCACAAGAAGAATGGCCAAATAGCAGATAAAGGACACATTTTTGAGTAGGTGGCCATGGCAGAGGTGCAGAAGAGATGCTGCAGCTGCATCCTGATCCAGGAATTCACAGTGAACTGGAACCTCACATCACTCCAGGCTGAATTCTGTCTAAATATGGGCAGCTGTTAATCTCTTTGGGAGCTACCTTTTTGGTCAGTACTTCATGAAAACTGTAGCTAATTTTTTTAAGCTGACCTTTGAAGAAGTTTGCATCCCTAGTTCAGCTTACAGAGTCCCTGTATGGTGCAGTTCAGTTCCAGGGTTCAGTGTGTTGCATTTACAACCAATCAGCTGGAGAGAGCCTTGATTCACAGGGATGGAGCTTTCCCTTTTCCCAGATGGACATTGCTGCCCCTCTGCCTCACACTCCACTCCCCAGTGCAAAAAAAGCACCAGGAGGGGATGATCAAGAGAGTCCCTTCAAAAGGGCCCCCTAAAACTTTATGAGGGCACACCCTGACAGGACTTTTGCAAGGTAAACTGGCCCCAGGTCTCTTGGTCTCCAGTACTGAAGAGCTGTGAAACTTAAAGAAAAATCATTTTTCCCTCAGGAAAAACAAGGTAATTTATGCAGGTTTCTCTGTGTTGGAGCAGCAGTACTGTGGGCTTAAACAAACATCAGGCAGCAGCAGCACACACTGAGCAGTGTATTACCATGCCTCTCTGGATCTTGTAAATCTGCTACACATTTCCAACAGGCCTCAGCAAACACCTTCGTTAAATGGATGGGAAAAGTCACACATCACTCGATGTGCTTTGGTCCTGGCTTGCAGGACCTCCTTTCTGCCAAAACAGAGCATCATTTTCTACAGCAGCTCCAGCACACAAGACAGCCTGCAGGTTTCTGTGACAGCTGCAGACACTGTTACAGGCTCAGCCATAAAGCACACAGCCCTAGGCTGTGTAGTCAGGGTTAGCCAGGGTACAAAAATGCTTTTTCCTTGCTAGCAAACAGCAGAAAAGCTCTCGCTGGAACAGCCTGTCTGCCTGGCCATGTGTGGCCACAGGGGCTGCAGGCTGAGCCCCAGAATCTAAAGAAGGGGAAGTCAGGAGTTGCCTTCACAGCCAGGTTACACCCAGGGGGATTCTATCAAAGTCTGTGTCTCCCCAGTGCAGAACATTCAGTCATTGTTTTTCTCATCCTTCTTGGCCTCTTTAGCTCACCTGAGCTCCTGCAGTGTCTGGGGTGGAGAGGGAAACACTGTGACAAACAGAGGATCTGCCTCTACAGACACCAGCGTTCAGATCCCAGTCAGGACATGGATGAAATAAACTTGAAGCACTTCACTGGCACCTGACCTCAGTCCACAGTGGGTGAGGATCTGCCTTCAGGATTTGCTGAGGGGAGGGTTTCAGCAGGAGCCTTGGGTGAGTGATGCTCACAGTGTTTGCTCACCAGATTCCCTTACATCCCAGTTTCACGGGCACAGCTCTGTTGCATAAGCACCACCCATAAACCAGCCTCAGAGATAAAGCTTCCCTGCTCAGGTGATTTCATCATTCTCAATCCCTTTAGGAAAAAGCATGAAGGATTCCTTTTACCCATCAATTTGGATTACATTCTCCTTTTATCAGCATCTTTTCCTTAACGACTTTGGCCATTCACTTTGCAGGTTTGCTCAGGTACTGAGCTTTCCTCACTGAAAACTTCAAAACATTGTTGAGAGGAAGGAAAAATCACCAGTCATGTGTGCTGGGCTATTGCAAGGGAGTCATCAATTATGCAGGTTTTGGAATATGTTACTCTACCCACAGCTGTTTGATAGCTGGGTGATATGATTTATGAGAACAGCCAAGATTCAATTACTGATTTCCCATAAATTATCTATACAGCCCTTTCATCCTATGCCAGGTTATGAAGGGCTCTGATGAACAGAGGGGACCAAAGCCGGGGCTCTCTGACCATGAAACAAACTGGGATTTTCAAAGAGAAATCAAAAGGAAAGAAACAACGAGAGAAGCAGTGCCTGTGGGAGGTGTCAGACTTGGGATTCTTGAGATTGGACTTTCATTTCCAGGCAGGAGCAGGAACACTCAGTGCAGATGCACTGATGGAGCCAGGCTTCAGACTATCTATTTGTCCTTGACTCCTTATCATGTGCTGTGGGAGAGGCAGATATGGCTGGAAGGAAATAGCACTTTTTGCTGCATCTTACAAACCTGTAAATATTATTGACAGGAATCGTTTAATAAGTGCCTGGGAATTTTTAGGTACAAGCACTGACTTTAGCAAGGGTTTTTTTTTTCAGAATAGGAAATGCACAACTGGCCCTTAGGAATAACAACACCAATTAAAGAGAGGCTAGCACTGCAGAGGAGTGAAACGACTGTCAATCATCTATGAGGCAATACTGACCATAAAATACCAGAATATCTTGGGTTTAGGAAGCATTTGGGAATCTCACTTGAAAGCTGTGAATGAATTGTGAATAAAGGGGAAAGAAATGGTGAGAGCAAACCTTCTCCTTGTCATCCCACTGAGCCAATGGTCCTGGCCAAGGCTCTTTCCTCCACACAGCCACTCAAGGACACCACAATGCTGCTGTTTACATTTATTGTCTCTTTGACTTTTCCAGTCAGCCTGAAAGGCAGCGAGCCCAATCTCTGACACGGCACCACCTCCGTTATCGCCACTCTCACTTCAAATCTGAGGTTTGTAACCTGGTCTGTGGCAGCTGGAAGGAGAGAACTGTCTAATTAGAGATTAAACACACCATCCAGAGGAGAATAAAACAATCCTTCAACCTTTAGAGGATTGAAAGAGGTAAAAGAAGGCAGGAAAAAGAAAAGTTAAACAGGAAACTCCAGTAGGACTTCTCTGTGCTCTTGGGGGTTATAGGCAATAATCTTTACCTCCCTCTACAGCTACAGGAGAAAGACACATCCCTCAAGACCAGTACAGCTAGACATGAAGCCTGGGCTCCTGGGTAGGGCACACTGTTTCTTTTCCTAAATTTAGATGCTTGAATTCTCCCTGCTCCCATCATTGATTTTTCTCCTACCAAAGAAAAGTCACACTTATCCTCACCAGGAGTATGCTGTACCTAATAAGCTCTGGGCAAGGAAGGAAGCATAATTTCCATAAGGATTCCAAGTTTTGTAGCTCTCTTCTTTATTTCCTCCGGATATGCCTTTTTTCCCCATTTTTTAAATTTTGTATCACTCTGTGCCACCCCCTCCTGTTCTCACAAGTGAGTGGGAGGAGAAGGCTGAAACAAGCAGTTGTTTGCCTGCTTGTTTTAAAATAACAGAGTGAAAATTAATGTTGTTGCTTCTTTGTGAAGCAAAAGCTCAGTCTGGGGCACTGCTGTAATGGAGCAGCTGAGGGAAATGGATTCTATTAGCCTGGTTACAATCCCTTTACTTAGGGCTGGTTATTACAGGTCTCTCCCCTTAATTGTGCAGCCTGCTATACACACAAATAACAGGTGAGGCCGTAATGATGGGTTGTTCCACACCAGAGCTCTCGACTGGCAAAGTGATTCTCACAGAAAATTGTCTCTGCTCACCTGAGCAAATCCTGCAAGGTGCTCAGGGAGCCAGGCTGGGGCTCCCCACCCAGGATGCAGCTGCCACCCCAGGGATTGCTCTTGGCACTGCAACAGGAACAGCCCAAACATTGCCATCAGCACCAGTGAGGGACAAACCTGCCCCAAGAGAGGTTCTGATCTCTGGGAAGGGGAGCAGAGGGGGGAATGGCCAAGCTCAGGTCACAGAATGAGGTTTAAACTGTGGCAAACTCTTATCTGTACTCCAGCAGCTTCACCATCACAAGGCCCATAAGGTACAAGCTCAAGAGAGACTTTGGAGCAGTTGTTGGAGTCACAGCTCTGGGATTCAGCAAAGAACAGCGGCTGGTTCCTCAACCCCTGTGGTTTTTAGATGCACTTTCTCCACAGGCATTGTCCTGTGGAGCATTTTACTGAGTGAGGAGACTCTGGCCAGCTCACCACAATGATTGTGAAAGGTCCATGGTTTGCTGGCCCAGCTCCTGTTCCCCAGGGCTCTCAGGGGAATAGCACAAAGCAGTAGAGCCCTTCCTTGGGGTGACCCATCCACGGACTGCTTGAACCTCCCTTATTCACCAGCCCCTTGTTTTCTTCCTGTAAATGTCTGAAATAATTAATTTAAGATTTAAAGACCAAAGTTACTGTAGTGTGCCCAAAATAATAAATGTCTCAGATTTTCAATTACCCTAAATGTAGAAGTGCTGGATCCCATTTCTGTATCTAATGCGTCACACAGAACCATTACCCCACAATCCATTAATTATCACAAGGTCAGCACATTCTCTGGTGTCTCTTCATGACTGCACAATGAACAAGCACTGCCTCTGCTGTGGGCTGACTCCAGTTGTGGATGTACAGCCAGACTCTGGTTACCCAAAATGATCAGTGCTGGGCTTTGGGGAGAAACGTGTCTGGGTGGAACAGGAGAGGAGGACAAGGGAGACTAAGCTGCCTGTGTGACTCTGAGTCTAAACAAGGAACAAAAAAACCACACTGCTCTAAGGAGATGTGCAGAAGAGCCTAAACTACACCAAAGAATAGCTCTATAAACAGAAATTGAAAGATTGCTTTAATTCACAAAAGATTTAGAGAAATAGGAGGAAGGGAGAAGCAGGAAACAAAATAGAAGGGAAAAATGAAAAAGAGAGTTCAGGCCAGGTCTAGTCCCCATCTGTTCATACCTCCCACCATCACAGCCCACATCTGTTGACAGTTATGCCATGGTGAGCTCTTGGGCATGAAAAAGATACCAGCTCCTTCCTCAAATTCACCCCAGGCGCGACCACAAGGAAGAATTTACTGGACAAAGGTGAGAAGGAGGCTGGGGAGGGGTACAGTCTCACCTGAGCACCAACCATTCCTCCAAACTCTTACCAGATTTGGGGTGCATCAATCCAGTGAACTAATCCCTGCCATCCTCTCTATTTTTGTCCAGGTTTTATCTGTTTCTGTCTCACCCCATTTCTGCAAAGACTCTCAAGACCTTTATGTGGTCCCCAGGCTCCAGTTTCAATGTGGCCTTTCTGGCACCCCAAACACATAAAATGCCTGCTCTCTACTCCTGCCCTTGCTTTTCCCTCTTTCTCTGAGCTTCCTCTGCCTGGCTTTCATTTTCAAAGATTCTAGAGGCAATATTTTATTGTAATGGGTTTTATTATGATGATGTACAACACCCTTAAGTGCTTTGGTGAAGGAAGAAAGAAAGGTTGTGCTATAAATAAAATTCTCATCTGCCATCAGAGGCACACAGATGATGGATGTGTGGGGGTGAATGCACACATGTCCCCACAGGCCAACCCTGCACTGGGTGGTAGCTGCTCTGGAAGGAACCAGGGTCACAGTGAAGAGGAGACCATCTGGCAGTGGCTTCTTGCACAAAGAGTGAGCCAGCCAGTCTGGGAGCCAGCAAGAGAGGAGGGAGAACCAGCCACAAACTGGCTGCTTGTGCTGCCTTTTCTGCTGTGGATCCACACAAATGTTTCTGTTTCCGTGGCATCTTTGAGTCTGGGTTAATTAACTTGTGTCCCCCATCTGGGTCTCCTGCCAGTTCAAACTGGTCAATACACAGGCTGCTCCTGCTGGAATCATTCCCCAATGTAACATCTCTCAATACGTCACCAACTGTTTTTTGGTTTTGTTCTTTTTTTTAAATAGGGTTAACTGGTTTAAGAGGTGGAATAGATTCCTACAGCAGGAGAAGGAGAGAGCAAAGAAAGTTTCCAGCTCCCGAAACCTTCTCCTTTGAGCTACACTATGAATGAAGGGAGCCAGGGGAAGGTGATGGCAGGGAGAGGAAACAAAACAAAGCAAAGCAAAAATAGATATCTGATAAAGAAAAAAGGCACAGAGAAGAACAGAGGAGTAGGGTTATCTATCCTGCAGCTTTACAGGCAGTATTAGCATCTTGTTGCCTAATGAGCCATAGAGGTAATAGACACACCACGAAAATAAAAGTGGGAGGGAAAAGCAAGCATCAAATAACACAGAAAAACAACCACAGAGGCTGCTGCTGAGCAAATGTCACTTCTCTCACCTTCCCTGAGTCTTCCCAGTCCACTGCCCTCCTCCCTTCCCAGATGTTGGTTCTCTCTCTCCTGGCACTTTATCTCTGCAGCCATTTGGTTTTCATTATGTCCTGGGGTTTTGAGTTGGCAGCAGCCAAGGGGCAAGATCCAAGAACAGCTCTCAGGGGTCCTTTGCAAGTGTTAACATCTCCTTCTCATGGTGCAGAGGGATGGTATGGCCTCACTGAAGCTGGAAGAGACAGAGTGCAGGCACACAGTGATGTCACCTCTGAGTGTGCCACAGCTGGGATTTCATGCTCAGGAAAAGCAGAAAGGCCCAGGCCTGTCAGCTTGGGTCAGCACCACCGTGTTTGGTGAGACAACCCTCTAGCCTGGAAACCCTCTGCTTGTTCACAGTAGCACAACCAAAGCTTAGAGATCAGCATCCACCATCCTTAGCAGTTGTTTTCCTGGCACAGCTTTTAGGCAGGAAGCTGGGGCAATGACAGGAGTGACAGCCAGGCAGAGGGCTGTCACTGCCCCATCTTCTCACCCAGAAACCTCTGCCAGCAACTTGGACATTAAATGCAGCCAATTCTCAGTTAAACTACCTTTGCTTTCTTTTTGGACACAAAAGAATATGTCCTAGCCTGTTTCTTCCCCTTCCCTATTCCTTTTTCCTTTCTTAACCCATCAGTCCCTCCCTCCTGTCTTCTTTTTCATCTGCAGCTCCTGCAGCTGCCTTCAAGGTTTATTCCCTTCCTGCGGGATTATTTGGAAGTTTGCTTGTGCAGGGCGAATAGCATTTCTGTAATAAAGCCTCAGCCACATTCCATTAGTGTCATTTCCATCTGCAGAAGTGAAGTGTCAGCTAATAAAAGGTAGCACAGACCCCTTGGGCAAGATAAAATGAGAGAGCAAGAGAGGGGGGAAAACATCTACCGTCAGAGATGGAGAAATGATAACTGTCTTTCCAGAAGCAGAAGCACCTGGAATGGGAAGAAGGGAGCACTGAGGGATGGGAAGGGGAAAGGAAGGAGGGGGGAATATTATCTTTGCTAAGAAAGCTTTGTTTTCGGAAGGTCTCGTTAACTCAAAAATCACCTTCTACCCATCTTGTCCGTTCACTAAGGGCAATATCCAGCCTGGCTGCACCTCTGCAGGGACAGGATAATGTGCAATTATTGCTTACAAGCAGCAATGGCCTGAGGGAGCCATGGGGGACTGCACAGCAGGGTCCAGCAAAGCAGGGTCCAGCAAGGGACACAAAAACTCACTCAGGCCATGTCCAGGTGGCTCTGCTGAGCCTTGTCCCTGCACAGGGATGAGAGCAGACAGGGGTGTCACTGGCTGTGTCTGAGCTGTGAGACCCAAAGGCATTTCTGAGAGAACTTTGTCTGTCTCAGCCGTTCCCTGACCCCACGTCAGTGTCCAGCAGCCTCCCCTGCCCAGATGGTGTCAGGACAAGCCCCGCAGGGTCCAGCACAGGGTGCAGCTCCCCTGCAGCTCAGGGGCACATTTATGACCCATTTGGTCCCTGTCTGCTCCCATTAATCAGGAGGGAGGTGACTGCAATGCTGCTGTGGCCTCAGTGCTGTCCACCAGCCCCACGTGCTGTGCAGTGACACAGGCATGTCACCCGTCTCTCCAGAGCACCCTCCCCTCTGGACAAGGACAGAAAGGCCCAAATGCCACAAGAGGAAAAAAAATTTTAAAATAAAGTTTAGTTAAAAACAAGGGCCCATTTATTTTTTTCCTGCAACTAGAACTTATCTCCCTGAGCTCAGATGATCCTTGTCTGGACTCAGGCTCCAGCTGTGGAGAAGTCTCAGTTCTCTGCTGACTTTATCCATGACATTCAAGATCTCCAGGACCAGATCAACTACTACTCAGTGCAAACAGCTCCCAGCTCCATTAGAGAAGCCCAGCCATAAAAGAGCATCTCTGAT
This sequence comes from Eopsaltria australis, assembly GCA_034509425.1. NCBI lineage: Eukaryota > Metazoa > Chordata > Aves > Passeriformes > Petroicidae > Eopsaltria > Eopsaltria australis. Next base: position 1,064,528 of record JAVTVJ010000090.1, on the reverse strand, counting down.
CAGATTTATGCCGATGTGGCAGCTCTTAATGCCATAACCATGTTAGCCCAGGCAAACATGATCCCATGAAAAGTGTCAAGTGTGCCATAGCCCTGAGTTTTCATGTCTGCAGCTGAGCCACTGGAGCTGTTGGCAGCTGACAGAGGATGACAACTTTCAGGCTTTTTCATTTCCCTGAGGAATATGAGCAGTGCAGACTAAGCCCAAAGCTTGTGTTCATGGGGTCTATCTGAGCATCTGAGTGATGTGCACCTCAGCCACGGGTGTTTCTTCTACAGTGTGCAATACACATGCAGGCACATGTACAATTTTCTTCCAAGTGACGGCCAAACCTTCCTCACTTCCACCCTCAGAAACAAGACTGTGCTCAATTCCTTCCCAAACCTACCAGCAGCACGTTACTGTCAATGCTTTGGAAAGCAATCACGTCAAACAAAACCATCAGATGGGTAAATACAGAAAGCTGCAGTGTTTACAGGCCTCAGCTTCTCTTAGCTGACCACCCAAAAGTACCTAATGATAAATTAAGGACTTTCCTTTTGATTTTAAATGGAAATATTATTACCTGGTAGCCATGCTCCCCTCCTCATTGCTTGGAGTACATTTGGATTTTTCCCTGCATCTTTATGGAAGCGTCACCCCCGGGGGCACTGGCAGGGTTTTTAAGCCTGTGACAGACAACCATGTCCCTCCAATTTCCTGCCTAAAAGCTTCCTAAATTCACGTAGCTGAGCACTCCAGGGAGCCAACTGGATAGCAGTTTGCTTAATAAAAGTTGCTTTTATACAAAGATCTAAATCCTATTTTCCAAGAACTGGCAGGGGATTTTCAGGGTGTAATCCACCTATTGCTGACCCTCCACAGCAAAGAAACTTCTCACTTGCTGGGTGTGATTTTTTTTGTCATTGAAGAGCGACACAGGCTTTTTCTGGTGGTGCTGGGAGAGGGGAATGTGGGAGCACCTGAGGATTGCCACAGGCAGAGGAAAAAGGTTGGGCAGTTTTTTCCATGTCTGCTTAACAGCCTGTTATCAAAGACAACAGGATAGAGAAGGGATTGCTGAAGAGGCTGCAGTTCTCCAAAATTTTGCCCAGGGAAATGATTACCATGTTCAGTGTGGTAGTCTGAAACAACAGACAGGTCTCTGAAGGACCTTGGAAAGTCCTTTTCCTTGTTTCAGGAGCAAATTCTGCTGTGATCCTATCACTGTTCAGAGGATCTGAATCACTCCCAAGTGAGCCATGGGGATTCCCAGCTGTGCTGAGACATCTCCATTCTGATGTGAAAGTGCCACTGCCTCACCCTCCTGCCACAAGGAACAGTCACCTGGGTGAAAATGAGGCTGGTATGACAGGAGTGATTAAAGCTTGGAACAAATACCCATCAATGATTCAAAATACTTGAGGAAGACTTGCTCATCTCTAGGGCCCAGAAAACCATCTTGTGCAAAGCTCCTTTACCCAGGAAGAAATTCACAGTGGGCCTTTAAGCCTCTGAAACACATGCAATGGATTATTAACAAATGTGAGTGGAAGGGTAGCTCAGTTTAATGTCACCTTTGTATACACACAGGCTTCCATCCTTTCTTCACAGGAAGATTATCCTCCCCACAGATAGATGCTGGAAGTCATCCAAGAATTTCAGAACATTCTTTCATTCACAGGTGTTTTTGGAGCTTACAACAGCAGTGCTTATTCTGGAAGATGATGAGGGAGAGAATTGCCTTGGCCCTTCAATCAGCTTTTGCCCATTTCACATCAAATTGCTATCTGATAATACTCAGTGAAAACTGGAACACTCTAATGCAAACAGAAATGGCTCCAGCAGCCAGAAGAAACACTAATGACACAAATTAAATGGAAAGACACTGAAGCATGCAGTGCATCTCACTGTCCTAGTGGACAGGCTGAATGTGAGCCAGCAGATGTGCCCCCGTGGCAAGGCAGTCAGCAGCACCACAGGCTGTGCCAGCAGGGCAGGGCCAGCAGGTCGGGGCAGATGTGGTCAGTCCCTTCAAGTCAGCACTGGTGAGGCACATCTGGAGTCCTGTGTCCAGGGCTGGGCTCCCCAGAACAAGAGAAATGTGGATGTATTGGAGGGTGTCCAGCCAGGAAAAGGTCTGAGGGACTTTATGTGCAAGGGAAGGCTGAGGGAGCTGGGGTTGTTTAGGCTGGAGAAGAGAACACTCAGGGAGAGCTTTCCAATGTGCATTTATACCTAAGGGAGAAAATGCAGATGGCAGGGCCATACTCTCCTCAGTGGTGCCCAGAGTCAGGAGAAGAGGCAAAGGGCACAAACCAAAATACAGTAAATGAGCACCTGCCAGGGCTCCTCCTCCTCCTCCTCCTCCTCCCAAAGCAATCTCCCACATGGCAGCACAATCATGGCATTGATACTGCAGAAAACATCTCCATTTCTCACCAGGCCATTTCCCTGGGCTTGGAGACAGGGATGAGAGAGCTCCCATTCACCTTGCTCAGACACCCAGGGCACGGGGTTGAATTCATCCACAAAGCTCCAGCAGCAGCAGAGAGAGAGGCAGAACATCAGAAAACGCATTTAGCTGCTGACAGCAGCCTAACAAAGGATCACTACAAAGGCATGCAGAGCTTGTGACAGGGATGCAGGGAGGTAGTCTGGGACTGAGGGGCCTCAGTTATAACAGCAGGGTGGAGAAGTGGAGCTGGAATCTATAGAAGGAAAAGAAATTATGACCTGACTGAGTGATATCTATTCCAGAGGGACTGAGGAAGGAAAAGAAACTACAAAACTGCTTAAAACTGTATCAAACACACAGAATGAGGACCATGAACTTAAAGATGTGGAAAGGTCATGCCACGAAGGAGTAGAGGTGGAAATCAAGAGAAGCAAAAATAAAACAACTGCAGTGGAGAGTGCAATGAGAGAGAGCAGGATAAAAACTGCTGGACAAGAATATTGACAAGCCAAAAATATTGATTCTGTGCTTCCTTAGCCAATAAGGTTGACACCATGGGATCTGGGGAGGATGGAGGAAGTTCAGAGATGAAATCCACTGTTCCCTCTCCTCAGACAAAGGCCAGGGATAGCTCACACCTGTACAAATACTGCAATGACTCTGCAAACCTACATGTTTTCTACTGTCATTAGCTTTTTTACTGGCAAAGAAAGATGGTCTGTGCCACCAGGATTTTATTTTTTTCCTCACTTACTCAGCTCCAGCAGAGCCCCACTCAGCCCAGATATGCCTCAACAACTCTTGCAGCCCAAGTGAGTGCCTAAACCAAAGAGAGAAAAGGGAGAAGAAACTCATAACATTTTCTTCTCTGGGACAGCTAGATTGTCTTAAAGCCAGTGTTGGGCAAATGACATAAGCTGCCTTTTCCAGCCTGAGAGATGACCTCCTCTTTCCTCTTCATTTATTTCATTAGCTCTAAATTATTCCTGTTGCCAAGACATTTGAGAGCAAATTGCCAAAAAGCTTCAGTTGCTATCCCCAGCATCTGATTCCCCAACAGGACTCAGTGCCCACTCTGATTCTCATCAAAACATGACTTGAAGGCAAAACATCCTAACCAAGAAACACTGAGAGGGAGAGGCAGAACATAAGGCAGGAGATACTTCACATAAAAACCCCAGAAAGACTTAGTAGAGTCTATTCTTTTTATTCAGGGGCCACTTCCATATTCATCTGGACCCAAAAAACAGACCAAGGGATAGGAAGGAGCAAAGAGGGTATGTCAGGAGGGGGTGAGAACACAGGTGTCTGCTGTCATCCTGTGTCAGTGTTTTTAACAGAACAAAGCTTTGCAGAGGGTTTTAGTTGGAGAAAATGCTGCCCCAGTGAATCACAACACTGGGAAAATTAATTAGCTACTGTTAAATCAGGTGTGAGCATGCACAGCTCCGTGAACACCCTACCTTTTTATCATTACTGCTGAATCACAACACAATCTGCCACCAGAGTCTTCCCAGACCCAGGCCAGGACTGGAATAGCAGGGCCCCTGGCTGTGGTGACTGAGCTGCCACTGTGAATGTGCACAGGGAGGCTGCAGCAGCCCAGAGGAGCCACTCCAGAGCCTGCTCAGAGGGACCGCTGCTTCCAGAGATTTCTGACTGGAGTAGGTGCAGTGGCCGGACTGAGAGGGTGACAGGAGTCCAGGGTGGAAGAGGGAGACAGAGATGAGCTCAGGGTTGGACAGACTGCGTGTTTTCAGGAGAACCAAGGAAGTCAGGAGTGCCCTGGTACCTGCAGCTCAGACCCAGGGGACAGTGACAGAGCTGCAGGCTGGCTTTGACCTGCAGGTGCCCTGGGCGGCAGCTGAGGCAAATTTGCAGATTTGATCAGGAGATCAAAGAGAACTTGGCTCAAGCTCTTTCCAGGCAAGGGAAGAGACATCTCTTTTGCCTGTGACAGTGCACTGCATGCTACAGATTTGAGCCTGATTACAGAATTGCCTCCTCTTCAGAAGAGCCACACAGACAGTCCTGATCTGCACTGCTCAGGCTGAGGGTCAGCTGGCTGTCCCCAGCCCTGGACTGCACAGTGCCAGGATGTGTGCCCAGTCTGTGCTGGGTACCACACAGATGTTGGTCTACATGGAATCATTAAGGATGAAAAAGACCTCAGCATTAATTGAGTCCAATCTTCGGCCAAACGCTACCATGCCACTAAACCACAAAACTCAGTGCCACATCCAGTCATTTCTTGAACAATTCCAGGGATGGTGACTCCGCCACCTCCATGGACAGCCCATTCCAATGCTCAACCACCCTTTCAGTGATTAAATTCTTCTTGATGTTCAACTTGACCCTCCCCTGGCACAGCTTGTCATGCATCAGAAATAGACTCCCAGGATGTTATTGCTGGATCTGGAGAGGGGTCCCCAAACTTCCAGCTTTTTTTTTCTTGTGCTACTGAGGGCAGCTAATTGAAAGGGTTTCTTAACACTTGCTTGGCAGGCAGAGATGGGCTTCAATTGCCTGTTTACCTCGGCCTGCCCTGCCCCTCTCCTCCCCTTGCTGCCCCACTGTGCACGGTGCAGCTGGGTCCTACAGCAGCGTGCAATTGTGCTGACATGCAAAGGGCACATTTCCCCACAGCAGGACCCGTGCTGGGCAATGAGAGACTCTCCCAGCAGGAGCACCAGAACCTGCCAATTACCTTGGCACACACCACGGGATCAAACAGGGCAGGAGCAGAGCTGTAGGTACAGCAAAGCTGAGCTCTCCTGCCAGCCCTGCTGTCCCCTCGGTGCTGCCTGGTAATGAAGTCATTTTGGCCAGCAGGACATGCAGCAGATGGGCTGTCACTCAGGGGCTGCACCAGCCACTCCTTGGGGTGAGAACCTATTGAGGTCGGTGTTTTACAAACACAATCAGGGAAGAGAGCTCGAGCGGTGTTATGACAGCAATAAAAGTGTGTCCTGCTTCGTCAGCACTTTGGAAAAATTAGTTTAAATGTCCTCAGTGGCAAACAGCATTTAGTGCTGCTCAGTGCAGGAGAGGGAGGCAGGGAAAAGAGACTACACAGGCTTTTTAAAAATAAAACTCAAAGCGGGTTTGGCACAATGAGTAAATCACAAGCAACCATCTCCCTACAGCGCCCCGCTGCTTGAAACTCCTTCCTGAGATACATCAGTGCCATATCCAGCCAAACACAAAAGCAGTGCCAGCTCCTGCTGCATAGTGCACCTTCCTCCAAGATATCAGAATTAGCACCTCCACCTCTTCAGAGATTTGCAGTGTCTCACCTTACTCTGCACCACCAGGTTCTACAGTGCCTGATACCACTGTCTCATCATGCTTATTGTGCATCTCTTTTCCCTGCTTTCAAGTCTCCACTGCAGTGCAAACTCCATGGTGAACCTTAAAAATCAATTCCAATTATAGAGCTTGATTTTCCCTTCATCCAAAATGTTTTGTTTCTAGATAGACCTTCAAATTCTGCTCCAAAGTGTGTTTTCTTTTCCTTTCTTCTTTCAAAAAAAAAAATAAATAAAAAGCTGGATCAGGTGATTTACTAATTTGTGTAAGGGTCTAGGAAAGCAGAAGACAGGAACAATATATATCCTCACCACTTTTCTTAAAAATAACCACACAGACAAAAACCCAATAAACTAAATAGCATCATTCGGAAAGAAAAATGCCTCGAGGCTTGAAACGAAGCAGTGTGGCCCCAAAATACCAGTTTGATTTAGCTGGAAAAAAAGGGCAGCTGAAACAAAACACAAACAACTCTGCATCAGCTCTCCAGAGCATCCTTCCACAGCCACTGACCCAGCTCCCTTTCTGCAGGGAGGAGAAATCACACCCCCATACTGACCTCTCTGTACACTCTCCCTGCCAGCCCTTGTAAGTTCATGGTCTGCTGTCCCTGGGCTGCTGCTGGGCCAATTTGCATGAAGGAAACTGCAAATGTCACACCAAAACACTCACAGTGGTGTTCTCCCAAAGCAAATAAAGCTTAGGACCAGTAAGCAGAGAAAATTACGCCCACAAAGCAGTCATAAATCAGCCACATTCCAGACACTTTGCATGTTTTGTTGTCTCATGAGTATTTGGCAGATTCAAAGGTTGTTCTTTAGACAAGATCTAGTGTTTTCTTACTTCCCCACTGTGAAGCTAAAATCCTTATGGTACAAAGGGTGCTGTCACCCTGGTAACACAGGACAAGGGACATTTCCCTCTTGAGGTGGGAAATAAAAGGTTCCCATTCCCACTCATGGTAGTAAAAGGCTGGCAAGTTCACAAAGAATCACAGATTCTTTCAGAAACATAGAATCATTTGGGTTGAAAAGATCTCCCAATTCATTGGGTCCAACCACTGATCCAGCACTGCTAAGCCCACCACTAAACCATGTCCCCAAGTGTCACATACACAGATCTTTTAAATCTGAGGTCTCAGCCCTGTGCAGGTTCCTGTCACGCTCTCCAGACTGAAATGGGGGGTTGTTTGGAGAGTAACATAGATGCTTTGGGATTAAAATTTGGTGGACTGAACTTGGGGTTTGACACATCAGTTTTTGATGTGAAACTTCCAAGGAGTGAGGAACCCCTCCCATCTGTAGGAACAGCACCTAGTGGTCCCTCCAACTAAAAACAATCATATTTTAATGGAAATTAGCAGAACTTGTGTACATGCAGCTCTGTTGCTGGTGAGGGATCAGCAGAGTCTCCATATCACACGCACAAATAGGTAATTCCCACTACAATTGTCACAAACCACTTGGCCCCCACTAGAACCGCAGGGCACACCACCTTTCTGTATTTCCTTTCCTCTCAGCTTAGCCCAAAGCATTTTCAAAAACTAAAACTCCCTCACTGTGGCTCAGATAATGGAGAACAAGATGGGAAAAACATCTATCAACGTGCCCAGTCTCTGCAGGCTACACACAGTCAGCCAGAAAGAAAGAAGGTGCTTAAGGTGTTTATTACGACCCTGGCAAGGGTCAAAAACTACCTTTGATAAATCATTCATTCGTCTGGTTCCTGGGAGTTGTTCTTCCAGATCAGTGATGTTCTGGCTGAGGTTTACAGTGGATATTTTTCCCCTCTCCGTGCAGGATCACCCAGCTCTGGCAGACACAACCTGTGATGGCTCCAGCAGCAGAGACAGAGCTGAAGAGGTGGTAGCCTCAGCCTGGTGTCCTCAGGAACAGGCTGGGACAAGTTGGAGTGGGGCAGGATGGATCCACCACATTCCTCACTAGAGGGAAGACTAATTTCTCTCTATGTATCTGAGCAAGCCCAGAATGTTAAACAGCTTCTCTTCCCTCCCATTTCTTCATCAGTCTTTTTCCTCAAAAAACCCAATTCTCTCTCATATCAGCCTTCCTCACACTGTTGTTCCAAGGCTCAGTGTGTACCTAAGCTAAAAGCTTCTGAGAGCACATGAAGGCACAGGATTAGATTTCAGCAAGCAGTGAACTGAGATTGTGACCAAGATGCTCCACTTTGTGCAATACACAGTGCTGGACAAGTGATTTACATAAAACCAGTCCCAAACTACAGCACACATCACAACTGTGCAATTTAGGTAGTGCCATGCTCTGCTTTTATGGCCTTGCCCTCCACAGTATTCTGGTGCCCAAGCTAAAGAAACAATCCAGACCATAGGAAAGTGAATTTCAGGGTAACTGGAAAAGAAATAAAGGGGGAAATACATGTATGTGGCCTGGAAGATGTTCACCAAACCTCCAACCATTTTTTTTTTCTAGTGTGCCTGAGGATCCCAAATTTTTTTTTTAAACCCAAAAAAACAACCCAACAACAACAACAACAACAAAAAAAAAAAAAAAAAAAAAAAAAAAAAAAAAAAAAAAAAAAAAAAAAAAAAAAAAAAAAAACAACAAAACAAAAAAAAACAGGCAAAGCCAGAGAGCAATGAATCCATTCCATTTTTCCCAAAACTTCCCCACGTATAATCTTGGCACAAACCCCCTTCATGGAGCTACTGTTGTGCCTTCAGCAACCTCCTGACAGCTCTAGAGACATCCAGCTGCAACAGAGCTCTTCCAGCACAAGAGCCTCTGCCAAGGAAAAGCAATTTCCTCGTGTCCTTCCTCTCCCTCACTGTCACATTCCAAGCAAGCCAAAGCTTGGCCCAGAAGATGTTGCTGTGAGGAGTTCAGGCAATACAAGACTGATTCAGCAGCTTGGCACTGGGCAAACATGACCTGTATTCATTGGGAGAGAGGAGACTCAGAGGTGACCAAGGTAAAACACAACTCTAAAGAGAATTCATGAGATGATACAAAACTATTTAGGGCCATCTCAAATGTGGGAAGCAGGTGGCATAAACGAAAAAGCTCGGGAAAGGTCAAGCCTGGGAGGAATTGAGCAAGGATCTCTTTGTGCAGGGAAGAACTGATCTGAAACGTACTCTTGCCAGAGGCAGCAGGGAAGAAAAATCAAGGAAATGGTTTTGAAGGAATTAGAGAATGGAATTCATCTCATTTTAAGCATCTAAAAACTAAGTGTCTAACCTGGGCCTGTCATCCAGGCTCCCTCAACAGCAGAGGGAGAGAAAGACACTTCAGAGGGCAAGTAATCCTGGCTACCTGTGAAAGTGTCTGCTAGCATGGATCCAGGAACTGGCTCGGAGATGAGGTGAGGAAAATCCCAACCTTAACCACTGCAGAGCTCCTGAGAAGGTGACAAACATTTGCCAACATGAATTTAATGAGGTGTCTCCTTGGAGTGGCACCCCACCAAGTTTTAACAGGGACTATGTGGATGTGAGGCTGGCCATGTGCCAGCTTCAGCTAACCAGCAAAATTCAGCAAAAACAAAACAAAATGGTCTTTACTAGCCTTTAAATACCTGGGGGCTTTATTAAAAAAAAAAAAAAAAAAAAAAAAAAGAAAAGAAAAAAAAAGATGGAAAAAATACAAGGAAAGATGATGAATGCTAATGCAATAAATGAAGAAAATATATCTTCGATTCTTCTTTGCCTGGATCTATAGTAATTTTAGAAGGAGATTGGGTTATGAGATAAATTTCATTTATTTCTAATAAAAGGAGAATGCTACATTTTCTTGACAAGTGTTCTTCAACGTGCCACCTGGACAGTTCTAGTAACAGGTAATAAAAATGAAATATGATGGGATTTCCAAGAAAATCCCAGCAGTTAACAAGGGAAAGGATTTCATAGCTCTTCCTTAGGAGGCGCCCAGATTTCCCAGGGATAACAAGAAAGCTTTAATCAGTCCCTTTGCAAGGTGTGTAGGGGAGGTTTTCAGGATGTGGCTTTATACCTGTCCTACTTGTAGCTGTTACTTAAGAAGCAGCAAAATAAAATCAGAGCACTTGGCTGGATGAAAGCCTGCACAGCTGAGCAGCAGTGGGGAGTGCTGGAGTGGGGGAATCACAGGAGGAAAAACAGGGTGAGTTTTATTAGGAGCACCATAGGCTCAGCAGCTGCAGTTGTCCTGGGTCTAGTTCTTATTTTACTTGTATAGACAAACGTGGTTTTAGCTCTCCCTGACCCATGGGCAGAGCCTGCCTGCAGACCCACACTGTTCCAAAGGCAGCCTGGTCTTGCACAGCCCAAATTCCCAGTTTGTTCTCCACAGATTTACATTTGTACAGTGCCTTTATTGGATGCCATGAAAGCTGGCTGTGAAGAAGAACATACTTGAGATGTGTAACCAAACCATCCTTCTATGTTTCGACTCTACATTAAGGTACCAAGTGAATAAAATGCATCAAATCTTCTATTTCTTCTCCTGGGCCAGCTCCTGCTGGCCTTTGCATTTTGTGTGGGTTTCTCCTTGCTTTTCAAACACACTTCCCTCCTCCTAACAGAGCTGCCCCACCATTAAACCCCCATCACAATGAGGCTGCAAAGGAGCCAGGGGGAGCCTCTCTGCTGTTGTCTGCAGCCAACAGAACAGGAATGCTGTAGAGATGGCAGTGACTGTGCAATGCATAAATCATAGGGACAAGATTGTCTCTCTTCCCTTTACCCAGATCCCATATATCACCATGACTCAGTGCAGATCTCCCAGTGGGGACTAATTCCAACTTTTAATGCACTTTCCATCTGATTCCTCTGTGACAACAGATGGGTCTCTGTCCTGAGATACTGCATTTTGCAAACAATATATTAAACACCTCTGTGTTTCAGTACAATTTGGTTTGGGGACCCACTACTAATCCCATTTCAGTGGTTTGAGTTGTGCATTTTACCACTTACAAGACAAAACCCCTCCAGTCCAAAGGCCCTCATCTCTTCCCCTCTCCTCTACTTTTTCTGGTTGTTTCACCCATTTTCCTGGACGTGATAAATCATGTAAATTTAATTTAGAGATTATACCCCTGGCTTTAGAGGCAGACAAGTTTAGCTCTCTGCTTGCAGCCTGTAGCTCACTAATCTTATAAAATTCCTCCATTCCCACTTGGCTGGAACTGCCATGGGGGAGTGGAGGGAGGGCAATATCTGTTCTATAAAGTGTTTTGGATTTTTGTTGGACACTTGCAGACGGCATCCTGGCCACTGTCCAAACTCATACTGCTGCATAAGGATAAATCCTGAAGGTTTGCACAAGCCCACTCTACTACAGGCTTTATCTCAGCAGTATGAACCTGCTGCTACCATTTCCAAACTCTTCCCAGTCTCTCCAATCAGTTATAAATTTCTTTCAGCTCCATTTTTCCAAAGACTGAGCAGTTCCTAAGTCCACAGCTCTTCCTCCTCGTGCATGTTTGCTGCCTCCTTTCTGTAGGACTGGAGGCCAACACTCCTTCCCTAAAGAACTATCAGATCTGCAGAGGACGTGCAAGAAATAGGGGAATTTCTTATATCTACAAAAAAAGCATCACTCTTTGCCTTTCAGGAGCTTTTGGCCCCAGGCTGAGGGTTACAAGCACTGGCCAAGCACATTATCAATGCAATCTTTCCTTCATCTATAAATTCCCTTTCTAAGGAAACATGTAGCACCAGCAGGGGATTAAAATCAGTTGTTTCATGGGCATCCCAGGTGGTTGTCTTTCATCTCCTTTCCTAATATTTCTGTTAGGCTTGGATGGTTTTTATTGGCTTTTTTCTCTTTGCTCTTTCTCACGCCTGAGCAGTTCTTGGCTTCAGCAGGCACAGAAACAGCAGTTTTATGACATGCATTTTTTAATGTATCAAAACATGTTCTTTTGATCCATTTTTTAAAAAGCAAACTCTGCTCAGCAAAGGTTAATGACTTTCCCACATCAGCTGGATGTAAGAGAGGTCCAGATGTTGCTGAGAATCAAAACTCTCATCTTCAGAAGTCAGCAGGGCAAAACCAGAACCTTGTCAGGTACTGCCTAAGCCACAAGAAATTGCTGGTCCCTCCAAGGGTGCTCTTTAGTGCTGACAGTCTGGCACATGTGAGAGAAGTTTATATGAAGCTTTGACAGTTACATGAGCTCGATAGCAGCTGCCCAGACAATTCACATTAACAGGTTTCTATAGCTTTGAGTATCACAGGTACAGGGAACGTGCTGGAAGCAAACACAGACCTCAGACAGCAAGCACATCACACTCTCCTTGTGTAGCAACTCAGTATTTGCACATCCAACACCAAAAAGAAATTGTCTCCAGCCCAAAGCCTGGGTTCTCTTTGCTGGGTGACCCTTATGAAAAACATAAGGTGGGGAAGGAGCAGCATTTCAGCCAGCACTGACCCCCAGGATCCTCCAGGTGCTGGGCCAGGGCAGTGCCCACTGCAGCTCTTCCAGGACAGCTGAGGGGATTTGCCAGCAAATGGCAAATTCTCTTTGGCCTTTCACACAAACCAAGTCAAGTCACTGGATTTTAATCAAGTTCTTTAGAGCTTTAGTCCACGCTGAAGTTAGGTATCTCAGCTTGTTTCAAACTTTGCAGGCAAGAAATTAAAAATTCTTGTATTTTACTTCCTTCCCTTCAATTCAATGAAGAAAGTGCTGAATGCACAAAACACATTTTGTTTTACCACTCCCAAAGTGGATTTCCCTGGGATCTACCTATCTGCTTTCAGAGCTATCATGACTTTTTAAAGAAGTACTTGAATGTGAAAGGCAGGAGACTTACCAGACAGGACTGAAGGGAGCATCCCATGGATGAGAGAAGGCTGGGATTGAAGGCAGGAGATAATTTTGCAAATTTTGCACCTTGGTAGATCACAGAGGAGCACCCAAGGGACCAAGGTCAAGAGCATCAGAAAGAGAAGGAGGACAGAGGGCCTGAAAAGCAAGAGGAGAATATTTTCATTTAAACAACCACACAGCAGCAAGGAACTGGACACATGTATTAAGCTTAGTCAGGATTTTAAACCAAGCCCAGAACACCAATTTAGAATCATAGAATTGTCCAGGTTGGAAAAGATTTTTAATATCATCAAGTCCAACTGTTAACCCAGTATTGCCAAGTCCACCACTAAAACCTCTCCCTAAGCATCACATCTTCATGTCTTATAAACATCTCCAAGGAGGGTGACTCCACCACTTCCTCGAGCAGCCAGTGCATCACAAAGACAGCTCCTGGCATCTTCTCACTGCACAGGGCACAGCACCACTGATCCAGATGCTCCCTGAACTAGGCTAATCCCAGATTTGTTTCAGAAAAGCTTTATGGATGTTACAGGTCATTTATTAACATGGCAAGGATGATGCAAAAATCCCAGAGCCAGCAGACACTGGACAGACAACGGTGCATGACTGGCCAAGCTTGCCAGGAAATGAACACAACAATTTTTATCACAGCACATCACAATTTTTCATGGTAGAGATCAGAAATAAGTCAGTTTTACAGCAGAATTGTCCTCAGCTTCTGCTCTGTCAGAGAAGCTGATTTCTCACAGAATCCTTTGGAAAATCACTCAGCCTTGCAGCTATCACTGCTCCCTCTCTCTTCCACACTCTTCCCTTTCTCCAGGAAGAAAAGTCACTGAGTCACGTTGTGTTCTTTCCCTTGACTTCACACTCAGCTTCCCAGCAGGTGCAGAAGGTGTCACCCACGAGGGAACTGGAAACAGCTGGAAAGTGACAGCAAACTGGAAAGACAGGGCTGGGAAAGCCCTGGGCTCAGGGAGGGCTCAGAGGGGACACCAGAATTCTCTCATGATGTCACTGCTGTTGTACAAGGAAAATAATATCTCTTTTTATTGACTTCAGCAGCAATAGAAGCAGAGAAATGTTTAGAATCAAACCAAACCAGCCTTGCTGCAAAACCCTATGTTTTCTAAAACAAGAACAAATCAAAGGAAAAGTCTCTACGAAGAAAATATCAGAAAACTGTGAAACCATCCTGTACAAAAATATTGAAAAGAAGAAAATTAATCACATTAAACATCAAAAATAAATTTTAGGTCCCTCACAGAGAGGCTACCATGACCTCAGCTCTGAAGATATCCACAAAGCAAAGTTAATGTTATCCAGCCACACTGGATTCCAAAGGATACTTGCACAGGATGATACAGAAGGAGGGGAAACAGCATAAGCAAAAAGGAAATTCTTTGCCTGAAAGCCACTTCATATAAAAATATCATCTTAAAACTAACCTATATTAATTTTTAAAGTGGAATTTTAAACAGGTAACTTTAAAAATCTGGCATGAATCTGCCTCTTTCCAGTTCAGCATTTAGAGATTTCACCTATGGAAAAGTTCTATTTTGAGGAGCAGCCCTGACAGCAATGAAGCTGAATAAGGATAAATTTAAATTAGTCAGAAGAGCATCATGCTTAGATGAGAACAAGGTCCTCCCAGGAGGTGGTGTTTAACAGCCTCTGTGATTGCTGCAGGAAGGACACTTCTGCATTGTTCTCCATAGGAAAGTCAACAGCCTGGAGAAAGATAGATTATTGTTCGTTACATCCAGAAGAGCTTTTATTTAAAAAAAAAAAAAAAAATCATATTCACAGGGCATTTGAGGGTAAGCTGATGGTTTTAATTTCCCCTCTAGCTCATTTCCAGTTTTTGGGAAAGCTGGTTAGAGAACAGAGCTGTCCGTGTGAATGCGTGAAAGTCACAGAGCAAAGGAAAGGGAGTAGCAGCTCCCCCACATTTTGTCTTGAAACCACTCAGCCTTCCCAAAAACAGCCTCAGCCAGAACCCTGCACACAGCCATGGCCTGTCCACTGATGGGAACAGAGCCTGTTCTAGGGCAAAGCCCTCAGAAGCCAGGATCACGTTATAATTGTGTGCCCAGTGTTCCACAGAAAGCAGCAGGTGAAGGTGCCGATCCTTCATGCACTCATCCCTTCCCAAGAGCTCCCTGTGACCTTCAATTCCCCTACAAAGAGGCACCAGAGGGTTTGTTTTGGCAATGACAGCAACAACTCTCCCAGCACAGCAATTTCTGCTGAGCCTGAAGCCCTCCTGGGAACCAAGGCTGATACTCTGGACCAGGGGCAGGAGAGCACAAAGAGCCAGGCAGGGGCTCAGCACGACAGCAACGAGCAGGAGTTGGTCAAGGGAAGGCAGGAAAGCTACATAAAGAAGAAATCACCTTCATTTTTAATATATTTTCCACCCAAACTTGCTGAGTTTAATTATTTGTCCCATTACAGGGTGCACTGTCCAGGTACAATCTTCCTGGAGAAGAACTTGTACTGCTAAGACATTCAATTCTGTATGAGGTTATTTGTAAGCCAGTAAAAATTGGCACCCCAATCTGTTCTGTATCCTAAACAAAAACACTGGTGTGAGAAAACAGTGCTTAAGGTGTCTGTAAATGTTTTATTCACAGGAAAAAACAAATTGCTGTAGGAAATGAGGGAGAAAAAAAACCTACAAATGTGTAGCAAAAGCCAGCTCAGAGCTGTGATAATTCTTAAAGCCACTAATTAACTGAACACTCCAAAAAATCCATTTCTGTAGTAGCATCTGCCCTTATGAACAGTCACAAATTGAACCTCAAAGTTTAATGGAGGAGAAAATTTTACGTATTTTCATTGCTAGGGGTGCTGAAGCACAGAGCAGTGAAATGCTCACCATGTTATATTGGTGTTCCCTTCCACTCCCTTCCTTCCTCTCCAGAAAACGTGGTGAGGAGACAGAAAAACCCTTCCCAGGAAGGCTGTGCCTCTGGATCAGTGCAGAATCAGTGAGGCAGAGATGTGATTGCACGGAGCACAACCAGGAGTCCCACGGGGGAGTGCTGAAAGGGAGACAGATGCCAGCAGTTGTCAGGAACAAAGCTCTACAGATGGGAACACACTAAAAATCTGCACAGGGCAATGAATACAACTCGTTCTCTGCCCTGGAGCACTCTGGAGACTCAGGGTTTCTGGAGGAACACATCCTGGTTCTACTTTGCATGTTGGATAACTTGGGAAGAGTTCTGAGAACAGAATCACCTGGATCCTGACCCTTCTGTGTGAGACTCCATGGGTGACATTCAGCTCCCAGCCAGGGCACTGCTTTGGAATTCCTCTGCTCAAGCAAAGCAAGGAGCAAATATTTTCATTTAAATGATTGTATATTCTCCTCTGTCAGTCTGTGAGTCCTCACCTCCAGGCTCACTGACACACACCCATGACAGCCTCCCTGAAGGAATGCTGCATCTGTGGCAGCAACACCACATCTCCGTGCAGGTAATTAATTACTACAGAATTAACTCCTGAGACAAAATAATCCTTGCAAACTCCATTTTCCTCCACTCCAGGAGGAATTCGTTTGGCCTGGCCTTTTCCTAGCAAATATTTAGCATCCCTTGTGCACACATTTAGAAAGAATTCCTCCCAAATCACTCAGCTGGAAGTGATTTCCCCCGAGGAGGGATGAGAGAGCAAACACGTGCCAGCTGCGCTGTTCGCTGCACTCCTGGAAGGCACTCGGGTCCCAGGGAGCTGAGAGAGGCAGAGGAACCGAGGTGGGACACAATTACCCACCTACATTCAATTAATTTTCACTCTGTTCTCCTATCAGGTTCACTGCTGCAGAAACAGGAGGGATGAGGTTCTGTGGAGGTGGTTTACAAGGTGAGAGAGGATGGCAGAACAAGGTAAAGAGAAGTGTTAATACCAGTTTTGTTGTTTAATGTTCATCTTTGCTCTGTTTCAAAACTTTTTTGCATAGCAGTCGCTTTGTATGAGAACTTCTGGTTGTGGCTGTGAAAATATTGCTGCTACTTTTTTATATCTACTTTGTGAGAGTTTAGCTGGTCTCAGACAGCATTGGCTGCAGTCTCTTCATCTCAACAGATTCACTGTGGGAAAGCTGTTGGCACAAAACTGACTCCTATGTTTCAGTAATATTATATCAATTTAAATTTTAAAAGGATCTTTTTGGAATTTGTACTTTTAGATTTTTTTTTAAATTTTATCTTGAAATGCTGACAGTTCACTCATATTACTTCCACTCTTCGATTTTCATATGGGCATACTGTGAAATCAATCACAAATAAAATTTTTGGTGAAGATGATGATTTAGGACAAGTCATGAGGTTGGATTAAAATATTGGTTTATTGTAAATGAAAATTACAATGGAAGAAATTCAGAATTGGAAACAGCATGGATCAATATAGAAATAGTAAGAAAACCTTGTTTTAAAAAATTGAAACTCCAAAATGCCTAATTGACTACAAGAAAGAATTTCAGCAATTATTTCATAGGAATACAGGGGAAAATAGTGAAATGTCAACACACCCTACGAAAACGACACTGAAAGCATCCATCTCTCCTTTAATGCATGACAACAAGGGAGGAAGGATGCACGTTAGGGCACTGGCCTGGAATATAGAACATTTCTATGCAAATTCCCGAATGGACAGAGATTTCTGCTTAGACAGTGGGCTCTTCTGTGTCTCATTCACTGAGGTGGTGAAATGTAGGAAGAAAACAGCCCATCTATCCCCTGACACAGTTACTATGATAATAAGGTGGCACATAAATTCCTTGGATTTAAGCCAGTTCCGTCTACCCACTCTCACCTGCTCCCAACAGCAAAATGTTTACTGATAATAATTACAGGCTGAGATTACCAGAGCTGCCTGGGGGATTTGGGTGCCCAGGGGAACTGGCAGCTCTGCAGATCTCCACCCATGGGTTTTACTGATTCTCTGATTGATTTCTGCCACCACCCCAGCAATGCTGCAAGTGCAGGCATGCGGAACAGCAGGAATATTTACAGTGATAACATCCTCGTGTCAGCAAGGCAGGCAATCCCATTGGGCCAGAGGCTTTACAAGCAGCAGTAAATAAGAACATCCTGTCCAAAACAAACAGTCTATTGCAGTTCTGGTGCACACCTTTGAGTAGGGACAATTCCCCAGCACCACCGTGCAGGAAATGTGACATTTGAAAGCACTTGAAGAGTCACGCAAATCCAAGAGCCTGCTCACAGGACCTTCCTCTGCACCCATGAAAGTAACTTCTTCCTGCTCCTTCCCAAAAATCAAATCTCAATCAAAATTCTCTATGCAGAAATATCCCTTTCTAGGTTATCACCTTCCTGTGCAGCATCCTCTCCTCCCCAACAAGAGAATTGTTGATGTTGCCTTTGTTGCTGGTAAATAAATCAGCCACTGTCAGGTCAGGTAAGATTTTCTATCAGGTGGAGGTACAGAGTTTTCTAGTGAAGAGCAGCAGTGTGGGAGAGGAAAGGACTCAGAGCACTCTTATTTGCTATATTTCTATTGTATTTGCTATATTTCTATTGAATTTGCTAGAATAAAGGCTTCCCTTAGGAATAAGGGAAAGATGCCCAGACGTCAGGTGGAGGAAGCATTGCTGTGCTTTGGGTTTTATTCTGACCTTTTAGTCCTCCCTCCCAAAACTCAGAGTCTACAGACAGAGCAAAATTCCTCCCAGCAGCAGAGAAGGGAGGTGCTGAGGGGGACCAGCAGCACATTCCCAGCTGAGACAGAGATTTTTTACTTTTCAGGCACATGGAACCTGGCTCAAATCTTCAGCAAGATTTAGCTGCCTCAGGGACTGATTTCCCACCAATCCTAAAAGAAATAAGGAAACCAATGCCTGTCAGAGCATGAGAGAACTCCAGGTTTATAAATCAATTTGTCTGCAGACAGCTTTCATTGGTGTTTCACCACAGACCCTCGCACTCGGGATGACCTGGATGCTGCCTCAGGTGTAATTAACCCTGAGCACGGGCACCACCAGCCCCACTGGTCACAAAAGCCTCTGTCAGACACGGGGCTGATGGAATTTTGTGCTGCTTTGACTCTCCTATACTCACCCTCCTTCTGCACTGTGGCTCTCTCAATTTAATGGGGAGGGAAAGGGCTCTCCCACGATGGAAGGTGTCTATTGATCCAATTTCTTTTTTTCCTCTTCTTTTGTTTTGGAAGTTTCCTGCCAGAGTTACAGTCCTCTGGTTCTGGAGGCAAGCAAACCTTCTCCAGGACAGCAAACAAACAAATAATCAAGTGCTTTTCCAGCCCAGGTAGGAGGGAGAGGGAGAAGACTGGAAGGAGTCAGATTGCCCACTCCAGCCTTGTCTCCTTTGCTTCTCCTCCCTCCAAGCCAGATGCCAGGGAAGGCTCATGGTCACCATCTCTCCTCTGCTTTTCTTGCAGAACACACAATGGCTACAGAAAAGGGGAAAAAACCCTCCCTGTCCATGTAGGAGCAATTTGCTTACACTTCCCATCTTCTAGAGGGAAGGAGAGGGATGAGATCCTCTCTTTGTTCTTTGGTGCTTGGGAGTTGGCATAAAAAGAGGCCCTTTGTTATTTAAACACTCTCTGCTCCCACTGCTCAGGCTCATTTTGGAGTTACAATCCTCCATGAGCTCCGTGTCAGTCGCTGCTGAAGCGAGGGCCTGGAGTTGGACCCTGCAGGGGAAGAGCCCAGGTTTGAGCCTCCATGTGCACAGGGAGCTGCAATGCTGGAAGTTCTCCTTTTCCCTTAGGTGGGTTTGAAGCCTGGGACCAATATCGGTGTCACTCCTGTTGTTCCAGAGCTGGGAAATCGCTGTGGAGGGCAGCAAAGCTCTCCCTCAGCTGGCAGGGCTCTGGGGGCTCCCATCCCCAGGGAACATCTCCACAGAGTCACAGAGCAGGCTGGGGTGGGAGAATCCCACCAGGATCACGGAGCCCAGCTCCTGGCCATGCACAGAGCCATCCCCAAGAGTGATGTGCCTGGTTCAGTCTCATATGCCTGAAATTGTTGTCCAAACACTCCTGGAGCTCTGGCAGCCTTGGGGCCATGACCATCCCCCGGGAACCCCCTCCCAGTGCCCCAACACCCTCTGGGTGAAGAGCTTTTTTCTAATATCCCCTGGCACAGCTCCAGCCCTTCCCTCAGGTGCTGTCACTGCCACCATCGAGCACAGATCAGTGCCTGCCCCTCCTCTTCCCCTCATGAGGAGGTTGTGGACTGTGAGGAGTGACCCCTCAGTGTCCTCTTGTCCATCTGAACTGACCAGGTGCCCTCAGCTGCCCCTCACACCCTTCCCCATCCAAAGGTACACAAAGCACGTCAGACACACGACACAGGGCACAGGCAGAGAGAGGAGCAGCTCCCCTGAAATCAATGCCATGACTCAGTGAGACACAAACCAGACCCTCCCCGAGTGCTGGTGGAAGCAGCAGAAGTTTCTAAATATTTTTTTTTAAGCCCAGCAAATATTTATTCTGTTTTTCCTTTCATACAGAATAAACCTGATGTTCAACATACAGCAGAAACAGCCTCAGTCCTGCTACAAGGAGATGAAATGGCTTTGTTGTTGTGTCCAGGATTCCTTTGTTCCAGTAAGGAAGGAGCAGCAAGCTTAATTAAATGTATTAGTAATCACAAGGTGGTTAAATATCAATTGGTCATTAAAATACAGAGTGCAACAAAAGCCTAAATAATTGCTGAATGATAAACATAAATGTATGCATCAGAATAGGTAAAGTATTTACTGTTAAAAGGTGGCAATTTTCTTCTGGGAAATTACCCCCACTTCATAATTTTCTGGGTTTTTTCTTTTCATTAGGATTTCTATAAACTTTGGCCAAAACAATTTTCAAATTCCTGGGTTTTAATCATTATTATTGCTATTATGCTGTATTTCATCCATCTTATTTCTGAAAACAATCCCTGTTAAAATAGCATTTGTTTAGCTCAAAATTTTGCAGAACATTTCGCCAGAATCTAATTCTGACAATTCAGACAATTTGTAAATCCACAAAAAAATGCCAGACAACCAATTACCACAAATACTTTGGCATTTTAGGTGATGTTTAGAACTGAGAAAAAAAATTTCTGGCCTGGTATTGACCTCTTCCAGCTCTCTGCAAGCAAGCACAGTGTGGAAAATGCCAGTACACACCTTGTCCCAAAATGCCCCTTTATCCACGTGTCCACCTTGGTAGAGGACACTTTTGCTCATAAAAGGAGATATTTGTCTGGTCTGGATGTCCCCAGGCAACCCCAGAGAGAGCTCTCCATCCTTGGGGTGGATCTGACCAAGATGGAGTTGGAGCAGTGGTTTAGTAGCACCAGTCCATGAAGAAATCCCATTCACCCCCTTTCATTTTTGTGCTTTAAATTACTTACTACCTTTTACTGCTTTTTAGTGAATTTGTCAATTGTTAGGATTTATTCGCATTTTTAAGTGGGGTATAAATAATACCCCATCAGAAGGGGTTAATAAGGCAAAAGAATACTTAAAAGACTTGATAAAAGCTGCACAACATGTCGTGATTTCTGATCCACTATCAGCTGATCTAACCACTCGTGTTCACTGCCTCTGAAACACCAAACAAACCATGAAATTAAAAATCCCCCGTGCCCTACCTTTTGTACATTGAAGAAATCAAAGGATCCTGACAGGGGCTTAATTCCTTCCTGATAAAGGAAAATTGCTTTTATTCAAAAAGTCTTTTTGAAGGAAAAAAATCTTATATTTGGTATGAGAAAGGAAAAAAAAGGATAGCACAGATGTTGTGATTTAGCTAAAAATATACTGGCCCATAAAAGGTACAAGCTTGGCATTGCTCCTTCAAAAGTTAATTTTTTTTTGTCCCAGGGAGAAGAAAAAAAATTAAAATCTAAGAACATTTTGATCCCAAGGTTAGTTCTAAAGTATTTTGGAATTTAAGCCATATAATGGCAATAAATTTCCAAGGCTGTAAAGCATTTAAAATGGAAACTTGAAATATGACTTAATTTCCCATCACCTGGGCAGTCCAGACACAGCCTCTTTTTGACATTGTGGCTTCTCTACTTTCAT
This sequence comes from Eopsaltria australis, assembly GCA_034509425.1. Classification (NCBI taxonomy): domain Eukaryota; kingdom Metazoa; phylum Chordata; class Aves; order Passeriformes; family Petroicidae; genus Eopsaltria; species Eopsaltria australis. Next base: position 1,042,913 of record JAVTVJ010000090.1, on the reverse strand, counting down.
CAGCCTGCCCAGTTCTGTGTCCAATCATGAAGAACACACTTCTACCCTCACACAGAGTTGTTGTTTCCCTGCATCTTGCTTCATGCAGGTGGCTCACGTGGTGATGGTTGCAGCCAAACCTGGCTGAATGCAGGGCTGACCTTTACTGATGTGCACTGGACTTGGGCAGGATGCTCAGGTAAACAAAAATCACCTTTCTTACACTGAAATCTCCTCACTCGTAGCTTCTTGCATCAAAGGAAATGGAGATTTTTATTTTAAAAAATGAACAAAGTAAATAATGTGAATGCTTTGAGTAACGTGGCAATAAATGCAGATCCCCAGCACCCATCTCCTGATAAATGAACAAATGATAAATGTACAAATGAAATCAGCACTGAGTCTGCCAGTGCCTCTGACTGCTCTGCAAGCTCCACCTTTCTTGCCCCCACTGATGGCTGGCAGACAGTTTCATTTGGCCACACTTCCTACAACTTCATCTCTCTCACATCTTTGATTGAGGCAGGACTCCTTAATTCCCTGAGTTCTGCTGGTTTCCAGGGCTGCTGCACCACTTTGAGCCTGCAGTTCCATGGAGTTGTTTGGGCTGGGCTTGACACACCTGAGTGACAGAGACCTGGCAAGGACAAGGCTTCAGAAACATCAGATCAAGCTGATTTAATTGGCAGGGAAAGGGAACACCACTAAGTTCAGAAAATTCAGGCAAGGAGGTCGGAGTCTGGCAGTAAAATCAGTAAGGATAAAACCACCAGAATGGTGCAAGTGAGAATTCTCTTGCCCTGGGATAGCCCTTCCACAGCCCTGCTTTGTGTGTGCCTGTGGGGTTTAGCATGAACATTCAGCTGTTCTAAGAGCAGCTTTGGGATCTCCTAGGAAAGTTTCATGATGCTAAAGGTCACTGAAAGAACTGCTCAGCACGTCCACACACCTCAGGTTTGCACAGCAAAATGCCCAGTTGAACTCTAACCAAGGGAAGAAGCCTTACAGCAGAATTTAGTGTATTTTTTTTATCATCATGGATATATAAATACCATGTAAATTTGCACGGAGACATTGGCATTTTCTATCCCAGTTATAATTCCCCCATCCAAGTTCAGGAGATCTGTCGTGCTGCACATTTGACAAGTCTGCAGCTTGCTTGTAAACCAGGGTGTGTTTGTGATGTGTTTACAACTGGAAAGCAAAACCATAAATCCCCTGTGCTGACCAGCTCAGCTGAACCCCAAAACGAGTCAAAACCCAGGCTCTCCACAAAGCTAAGGGCAGTATTTACCTGCATAAAAAGAATTAATACTGAAACAAACAAAGAAGTCTGGTTCAGCTATGTAGTGTTGAAATATTAATATTGTTGGCAGAGAGAGAACATGAACCTATTATTTTGCAAAGTGTGGCTGGATATAGTGAAGGCAAACATTGAATAAACAACGAGAAAATCCAGTTCTTTAACTGGATTTTCTGATGCCTGTAGCCAGACACTCAGATAGTTTATTCCATTCTGCTTCTATTGCTGGAACAGATTTGGTATTAAAACTGGTTCTTTAAGTATAGGGAAAATGTATTTTAAACCTAGATAATTTCATTTCCAGCTATGAAGGCACATCTGTTGAGCTCAGAACGAGGTGAAATCAATGGGAAGAGATTTGACTGTAGGATCCACAGAGAATAAATTGTGGCATAATTATTCTGAATTAACTTACAAGAGTAATGTCAAGAGAGTTTGAATAGAGACCCTCAAACTAAACTGGTATCAAACAGAGTAGCTCCACATCCCTGCCATCACAGACAATATTTTCCGTGTACATCTTCCTGCCTGTACTGCTTGCACATAAAACCTTGCATAAAGGGATCTCTGCAGAATATCCAAGATACAAGGCATATTCGTCCTTCATTCCCCTGGTTTTTTGATAACTAAATTCCTTTAGAGAAGAGAAAATATCACCTGCAGAAGAAGGAAAAGTAGAAATCTCATTATGCAATCGGTGAAAAAAGTATTGGTCAATGCAGCTGAGCCCTAAAAATTGCATAGAGTTAAATACTGCTCAGCATCTCAGCAAGTGCAAACACTAAATTCACTGGATGAGCCCTTGAATTTAAAAAGAATTTATGAAAGACAAGAACTAACACAATAGTTAGGCAGGGCTTAACAGGTTATCAGTGATTTGAGCCACATCCTTTAGGCAGGCACTAAAACCCACAAACATCAGACAATAACAGCAATGTTTTCTTTCATGCCCTGAGCTGCAGGCAAAGCTCTGGGATTCAATTCCCCTTTCTACCTAATGGTATTTGAATTTACATTTCTAGAGACCTCTCAAGCCACCAAATAAGCCACAATTCCCTAGGGCTCTTGCCCCCAGATGTGGTATTTTGGCTGTTCAGAACGTGCAGGACTGCCCGACATTGGAGTGTAGAGATGTTCTTTCCCTTGCTGAATGTCGAATTGCACATCAAGTACAGCTACTGAAGCAGCAGTTCTGCCTTCATTCACATGCACAAACCCCTGCCTACGACTTCATTGCCAGGGAAATGTTCTGTGAAACAATTAAATCAGGTTTGAACCCAGTCAGACTGAGGAAAAGATTAAACTTAAGTCACTTGAAACACTGGGAGGGGGCCTGTAATGAAAAACTGCTTTTTAAAGTAATCTCCTACAACCATGAAGATAAATCCTCAAGTAATTGCATAATGATCAAAGATGCATTTCATTTTTCGCCCTTTTCTTACCATGACAGTGAATAAAAGAGGATTTTTGTCAAAAGTGGAATTCTGTAAATTTGCATAAGCCTGAAGAGTAGGCAGCTCTTAGACCACAAGGGTTTGGCATTTGCTACTACAGAACAGAAGAAGGCTCACTATGTCTACATTCACCCCCATACACTTTATTTTCATTGACTGCTGATGGCCAAAGACAATCCCCCACATGGCTGGACCTGCAGATTGTCTCTCTATGACCATTGGGGTGTTTGCCCCTCAGCAGCAAACGCGACAGGCTGGGAAATCCCAGGGAAGTGATGTTCACTCCAGCTGGAGGATGGAGTTCAGAGACCCTGATCCTGCCACACGGTGGTTGGGTCATTTCTGCTGCTCGCCCTCACTCGGGCTAGAAGCCCACAGAGGAATCTGAGCCCGTTTTAAATCTCAGTAAACAACACAAAATGGCCAGATGTGATTTTGAGAGGCACAAAGAGGATCTGTGGCCGCTGCTGTTTGAATGCAGGCCACCTACAGCCCTCATTTTCACCGTGACAGAGAGGTAAATGGAGTTCCTCCCCCCCTCACACAGGGAAATATAAAACAGAAGATTACAGTTATTATAACCACCTCTTGTTTGAAACGAAGTTCAAAGGCTTGTCTTCTTTAATCAATCTTCCAGCAGAATAATAGGGCTGCAAATTTCACTTTCATGGCACTAAAGCACTCGGGCCGAATCAGCTTTTCCCCTCTGTTCCCCTTTCTCAAAGCAGAGCAGGAATGGAGGAGCTCAGAAGAGAAACTTAACTGAGCTGCGCCACGTTCTCCGAGGAAAGCAAAAGGCAAGAAGGCAATAAAACATCTTGGCTCCAATGCCATGTGCTGGCAAAGCACTTTGGGCAGTCAGACATAATGAATATTCAGCAATCTCTGGCTATTGTGGTATAGCAAAGTGCCTCTGTCAGGGGAGCCATTTCTGTGGCTGAGGTGAGAAAATTATAGACGTCCACTTGGCAGAGGTAGCCAGAGACACGTTAACTCAGAGCCCACAGATCTCCCTGGGCAGGTCTGGCTGGAGATTATTAACGAGTCCATTAATGAGCCTGTTTCCACTGCAACAGAATGGGGAGGGAGCTTTTAGCATGTGTGTTGCAAGTAACCCATGGAATTATATAGTCAAGAAAAAAAAAAAAAAAAGGAAGATAAAAAGGAAAGGAACATTCACAAAAATCAGAATAAGAGGAGAGACTCACCCAGATATATTGTGCTATTGGACAGCATCCACAAGCATGCAGAGAAATGCCTTTTTTCCCCCCAAAGATGCTGTCACAGACACCAAAGAGCTCACAAATGCACAAACAAAAAAGATTCAGAAGCACTGCTGGAATGAAGGCATCTGAAACGTGTAATTTCTTTCACTGTCTTCACAATAGTCCAGACATAATTTAGTCTGGATTTCTTCCAGTCCAGATTCACTAATGATACCATGGACTTTAAATGACCCCTCAGACACCAGGAATAATGGATAGCACTAGACCTAGTCAAAAGGAACAGTTTGAAAACTGTGTCAAGTTTAAGGGCATATTTTAACAGTCTTGATCATTTACTGAAGTTTAAAAAAAACCACACAAACGAAACAAAACAACAACAAAAACAAACACCTCTACAACTTTAAGAACCAAATTAATTCTTTAGATTGTCATGATTTAATCCTCCACACTCATTTTATCCCTATTTTTATTAGGTACACAAGTGCCACCTCACCCCCAAAAAAGTACTTATGTAGCTGTGAATGCCCCAAAGCACACAGTGATGGCTCATATGTGAATGGAGACTGAAGAGAATCTGTTTATCAGTCTCTGATGGGCTGCAGTAGCAACTTGATTAGAAAATTACAACTGACACAGTGTTTGGCAGAAGTTTCTAGCTCAGGGTCCTGTCTCTAGCAGCCAAAGCAGAAAAGATATATCTAATTCTACAGAAAATCAAAATGTTTAGAACTCAACCACCTTCTCCCCCTCTACACAATCACATCATCAGTGTAGATTTCCTGTCTTCCCCTGTGTTCCTTTATGGTTCCTTTGCATGGTGACCCCATGGCAGCCTTGCCTGTGCCACTGCAAGATTCCTGCAGGAATCTCATTTCTGGATTCCTGTCCTGAGCTCCAAAACCTGTGTTTTCCAGAGGGTGACAAGCCTATTTGCTATTTGTCATATGCTTGGCCCAGTGGGTGCAAGAGTAAAAATTAAAGTTGTCTGACAACATTCGTCTCTACTCAAGTTCAGCACCCAATTTCTCCACTGGTTTGTGAAACCATCTCACAACATGAGGGCTTTAGCCTTGCTTGTTTTGCACTGGGCTTTTTCTCCATTTTTCTTTCTTTTTGTATAAGCCAGCCCTTAACCCCGTTTTCCCTGAAGGAAATAAAAGAAAGCACCGAGTCATGCTCTGCTTTCCTAGAGAAAGACATTTTCTGCATTATTCTCCTGTCAGTTTTCAAGCTTTGCACAGGAACTGGACCAACATAAACGGTTCTTTCATCAGCTCAGGTACATCCCCAGAGGCTGGGCTATTTGTAGAGTTAAAGATAGCTATTATCAATAAGAAACTTGTCTCCCTTCCCCCTCACTGTACTCTCAGAGCATATCTGGAAGCAGCTCAGTGCTGCAGAGAGACATGACTTCGGAGAGCAAACTGATGAGAAGTGAAAGGAGTTTTCTGTTAAATCAGGGATGGAGAGGAGGGAGAGGAAGAGGGTGGAGGCAGCTGTGGGATTCTCCTGGGACCACACAGAGGGATGTCTGAGCTGGTGCTGCACCCAGCCCTGCAGCTGTGCCTCTGCAGAGTGCCAGGTGAGCTCCTCAATGCAGCAATCCTCGCTGCCAAGGTGCCTGCCCGGCAGCTCCCTGCAGCACGCACACCTCTCCAAACACAAAGATGTGTCCACCACCACACAAAGTGACTCCCATCACTGAGCAGCCAAGCTCTGAGCAGAGCAGAAAGGAGAGAGCTGAGCAGGACTCTGACATCTATCATTTCAGCAATGCAAAAAGGGAAATTGTTCACCATCTCTCACAGCACTCAAAGTGACATCAAATGGACCAGCAAGTGGCAGCTTCAAAGCAGACCAGGAGAGAAGTTTCACACAGCCCTTTGTTAAGCTATGGAGCTGCTTGCCACAGGAGGCTGAGGATGCCAAATACTTACCAGAATTCAGAAAGCAGCTGAAGAAGTTCAGGGGAGAGAAGTTCCACCAAGACAAAGATATTAAGTGTGGTTTAAGCAGCTGCTGAGCTGCAAACTGCTGGGAACCCTTGCCTTGTTCTTCCAACTCTCCCACAAGCATCCATTTCTGACACTGCTGGAGACCAGCATTTCGCAGCTGGACCTTTTTCTGGCTCAGAACAACTGCAGTGGGATCAGCCAAGGAACAGAAAGCACCAGAGCTCTGCAGGGGGTTCCAAAACCATCTCAGAACAGCTGAGAGGGAGAGCTGGCAGAGCATTCAAACTGCCCTGCCCACGACTGCTGTGGGACCGAGATCTAAACTTGTTGGAAGAAAACCTATATGGGGTGGTTAGAAACCTTCACAGAAGGACAGTGCGAGTTAGATTAGCAAAAAGAAGAGTACAACTGCACACTGAGGGAGGCGTAGGAGTAGGGGAACACCACCAGATAAGGTTTTTGTTATATTTGCTTTAAATACATTTTAGACATACATTGCTAAACTCAAGAAGACCTAAACTAAAGTAAGATTATTGTACTCTGGTCAATAACTTATATTAAAAACAAAAAAGTCACTTTTAAAGCCAGCTGAGGATCTCCACAGAGATGCTTACACTGTTTTGATGAAAGCATTTTGAGTTTGTGCTGTTTCCAAAGTCCGGGCCACATCCTGGCACGGAGAAGCCTCAAATGTCTCTGATGTTTCCTCTGTGCTCAGGGAATTTGGAATCGCCAGCCCCTGCAAACACACTGCTCAGACTCCGAGCCGGCCACCTGCGGCTCAAGCACACATCTCCTGCCACTTGAAAGAAGCACACCAAAAAGCTGCTTTCAAAGAAACCCCTCAGGCTGCTGTGTTTGAAGAGGCAGAGACAAAAGCTTTTGCAACCAGTGCCTTCAGAGCCTCCCCTGGGCAGGCGACTGAGCCGCACTTTTCCCCAGGGAACCCATTTTTTCTCCCTTCTGCACCGGTTCCTGCAAAGGACAGCTTTGCTGGCAGCTCAGCCAGGGCTCCTCAGCTGGGGCAGATGGAGCTGGAACTCCTGTTCCCTGCTGGGGGAAGCTCTGCCCCTCTCCTTGCTGCTCCACACCAGGACAGTTACTGCAGGGCACTGAGAACTCAAATCCAACAGGGAAAATCCTCCCTGGAAAGCGCTGGGATACCCAGGAGCAGCTGTGGCTGAGGCTGGGGGTCACTTCCACACAAGGCTCCTTTTCACTGAGGATGCCCAGCTCTGACCTCTGCCAGCCTGAGAATGGTGCCCAGAGCTGCTGGGTCCATAAAATCCAAGGAAGATAAATGTACATCTCACCAGGTGCAACCTAAATGTCAGCACACAAATGTGTCCAGGCATCCCACCTCTCATCTGTCACACCCAAATCCCTTTAAACATCTCCCTCACAGTGTTTCTGGTCTACAGACAGCCTGCAAGCACAACAAAGGCTCTTAGGTGAGGAAATAGCATTGTGATCTTATTCTCTCCTTGGTGTAAATGTCACATCTCGACTTGAGCAATTACAAATAATTGGCTTTGAACAGGCCACGTTTCCTCTCTCAGCCCCTGCTTGTACCACGCTCCATCCTGTTTTGGCCCTAATTATAGAGAATAATAAATCCAGCTAGACAGTGCTTTTCTGAAGAGCAATTTGCTCTGACTTCTCCCAGCACTAATGAGTTTGTTAATAGAGGGATTTTCCCTCTCCCTCCCCTCTTCTAATCCGTTTCCTGAAATAGCACCACACACATCGGCAGCAATCCCCTGCCACAGCAGATGATGCCTCTCCCTGACCCATATTCTCCTCTCCTCCCAGGCAAAGAGAAGCAGAGTGTTGCACCTCCCAACCTTTCTCTTCTTTCAAAGGAGGTGGAAAGCAAGCGTGATTAACAACTGTTTGTTAACGAGCACCAGGAGGATCACCCATTTCACAAGCGAGGCAGGCAGAAACGCTGGGCTGTTCCAGCCTGCCTGGCCAGAACCAGCAGTGGGGCCTGGAAAGCAGCTGAATGCTGGAGAATCAGTTTAGCTGCTGGCCCAAAGGGGAAAAAAACCACAAAAATCTGATCAAAATGTCACCTTTTTTTTTTTTTTTTTTCTGTCGTTGTTGTTTTTCAAAACAAAACTTTAAAGCATCTCATTTATCTGCCCAAATGAAACCTTTCGATTGCCCTACAGGAAATATGTTCTGCCTCAGTCTCCCCTGAGAGCAGCAAAGGACAGGCAGGGGTGGAATTTCTCAAAAGATCAACAGCTTCCACCTCTCCCTTGTTCAATAAAGCCCTGCCAGGAAAAGGGAAATGCAGATTTACTTTCCCCTCTATTTGGAGAAATAAGAGCTGCATCTCTCACTCCTAAAAGGAAACATTTCCTAACAACAAGGACTTTGCCAGTGACTTTCTGAAAATCTCACCCCCAGCTTTTGTCCCCAGCAAATTTAATCAGCATTTACAGGGACGGATGAGAAGCTTCAGTTACTATTAACCCAAATTCAGGAAGAAACCCATTTCATGATACTGAAGGGAAATCACTACACTGGTGGCTTTTCCTACATTGTCTCTGCAAAGTGAATACCAGACCTTGGAATTCCAAACCCCATTTTCTATTTTAAAAAAATGTATTTTGTGTTTTTTGTCTTACAGTTGGAAGTGGTGTCAGAAAAAATTCCCTAAGTTCAACCCAAATTCGTAGACAGTTCCGGTTCCCCTCAACTCTGAATACTCCTGGAGTGTTTTCATGCCTCTTCTGGATCTGGAGACATGTCATAGGTCTGCAGGTATTTCCATTTTCAGATCATTTACAGTCTGAATTTAACCTAAAGCAGCAAGTCTGAGACAAGAAGAGAAGGTCCCTGATGTGATATGTGGGGCAGAGAGGTACCAATGATTCTGAAGATTCCAGTTCTGACTTCACACTGCATTATTTCTCCCCTAAGTCCCTTATTTGACAAAACTATTTTCTCATATCTCTCTGCAACCCATTTATTATCCTCTCTATTAATAAACCCTCCTTCCCTGATGAATCACTGCAATTTATCATTAAATTAGAAGATGAAATGGGTCTTTTTTCTTTAAACAAGGAGATTAACTACTATCAACAGGCTATTTCTCCATTATATAACTCCATCTTCCTCACCAAATGCAGGAGTATCTTTATTTGAAGCAGCCCTAAAGGTGATGCAAGGAGGGAGGGACAATCAGGGAGATGACATCCTGCAATATAAATATATGGATCAACCTGAAAATGACTGTGGAAGACAATCCATGGCATTATGACCATGATTCACTCTGGAGTTTTCTAATAGTGCAACTATGGGGAAAAAAATGTTTAACTTGAATGTGGATGAGACTGCCAGGAGCTGATATGACAAAGCACAGTCTAGACAACAAAACCCATCTCTGCATGCATAGCCCACGGATTAATCACAGCCCAAAAGGTCCCTCAGGAGAAGAATTCAGCTAAATATGAAGCAAACTTCTGCTGGAAACCCATGGCTGCCTCTCACATCCTTTTTGTATCACCCAGGTCGCAGGAGCTGTCCTTCACCAAACTGCTGAACTTCAGCACCACCACAAGCACAGAACCCAGCTCCCCCAGCTCCTCTGAGGCCAGGAAAGGAGGTTTGAGCCTTGTGAGTTTCTCTGCATCATTCCACCCCCTGAACACATCTGTCTGTGAAATTAAAACTGGTTAAATATCATCATATGGTGATGGCTTGGATATGGACAGCTGTATGAGAGGACTGGCAAAGCCCTGGTGTTTTCTGAGGTCTCTTTCTGTCCCAGAAGTGGTGTCAACAAGAGTCAGATCAAGATGTGAGAGGGATGGAGGTCCAGCACACCCCGTGCTCCTCTCCAGGAAACCATTTCACTGCAAGAGCTGCTCATGGCTGGTGGCCTTTGCTGTGAAAGTCAGCCTTGGGGAGGTGCAACAAAAGTCAGCCAGAACTAGGCACCACAGAAAATAAAAACAGAACCCAGTATCATTCCCCAACAATCCCCAGATCCAGCCCCTTCACACACCTGGTAATTTGATTTCTATCTCCAGAATTACAGAAGTTATTTGCTTTGATTCCTGGATGCTAAGGAGATAATCTGTCTTGTGCCCCCACAGGTCTGGCAATACAGAGAGAAGATGGAATTAGGATTTTATGCCACTGTCACTGTTCACCTGTGATGAACTTTCTCCTTTAATGAATACAGGCTTATCAAAGCAAAGGCAGCCCTACCAAGCACCATTCCTCTGTGTCAGTGTGCTCCTCTCCCCAGATGTGATCTCTTCTGGAACAGCTCACTCTGCCTGGGCTATTCACAGGCCCGTGTCAGCTTTCTGCAAAGAAGGAATCTATTAATTCCAAGTAGGGGCTCATTCTCTAAAGAGCTGCTGATGAAATGGAACTGATAAAATGGAGGTAATTTAAAGGTCAGATGAAATCCAGTTCATGTTCATCTTGCTTGTAATGGAACATCACCAAGATGCTTCATCGTCAAAGAGGCATTTATATGTATTTTTATTTTTTAAGAGACCTTGCTTATCTGTCACAGAGACTCTAAACATCTGATAAGAAAACTTCCCACATTAATCTACCCAACAGCTGGCATCCTGCTGCCTGCCTGGGTGTCCCTTTCTGGAAATTAAATCTCCTATCATCTTTTTATCACACTTTGGAGGGAAGAAACGGGAGCCAAATGCAGCGCTCAGATGAGCAGCAGAAGCAAGAGCTGAAACTGATAGGGTTGCATTAATTCAGGCATGCAAGACAAGGCACTGCTGCCCTCAGAACATTCCTGCCCCTTTGCTTTCTGTGCCCAGTTAAAAATTTTGGAGGTGGACTCCTCAGAGAGGGGAAGGTCCCTTTCCTTGGCAAGACTGTAGTTGCTGAGGTGCTCTAGAGCCCAAGTGAGCAGGGATTTCTGTGCCATGAAATCCAATCCACACTCTTTCCCTCATCTTTTACACACCCTGCCTGAGCTCAGCAGTGTCCAACGAGCGCACTGAGAGTACACAGAGGAACTGGGTCTCTCTGCACCACCTGAAGCTTCTTTGCTGGTAGCAGAATTCAATTGGTAGCTGGTACAGAGAAACCTTCCCTCACCGATGGATGAAACAGAGCTCATCTGGCTGCTCTGTTTCCTACTGCAGCAAAAAACTGTTGCAGTGGGATCTCTCCTTCCCTCCAGTCTATTCTCTGCCTCCATCCTTCATGTGCTCCTCCCCCAATCCCTATAATTAATATTAAACGTTACAGTTTTGTCCTATTAACACAAATTGGCCTTTCCAGAGGCAGATTAAAGAGTTTCCACTGGGGATTTCTTCTCTGCTTTACAATTTGCCTTCTGTGATCAGTGCTGTCTATGTCTCTCACTAGCTCCTAAGGGGAAAGGAGTGGGAGGGAAAGAGAAGACAAACACTTATTAGCAACTCCTTTGAAGAGCTGGAGATTGTGAATTAAACTGATTATTAACTCCCATCATACCAACGAGGCAAGTTCCCCTTTTCTCCTTCCTTCTGTTCCTCCTCTGGGAATGGTAATTGGTAACCACACAAGTTGTGTGCATAAAGTTTCACCTAAATCATTTACAGGGCAGCATAAACCAACAAACTCTCTCTTCATTTCTTTGGGGAAGGGAGTTTTTGTTGCTCAGTGAGAAACAAAGGCACAGAAAATAGACATAGACACGTAGACTTACATAGACATGCAAGTGTGAGGTGTTGGCACATTCCCAGCTGCATGACCCTTCTAGTTTGATGCTGGGAACAGGAAAGAAACCCACATGTCAGCCCTGAGGCAGCTCGAGTTCCCTTCCCAAATGGGTCCTCAGTGATATTTTAGTCCTGAATCCTCAAGGGGCACGTAGGGACAGACCTGACTCATCAGACATTTGTCACTTGCAGTCACCATCACCAGGGCTGGCAGAGGTACCACACTCATAGCATCACACACAAACCCAGGCACCACCACAGCCAAACTCCTCCAAACCCTCACTCTGACTCCTCACTAACACAAGTCCAAGAGAGCAAGAGGTGTTCAAAATCTTTGGGCACCTACAAATTTGGTAATCTCTCAAATACCCCCACACCCACATCACTTGTGCCTTTCCCAGAGGTTCTCCTTCCTCAGAGCACCAGCTCCACAGGAGGGTCTGGCCAGCTGCTGCCACTGAGGGCTTTGGACATGAAATAAAACATCTTTGAGCCTGTCAAGGCAAGTGGAAAGGAGCACAAGTGTTATCTGGCTTATTAAAACATTTCATAAGTAAATGACTGTGGTGGTAAATGGATAACTGAATTTAGTCACAACAGCACCAAGAAAGCCTGGCCAGTGACAACTCACTGTGACAGCTCACCGTACTAATTAAGAAACAGCAGCATAATGAGATGTACAATCTATTAAATAAGATGCGTGTTTACAGTGAATAAGCTATTTATAATCAAGTTGCATTTATTTAGTGTACAGCAAGCCTCTTATAAAATCTGAATTAAATGCAGAACTACCTGTAGACGCATGGCATTTATTTAAGATGTTTCAGGATGCAGCAGCTTTTTCAGCAAAGGGAACTTAATCAGTCCCTGGAGCTTTCCCTTCCTGTGCTAGGACAAGGCAAGAGCAGCTGTATTGATTTCTAGCATCCAGCCCTGCCACGTGAGCCGCTTTATTGGACCAACAAACTGTTTAACAGACAAGGTCCCAGAGGCCCCAGGTTCTATCCAGGAGTATGGGCACACCCTCTATGGATAGCTGGTGTAATGTTAACTGGAATTTATTAGATAATAAATACATCACATCACCCAGTGCCAGGAGCAGATCCCACATGTCAGACTGCCCAAAATCCACTGTAACATCCCGTTCCATTTAATACTTTGTCTGCCTTCTGTTATGGCAATTTCATACTGGATTCCTCTTCAGCCTTCCACCAAAATAGAGCAGACTCTCTGAGGAAAAGACAGTGCTTTACCAATGTTGAAAAAGCATCTTCTGTATCATTTCTATAGGCACTAACCTGTTCCCAGTGATTCTGAATGAAGAGTTAAATCCAGAGGGCTCTCTTACACTTCCCAGTGAGACCTGTCCAACTTCAGCCAAGCTTGAGTCCTTGGAAAGCCTCATTTCCCAAAAGCTCATAGAAGTTCTCAGAACTTTCTTCTCCCTTGCAATTGGAGCATGAGCACATCCTTGGGAGAGCAAAGACTAACCCAGATGTAATCGACACAGTCTCCAAGTTCCCATATCCAAGATTTTGGAGCTTTCTGGAATGCTGAGACATGCAAGAGACTTTTCCAGGATTCCCTGGATTTTTGAGGAACATCAGCTAAATGAGAAGTGGCCCAGCTCCAGGATCTGGAGACTATTTGAATGTGGGATAAGGATCAAGTAATCACCCTGGCAGTTCACCTCTGGAAGCCTTGACATCATTCAAATCTCCAATGCCAATTCTTTATCCAAAGAATTACCCAGAGGAATTCAATAAACTGGACACAGCTTCAACTCACAGACTTTAGAACTGGAGTATTTTCCTGTTTAAAAGTCTGGGGACCATAAGTTTTTCTAAAGAGACGGTTGCCACTTTTATGTGGCAGAAACAGACTTTGGAAGTTCTCTGATATTCCTGGGAATGAATATGAATATCCTTGAGACAGGACATGTGGCACAGCTCAGATTTGAAGGTACTTTCCCTGTGAGCCTCCAGAGAATAGCTTGAAGATACAAAAAAAGAGTGTGTATATATATTATATATATATATTATATATATATGTATGTAAATGCAGTATTTTTTTATATGTGTATATATATATTAAAATATTTTGGTGATTCTTTCACAGAAAATTTGGCCACCTCTCAAATACCAAGGGAAATATTTCAGAATAGCTGGTGCCGATGCAATAAAGCTCTCCAAAATTTATTTCAGTAACCAAGCTCTGGCTCTTTGACAGAGTTCTTTCTCTTGAAATATTCCGAGTACAAAGAGTGCAATACCAGAAATATCTCCAGTGTTTTTGTCCAAACAGGAGTCAGGTGATTGTGTCCAAAGTTCTGTTTCTCCCTAATATTGAATTAAGCTGTTTCAAACCAAGGCTACTCCCTCCTTTACTCTCCCTATCACAGCCTACAATGTCGAATAAAATTCTCTAACAATTGAAGGGGCTTCTTTTCCCATGCGTAAGTTATCTGGGAGGAGAAGGGGAGCTTTATTTCCATGAGGAGAAGTCTCTCCTAGACCACGCCGAGATGGAGAGTTAAAAAGCTGAGTTACATTTGCACTTCCACGAGCAAGCAGAAATGTGCAGGGACAGGTTTTGGTCTCTGTCACGTTCAGACAATGAGCCAAAGGAGAACACGGCATCACAGGCTCCTCCAGTCCCCTTTGAAAGCTGCCCATTGCTTTGATTTACTGCTTTTTGTTTCCAGACAGCAGCTCCATAGACTCGGTAATCAGGCAGCAAATGCAAAGTGAGGCCACGTCTGGTCATAGGCACGGAGATTTAATGAGAGGATTGTGATTCCCATGTCTCAGCCAAGCTGTTTCTCACTCCCAGTGTTTCCATGTCTTCCCTGAAATCTAACAAAGCCTTTTCTCTTTGCACAGACTACATAAATCACTTCTGTTCAGTTCAATTGCCTTGGCAGAGAACTATTTTCATGGGGAGGGAAAGCTATAGAAGACAAAAATGCCAACATAGTGCAACATGGTGAACAGACTGGAGCTTCTTGTCTCTGATTTGTCCAAAGGAAAAATTCACAGTAACACTCCAACATTTTACTATAAAGAATTGTACAGACGCTTGGGAGAAAAAGAATCAGAGCTAGTGTGTTTTACAAAAGAAAAAAATCCATTCTGTTTACATCCTGAATTTTTTGCTCCCATTCCTTTCAATAAATACAAGCCACTGATGCTTGCAGGGATTTGCAAAAGCTTTGCAATGTTGGGCTTTGCCAGCGCACAGCATGTAAAGGCAGCAACAGAGCAATGCTGCAAAACTTGCAAGCAGCAGCACTTTGGTTTTTGTGTCAGCTGAAGTGCAGACACAGAAGCTGTCTGCCTGGAGAGCCATTAGAACTCGTCGTGATTTAAATATTTTGAAGAGGGAGGAGAGCTTTGGTTCTGGCAGAAAAAGCTATCTTGTAGTTAGAGCAAAAAGAATTGTGATCTAAGATTCTCCAACACACACCTGTAAGAATACTGCTGTGCAGGAGGAAGTTAATCACTGGTATTTTAGGAAAATCAAGGAATTCCATTAATTAATGGTGGCAGTCATTTCGAGGAGGAGCTTTATCAAGTGCTCTGATCAAGCAGAGCTTGTGAAGGCTCTCACAGAGGAGCATTCCCTCCATTCACATTTGGCAGAGGATAAACCAGCGCTGAGAGCTGCCAAATTCCCTTTCCTGAACCCAACGAGCGGCCCATGCTAATCCCCCTCCCCAGCTGGTGAATCACTTGTATCTCACAAAACGCTGGAATCAGAGCTCACCGAACAAACTTTGCAGCACTCCTGAGGGTGGCAGGGGGGGAATTTTGTCCAAGCCCTGGGCGAACACTGAGCTGAGGGAGGGCATGAAAGAGGCCTCGTACCTGTCAGGGTTGAGCTCAGCAAGCTGCAAATACATAGCCCGAGGCAATAAATAACAAGCAACTTAGTAAATGTGTTAAATTCTCTGTTCTCTGTCTTTCACCTGAGGCATGAGATATCTCACCTGAGGCAAGGATTTTAGGTGAGGTAAGCATCTCAACTCACACAGCCCAGCTGGGATTTTCAAATGGCACCTTTCACCTCCCTCTAGGACTTTCAGAAACAGTTATCAGTAAATCTAGTGCAGAGGTGTCCCTACCAACCCAGCCCTACATCAGCTCTCTCTGCCTGAAATACAGGAGCAAAAGCAAGGTGGTTTTGTGAAGACCAAACAAGGGACTCAGCTGAGTGATGCTCAGGAAAATTTCTGCAAGTCCACAGGGCCACAGTTTCCAACAATAAAATAAAACACAACTGGATAATAAATCCTTTGCCTAAGTACCTCTCAAAATCCCTGCTTACCCCACTAGGGAAGGTGCTTTGGATGGCAGCCAGAGCTGCCACTCCCCTGAGTAAAGCAACTTGGACAAATTCAAGAGGACTGTGATACTGAAGGAACAATCACACTCCACCAGAGGGAAGTCCCTACTGACACATGCCACCTCAGCAGTGCTGGCAAGCCTGGAGGCACCTCAGATGAGTGAAAAGCCCCTTCTTTTGCTAATGCAATGTGAAACTCACCCTACCATCAACACTTTCCGCAACGGAGATCCTTAACAGGAGCGGTTCCATACCTTCCCCTCAAAGCCAAAAGGCTTCATTAAAATGGATGGAGGATCAACCCCTTTGCAACTTAAAAGAGGAGGAATCCCCTACAATGCTTCTTTTTGTCCTTTAGATGTCTGACATGCAAATATTTCTATTGCCAAAAGCTTAAAAAACAGTAAAAATAATCAAAAATATGCAGATTGTTTCTTTCACTCCAGAAGATAAATTTTGCTGCTTGGCCCTGTGAGTGAATTGGGGCGTGTGAGAGGGTGCTCCAGTATCTAGGCTTCAAATCTGGACACTGAGGGGCACTTCAGCATCGCAGGCCGTTGTCTCTCAATTTCCTTTCCAAGTCTGTCGTTTGCAGTCAAACTTTTCCTCTGAAAAGTTCCACTTCTTGGTGTTTCCCACATTCACTCAATTGAATTCACGAGACAAGTGAAGTGATGAAAGTGTTCAAAGTATTTATTTCCATTTATTCCCCCTTTATCTTCCTATATCTTTTTGAGTTGGGGCTTTTTTTGGAGATGTGTGG
The DNA here is from genome assembly GCA_034509425.1 of Eopsaltria australis. Taxonomy (NCBI): domain Eukaryota; kingdom Metazoa; phylum Chordata; class Aves; order Passeriformes; family Petroicidae; genus Eopsaltria; species Eopsaltria australis. The sequence goes on along the minus strand of JAVTVJ010000090.1, from coordinate 1,026,190 downwards.
GGGGTTTTTTTATTGAGTGATTGTTGTTTGGTTTGTTTTTATTCCAAGAGAACAGGAATGAAGAGGGTGATGCGAATAGCTCTAGGTCTGCCCTGTATTCTCCTATACCTCGGAAAAACGTGGTGCCTGCTCACATCAAAATAAATAGAGAGTTTCTCTCATTTAAAAGCAAGATGAAGGGCAGGAAAGTTCAATTTCCCACAGCACCTGAGGGCAGCTAAGGAGGAGCAATGGGCTTCACAACACTAAAAGCTAAGAGAATATTTCCAACAACTGGGGAATGCTCAACGCCCAACAAATTCTGGCAAGACTTGCTATAAAAGTAACTTTGGCTTCTTTTTCATTCACATGGTAATGTAATAAAAAAAAGTTGTATTGGTCAAGATCTTTGAAAGAAATAGTACTTCTGGATTTTCTGGGGTCGCCTGGTAATGTTCTGTACAGGTGAGTGCCCAGGAGTGGGAAGGTCAAGGACAACCCATGGAACTGCTCTGCCAGCAGAGGAAGTTGTAGGGCAGAACCTCAAATATTGTCAGACCTGTAGTTTTTAAAACATGTGACATAACAGACCATCAAACAGTGATATTTGTTCTGAATTTCAGTCCGAAATCCACAAATCCCTCACCTCCATCCCATGTAGCCTTCCAGTCTTGGGCTGCTGAATTTCCTATGCAAGACACCAGTGGTTATCTTCCAAAGAGTCAATGCATGTCAAAAGAGAATTTATCAAGATTTTCATCAGAGTTTAATTTTAAAAATATTTTTAGAGTGTGGATACTTCCAAAAGTAGTGGAAGATGGACCTTTGTATTAGTTCTAGTGAATTCTTTCAACTGTACACCTTTTAAATAAAGAATCTTGACCGAACACTTTATAAATTATTGCAGAAACGCTTTATGGTGTTATTTTACCAGCAATTATTTTCTTTAAAAAAAAAAAGAATTCCAAGTTCTGAAGTTTCTAAGAAAATTGTATTTACTTGAACCATCTTGCATAGAAATAGCTTACTCGACATGGAAATTAGCTGAATAGGAAATTACTTTATAGAACCCTTTGTAAAATTCTGTGACCTTAACTCTAATTTAAAATTTGTTTTTCATTTGTTCAGTGTCAAAAAGGCAAGTAGTGCTGCTGTAGCAATTTGAATCTCTGCCTTGGGAAGCACAATCCAAGTTCTTGGGGCACTGTTTCCTCATTAGCCATTCTCCAAAGAACAAACTGACAATAATGGATTTAGCATTCCCAAGGTAATGCTGAGTGTACTTTACTGCTGTGCTGGCCACCTCTTCACCAAAAATCCTGTCATTTTTCTGGGGAAGGAAGGCAGCGCATGGTCAACTTGAAGGAGTTCATCACCACAATGAATTTATTATCACATTTTGAATTTTGAAAAGGCAAGAAAAAGAAACTAAAAACTACTCTACCTGCTATAAAATCCAGAGGTGGAAATCAGATCAGGAATTTAATCAACTTGCAGTTGTGAATGAATCTTTAGGTTAATTCTTAGCATAGAGTGCGTGGTCACCTCATTACAGATTTCCCAGGCCAGCTGTTCTCCTTGTCTTTAAGCAATTCTATCAACTGTGAAAAACAAAACGAAGCCACAGCCTACCAGGAAGAACAGTTCTCTTCACAGAGAAGAATTTCACATGCATTGTGTGAAGGGAAAGGATCAGGGAGGAGCCACATGAAGGAAACTGGAGAAGCAGATATTCCCTGGCTTTTATCAGACCTCATGCACACCCTTCCCAGCAGATGGCCCCAAGTTTTAGTTCTGTGCTGAAAAACAAATTAAAACCATTATCTTTGTGGTGTCTTATATTGAAGAGAATCCATCACTCACAGCCCAGAGAGAAGATGACAAAGAATCTTCCCAGACAATTTCACCTACAAGCGAGTTTTACAAGACTCATCTACCTTGAAACTAAAAACAAGATGAACATGCAGCAGGTAATTCTAATTTTAAGAGCCTCATTTGACATCATAAGTTATCTTCAACTCTGTAATTTGTACAAGTGCCACCAGGGAAAGACAAATGCCTTTCAAAACCATTTGGACTCTGCTTGAAAAGCAGCAGACCTGGCAAGTGAACCTTTCCCCTAAAAAAATAAATCATAAACCACTGCAGCAAAACGGAGCAGAAAGCTAAAACCTGACCTAAGAGCAAGCCAGGACAAACCCAGGGAGAGAAGTACCTGATGACAAGGTTGACTTAAAGTAACAATGACAAAATTGGCTTCCAGCCATTATTCAATCTCCAGAACCATTTCCAGTTTATCTGCCCTTAACTTCTTGGAGAACAGAAGAAAATCTAAATATCTGGCATGGTATGGAACAAATGTGGGAAACTTCATCACAGTTATCTACAGGTGAAAGAATATCAGGGACTACAGAACACAGAAACTATAGAGGGGCGTCAGTGAGGCTGTTTCTGGAATCACTGGTGTTACATTAGAGTATGTGAATTCCAAGGATCTGAAATCATCCTGACCAAGGCCTGAGGTGTTCACATAGCAGGTACAGGGCACTGTACCAAGGCTGATTAGCAAGCAGTTAAGGTTGAGATAGCACAGCATAGACAAAAGTGTAAAGCAGAATGTGTGGGCACCTTTGGGATCATCCTGATAAGACATGCAAACCCTATACCCCTTAAATTCACATTTATTTTGTTTTTAATCCCTGGTCTAAATCACCTCAATGCCTAGACCTGCTCCAAATATCTCTTGCAACCTGACTTTGCCTCCATTTCCCCAAGTGTCAAAGCAAATAATGTTCCTGCTGCTCTCCAGTAGGAAGAAATATTTGAATATCAGCAGAAGAGTCCTTGGGCTGCCTGGTCACCATCACCACCAGGAGAGATGACAGCAAAGCAGAGAAGTTCTTCCCCTGGGAAAAGAAGTTCTGAGACCCTTCAACAGTAACAGCCAAGAAGACTCTTTATCCTACATATACACATATTTATCTGCTTTTTTGGTCTTAAGCACAGCCCCCCTGCTCTCCTAACCCAAGAGAGTGCAAGGACAGCAAGTGGGGACAAGAGGAGACAAGCCCAGATACCTTTGGTGCAAAGATCAAACTTGCAAGCAAGGGAAATATCACATGAGACATTCATATCTCCTACAGAGCCCATTTCCATTTCTAAGGGAACAAGAAGGCTGACAGCCTCTACAATTAACCCACAGATGCCAAGAGATGGTTCAGCTTCCTGCTCTTTGTAATGGTTCCCAGTAAAAAAAAATCAGGGAAAGACCATTCTTCTTCTGCTGTGTGGGTCTTGTTAACACTCTCAGTCTGGAGCTCCTCCTCTGGTCTGTCAGCACACAGGGGGCTGGAAAAGCACTGTGACAGAGGCTCATCCATGTGGGGATAAATGTCAGGAGAGAAGGGACAGCAAGGAGCAGGCAGGAAATGCTGCATGGAATCACGTCCCCAGGAATCTCCATGAGGTGAAATCAGAGCCTGTTATTAATCTATCCAGACACCGAGACCCAGGAGCTGGAGTAAATCTGATTAAATTCCCACTGTACCAGTGGCTAGAAGCCAAGCAGGTCTTTCTTTTCTTTTGAATGGTGACCCAAAGGATATTTCTGTCTGCTTCACTAAGTCAACACACTGCTTTAAAACAAAAAAAAAAAAAAAAGGGCTGGAGACCAAGAACATCAGATGAATTCTAGTATGGCAGTAAGGTCCTTTGAGATGCAACTCAAAGGGAGAAGAAAAACTTAGTTATTTCCTAGCCTGGAGGGGCTACAATAGTGTTGGAGAAAGCAGTCCTCCTCCACCCTTCAACGTGGGTTAGGAAGAGTCCTTGAACAGATTACAGACAGCCAAACAGGGGTTAAAAGCAAATCTCTACCGTGGGGAGTTTTACAAAGCACTGGACAAGTAAACAAACCAAAACTTAAAGAAGAATAATCCTATTACAACAGGACAATAGAGAAAGGAAAAAAAAATCCTGGATTATTTAGGAGAGCTAAGTTTTTCAATTCTCAGAAGTTGAAGAGAAGCCGAGCAGAGTGACACGCTGCCAAAGTGACCAAGGAGCCCAATCCTCCCGCCCGACCACCAGCTCAGCACCCTGCAGGCACCCTGGAGCTGGGATAAGAAACTACTGAATGCTCCTTACCTGCCCTGGCCTTGCTGGCTCTGGTGTTTGCCAAAGCTCTTTGAAAAACCAAATGCAAAAGACCGAAAAAACCCAATCAAATAAAACAAAGAGAAAAAGAAAAAAATTAATAAACCAAAGCTAAATGACAAAAGAAACACAACACAGAGATGTTCCTTAAAAGCCAACAGCAACACACGTCAGCTGCCAGCCAAGCAGCTCTTCCACGAAATGGAGATTTAAGGCACGTTTCGCTTGCCTTGTCAAGGGAGACGATTTCAGAGACTTCTTAAAAAAGACAGCAATTCGGGTTAAAAATTGAAATAAACCAAAACGTATCAGCGCTTTAAAGGTTAACGGCCTCTGCTGAACAACACGCGTTTATCCAACCACGTCCTACAGTAGTTTTTTCAGCCCCGAGACCAATGAGCACAGCTAAGAGGAGGGCCTTGGGATGGTGGAGAGGCTGAGTTACCCCCTCCCCTCTGCCTTCCCTCTCTCCACCTTCCCCCTCCTTTTTTTCCCTTTTTTTCTCTCTCTCTGTTGGTTTTTTTTTTTTTTTTAGTTTAGTAAATTAATGCAGCAAGAAACTCCCAAGATCTGGCGAGTCCTAGCAGGAGAGAGAGGGCAGAGGGGAGATGAGATGCATTAGGAGGACACTGAGCCACTTTCTTTCCGAGCACAATGGAAGTGCTTCCCAAGAAACTTCCCCTTTGCTCCCCTCCGCTCTAGCCCTGAGCAATGGGACACCTTCCCTACAGCAGCAATAACTTATCCGGGAGGAAAACAGCCCAGGAAGCAGGAATCAACAGCAGCCAAACGGCGGGCAAGAGAGCGACACAACCGGGACTGCAGCAAGGCTCCACACTGACAAATTCCTCTGGATGTAATTAGGAAGACAAACCCGGCCAGCAGCGGAGATTAAGCCCCGTGTTGTTGAGGGTCGCCGTCCCCCCCTCCCGCCTCACCCCCAGCGCCCTGATGGCAAACCTACACCCGCTGCGTCCGCCCCTGTCGCCAGCCTGATGTCCGGAGCGACATCCCGCTGAAGGGAGGGTTCCGTGCGGGCAGCCCGGAGCCCCGGCCCCGAGCAGCACTGCAGTGGCGGTGGCGGGGGCCCCGGCGGAGGAGGGACGAGCCGAGGCGGCGGCGGAGCGGAGGCGCCGCTGTCCGCGGTGCTGAGCGGGGCGCACCGGGCGCTGTCCGGGTGCTGATCCCGCCCGCCGCTGGCCGCGGTGCTGAGCGGAGCCGTGCCAGGGGTGCTGCTCTTCCCCCACCGCTGCTCCCCAAGTGCTCGCTTACTTTATTGGCCAACCCCACCGGCCCACCTCTCACGGAGTACAAAAAAAAGCCAACAACAGCGAGAGCTGGAAAAATGTGCAACGTCAACGCGCTCGGAGTCTACGTGTGGGAGACGATCGTTTTCTTCAGGTAAGGCTCGGCTTTACGGGAGAGCGCGGCCAGGCTGAGCGCCGTGCCCAGCCCAGCTCGGGGCACAGCCCCTGGGCACAATGACCGTCCCCTGCCCTGAGCTGCCCTTTGCCTTCCCTCGGTGCCCCGGGCTGGCTCCTGCACAGCCCCGGGCTCGGGACGCTCCGAGGCTCGGGGAGTTACTCCGGTTAATTAGCACCGCAATCTCGCTAACCGCAGTGCTGAAAACACCAAGCCCGGCTGCTTGCAAAGTGACAGCTAGTGGCGGCTGGCAATGCTGCACTTGAATTTGCCCGGGTAAATATTCCCACCTCGCCCCCTCCCCACGATCAGATTGCAGGTGAGTTCCATGGGATGCTTTCACTGCCTGCCTATGAGGGCTCACCCTCTATCCTCACCTGGCTGCATTTAAAATCACTGAAAGCAAAGAATTATCTCCTTCCTTCCCAACTTATTTTTTCCTTCCATGTTATTTAGAAATTTCTTTCTTTACAGAAACTAAACAAAAGCCAAAGAGGATGGGGGGTTCTTTTCCCAGTTGTGCCCAGCTGTATTTTGACTCTGGTTTAGGTGTGTTCAGTTTCTCATTAAGGCTAAGATAGAAGGAACAGCTTTAGTCTTAAAGAATTGTTTCTTGTCTATCTACCCTTGCAATACTTTTCAAAAAAAATATTGGAAGGTAGAAGCAGCTATATTTCAATGAAAAAAATGCAGCCTGCTATAGCAAGTGAGAGATACCAGACACAGGCAGTTGGAGAAAAAAACCCCGTTTCATGACCTGAACTTGCTCATCAGTCTCAGCCTTCATTTCAGTTGCGTGTTTTGTACTTCTGTGTTTTGCCAAAGTCTCATCTTGTAGTTTAATGTGAAAACACAGCCGTTATTTGCATAAAATCACTGGTGCAATACTTGTTGTTTTATGAATCACAGTAGCAGACGTGCCGATATGGGCCAGACTTTGAGCCACCATTCTCTTTCCTTTTGAACACAAAAGTCTTTCTAGGTATAAAAGATGGAATATCCCCACTTTTTTCTGTAATTCCACAGAAATTCAGAGACAGCAAGATTGTCTCATGAACTCAAAGCAGCAAATGTTTATGTTAGGTGAAACAAGAGTTCTAGAAATAACTAAAATCACCAATCTCTGAGAAGCAGTGCCCAACAACCAACACTTCAGAGCCATCCTTTCTCATCTTAGTCACAAGTGTATTGCAACCCTGCATGGCACAGTGGGATGGGCCGGCAGGGAGCAAATGGATGTGCAATAAACTCTTAGTTCAACAGTGGGGAAGCATTGGGTTAAAAAGAAAACCAAAACAAGCAAGACTAAACAACACAAACACCAGAAAGCAAAAGGAAAATCAAATAACTGAAAAAAAAAAAAAAAAAAAAGAGTATTTCCAGGCTTGCATTTGCTATGGCCCTGGTGCTGAAGCCTCTGCCCAGGTCTCCTCTGAGATGTCTGAACAGTGAAATTGATGCTCACTCGTCCTGCAGATCCTGCTCACACTTGTGCTTCACATGACACGTGTGAGCACGGGCAGGTTCCCAGCACATCAATCACAGTCCTGGGCATTCAAAGCTCTGGTAAACAAGTCATTTCAGATTCTAATGCAAAGGTTTGTAATGTTGTAAATTATACACCAACATATGTGGTGTTACATCATATTGCATCCAAAAGGTATTTCTGGAACTTTAATTTCCCCAAAAGCAACAATTAAGAATATTTGAAAATGCTTTAATTCAATTACAAGGAAGGGATGAAATCAAATTGGTTTATATACTGCAATCATTTTTGAAATACAAAAAAAAAATCCCCACCAAACAAAAAACCAATCAGTAATTCCTGCTCAAAAGTGACTCTACGCAATGTTTTTCTGTTTTTCTCTCCCGCTTTGTGTTATGTGTCCAATTTATTACAGGCCAAAAATCTACCAGCCCTTCTAGTCCAGGAATAGCTTTGCTATTTCAGTTTCAGTAAAAGAAGTTTATTAATTAACAGTCATTCATAAATTTAGTGTGCCAATTACTCCTGCACTCAGTCATACACCATGTTTAACAAACCCAAAGCTGATAATCCAATAATCCATAAGAGAAGTATGCATTACTTTAAATTACAGAGTGCACCACGCTTTATTGTCAGCCTGTCAAAAATATTCTGGAAAGAGGATCCATTATGTGTTAGCACATATAAACACACAAATATTAAAAAAAAAAAAAAAAAAAAAAAAAAAAGGAAAGAATATCTAATGTTCCAAGGAAAATTATATACAGCCAATATAGGAAAATAAGCCAATATAGAAAATAAGGCTAGATTTGTTGCTTAACAAAAATGTCCTCCACCAGCCTTTTAAAAAACAAGACCCCATGGGAAAGAGTAGCAGCTGGTGTGTGAATGCAAACATTATGGTATTGCCAATATGATATTTGTTTCTGTTCCAGTTGGGGTGTTTTAGCAGGAATTTGTGGTACGTGGCTTATTCTGACATGCCTTTCTTTATGGAAGGGCCCTTCCCGTCCTGCTCCCTGCCTCCTCAGACTGCAGTCCCTTGGCTGTGACTAAGGCTTTTACTGGGAACCTGGACACAGGCAGGGATGGGAGCTGGGTTGGGGTGGGAGATGAAGATAGCTTGTTTGACTGAGATCTCCTTGCAGGTATCTAGGTAAAGCAAAGTGCTAGTTCATTAAAATAAACTGAACAATTTGGGGCAATACTGGACATGGGGATTTCCAGATGTCCTGTTTATATCTGTGGAGACATTTACAATCAATCACTCTCCCAAAGTCTAACTACACACACTGAATGTTCAGTTATGAATTCCTTCATGCAGAACAAAATGCTCCCTTATCCTGTGATGATCTCACCTGAACTTTCTGTTGTACCAATAAATTTTAATAGCTGTAATGGTCCAGAAACACCACTGCATAAGCTGGAGGTAGGAATGCACCTTGTCAAATTAGGAGAGAAATGATGCCCTAGAACTGACGCCTCACCCAAATGGACACTGTTCTGTGAGGCCTTGAAAATCTTTGGGCCTGATTTTGGTCCTAATATCAGGAATCAGCAGCACGACCTTCATGACTCAAGATGAGAGTTGGCCCCTTCTGAACAGTAATCTGTCAGCAAGCAGGAGTGATTCAAGGCAACTGCTCCAAGTGAGTCACAGGCTCAAAGTTGCTGCCAGCCTCAGTCCCTATTGGATTGCTCCAACTGGCGTGTTTATATTCCCTCCTGTCAGCAACAGAGCTCTTCATTGCCAGCTTTTAAAACGAGAAGGTGCCACTGTGAACACGATGCCTCAACTTTGTGGGGAAGGAAAAAAAAAACATGAACAAACCTTCTCCTAAAACAGTCTTGGCAAGTAAAGGGGGTGATTGGAGAGCTGCTGGTTTCATCTCCTTGAAAATACCACAAGAGAAAAGGCAAAGGAAGAAAGAGAAAAATAATCTGCACCATATCTCTGAGGCTCCTGCTAAAGCTCTGCAGGGAGAGGTAGCATTACAGAGTGAAGCACTAACCAGAGACTTCCAGGGCCACAAGATAAACAATGTGGCAGATATTCTCAATAATCACAGAATATTTTCCCCATGCTAACTAAAATCTACTAGAAGTTGTGCCTTATGACCTGTTGTGTCTCTGCAGAGTCCGTCATCTCCATGAAATAAAAATGATTTAACAAAGTCTTGGATCAGAGGGCTCTAAGGATACTCTTTAGCTGCTTTGGTCTGCAACCTTTAATAGCCCCATTAGAGACCCTGTTAAAAGGGTTACATGGCCAAGGTTTGAAAATGTGGCAATGTAGACAATTCTAGAAATCATTATAAATCAGTCTGCAAAGAAATATTAATATGGTGTCATCGCAGTAAAAGCACAAAATATCTGGGACCCTGCCTTCTGCAGGGGCTTTGATCCATCCATCCTGACTCTTGCATTTTAGACAATTAAGACAAATCAACATAAACTACACAAAACATTTTCTAACAGCCTTGTCTTAACGTTCTTCTTAGACAAACAGCTGCCTTAGAAAACTCCAGACCTTCTTAGTGGATGGTTCAGAGCAATAGACAGGCTCCACAAACGTCTCTAAAAAAACCCACTCTTTTCCCCCCACCTTAGGCTGGGTACAAAGAGCAGGAAAACCCTAAATAACCAACTTATTTATCAAAACCATCACAGGGAATGTTGCAGTTTCTCACATGGACTCATAAAATATCCTTGGTCTCTGAGGCACTGGTGCTGTGCAGATCTGAGGTAGTGTAGACTGTCTGTCCACCTTGGCTCGCTGTGAACATTACCCCACACTGCAGCAAGTTCCACTGGCAGAGCAGAGATTTGCTGTTCAAATACCTGAGAGCAGCTGCTTCTGGGAAGAGATCGAGATGTGGAAGGAATGGTGAAACCCTGCTCTAACAGGAAGGCACTACGGAGACCTCCTTCAAAACCAAGAATTTAGGCACGGGAATTTTTATTCTCCTTCTCCCATGGGAGGTGTTGGAGACCCTTAGGTATGAAGCAGGTCAGCAATTCTCCAACTGAGTGTCCCAGATTTAACAGCACAGGAAAAGGCTCAGGAAGTTCCCTCTGCTGCTGCCCAAGTGATTCCAGCCAGAAAAGAAAGCTCTCGTAAGCAACAGCACAGGGCAGCTCCCCCTGGTCCTGGGCAAGCACATCCCTTGTGAGCTTAAGAAATTCATCTCACCAAACCCTCATGAGCTGACCTGGATCAAAAAGGATCCCAACATCTGAATTAAGAAGTTAATCAATGTCCAAAATTAAATTACTTTATTATCCCAGCAAGCAGCAATCATTCATCTGCAATAGGAAATCAGCAGACAGGCCTGTTCTCATTTCATCCCAGCATGCAGGTTGAAAGGACTCTCCAAATTCCAGTGTCAAGAACAAGATGTCAGACCACTTAATGAATATAATTGCTATTTAGGCACTGATGAAAGACAAGGGTCTTCAAAAAATAAATCATGCTCTAAAAATCACTACATCCACATCAAAGTCACAACATTTAATTATGTCAAATCACCTCACCTATTCTCACTTGCTTACTTCCTATAAACTGGAGCTTTTCTGATATCCCAAAGTGATCAGTGTTAAGACAACAGACAGGCTGTTTACAAATTATGACTTCCATCTGGTTTACTTGGCTTTATCAGCTCTCTCCCTTGTGGCACATTAAATCAGGATTTCACTATATCCAGTAAATGACCCTTTTGCTCTCATTACCTGGCATCTTCCTACTGACCTTGATCTATCAGCAACAGCACAAATTATTGCTATTCTTACGAACTATGGTTACATTTGTGCACCTCACACCTTCCAAGAGCAAGGGTTCATCATAAGCTTTTAAAAGCTAAAAATGTCATTCCAGCACACCCTCCCTGCCATAGCTTGATTCAATATTTTGATGGATGAAAAAAGTAATTCCAAGAACTTTGGATAACTTTAGTTTGGAAAAAATAAATCCAGCAAAATTACAAAAAGCCAAACCAACAACACACCAAAACCCAACACCAGCTTGGGATAAATGAAGCAAAAAGGAAGGAGTGAGAGAAGCAGGAATTCCAATTCCTCCTGCAAGGCACTGGAAGGATCATTAGCAGCCATGACCAGACAACTCAACACCAGACTGTCTGGCTGCTGACTTCCAAACCTACTTGCACAGCCCAGGAAAGAGCAACTTTTGCATTGCAGCTGGCACGACAAAGTATTGCTAATTCAGCAAGTCAGTTCCCTTTTAAAGAGATGAAGAAATCCACTGATTTCTTTTCTCTCACCATTCCCCCAAAGTATCCCAACAATTCAGCTTTGTGTTTACAAAGGCAGACAGAACAGAAATCATTTCCCTCCAGAGGAGGTGGTTTGCATTGGGATTTCTTAGCCAAGATTGGTGCAAAATGTTACAGTTCCCTTGCCCTCTTGGGAAAGTGCTGATCCAGTCCAGCTGATCTGGTCCTATCGATCCCATACACACTTCCAAGCTGCTCTTAAATCTCTCTGATGCTTCAAGAGACTAATGCACGAAAACAGAAAAAATCCAGAAATGCAATATTTGTCCTCCCCTCAGCAAGGCCAAAGCCCAGAGGGGGCCTGCAGAGAACAGAAACAGATGGAGGCAGATGTTCACAGGAGCTGAGCTCTCCCCATTAATGCAGACACTTAGTCCATCCATGCAGTGCACCACGGTGAGCTGCTGATTTGGGGACTGCACCACATCTGGCTGGTACATGGGCACCGCTGGCATCCTGTAAATACTTCTCTGCTGGGTGCAAGTGCCAGCAAAGAGCAGGAGAAATATTAATTTACCAAACCCCACAAAATTTGGATTTTGAGGGGGAGGGGAAAACAAAAGAACACACTTTAGCACCCCTGCTTTCCTTTTGATTTCTCCCTCTTCACTCTTCCATTGAGGCTCACAGCCTGCTAGAGAAACAAAGAGGGGGGGAAAAAAAGACAAAACACCCAAATGCCTCAGCAGACAGCCAGGAAACCCTCTTGTCTTTATCAGTGCCTCACTGTGGGGTGGGTGAAGAGGGAACAGAGCACCAGGGGTTGCCAAGCCCCAGAGTGTCGCATGGCTGGAACAGCAGGGCTTGCAGTGCCATCAATCATCCCCGGGCTGCCTTCCCAGCAGAGCTGCCGGCACAGCTCCCCTCGCCCTGCCAGCGGCGCCTGCGACCACTCGCCCAGAATGCAAATCCCGGCCCCCAGCCCCGGCAGGGCCGGAGCAAACACACAAATCAATTGAACAGCAGCGCAGGCGGGATCAGGGGCGCATCGCGCTGCTGCCACGCATCTGCCTCAGCAGCAAAGCACAACTGAGCCAGGAATCCTGCAGGAAACCCAAACAAAATCCATCCAAAAATCGTGGTTTGCTCACCTTTACATGATTTTTGGTTTTATTCTTTAATTTCAGATGATGCTGGTAAAAAGACGCATTGTATAAAGCCTTGAGCACAGACCCCCCCTTCCCTTTTTTACAGGGAAGGAAACCTGAAAGCTTGCAAGAGCCAGCTGTTATCAGCACCCTTTAAAAAAGCCTGAGCTCCAGATGTCCTTGCTGGTGCCAACAGTGCCTGTGCAAGGTGGGTTCAGTCCCCCATGGCAGCAGGTTCACCACAGGTATTACCCCAGTGGGGAGTGGAGAAGCTCTGGGTGAGGGAACCTTTTCTTATAAGAATGTGAAGACAGGCTGTGGACAAAAAGTGACTTTCTGTGGGGTACATCTACAATCTGTGTCCATCCAGTGCTTTCACCCTCTGGAAGCACTGCTGAACAGGGCAATAGTTGCTGGCACACCCACACCCAACACAGAATTCTTTCCTGGTGAGGTCTCCTAAGATCTCATTTACAACCCGAAATGTGTGTATCCCACCCCTCCTGCCACCCCATGGGCCTGGGAATTGCAAGCATTTTCCAGCTTCCAGCCCCATCCATCACACTCTGGCACAGAGCTATGGGCTTTGAAATCATCTCCCAACAGTGTGGCTGACAAAGCAGCAGCCTCATCAAACACAACTTGTTTTCCCTGCATCAGGGCTGAAAAGATGGAATTTGGTTTCTTCAGTTCCATGACGAAACAAAGTCAGAGGGCACCTGGAGTGAGGAGGAGAAAATCCCACCTGGGCAGGGGAGCCAGGGCTTAGCCATTCCTCTCAGAAGTTACATTTCATTATTGCTTGTGAATAAACTGATAAATTACACCAGGAATCACAGCCGACACGGAGGCAACATTCAAGTCTAGCAGGGTATTTGCGCTGCAATGACAATGATGAACTCCATCAGAAAATATCAACAGGAGCACTCTCGTCATGCAACTCATTTTACACAGCACAAAATTCATCAGAGAGCCCCATTTTTACTCCAAGACCCACAGTTTTGTAGGTAGGTTACACAGGTCAGCTCAGGAGACCTCTTCAAAGGATCTGCAGCAAAAAGTTCTGTTTCAGAAGATAAAATCCACCACCGCTCTGTGCAACATGTCATATGTCTTAAAATAAATCTATTCCTACTGGTTCTGATTTAGCAAAAAAAAAAGTTACAATATCCTTACCTGATCTTAATGAGCAGCATAAATCCTTAAACTAAAACTAATTTTTAAAAAGCTGCTGTAGTGAGCTATTTGAGCTGATGAAAACGTACCCGAGAGTGCGACTGCAGAGCTATAGATAGAAGAGCATCCAGGATTTCTCGTAATTCTGACACTTGTCTGGGCTGTGATCTAAAACCCTCTGACGTCAATTGAGGTTCCCATTGCAGCTCTCCATCCAAACACTGAATCAGGAGCACATCAGTAAAGAGAATATTCTTACCTAGATGATGATGTTTCAACTTGTAAAGACATTTTCCACCTTTATTTACTGCCTTCAGGAGGGCTGTTTATGCACGACTTTGAGTATCTGACTAGCCCCCCTGACTTTAAAAGGAATATTCAGTATGTGTGTGTGAAGCTACAGACACATGCTTTTGTCTTTGTAAGGATGCTTCTCCCCTTTGTTTTTCAAAAAAAACCAAGCAATTATAACTTTATTTTTTTTAAGCCTCTCAGTGGTAAGAGTCAATGTTGGTGTTTGCTGGATTTATCTCACAAGTGATTAAAACCCAAGCTTTGACATGTGCTTCTCCATTGTTTGAGCTGTTTTCAAACCTGCCTCAGAGGCTCAGGATCATACATCTCCAGAAAGTCACTGCATGTGCTCCAAGAGCTGTAGATGCTTCTGGAAGAGGGGACAGTTAAAAAAGCCACTAGAGATAATGCCTGTGGCTCAAAAATTAACTTAACAAACACTTTCCTTTTTAGCATGCGATGAGCAAGAGTGACCACACAACAACAATCCTTGTGAGGAGCAGAGACCCAGCACAGAATTGAGCACTATTCCCATAGAATTTATTGGTCTCCCTGTGCTCTTCCCAACTGTACACAACATGCAGATTTCTCCTCCCCACAGCCAATTGTCTAGTCATTTATTATTTTCTTATTGCTCTGTCCAGGCAGAGTCAGCAAATGTTCCAAGTGCTGGTGTCTTTCCATAGAGTTAATCAGTGTAATTGGGATGGTTTATAGTTCTGGACAGAGTGTTTTGCCATATGGCATAGGAGCCATGGGCTGCAGGAACGTGGCAGTGGAGCACAGAGACACCAGAATGCTGCAGTCTGGAGAGATTTTTCTCACCCCAGCTTCCCCTGGATGGAAATGATCACAGAGGTTTAATTCCCTGAGGTCCATGAAAAAGCACCTCCCACCTGCTCACCTCGTGTACAGCCACAGGGACCAGTGACAGCATGGGTTGTGCAGGACTTTTGAGAGTGTTTTGGGATCCTTTGGGTTAAAACTTTAACTGATTACATCCTGTGACTACTGCAATGCAGCTACTTCTGGTGCAAGAGCTAGAACTGGTTTAAAGAGCTCACAGCAAGAGAGCACAGCCACCCAGGACAGAAACAGTTTACATTCATTTCCTGTCCCCATCCTCCTGTCATGAATGGGAGCAAACAATAGCTCTTTGCCCATTTCTTTCTCAGAGTGAAATCCCCCCACAGGTTCTCAATTTCCATATTTCTCCAGTCTCACTGTACACACCTACTTTCCTACTCTGTTCCTGTATCCAGACCTGCTCCCTGCCTCTCCTGAATAAACCCTCATCTGAACTAACAAAACAACCTAGTCCAAATTCCCTCCCCACCTCTGAGAATTAACTTTTAAATTCACCCCTGAGCACACCCCACATGCCAGGGGCTGTAACACACCAGCAGCTGAGCATGACCGAGGGTTTGAGATCACTGCTGTGCAACCTGCACACCTGGAACACTCACAGCTCCTTCTACTCAGCACCAGAATGGGCCAAAAATTCAGTATTGGGGCTCTCTTCTCCCACACAACTCCACTCTTCCTTCTCCTCTCCACCTCTAATGCTGCAGGCCAGGAATTCAGACAAGGTGATGGAGAAAAACACGCAGGCAATGAGTTTCATCCTATTTAATTGAATTGCATATCAATATTGATTGCACTATTAATTTTGATAGTAAATCTAATCATTAAAATAAAAAGTCTGCTCGCAGGCTCTGCCAAGCCTTCCCAGCAAGGGTCTGGCAGCATTCCCCTCCAGATAACATGTTGGTGTGCAGTCAGAAATAAATGTCTGGGCGCAGAGTTTAGGGCTGCCCCTTTTTCTTTTAGCCAGGACAATCTGTCCTTCCTGCTGCTGAGGAGAAGGGAGAGACTGGCAGCCCCAGCATCATCTGAATCCAGGCTGGGCTCTGCTGAGCTCCAGGATCTGCTCAGGGGCATCTCTGCCCAGGGAGAGGGTTGAGGAAGAGGAAGGAGAGTTACCCTAGGCAGCACTTGTTAATCATGGACAGCACGATGCCTTTCTGTGCCCAGCTCTCCGTTCTCTCTGCACCTGTCAGAGCCTGCTGGAGTCAATAAAACAAAGCTGATGAATTCTCCTGCATCCCCAAGCCCCAGCCCTGCCCCAGCCTGGCTTTGCAGGTAATGGGGGAAGCAGTTATTCTGCTCACCTCAGCCTGCCTCAGACCTGATGGATATTTCCCTCCCCTGGGATATCTACTTACAGAACGCATCACATCTGAAGGACAAATGTGTGAGGCAGCTCACATGAACACTATTCCCAACACATCCCTGCCAAGGTTTCTGGCTTGCTGTGTTTCAAAAATAAAATTTAAAATATCCCCAAACAAACCACTTCAGAAACCTTTGCTGAGACAGAACCAGGGTAGAGGATCAGGTATCTTCTATTTCCCCAGCCTGCAGAGATCCCACTTCTCTTGAGCCACTGATGTGGCACCACTTTACCTTCACAGGGACCTGAGCCTTCCACACTTTGCAGAGAGATATTTCCTCTGCAAACGCTTGTTTTGCAACAGTTTGTTTCTGCTGCCAGACATAATTTTTTTTACGCTCAGAATTAATGATTAACAATTAAATTATTTGACAAGGGAATAGAGGCCCGGTGCTAATTAAATTCCTTCATCACTCCTCTTTGAAAAGAAAAAATAAAGAAAAGACATTTCTCAGTATCAGCATTCAGCCAGAAAAGGGCATTTTGTGATGTTGGACTTAATTAGATGGACAACCACGGCCACAGCCAAAAAAAAAAAAAAAAGTATGAAAATACTGCTTAAGGACCATGGAAATGGGAGGAGGAAGAGGAGGAAACAGCCAACTGGGGAGCCAGGAATCAAATGAACAGACACATCCAGACTGCAGAAGAGCCACTTTCTAAACCAAATAATTGTTTATAAGAATATATCATCTGTTCAGCTGAAACAAAATGATGCAGACAGAGTAAACAATGCCTGTATAGGCTGGGAAAAACCAGCACTAGGTGTCCTGCAAAGCTTGGCTGCTCTGTTTTAAGGAATGCAACTCTGAGCTGCTCATCTCCACCACCTTCACATCCTGCTCGTGGGCTGGACCTCCCTGGGGCTTGCTGGTGTCTGCTTATACGCCAGCACTAATATCACAAAAGATTATGCTAGTTCATCGACCCTTTGAAGAGATCCTTGCCATTGTAGCTGCTGTGATGATTGCCTGATGGCACTTTCTCAGCCAGATCCACTAGGGATTACAGCAGCATAAATAAGATAAGCTGCTGTCTGACTGCTATTAAAATGCGCCGAGACGCTCGGCTCAGACAACTCTTACACCAATGCAAACTCCATCCTCCGTGGGTTTGTTGCAGGCTTTGCCTCCCTTTGTTTATTCACAGAATAAATCTTCTCCCCGAGCAACACAACAACCCACACTACATTTCTAATTCTCTTCTATTGCCAATAAATTTCAAATCACTTGGCAATTTCCCTCTCCTTGTCTCTGCTGAGCCAGGAGACCAGCAGTCCTGGGGGACTTCCGAGGGTGTTCTGGAAGGACTGAGGGATGGAGAAAATCCCAGAAAGCTCCCAAGACAGCACATACAGCACTAGTCCAGACAGACATGGAAGACAGAGGAAGCTGGCAGCTTTTTTTTGGGTGCTGTCTGAGCTAAGCTGCCACTGCAAAGCTCAACTGTCACAAGCAGAGTGAAGATTTTGGGGCTCTGTTAGACAGAATCCATCCACCTATAGCAGTGGGGTGGATCACCCTCTCTGCAGCTCCCAGTGGTGTTTTCTACCATTATTTCTAGGCTAGAAAGTAGACTCAACTGCCTGCTGCTGGAAAGGCTTTACTGCTCCCTATGCACTGCTTTCTTGCCTTTTCTTGTTAAATCCAGGGGCAGTCTGGTTTAAGGAAAGAATCTGGTAACCAAACAGAAACTGGAGGGAGCTCAGAACTCACCATCCCCCAGGTCAACACCACACAGCAGCCAGACAGATTTTAAAACACACAAGACACTGAAGCCTTGTGCGACAGCTTCAGCACATGCCCAAAGCTGCTCCCAGGGACTCTGCATAGGGACGGGCATGAAGCTGCAGAAAGCAGTGGGGCTGTGAGGGGGTGGTTCTCTCCCAGGGGTTTCTGAGTTTCAGTTATCTAACTATCTATTTCCATGCAGGAAGTGAACCCATGAAATTCATTTATTTGCAACTTTGATGCAAATGGGTCAGAAAATGACACCCTAGAAATACAGACTCACTCATTGGAAGTGGGGTGAATATGATGACTACAGGCTTTCCCATTGAATTTACAGGAAAGATCAGCACCAATTTCAGTGCTTTTCCACCTCATTTTTTAAAACAAATGCCAGGGGAGTTGCAGTTTCTAATTATCTTTTTCCACTTAAAGATTATTAGATGCTTATTAGGTTTGTATTGCCTTTCCCCTCCCACACACATTTTCTGTTTCCATATACTTCTTCCAGTCTACAGTTAATGAGAAGAAATCAGTGTATTGCACTGTCTGGCATCTTGCTGAAGTGGCAGAAGTCTTTGGTTACTAAGTCATTTGCTGCTTAATTGAAATCTTTTCTCTGGACTCATTGCCATGCAGACACTCCATCGGAATGCAGTAGTCAAGCCCAGTATTGATTGTCCTTCCACTCCCAGCTTTCTTCTTCTGCGTTTGCAAATCAATTGCACCCTGTTGCTTTCCTTCTAAAAGCAAATTAAATTAAAAAACATCACCCATTCCACAACCCCATTTACCCCTGAAACACATTGGTTCTGCTTTGCATACTTTCTTGGGGCAGAGATGGGGGTAAGACAAGAAAGGGGACATGGTTGTAGCAGGAGCAAGATCACACCTGGTCAGGTCACCACCGAGCAAGAAGTGCAACAATCTGTTCAGATATGGCCCAGTGTGGGAGAGGATTGGGAATACGCAAAGGGGTGAATAAAATCCTGGTTTTAGGCTCTCACTGGAAGTGATCTGGAATTCATCTCCCCTCTTCACTGCAAATTAAACGATTTTTAACAGTTAAAAATCCAGCAATCAGAGAACTCTGTTGCAACTTGCAGAAGGAGCCAGACTGCAGTTGTGAGTTTGCAGGATTGAAAACCAAGGCTTGGCAAGCCCTTGCTGCTGACACCAGAAGTCAGTGCTGACACTAGAGTCAGTGCAATGCAGGTTATCAGAGTCCTGATTTTGAAATTATGCACCCAAGCACTATTGAATCCCATCTGATTTTTTAAGGTTCTGAGGAACCAAATTGTTCAAAATGGTTCTTGTCAAACCTTTGTCAAGATACCTCTTCTCTTTGGGGTTTCAGCTCAAACTTGCGTTGGAAGAACTCATCTTTGGGGGCAGGATCACATTAATACCATGCATAATTACAGTCCCAAATTCTTCCCAAAAGATCTTGTGTCAGTACTTAGCACTATTCCTGTGGGTTTGACAACTGCAAAACTTCCCAAGGTGAGGCCCTCCTGCTGTTAGAGGACCCTGGTGTCGTTTGTGAGGACATGTGTGACCAAATATCTTGTGCCTGTTGTAAATTCCTTAGACCTCCCAGCTGCTCTGTCAGGGGCTCCTCCCCATTCCCCGTACAACCTTTGTACTTCAAAAAATTCAGGAGTTTTGCAAAGTGTGAGGCAATGGCCTCACTTCCTCCTGAGCAACTTCCTTTGGCTTATTGTACATTTGCATTGCAATGCTGCCTGCAGGCTTCACCCAGCACCAGGCACTTGAACCCACAGGCTCACCCTAAGCACATTGAATACGTGGCTTTGGGGATTTTTTTGGATAATCTAGGCAATTTTACTCAATACTTGCAGCCCAGGAACAGATTGGTGTTCAAATAGAAACCATACAACCAGAGGGAAGGTACTGAATTGTGTCTGCTCCTGTCTAGAAAGCCAGACCTTCCTGCAAAGCTGAGAATGAGCACCCAGTATCAAGGATCACTTGTTCCTGTGTAGATGGCAACAACAGATTTCCTAAGCCCAAGTCATCACCCTGTAGGTGCTGCAGACTCCCATCGAGGCAGAAGGCACATTGCCAGCCATAGGTTTCTGTCTTCTACAGATAAATTTGTGATTTTGCTCTTTCTAGCCCAGAGGCCATACAGGTCCCAGAAAGATCCCATTTCCTTTCATCTTCAACCTGATATGAGTATATAACTTCAGGGTCACACTCCAGACACTCCAGTTCTGTGTTGAACTCAGACCCTGCATTGCAGGTACCAACAGCAAAGGCTGGACTGATCAGCAAAACCACCCCTCTCCCCCACAGCCCCAAAGGCTCTGCACAAGCTGTACCACCACATGATGCTCATTTAAACTTCAAATTCCAGATTTCTCTGATCCTACTTGCCTTTTGGAAAATAATGCTGTCAGAGAACTGAGTATGCTCCTTGCTATTTGCCCTGTAATTAAGCAGTAATTGCTGCCCAAGGCTAATCTCAGAGTGTATTTTACCTGTGGAGCTCAGCGCCAGAGTTCACATTTGTAATTTAGTGGCACGCCAAGGAACTGTACCTAAACTCACAGAAGGATTTTTTCACTGCTCATCATCTCTCTTCTACTTTGGTGGCAGCTGGGATTCTGTATTTGGAGATGTTTGGGCTGGGCAAACAAATTAGCCGAGTCCAGCCTCATTAGGAATTCGCATGGGTACCCGTCCTGCCTCAGCAGGAATAAGATGCTGACTGCTCTGTTTCTGGACCCCAAGCCCTCCCCAGCATGGGATACACACTGAAATCTCCCCTTTATTTCTACTTGCACAGCCTGGCAGCCTCCAAGGAAGCTGAAGCAGCAGCTCGATCTGCCCCCAAACCCATGTCTCCTTCTGATTTCTTGGACAAGTTGATGGGGCGAACTTCAGGATATGATGCCAGGATCAGACCAAATTTTAAAGGTATGCAAAAAACCCAGCTTTGTTTCATTTGGGGACTGAAAACTGCATGCAATCCTCATTAATATCTTCTTAATCCTATATGAAATATGAATATGTTCTTGTGAAGTATGTATTGTAATGATGTTCGGCACATGGATCCCTGTAGATGTCTGGAAAGACACCAATAAATGTCTGCTCAGAGTGGAAACAACCTTGTGAGAGCTTCACATGCAGGAAACACGGGGACCCCCAATCCCTGCTTCAATATAGGGATGGAGGATCCTGCCAAACCAAGCAGCCACTGGCAGGGAGCTGAAAACCTTTAGTGGTTAGGATAAAATCTTCAACTTCCATTTCCCCTCAAGTCACTGCCCACAGGACCTGCTAATGGCAGGCAATTTTGCCCCTTTCTCCCATCAGCTCCAAAGAAATTCCACAAGATGCCAGGGGCAGCCCAAACCCATCCCTGTCCCCCATAGTAAAGGGGCTCTTAAGCCCAACTCTGCCCCATTGTTTCACACCTAACATTCCAGTCTACCCCATACTCCACGGCAGCCAAGCAGCATTGAATCAGGCCCTGGCAGAGGCAACAAAACCTCTTTTCTCCTCAAAACACCCCTTCTAGCAAGAGGGAGGTGTGGGGTTTTGGGATGGGGTTTTTGGATGGCTTTTTCAGCCTGGTGTAATGGAAGATGTCCCTGTACATGGCAGAGAGGTTGGAACTAGAGGGGTTTTAAGGGCCCTGCCAACTCAAACCATTCTATGATTTTTTGCTTCCCTTTCCTTTTTTCCGAGCTCACTTTCCCAGAGCTAAATCACACCCAGAGATAAAGCAGGACCTGCCCCTCTCAGCCACTGCCCAGCCATCTCCAAAGCTCATTTTGTTCACTTCTTTTGTTTCCTGCAGCCAGTTCCATCTCCCCTGGAGCCACTGGCAGGGCTGACAGGACTCACAGGGCCCATTAATCAATGGTGACAGCACCTGGCACCCAGCTTCAAACAATAAACTCTGTGCTGGGATTTTAAACCCAAAGAAAGGTGGGAGCCCTGTGTCCCAGTAACCAACCAGGCAACAGAGGACACTGCTGTCCTTATCCAAATCACAAAGAGTTACAACACCGCCCTGTAAACCTGCCTACCTCTAAATTATGCACACACACAAATTAAACTTTAATATTTAATGAAATGTATACATTTGCTTCCTGCTGAAGGCAGCTGTATTGCATTTTTATTTGAGATAATTTAATTTCAGTTTTATTTCAATGAACTACACCTTCCCCTCAGGGCAGTTTTGCTGGCTTAGCCTCCCACATATAAATCAGGCTCCAATTTACATGGGAGGCATAGGAGGTGTTTTACAGAGCTTGGGGTTGTAGCTCTCAAAGCACATCATTTAAATTAACTGCAGTAACTCATAAGGACATTTTAATTGCTTAGATCTAAATGAAAATAATACCAAAGATCCATATCAGATTGATTTTTGGGGAGGGGAAGATTAACAAAAAGAAGATTGCAGCTCTTCCGTAAATGCTGTAAAGTCTGGACTTAGCTGTGGATTCACATTCTGAGAACAAAAAGGAGTAGGATTTGGGTTTTGATTTAAATTGGAGGATGAAGTCAGGAACTCAGGCAGGGACAGAGAGGAACCTGGCAGGCATTGGGCAGGGAACCTCTCACCCAGGCTGTGCCCTCTTCCCTGCTGCTGGAAAACTACATTCCTTCACAGCTGCATCCCAGCATAGAGGAGGAACAGTCCAGTGGCAGGCAAGGAACTTCCTAGAGCCTTTCACAAGCTAAAAAACACCCAAACCCACCAAATCCTGCAGGGAGCTTGTGACTCACTTTAGACACACTGGGAAGAGCCTCAGCAAGAGCTGGGCTGGCCCAAGGAGCCTCCACATGCACTGGGCCAAACCCACCCCACACTCAGCTTCATGTCAGCACTGGATCAGGAGCAGGGGACCAAAATATTCCGTATCTGTCAGAGTGATGGCACATGCAGTCATCCAGGAGATCAGGAGATCAGCTCAGTGTTTTCCTTATTCTGATCCCTTTGGGAAAGGAATCACATGAACAAGGACCTTTTATGTGGCTCATGAATGGATCCAGAACAGAAAACCAATGCCCCTGAGCTCTACAGAAGGGATGAAACAAGTACTAAAGCCTGATAACTGTGTGCTTTCAGCTTATGGATCAGCTTCTGGATAAGAGGGGTTGGTGAAGGAGGGGGGGAAAAAAGGGATATAATTTTGTGTCTGATAGCTCAATCCATGCCAGTGTTTAAGAGTCTGGAGAAAGCTGCACAGACTGAACAGTGTGAGCTGCTGCTGAGCTGGCAGTGGCTGTCTGGGGGCTGGTTAGACAGCAGCCTGCTCAGATTGCCTGGGACTCACACCAAGAAAACCCCAGCAGAGAGCATCACTGCAGGGGACAGGCACAAACTCTCAGAGGAGGCCAAAGTAGGAAACTAGGAAAGGGAAATGGAGAAAACTAAGCTCCAAATGTTCCTCAGTAATCAGGAAAATCCATTAATTTCCACACAGGAGGAAGTTTGCACTGATTAGAGACACAAGGCTGTTGTTAAAGCCATTCCTCCCCCCCCCCCAGTATTTCATCCTGCAGCAACTGCCAGACTGCAGATGTGACCTTAACAGGAGCATCACTCCCCCAGCAGGCTGAGCCACCAGGCAGTGTTTGAAATGCAGGCACCATCCCTGACTCCACAAAGAATGGGGGAATAATCTGAAAATCTACACTCTCTGCTTTCACAGATCTCATCTTCCCAGAAGCATCTGTCACAGGGATGATATGAGATTAACTCCTCTGGTGTGAAAGGAGACCTTGGTCCCTGGGGCAGTAGCTCTGCTCTCTGCCTGGGCTGCCTTTCCCCACCACACCCTGGGCAGTGCCCACAGCAGAGGCTCCTTTTGCTTCAACCCTATACAAAAATCCTCTCACTGTTTGTGGGCAAGCCACTGGTTTGCCAGGCACCAGATATGCCCTGGTTCCAAAATATTCCTCAGCTTTTTGCTTTGTGCTGAACTGCAGCTCTTGGCATCTCCCTCCGTGTAAATGAAGCGTTTCCACCTCAGATTTTCCAGGCAATGTTGTGAAACACTTCCAGTCACACCTTTGGGCATCAGTACCACACAAACAGGCTGACTCCCATGCCCTCATCCACAATCCTTCCATCCCTTAACCCTCGCTCCTTTCCTTTGGTGACCCCTTAACTCCTCCAGTATAAGCAGGGTAAGCAAAGCTTTGGTTTGAAAGCAAATCAAGTCCAGCAGAGGCATGGCCCAGAGTCCAAGATTATCTTCTGCCAAACCAGGACAGCCAGAGAATTCCCACTGGCAGAGCCCTTAATTCTCCTGTCCAGCTGTGAGCCCCAACAGACTGGATCAGGATCATCACCTGGAGCTTGGGGTTTACAAAGCAGTTCTGCTTGCAAACACCAATAGCAACACAGGTACTGAAACATCTAAAAAGGAGATCTCAGAATGCTGAAAGGTCTTTGGGATGTGTAGCCTGGGATCTCCTCTGCAGAGCAGCCAGTCCCCCCCTGCTGTTGGAGGATGCAGAGGGTCAAACAGGCAGGGTCAGCTCCCCAACACCACCATCACCAGCCTGATCCTTACAGCTCTCTCTGCTGCATTGGCTTTGTGGGGAGCACATCGTCCTCATTCAGCAACATTTAGGAGCTTCATATGAGTATTTCATAAATATAGCTCTAAATAAAAGTCAGTTGTCTCTCAGCTCTTTCCTGGGATACTTTGCTATCACATTTAAGGTGAGATTGCCACCCTTACAGCCAGGTCAAGATACCAAGAAACAGTCCTGGCTGGCTCTGGTCTATTCCTGTTCATCTGAACACATCTGTGAATGCTCTGCCAGACAGGGGAACAGAGGCAGAGCACGACCACTGACTGGTGTCAAACTGGCATTGGGACCAAGGCTAGACCAGGCTGGGTCACCCAGGCCTCTCTCCCCTACTCACTCCGTTCCCACAGCAGGGTTTAACTCCTTTGTTCCATGAGCACACAGTGAACTGCTGTTCCAATCTGTGTTTGTCATGCAGGCCCACCAGTGAACGTCAGCTGCAACATTTTCATCAACAGCTTTGGTTCGATTGCAGAAACAACCATGGTAAGTAAAAATCACAGCACAGCTGCTCAGCTGCTGGCTCAGCCTCACTGCACTCCCAGAAAATGCAGCATCACCCTCCTCCTCAGAGTGACCAGGGAAAAACACTCAGTGCTCCCACGCTTGCTAGAAGTTTGAGTAAATTAATGGTCAACACACTCCACATATAGCTGAAGGTCACAGTCTCTATCTGCATCTTAAAAACACTGTACAGTCAAAGGACAAGGGTCAAAAAGGAAAACAAATAATCTTTTTCTGAAGATTTGCCTGGGGCTCCAAGCTCAGCGACAGCTACAGATACTTTGTGTTTAAGTGGGCATAAATCCAAAATTAATCTGGATTAAAAGAGAAGGGAAATCAGCTGAACTCAAATTCAGCTTCCACCAGGATTTCAGATTCCCAAAGATTAGAAGAATTATTAGATTAAAGATTAAAATTATTGTTTTCTTGGAGACACATTTCTGGTAGAAAATTATTTTTAGTAGAAAATCAAAACCAATATTTCTGAGTTAAGGCTCACTTCGTACAAAATTAGTGAGCATGGCTAAAGGCTGTATCTAATTGGCAAGGCACTAGGAGCAGAGGATCACCAGAACAAGAGATAATTGCTCCATCTGAGAACTATTAAAGATTGGTTGTGACATAACCAGCGAACAGCAAAGGAAAACTCTGGAGGTACAGCGCCTTGCTACTGTGCTAATTAAAGATAATCCAGAAATATGGTGTTTAATTACCCTCTGGTAATTCTTTTTCTAGAAAAATGCTGAATGAAGAATGCAAGGCTCCAGCTTCAGGCGTTTTGTGCATTCAGGCAGGAAGCTTTAGGCTTTGCATACAGCTCACACCCCTTGACTTGAACAAATTACTTGGCATGCACACCACTGTGAGAGGAGAGGCAGAGCCACACAGCTTGGGTTGTAAGTCTCTCCTGACACTGCATCATTCTGCTCGAAATGTTTGGGTTGGGACAGTTCAGTTCTGGTAGTGAAGGAGAAAAAAAAAAGAAGCTGTTATTCTGTCCAAACACAAGGAAGCAGATTTCCTATCTGGACTGCAGAATTTGTCAGAGCTCACAGGTGAGAAGTGTAGCATGGATTCATTTGTATATAAAGCAGAAGAGGAAGAAGTGCCACTGAAATACACATCTGTTCCTCATTTTCTGTTTATTGGTTACCTCCCTTGGTGTTACAGACCATAAATGCTGTTCCTACACACCAATCCAGAGTGCAGGGGAGCAGGACAGGCCCACAAAGTGTCTGTGCAATGTACAGAGCACATTCCATTGACATGCTTTTCAGTCCCACACTGTGAGATGCACTGGAGCAGCCAAAGATGCCACATGATCCCTGTAAGCAGGATGCTCCATAAAAATCAGCACAGACCTGCACAAGAGAGATGCTGCTCACCTCCAAGACACGCTGCAGGGACTTGCAATCCTCTCCAGATGCCACTCATTCCATAGGCAATCTTCCATGGGAAAAAAATCATCCCGTGGGAGCCCAGGAACACCCTGTGGGCACATTGCTCTGTCTGCAAACATCCGAGGCAGCTCTGACAAGCCAGCCCAGATGTCAGGCTGACGCAGCATCGCACACAGCCTGATCTAATGCTCCTGTGTGGGAGCAGCAGCTCTGCTTGTAAACACCAACAGCAGCACGAGAAACTCAGGTACTGAGACAGATGAATAAAAAGGAGATCTCAAGCTGGAGAGGTCCTGGGGATTTGTAACCTGGGGTTTCACTCTGCAGAGCAGCCAGTCCCACCTGCTGTTTGAGGATGCAGCAGGACAAACAGGCAGTGTCAGCTCCCCAGCAGTTTCTGGGAAGAACAGACTGCCCTGTCTTGAAGGGCTTTTGAGACAGACCTAATTATTTTGAATTCAAACAAGTGGAACAATTGGTCAAACATCAGGGGAAGGAGGGCAGCTTGCAGAAGGGAGAGGGGAAAAAATCAGTGTTTTACCACAAAGAAAGCCACAGTCTATCACTGACATTGACTATGGCAAAGCTCCCCCAGCCACATCACTGGCCAAGAAGAGAAAGAAAATTCTGTTTTAAACCCCCATCATTTGGCACTCTAAGCCTGATCAGGTTCAGGTCTGAGTACTACATCACCTTATATTTCATTACTACTACAGTACTACCTGCAGGAGAAGCCACAGATTTTTATGGGTACCACACATGCAGTTAGAGAAGGCTTTAAAATATCTCCACAGTGAGTTGATAGTTCCTACAGAAAATTCCACTGCTCCCTTCTAAGTTTGCACTGCCTAAATATCACAAATCAGTGTAAACCGTGAGCTCACCATGCAGAGAATTAGAGAAATGAGAAGTGTTCACTGACAGCTTGAGCCATCATGGAAGGTAGAGGAAGAGAAAATACAGAAAAATAAAAAATACCAGGCATTTGATGCAGACAGCTGGGTCTACAAACCTCAGAAGGAAAGAAAATGAGTTGCAGTCAAGAGAAAGCACAAACTCCCCAGAGGGGGCAGAAAGCTGCTATCTGCCCCACAAAATTAATAAGGCAAGAAATGGAGATCTGAAAACTGCTGCAAGATTAGGGGGAATTTAAAAAAAATTTAAAGGCAAAGTCATCCACCAAATGGAATTCCTAAGGTAGAGCTGATTTAGAGCAAGAAAAGTAAGTTCTTTAAGCATCCTGCAGAGATGGAGACCCAACATAAAAGTCTCTAGTGGTGCACATAATTGATTGGACATTTATGTTGGATTGCAGCTCAGAGCTTGCATCCAGCCTCACTTTTCTGGAGCTCTAAGGACAAGGGAACTTTGTGAACACATCCCTGTGAACCCAGCCCGTGGTCCAAAGGGAAGGAGAGGACCAACCCCAACAGTCAGAGGAGTGCAGACAGACTCCTCCTGTCCCAAAGCATCCAACAGCAAGGGATTCCCAAGGACAAGTGCAAGATGCAGCCACTCTCTCCAATTATTTTTATTACAAACACCAAACAACTCCCAAACACAAGCTCTTAAATCCCTTTTTGCTGTTCAAAACCCCCCAGCCATACCAGACTATGAAACCTATAGCAAATGTACAAATTCCTCATTCCAAATAAATGGAAGCCAAGAACCCTGGGAACAGGTCTTGGGTTTTAAGTGAACAAACTGCACCAGCTTTGGCTTTTCTTTGGGTCATGAGGCAACTGATAGGATTATCTGAGCATTTCATTAACAAATTCCCTGATACAACAGCAAACTTGAAATTAACTGATATCCTTGCTCTCTCTTCCAATGGAAGCTGCAGTTTTATGGCCTTTCACTGGCTTAGGCAGCTGGGAGCATTTTGTACACAGAGAAGGCACATGGAGAAGAAGGAATATATTTTTAAATCATCACCCAGCAATGCTAGCAGCTGGACTCAGGGTGAGCTTTTCCAGACTGATGTTTTAGAAAGGACCCAGACACAGCAAAGAAGAGACTGAAAAAGAAAGAAAAATCACAGAAGAGCCAGCTTTGTGTCTAAGCCTCCCTTAGACACAATGTAAATATGCAAATTTATTTTTGCTGCTTTCATACCATAGTTATCTCATCTGAAAAGAGCAAAGCAAATGTGACTTTCCAGCCAGCTGCAGCACAGCCTCAAATGGGCTCCCAGCATCTCCTAAGGACAGGAGAAGCTGGAGGCTGCAAGTGTCCAAATGTTAAGTACTTGTTCAGAGACATCTGTACATGAGGTTTCCAACAAGAAAACAAAGCATCCTGCAAAGCAGACCAAGAAATTCATTCAAGACCCACTAAGCCCAGTACAGCAGAGATTCTGATGAAGAACTTGGGTCACACATTTAGTTCTGGTCCCACTCACCCCAAAATCAGCAAAAGATAGGAGTTTCAATGCACAAAGGCCATAGCAAAAGTTAGGTTTTGAGGAAAATCTCCTGCAGTCACTCCTTCTTAAACCCAACCATCAGTCCCACAGAGATGATAAGCACCTAACAAGTCACGCAACACAAAATGAAAAGGTTTTCACAATAACTCACAGTCTGCTGCCATCTCAGTGTTAGACCTGCAGTGTTCCACCTGTCTGTGCTTGGAGTTTGTCTTTGCACTGAATAGAGAAGGGAGGGGGAAAAGGAAAAACAACAAAAAGCAGCCATGAACTAAGACTGTACGACTCAAATACAAGGACACAGAACCCTCTCAAGCTGGAAAACAAGCCCTCAGTACTAGATACTTACATTTGAATTCAGGATGCTGGCTACAGCTCACACCCCAGCAGCTCCACTGGCTCAAAAAGATATAAATTTCCCACTTTTTGTAGGAAGACAGAAAAAAACCTTCTGCTTTGGGTTCCAGCATAAAAAAACCCCGTTATTAACACTTATTAAGCACCAGGGTACTGCTCCCACCCCTCACCACGTGCCTGCCCGTCTCTGATACAGACTCCTCCTCCCCTTGCCCAGGAGTGGTTTCACAAAGGCTTCAAATTGGCTACTTGGCTGTTAACGTTTCCTCCGGCTGCTCCTGGTGTGCTTGGGTTTTTTACAGCCAGTCAGCTGTAACACTCCTTGGCGAGGCAGGTGGCCTTCAAAATGTTTGTACATTTTAGAGAGTTAACTCAATGCTTATAAAGCCCCTCGTGCTCTGCTGCCCAGGTGGGGTCACAGAATCCCCTTCTGAAGGAGTTCAGTCTCTACCCTGTTTTTTCCATCAGCAAAATTAAAATTTATCAAAGGGGAAATATCTCCCCAGAACTGTTCAGTGCAGAGGCTGCTCTGACAGAACCCCTGGGTCAGGGGGGGAAAAACCTATTGAGTGCCCTGAGAGGCTCCATCCCTTCTGCTCAGCACTGCCTGCAGCCTCCTCTGCTTTCAGCAGAAGATGTCAGGGCTGTGGGATCTTGGGAAGGAAAGGTCTCAAATGATCTCCTGTTTCCTTGTCTCCTTGCGAGGTCACTAAGCAGAATTTCATTTCAGCATTATCAAATTGAACTACTTTGATCACTCCAGTTATTCTCTTCCTGCCTTGTGTCATTTCCCTCTTGGGAGTGAAATGCCTTTGTGCCAAATTGCAAAGCTCCTGAATGCCTTCACTGCACAGAGCTGCTGCTCCCCTCTCCCAAGCCAGCCAGAGGAGCAGGCTGCACAAGATAATCAATGCCTGGATGTGATAGGCACACAAATGAGGAACTTGAGGCATAAGAAGGATATGGAGAAAGAGAATTTTTTTTTTTTTTTTGCCAGGTTTGCAGCCCTGGTCCAACCTCTTTTTTCTTTGCTTGAAAGTTCACATCAGAAATTGGCCCGTTCTGTCCATCATTTAGGAATAACTGTGAACTTCTTGGTGATGCTAATTAAGATCTCCTGTAACAGCTTCCAGGAGAAATTCTGCATATCTCCAGGTAGCCAAGGAATGAGTGTTGCTTGGCTCATCACCTCTCAGCCTGACTGCAATGCTGAGGACAAAGCTTTCAGCACAGAGGATCTTTGGCAGGTACAGAGCACTGTAACCCTTCTCTTAGCCTGTGTCACAGCACAGACATCCCTGACTGCTCTCAGTGCCTTCTGCTGGCTCCTCAGGCAGTGTCATGTCCAGTTTGCAGTCACAGTGCTCGGTTTTACATTTCTGTTCAAATAAGGCTGGACACAACGAACCTAAAAGGCTGCTCAGAACCTTCAACACTGCAGTGCAATGACATAAGGGCAAAGGCATCTGGGAGAAAAACACATTCTCAGTGAGCAGGCCAGGACTGTGGAGTGAACTCCCTGAGTAGGAAGATCTTCATAAATGCACACTGAGAGGTAAAACATTAATGCCCTGAAATGGCAAAGCCCGAGAATTGCATTCAGTGCATGTATCATATTTCTTCGTCCTTGCCTTTTTTATATCACAACATAAATGCTTCATTTTCTATATTCCAAAGCAAAAAATACCCACAGCAAACACTTGTCTCTGAAGGAGGAACACAGATTAACACAAACCAGAGTTAGTCCCCACACTGCTGCACATCCCTGGGGTGGAGGTGGTGCAGATTCTCACACCACACATTCACAAGGTGCCCCTGGACTGCTCTCAGTAGGACATGAGGACAGGACACTGGGACTCTGGAGATGAGTTAGGAGGGGCCTTCTCGCAGCCATCCACTGTCAGAAGTTAATTTTTCCTTGGCCCACAAGCATTTAATTAAGATGCCTCCTCATGGTGACAATAACTATCATTCTGCCTGTGGTCTGTCATGCCTGCTGTGGTGACAACACAAACCATTCAACACCTTCTGTCTCACCCTCTCCTGTCCTTTTGGCAAGTTTTGGAGCCCAAGCAGTGAATTTACTCCATCAACAAAGCTTACCCACAGTAACACAGGCTGTTGTAGGGAATTTGGCTCCATTCCCTCCCCCCTTCTACTACTCCATCAGGCTGAGCACACTTCTGGGCAGCTACCACTGAAGTTTCTTCCAAACATGAGTTTAATTTGTGTTGTACATGACAGAAGTCCCAAACTGGAGCTGACCTGCTAGCATCTAGCTTATTTGTAGCTGAATAAGCAAAACAACCTTTTGCTTTCTACCTATTAGGTCAGTGACATTGATTTCCCCTGACTGCAATGGCTGCAGATCTTGACGCATGGAAAAGGGAGAATTGAAAATACACACGCTGTTCTGGGAGCTGCTGCCAGCTGTGGAAAGTGGGAATTCATGGTTCCTTTCCTGTTCCAGGCTTGCATGATGGGCTGGTCCTGCCCTGAGACCCTGGTCCCCAGCTGTCCCCAGCTATCCACATTTCCTCCAGACACATTACCCAGGGTCGACAGAGATGAATAATTAAGTCAGAGGGATGCGCTAGGACTCGTGAAGGTGACATTTGGAGTATCAGCAGAAGGAAAGAGTGTTGCAACTCTTTTTCATGTTCAGAGGTCTGCTCCTTTTAGCGTCAAGCCCGTGGTTCCTTTGCTGTTGTCACATTCATTAATGTCATTAGCAGCTTCTGTGCTCTGAGGATGCAGATGGCACCAAGTGGCCTGAAACAGACTCTGGACCATGTGCTTGGCTAGGAAGTGCCTCATCCAAGACACAGAGCACCCAACACAATCCTGTCCCAACCCTCCAGTGCCACCGGACACCACGAGAGTCGTGTCCTCATGGACAAGAGGCTGTAGGCTCAGAGTCAAGAGAAAACTTGAGGCAGCAGCATCAGAAAGTGTCTCCTGCCCAGGCACCCTTCAGAGCTTTGTGCTCTCCAGGTGAAGAGCAGAGCTGGTGGCAGAGTGAGGGGGAGCCTCTCACCGAGTGCCTGCAGCAGGTATCAGACACCAGCAAGCACATCAGAAACCCTCCATTAAGTGTCCCCTAATAAAACTCTTCAAAGTACATTTGTGTTAGAAAGGCAGCAAAGAAACCCTTAATCATGAGAGCAGCTATTCATTTGGGCCTGGGCACTGGAATTGGTTTATTATGTGCTGCTCCTCAGACGCAGTCTGCCTCTATACTTAGAAAATGTCAATTAATTTATGGTGGTGGAGCTTTCATCCCTCTCCTGATAGCTGGCACATCCTCTCCCCATTTCAATTTATTGGCTCACTTTCTTATGTGAAAGTCAGAAGAAAAGGAGCGTGCAGATGACCCTGGGAAGCTGTTGGTCAGACAGGGAGAAGAGAAACTGCCTCTAATTGTCCAGGAGAGTGTCTGAACTCAGCCTCAGCAGCCAGCCTTGACCCAAGGAACTT
Source organism: Eopsaltria australis (assembly GCA_034509425.1). Lineage (NCBI taxonomy): Eukaryota > Metazoa > Chordata > Aves > Passeriformes > Petroicidae > Eopsaltria > Eopsaltria australis. The sequence goes on along the minus strand of JAVTVJ010000090.1, from coordinate 993,593 downwards.
AGGGGAGCTGTAAGACTTGTGGTTATGAAGCGAGTATAATTTTGCATAGTGTTGAGGGACTACCTTCAATTAAGGAAGATGGTCATCCTATAAAATCTGTTGCCTTTATGGCATTTTGACATTAGAGAGGGGAACCCAGAATGCTCAGGATTAGGAGAGCAGACTTCACGCATATCCCTCTTCTGTTCATAAACTCTATCCAAGAGCAGCTGCTCCCATCAGCTCATCTGAGTTATCCTCATATCAGCAGACACACAGGGAATTTCTCGTTCATGGACACCCTGTCTCACTGTGCCTTTTCCTCTCCCAGTGCTGCGGGAACCACAGACAGCCACAATTTGGGACAGTTCAGCACTGAAAGGAAGCTGGTTTCAGTTCCTTTCCCCACTTAATCCTCTGGAACATCCTCCTGCTGACAGTGCCTGTTCTGACCTCCACAACTGCTCATCGCCTCTGCAGCCCCAGGGTCCAGACAGAGAGGTCCTGACCCTTCCCACACAGCTGACAATTGCTGTAACAGAGGGATGCAGGCACAGGCAGCTGCTCATGCTCTGACATAGCTGTAAGCTACAAAGCTAAAAAGTAATAACAGTTCCTTGAGGAATAATACCAAAAACACTTAGCATAGCTTGGGAGCACAGGCCTGGATATGGTCTGGCTCATTTTAGGATGATTTTAGTGTGTGCTCCCCAGCTGTCAGCACTGAGGCTGCTCTGAGCCCTGGCTGTGTGTCTGTGTGCAGGATTACAGGGTGAACATCTTCCTGAGGCAGCAGTGGAACGACCCCCGGCTGGCCTACAACGAGTACCCCGACGACTCCCTGGACCTGGACCCCTCCATGCTGGACTCCATCTGGAAGCCTGACTTGTTCTTTGCTAACGAGAAAGGGGCCCATTTCCACGAGATTACCACGGACAACAAGCTGCTGAGGATCTCCCGGAATGGCAATGTCCTCTACAGCATCAGGTGAGGTGACCCCACCGAGGTGGGGAAGGGCTCAGCTAAACCCCCCCTGTTCAAGCCTGGACTCTGGGCATGCTGTTGGAGAAAAGAAGTTTAGGGGGTTTTGAGGTGGGAGATAATACAATTAGCAGTGTTGAAGCAATGTGGTGCTAAAGCATATTGAGACAGAGGTTTGGTCTGGGATGGAATTTAACTCATCTTTACCTTTTTTTAGTTCAAGGAGTTCTGCTCCTTGCTAATAGATTCCTTAACATCCTTAATGTAAAATTATTTCTTATGTTAGTGCAAGCCCTAAACCAGCTGTGCTGTGTGAAAACCAGTAAAAGCTCATGAACATTCTGTTTTCAAAGCTGCAGCATTTCCTGACCAAAAAAAAAAATATTGAAGTCACGGAAATGCTAAGTAGAACTCCATGGCTTTGTCTCCACCTAATTTTTCCCAGTTATCCCTTTATTGCTAGATCCAAGAATTCATCAGCAAAGTTGAACTAATTGCACTGAATTTCCCACAGGAAACCAATCTGCATCCCCACTTTCACTTCCAACCCCATTCACACTTTATTTTAAACCAATGAAATCAAGATCAAACTTCATGAGCTTAGACTGGGAAAGTTTAACTCTACACTGAAGACTTTTTCACCTCATGTAAAATGTAAATTCGCCTATGGAACGCACACCCCGTCTCCCACTGCAGCTCCCAGTGGCAGCCATGGGAAGGAAAAGCAGTGTGGAGCTGTAAAATGGGAAATAAACAGCTTAATGCTGCAAAGTAGACTGCCTCCATCAAACACCGAGGTGGTCCCAGCCCAAAGACCAGCTCCCTGATGGCCAAAACTATCAGAGAATTGCCACATGTGTTGGCTGCATGGGGAAACCTCACAGTTCTGAATTTTTAAACCAGGCAGGGAGTAAAAGTTACAGCAGCAGCTTGGTGTGAGCACGGCACAGTCTGTTCCAGGAGGGTCTGCAGGGACACGGAGAGAGAATACAGGGTGCCCAACCCTGGGGCTGCTCTGCCAAAAAGAGCAATGACTCAGCAGAGAACATGGAAAAATCACCATTTTCAAGGCAAAAACTTGAAAATATCTCACTTCTTGTTTAAAAACACCAACTTTCCTGTCTCGCTCATCTCCACATGAAAATGTGAGTTTCTTTATAAGTCCGTTTTCTGGTGAAAATGAAAAATAAAAAGGACATTCTTGAAGAAGTGCACACTGTAAATGCAAAGAGTTCCCAGAAGGAAAAATAGTCTTTCTCTTTAAAAAAATCTCTATGAGGAGCTCTGCCATTTTCTAACAGGTTCTTTGCTATCACTATTTGCAATAATCAAACTCCAGGCAAGACATTTACAACAAGGTGGACTTTGTCACGTCTTCTGTCCCAACACGCCTCTAAACTCAAGCTGAGAATTTCGGACAATATAAGATTTTAAATTAAAGAATCTTTCCTCCCTGATAAGTTTCTTGTAGGTCTGATGATAGAAAAATTCAATTTCTGTCCCCTGGGTAATTCTGCTATTTCTACATCAAGGCAAAAAGCTGAAAACCCTAAACACTTCAGGGAACAGCATTTTCAACATTATCAAACCAAATAACTCAAGTCTAACTATCTGGAGCAAATCATTTAGTATGAGCTTGTTGAACCAACCAAACATTTTAAGCATAGATCATGGTACAGGGCAGCACAGAAATATAACACAGAAAATGCAGCCTGCACCTAGTGGAAAATGAAGACAGAAATAGAGGTCTCAAGGGCTCTGCAGGAATTCAGAAAGATACAGGAGTTCATACTGGCTTAGCACAAGGCATTTTCCCTGCAGAAAATCCCACTGAAGCCTTTCTTTCCCCACACACAAACATATGATCTTGATCAAACTTCTTCTTGGTGTTTGTTTTATGGCACAGAAATGTTCTGTTCAGAGATTTACCAACAGTCCCAGTCTCCAGAAATGCATCTGGGGGTCCAGAGGAAGGGTTTGGGCTTTCTGCTGATCCAGCCTGTTGTGAACCTGAGGCAAGGAAGGAAAACTGAAGCAGCAGAGCTGTTTGGTGAGGGAACTCTTTGTTCCTCACAGTCTCAAACAGCATCACAACGAAATGCCATCTGCAGCAGGCTCTGCTGGGAATCCTCACACAGACCCAGATGTTCAGCACTTCTGCTGCTTTCCAGCTCCAGAGTGAGAGCACAGGCAGGGAAGCAGTGACTGATCTATCGTTCCCCCAGCTCGGTGTGTCCGAGGGCTCAGCCCTCAGCAGTGCCCTCTGTTTGCCATTCCCTGTGCTCTCTTCTCTCCTCAGGATCACGCTGACTCTGGCCTGCCCCATGGACCTGAAGAACTTCCCCATGGACGTGCAGACGTGCATCATGCAGTTAGAAAGCTGTGAGTCCTGTGCACATCCCCGTTTTGGAGAGGAGACAACCTCCTTTCCCTCCTGCTCTCCCCTGCCATCTCCTTCCCCAGCTGCAACCCATTCCCAGCCCAGCCTTCACTGGAACTTGCTTGAGAACCTCTTCCTTAGGATTTTCCATTCATTCAGCACGTGTGACATTTGATAGAGAAGCCAAACCTTAAAAGATCCCATGTGAGGAGCCCTGGCTTGCTTGTATTTACATTGGCCTTTCACTTTGCAGGAGAGAGGTGAAAGTGCTTTCAGCTGCAGGTGGGGTTTTTTCTCTCTGGATGAACATCTGCCACTTGTACATGTTGCTTATCCCAAAGGAGGGAGAGATGATGAGCTTCTTCCAGAGAAAGAGGTCAAGCTGGAAGAAGTAGAAAACAGTTCAGCAAGCTAAATTCAAGGGGAAAAATGTGATTTATTGCAGAAAATCCATTACACACCATTGCAGCTCTAGTGCAGGTCATTGCTCTGGCTCTCATCACATCAACAAACAGTTTTGCCTCAATCCAAACCCCACTCATGAGAGCACTGTCAAGGAAGGCCAGGATGCAGCCCTGCCTCCAAACTCCCTTCTGCAACACTGCCCCTTTCCAGATCGGTATTTAATGTGTTTCACATGGCATTTGTCCCTTCCTCTCAACAGTTGGCTACACAATGAATGATCTCATATTTGAGTGGCAAGAAAAAGGAGCAGTGCAAGTTGCTGACGGGCTGACATTGCCTCAGTTTATCCTCAAAGAAGAAAAAGACTTGAGATACTGCACAAAGCACTACAACACAGGTCAGTGCTGTTTACACTTAACTGAGGGGTTCAGTAGAGAGGAATTCAGGATTGAGCATTTGCCAGAGTCTCTTGCTCTGTCTGATGGTACTCTGGCCTTGTCCTACACTTCCAGAGATAACAGATATATAGCAAATGAAAAGCTAATGGACATAAATGTGTGAAACCCTCTTGTCCTTGTAAAATCTGCATCAATTCAAGGGTGTTTGGTTGGGATCTTCTCTCCCAGAATCTTGTCTTTGAAATTTAAGTGACAAAGGACATACTGCCAAAGAGCTTTCTTTGCTATGTTGATGTTCATAGAATCCTCGAATGGTTTGGGCTGGAAGGGACCTTAAAGACCTTATTGCTGTAACCCCCTGCCATGGGTAGGGGCACCTTCCACTGGACCAGATTGCTCCAAGCCCCGTCCAGCTTGACTTTAACACTTCCAGAGATTGGGCAGCCACAGCTTCTCTGGGCAACCTGTGCCAGGGCCTCACCACCCTCACAGCAAAGAACTTTTTCCTAATATCTAATCCAAACCTTCTCTCTTTCAGTTTGAAGCCATTCCCCTTTATCCTATTACTCCATGCCCTGGGCAACAGCTGCTCATTTCCTCCCCTGCCAAGACTCTGGTTTAGGCGTTGCCAGGAAAATCCCCAGACTCTGGCTGAACACAGGAGGCTCAGAGTGCCTTACCAGTAACCTTCCATGCATCTCCCATCCTCCTCAGGCAAGTTCACCTGTATAGAAGCTCGATTCCACCTGGAGAGGCAGATGGGCTACTACTTGATCCAGATGTACATCCCCAGCCTTCTCATTGTCATTCTCTCCTGGATCTCCTTCTGGATCAACATGGATGCTGCACCTGCTCGTGTGGGCCTGGGGATCACCACGGTGCTCACCATGACCACGCAGAGCTCTGGCTCCCGAGCATCACTGCCCAAGGTAGGGAACGCCCTTGTCTGCACCAGGGAAACCATGCACCCAAGAAAATCCCCACACAGATCCTCCTGCTGCCCGTGCACAACTCCAGTTTAAGGGCAAACAGGGCAAATTCCAGTCCCATCCTGCAAAAATTTTAGATTCTCTATGACTAGCAGCAAAGCTTGTTCTAAGGTTCAGCACTCACTACAGCTCCCAGTAACCAGGAGCTCTGTACTTTACAAACTCCTGCAATGACCACATATGGATGTGCACTCTACATTTTAGCTTTTTAGTCTCTTGACCATCCTACTTTTATAATAGTACTGAATTTCCCTTTAGGAAGGGCTTCTGGTATGGTGGGTTACTGTTTTCCCTGCATATAAACAATCACAGTCAAGGCCTGAATAAATTAAAAGCTGTGGAATCATTGCTGCTTAAGAGCCCGTGAGGAGTTTCAGTGACCTGATGACACATTCATGTTAAATGAGTGAGATTCTGGTATCCAAAAACAGATGTCAGCCATGTGAAACACCAAGTAAAAATGCATTTGGGTGAGGAAGCCACCCCACCTCTGTCCATTTCTCTGACTCCCAGGTGTCCTACGTGAAGGCCATAGACATCTGGATGGCCGTATGCTTGCTGTTTGTGTTCTCTGCTCTTCTGGAATACGCTGCCGTCAACTTCGTGTCCCGGCAGCACAAAGAGCTGCTCAGGTTCAGAAGGAAGAGGAGGCATCATAAGGTAATACATAAAGCATGAAGGACACAGCTGAAATCTGTCCCAGCAGAACACCACGGTCAACTGAACCAAGCCACTAGCCCCGAGGGAGATCCCCAGTATCTGGTCAGATATTAAGGAGGCTCAGAGACCAAAAACCAGGGCTGCCTAAATGAATTGTGCGTGTTCTAACAGCCTGCTGAGCCCAGGAGTCCAGCAAGCTGGGTTTTGTTAGTCAGCCAAGTGGTCTCAGCCAGAAGGGTTGTTCTTAACAGAACAATTTCCACACAGCAGTGTTCTGGTGTGAGCTCTCCTCCCCAGAAGCTGCAGCCAGGGCTGGGGGGAGGCAGGCAGGGAGGTGTGAGGGGTGTCTGTCACAGAGCAGCACCCCCAGCACAACAGCCTGGAGGTAAGTGACACCTCTTTTGTCTCTGCCATCTCCGTGTTCAAAAGCATCTGCTTCTCAGACTGACTGCAAGTTCCTCCTGGAAGGAAAGAGCTTTATTCTGAGCCTTGGCCTGCTCCATGCTTACCTGCCGTGGCTGATCCCAACCCTGATCCGAGCATGCACGCAGCTCCCACAGCTCCCCAGCCTGGGCTCTAACAGCTTTTAGGCTGAGGCGCCTCAGCAAATATTTCACAGAACATGCTAGAAAGAAACATAAAGGTGGCTGTGATCAGAAGGCCAAAGGCACTTAAAAATTGTCCCTATTTAACTGGTAGAGTCAGGAAAGGGGTTAGCAAATTTTCAGCACCAGGCCTGAGAGGCTGCCCTCAGGAGAGCGTTAAAAACCGGGACATTTGCTAGGAGAGAAAAAACAAAAAAAATTTTGCTGATGAAAATCTCAAACAAGCCCATAGGTGACCACCAAGGTCTGCCTTAAATATTCTTCATAGGTATTTGTCTACTTTCCATGATCCATCCCATCCAGAAACCTACCCCCATTCCATTATTTCACTGTCCCAGAGATCAGAAATCTTTCCTGGGGTCTAACCTGTCCTGCAGCAATTCACAGTGTATGCTTGGAGAACTGCCACCATTCCAGGAGGAAGTGGGAGCTGAGGAGCAGGAATCCCTGTATTTTTGTAGATTTTTCTCTCTCTGCCTCAGTCATCCTGTCTGCAAAACAGGAGATAATTGTTCATTTGTGCTCAACCCAGTCAGGACCAGGGATGAAAGGTGTTGGACAAATGCAAGGGAAAAAGTGTAACAGATGAGACACTCAGCACCCACTGATTTTGTTTGACCAGAGCAGGGCCCTGCCATCCCAAAATCAACAAAGCTTTGGTTCAGAAGATGCAGTCTGAATAGAGCCAGAGATAAGCCCACCCACATAGGTGCCTCCATAGTGCATTTATCTCTTCATCTGGATTCAGGCATCCTGTCTCTGGATCTGTGCTGTTGTGTGCAGATCAGTTTGTTGATAAAACAATAAGAAGGAAAAAAAAAAGCCACTAACACACAGATGAGTTTAAGAGATATTTGCCAGAGCTGTTCCACTGAACACAAGGCTGTTAGCACACTCCCTGCCCAATCTCACAGCTATTTAATTGGAGCAAAGCATAAACAAAAACACTTGCAAAAGCTACATGAACAAGGTTTGCAGGCTCATCAGAAAACTAAGCTGCCTGCTAATATGCAAATGGACTAATGCAACTGCCAAAGGCACTAATTGCTCTGTCCTGATGTCCTGACTTGTCTGGGTAGCTCTGGCTGGTTTAGTCATGACATGCCAGGCTAAAAACAAATGAGATGTTGCAGTGGTATGGACCAGTCTGGTTAATATGACACCACAGACCCACTTCCCAGAGTGACTGGTGATGTCTTTGCCTGTCATTTGATATGGCACCTTGAAAAAGGCACCTTTGTCTTCTCTAACCTTGGTACAGCACTCACCAAAACAAATCCATCACAGGAAACAGACAGTGGCCCCTCAGCAAAGAGAAGAGAAAAAAAATCCAGTAAATAAGGGCTCAAGTGATTTAGATTAAGCCAGGCATGTGCCAGTGTTTGTGCAACTGGAAAAGAGCAGAGGCAGTTTTACCTGAACCCCTCTAAGACAGACATGATGGGAAGGTCCATAAGCTCTGAGCATCCCAAAAATCCAGGTCTTGATTTTATTTGGGTAGCTTTGTTTTGCTCAGATATAGCAGTGTCCCCTCTGTCCTGCTCCTCCATCCCACCCAGCTGCCCATGGGATGCCAGGGCCATCCAGAAAAGACACTCTTCAAAGGACAGGGGAAGGGGCAGCAGGGCACAGCGGGCAGGCAGCTACAGGGGAGGGGGCTGCCAGGTCAGTGTTGGGGGACACAGCATGGATCAGTTTCTGTTAATGATTAATTAGTGCCACTGATCTACAATTAGCCTGGTGACCTGTAGTCAAGAGACTTGGGATTCTGACTCTGCAACTCACTGCTTGAATTACTCTGGCCAAACATCATTTTCCCTGCCATTACATCCCTGTGTTCAATAAAATAGGGCTAAGTCATTCTGGGATTCCAGCAAAGCTTTCACAAAAAAAAAAAAAAAAAAATTAGCAACACCATTTGCCTTTAGACTGGGAAACAAATGATATATTTTTCAATAATTGGCATTACCATAAGCAGCCATATCTGACCATTGACCCACAGAAGGGCCCTTCTGTTCCTCACCTAAAAGTTGGCCCATGGGGATGGCTGTGGGGTGCCAGGGGCAGGTGAGTGAGGGCTGGTTGCACGCTGCCTGCAGAGCTCTTTTCCTGGACAGCTCCTGGCTCCTGCACATCCATGTAACTCTGTAGGAAGTCTGCAGCTTTGGCTACGTGAGTTACATGGAGCCCACTCCTTCTGGGCAAGCTGAAACTGCACAGGCAAAGCAAAGAAGGTGCTGATAGGAGGTGGGGGGGGAGGGAGAGGCAGAAGCAAAACAGGGGATGCAATTGGAAAAATGAAAGCAGTGCCACAAACCCTTCAGTACATCCTCAGTGGGGTGGAAGTCAGTCCTGTTCTCCACAGGGTGCCTGGATCCCCTGATTTGCATCTGTGCATCACACAGCTGGCACCCCTCTATAAGGCTGATCTCCCAAGAGCAGGGGTTTGCCCAAGGGGGCAGAGGCCGGGGCACGGTGGGAGCACCTTTCCCGTGCAGAGCAGGACGCTGTCAGCGGAGAGCCTTATAGCGAGGGTGCACTGGCTATATCTCATTTTAAGTAGAGTCCCATGCTCAATCTGTTCCAGGAGGACGAAGCTGGTGAAGGCAGGTTCAACTTCACTGCCTATGGGATGGGGCCAGCTTGCCTACAAGCCAAGGATGGCATCTCTGTCAAGGGAGCCAACAACAACAACACGGCCAACCCGGTGCCGCCGCCGTCGCGCTCCCCCGAGGAGATGAGGAAGCTCTTCATCCAGAGAGCCAAGAAGATCGACAAGATCTCCCGCATCGGCTTCCCCATGGCCTTCCTCATCTTCAACATTTTCTACTGGATCATCTACAAGATCGTCCGCAGAGAGGATGTGCACAACCAGTGAGGGGAGGGGAGCAGCCGGGAGGGAGCGAGCACTCCTTTATATATGTGCAATAGCAATGCAGCAATGCATGAATTTAAGAATGCGGCAATATCTACTAAAAAAAAAAAAAAAAACAGCAAAAAAAAATGGGGAGGGAGGCTGGGAGGGACTTTTAATCACGTGAACTGAGGGTAACTGGCACAGGGAGGAGAAAAGATGCTCTTGATCTGGGGAGCGCAGGGTGGGAGTTAGTTTTACAGCATAGGAAGGTCTGGATTGCTCCAGCAATCCAAGCAGTGTAATATAGTAATATATATCCATGCTTAATTATAATGCAAAAAGAAAACAAAAGGAAAAAAAAAAGACCAACAAAAAAAATTCCTTTTTTTAGCCTATTAACAGCTTAGATTCTCAAGTCACTGGAATGATTCATGATTCCATGTGCAGAAACTACTGCAATTACGCTTTATCTGACTTTTGCTATAGAAAGGCCATACCAGTCAAGCACGTGGGGGGAAAAAGCCCTAACAAAAGAGGAAAAACACCTCAAGAAAATCATTCTGTGCTTCTCTAGGTTTTGCACTTTGAAAGCTGGATAGATGGGGAAACTTAAGAAAGAGGCTGTGGATTGCTGTTTATTTTTTATATTTACTTTTTTAGCCACGGGTTTGCCGATCAAACACTTTGTGACTTTTGCGTAGGGGAAAGCAAATACATTATCTCTCTCATCCCCATCAGAGAGCATCCAAAGGAAACCCGAGAAGGACAACAGGGCCTTCATCAGAAATCACAGGTACCTTCTGTCCTTTTAACAACCTGGCAGGATTCGAGTCCCAGGAGGCAGAAATACTATTGAGAATGCTAGAAACGATGAAGGTTTTTTAAAATTGTTATTTTTTTGGTTTGGTTTTCTTTTTCCAAACCCCTTTCTGCCATGTTTGTTTACAATGGGGGGGATGGAAGCAATTGTATTTAAAATATAGAGAAAACAGGCATCTTGATGCCTTGTTTTGACAGGACCGGGCGTGTGGCAATACTGACAGTGAGGGGGGTGGGGGGCAGGTGTGTATAGAGAGAGCAGCTTTTATTTTCTGACATTTCATAGCACTTATATTAATAGTGAAGCTGGGCCAATGGACCCAAAATTCTATTTTTGTATCTATTTTGGTGCTGCATTTACCTTTAACACAGATGGGCAGTTGGAGCAGGCTGCTTTGCCCCTCTCTGCTGCCTGCAGAGATGGGGGGAGGCTTGGTGGGGAGAGGTAAAGGGGGGAGGGAGGTGGGAAGGGGTGAGCAAAGGGATTTCTCTTTGCCCAAGAGGTAGCACAGGTTGGCATTGGTGTTTGGGGTGGGGAGGAATTTGCCAAACACCTCTAGGGTGTTACTTGAAAGCTTGGCTTGGGGCCTGTGGGCAAGCCAAGGGCTTGGTGTCCCACTTGTCCCCCTGGGCCCCTGGGTGTGAGCTGGCTGCTGCACCTGGGGTGACTCAGTTGTGTTTGTTTGCACTTTAGGGAGAGAGGTGAAAGAGAGCACGAAGGAAGAGACAATCAGTCTGCACTGAAGCACTTGGGGTCAGGGCTGGGTTAGGCACTAAATGAAGGCAGAGAGACAAATGTCACCCAAGGGGTGCATCCACTCTCCTCCCTCTCCTGCTCAGGATGAGAGCAGAGCTGAGCTGGGCTGTGGATCTGCTGCTTGCTCTGGGAACAGACAGAATTCCTGCAGAGGCTGGAATAGCTCACAGCAAAATGCCCTGGGGCACTGCTAGGTCCAGCCTGGCCCAGGCCAGCAGCACCCAAGCCTGGAATGGGAGATTGAAATCATGCTCAGCCATGGGTGTCCCCACCAGCACAGAAAGAAGCAGGTGAGAGGACAGGAGAGCCTGGGACCTGCCAGCTGTCCTGCACAGGGGTGGTGCCAGGAGGAGAGAGCCCAGAGAAAACACCAGGGTATTCTGGGGCTGGGTAGAGGGACATCCATCTTTCAAGGCTGCCAATTCAGCACCTTTCACCAGCACTAAATACACTTTAGTTTAAGAGGAAAATAAAAAGAGAGAAAGAAACAAAGGAAAAGAATAGAAAGGGAGAAAAAAAGATTAAAACCACAGCGGTCACAGTGTGGACTAGGGCAAATCTTTTGGCAAAGGCCACCCAGTTTTCTGAGTTGCTGTGCACTGCTGAGACAGGGAAAGGTCACAAGGTCACACAGTGGGAGCATGAACCAGCACATCAGCCCTGCCCTCCACTGGAGCAGCAGAAAACCTGTGGGCTGAGGATTTCTCCTTCCCCTGGCAGACGGTGCTTTCCCAACTGGGAGATCTCAAGCAGAGGTGTTATTTGATGCTGGGACAATGTCCCGAGCCTTGGCTGGAGCCCAAGTATGCTGCTGGCTCTGGGTTTTTTTGCTGAATTATTGAACTCTCCCTGCGCGCGCCAGGCCCGGCTGTGCCAGCTGCGGTTTGCGATTGCTTCAAACAGCGTGTCCTTGTCTGAGATGAAAGGCAAATCCAGGGAATTTCCCTCCCTGCCCAGCAGCACAGCAGAGGCTTGGCAACCCACATATCACAGCTCCTTCCTCATGCAGGTGAATGACCTCAGATTGCTGTCATTTGGGTAAAACTGTCCTGCCTCGGTGCCTGGACCTTGCACTCTGGAGTGGGGCAATCTGGCTGTGGTTCACACACCTTCAATCCCCTCAGGCTACCCGGGATGGCTCCCCAGGGCACAGCAGGGCTGTGGGGTTTTTTCCTAAAGGAGTTGCCTGTAGGTCAACTCCCACCCAGATGAGTTTTGGTCCTACATCCCCAGGGCAAGAGCAGAGCAAGGATGAGGAAGACATTTCCACCTCGCTTCATTCTTCTTCAGCTGTACATTGAAGAATTCCGTGTTCATCCCAGACCTCCTGGGTGCTGATGCAGTTATGTCACAGCTGCTGCTTCACCAGAGCTCCAGTGACACTTCTTGGCATGGAATAAGGCTGGAGGAAGGAGTTTAGGGATTAAAAATCATCAGAAAGATGTTTATGTTTCTTGCCCATACAGAAGCACTTCAGGTGCCAGCGGAGCTCGTGGAAGTTTAGGGACTGAAATAAGAATCACACTCTTACCAGCCTGCCTTGGCTTCCAGTTCAGCTTTGCCAAGCACTGGGCACGTTTGATGCCCACCATAAGCAGTGTTATTTTCTCTTCCTTAAGCAGCCAGTTTCCATTTGGGCCATTTTGGAGCCCCAGGGCTGCCTGCAGGGTGACAGCAAGCAGCACTCACAAGAAACACAAGGGCATGTTGGTGAAGGTGTGACTGCTGAGATAACTGTCCCAGGGATGTCCTGCCAGAGAGTTTCACCACCCAGACAGGCCTTTAGACTGTCCTAAGAGCCCCTGGCAAGTCTGGGTCATTTTCAAAATCAAACATTTTTCTCCATCTGTACCGGGCTGTGTTTAGTCTGTATTGCAAAAGAACTCATTTTGATAACTTATCTCGTCTTCAAAGTAGGCTGCTTTAATGGTGCCAGTAATTATATTTATTAGCAAGAATGCACAGGGTTTGATATTGCAGGGTAACTTCCAGGCATACTGATGGAATTTAACTCCATAATTGTTATTTCTTCTTAAGAATGAGGCTCAGAAGCAAAACCTCTAAATAAACAGCAGTTATATGGGAGTAAAGAGATAAAATTGGCTCCTAATTCCCTTGGCTTCTTTGAAAAAAGAGAGCTTTATCCCAAATAATATTATTTCCAGATGTTGCTGGAGACATACTGCTTTTTGAGCTGGAATTCTTTTTTCTTACACATAAATGTAACTGTCCAGAATAAAAAAACTACCAACTTACTACATTTTGATCAGGTAGAAGAGTTTTTCCCACTTCAAAAAGTGACCCATCTGTGATCCCAGTGCCATGGAAAGCACAGAGGGGCCGAAGAGAGTCCAGGACAGAGCAGTGAGCACGTGGGCTGCTGCAAACTGCAGAGCTCAGCCTTGGCCTTGGCCAAGCACCAGCTGCCTGGAACACTCAGGTCATTCCCTCCATGGCTCTGGTGCTGCCCTAATTCTCCTGTCCTAGAAGCCTTTGCTTGTCAGGGCTGGGGGACTTTGCTCCTAAAACAATCAAACTATTTCAAACCTTGAATATTCCCACATCCTCCAAACAGGGACTTTTTTGGCTTTGTTTTCCTCAGACTTCTCTGGAAGCTTTTTCTTATTCTTCTGAAGAGCTTTCATTTTAAAGCAAAGCCAAGACAATTTAAATTACACTGTTGGCTGCCCTTTATCTTGACTGTGATTTAAAGACTTTGCTTCATTTCCCAGTGCTGATAGAAAAAAGGTTAGAAGCATTTACAATGTATATTTTTGAAAAGAAAGGAACATCCGAAAGGAGAAAAGGCTGTTTTCAGTGGTGCCATATTTTTCACAGGTTGTATACAATCATATTTTTGTATTGTATTACCATTACTTAATAACACATAGTTCTTATCCCTGTGCCAAATACCCTTTAAATATCCCATTCCTTATTCCAAAAGTTGGATACTGACAGCACAATGTGGATCCCTGGTATCTCAAACCTCAATCCTGCTGTAGCATTCCACAGAGTTCAGCTCAGCAAAGGAATTACCTAATCCATTCCCTGCTTGGAAGCACCTACACATCCCTGTCTTCTTCTCAAAAGGAGGTGGAAGGAAGGGGCATCTTGTGCTGCTCCTGCTTCAACAGTTTTCCATGATTTGTATGGAGAGGGTGTACTAGTTAAGTAGACAATTGAGATACTTGATTGTTCTTCAGGGTGCTAGGATAAGCACCAAAGCAGAAGCTAATAGTCATTAATTTTAGCATCTTAAATTACTTCAGCTTCTTTAAGTCCTCCCATTTCTTTCTCTCTTTCTCCTTAATTATTTCTTAAGGGCAGTTGCACATCTGCTCAAATGAACCTACAGGAGTCTCTTACTTCATTCAAGTCTAATGCACTTTTCTGTGTTCATCTCCCTATTTTTCATTCCTGTGGGGCTCAGTTCCTCAGCACTGCAGCCTTTGAAGAGCCTGGGATCTGTGTCTTGGGAAATACAGGGCCAAATATGGCACTAAAACCATTCCCCAAGGCAGGCACAGTGAGGGCTCCCAGGGAAGTGCTGTCATGGCCAGCCATGCATGGAGAGGGCTCCTGGGAATGCCAAGGTGGCCACTAAGGGGTTTTTTGACTGCTCTGTGAAAGCAAAGCAGCGTTAGTTAGAGGGAATTCAGTCTCTGGCTGTTATTCCTGTAGAGCTCCCTGTTTTACAGTGATCCAGCAGCTGCTTATAGGAAATCAGGTCCTTGCATTCTCAGTCTCCATGGTGTGGAGCACGGGACCCCACAGGAAATCAGCTGCTGTGAACCAGGCAGGGAGGAAGGAGCTGTTGCACATTGAGCAGAGCAAGCACTCAGAGTTGCTCTAGCTCTGCCTGCAGGTGTTTGCAGTGGGTGAGACATTCTCCTCTGAGAGCTGCTGGGATGAGCAGCCCCGGGGTGATGCCCTCAGGTGATCTGCAGGAGCACTGAAGGGCACAGCCCAGGTTAGATAGAGCCGGCATGGCAGGGGAAGCACAGCCTGAGCCAGGTGAGGAATCCCAACCTGAGAGCCCCCAAGAACAGAAACAATGTTTGCAGCTTTCCTGGTTCAGCTCTGCCCTCACCCTACCACATTGTCCCAGCATCACCCTGCCTGCTGCTGTAACACAGGAAAGGGCACAAACCACAGGGCAGGAATCAAGGAGAGGGATGCTGTCAGCCCCCAGCAGGGGAAATTACTGGTTAAATTATTAAATGAGGATTCTGGCAAAGAGTGGCAGAGAAAGGAACGGGAAGGAAAAGCATTAGGAGAGGTTTAGTTTGCATGCCACATCATTCCTGGCACCCAAGGCAGACAGTGCTACCAGCTATGGTGCAAGGCAGCAGGAATTATATGATTGTATTAAGTAATAAGAACAGCAAGTCTGGCAAACCTAAACTGCAGTCCTTGTGCACTTCACTGCCAGGTTTCTGGGTAGAAATGATAAGGAAATCTTATGTTTGTGATATTCCCGTTCCTGGGTCTATTACAGACAGTGTTGAGGCCCATCCAATGACAGGACTGGCTCCCAGCAGTGCTGGAGCTGGGTCAGCTGTGGTTTGACCCAACCAGGCACAGGGAGACTGAACAGATGGAACAGATTCAGCAGGGGAAAGGCAGGGGGATTGCTGTGTGTTGGTTTAACAATCCCTGCAGCACTCAGAGCACCACTGCCTCAAAAAGCACAAGGGAGAGGGGCCTCAGCAGCTCCCAGACAGCAGCAGTTCCCAGCCAGGAGAGGGGACACAGACCCTGTCCCCAAACTGAGGGTCAAGTATGTCAGCACTTCCAGTTTAAAATCATCCATGTTTCCCTGGGCAGAGGATGACACCAGCATAAATAAGCCATCAGCACAGCTTGAATTTAGCTTTTATTTACAGATCTGCCACTTGAATTGCATAAGTAGCATAAGTCAAACAAGGACACCCTCCTCACCTATCCAGGAAACTGGGGCATGAGGTAGCATCAGTAACCACGTGCCCAGGCTGTGAGCGTGTCACTGCTGTGGCAGATGAGTCAAGTTTGGCACAAGCAGAGACAGGTAGAGCTGCCTGGAGCTGCCAGGTCTGAGGGACACAGAGCTCACAGGTAGCTTTTGCTGCTAAGGCTTTTGGGAAGCTGGTCCCAGGACTGTTAGCACTGTAGCAAGCCAAAATCCCCTTCCCCAGAGGGTCTGTGGGAGGACATCTGCCTTATCCAGGCACTTGGTGACACTGGAGCACTGCTGGCTTACCTGTCTGGCAGAAACGTGAATCAGGCCTTAGGCTGCAAACCAGCTGAGCTAGATGGCCTGGGTTAAACACACCACACAATTTGGGCACTAAATTACAGCTCCAGGTTCAAGCCTGAATCAACTTTGCAGTGATGACACCATCACAGTCACAATTATGGATGAGGCCTGGTAACTGCTTAAAGCAGCACTGCCCTGTCAGATCCCTGCAGAGATCAGCAGGGCATGACCTGCAAGGATAGCAGAATCGGGGCCTGGGCTCCAGTGTTTCTTGCTTGACACCTAATCCCCAAACACTGACCTTTATTGAACGAAAACTATGCAATATTGAAGATTGTGCCACGGGCGGTGCCTTAGCCACCTCTCCTGGGTATGCACTCACACCTTTCCAGAGGTATCCTCACCACAGTTACTTGTGCTGGGGTGAAGAACCAATGACTTCCTGAGGAGCAGAGCCAGCTCTGGAGCTTGTGACGTGCTACACCCACATTATGACCATAGCTCCTCAGCCAGGTCTGCTCTGCTGAGGCTGCACTGTTAGAAAGTAGAGGAGTTCTAAGAGCTCCCCAGCCAAGAGCAGAGTGAAGGCAGGGATCCAATAAAAGATCAGATCAAGGATCATGTAAGGCAGAGGAACTTGTAGTACTCACTCCTTGCTGTAGTTAAATGCAGTCACTGCAACCAATATGGTCTTCCTGGGAGTCAAAGCTTTAAATACACAGCTGCTTCTTCCTTGAGGGGCTGAAAACAGAATTCATGAGGCTGGACTTGTCCCATGGAGGAGGAGACATGGGACAGCATGGGCAGTGTCTCTTCTACAAACAGAGCTTGAGAAACCAGCAAGGAAAGGAAGTGGAGAAGGGGCAGCCTCTGCAGTGTAAGAATGGTGCTGGGAATGCATCTTGCTGCATGCCAAGGTGTGGGACACAGGTACATCCTTCACAGGCAGGAGTGTAACAATCCTGGCAAGTCCTTGGTCAGATGCATGCCTCCACTTGTCATCAATCCCACTTTTGATCAAGAAAACTAGAATAATTAGAAAAAAATAAATCACTGATGAGTTAGGTTATTGTTACATTCTCTCCTTACCATTTTAAGTGACCATAGCCTTGGTCACAGTAGTAGAACTCAGCTGTACAAGAGATGCTCAGCTAGAGGCTGACAAACTCTTAGCAGAAGGGAGCAGAAGTTCCTTTGCTTTGTGCTTATGCAGACCAGGGAAACAGCTGAAGCAGGGCTTTGAAACACTGCTCTGCCTACACTGTATTTATACTTTCCTTTCTATTCCAATCTTCCCACATCTGCTATGTTTTTGTCCCAAACACTGTCATCCTTCCAATTCTAGGGTTAGATCAGGAGAGAAAATAAGCTTAGAAACAGCATGGGCCAAGCTGACAAATCCCCAAGTTAACCTACTCAGAGTGGAGAACTGTAAAAACAGCACCTCCACCCCCAGACTGATGCCCCACCCCATCCCACCCCCGGACCTCCAGCCCTGACCAGTGTCACTAAATTTGACAGGACACATAAAAGACACACACATTTCAGAACCATAATTGATACATCCCTCCTTAAATCAGGGCACAACAGCAGGTTAACCTCAGCAGGTTAATCTGGGGATCTGTCAGCTTTGGGAGTGTTTCCAATTGTAACTTTTGGGAAACAAACATTAAGACCCAAACAGTGATGTTATGTGAGAATTTGAGAGGCAGGTAACGAATCAACCTTCCCCTTGCTGGGAACCTGGGTGACCTGTTGTGCTTGAACTCTGCCTCTGAGCTCCTTCTCACTGTACAACCAGCCCATTGCTCCCCGTGACTGGGGCAGGGGCCAGGGGACACCGGCAGCTCCAGAGGTACACGAGGCACAAAGGCCAAGGGACTTACCTCACCACATGCATGTGGAATGAATGATCCTGAAAAATGCACTGCCTGGAGCATCTCAAGCCTACTGTGAAATGGAATTCCTACACAAAAAGAGAAGTTTGTGTGTTTCCAAGTCTGGTCATGACATACTGACAGCACTAATCATGGCCAGAGCTCACCCCTTCTTTCATGGATTTATCGAGCTGCAGCAAAGATTTGACTGTTTCAAAAGAACTGAAATAGGAGGTAACTGTGCTAAAAGCCATTCACACACACGTGTGTGTGAGATACAGCAAAACTTCAGTGGATTACGAGACAGAGATGTAAAGAAAAACCAACACACAGAGGACTTCACACAAAAATGGCCTGACATGCAAAGGTCACTGCATCTCATCGCAGTTTGCCATCCTGCAGCACTGGTGACACCACTCTGGAAGGAGCCTTGGAACCCTGAAGATGCACAAGCCTGTCCAAAGCAGTTGTTTGTCACCACCCACCCGAGCTCAAACCACAGCCATGAGCAGGCTAAACATCGTGGACAGTGACATTTTATGGACTGTGTTGTCTCTCACATTCTACACAGTGTACAGCATATCATGCTTGTTATATTACAACTAAGGAGTAATGAAAAACTTACACTTAAGTGATATAAAAAAAAGGGGGGGAGGACCCAGAAATTTCTCCCATCTAACTATAAACGCACACCCATTTCCATTGTTTTGTAAATGAATTCAGAAGAAAAATAAAAATATTAAGATATTTCTCTTCAGGACAAGCATTGCACATTTGGTTTTGCTTTGGAGGGGAGATACAAACACACACAGCAGGAATACTTTCCAATTGAAAATATGTAAAACAAATAGAAGTGGGAATAGTTCAGCACCTAGACAGCGTTTTCCTTGTGTCCTTGATAAACATTATCTCTGTTTCCCTCAGCATTTACTTCACTAGTCAAACCTTCAAAATCTGGTATCTAGGAAGAATCCCTCACAAAGAACTCCTGAAAAAAGCCTATTAAGCAGTGGCATTGTGCTGCCCCATTTTCTGTATCTCTCCCATCTGCAAGCCATTTGTATGAAGAAAATCTTTGTTTCCAAAGCTTGGCTCACTAAAGCTCATTTGTTCCCAAACACAACAGCGCCTTGATGGTGTTTATAGCAGGAGCAGCCAAGGGCTGGGCTGGTTCAGCAGCCACGTTGGGAGATGTTACGGGGTGTCCCATCCTCTGCCAGCACTCCCTGTCCCTCGGGAGGGCAATGCCAGCCACCCTCCACTCAGGGTAAGAATGCGGGGTTTGCCAGCACAAAGCCAAACCCCGGCTGTAGGACAGACCCTCTTGGCACACACATCCACCACACCCCCTCTATCACAGTGTCCTTTTGTGAGTCCTAAATCCAGATATGAGCTATTTATGTTGGTTTTCATGTACTTGCTAAAAAAAAGAAAAAGAAAAGGATATTTTCCCATGCTTGTGCATCATCAGGAAAGGATGGCAGCAAGGTCAGAGTGTTTTCCTTCTTCAATCTTATCAAGATCTCAGAAGCAGTGACATTAAACTGGCCCAGTTTGATCAACTTTTCAGCACAGGAAAAAGGAGCAGCTGCTCTTAATAGGACAAAACTCATCTCCCTTTAACCTCACACAACCATCTTTAAAATAGACAATGAAATAGCTGCGTATGCAGCTGTTTTCATTTTCCTCTTTGCAAGGTGGGTGCTGACATATCCACATCTCACAGGAGATAACAGAAAAGTATTCAGAGTAAGAATTCCTGAAGTTAATGGAAAAAGGAGGAAAGAAGTGGACAATGCAAGTGCTCTGAGTACCTCTACTGGTTCATTTACACAAGTTGAAATAAGAATGGAAAATGCAGTGCTTTTTAATTTTCATGCTACTCTCCCTTCAAGAACAGAGGAAAGACTAGAGAAATACAAAATAAAAAGTGCAGTCATGTTTGAAATGTTAAGATGTGAAATTCTTCAAAAGGAATAAATTAGTTTAATAATGAAGTACTTTCATGTCTTCTCCCTACCCCCCTTAAAGAAGGGATGTCCCTGTATTTTCTATATGGATTTACTATATATACATATGTATAAATCTATACATACACAAAATTGGTATGGCCTTACACTCCATTTAAGGATATTTTGCTACATCGGTCAGAGTGCAAAGCAATTGCTTCCTTCAAATCAGTATTTTTACATCATGAAGAAATAAACCTGTAACTTAGACAACTTGCATGACCACACAGCCACAGTGGCAGATTATTTTTCTGGCTTGTAAAAATAATTTTAAAACAGAAGTTCTATTTCAGCAGTTTGAAGATGGAATGTAAAGTTTCTGCTGTTAAATGTATATAAAATATATTTATTGAATCATACATTCATGCTGATTCCAATAAAAAAATTAAAGATTTTTCTGAAATTTCTCTCCATGGATTTTTAGTGCTGCAGGTTCCACACGGCAACTGGAAACACAAAGATGTATTTCTTGTACTATTTTGCAACCTAGGACATTATTTATACATAGCTTTAAAAATATTTGGTAGATGGAATGACCTTGGTGCAAAGACCCAAAATGACATTTCAGAATGCAGCAGGAACTGCCTCTCACACTGAATCTCAAAGATGGTCATGATAAAGCATTTTCCCTTCCACTGTCAGGTGCTTCATCAGGTTTGATATATCACCAGAGGAACAGCAGATCCCTCTTGGCTTGGCAAGTGGCATTTTGTGACAGAAAATAGAAGGGCAGCATCCTGCCCTTCAAATCTATTCTGAGAACATGCCATTACTCTGAAAACTGTCTTTAAGGAATGATGGAGTTTAAAAGAATTTTACTCCATTTTGTGTCTCATAACCAGAAAAGTTATTAATGGATCACCTTGCCCCGTTCTTCCATATAACAAGCAAATAAGGATAAAGATCTTACTGCTGGGAAATCAAATCATCAATGAGGCAATTCCTTCCTCCCACAGCACACAACAGCTTAAAACTTCGCACAGTGTGTGCTTCTATCCCCAAGGAAAACCTTGTAAGGGAGCAGAAATACAATTTGCTCCAAAATACGCCCTTCCAAAATGTGCAGAATAAGCAGCTGCACAGATCAACTTGCTGATGCCCATACCTGTACCTGGAACCATCCTTTTCAGTAATTCCCAGGTCTCAGGGACACCTCTGCCATGTGGCAGCAGAGGGAAGTTTCCCAGGTTCAAGTCAGAGCTCACTGTTACCACACAGGCTGCTTCCTGCCCCAGGAGTAAATCCTCTGTGCCAAGCTCTGCTTCCAGCAGCAAGCTCACCCCCTTCCACACTCACCTGTATGTATGTGGATAGTGGACACCCAGGAACACCAGAGTGTCAGTCTGAGCAAATTTAAAGGGAAAAAAAAAAAAAAAAAAAAAAAAAAAAAAAAAAAAAAAAAAAAAAAAAAAAAAAAAAAAAAAAAAAAGCCAAAAAACAAAACAAACAAAAAAAAAATAACCTGTCAGAAGGCCCTGCAGAGCAAGGAAGTGATCCTAGCCTGAATTCTTACATGTAGAGCCAACACTGCATTCCCAAACACACAAACATGGCAGTTCAGCTTTACAAAACAGCCCCACATGAGTCTGCTGGTATTTCCTTGTACTCCGTAAGGTGTTTCTCCCTGCTCAAGGGGGTAACTTTTTAATTGTGCAATGCCCTTGAAGGAAGAAAAGGCAGCAGAGGCAGAGCATGGCTTCCAGTTCTAGTTTGGGTGCTAAGAAACACCACTGCAAGTGAACTGCTCTTATTTCTACTTGTCTTACACTATTAAGATCAGCCAGAAGAGGCCAGATCACACCAGTCACACATGAAACACTCGGAACTCTCAGAAGGGCAGATCAACAAGATACCACGATCATGAAGGTTATTCCAACGCTGTCCATGTGGCTGCTGTGGGTGCAAAAGCCTGACAGCTCTAGACAGCTTTTCTTCGCTTCCCAACTCCCTGCACAGCACTTCAGTATCACCATCTCCTTTTCTTGTCTGGAGGCACTAGGAAGGACACACACAGTCTGATTCTTTTAAGACTGTAGCATTTGGTTCCTAGAAAGAGCTGGACTACTTTGGTTATTAGAGGTTAGCCTTCTCAGAGCTCCTGTAGCCCACTGCAGCCAGCTGAGGCAAATCAAATCGTGGTTTCTTCACAGTCATCTTCAACAATGTATGCAAAGCACTGGAGGCCTTAGACAAGGGATACTGAAGTTTTAACAGTACAGCAAGGCAGAAACCAGAAGGGCTGGAAGCTACAGAAAGCCTAAACATCAAAACCCATGTGCAATATTTTACAGCAGGTCTTTTCAGAGGACTTTGTTATTAGCGAGTCACAGAGCCACCAAAATGCAAGTACCGAGAGTCAGTCTACAACACAACTTGCTTTTGAAAAGTATTTCTTTACAAGACATTCCAACAGAAATTTTATGTAAATATTTTATTTTGCCTGTCATCTTGGGACAAGAACATCGCTTTCTGGGTCAACATACTGAGTATGATTCATATGAGAACAAGCACACACTTCACCCTTTTAAAGTCTTTACTGACACTCTTCGTTCAAATCAAACAGCAACGAGCCAGAACTGTCCAGCTCCTACTACAGAAATGGGGGTTCAAGCTTACGGATGCTTTTGCAGATTTGGTTAAGAGCTATAAAAGCTTCTATTAAAAGCACTTTGATAAGTCTGAAGTGCAACCTGTTACTGCAGTCTCCGGAGTTAACATCAAGAACAGCAGAAAACCAACAAAGGGGAGAAAACATATCACAAACAACAAGGACAGGGTTCAGTGAAAGACCTCCATTGCATACTTTCACCACACAGGCATTCCTGATAGGAAAAATGCAGACAGCTTTTGTTTTTTTTAAAAAAATACCAGTTACCACCACAAGAGGAAGCAGCAGAATCTCCCCAAATGCTGGCTGTGAGAGCACATCACAGCTCACACTCTCCCCCAGTTCACTAAGGTATTAAATCCCCAGGTACAGATGGTAAGCAGGCCAATATGATACACAGTAGTAAGGAGGGAAGGGACAAACAGTGTAACAATGTGAAGAGAAAAATAAAACAGAAACCAACACTCTAGCAACATTTAGTACAACCAGCTTCAAACAGCAAGCCTGGCAAGTAAAAGGAAAAACATGACTGGTGGGGACAGGTGATACCAAGGGTAGCTCTGCTCCAGAGCTTACAGCAAGCACAGGTCAAGAGATGACACACTCATGTGCACAGTCATTATAGTCCTAAATCAAGAAATATGGAAACAGTGACATCTGACACAGATTAGCAAACCTCCTATGCAGCTCTACTGTGCTACCAAGAGATCTGAAGGTCTGGCATAGACACAAATCCACCATTTCCATCCAGATGTTTAACACCAGGCATTACAGAAATACTGCTCTGTGCAGCACCATCATACAGGATCTCTTGGACTGAAATTTATTTTCATTTTCATCTTCTTTCAGAGGCAGTGGAGAGCATTCACCATCTTAACATCAGGACAGACAAGCACCTTCCATACTTTCGATAAAAATTCCTTCTTATCCACTTCAGGTCTGAAGCAAGGAATGAAGTACTGCAAAAATAACTATTACTTACAGCAGTTGGAAAGGTAAAGGATGTGACACAGGTATTTCTGCTTTGCTCGTACATTTGCAATAGTTATAACAGGACCTGCCCAGCTTCAAGTTCAAGTTTTTAACTCTGGCATTCAAAAAGTATTTGTTTTCAATAATTTAAATGCAGCCAAAGTGATGCACAGAAGGTATTAAAAGCTTTAGCTACAACCACCTCTACCTTGTAAACCTAGTGACTGAAGAGCCTCTTCCCCTTGGAAAAACTCCAACATACTCTTGACTTGATAAAGCAAATCTAGACCTTTTTTATTTTTATTTTTTTTAAACAATTTGCCAAAACTGGAATGAGAGATAAATAGAAGGCACAACAATTTTGCTTTTTTTTTTATACAAATACAAACTAAACATGAAAAAAACTCCCTATTTCAATAAAAAATTTCACAAGTTCAGGAAAAGTGTTTGAAGAGTCAAGTTCTAGACATTTAAAACCTATCCCAACAATCCAAAATTTTAAAGTGGTAAAACAGTAGTTCGAATTCCTTGCTGTGATCATGTATCAAAAGAAAAAAAAGATTCTACGGATACCCATTATTCCACTTTTACAGCGCCACAGAGAGAAAGGTGAAAGTCAATTTTTCAAGTGGCAATGTCTCCAGACCGGAGGATGTTCATATGACCCTCAAAGAAACATCAAGAGTTTTGCTTTTCTGCCCTTGAAATACTTGCCAAGAACTAGATTTTCCTACAGGCTCTTGAACGCATGCACGTGAAATATTATTCCGCTGACTGCACCCAAATTCAGTAGAAAGAGGGGAGGAAAAAAAGGAAAAAAAAAAAAAAAGAAAAAAGAAAGAGACATTCCTTTAGGAAAAACCACTGGTACCAAAAAAAACAAAAATCAGTCCGTAAGTTTGAGGTGAACAAGAAAATTCAGTTCTTTTCTTCTTAAAATCCACTTTTCCTAAAACGTTGTTCCACAAAGCTGGAATCTGGGACAAGGACTAGAAAAAAATAAATCACAGAACCATAACACAAACAAAAAGGGGCCAAAATAATATCAAACGTAGCAGTCTATAACAGGCTAGGGCCACATTCCAAGATACCCAAGGCTGAAATTCACAAATCTGCAGGAAAAAGGGTTTGCGCCACCATGTCAACATCCGCGACGAATTCACTGGCGTTGCCCGATCCCCCTTCCAGCTCCAAATCCTGGCTTCTGGGACATTCCTCCACGTGGAGGCCCTCGAATCCCACCTCCCAGCCCCCCACGAGTGCCTCCAGGTCCACGGGGTCTGTTATCTCTGCGGTCACCCTCCCTGGCAGCTCGTGTTTTCTTCTCCTCCACGTTCAGGCGCACCTCTCCCCTGAACATGATGGGCTGCAACAGAAGCAGAGAAGGTCCTTTCATTAATGGGTCACCAGGAGCTCTTCAAGGTCAAGCAGATTCCTGCAACTTGGTCTCATATCCACCTCTCCATGAAAGACTGAAGGGTCTTAGGATTACTTACTAAACAACAGCAACAACCAAACCATTCATCCAGTCTTGGAGCTTTACTGGAGAAAATAAAGATGTGAAGGAGTGACCCTTGAAAAGCCACCTCAGGCTTAACACTGAAACTTCTGCTGTGTTTTAGAAAAGAGCTGGGCTGTAAGCACGCTCACTGCATGGCTGAGGGCGCATCCAGAGTCCCTGCCTACCTCAGCAGGCAGGCATGGGCACACACTCTGCATCAGCAATCACTGCTGACAGGCTGAGCAGGTACCTCCTGCCTTTGTTAGCAAAATTCTTTTCAGTGTGCACACCAATACAGCTTCTTCCTTTCAGCCCCTGACAAACAAGATTCTACTTGTCCATAGAATCACTCTCTCTACCTTGTCTTCATGAAAGCTATTTATACACTTCCTGTGTTCAGCAACCTCCCACTAGAAAAAGGCTCTGTAATGAGCTGCTACAAGCTACTTCAACGACAAAAGACTGCACAAATCTTGGTAACAGGAGGGAAAGACATCACACCTACTTTAATATGCTCAAGAAAGACTGAAGGGACCAAGTACAATCTCTTCCTGTTAAGCTGAAAAACTCTGAGTGTGGTCAATACACCAAAAACCATTGACTAGAAATTTATTTACCCTGTTGCTAAGGATCTTCTGAACTGGCTCAGGATCATCAAACACCACAAACCCAAAATTAGGGAGCTTTCCACCACTGTTGATACGGAGTTCAACAACATTGCCATAGCCTGCAAGAGAAAAGCCAAGTTCTTGGGTCATACATTAGAATGCTCTGTTGACCACGCCCATGGCTGCAACCCCCCAACCCCTCATAGGGCAGCAAAGCAAGCAACTTACTTTGGAAGAAGTCTTTAAGCTCAGATTTATCCACATCATGGGGAAGGTTCCCAACAAACAGCTGGTGACTGTCTGGGTATCTCACAATCCGCCTGGTTTCAACATCGCCTTGTTCACCCTCACGAACTTGAACAGAAAAGCAAAACAGATTTCAGAAAAGTCAGTCCCCACAACAAACAGAAAAACAAGCCATGGTCAGGATTATCACCATTAGAAAGAATCAATTCACACTGTCTATCCATCCATACATAAAATAAGGAATGCATTCTACACTAGTGAGTTTGTAACTATTTGCTTTTTATCACCTTGAGATTTCACTTGAGTAAAAATTATTTGCTTACTGACAAAAATAATGAGATTTTAAAAGCTTTAATTATCACATCACTTCCCTAAAACCTTTAAGCAACAGAAAACAGCTTCTTTGCAGCTTCTCTTACTTGGCCTAGGACCCCGCTGGGGTGGGATGCTGGTCCGCTGCTCCCTCACTCGCTGATCCCTCTGAGGTCTCTGAGGGGGGGTCTGAGATTCAGGCTTTGCCTCAGGGCGGGGCTGTAACAATTGCAAAAAAAGTGAACAGTTGAGTCAGACCAACACACCAGCAGGTTCAGCTTTTAAGAGCTCAACTGACAAGTTGGTAATTAAAAAAAAAAAAAACAAAAAAAACACAGGAAAAGGTAGTAGTTTTTTCCACCTGTGACTAAAATGTATATTAGCTCATATTGGCTTACATGTAAAAGCCAGAAGCATTCTCATGTTTTCCTCCACAAGAAACTATTAACTCTCAACCCAAAAACCAAGGAATAACATCTCGATAAAATCCATCAGGAATTACAGAATTCTGAAATCTTTGGAGCCTGAGAAGTCTAATCATAAGCAGGTAGATTTCACTCTTTCTCCCCACCTCAGTTTATTGTCAGCCACTTTAGCAGTTAGACTTCTGCAGGTGCTGGACTCCTACCTGTGAGACCGGTACTTTCACAACATGAGGTGGTATTCCTGATACTGGGACAGCCCCACTGGGAGGAAGGTTCTTGCTGGTTACTGATGCCCAGGAAAATGTCTTTAAAAAAAAAAAGAGAAAGATAATAACATAACTACATCTCCTTCCAAAATATATTACTGATAGTACAGCTAACAGACTCAGGATAACAGGAACAGATTTTAACTTACACTTGAAAATCAGGAGCCAGCCAATAGCAGTTCCCCCACAATTTCCTTCAAATTATTTAAATTCAAGAAGACTCAGTGTAATGACAATGGAGTCACACTTCTACTCTATTTCTGAATCACACAGAGTTGGAACAGGACACAGGAGTGGCCCAACGCCAAGTATCACATCAAGGTTAACCAAAATACTGGATTCCTGAGTACTGATCTGTCCACTTTTACCTTCCTTAACACTGAGAAGTGACAAAAATCCCCAGGTAAAAATAAAGCTCTGTAAATAGACAGGAGAGCCATACTGATAAAGCCACATCAGAGAAAAGAGAGATCCACTGTCATTACCCTGGAGTCCTCTTGCACTGCAGGAGCTGGATCAGCAGGAGCTGGAGAAGGACTCTTCTCCACAGTCTCTTCTGGAGCAGACTCCTCTAATACTGGCTCAGACTTTTCTTCCTGAGCCTCAGGTTCAGGTTCCTGTTCAGGTTCTGCCTCTGGCTCAGGCTCTGCCTCTGCAGCTGTCTCTTCCAGGTGTTCCTCAATGTCATTGCTATAATAGAGCAGCACAAAAAGCAGAAAAGAGAGGTGGTACTGTATTTATTCCATTACTGGTGATAAGCAGTGCTACTTATTCAATACAGAAGTCAGGCATATGACACCTGAGAGGAAGAACAAGGCTAAGTAAGGCCACATTGCACAGGGATGCAAATTTTGCATAGCTACACTATGAAGCAGCAAAAAAAAAAAAAGAAAAAGAAAAAAAATCCAGTCTCCATGTTCAGCCTAACAGCATTTTGATTTCAGCTGATCAAGAAACAAAAATCTTTTGACTGTCAGAAGAAAACTATTATTAGCAATAAATTCATGTGACCTGTTCTACAAGCAGCCAGTCTCACACAACACCTGACTTCATCTATAAATATATTATTACCTGACAGCCTGCTCGTAATAAGCGCCACTATCATCAGGAACAGCCTCAGGTGTCTGCTGCCTTTCCTCAGGTTCCTCTCCTTCCTCCTCTGATTCTAAAGGTTAGAAAAGAAAAACAAAAACCACCCATCTTCAGTATGAGGCTCAGACACAAGACACCTACCACAACATACAGGTGAAGTTTCTACCAAAGAGCACTTTCAAGATGACACATGGAACAGATTTTTTTTAATATTTCCACTACCACTTTGGTTACTCAGTTTTGACCAAGGTTTAAAAACATGTTCCAAATACTTAAGAGAACCAGATTTATAACCTACAAATCTGACTGCAACTGCCAAAGTAAGTCTTACAGTTCTTGTAATAGAAACAGAATATGCCAGAAAAATCAACATCTGCATGTCACAACTCCTTGCTGGACTGTAAAGAACTACAAGCAAGGGAAAAACCTACAAGCACATGAAATTTAACACTGATCTCTCTTCTCCAGCAAGATTTCTTTTGGTCTGGGAAGAGAACGTTGATATAGATGCAGAACCAAAGACCAAGACAACCACATAAAAATTTCTGCTACTTACCCTCTGGAGGCTCGGTGTCAGAATCCCCAAAAACCTCATCCTGGTAACGGAAGATATCATTGTGGACATAGAACTTGTTCGCAACAGAGCCCTAAAAGAAAATCAAAGGGAAAAACTGAATCAATTACAACAACCTAGTAATGTCAAAACTGAAATAATGTGAAAACAACAAAGGTTCGAGCATATCATCCTTCCCACAAGATTAATCCAAATCTGCCCCTTTTAAGAAAATAATGTTATTTGGGGCAGAAAAAAAAGAAAAAAAAAGACATGGCTCCTAACAAGTCAAGTATGCATGAAACAAAGGAAAAAACTTTGTAGTGCTTTTAATTCCAATAGCTCACAACACTGAAGGAGTCTGAGTGACAACTTCCTGGTGTCTAAAGTATCAATTCTTATCTCCAAGTCATATTGGAAAATGGAGTGATCGTGCAACACTCCTTTTTCATTATCATTTTCAATTCTGTGAACTGCTTTGTTAAAAAAGTCTATGCCTCGTCAAATGCTACATCAGCACTTTATGAACAAGAAGATCTGGAACCCATGTTTTCAAGTGACAGGAAGCATTCCTCTCTCACTACTACTTCTTTTGCAGTAAAAAGACCAGTTGCTAGGATAGCAAATAAAAGAGAACATAATTTTGATACACTTAAGAAAAAAATGTGTTGCACTAACTTAGGAGTCCAAAGTCAGGATATTTATAACTGATTTCAATATTCAAGGTTAACGTACAATCATACAGAAGTCGTGTAATTCCCAAAGGAAGTTTCAGAACATTACTGCTGAATTTTGTGGCAAGTGACTTTCCCAGTGTAACCCTTCAGATAACAGTGAAGCAGACAAAGCTCAGTAGTGCACACCCACCTCAGGGGCGAGCACGAAGGTCTGCATGAACCGGCGCACGGGCTGCATGTTGTTGGAGAGCTCCCCCATCACCTGCACCACCACCCCATCGTTGAGAGTGGCATGAGCGTCCACGTGACGGATCTTCGTGTGACAATCCTTGAAGTTTAATGACAGCACCTTCTTGTGGATATCCTAGGAAAGAATGGTACACGTGGGTTACGCTGCAGAAGCCATTTCTGCCATGTTAGCAGATTTCAGAGAAAGCAACACCATAAAAGACTGGTTTAAGA
The DNA here is from genome assembly GCA_034509425.1 of Eopsaltria australis. Lineage (NCBI taxonomy): Eukaryota > Metazoa > Chordata > Aves > Passeriformes > Petroicidae > Eopsaltria > Eopsaltria australis. The sequence continues at coordinate 963,919 of JAVTVJ010000090.1, read as the reverse complement.
TACACTCCTAACTCTGGAGGGAAAGTTTGGCAGGATGCTTGCTAGGTTTGCTTTGCAAAGCAATTTTACAATATGAGCTTTTTATAAAGGAAGCACATTTTGCCTATTGCTGTCTACAGCTGAGAGGATTTTTTCCTCCCCATTTTTTTTTTTTCAGAAAGCACTTGAACAGGGTGGGGTGAACCACAGCTGGATACATTTCTCAACCACAAAGGTGACAAAACAGAAGGAAAGAACAGCTTTCTTTTTAAAAGTTCTTACAGATTGCCCATAGACTGCATCAGCTGGTTTTCCATTGGAATCCAAGCCACCGTGGACATAGGAAGAGTTCTTACCATAAAACCTGTTGGAAAGAAATATTTTAACATCAAGCTTTGCTGTGTAAGAACATTGAGCCTCTACATTGGAGTGCAGTATGAATAATACACTTTCAAGTAAGTTTCCTGTCTGAATCACTAGAATAAAGCCACAAAACCTCATAATCCTGGTACCAATCTGGGGGTGGGGGGAAAACACAAAGTTTTCTCATGTAAGCTGCAGCATTCAGGTGTGTCAGAAACCCAGGCACTAACAGCCAAAGCCAAAGTCTCACGGAAGCTCATGAGCCAATCCCATTATCCCCAAAGCAACACCTGAACATTCAGGATGCTGAAGGCTCCTCCTCAAGTTCTGATTCCAAGCCTGAGCAAAGAGCAATGGGACTGTTTTGCTCTTCTACAGTAAAAAAAAAAAAAAAAAAAAAAAAGAAAAAAAAAGTATTGCAGGTAAATCTTCCCTTCTGTAACTGAGAGATTACCAGCTGAAATGCCCTAAGCACCATTGTACTGCACTCTGCCAGCAGATAAAGTCTGGAGTCCATGGCACAGAGTCAACTGTCCTCTGACCCAAAGGGATGAGGTCAGCTGTCCACCTAAGTGGAGAAACACTCTGAATCAGTGTTCCTGAGACTGGAAGGGGGAAGGTATCAGAAACCATTCATCTGGCTACTCAAAGCACAGCAAAACAAAGTGTATCTTCATAAACAAGACTAGTTTCAGAAAGGATACCTGTCAAACCAAATAGGACCCATTTCTTTAGATAACAGATTGTAGTTTGCTGCAGATCCATAATTTCCTGACTTTCTTTTAAGAAAGAGCTGGTGTGACTCTCAAGAGAGACCAGTACACAAGCACACAATTTATTCAATGTTTCCTCCCAGTCAGGGGGCATTTTATCAAGCCAAAACTACAGAAATGTTTAACTAAGTGGTAGTTCTCCAACTTTGATTTATATTGATTACAATCAGAAGCAGCAAGCAGCATTTCAGCTACAACCAGAACTCAGATATTTTAAGAATTCCTGTCATCTTTATTATCCATCTTTTAATCCAGTTGATCAAAACCAAAAGCAAACGACACTCAGCATTTTGACTAAATCATTTTTTAAAGTTCCAAATTCAGCAAGATAAGACACAATAATAAGATTATTGACCAATTTTGGCATGAAAGTTAAAAAATTACACAGAAAACCAGCTCAGAGAGTGAAGCAGTGCTTTACCTGTGCAAATAGTCAGGTGCTTGGTTCAGCAGGGTGTAGTACTGCCTCACGAATTCCCGCCCGACCAGCAGGGGACTTGGCTTCTCCATCACCATTTCTTTGGTCAACTGAAAACTGTGGAAAAAACAAAAGGTCCATAAAGCACGAGCATTTCAAATGGCTGTTCACATCCTGACTGCATAAGCCACCTAATCACAGCGGAAAGCACGCACCAGAACTGTTTTACCCCTGTAAGCAGTTTAAGCAATGTGTTTTCAGAGTCATCAGTGTTTTGGTGCCAGGGAAAGGATTCCTGGGTACCAAACCAGAGGTGGGAGAGGCTGCAAGGTCACCTCATAACCTGCCAGTAGTTAATCATCCTACATATCCTCAGTGAAAAGCAGGTGGCAGGCAAGTATGGTTCTTCAAGAGGATTTGCTAAGTGGCTAAGACATTTACAGTCCATCCAAATTCTACTTACCTCACTTGACTTCACAATCAGAATTAAAAGTCAGATGTTCTCAGGCAAAGCCTGTGCTACTGTATTAGGGGCATTTTTAAAAGGTCAGAATAAGTCCAATCTATTTTTATCAGCAGCACAGCACTACTTGCTGTGAGTGTCAAGCGCTCTGGAGGAATATTAGATTATATTAAAATTATTGTGTTACAAACAAACACATGCTGCTCTTCCCCTGCTTCCACCAATCTTAGCAAGAAATTTCTCAAATTCAGACCACAAGTGAACAGCACCACCCATGCCCAGGGACAAATCCATCTGGGTACCTTCTACCTACTTTCCATGGACCTGTACATTACAAAAATAAAGTCTCTGCAGGTGGGTTACACAATGTGTGTATCTTCAGGACAGGCCAGCCAAAAATAAAGCACATTCTCACCTTTTCTTGTTATCAAATACTCATAAACACTGTATAAGCTCATCCAAAATAGTTTTAAACTCAATAAATACCAATACCAGGTCATATTCTTGGTACTAAATACAGAACCAACAGTTGATTTTTGGCTTCACACTCAGTTGTACCAATGAGCAGAAGAATGGGGGCTTAGCAAAGAGTTTTGCTGAAAGAACTTACTCCCCAGTATTGACCCCAAATCTCCTCCACCACACAGCCCTTTCCCAAATACACAGTATTCAAATCCCATATGCACATTCTCCAGGTGTGATGTGCAAGTCAAAACTGACACCATTCAGTTGAGCCCTCTAAAAAGGGATTCAGGAATCATCGATTCCTTATCTGCTTTTATTTAATACTGACAACTATAAATAGCAACAAGAAGTGGTGGCATCAATGACTGGGGGAAAACCCAGACTGGGCCACGGCCAGAACACAGAATAGGGGGAAAAAAAGGAAGCCAAATTAAGTAGTCTTTTAGCATAGACTAATCCAGATGGAGCCTGCAATGCTCATGCCAAGCCAGGCATGCCTTAGGGCAAGCTTTCCCTTGTCACTATACCCAAGAGCATCCCATTTCCTGGGAAAACTGAGCTGCCCACAACTTATCCTTCAAACACAGCAAAAGGGAAAGAAAAAGACTCGCTTTCCCACCGGCTTGTACTAAGCCCTGTCCCAGTTCATCCAAGGATCTTAAATGTTTGATACTCACAGTATTTAATGAATTTTAGAGAAGTTGTCCTTTAGACACCAAGAACTGACAACAGAGCAGAGCTTCACAAGACAGAGGTGACCAGGTTGGTGTTACTGCAGTGACAATTCAAAACACACAACATATACAGGGCAAAGGAAGTCACAACCACACTGCTGCATGGACCAGGAATGGAAAACAGAAGCTTTAAGCCTCAAAGACATGAGCATACATAAAAAAGATAAAATGGAAGCTAGGTCCAAATGAACCTGGTAAATTCCATACATCTCAAACAATGATCAAACACACAATACACTCCAATCAAAAGACAAGGCAAGGTTTAGCCACACTGTCAGAACATCCAGGTAATAGATCTGAGGATGTGATAACACCCAAACTCCCCACACTGGCCAGCATGTACTGCATCCAGCTGTGTTGGAGGAATGCAGCAAAGGTCCAAGACAGAAGATGTAACAGCAGAGCTATAATTTTATATTCATTGATGTGTTTTGCTCTGCTTTTAATATGACACAGGCACTTCATCATCTTTGTAAGTCTAGAAACAAATGAGAAGTCTTCCGATTCTATTTTAAAACACTTTTTCTTGGGTTTAAACACAGGGAAAAAGATCTGGTGAGCTCCAGAGGATATGTTCATGAACTCCCTCTCTTTCAGCAGGACGTGTTATCACCATCACACAAAGATATATTACCTACATAATAATGTGCAGAAAAAATAAGACAAAGTAAGACCTAGAACTGAAGAATGGTTTTCAAAACATTCAGAAGCTTTCAGCTGTTTGAGGATATTTTCAAGAACCAACCATGCAGAAAGGAAGTAAGAGTCCACAGCTGGGTCTGGCCTGCAGGAAACACTCAGATTCTGCAAACCACTTTCATTTCAGGAAGGTGCCACTATCTGTGGTTTTGCAGAAGCCTTTGAACTCTAAGTGTAACGAATTACAGATACAGATGTCCAACACCCAGCACAGTCTGAGGTGACAAAAATCTCCAAGAGATGAACTGGTTTGCCTTCTAGTGCATGAAATAATGAGATCCCCATAATTATCAGACAATAATATAACACAGCAAAGGTAAAGAACAGCTAAGTGGTGCCTACTGCTGCTGACTTGCTCATCCCACTGTTTTCTCTTGGGTGCATGTGAAGCTCTGCAAGGAGCAGGCCAGCCCTAAAGCAGTGGGAGCAGAAATGGCAGACAGACATGACCTGCACTTTTAGCTCCATTCAGCTTAACTGACAATGCAGGATTCATTTGCTCCACAACAGTTAAAAAATTTGCTTCTGTGCTGTCAGTTCACAGCCAGGAAGGCAGTCCTACCACATGGAGAATGACAGGCGGTATACCCAATTCCTTTGTGAGGATACGGTATCCCTGGAATTCAAGCTTATTTCTACAGATGTAAATAGGCAGGTTTTCTGTTCAGTTCTGATAAATGATGAATCGGGCTCTTCTGAGAATTACTTTCAAGTGCCTCCTAGAACACCAATGTACACAGCTTGACATCCTCACATAATGGCAAAATGTTCCTGTAGCACTCGAATCCCAACAGCTGATTCACCAACAGCTGTTTCAGACTTCTGTTCTTCAGTGAAAGCCCTCACCTGCATTAACCCACAGGCACAACATCTTCCATGCTGGTCTCAAGAAATACTGAAAGTGAAGTGGCTTGATTACATCTGTCATACTTACATGCTTAAAACAATACACAAAAGAACTTCCCTCTTGCGAGGGGTGAAAAAATCTATCAGAACTAACTTCTAACATGAAAAGAGGAATTGCTGAGTGCCCAGTTGTTCTCAAGCAGATCTGAAAAGAAATGGGAAAAACCTTTACATGACCTAATCAGAGGACAACAATCTGCTTTTACTGCTGCTGCACCTGCTGCTACGTTGCCAGTTGCCATCTGTTCTTGTTCTTCAGCCAGCACAACCTGAATGGTGGAAGCCAAGCATCCCCTCAGAGAGTATTCACTCCCTACCACTCATGAGCAATTTACTACTCCACTATCCCCTGATCCAAGAAAAACTGCAAATACTTTATGGTACATTTTCATTGCACAGCACATAATAGCACCAAATGTTTGAACTGTCACCATGCTACTCCTGATAGAAGCATATCCACACATTTTCCTGTCAATTGACATAATGATGAAAGGGTGAAAATTGACAGGAAAAGCTGAAAATCTGATTATTTAAGATTCATTCATAATCATGCATTCATATTATCCCATATGTAAAACAAATTGGATAAGTCAAATTATAACACAAGTACACCGTAACAATTCTGCAGCATAACTGAGCCCCCTCCTTAAGCCAAGGACTTAGAGGAAGACAAATACCTCCTTTACAGTGGTTATCACCTGGCTGGTGGAAAATTCCACCATCTGTTACAATGCTCCTACCACTTGGCAGAAAATCAATGTCAGGCACTGAATTTCTAAAATACTGTTATGTAAATTAGAACCATTTATGTAAATTCCATATTAACAAATACAGATTTAGGTGCACAAAACCTATTAGTATATTTGTATTCAGAAAAATTGACTCAGCACTCACAGCTAGCAGTGGTTATTATTTTCTTACCAAACTGCAACATGGTGAAAGCAAACTAATCATTGCTGTCCCAACTTCATTTGGGTTTGGATTTTTTTGTTGTTGTTTCGCTGGGTTTTTTTAATTTTTGAATCAGACAAGTTTAGCCTTAATGTTACTTCTACTGGACATCCTACACAAGAGAAGTGTGTCTTATGCACATCACAGGATGTTTGGGCTCCCAGGAAAACCAGTCCCAAGGCCCAGGCAAAAGCCCCTTGGCCCGATGTAACAAGCCAAAGGACCAAAACCCACTGAACTAAAACATGCAAGTCAGAAAATCCCAAATTTCATTTCCCAAAGAGTGTGACAATTTTAAGCATCTTCTGTCATGAAAAAAGTTTGAACTAACAAGAAGACAAGTAAAAATTGAATCATAATCTCAACAGGCACAGGTGTGTTTTTAACATTAGCCTCATTTCTTTGTTCTCTGCCATCTCTAATTACAATTTTTTACTTGTATTTCAATACAAGGAACCTTCTCAAAAAACCCAAATTTCCTACAATGCATTATAGTTGTGACTAGAATACTGCACAGCAGTTCACCTCTTCTCCTTTGGCTATCCAAGTGACCATCAAGCTACTAAAGGTGACCATCTGAAGTCCACTCCTTCCATCTCTACAAACTCCACCAGTTTACAGGGTGCCAGAACAACCATTCAGAACATCAAACTTTTCACACAACTCCACTCCCTCATTTTGGCATCAGGGAATTGCTCAACTTAAAAAGGCTTTTTGGACTCTGAAGAAACAGCAGGAGAAGTTCACATGGAAAAGAGGTGTCTGTATCCAAGCACAACACACTACAAACGTGGCAAACAGCAATTTTGCTGGAAATTAAAGGTCTGGTCAATAGTTAATAGGATTGCATAATTAAGTGTCATTTGGGATTTCTCCAAGTTGCTTAGCAACAGGTGAGCATGCTCAAAGCCACAAACCATTTATCTAGATGGAATAACCAACTCTAGAAGCAGTTACTGCTGCTGTTATGGACAAAAGAAAAAAGAGAGTAATGAGGAAAATGCCCAGTAGGTCTCCAAGAGGCATAATATAGACTGAAAGTTTAAAAACACAAGCAAACCAAATATAGTTAATTCCAACTCACCATACATTTTACATGACTAGCATCTGCTCTGCTGCTGAGTAAGAAATAGAAGAAAAAAACCATGAGGCTGGTACCTGTGTGAACCATGACACAAAACATTAGTGAACAATGGAACACAAGCTAAACTTGCACCCCTAGGCAAATTGCAGGGCCCATCTCAACTGGGGATTTACATCATCACACCAGCTTGCTCTCAAGCAGGAAGAGTGATGTTAAGTAAATGCATATTTAAAACACAAAGACTGCAGATACACTGAGATACCCTTATTTTAATACAGCCTTAACTATCTGAGGGAACAAAGAAACCTGAAGCAATTCAGCTGTTGACCTGAGCCTAAATTATAGAGAGCTGAAAATGCACCTCAAATAAGCAGGCAAATGAAGTCCCAAAACACTAATCTGCTTTAAAAAATAGGCCTCATTACTTGCCTCCCACTGGATGCAGAGGCAGACAATGTCACTGGGACAGTGTCACAGCCTGTGTTTCAGACACAAGCCAGCTGCCTACCTGGAACCAGTTCATCTTTTCTGCCTTATGACAGATTCACAGGGAAAGCGTTCAGCCTGGAAGAAGTTATCTTAAGTCAGCACTACTCCCCAGGAGGCAAGATGCTTGGAAACCACAGGCAATGGAAGCTCAGTGATGGGATTAAGTTATGCAATAAATAAATATTTGAGGATCAAATTGGGACAAATTGTGAGGTTAGCAGCATTCAACTCTTACTAGCATCTCCAGGAAACATTGAGATAGTCTGCAAGATGAATGTATTCACCAGGAACTTCCAGAAGCAGGCACTTCAGAGCACTGTGAATGAAGTGTCAGACATATCATGCAGACAGAAGAGCCTTTAATAATCTTCCAAACCAACACCTAATAAAGGATGGATCCTGGACTTTCAAACTTAGCACAGCTATTTCTCCTTTCACTTGTGACTCATCTCCACTCTATGACCCACACAACCTACAAAGACAGGCAGTGCCTACATTCATAAGATACTTAAGGTGTTACAGGGAACTAAAGCCCAAAAAAATAACCACACAGCAACCAGAATCACCAGGCTAACAGCTTTCTCTGTGCTTAATTATCCAGATGCAGCAGAAAGGCAGAGCAATACCTGAGCCCCTTCTGAAGCTTTGAGACACACCAAAAAGGGGCACTCTAGAAAAGCCAGATATTACACCGATATATGGACAAGAAAAATTAAGTTAGAAGCTTAACTATTTTCTAATCAAAGCATCTAAGCAATCAACCAAAATTTAAGCACAATAAATAAAACGTTTTCATCACAAGATTAAAAAATAATTCAGAATTACATTCAGCACTGCCCATGCTAGTACCAAAAAATCCCTCTGCCTGCCAGTGGCAGATGGGAAGCCTTACTCAGCAGCAATGAACAGCCCTTCAAACACTGGGAGAATACAAATAAACAAACCAGCAATTGCTGAAGAGCTGTCAGTGTAGAAGTCTGCCTGTGTTTTTGCTAACAAACCTAAGTGTGATCCACAAGTTGGTGGATATGATGGAGTCTGCCATTTTTTAGACAAAAATCAGTGCTTCTTGTATTTTTCAGCTCTACCAAGCAAGAAAGAGACAAACTGAAGACCTCTAACGCTTTCAGTCAGAATCTAAAAGAAAAGAGATCATTCTGGAAAAATGTAATTTCCAGGGCATTAAGCTCAAAAACAGTTTAAAAATACAAAGATCACTTGAAGTGTGAGTGTAGTTGAGATCAGCACCTGTACCCCTACAGTAAGACATGAATGTTCATCTGGGTAAGGAAAACGATACCAAACACTATTCCTGTAGCTAAGAGCATAAAGATCTAAAGATAAACAGCATTTAGGTCCTGTTTACATGAGAAGAAAAGAAATCTAACCTAGAAGAATCTTGAAAACTTGCTATTAAAACTAAGTGATACAGTAAGACATTCTGAACAAGGTGTTTGGGGTTTTCTTTATTCATCCCTCAAAACACTTTGCCTTTCCCTGATTGCTGAGCTTAATATGGTGTAGGTTTGGGTTTTTCCGTTCCTTTTTAAAGTTGTTTCACCTGGCTTCCAAGTTCCTACTTGATGCCACTCAATCATCACTTCTACTCAGCAGTTACCTGCTGTAACATTAAGCTAAGGTGATCTGTCCTGAGCCTAACTAGCAACACTTCACATCCTCACAAAAAGAGAGCTCTGCTGCATTTAGCATTGCAGAAAAACACGTGGCCCTTGTAATTTGACAGAAGTCCATGAGGAACTCCTCTTCAAAATCTGAGTTCTCTGAAAACTCAAAGCCTTGGGAACTCCCAGAAATATTCCTACATTTTTAATAAGCCTAAAATCAGATTATCCTAAACAGGCTCTCAAACGTGGGGGAAGGACTTGCCTTTCTAACAGAACTAATTTCAACCTCATTTACCCTGCAATTAGAAACAATGTTTTTCTGCAAAATTACATTTTAAACACCCAGATTTCAACCCAAAGGGTGGTAGGATAGTGCTGGTCTGAATGGTTTACTCTTTAATGAAAAATACTGCTCTCCAGACTGCTTCATGATAAAGCAGCTACTTAGACCCTGTGATTTTGCCATTAGAACAGGTTTTGTTTTGACATCCAAGAGCTGCTCCAACATCTCGATGAAGTTGGCAGCAGGTCCAGTCATCTTCTCTTAGGTCTGCAAATTTTCCATTTGGCTCCAGTGCAGCTTCTTAAAGTAAAAAAGCAAAAGTTATTCATCAGCAGTCAGAAGAGGCAGATCAGAACTCTGAGCTCCACCAACATCACAGTGGAATTCAAGCTTAATGCCACTTGGATTAGAATCACCAGGATTAAGATTCAAAATATTTTCTGCATGCCAAGCAACAGATAACTGTAAAGAGAATCAACTCTTTCACCTCTACCCACTTAAGTCAGGGAAGACGCTTAAACTTGATGTATCAGCTGTATCCTGGCACTCAGGACTGACCCATCACGGCACTGCTACATTAAAAACAAAACAAAGTCAGCCCAGCAGCAGCCATGAAACAGCACAGGGCAGAGGAGACGGAAATGGAAGATGGGCACCAGCATTTTTCAGTGCAGGGCTGCACTCAGCAAGGAATCGGGTTCATCACAGATCACTCCTCCATAACTGACAGCACCCAGGCTCCTGCTCTGAAAGCAGCACTGCACCAGCCATGTCTTCCTGGAAGAGGTCCAGACTTAATATAGCAAAACTGAGACCTCAAACCAGTATAACACTCACTGCCTGCTTTTTAAGGATTCCTTTACAGTACCTTAGGATCAGACTTCAGTTTTTCTTTTTTTAATTACTCAATGAGGTAGTTTAAGGTTAGCAAGTCCATTAGCAGGTACCTCAGGAAGTTAAATAATTACTTCAACTCTGCAGATTTTATATAGGCACCCATAAAAAAAATCACCCAGTCTTCTAGAGCAAACGATCACTTTTGGTTTTGGTTTGTTCCAAACAGAGCAGATGACAGCCAGCACAGCAACTGACACCACCCTGCTGGAGTCCTGCTCTGCTTGGATTTCCTCTTTGATTCTTCAGTCGTCACATTACTTGGTCAGACAAAAAGGCCCAGGTACTAATATTAACAACTAGAATAATGGTTTCTAATTCAAACAGGCCATTTATGCCAATCTGATGAGTGCTCTCTCATCAGCTCCTACTGTTTTAAATAGAAACATCAAGATGTACTTACAAGCAACATCACCTCTGCTTTATTTCACTTCCAGTAAAAAGTGTTGCTTTGTATGTTTGCCTCACCAATTTGCAGGGTGAAAAATAAAGCCCTGAAGCAAAGAATTTGCTGTTTCATCAAGTGCATGAAGATCCTTTTTAAAATTCAGATGTTCAAACTCCACCAGTTGTGTTGAACTCCAGTGATGCTGCTGTAGCAGCAGAGCAGTGGTCCTGCCATCACAGCACAAACAAATCCTCCTGTATGCTTTTTTTGTTCCTCTGCAAATGCAGAGTCCCAACAGAAGATCCTGATGGGCTTGGCACTCATACATTAAGTCTTGTCCACCAGATTTTCTACTTTAATTTTAATTAGTGCCTTCAACTTAAGGAGTCCATACTTAAAAGAACATAACCTAGCAAAAAAAGGGGCAAATTCACACCAGTCAAGAACTGGAGGCCACTATTTACCCCTGATGTATACAAGATTAAGATTTTTAAAAATATGCATGTTTATAAAATTATGATATACATTTGCAAAGCTCCCAACATTGATTTTTTTCTCCTAACAGACTTTGTACCATTACACTTTCTAGCAGGTTTTAGTAATGCCTTTCAGGCAAACTAGTCCCTACAACACGTGATGCTGCCAAAAAGGTCGTGAGATCTCCATCACAAAGATAAGGATGTAAGACTAAGCACGTGAATACTTCCAGCCAACCTTCAAATTAGCCACATATGCCTTCCCCTAAGTTGTTTTAAAAAAAAAAAAAAAAAAAAAAAAAGGCAGCTAGACTCACAGCTTTACAGCATTACATATAGTGACTGAAATACCCCAGGAGAGGTGAGTTCAGTTCACAGGATGAGAAGATGCTGCCATCAGCATCATGGAAGTACCACAGTTATCCAGCAAAATGGTTTGGCTTATTCTTTACATACAGAGAATAAGAAAAGTGAAAATTTAGTCGAAGGGAAGAGTATCAGGAAAGGTCTAAAAAGCAGTTTTTGTCTATAAACTTCTGCACTTCCCTTTATGACATCAAACTAACAAGCCTTGTTAGCTAAAAAAAAAATCCAATACACACACACCCCCCTGTTTGATTTATGGCATCTGAAAGCATCAGCTTCCAAAGCTTGATTGCAGTGTCCAGATTTCCTAAAGCTGTCACTCCTGGCTGTGAGAGCAGGGGCTTGCCAAAAATAGCACACACTGGAAACATGGCGGCTTGCTGCAAATGCTGCTCTGCCCCGATGGTGGAACAAAAAAATGCTTATTTTGGTAAAGAGCACTTATTATATGCGTGCGAGCCTTAACATAAAAGGTCACCAGGTAAGCCCGCTGAGAATTAGGAACACCTTAGATCGTCCAGATCAACGCTAGGAGGTACTGGAAGATGTATCGAAACCTTTTCTCTGGGGTTTCGCCAGCACGTTCATCTGGGTCCTTACAGGATGCTGGAAAGTCTCCTCACAAGCACTACTTCGCATTTAAATCTTAGCTTAATCTCGGATTCAGCCAAGGTCATGCGGCAAACCAGGATAAGACCCACGCTCTCCTGCTCGAATTATAACTTCCTTCACCTATAAAGTTACACCAAGGGAGCCACCCCGAGCTGATACCCAGGGCCGGACCGTGCGAGCTCCCGGCACTGCCTCTCAGTCTGTAGCTACAACTCGCTGGGGAGCGGGAACACCTCGGGCTTCGGGTGGGCTCCTCCCCAGCCCCACCTGCCCAAAACAAAACCCAAAAGCAGAGGGCGAAAAAGCCCCCGAGCCTGGAAATGCGAGAACAAAGCTCGAGCCGCACACCTCGCCTCGCACAATGCGGGCCCGCGAGCAGCCGATCCCCCGCCGCCCCCCTGCCCCGCACCGCTCCCGCCGGGAGCTCCGCGGCCGCCGCGGCACCGGGAGCACGGGGGGAGGCTCCGGAGCCGCCCGGGGGCTGCGCGGCCGCGGGGCAGGCGGGAGGGCGCCCGCCACAAAGCGCCGCGGGCACCGGGCGGGCCCCACGCCGGGCGGGATGGAGGGGGAGGGGGCGCCGGCAGCGCCGTCCCGCACGGCCCGCGGCCTACTGAGCGCCGGGGGCGCCTCGCAGCCGGGGCGGTGCGTGCGGCCCGCGGTGCCCCCGGGAAGGCGCGGCCGCGCCGGTGTCTCCCCGCGCCCCCCACCCCCCTCACCTGCGGGCGGAGCGGGACGGGAGCGGAGGCGCCGCTTCACCACAGGGCCCGGCGGACGAGAAGCGCCTCACGCAGCGGCGTGCTCTGCCGCCGGCTACATATATATCCGGCGCGTAGCCTACCCCGGCGGGCGCGGCCCAGCCAGTCAGAGCGCGGCGCTCGCCCTCATTCGGACGCCGGTTGGCCCACAGCCGTGAGGAGGCGGGCGGAGCGCTGAGGGGCAGCTCAGCCAGCCAACCATGCGGCAGCGCTGCGCGGGGCGGTGGGAGTGATTGACAGACGCGAAAACCAATAGCCGAAGGGCGGCTCCTGATGGATTTGCCCTGTGGCCAATGGGACGACGCTCCCCGCGCCAGCAGGCGCGCAGGGCGGCGCGCAGGGAGGCGCGCGCCGGACGCCGCAGTGTGGTTGAGCCGCAGTGCAGCGCCCTTGAGAAGGTGCTGGTAAACCCCGTTATAGATGGGGGCGGGCCCCACGGGGCGCGCCGACCAATGGGAGGGCGCGGCGGGCGCTGACGGACAGGCCCCCGCCGCGGCTCTTAAAGGGGCAGGCGGCCGCCACGCGGGGCGGCGGCCCCCGCTCCGCGCCGCCCCCTGCTGGAGGGAGGGAGGGGGGCGGCAACATGGCGGCGGGGCCATGTGCGGGCTGAGGGGCAGCCAGGGCCCGCATCCCCGCCCGTTCTGGCTGTGTCTCCACATGCTGCTTGGTGCTCACCTGGCCCACGCACCTCGGAGAAACCCCCGCTAGGGGTGGGCAAAAGGAGCTGCTCACGCCAAGGCACCTGTGCCACACACAGCCCCGGCCCCTCACGCAGTGTGGAGGGTGCTGGTCACCGGTGGTCACTGACCACTGCCCACCCCGGGAGGCTCATCCAGCTGCTGCTTTTCCCTCACAGCTTCTGGGCAAAGCAGACTCAGCATCGTCTGCCCCAGAGGAAAGACAATCCAAGCAGGAGCATTTTCTAGCACACCCACGAAGGAGGAGAAAGGCCTGGAAGTTCTCAGCAGGTGCTGGTGCAGGGACCCCAGAGAGCAGGAGGGAATGGGAGCAGGCAGCGAGCCAGAGCTGAGCAGCTCCAGGCAGCCATAGCTTTCCATTTGTTTGTGTCACGTCCCATCCCACATATATCTGTGACATGAAGCACTCCGCGATAGATTTCACCCTATAAAAATTACTTCCTGCCCACCACCACATCCCTGAGCGCTGCCTGAACCCCTCCCAGCCATGCCTTGCAGCAAGAGATACAGACGGGATTGGCATGGGGCCACGCTCGGCATTAATATCCTCCCCCAATACCTCCTGGCTATTTTTAGTCTAAGCCACGCTGCAATCTGCCAGTTCATAAATCAGCACTGCAGACTTTCACAAAGTTTAATGTGAGCCCAGTGACCGAGCAAAACAGCCCGTACCAAATAAGCTCTGCCAAGGGGATCCTGGACATCTTACCACAGAGCAAGAGCGGGGCAGGTAATTCCTCTTTTAATAACCATCGGTAAAACAGCAGCATCCTGTGCACCTCAAAAGGAATGCCCTCACCCACAGCTGAAGAAACACCCTGGTTATACTCCCTGCCACAGGTTGGGCTTCTCAAGAGGAAGATGCTTTAGCCCAGCACGTGGTCAGGAGGTGCCTCACACTCCCCAGCTCTTCTCAGCCCTGGTGGGATGCTCTGTCCCCTCTCCAGCTTCCCTGTGAAACCACCTGAGCTGCTCCCGGACCCCACCACAGCCTCCTCCACCTTGACTCAAGCTTTTCAGAAAGGGGCTCATTTATCCTTCAAAGGACCATATAGCCAGGGAAGGAAAAAAAAAAAAAACAAAACCAATAAAAAACCTCAAAGCACCACATCTTCAGGGACCAGCACCCTTCTTCTCAACCTACTCAGCATTAGAGACTCCCACCAAACCTCCCTGCCTCAATATCCATTCTATCGGAGCTCTCCCAAGCCAATAAATCTCTAAACCTCAAGAGACGGAGAGGAACAAGCTTTCTTTAGCAGCCCGGCCCCACCTTCATGGCTCTCCCCACCTCCCTCCCACAGCCATTTATCCGTGCTGATCCTCAGCCGGGAAGCGGGCAGAGCACCCGCCAGGGTTCTGGAGCTCCACACGCAGCAGTCACCACCCAAACGCTCTGCACCGCTTTTCCCTTTGCCCTCCGTGGCATCCCCGCCTCCGGAGGCACGGCCCGCCCCTTCCTCCGCGCCGCGCCCGCAGCCGCGATTCGGGATCCGGGATCGGGGACCGCCGCTCCGCCATGCCGGTGGGTGCGGGCCGGGCAGCGGGGGCTCCGTGGGGCCGGGGGACGTGGCGGGGCGGCGGGGCAGGGAGGGCACTGCCCCCTCCGGGAGCGGCCGCGGGGTTCCCCCAACCCTCGGTGTTCCCGCGGTCCCTGAGGTTCCCCGAACCTCCGTGGCCCTTTCAGCTCCCCGGGCTCCCCATTCCCCCAGGGTTCCCCAATCCTCCGGTGCTCTCCCAGCTCTCCAGGGCTCCTCCAGTCCCCCAAGGCTCCTTCAGCTTCTGGGGCTCCCCCAAACGCCCCGACTCTCCCAGTCCTCGAGGTTCCCCCAGTACTCGGTGCTCCCCTAGTTCCCCAGGGCTCCCCCAGCCCTACAAAGCTGCCCCAGCCCCCCAAGGTTCCCCAAGATCCTGCAGCTCCCCCAGTCCCCCAAGGCTCCCCCAGTCTCCCAGGGCTCCCCCAGTCCCGAACTCCCCCAAACCCCAGCTCCCAGGGCTCGGGTGCAGAAGGGGATCAGTGATGTGACCCTCTTGCCCCACTGCCCACACACCGCCCCAAAGCACCCAGGGCCTTTGGGAAATGAAAATGAAGAAAATGGCAATTACACTGAAAAAAAACCCTAATGGGAACCTCCATGCCAAACTCCTTCCTGGGTGAATGTTCCCAAGAGGGTTTTAGCCTCACAGTGGCAGGGGGCACAGGGTGGTTCTGAATAGAAGAAAATATGGGTTGCAGGTAACAAATGAAAAATACCTTTACTTTTCTATTTTAAGGAAAGGAAAAAGCATGTGCAAGAGAAGGAAATTAGGACCCATCTGATGCCAAAGGTTGAAGGCAGTGGTTAGTTACAGGCAAACAGCATTTTATTGACCTAGTATTGCTCACAAGTAGTGAAGATATTGCTGGGGCCCCAGTGGAGTAGAGGGGCAAAAAACCAGCACTAAAGCTCCTTAAATTTCTGTTTTATTTATAATTTTGTTATTTTGGGGACCCGACGTCTTGTAGACACAAGAAGAATAGGATGGGGAAGCACTCAAAATCTTGCAGTCAGGACAGTGAGTAGCTGGAGGCAGGGGATTTGCTTCTCCTTGGCTCCCCTGGACAAGCTGAGTAGGTCCAGCAGAGGCCATGGAGATGGTGACTTGTGCTGGCTCTGGAGGTAGCCAGATAATCTCCAAAGGCCCCTCAGGATTATGCTGTGGGGGACAGCACAAGGACACCATAGTGAGGGGTACCAAGAGTTCTCAGTTTTGCTGAGGATTCCTTAGTGGGGTTTGTATGGACCTTTTTGCTTGGGAGGCTTTGAACCCACTTCCCCAAGGAAAAAGGCAAGTGTGGAGTGCTCATGGTGTGTTTCCAGCTGTGCTCTCCCTGACCCCTCGACTGCCTCTTTCCAGAAACACGAGTTCTTCGTGGACATGACCTGTGAAGGCTGTTCCAATGCAGTCACCCGTGTCCTGCACAGGCTGGGAGGTGAGTCAGTGCTGGGTGTGGGACAGTCAGCTCTGGGGCAGTGCCCTGGGGTCCTCCTTCCTGAAGGATAACGCTGTGGGTAAAGGCTGAAAGTTGGAAACTTCTCCTTTCTCTGCTCTGAGCCTGCTCCTTAGTTGGTAACAAGTCACTGGTTGTTTGCAGGTCTGTGACCCTTGGAGAAGTGTCAAGGGAGGGAGGAGCTGCCATGGCTGCAGGTGCCTCTGAGTCACCAGGGCCTCACCCTGAACCCTCTGGGAAGGACACTGGTAGATCCCAACTCAGGCTGCCAGAAGGAAAGGAGGTGGATGTCCTGCCTGGCCTTGTTTCCAAGGAAGCCTGGGGTGTCTGTGGTGCTTCCTTAGATGTGTCATCAGCAGTCACAGTGAAGAGCTGCTGAGCAGAGCGTTTGGTGGTTGCCTGTGTAGCCTATTTTTAATACCACCTGGAAAATTATAACCCATGTGTCCTGTTTGCTGGCATTTCCAAGAAAGAAGGATCTGGCCTGCACTTGTCAGTTGAGAGGACCTGCTCCCCTTGGAGGGAGAGCAGCTTCCAGCCACCAAGGCAAAGACCTTGCAACTTCTTACAGACCCTGTTACCAGGCTGTGACAATCCCGTTTTCTCTGTGTGTGATTGTCAGCACCTCCATCACTCTTCAACAGGCTGGCCAGTATTACCCTCATGTGATGATGTGGCAGAGCTCTCAAAGCTGATACATACCTATAGGTTTTGTGAAAATACATGACTGGATAGAGCCTGCATGTCCAGTTCCTTTCACTGGACTGAGAGTGGCTCACCTTTATCAGCCACTGGGAAATCCACATGGTAAAATGTCTTTTCCCTCCTTCCACTTCCAACTGTTAGGTGGTACTACCAGTTTAGGCATCTTGTCCTCATCCTTTCCTAACCCTATCCACACTAAACCAGAGCACAGGCTGAGCTGGGTGGAAATTTTAGTGGTTGGTTTAAACTCATCTTACTCTGATTCCTGTGTGAGTGATTGTGTTGATCCAAGGTGGGGTGAGCAGATTAAAGCAGTTGAGAGACTGTGGTGCCTGATGTGGAGCTAGAGCAGATCTGGCTTCCTTCATACCACTGCTGGCAGGACACCAGGATGGTTCTGCTGGCTGGTAGTGGTATCAGAGTGTGCTGGCAGGAGATAAATGTCCATTTGTCAGATGCCCTGGGGAGCACAGATGTGTGAAGGTGAGCTTTTGCTGTATTCACACCATTTGGCTGCTTCTAACTATGCAAAATTTTTTTTCCTCATAGGTGTCAACTTTGACATTGACCTGCCCAACAAGAAGGTGTGCATTGACTCGGAGCACAACGTTGACACCCTGCTGGAAACCCTCAAGAAGACTGGAAAGAATGCTTCCTACCTTGGGGAGAAGTCTGCACAGTAGCCTTGCCTGGTGTGAGGAGCTAGGTATATACCAGCTGTATCCAGTGTGGAAGACAGAGCTTTTTCCAGCTCTCCCAGTAAAACAGGCTTCTTCCTGGAAAGCACAAATTTCAAAAGACCTGCAGGTCCAGCTTCAGCAAATGCCTCATATCAGAGAAGCAGCTGGAGCACACACAGGGACCCCTTAGCTAATCTGCAAAGCCCATGTGATCCCAGCCTTGGCTGTAGTGGAGACGTAGAACACAGCCTCTGTGCCCTTCCCAGGTGAACCTAGAGTTTGCCAGAGCATATTGTGCATGAAAACAAATCCCAAACACACTTAACAGCTGGCCAGAGAGAGTGGTGGGCCCCAGCAATAGCAGCGAGGGTGATGGGACACAAAGAGCCCTTTGGGTGCATGATGCTGTGGGCTGGCTCTTAGCACAAGGACCTCCAACAGCTGATTCTCTTGGCAAGGCTGCTAATCCTCCACTAAACTCAAGGGTGGAAAAACTGCAGCTCCCTGGCACTTTTCTGGATGTGAAATGTTGGGTTTCAGAATAGCTCCCTGTGCACACATTCCCTGGCCAACTGTCTACCCCAGTGACAACCTGATTGTTGCAGCTTGTCAGTTTTCCCAGAGTTCCAGCACTATGAAGACATGTACAAAACTGCTGACTGTAAAATATATTGGCAGACAAGGTTCAGTTTCAGTGGAAAAGAATAAAGTGGGAGAGGGCTGCCCACTCACTGCATGCATTGTCCTTCAGTGTGCAAAATTATTACATTGCATCTCCTAGAATCTCCTAAGAATTGGTTTCTGTCAGTGGAGCTTTCTGATCCAATGACATTTTTTTAAATGGTCTGGTTGGATCATCACAAATACCCAGCACAGATGCACTGAAACCAGTTCATGCTGATTTAATTCCCAGTCAGTAAATTAAATCAGGGATTTATACCAGCAGGAATTAAACTGATACAAGAAAGAGCTGATAGTGATGTGTGTGCAGTAGTTCTGCATTTAATAGACTGACAACAGATTTGAAATCTGCAGTTTGTATCATTTGAGCAAGCTCTCAGTGCCTCTTAGCAATTGTTTAAAATCATAGCTGTAATCAAATAACAACTCCACTTCAGCAGAGAGAGGCATGCTCTGAATTGATCAGTGCCTCAAATAGTTTTCAGTGTATTTCAGTTTCCTGATACTGACTGCAAGGGCTGTTACAGCTTTTAGGGACTTGTGGACTATGTGGCCTGCACAATTTGATTATTACAGCAAAGTCAGTCTCAAATAACAGGGATGTGTCTCTTTTCCTGGCCCAGTTTTCCCATTTCTTTCCTTACATGACATCAAGGCAGCTGGTGAGTCAGTTCAGCTGGCCAGCGTGGCAGAACATTTCTCTGGATGCCTTTGTTTTCCTGTTAGATTTTAACTGAAGCTCTTTGACTTATCCAAGGATCTTAAGACCCAAAACAAAGGAGAGCGGGGGCCTGGATTGCCCTTGCATTTTAGCAGTCAGGCTAAAAATCCACTACATTTAAATTTCTCACACTACATAGGGAATATTTTTAGGGGCCCATCTGTAGAAGGAGGGAGGGAAGTTGCAAATCCTTGGCTTTGGTGCACAGATTTCCTTTGGCCCTCTTCCTGCTTGGCCGGCAGAGGGCATCTCTGTATAACGTTATCTCCTCTGGGCCTTGGTATTCTTTTCCCTTCATTTATTCATTTATTTATTTATTTTGCAGGAACTCAAACATGACTTCAGCAAAAAGATGGCTTAACTGTTTGCATGTCTCCCAGCTTCTGTGCCATTTCACCTTTGCCAGATGTCGGAAAGCTGCAGAGGGCTGGCGGGAGGAGACAGCTGGGCCTTGGGCTCTGAAGTGGAGAGGTCTGGAGGAGGAGGTTGTGTGGTGTTTCTAGTCCCAGAGTAAATGGAGGTGCTGCTTTTAACTTTCAGTGCATGTCCGTGTGTCCTGTGTGTCTTTGTACTGCTTTGAGTGGTTTTCTGTGAAAGAGGCAGCTTTTAGGGATGGAAAACTCTCCTTTCCATGCAAGACAGGTCTCCCAGGAAATTGCAGCTATCCTTAGAAGCTGACTGCAACCTCTGCCTGAGGAACACGTCTCAGGAGAACTGTGCTTGAATGTCACTTAGATTCAGGGAATCTGCATCTTGGAGGTTGTTTCCCATCACAGAACAAACAAAATTTCCACTTGGGATGCAAGTGCTGGGAAGGGACTTTTGCAGCCCCTGTAAGTCAGGGAAAACCAAGGGTCCTTTTGAGCTCAATGGGGCCTTGAGGCACAAGTGTGCAGAAGAGAATGCCTGAGCTGATGAGAAATACAGAAGGGACAGAGGAAGGAGAAGGGTGTGGGCATGTCCAAGGTCTCGTATTTCCTGGCCCAGTGACCCGTCTTCTGGGCTGAACTGTTGCTTTCATGTAATGCAGGTTTTCAGCCCGTGGAGGGATTGCATGTGTGTGTCCCAGTCTGCTGTCTCTCGTTTCACATGGGGGATGTCTCCCACACCTACCAGTCACACAGGGCTTGTTCTACAGAAAGAAAAAGCAACTGAAGTTTGGAAGAAAAGGTTACTGTATATTTTAGAGATTTTTTCACACTTGTACATTGACATTACTTTTGACATAATTGCAACTTATTTTTCCTAGAGTTGTTTGCTGCTTCAAAGTCCTTCTTTACCTTTGATCCAAGCATGATTAATTGCTGTGGATGCACTTGCAGGGGGCTGGAGAGGCACTTCAAGGAATGTGTTGCAGACACTTTTTATTACTGTTCAAATTAATGAAAGCTAAAGGCTACAAGTGTAACATCACTGCTTTATTTTCTTGCATTGAAGTCTCCCCATTTGGCAGGAAGTTTCCAGAGCCAAGACCCAGAACCACAATCTATTTCTGCCTTGTGTCCATGGACTCAGATGCCTGGTATGACCCCTCCAGGGTCCTGGGGAGTGAGTGAATCACTTTCCCTAGACCGCCCTTGCTGCTCTGAGCTGGTGTTTGCCAATCTCAGTTATTATTTATTGCTTTCAGCTTCCTCCCAGGCTTGGCCAGTGCCCAGCTGGTGCTGGTGGCTCAGCTCTGGTGGCTGGGGGAGGATGTGTGCTGGCAGCTCGGTGAGGAGCTGGATGGCACAGTGGCCTTGGAGCCAGCAGTGCTTGTGGCACTTGCAGCCTGCCAGGCTGGCAGGGGGCACTGGCAGTGTGGTGCCCCCACAGGACAACTCCAACTCTGTTGTGCTGAAACCAGGCTGCTCATCCTTGGTGTCTGCAGCTTATGCTGTCCACATTCCCCTGGCTGCTCTGCTCCCTTTTGCTTGCTCTGTTTTGGGAAAAGCCTGCTTATCTCTGAGGCAGACAAGGAAAGATTTCTACCCACAGCCAGCCAGGAGATTCATGCAGATGCCTGAAGCTCCAGCACCCATCTGCAGGGCTGCAGTCTCCCAGCTCTCCCCTCCATTGTTCAGTGTGGGCAGAAAGGCCAGACACTGCTTCAAGCTCTGGCCTGCTGAGTAATGACACCCTGTGTCAGTCCTCACTTTGGAGTGTGGGCTGCATTTGGGCTGAATACAGCTGGGATAAGGGAGTCAGGGCAGGATGGTTGAGTCTGAACAGAGCAGCAGCCAGCAAGGTGGCTGCCTGAGAGGTTTATGGAAAAGCTTTGGGAGAAAAAAGCAACTTCATAGACTAAAAGAATGAGAGTCACTACCTAAGCAGAATTTCTTTGTTCCTCCACTGCCCAACTGCAACATCTTCATTTATCAAGTTATGCTGAACTTACTGCATCTCATGGAGAGGGATCCCAGCAAGCCCACATGGATAATGTGGCCACAGTATTTTCCACAGGAAACAATATGCCAGACACTGAAGTTGTGAGGCTGTTTTCAGACAAGGAAATGCTCAGTTTGCAATGCAAACAGGAAAGGGTGGCACTTGGAAAAGGAGCTTTCCTGTACCACAGACACCCTGGCTCTGCAGGGCATCCCAGGGACCTGCTGGAAGAGTGATGTGTCAGCAGGATGAGCAGCTGGTGAGGCCCATGGTGCATTGCCATCCATGAATATGTCATCCCAGCAGCAGAGAGACTTCACTGCTGCTTTCTTTTTTCTTTTTTTTTTTTTAATTTCTTCACTTCTGGTTTCTTCACAAGAGTCTCAGCCCAGCTCCAGCTGAATTGTGAGAATCCACAAACTGCCTCTAGCTGCAGCACCAGTAAGAACTGGGCAAACCCTGAGGGACAGGCTTTAAAAGTTCTTTTGTTTTCCCTGCCTCAAAACGATCTTCACCCCCGACCCCCCTCCACAGTGTTTCCAGCAGACAGCATTTGCTTTTCTCACCCATCTCTCTGTGTTTGCAGCATTGCTGCTGTGCTTCGGGGTGTCATTTTTCACCTAGTGTTACCTTCCCCTGCTTTTTAAACAAAAATCTAATTTCGGTGGAAAACTCTACAGCCTCCAAAGCCCAGTCCTTTATCCACAAAAGAAAAGCCGCGGTTATCCCAGGGCTGCCTTAAGCACTACTGGCTTTTGGGCGCTTTCTAATTACCTGATGACAGCAGGGGATGATTTTAGCCAAAGGAGCAGTTGTACTCAGTCGAACCACCCAGTAAATGAGAGAATTTCCAAAATAGCACCGCAGGCTGCAGAAAGCAGTCAAAGGACAGGAGATCCCCCTCAGTGCCTGCAAATGGTGATTCCTGGTGGCTCGGAGAGGTAAATTGCTGTGAAATTTCAGGGTGGGAAAGAAGGGTTCAGTTTGCAACAATCTCAGGAATTTCACAGGCGTGTCATGTCTGGGTGTTAAGACGGTTACACGGGGGATTCGTTACCAAAAGATGGGGATTTCTAGTCTTACTGTGCTTTTAAATGTTTGCTGTAAGAAATAACCTGCCCCAGGCTTCCACCTTCACTTGCCTGCCTGTTCCCAGCCCAGGCACGGCAGTGGCAGAGCTGGGAGGTGATGAGCACCATGGCTGATGTTGGCTGGTGGGCAGGATGGCACCCCCACACTTCTGAAGTCAACTTCAGCAACATTACCCTGAGCAGCTGCTCTCTGAGCTAAAGCTGTGCAGCTGGACCTGGAGGTTGCCCTGGGCTGGGTGTTCAAAGTCATGAGCATCACCTGAAGTGGTCAAACATCTCTGCAAATAACATGGTCCCTCAGAGGGACTCCAGACTGGCTGGAAAAAGCTTGGTGGTCTCTGAACTGAATGTGCTGGCCTTGAATTTTTTCAATAAAGTCTGCAAAGACCCAGTCTACCTCATCATGAGGCCACAGCTGGGCTGAGGCCCCTCTGTGCTGGGTGATTTGCAGAACTGTCCCAATGCAGCACTGACATACAGAGCAACATCAAAGGCCCTGGCTGGTTCCCAACTCCCCTGTTGATACATGCAGATTCCCTGAGTGATTATCACGGGCAGCTTTCCACATTGCAGCTTCCAAAGCAGCAAAACACACAGGGACCTGACAGACTCCCCCTCTAAAACAGGAAAACACACAGGGTTCTGACAGACTCCCCCTCCAAGACTGCGGCAGCATAAATAGAAAAAAAACACCCAAAAAATCAAACAAACAAAAAACAGGCTTAATTAAGGACTTCAAGAGCAGGAAATGTGCACACGTGTGCTTGCCAGAGCACAAATATTTTCTTTTGGAGCTGCTTTCTCCAAGGGTTCAGTAAGGTGATCAAGGCTGGGTTACAGAGCAAGGGTAGCAAACAGTTCCCAGCCCCTCCGGAAGGCAGCGGCCACAGGGCACTGCTGTTCTGCATCCTTCCCCATGCTCCAGCCTTTGGCTTTGGGCTCCCACAGTATATACTGAAGCTATTCAACCATTTGGCTAAAAGCAGATGGGGAGGGAGAGAAAACAAAGTCAAATGAGAAGGAGAAAGGCAGCTTTTGTGCAGCCTCTGTTTGCAAAAGACAGCCCAAGCCCCTTTTGGACTAAGGTTTAATTTATTGGGCTCTGGAGAGCCGAGGTTCAGAGCCCTACAGCTGCTGCAGGCAGTGGCACATTGGGGCAGTGGCAGGGAGTGGGTGGGAGCCAGCTCTGGTAAGTGAGGAGCTCCCTCCGAGGGGCTGTGGGACACACAGGACACAATTGCAGGGACCCAGGCTGCTCTGGGGGGAGCAGATCTGCCCTCTGACTCTCCTGCTGCATTGGCCTGTCCCAGGTCACCTGGAAGGGATGAGGGAAACTGGTCTGCATAGACGGGAGCCTTCAGCCTGGCCCTTCCTGCTATTGTCCCTTTGCTCATCATGTCTGTTCCTGAGCACCTCCCAAAGCACTGGGGGTGCCGCAGAGCTGGGCTCATGTTTCCTCTTCACCAGTCCAGACGAGTGGGTTGCTGTCACTGGGGCAAGACATAGCCAGAAGAGAGATTCTGCAACATTTCAGACTTTTCCACAATTCCCAGCTGGTATGAAATTCCCAGGGCAGGACCATCTCTCTCAGCCCATCTGAGACTTGCTCACCCATTTTGAACAGATGGATGAGAAAATGTTAAAACAACAAACACAACTCATTCCCTCGTAAATAAAAGGAGATGCTTGAATGGAGCAGGAATCCACTGTGTGCCAGTACCCTCCTGCTCACTTCAGATGGAGCAATCCCCCCCCTTCAGAAGCTCCTGCTGGGCCGTGGGCAGAGCTTGGCCCACAGAAGCCAATGTCAGCAGGGTGCACAATGCCCAGCAATCACAACAGGGGCCTCAAGCTTAATCTGTTGTGCACAGCTTCAAAAAACCCAGCCCACACAGCTATTGTCAGGGTGATCCCCCTGATTGCATCACTGGTCTGCATGGGACCTGGGGCTGTCTCCAGGGCTGGGGCAGGGGTGCCTGGGGAGCAGCCCTCGGGTACCTGGGGCATTGCAGGAGCATCCCTGGGGTACCTGGGGCATTGCAGGAGCAGCCCTCAGGTCCCTGGAGCATTGCAGGAGCAGCCCTGGGGTTCCTGGGGCATTGCAGGAGCAGCCCTGGGGTCCCTGGGGCTGTCCCAGGTTCTGTGGATAAACCACAGCGCAGGCTTGTGCTGTGCTGCTCTGCAAATAAAGCCCAAGGTCCTTTGGCTTTTCCCTTGTCTTTGTGAGCTGGTGGGAGCTGGTTATTATTATTATTGTATTATATTATCCCCACAAAGGCATGGGACAAAGGCAAAGGGTCTCCCTTTGGTGGAGAAAACCCTGATACCAGCATTTGCATCTCTATTTCCCTGTGGTTCTTCCTTTCCCTGCATCTGTCCAGAGCTCCATGCTTGTGCCCTCCCAGGAGCAGCCAGCAAAGCAGGCAGCTCGGTGGGAACGATCCAATTTCCAGGGCAACTGGGACGGGACTGAGTCCAGAGTGTCCTCGACTCACAGAGCCGCTCTTATTTCTCCACAGTTTCCTCTCCGTTTGCTTTCTTAATTCAGCCTGTCCTTTGCCAGGGAAGAGGCCAAAAAAGCAGAGATGTGGCACATCCAGAATTCTCCCAGCTGGCTTTACAACTGCCGGGGGATTTTTAGCTTTCCAGTTTCAGGAGCAGCCCTCCAAGCTTGCCTTGCCCTGAGGTCAAAATATGTCAAAGTATGGTCAAAGCAAGAGCACAGGAAGGCAGGAGGCCAGCTCTGACTCGAAAGGCTCTGTGCTGAGCTTCTCATCAAGGGTCTGTGTGCTGAAGACACAGATGTGCATCCCCAGTATGGACCATCTTCCCTTGCCACTAGTGCTGGTCACCTCTGTTATGAACAGCTGAAGATACAAGTCCTGGTGTGTCCAGAGGAAAACCAGAAACATGGAGTCCAGAAATCATCTCAGCAAAGTGTCTCCAAATCCCTCCTGCCATCCCCTTTCTTTCCTTCTCCCTGGCAGAGAACAGTTCACAATTCCTCCAAGCAGAGTCTCAGCATGCCAGTGGAATGGCACAGGCTCAGCTGTACCCCAGGCCTTGCAAGAAGCCAACAACCTTCTCTGTGGGCCACCCAGAGATCCAATGAACAGCAGGAGCTGCACTCGGGATCAATGCTGAAGAGCCACTTTGAGGCAAAGGGAGCTGAGCATGAACTGCTCTTTGCCACAGAAAACAATAGACCCAACCCAACGCCAGAGAGTTTTAAAATTCATCCCTAGAGCGGGATAATGCTGAAAACCTCCAGCTGTTATTTCCAGATTTGCAACCCCAACAGAGGAGCGGCCAATTCCTGCCAGAGCAGCAAAGTTATTTGTGTGTCTGTGTGAAACTGAAAGCCAGGCATTGCTCCCCACACCAGCATTGTCCCTCTGTCCCCGGCGGTCTCAGCCTCGCAGCATGAGGGGGAGCAGGAGGGAAAGTGTCCCTGCCCCACTGCAATGGGCCCTCCCTGGTTTGCAGGGCAGACCTCGCTCCTGGGCTGGGGGCCAGCGCCTGGAGCCCCCTCCCAGGCACTCAGGCTGGGACCACACTCCAGATGTGGCCATTGGGAGGTGCAGAAAGAGGGGCCAGGAGATGAGATCTCACTCCATGTTAGTTCCTCCCTTCATTTCTTCCAGAGCCCCCAGAAAGTCAGGGAGAGGGATGAACTTTCTGATTCCAGTGGAAATGGGTGAACACAGAGAGATTTGGGGAGAGGTCAGACAGAGAAAGAGATGTCACTTCTCACCCAGCCTTTTCACCCACACTTTCCATCCAGAAGCAGCACAGATTCCCTGGGTAGCACTTGCTATTTCCAATGTTTTAGAGAAAAACCAGCAAGAAGGGCCCAGCCTTGAGCAAGATGGCATCAATGTCAGGCCAGGCACACCTCAGGCAGTGGGGACCTCTGTTCTTGGGAGTTGCAGTGGGTGATTTTTAAAGGTCCCTTCCAACCCAAACTCTTCTATGGTTCTGGGATTCCTCAGAGTTGCCTGGGGGAGAGGAGCAGGAAAGGAGCCCTTGGGCACTGGGAGGAGCCAAGCTCCCTTGGCAGCTGCCCGGGTGCCCTCACTGTCCACAGCTTCATCAGCCCCTGTGTGCATTAGTGAAGGGAAGAGATGAACATCCCCATGGCAGGTTTGGTGCCTGAATCCAGCTGAGTGGCCAAAAGCACAGTGTGGTCTCCCTCCCTCCTGTTTTGCAGCTGAGTATCTCCAGAGGGGCCCAGACAATTCCCTGCACCATCCCACTCATTAAGAAAGCTGCTGCTTCCTTAATTTCCCAGTTCCCACCTTTTCTCCCTAAGTGAACAACAGAGTATTTTGAATGTTCATGCCATTAAAAATCCACTCCATTAATCCTGGTAGCAAATCCTGGGCAATCCTGCTCCCTGGGGTGATGTGGGCAGGCATGGGAGAGAGGATGCTGTGGGTACCTTTGGGCACATCTGAAGTTAAGGGACCAGGGACTGGCATCACCAGTGCTCGTGTCTCACCTCTGTAATTTTCTGCTTAGTCTTTGCAGATGTCTGATAAAATTAATATTCATTAGCAGTCTCACAGCAGCATCACACAGGAAAGAGTCCAATGTTCTCACCCCCAGAGCCCCCATTTCAGGAAGAATGTTTTCTCTCTGCTTTTCCCATAAAATAGAAGCTTAAAAGGGACTTCTCCAAATCTGGTAGGGTTTTTTTTAAACTGTGATTCTGGTCCCTTCATCTCCTTAAACAGCTGCTGATAACATATGCAGGGCATACAGCATGGGGAAACACTGCTAATTTTAGCAGCAGGTCCTGAGGGAGGGACCCTGCTCTGGGCCAGGCACAGGATGGAAAGTCACAGCGTTTGCTCAGGGCCCCACATGACCTCGCTATTTTGGGGCTGCCCACGTCCCACCTTGCCCCAAGCCCACAGGCACAGTGTGGCATCAGCCCCGAGCCTGCCCACAGCCTAGCTATTCCTGCCAAACCCCGGCCAAACCAGGGATGGTGGTTTTCTGAAGGGAAGTAAACAAGCTTCAGGGCTAAACTGGGATCCCCAGAACTCAGCACACCAAAGCACTGATGGACGAGGTATTTTCTGCCCACATATGTCCTCTGTATTTTCATCCAGCTAAGGGGGTTGTGTCCTCTTGGGTTTCCTTCACTCCCTGATCAGTGAAATTCCATCAAGATCCACACAGATGATGCAAATGATTTCTCCACTGACTGGCCCTTGCAAATAGTAGAATATCAATGCATGGCCTCAAAGATCTGAATTGCTCAAGGTAAAAAGATTTTATGGAACTTGAACTCCCCGGAGTAAGATCCACACTGGACAGGGGAGCTTGGAGCAGTTCAAAAGTGCACTAGGAGATGATTTGAAAGAAGCTAGCAAGCAGAGATGGTGTGGAGGTCAGTGCTTGCACTTGTCACCAGATGCTAAAATCCCAGAGTGGCTCCCAGCACTGCCCCCACCAGCCCTGCCTGCCTGAGCCTACAGCCCTTCACACGGCTCCTGCATGACAGGGGTGGCTCAGACTCACGAGACATCCTGCTCCAAAGCCTTGTCAAAAAATATTTCCTATTGTCTCCCCTAATACCTTCTTTGCCAGCTTCTAAGGCTGCCTGTGGCTGGCTACAGTGGTGTAACCCCCGTGGGCAACCAAGCCCCAACACAGCTGCTGGCCTTTCCCTCTGTACCCCATCCTTCCAAATGCATCTTGCCAAAACCAATCCCATTTTGTCTCCTCCAAGGGACACGCTTTTTATGGAGCTTCCTGCATCCAGCAGCCTGGCTCAGTCGTCTGGTACATCTCAAGCCAGGGCTTGTTCTGAAGTGAGCTCAGCTCGAGCAGAAAGTGTCGGAGCAATAGACAGAAAAATGTGGATTCTCAGGGTGGATCCGTGCAGGCTCAGCCGGGGGTGGCCCAGGCACCTCCAGCACCGTGTCCTGCCTGGATGCAGCCACAGCTCCAGCACAGCCCAGTTCCCACCCGGGGATGCTGTAATAGCTCATCCAGCAGCAGTGCTAGCGGGGATGTGGCCTCCTGGGGTGGCTCTGTCCGGAGCCTTCCCTGGCCGGTGTCACAGCAGGACGCGGGGTGTGCAGAGCACAGGGATGGGAGGAGCTGGGAGAGCCGTGCACAGACAGAGTCACTGTGAGCAGGGAGGGCTGCCCGGAGCCGGCAGATTTGATAGCGCTGTGCCAGCAATCAGGGTTAACAGGACACTAAACTCCTGTTCTTCAGCCTCCACGGGGAACTGCTAAACTTTCCAGGCTTCAGCTCATATTCCAGCCCGCCTGTCACCAGCGTGCCCTGCCCTCGCCAAGCCTTTCCCTCCTCCTCTGCCTCCAGCAGTGCACAAGCCTGAGGGGAAAGCAGCTCTTGCTTACAGCACATGTTCTCAGCTGCTGGGATCCTGCGGACAGCGAGTTATGCTGAGGACAC
Organism: Eopsaltria australis; assembly: GCA_034509425.1. Taxonomy (NCBI): domain Eukaryota; kingdom Metazoa; phylum Chordata; class Aves; order Passeriformes; family Petroicidae; genus Eopsaltria; species Eopsaltria australis. The sequence goes on along the minus strand of JAVTVJ010000090.1, from coordinate 934,826 downwards.
CAAGCCCTGCTGCCTGCTTTGCCTCAGCTGCAATCCCAATGCGTGGCAGCTCTGCCCCATCACTGCTTGGCCCCACTGGACACTCACCAGCCTGCCCATGCACCATGTTCCCAAAGGGGAGCATTCTAAATGGGCTCCCAGCACAGACATGGCCCAGGAAAACCATTCCTTCATCCCTCAGATGAAAATTGGTGTGGCTGATTAAATTATAAAGGGTTGTGGGTAGGTAGCCAACTCATCTAAGAATCAAGCTTCTCTTAGAGGACCTCACATTCATGACCCAAAAAACCAAATGCAGCAGGCCCCTGAGAGCTTTGTGAACCCTGGAATTTGCCTTTCTGGTCTTTTCTTCAGCCATGGTAAATGCCACTGCTTTCCAGATGGCATTTGATGTTCTGTGGCTGGCACAGCTTCACCTGGGTACTCCTATCAAAGCTGCCTTTTAGGCTGTGTTTCTCCATGGAAAAGAGCTGCCACTGCAGCCCAGGAGCTTCCCTCTCCCCACATGTCCCAGGGGCTTGAAGGTGAATTCCTGTTTATTTCCTCAAGCAGTTCTATTCATATCCTTCAAAAGCTGCCAAACCGCATCTGTCAGGCCCAAGAGGACTCAAAAGTGCATCATAGGTAAACACCAGGAGCAAGGTGGGACTACCTGGAGTTAGCAGCACTTCCCTCCTGGAAGTTTTATTCCACCTTCTGCAAGTCACAGGCACAACTCCAGCAGAAGGTCTCGAGCAACAGCAGAGCTGGGCTGGGAAACCCAGCTGTAATTCAGGCTCACAACATCCCTGTGCCCAGGACTAAAAGGGAACAGCCCCTTGCAGCAAGGGAGAGGCCTTTGGGACAGGCATTCAGGTTGTTTGGATACTGTAGGTGTTGGGCTGGTACCAAACTCAGCCAGGCTGGATGTGTCTGGGAGTTTCAAACCAGCTAAGGACGTGTCCTGTCTGCCAGTGCCTGGTGTGATGTCTCCAGGCAGGGCTGTGGGGACTCTGCCACAGGGACATGGTGAGGGGCTACAGCCAGAGGGGTTCTCCCAGACTCTCTGGGTGCTCAATTGTGATCGCAGGAGCAGCACCCTGGGCAGTGCAGGGGCAGCTGCAGCACACAGAGCTCCTGTCCTGCACCACAGCCAAGGAAGAGGACGGATTTTATTCCCCTGCTTCTTTGGCCTGTTTGGTGTCAGGGAGGACAGACAGGCTTCTCCCAAGTCTGCAGCCCCACATGTTTCCAAGTGACTGTGATGACAATGCAGGGGGAGTTTGAAAGAGGCAGAGGAGAGATCTTCCCTGTGGGGCATGGAAGAGCCTTCCACCAGAGAGCCCTGGGACAGCTGTGAGAGCCCACACACAACACAGAAAGAACAAGACATTTCTCTGGACAAGCCTGTCCTGCTTTCTTAGCCCTGCAGTCTGCTCCCAGGCCGTGACTCACTGCAGAGCCATGCACAGCTGGTTTTCCATCCCCTGGCCTCTGGATTACAGCTGAGAATCTGCATTGACATCCACTCCTCCGTCTGCTTCTCACCAGCACCCCAGGGCAGGCATTGGAAAAGACCTTGAGCATCTGCTCCATCTGAACCAGGTATCAGTCCTACAGCTCAGCTCAGGGGCAGAGTCCCATCCCATCTTCTATGTCCTACATGAGACACTCCCAGGCCTGTTCCCAGGGCAGTTTGGGTTCATCCTGCCCTGTGCAGATGGTGCTCCCAGTGGCCCTGCATCTGCTTAGGGCAAGCCCAGAGAGCACAGCCCTTCTGCCTCTGACCTGCTGCTGGAATGGAAAAACACAGAAACCCTGCAGCTGACACACTCCCAGAGAGCAGGAGAGATGGGAAATTCCTGGGATAAGCAGATTCCTCTCTGCTCTGCATTTACTCTCAACTTTCCCTGAGCTGGGTGCTGGGATCCCACCCCTGCAGCCACCGACTTCCCCCACACTGCCCTGCACCTCTGAGGAGTTCAGTCTTCAGCCACACACCCAGGGATGAAGACTTAACAAATTACATTCCCACAGTGGTTCCAGGGCATCCTGTTTATTTATATATACACTTTGGGTTCATTGTTTTGCAGCAGCATCCACCAGCAATTAATGCTGACACATCCTCTGGAGAAAAACTCATTACAGAATCCCTTCCAGAGCAGAGCTAAGGAAAGGCTCCTCAGACTGACAGAGTTGCGAGCAGGGGACAGCAGGATTATTAATCCACACTTGTATCACTCCTACAGAGCTCACTTGCCTTTTTCTGTCTCTTACAGCAGAATTGTTCCCCTCTTGGAAAGCACCAAGGTTTTCTCAACTGCACCAGCCCAGATCTGCCCAACCTGGCTCAAAGCAGGATGAAGAAATTTGGATTTTGAGCTGGGGTTAGCTGGAGTTCAAACCTCACCCCTCCAGACCTCTTGGCTTTGCTGTAAAATGAGCTCAAACCTCAAAGGGTCTTGCCCTGTTTGCTGTTTCCATCAGAGTTTGTGCAGTCACTTGAGCTGGGAGCGAGCACCGGGAGCCCTGGGGTTCATCTGCTGTGCCCAGAGCACCCACTGGCACATGGTCAGGAGCCTGAGCTGGACCTGCTGCAGCCCTGCCAGGGCTCCCGGGGCTGAGGATGCCCCTTGGGCAATCTTCTGCCCATCCAGTGCCCCAGATGGCATAAGACAACTTTCTAAATGTGTGTGAGGTCCAGTTTTCCTCCTGGCAGCCTGACACCAAAATCTCCTCTTTCATGGCCCCACTAAGCCTCATAAGAGTGGAAAGCACTTTCCAGGACTTCCTTTGCAAGCTCTCAGTCATTTCTGGAGCTTTTTTAAGCTGCTGAGTTTAAAGAGCCAGCCAGTTGCTCCAGGCTCTTTGTGATCCCCCTCAGTCCCACCGCTGATGCCTGGCAGTGTGTCCTTCCCAAGGTGCAGGACCTGGCTGTCCCCACCGTGTGCATGGAGCACCACGAGCACCCCTCACTCCCACTCCCCTGGGCTCAGTGGATGAGCTTGGGGGCCATTTCCAGATGTGGCTGCATCACTGCTTTTTGCTTTCGCTCAGATCCAGGGTCTAAGCCACCACATCCATAAAGAAATCCCTGCTATAATTATCTCCGTGGCACTATCATTTGTCTAAGCCCTTAGCAGAGGTTTTAGCTTCAGGCTACAGTGCAGAGCAATTGCCACGTTGTCAGTTAGAAAAGTCGTGGTTTCTTTTCTCTTCTTTTTTTTTTCTCTCTAAAATTTTTTCCAGATGTCTTTTTTTTTCCTTAGGAGAAGAACCAGCAGTGGTGCAATTTCAATACGAGCCGTGACTAATCCACTGCAGAGAGCATTCAACAGCTGTGCTCAACTCCTTGGGATATGAATCAAGCAAATGAAACTTTGGCTTAGGGGATGTGTGACCTGTGGAGCCAAACTGGACCTACAAGTGGCACTGGGCTGCACCTGGGAGCTGTGAACACTTGTGGTGGGAGGACAAGGTGCTCCAGTTGTTCCATTAGAAGGATCCATGGAGTCTTAGATAGCATCATAAATCCAGCCTCCACAGGGCCCTGGGAAGGTCACGTGGAATATTTATGGATGTCTCTGTGAGCAGTATCAACATCCACGTATCAGCACCCAGGGATGGCTTTTGGGAAGTGTGCAGCCAAGAAATGGGTGAAGAAGATTTTCTTCTCTTGTTCTTTCCCCCCAGCCTCCTGAGCTGCCTGATCACAGAGATTGACCTGCTAACTGGGAAGTGATGATGGGTCCTTGTGAGCTCCTCTGCTATCTTTCCCCTCTGCCTTCCCTTTCTGTTGTGTTTATATTTTGTTCCTTGTTGGCCATGGGATGTTTAGTCTTACATCTGATCTCTCAGATGCAGCAGAAGTGCTGCGGGGCTGGATGAGGAGTGAGCTGACACAGAGCCACAGACACAAAGGCATCCTGCAGAGCGAGGAGCCAGCACAGCCCCGAGGCCATCACGGGCCAGTCCCTGTGCTGACATCTCAGTCCTCAGCAACATCAGTGGGAAGAGTTAAGCACCCAGCTCCATGTCTCAGCCCTCTCAAAGATAGCACGTAATCAGGAATGAACCCAAACCCCAGGCAGCCAAGACAAAACACGATGTTGAATTTTGCTGTGGTCTCGGGTGTCCTTCACCCAGCATCCACAATCTCCCTGCTGGTGCCCAGATGTCCTCAGTCCTGCTGGCTTCACAGGACACCACCTTTCCAGCAGCCCCTGGAGAGCAGCCCCAGGGTGAGGTTTGTTGCCACAGGAGACCACAAGCTGCAAAGAGCTGGATTTTCCACAGGGCACCGGACAACCCTGTATGGCACAGAGACATTCTGCCCCAAATTGTACCAGGTTTTGGCTCCTGGTTTTCCTTTGCAGTGGAATGCCAAGGCCATGCTGGTGCTGGGGGAGCAGATGCACCTCAGATCCCCTCAGCCATGGAGGGAAGCAAAGAGAGAGATGGGTTTTCACCTTGAGCATAGAGAGGAACAGATGGGAAAACTCAGCTCCAAAGAGCTTTGCTCTGGCTGGGCAGCTGCTCCAGCTGAGTTATGACCTGTAAAGTCAAAATACCGAGTGATGTCTGAAGAGACCACCAAATTCAGCTGACTGGCAATTCTGACTGTAGGTTTTGTTCAATCAGTCCAGATCTGCTGGATGATAACCAAATGAGAGAGGCCAGGCTGCTGAGAGTCACATCTACCAGCATTGCCAGCATTGCTCTGCCTACTTACAGCATATTTCAGATATGTCTTTATCCTTCACATTCTCTCCGTCATTCTTTCCTCTCCCTCTCCACAAGGCAGTCACAGATATCAGCAATGTTTGACAGGATGGAGGAGCAAAAACTCTCCTGCTTTCCTCTGCAGGAAAAATCTTTCCCTGAAGATGGGAAACACCAGCTCAGGGACTGAGCTACTCCGCTAAGAAATGACAGAATTAAACATTATAATCGCAGCAGGTGAAGTTGTTAGGAGATGCAAAAAAGCAGGCAGAGAGCTGGCATTACCCCAACTCCGTGTGCTGTCAGTCCGAGACAGACAGAGAACTGGAAACTCAGGGCAGCAGCGCAGGAGCTGCTGTGACAGTGACTCTGCCGGGAGGGCTGCGCTGGGGGCTGCTCTGTCCCTGGCAGGAACCCCTTGATCTCCAGCTTGATTTCTCTGGTCTATCCTCTGGAGCCAGGCTCAGGGACTGCCCACTTGGGGAGAGGGGGAGAGGAAGAGACCGATTTGGAAAGATAGCGAGGAGGAGGAGGGGGAGAGGCAGAGGGAAACCCAGCCCACCCTTTGGCTTCCTCCTGCCTCCTTCTAAAACCTGCAGATTCCTCCAGCCTGTCCAAGCGCCTGAAGTTCCCTGAGCCGTGCTGCCGGGACTGCGAGGTATGGCCCGAGCTTCGTGATTGCCTTTGCTGTGCTTTTCCTCCCGACACGGGGGTCCCCACAGCCCCACTCCTGGGGGTCCCTGGCCCGGGACCCGCTGTCCCAGCCCGGGGAATGTGTCCAGTCACTCGGCATGGGGAGCTGGACACTCTCCACCCCAAGCGGTGCATTTAGAGACCCCTCCTGACTTCACCCCTTTCTCCTCTTTGCAGCATTTCAACCTCTAAACTGTCTCGTACTCAATTTCGCTGCCAGAGCTTCATTGCTTTGGTGGCAGCTGACTGTAAAGGTTTAACCTGCCCTCATTCTTCTCTCTCCTCCCTTTTTCCCCTCTGGGTTTTCAGCTGGTGGGTAGTTCCTTAGCGAGATCCGTGACACCAAGGTCTGGGCACATCAAACCAGCCTGCAGAGAAAATCAGATTTAGTTACGAACAGTCCCCACTACTCCCAGCCCGAGGTGTGTTGGCAGGTGATGTTTTACTCACCAGAGTATCCAGAGGAAGAAACAAAAGGGCTGTCGACTTCATCTCAGTGGGTTTATTTTTTCAGTTCAGCCGGTCTTATTTCTCCTTTGGAAAAAAAAAAAAAAAAAAAAAAAAAAAAAAAAAAAAAAAAAAAAAAAAAAAAAAAAAAAAAAAGACACTCGGCTTTTTGTTCCAAGCAAACTTTGAAAGCCTTTCAAGTCTGCTGCCCTGGCTTGCCGAACTCTGGCTGATCGACTGTTAGGGACGGAGACTGCAGGAGAGGAGGAGCAAAGCTTTTTGAGGGTGGTTTTTTTTTTTTAAGAACTCGGGTTCGGTCAGGCACAATTTTAGGTCCACACAGAAGAGACGAGGGCTTGTTTCCTTTAAAGGCAGCCGCTGTCCTTCCCGGCCCGGTGACGTGACAGTCTAACTCTGCTCTTTGTGTCCTTTCTCTAAGAAAGCTCCACTCTATTTTATCGAGCCGAAAACAAGGAAATTTAACCGGTTGGGGCTTGGGGCCTGAATTCCCACCCAAACCAAAAGGCAAAAGTTTCAAATCGGAGTGAAACCGGGGGTACGGGGAATGTCACCAGCACTCCCGAGTCCTCAGAGACGACCAACTTGAAATAGGCCAAAAGCCCAGCATCCCTCCGAAAGGACAAAAGTTAATTGCAGCCGTTTGTTAGGGTGGATCGGGCGAGTTTTAAGTGGAAATGAAAGGCTGTTGCGTCCGGCGCAGCAGCCAAAGCCAAGCCATTGTCTGCCACATAGGCAGGAGCAGGGGTGCGGGCGGTGTTGGGAGGGGGAAGAGCAGAAATAAACTTTTCAAACTTTTTTTTCAAGCCCCTCCTTCCACAACACTCTGCTCTTCCATGACTCAGCCCCAGAGGAATGTCGGCTCCCATGGAAACCTTTTCTGGGTCCTCTGGTCCGAGGGATGTCGGGGCTGTTATCGCTGGGGCGGCTGTGGCAGGGCAAGTCCAGGGAGTGCTTTGGAGATGGTTTGCATTGTTGCAGAGTATTTATCGGACACTTTATTCTCTGCCTCCTTGGTGGAGCTGTGCGGGATCAGCTGGCTGCATCCCCCGGGAGCCCGAGGGACCTCCCGCACCTGGCACAGAAATATCCGGGCTGCTTTTGACACTGCCTTAGGTCCAGCCCACACAAAAGAAAAAGCTCAGGCAGGACAGCAAAATTTTGTCTGCACAGGGCTCATCCATGAGCAGCTGCCTGCAGCCCATGGTTCATCTAGGCACTTTCCTCGGCACTAATTTGTTTTCTATTATGCATTCAACCTGCAACCTGGAGAACCTATGACAGCTTCAGCACAGCTGTGATGGGACTGGGCTCTTGCTGTTGTATCAACAAGCCCTGTAAGATCTGGAGCATTTCTGTGTTCAAACAGAGCTGCTCAGCTCCCAGCACAGGGAATGGGTTCACAAAATGCTGTGGTGTAGCTGTGTCTTTGGTGACTCTGCATGGGTACATGGGGCATGATTTTTTTCCCCGCTGTGTTTTATTTGGAGTGTGTAAGTGTGCTTGTGAGCTAAATTGAATTTTACTTCCATCTAAACCTTTCATGGCTTTCTGAGCCTGCACAGTGCGTGAGAGGGGTCTGTGCAGGTGGCAGGAGCCAGGCTGGCTTCTGCCCAGCCCCCTAGGCACCCAAGGCAGCTGCAGCACATCTGGGTGAGCCAGCACCAGACATGCAGGGACCTGTTCAGCACGGAGCTTTATGGGGACTCAGGCAAACAGCTTCAGCTTCAAATGGCATTTCAGCCCGGGAGTGGCTGCTGAGTAAAGCTCAGAGGGTCTTGCTTGCACGGGAGGTCAGGGCCAGGCAGAGGGGACCCAGCCCTGGTGTTGTGTCTCTGTAGGTGTCACACTTGGTCACCCATCTGCGTCTTGAAAACTGTGGCCCCATCGGGGTTTGGCAGAATCTCTTCCTGGGCCAGTTTTGCCTTTGCACTCCGTGTGAGGTGGGGGAATGTCAGATCCTGCAGAGCCTTGGATGAGCAGTGAGCAGAGGGAGGGTGGGTGCAGGAGACCCTGCTGCCAGGCTGGGGTGCAGGCAGGAGCTGAGGCACGGGAGGGTTTTGCCCACCCATTGCCCATTCCTGCCTCCATGACTGCAGTGGGAGGAGGCAGCAGAGCCCCTGGCCCGGGTTAGCAGGGATGGCAGCTGGGGTGAACCCGGTGGCCTCGGGGAGGAGCTGTCAAAGTGGCCAGGCAGAGACTCCTCCCCACGCTAACGTGGCATCCCAAAGGGCTTATGCAACCCTGGACAGGGCCAGCGCCACATGGACCACGCTCCATCATCCATGGAGCCTCTCCTGGAGGCTGCACCCGCCTCCTCAGTGTCCTCCCCCAACCCCCAGAGGCCCCCAGGCTGGGGTCCCCATGAGAGACCCACAGACCCAGTGGCACAGATTCTCCTCTGTGCAGCACTTCAGGGTATTTTCCCCATCAGGAGAAACTGATGATGGTGCCACAAGCTTTGGGGGACCGAGGTAAAGAGTTTCCCAGAGCAGCTTGGTTTGAGTTTGTGGAGGTGCTGAGGGTCAGCCTCAGCCCTCTCTGCACCCCATGGTTTTCTTCTTTGGGGCATGGCTGTGAAATGCAAAGAGCAGCTCGTGCTGAGGGCCATGCTGGAGAGGTGAACCACTGAGAGGGGTTTGTGGGAGCCCCCAGACTCAGTTTATGGAGTGACTGGGAGCTGAAGTCCCCACATAGGATGCAAGTGGGGTCAAGTATTAAAAAGGCTGTGCAGTCCATGGGTCCTGCACCCCTTGGTACCCTGTTGTCTCCTCAACCCACAGCATTCAGGAGGGCAGGCCTGAGGAGAGGGTGGTGACCATAGAGCTTCTCTTATTCTGTATTCAGCAGCCCTTTCTGTGCTGGTTTCCAGCACCCTGTGAAGTGCTGGTGTCTGTTCATTCTTTTAGGATGCAGAAGGGTATAAGTCCCTGCTTGCTAAAATCTTTTTCCCTGTTTTCTTCTGTCCAAAATGACCCCCTGGCTGCACCCCCCTTGCTGCCCTCTGCCCTCCGTGGGGCTCACAAAGCAGTGGCAGGCATTCCCAGAGCAGAGCCCCTCAGGGATCCTCCCAAATCCCTCCAGCTGGGGGATGGATGCTGGCCCAGCTGCCAGCCCAAAGAGCATCCTGCTCCACAAGGAGGAAGACTTGCACCACGGACCAGGCTATCCTGATGGAGCAACTCCCTGTGCAGGCCTCCTGAGCTGTTATTTCAGGACTTTTGACCACCAGGCATTCCGGAATGACCATCTGCAACCCAGCCAGGGGCTCACAGACACTGCAATGTCCTCGCTGCACAGGCTTTGCCTCCAAAAGATAGTTGTTTTATAATTATAATAAGTTTGTTTTACCATCTAAGGCACAAGACAGCTCTGCAGAGCTTGTTTGCTCAGACTTTTTCGTGCTCCTTCTTCCTCCAAACACAACACTGGCAGCTCCAGCTGTCTGCTGGCTCCTAGCAAACACGTAATTCCCTGACCCCAGCTTACTGCATGCCCAGACTTTGAAATTCAAAGCTTTTTTAAAGCTTGGGGAAATGATCTAAGACGGCCTTGGTGTGGGGTTGGGCTGTTCTTAGTGCCACCTTCCACATGTGCATACACTGCCCGCTCCTCCAGGCTGGGCACTGCCCAGTGAGCATCACTGAACCTCAGAGCACCTTCCAAAGCAAACAAGGCCCTGGGAGAAGCTCAGGAGGAGCCTTTACAAGCCAGGGGACACCAGCAAGGGAGGAGATGGCCAGAATCATCAGTACTTTTCCACCTCCTCCCCAAACAACCCTTCGAGGAGTGAAGAACCAGTGATCTCTGCTGGCAGAGCTCACAGAAGCCTCCAGAACAAATCAAGACGAGGGGAAGGGACAGCTCACACCAGCCAGGAGAGGAGGGAGCTGCTCAGCTGCAGCCTTGACAGAGCAAAAGGGCTCATCATGCCCTCCCCACAGCTCCTCTGCCTCAGGTCCTTCATGCCACCACAGCAGCCATCCCCACCACCCCCTCCCAGCCCTCTGACATCCCAGGAAAGCTGCCCTCCATTCCCTGACCCCTATTTTGCACAGACATCCCACTGGGGGCTGGGAGAGGTCCTGAGATTGGAAAGAGGATTTTCTCTGAGTGGCCAAACTCAGAGAGGCAGAGCCCAGCCCTGGTTGGTGTCCTGGCAGCACAGGTTTGGTGTGGCTTTATACCCACAGAGCTGCTGCGCATGGCGAGGAGGGGAAAGGGTGCAGTGACATTAAATATCCCAGGAGTGACCTTGTCCAACGCTTTCTGTCCCAGCAAACCCCTCCCTGCCCCTGGCCCCAGGGCGGGCTGTGCTGCCCCGGGCACGCAGGTGGGCAGGCAGAAGGGAAGGCTTGGCAGGGGGACAGGTCCCCTCGCTGTTCCCTGGGTGTTTCAGTGTCCCCGGGGCGGAAGGGAGCGGGCAGCCCTCCAGGGGGATGCCACCAGCATACTGAGCAGCCAGCTGAGCTCCTCTCCCTGCACACAGAGCTGCTCAGCCCTGCCAAACAGGAACCGGGGGGGACAGGGACAGGGGGATGGCACCAGCTGCACTCCCCTGGCTCACACCACAGCCGGTGTCAGCTGGGCTGCCTCGTCCTACAGCCCAGACTGGCAGGGTGCAAAGGACTCATCCTTCTGGAGCTCGTCTCCCAGCAGGACACAACCCCAAAGTGTCTTGGATCCCCCAGACCCAGTCTGGGGACCCTCAGGACTTGGCAGGAAAGGGAAAAACAACAGTAGATACCCCAACATGTTGGGGTGCTGGGGATGAGGGGCTGGTCTCTGATAGCCCTAGGGATTCTGTGCCCATGGGGGAAGGGGTTTTCTAAATGATTTAATTCTCAAGTGCTCTTATTGTCTCTCTTATCTCTTTCCTTCCTCCACTTCCATTTTTCCTCTGATTGACAATTAGGAGGATAGAGTTTCATTCCTTGTGCCTGGCACTCATAGCAGGGGATTTTTAACATGAAAAATGTGGGGGGATTGGTAAAAAAAAGCCTTCAGAGAAGGAAAGAGCCATTTTGTCTGTGATTTTCCTAAAGGCATCCAGGAGAGCAACAGTCATCTAAACCCCACTGTCTCACTTTGCAAAATCAAACGAATTTATCTTGGAAACACAATTTGGCCCAAGGTTTTGGCTAGAAAAGCCAGCATGTGGGTCTGTAACACTGAACAGACGAGGCAGGAAATGGAGAGAACGCCCTTCTCCAAGTGTCTTGAGTGCTCAGCCCAGAGCCCAGCAGCACACTGTGGCCTCCTTCCTCATCCCTCCTTTTCCTCTGCTTTATTCAAGGTCTGCTGAAAGATGAGGGCCTGGATTTTCTTCCTTCTCTGCCTGGCAGGCAAAGCCCTGGCAGCGCCGGTAAGTGCACGAGACAGCGGAGCCTCTGCTGTCGGGGTTCTCCATCTGGAGTAGCTGATGGGGATTTCTTTTATACCAAATAAAGTACTGAGGGATGAGGGACAACTTGAGGGTGGCCCTACTGCCTGCTCCAGTGGGTCACCCCCCTTGGGACTGTCCCATGGACCCCACTCATGGGTCATTTCCCCTGCAGCAGGAGGCTCTGCCTGATGAGACAGAGGTCATCGAAGATCCCACCACAGAGGTAGGTGGTTCTGTCCTCCTCCTCCTCACCCATCCCCTCAGCATCCCCAAAGCTCTGGGGAGCCATGGGGGAGCTGCTCTGCCCCCCAGGAGCTGGGGCTGTGCACCCACAGCAGGAACACCAACCTGTTTCGCAGGAGCCCGTGGGGGCTAATCCCGTCCAGGTGGAGGTGGGAGAGTTCGAGGAACCCACGGAGGATGTAGAGGAGATTGTTGCAGAGAGTAAGTCACTCTTCCTTCCCCTGCCCTCCTGCTGGCAGGGACACCATCCCCTCCCTGTGTGGGGGAGCTTCAGCCACCCCAACAGTGAGGGGCTCCTTTGGGAAGGGCTGTAGCACAAGGATGATGCCAGCCTGGATGCACATTTAGAGCGAAAGAGGCACATGGCCTCTTCCAGCCCTGGCCTCTGTAAGCCCATCTTTGCAAGAAAGGCCATTGGTGTGGCTACAGAACGGAGTCCAGGATCAGCCCCAGGGCTAACATGGACTTCTGGAAACCCTCACATCTTCCCAGTGTGAGAATAGATGCTGGGGGTTGTCCCTGGCAAAGTCTCTGTCTTCCCTCTGTGCTGAGGTGCCCTGAGCATCCCGTGAGAGGTGAGGATGTGGCTGGCTCTGACTTTGCTCCCCTCCTGCTGCAGACCCCTGCCAGAACCACCACTGCAAGCATGGCAAGGTGTGTGAGGTGGATGACAACAACTCGCCCATGTGTGTGTGCCAGGACCCCTCCAGCTGCCCCGCCACCGCCGGCGTCTTCGAGAAGGTCAGGGCAGCAGCTGCTGGGTGGCCCAGGGCAGGGAGGGACCCACACAGGCTTTGCCAGAGATGGTGACACACAGGGACAGAGTCAGGGTGGCTGGTTCCCCTCTGGTGGTGATGAAGGAGCCATTTCGCACCCCAGGGAACAAGTTAAACATCTCGTTTGGAGGCTCTCACACAGCATCTCCCCTTCCTGCGCAGGTCTGCGGTACTGACAACAAGACCTACGACTCCTCCTGCCATTTCTTTGCCACCAAGTGCACCTTGGAGGGAACCAAGAAGGGACACAAGCTGCACCTGGACTACATCGGGCCTTGCAAATGTAAGTGGAGCCACTCCCTCACACAAGGGGGCAGGGGACCCCTAACTGGGCACAGCCCCCATGTTCACAGCCTGGTGGAGAGCAAAGGTCCTGGCAAGCTCGGAGCTGAGGTGGGAGGGCACTGTGGCTGCGTGTCCAGGGTGTGGGGCTGCATGTCCAGATGCTGCCCTGACCACTGTGTGTGACTTGCAGTCATCCCTGCCTGCCTGGACACAGAGCTGACCGAGTTCCCCCTGCGCATGCGGGACTGGCTCAAGAACGTGCTGATCACCCTGTACGAGCGTGACGAGGACAACAACCTGCTGACTGAGAAGCAGAAACTCAAGGTGAGGCACGGGGAGGGAGTCTGGAACCTCATCCCTGCAGTGGAGGCCAGCACAGCAGAGATCCCATCCAGAATGACCTGTGGGATCCCTGTAAAGACCCTCCCAAGGCCCCTCCTTGCACCCCATTTCCCTGCTGACAAGGTCTCCCCGGCCTCTCCCATGGCAGGTGAAGAAGATCCATGAGAACGAGAAGCGCCTGGAGGCCGGGGATCACACCGTGGAGCTGCTGGCCCGGGACTTTGAGAAGAACTACAACATGTACATCTTCCCTGTGCACTGGCAGTTCGGGCAGCTGGACCAGCACCCCATTGATGGGTGAGTGCCAGCACAGCAGGACAGGGACCCACCAGGACCATTTCCTGCCCGAGGACCAGGGTGATTTGGCAGTATAAGGTGTCAAGGCAGGCTGGAGATGTGACACAAGTTGGTGGTTGGTGGCAGAATCACATCTTACAGAGGTTGTGGCAAACCAGGCTGGGGGAGAGGCACCTTTGCCTCCTGCAAACAGCTTGTCTGCAAGGAAGAAGGGCCTCCCCCAGCCCCAGCTGCTCCCACCTCCCTTGGGTGTGGAGTTTCTCTCTTCTCAGATTTACTGTTCTATGACAGTCCCCTAAAATATCCTAGTCCAAGGGCCCCGGGATAACTGCAGCAGCTGAGACAGCAGCTGCTGGCTTAGCTGTGAGCAGGAGATGGGCATGAGGGTGATCACACACGCAGACCTGTGGGGTGGGGGCAGCTGGCAGGGACCCCCAGCTGGTGGCTGTTTAGTGACCAGCACAGCCGGCTGCAAAGGCAGACACCAATCCCTGATCTCTGTGACACTCAGTGGCTGATACTGGGAGGGCACTGGGCCAGCAGCCCAACCAAAGAGCTGGGGCTCTCTGCCCTCCTGTGACCGTGTGGTGCCCTCGGCAGGTACCTGTCCCACACTGAGCTGGCCCCTCTGCGTGCCCCCCTGATCCCCATGGAGCACTGCACCACTCGCTTCTTCGAGGCCTGTGACCTGGACAACGACAAGTACATCGCCCTGGAGGAGTGGGCCAGCTGCTTTGGCATCAAGGAGAGTAAGTACTGAGGAGGGCAGGAACGGGGGTGGAGGGGAGACTGAGCAGCATCCCCAGAACCCCCACTCTGGATTAAACAATGGGGAGGGTACAGGAACAGTGGGACCCTGGCAGCATCCGCCTCCTAACTTTGCCTCTCTCTTTTCCTTCCACAGAGGACATAGACAAGGATCTCGTGATCTAAACGCTCACCTTCCTGCTCTGCTGCCAACTTTGTCATGTTTTAACCTTCCCACTTCCTTTGGTTTTTAAACTGCTTTGTTTTGTTTTTTTTCCCTGGGAACAAGGTGCTAATATAGGTCTAAACATATGTAGTTACGGTGCTAAGAGAAATAACAGTCCTCGTTCATAGCCTTATCTATTACCACTAGATTACTCACCCAGCTGTTTCCACAGCCTTTTCTCTCTCCGACGTGTCTTTACCGCTGATTGTTCCTGTGCTAAATATCCACTCCTCCTCGGCATCCGACTTCTCTTAACTTCTCACTAACAGCTCGTTCCTGGACACGTCAGGCACAAAACCCTCTCAGCTGATTCACCGCCCCAGTCACAGGTGCCAGCGAGGGAAGGCAGAGCCAGAGGATGTTGGAGGATTGGGTTCTCAAGCAGAGCAGCTGCAGGTGACATTGTGGCCACCCAGGTCGTGGTAGGAAGGATGGAGAGGGGTGAGAAAGACAGGGAGTGGTAGGATTTTGTTTTCCATTTGTTTTTTTTTCCCCTCCCATTCCCAGGGCTCGAATTTAGCAGATATTGGGCACAAAAAAAAAAAGAGAAATTGAACAAGCAAATAGGGAAGCGCACAGAATTTACAAGAAGTAAGATGAAATGATTCCCATCCTGTAAAATCCTCTTGAATAATAAAGGTTTGAAAGTGCTACGTGCTTCACCATCACTCAATGACCACACTGCTGTCGTGTTTTCTGTGCGAGGTGGGGTGGGGCTGCCTGTTCCCCGGGGTGTGTGTGGCTCACCTTGATGCTGTGACTCAGCTGTAGGTGAGATAAAGCTCTTGGCTCTCCCCAAATCACAGTGCCCTTGAGCACTTCCCACCCCCCTGCCTTGGCTGTGCTTAAATTCCAGCCCTGCTCTCCCAGGGAAGCTGTGTCAGACTTGGAAGGGACATTTCTGCCCAAAAAGTGGCGAGTTTGCCACATGCTCAAGGGAAATGCTGTAATATTTTTTCCTGTTGTGGATTTAAGGGATGCAAAGGATGTAAGGGAGAAGGTATTTGGTTTTTGCTGTATAAGAGAGGGTCCTGACAGGAGCAAAGTGATGGTTAAATCTCACAGGCTGAGAACTCTTTTTTTTTACCTCTGAATGTTCCCTGTGCCTTATATTATTAAATTCCTGTCACAGTGTGAGCAACCTGATGAGTCTCTGTAATAAAAAATACTGATTTGAAACACTGACAATAAACCAGCCTGCAATGTTCCTCTGTTCCATCCCATCCTGGGGAGGGGGATTGCCCCCTCAACACCAACCTCATGCACGGGTTCAAGTTGTTACCACAGGTCTCCCAGCCCAGAAAATGTTCTGGTTCAAGGTAAGCTGAGGTGCTTCTGCCCATTCCAGCCCATCACTCTGAAGGGCTTGGGGAATATCAGATAGGCAGAGAGGGGGTCACTGCAGCAGCCAGCACAGACACTCACATGGCTCAGGCCTTTGCTTTCATCAGCAATAAAATCCCTGGGAAAGGCAAAAAGGCACAACAGCAGAAAAATAAACACCCCCATTTGCATGGGATAAAAATAGCCAAGTTGCAAAAGCTGTGGCTCAGCTGTGGGTTCCCTGTTGACAGCCCCTGTGGGATGTGCTGTGCTCCCAGCAGAGCTGTTGGGTCTGATCCTGCACAGGGTCACTCTGGGCTGCAGAGCCCTGGGCACATCCCACAGAACAGTCACTTTGTACTGCCAGGGTGTTTGACCCCCAGCTCCTGCCCAGAGGAGCCAGTGAGGGTTTTCCACCCCTGCCTTGAAGCACAGCAGCCATTCCACACTGCTTCCCAGGGCTATGAGCCAAAGGGGGTTCTCAATGGAGACACAGCAAATGTCTCCCCGCCGTGGGAGCAGCCTCTACGAACTGGCACCACTGCTCATGATCCCTGCAAGAGCCAGCTGGGTGTGACCCACCTCGAGGCATGGAGAGCTGTTGAGAGAAGGTTTGGGCAGGGGAGAGGACAGGAAGACAGGCAGGGGCTGGAGGGGGTCATCCTGTGCAAAGCTGCTTTCCAGTCACTCCTTCTCAGCCAGAAACCCTCGCTTCACTCCCCCACCGAGATGCAGCTGCATTCCTTTCAGCTCAGCCCTCCTGCCAGTCCTGGACAGGCACAGGACCTTGTGTCCTGTCCAAGGGAAGGCATTCCAGCCTTCCTCTCCCCTGCCTTTGGTGCAGGAGTCAGCTCTAAGTGCCAGCAAGCTCAGGAAAGCCAGCAGGCTGCACCAGGAGAGCTGGTGATCACGGCTCTGGAAGTGATCCATCTCCAAGGCCATGTCCCATCCCATGGGACAACACTGCTGTCCCAGCAGTCTGGCAGAGGCCAAAGGAGCCAATCCAGTGCTTTAACAGAGTGCAGCTGCCCTGGCTTTAATTGAGCACCAGAATGAGCTCAGTAGGTTGAAACTGGGGCTCTCTTAACCCTTCGAAAGTCACAGCCTGAAGTATCAAGTGGCTGGAATTTCACTGCCTTGGGGCAAATGCCATACAAGGGGTTATGTCAGGACTTGAGGAATAAGCTGGCCTCTTTGAGCTTTCAGACCTGGACAGGCAGCAAGGGTGGAACAGAACAGCCTTTCCCTGTTGGAGCCGAAATCGAGCCCTCCCGTGCCTGCACAGCAGTGAAGGAACTCGCCTGTACTTTCCGAGTGGAAATTCTGCCTGTGGTCAGTGCTGACTGAGGACACAGTTTGCAAACCTGAAAAAAAAAAACCCGAAACAGAAACATAACAGAGAGATCTGGATCCAAAAGCAGCACCAGCCTGACCCAAGTGCTACAGTGCATGTCCAGAGATGGTTCATTTTGGTGCAGTTACTCACCGGGCTATGTCCTGCATTCAGGAGAGGGAAGGTGGGGCAGACAGAGATTTCTGTAGAGATTTGTGCTGTCCTGTCTGTTTTCCTGACCTTTACTTTTGTAAGAGAAACAAACTGTGACATAAATATTGCATTAAGGTTTGTGGCTTAAATGTACAAAATGAAAAATGTGACAAGCCAAGGATCCCCATGACTACTCCAGTCACACACCTGGAGTCAGCCCGGACTCACTGTTTGCAATATGTACCTGGAGCTGCTTCTACTCTAGCTAACAGTGACACAGGAAACCCATGAAATTAAAGTCATCCTACAGCGCAGAACCATGGAATCACAAAAAATTCTGAGTTGGAAGGGATTCACAAGGATCACTGAGTTCAGCTCCTGGGCCTGCACAGGACAACCTCAAGAATTTCACCACGTGCCTGAGAATGTTGCGCAAACACTTCTTGAGCTCTGTCAGGTTTGGTGCTGTGACCACTTCCCTGGGGAGCCTCTTCCAGTGCCCAACACCCTCTGGATATTTGATAATATCCAACCTAAGCCTCCCCTGACACAGCTTCGTGTCATTCCCTCAGGCTCCATGTGTGAAGGCTGGTATTTCACCCAGGTTCAAGACTCATCAGCTAAAATCAGCCTTGCAAAGGAAGATTGAACCACACAACTGAGGGCTCTGACCCGTGTTCAGGTACCCAGGGTGGTGGGGTTGATGGAGTCACCATTCCCAGTGGGAATGTCACACACAGGTCTCTGTCCCAGCAGTTCAAGCACACCCAGAATTGCTGCTGAGGGGGGCTCTCACCATGGCTCTGGCACAGGGATCCCACAGGGACCCCCAGAGCCAGGATCACCGCCACCCCTCTGTTCTGCACCCGCCTGAGGAGCAGCTTCCAAACTGCCTATACCCACTGCGGAGCATCCTTTTATCTTAAAATCTCTTCTCTATTTCAAAGATGGATAAATTCAGTAAAATGCCCAACCTCCAGCGAAGAGACAACGCCAGGGGAAACACTTCGAGGGACGCTGCGGCCGGCCTGGAGGGAGGGCAGAGGGGAAGGAAGCATGCACTCCTCTGCCCCCAACACTGAGAAAGGCGCGTTCTCTCCTTCCTCCTCCTCCTGCTCCTCCTCCTCCTGCTCCTCCCCCGGCCGATCCCATCCCCGGCTGCGGCAGCGGCGCGGAGCGGCCGCCGGGGGGAGCGATGCGGCCGGGGATGGAGCGGGAGCTGCGGGGAGGCTCTGCCGGAGCCGGGCGAGGCCGGCAGGTTGTCCCGGGGGCTGTCCGGGCACAGGGCGAGAGGAGGGACCCGCTGCCGCATCCCTCAGCCGGGTGCTCTGTTCTTCGCAGCGGAGCTGCTCAGAGCCCTGGTCCCTGTAGGGGCTATGTGCCCATCTCGCTTGGCTACCCCATCCCATCCCATCCCATCCCATCCCATCCCGTCCCGTCCCGTCCCGTCCCGTCCCGTCCCGTCCCGTCCTGTCCCGTCCCGTCCCGTCCCGTCCCGTCCCGTCCCGTCCCGTCCCATTTTCTAAATCCTTTAGACATAAAGCAGTTGATCGTGTCTCAGGTTAACTTTGGCCAGGAGGTCCACTCTGAACCCCATGACTCAATGCTCAATGGTCTTCCTTACCCTTTGCACTCAGACTTTTTTGTCTCTGGTCGCCTTGTAAATCCTTATTCTGATTATTCTGATCAATTTTCCTCTGTATGCTTCATCCACATAGGAAGTGATAGAGTGGATGTTGCCCTCAAACTCTGTTAAGTTGCACTTTCACACACTTACATTAAAACTTGCTTTTGCTGATACCTTTGTCAGTAACTCTTTAAGTGACCTAAGCCACTCATTCACGACACCATCCCATCTCACCCAGAGGTGCCCGAGCCCCCCCAGCCCTTCTGAGCACAGACCAGTTCTCATTTAAAGGACTTATCGCTTACATGATCCCAAGCTTTGTCTTTTGCAGCTTGGTCTGCCTTTCTCAGTACCATTCCCTGTAATTTTTGAACCTACTGGCGGGTTTTAACTTGATTTGATGGGGCAGGAAACCACAGCCATGGCATTCCCCCGAGTGGCCTGAGGACAGAGAGAGGATGCAGACAGACAGACAAGTACTCCAGTGCACAGTGATGCTGAATTCTAACAGGAGCTGGGCTTGGCCTGATGCTCTGGTGCCCAGGTAATTGCACAGTAAGTAATTATTTGTGTCAGGCTTTATCCAGTTTCTGCACTGTCCATGGAGAACTTCCATTACATTCTATTTTATGTCCTACCACATAAACCAGGGCCATTTCCCAACTGAGCCCAATTTTTGTCAGGTTCAGCATTATGCTCCCAATCAAAGAAATTCTGATTCTGCGATTCTTGGGAAACAACTCGCCCCAGGACACATTTTTATGTGCATTCCCTACATTTTTCTTAATTTCATATTCCTTTTGATTGCTGCTCCATCTGGACTTGAGAGACTATACAAGTCTCTTGTTATTTCTTGTCCAAACACCTCACTGATCACCTTTACTGCCTGGGTTTTGGAGACTTTGCTGCTGTCAGCTCCGGGGCTGAATTTCTCAGTGCACAAAGCCAAGCCTGACTGCAGCCTGATGGTGACTGGCTGCGGCTGCCCAGGGCAGTTGTGGCACCACAACCATCCCTGGCAGGACAATTCCTGGTGGCTGGGGCTGTACCTGACACTCATAGGGTTTTTCACAGCCAGGAGCAGTGTAAAACCACCACAGGACTCCTACACTGATCATCCAGTGCTGACCAGCCACATGATGCATTTCCTTCCCATGAAATGAGATCTCCTGGAAACTGGAGGCTCTTTCTCCGCCTACACTAATGTCCCCAGAAGAGCTGCTTTGGCTCACAAGTGGAAGATCTGGATGCAGTCTGGAAGCTGGGTTAATATCTGGGTCAAGTATCACCACTTGTTTGCTCTGCTCCTTCTCCCGGAAGCATCTGCTATTGAGTGCAGAGATGAGTCAGGGCAGACCTTTGGTCTGACCCAGTCCTGCTGCTCTTCTGCACTAACCACACCTGCAATCATACCCTGTCTGCTTGGGCTTGAGCAGCACGATTCACCCTGCAGGATTCCTGTTGTTTCCTCCTGGTCACGGTGTCCTTAATGAAAACCTTATCTTCCATCAGATGATTCCCCCATCGCTTGTGAGCCAGCTCCAGGTTTTAGCTCTGGTGAGGATCTTCATGCCCTTCAAAGAGCCGTTCCCTATTCTGAGTGCTGCCCACATGCTGTCTGTTTGGTGAGCCTTTATCCTGCTCCACAGGAATAATTTCCTTTTCCTTTACAGCTCCTTTACTCATCCAGGAGCATTTTACTTAACATGCCTTGTTTGCATCCTTCTCCTTTGCCTGGCAGCTGGCATCGGATGAACTACCTGTGGCAGGAAGAAACATGCTGCAATAATCAGAGGGGAAATCTGGAGGGCTCCAGAGGTTTGCTCCTCTTCAGAGGCAGATGCCCATATCCCTTACACACTAACCATAACACAGGGCCTGTGCATGCAGATGTTCTCAAGCCAGTGCTGGCAAACTTCAACCCCTGGCCATGGAAACTCATTTCCCCTGGAGATCTTGGCATGGTGGACAGACTGGAAGGAGCATGAATTTCCTTCTCTGTACACAGAACAAAAGAGGATGGGAAGAGAAGACCATCCTCCTCTCCTTGGGCGCCTCGGCCTAAAAACTGGCAGGGATGAAAGTGCTGCACACACAACTCACACCTGCAAACCCCTGCCCATGCTGCCCACAGGGGCAGCCCTCCAGGGGAGCAGAGCACAGGTGGGAGCCAAGCAGCCTCTGCAGCCCTCAGCACTGCAGGGCTCAGCCCAGAGCTCCCACACCGCTGTGTCCATCCCTTCTCCCAGTGCCTCCAGACCCCATCACCACCATGCAGCTGCAGTTCAATGGCAATGACCCCCTCACAGACCCAGCCCTCCTGCTCTGGATGGTTTCTCTCCCCAGGGACGCTCAATTCTGGCTTGAAAAGCCAAATGTTAGCTGAGGAGGAACTCCTTTGGAAAGGAGCTGCGATGGGATGTCAGGGCACACCTTGCTGCTCCAGCAGCCAGCCCCCCTTCCACAGCCCCAAGCTCGGGGCTCTGCTGAGGGCTCCCCTTCTCCTCCACACGGGAGCTATGGCTGGCTTCCCTGCTCCTCGCCTCCAGCCGTACCTTTAACATGTGTGGGCAAACCCAGGTTCCTGACTGCAGCTCGGTTCAAGGCAAAGGTGTTGGGGCACGTTCCGTTCGGGAGAGAAGGAATGATTGAATTGCTGGGGAAAGGCCAGCCTTGGACTGCCAAAGCTGGGAGAGGCCTGGCTTCCTCATCCAGCCCTGTCTGGGAAGGTTTGTGAATGGACCCAGGGAGGAGCCAGCGAGGGATGGAATCAGCTCTGCTTGGCAGCCACAGGGACAGAGGAAACAAGATGGGGTTGAGACATGCCCCCTGCTGCAGAAGGTTCTTTCTGTGAGGGTGCCAAAGGATCTGCAAAGAGAGTGAATGAACCTGCCTTGGCATCCTTGCTTCTTTGTAAATGTTTCCTCTTTCCATCCAGGTGGGAGAGCAAAAATCTTCCCCTTCCATGCAGACCAAACCAAGACCACATGGCAGAGCCGTGCTCCACACACACGTGTGCACACCCACGCACAAACAGGGGCTCTTGGGGTATCTGACAAGTTCCTATTTCTTCCATGTTCTGTTCCCTTCCTCGCTTCTCCCTGGGCTCAGCTCATCCTTGCACAGCTCCTTCCATCCCAAGGTGTTACACCAGAGTAAAGCTGAGTCCAGGTGGTTCTGATTCTTCCCAGCCCCACAGAGGACAGGAGTGGGGCTTGTTATCCCCAGAGACAACTCTGTGAGTGCCTCTGTATGGGAGTCATCCCTTCAAACCCTGTTGCCAGCCAAACCCCATGTCCATCTCTGCACACCCTCTCCCTGCCTCAGTCCCATCCCACCAAACCAGCACCTCAGGGACACAGCTGCTCCACACAGGGCTGGAGAGCTTCTCTGAGCTTCTCTGAGCACCCCAGGACACCTTTGTCCTGCCCATTTTCCAGCTTGCCTTCTCCAGAACCCACCAGACTTCCCAGGAAATGCTGGAAGGGATTTTCTGCCTCTCTGTGCTGGGGTTTCCGGGAGCCAGAGAAACCTCCTACATATCTCCAGATCTAAATCACCAGAGACGTGCCACAGCCAGCAGCCACCCCAGCACTACCCCCATCCCTCTGCAGTGAAGTCAACCTTCCCCCAGAGCTAAACAGGAGGCTCTGCTCCCCACCTCCTTGGCAAGCCCATTGCTCACCCACAGGGCAATATCAGCCTTCATTCTGTTGGCCCCATCAGTCTCTCCTTCCCTCCCAGCCTCAGGTGCTGGGGAAGAGCAGGCACTGATCTCTCAGCACGTTTTCATACCAGGACCCTGCCTGTGACCTCTGCCTAGAGATGTGCAGAGGAGCAAAAAACATGAGGAGCTGAAAAACATGAACACAAACTGAAGGGTCTCAGCTTTCCAGCTGAGTTGACTCATATGCAGGCACCCCAGGAATGGGATTAGCTGTGGGGTTCAGCTCTTATCTGAGTACTTTTAGCTTGACCCTGAGCTGCTGAAGAAGAGGTGGTTAGATTTCTTGTAGATTATTTAGGGTATCAGAAGTAGACTGGGAACAACATTTTTCTTCCTTGCAGAACTCAGATTTAAGCCATGTGCTGCTTTGGGAGTGGTGAAATGATGATCACACAGGTGATCATTGAAAAAAACCACCCAAAACCTCCACTCACTTCTACTCATTTCCAGTTTTGCTCATTTCCAGTGCCTCCCATTTCTCCTGACTCTGATGATGACGAACGTGATTCCAGCACTGGGAGGCATTGATTGACCAAGTTCTTCATCCTTTTATTTACTTTCTCATCCACCCACACGTGGCCAGGCTTCGATTCTCTGAAGAATCAGCCCCTTGGCGTTCTTGGAGACTCATCTACACAATAATCAGCACAGATGCCCTCAGCAGGGTTGAACTGTTTGTGGGAGGGAGTGCTGATCTTTTGGTGGGAATCCAATGAGTGATCTCATCCTAGAAAGGAAGCCAGAAATCACCATCTCCACCAGGCAAGTCATGGTGCTCACTGTCACTGTCAACTGCACAGACCACCCCATGCTCTCTGCAGATGGTCTGTCACGCCTCTCCACCCCTCAGTCCCACCAACACCTCCATCTCCACATTCTTCAGCTTTGGTTTCTTGGCGGGAATAGTCAGGATTGCTGTCATGGCTGTGACTGCTGTCAGAGCCACTCTGCCACCAAATACCAACTGGACATCAGGCGAGCTGCCCAAAAAGTTCTGTTTTTGAAACTTAGGAGCCATCCAGCTCCTCTGATGGTCACTCAGCCTCCATCCATCACACTGCAGCCACAGCTCCACCTTAGAGAGCTGACACAGCCTGCTCAGCTCCTGGAAGCAAGGAGAGGGAGCACCCTGCCAAGGTCATAGAGAGGGAAGGGATGTGGTTTGTCCACAGACACCCACAGCAACGCTCCACTGCCAGTGGGTCAGAGGCTCAGACTGGATGGAACAGACCCCTCCTCAAGGCCCCTCCCTGACCTGCAGCAGGGATGCTCCATCATGGAGTGGAGCCCTCCTGGCCCACCTGCCTCTCACACACATCCATCCTCTTAGAGAGGTCTCATCTTTGTTCTCTCTACTCCTGTGACATATTTTTTCTCCTCCTCTGAGTGTCTCCATACAGTCCTCCAGACCTCTGGCTCTTCCTTCCAGACTCTACCACATTCATCATCTTAATTCTGCATTCCAGTGCCTGTTGCCACAGCCACCCTTTTCACACATCTCATCTCATTATTTCTGCTCTATTTCTGCCACTCACCAGCACATCCCTCACTGGCTCCATTTCACTCCCCAGCTCCCCAAAAATCACCTCCACCCCTGTGCTATCTGCTCTCAAGTGTACTCTGCCCACCTCCATCCACAGCTTCCAACAGCACTGCCTACCTCGCACTTGGCTTTCCCTGCCCACCTTCAGCCCTCCCATCTTCAAACTCTTTAGGAGGGCATGGAGCCACCAGAGAAGGTTCTGCCCTTTTGGAGAGGAATCAGCCTGACCCAGATCCCCTTCCACAAGTGTAAGAGCCAGCCAGAGGGAGAGGTACTTTGGATGGGTGCCTCCCTTTGGTGGGAGGAATTGGGGTCCACAGGCAACAGGTTTTGGTTTCCTGGGCTGGAAAGTCCTGTGGGACCTCCTACCCTCCCTGCCTATCAGCCACTCTTTCCAGATAGCCCAGGGTACCCTCTGCTGAACGTGGTGCTGCTCCTTCTCTTTGTTTCTTTTCCAAACCTTTGCAGCACCTTTGTTCCCTGCAGATTTCAAATTGCTGGAAGATTTATAAGACCGCAGTAAATCACAAGATGCAACACCCAAACAGGGGCTTTAATTATCATCACAAAGGTATTAAACATACATCCAGAAGGAGAGGGGGGCTGCTCATCTCTCCGTGGGTATAATTCCCTGTTGATGTGTTTGGGTACATCTCTTCCCCCCACCCTGCATATTTGTATACCAGTGCATGAATTCACCTTTGAAGGCTTTACAAGAATGTGTAATCTCTGCCTTTTATGTGCTTCCATATCTTTTCTCATCTCCACTAACAGGCCTCCCCTTCAGTCATGTTCATGTTATGCCATGAAAGGCATCTGTGCACATACATGGAGAGGAGCACAAACTGGTGTTTACTACCTCCAGACACATTTCCACATAAATACATTCTGCATCAACGGCTGCTTCTGCACCTTACGGAGATGTTTTGACACATGTGTGTGCTGTGTGTTTATTCTGTGTCCCTAAAACCACTCATTTCTGCACATGCACAGCTTTGCCGTGGTTTTCTGCACTGCTGGTGTCGTATCCTTGGGTCAGCACCACTCCCCACCAACCTGCCCCAGCCCCAGCTGCCCAGCAGAAGAGAAAGCAGAGATGTGAAGGCCTGGTGTATTTTCCAGGTCACTGGTTTTATTTACAACACCTACCTTAGGTTAGCCTAAGATGCCCAACCAGCTTTGAAGGCAATCCCTTGATCCTAAAAACACCCAAATGTCTGTGTTCTTTGCCTTGGAATTAACCCTGCCTTCAGAGCTGGCTCTCATCAAAGGCCCTGGCAGAGAACAGCTTCCCCCACCTTCAGTTTACTGTCTCCTGAGCCCCACACAGGTCCACATGTCTATTTAAGAATGAAAGCACACTCAGGAAGGCCAACTCCCCTGTGTAACACCACAGCCTGTGGTCACTTTGCCTTTACCCTCCGTTTATGCAGTCCATACATGCACAAATCCACCACAGAAAAAGACACTGGCCAGGTACATCCATGTGAGGAGTTCCCAGGGTTTTTGTTCATCTGGCACTCCCATGCCTGCTGAAAACCCAAACTCCCACAGCCTTGCTGTCCATTCCTGTATAAACAAGAGTAAGCTGTGGCCATGCTGTTGTTGTTTCCACATTCCCTACAGCCATTCTGCCCTCTGGTAATTTTGGACAGAAGCACTTTGGAAATTACAAACCACAGGGTAATATAGAGGGCCCTTCCAGTGCTGCTGGCAGTCAGGCTTTCTTTTCCCCATCCTTAGTGATTTCAGGCATGAAGAGGAAGGAGATAAATCAGAGATACCAGAACTGGTGAGGATCCACATACTCTCCTGTTCTGCCAGAAAACAAAGAGCAGAAGAATGTCAGATCCTGCAGCCAGGAAGCAAATGTCCCTGCTGTGCACTGTGGGGCTCATGTCTGTGCACACACTCTCTGCTGGACACTCTGGGCCACATTTGGAGCCAGCCTGGCCAGCAGGCACACCAGCTGCCACAGGAAGCCTCCTGGCCTGCCCCACTCTCCAGGAGCGCTGCAAGATTTGGCTCAAGGCACATGTTTCGTGAACTAGGACCTGCCCCTCACTTCCCACCAGCCTTGGCACTTATTCTGATGGATGTCCTGCTTCCCAGGACTCACAGCCAGAGTCACAGTGCATGCCCAGCACAGTCACTGAGCACCTGCTTCACCCCTGAAACTGCATCTCCCAGAGGAGAGCATAGCCCAGCCCAGCAGGCAGTTCCTGCTCACCTAACACCCCTTGGATTTAGTGATTTGAAGCCAACCTGAATAAGGTCCCTCGGGGGTTCAGTCAGAACACGTGGTCAGCTGATGGCTCTTCCCCTCACCTGAGGATTCAGTCACAGCCACTGATACCTGACAGGTCCTTGGTGCAGGAGCTGCAAAGGCTCATCTGATCTGCCCTGGGATGGGCTCCTGGGGGCACAGAGAAAACTGCAAAGCCAGGGGCTTTGGCTCTCCCCCTTCCAGCTCTGCATTCCCCAGCCCTTCCTGCACTCAGCCCAGGAGCTTCCACAGGTGCCCACAGAGCCCAACTCCACTGCATTCTCCTGTGCTGCTCTGCCCTTTCCCATCTGCTGCAAAGGTACGTTCCCTCCTAATCCCTTTATAATTTCTCCCATTAACACAACACACAGCTTTTGCAGAAGGAAATCCTTTCCAAGTGCCTAACAAAGCTATGCCCCATAATTTTCTATTCATTTGGGAATCCTGCACGTTGCTCAAATACACTGAGCTGTGCTAAGGACTGGCAGGGAGCACACGGTAGTGTCTAAAGTAGAATTTCCTCTATAACCAGCTTAGGGAGCATTAAGAGCATATTAATAGCAACCTGGGCCTGGCCAAGGATCAGCCAGTGCTGATCCACATCTGAACACCTCACACTGCCACACTCCCCAGCAGCAGCAGCAGGAGCAGAAGAGCCAAAGCACATCCCCGTGCATGGGTGTGTTCCCAGCTGCAGCCAGCCTGGGCTCCTCGCGCCCTGGGGCTGCAAGCATGAAGTTCTCCAGACTTAAAACTGGGAGAAACACTTGGCCCCAAGCTTATCTAAGAGCAGACCTATGTCTGGAGTGGCTCTGTGCAAAAGCCACAGCTCCTGTGCCTTTGCCCAGCTTTGAACAACATTCAAATGAAGGGACAAGCGGTGGCAGATGGACAGAGAGAGAACCTCAACCAGCTGTGTGCATTCAGTGACAACAGAGCAAAAGAGAGGGAGGAGGATGTGCCCCCTGAACCCAGAACAAGACATTTACCAGCACATTGTGCCCCTCATCCTGCTCCTACAGAGCGGTTCAAGCAGATCTCAGCCAAGCAGAGCCCCAGCTGAGGCACTGGGACACCTGAAGAATTACCCCTCCCTGGTTGTGCAACACGGGTGTGATTTGCATAACAGCAAACTATTGCCCAACAATCACATTTAGGCTGCTCACAGTCATCCTTTGTACATACACACCAAGCCATGTCAGTATTGGCCAATATTTGTTAGATCCCAACCATCTGCCTGCCTGCATCTCTGCAACACTTGTGCTGAAGCTCACCAGAAGTTTGGGTTTCCCATGATCAGTCAAGGAACTGGTTATTTCTCAATTCCTGCTCTCCTGGTTCTTCAAAATCCTTATTTCAGGGACTTTGCCCCTCTGATTCTATAGCAAGGATGTTCAAGCTGTTCACCCACAGATTACTTGGCATTAAATAAAACCCTGACAGCAAGAAAATGCAACTGAAGTGCGATGTTCTCCAGATACCAGGGAGAGATCCTCAGAAGGCAGAATGTAATCTGTGGTCAGCTCAGCCACCTGAAGCACAGACAGCACCTCCAGAGCTTTAGATTAATTCTGTAAGGACTCCCTAAGAGAAGCCATCTAATACCTGATGACCTCTCCTAAAACTCAGAGTCAAATCTCCACTCTCAGCCCCTGGGGCAGTGATAGCACACAACATCCACTTTTTAGTGAAGCACTGGAATCTGTGGAGCTGAAACCTCCCTACAGAACCATGGAGAGAAGGGGCACACCAGACTCTGGAGCAGTGGGGATGCTGAATGGGAAGATGATTTATGCCAACATACCGGCCTAGGCTTTAAACCTCAGCCTGGGGTGCTCTGGTGCCCTGGCAGACAGTCCCTTTGCTGCCCAGTGCCCTCCACAGAGCCCATTTGCTGTTATTTATCCCAGTACAAGTCAGCCAGGCACTACTCTCATTGTGAGAGGAGGGACACAAGTTTTACAGCAGAGCTTTCTTCAGGCAGCTCGGTAGATGGCCGGGAAATAAAACCCAGTGAGAGCTTCGCTCTGGGTGGCACCCACCGGAGATAATTGCTGCTGGATACTTGCCTGGGGCTAGGGAGAAGTTCCTACATCAGCACTGCTGCTCCCCAGGTACCCCTGTTCTTCACCTCCACATCTTCCCCTTCCAACCTGCACCAGGGGAAACTCAGCCCCAAGGTGAGATTGCTGTGAGTGTCCAGCAGCACGGCCGGGTGAGCTGGGTTAAACCACAGAGCCAGCAGCAGCAGCCCACCTCCCACTCCCCCTGCCTGTGGCTCCTGCCTTTTCCCGCTCCCCCCAGACGAGTTCTGGTTTGTCCTGAGGTTTGCTTCTTGCTCGCCTTGTTTATGTGAATGATAATTTTGGATGTGGTAATGGCAGAACTGTAGCAACACGCCTCCCTCCCACCCCCCTTTCTCCATCGGCGGTGTGGGGCACCAGGCTGCACAGGGCTGTAGCCCAGGCATCTTGGGGCTGGGAAGGACCAAACTCCTCACCACTCACCTCCCAGCCTCCTGCTCACTTCCTCTTCTAACCCCAGGCCCTGTTAACAGACCTCAGACCCATCCTGGCCAGTGCTGAGCTGTGTCCTTGGAAAGCCTCCCCGCAGGCTGCCGTGCTCCCACCGCCCTCACTGCAGCAGCAGGGGTGGAACCAGCTCTGGGTTTCACCTGATTTATTCCATATGCCTTCTGTGGGCCTGCCCCACACAGGTATAATAAATCATGAACCAGATCATCTCAGAATAATACTAAAGGCCATGTTTATAGCCAGCAGTTTGCAGGAAATTCCCTCCCCACACCTATCACTGTTCAGGCTTATCACTGAACTTTCAGGGGCTGCAATTTTATTCTTGGTTCCCGTGCCAGGAATACATGAGCTGCAGGTCCCTTGCCTTGTCCCAGAGATGTGTATCTGAGATTCATCCCCTGCAGTTATTGATGGTGTGAATTACCACAGCACCCAGCAGCCCTTGTCCTGGGATGCCTCAGCACCAGACACGTGCATTTGGCTGCCAGCAGAAGCAGCACCAAGAAGGTGCCTGAAGGATGGTGACACCACCAGGGAGAGGTTCCCTTCTGCCCAAGACCAGGAGGGAACAACCCCATTGCTTGGTATCAAATAAGGGATGCATGGATGGGTGGGATAAGCCATGATACCTCCTGAGAATGAAGACAATGAGCAGAGTCTGGTGTGATGCAGGATGGGGAGGTACAGGTAAGTGCGTCCATGCTGTCCTTCAGGGACCTGTTTCTGGATCAGACACAGCTTTGCTGCTGTCCAGATCACTCCTCGGGTACACTGAATGGAGCCAGCAGCAAGGCCCAACAGTCCTGGCCAATATTCTCACCAGAAAACTCAAATTAGAGTCACAGCCAAGCACGGAGCAGCTTCACACAGGTGAATCCCAGGTGGGATGTCTGCAGTCCCCAACACCTGGTCCTGCCCTTTCTGAGTGCAGCAGGCTTTCCAGTGACCGGCCATAGGGTTGTTCTTTCCTGTTAGGGAGATATTTTTGCAAATGCCATCTAAACAGATGCTCAGGCTTACCCATCACACCAGCTTTTTGGGAAGCCGAAAGCAGCCTTACCCCCAGCTCCTAACTCCCTCCTGCCAGGACCTGGTAGTGCAAAGAGGATTTTGCTCTAAATGACTAGTGCTCATCATGCTACAGAGTGCATCAAAAGCAGACAGGCCAAAGAGGAAGAATCACCAACAGGCTTTCTTTTAAAAATGGTGTCATTGCCACAAGTTGTTTTTATTGTAGTAGTTCTTAAATTAGATGCTCTTAACTGCTCTGGGCCAGTGGACAGCAAATGCAGACCACAGCAAATGAAACAGCCCAACAGAAAATACACAAGGAGAGTTTGCTCTGTCCACACAAAATGCCACCCACTGCCTGTGGGAGACGACAGCTGGGCAGGCAGGATGGCCCTGTACCAGCCTCCCCACTTGGAAAATCCCCAGCCTCCAGCCCCAGAGAAAGGCTGTGGGAATTGGCAGAGATCAGCCCAGCCCCAGCTCAGTGCACGACACGGTGACGTCCCCTCTGCGGTGGCCGTGTCCCAGCTTGCCTGAAGCACCAGCAGAGAATGAGGCACCGGGCTGGAGACAAGCTGCAGCACAGGGCAGGCTCAGCTGCTCCCTGCTCCGGGGCTGACAGCCACCAGAGTGCCCTGCAAGGCTGTACGAGAGCAGCCAAGCACTCCATCCCCACTTGGTTCTTCTTCCTCTGCAACCCAAAACCTGTGTGCTGCATTGCAAAGCAGCCCCAGTCCCAAGTGCAGGAGGAAGGCTGCCCTGCCAGTGAGTCCCCAGCCACACTCCCCTTCTCCTCTCCTCCCACTGCCCTTCCTGCTTGCAGCAGGCAGGGCTGGGTAAGCCACTCCTGGGTGATTCACTCCCCAGCAGGCAGAAATGCTTTCTTGGATACACACAGCTGGGCACAGGGAAGAGGCGCAAATCCTCTGATCCCGGCTGAATCACTGCACCCCAAGGAGCTCCTGCATGCAGGGACAGGGCTCCCGCGGAGGTCGTGGCCAGGTGAGTATTGCAACAGTGCAACGTGACTCACCGGCAGAGAAAAATGCCATTTGGGGTAGGAGTGGGGAACGGGGGAGGAGAGCAGCCCGCCGGGGCACAAACCGGGGGTGGAAGGCTCGGAAACACCCAGGTCTGTCTCAGGGCCAGGAGGAGAACAAACCTGTGCAGAGCAGGGAGAGGGCTCAGGGAATGGGGTGGGGTGAGCGAGCCCACCCTGAGAGCCACGGGCTTCTAGGCCATGGCTTCTGCATCCCAGCCCTGCCTGAGCTCAAGAGGAAAAGATCCTCACCCAACCACAGTGCTGGGAGTTTTCCTGATTTTGTTTCAGGTCAGGATCTGGCCACATAAATCCACACATGGACAGGATGGTCACCTAAGGTTTGGGCTGGATGATGCCACGTGCACCTTGCTGAACTCCCATGCCAGACAGTGGCACTGCCAGGCTCTGAGAACACCAACCCATGGGACATTGTTCCTCCCCAGTCCCTGGGGCAGCAAGGCCTGCACCTGTGCCCCAGCAGTGAGCCAATGTCCCCAGCACCCAGAGGCCTCCACGGGCACTGCTTTGGGTAATTCCAGTGGCATGCCCTGCACCTGCCCTACAGGGTAATAGGCTTTTTCCCACACCCATGTTTTCTTGCCTGTCCCTGAAGGCAAGGCAGCCTTGATCAACATTTCCATGTTGTGTTGAAACAAGACACAAACTCCCTCGAGTCAGCTGTCCTAACAGCCTTGCCAGGGGCAGCAGGAAAATGGGCAGAGATTCCCGGTAAGGTAAGAAGACTTTCCTAATTCCTGCTAGGAAATGCAAGGGCACAGCCCCATCCCTGAGTCCAAGGGAAGGGTGTTGGCCGAGAGCAGCAATGCTGAGGTGACAAGCCGTGATGGAAAGCTGCATCCTCCTGCATCCCTCCAAGCCAGCTGCATTTCCTTCTGGGGACTGCAAAGGGAAACAGGGCACCGTGAGCCACCCACACCCAGACCAGCACAGGGGCTCCCCTGTCTCCCTCTAGTGACTGCAGTCCTTCGAAGACTCCAGGTTAATTAGGCTGGATCATTAGCTCAACCTGCAGCCCCTCTGGTTCATAGAGCCCCGAGACCCACTGTGCCAGAGGGCAGAGCCCACAGCATCCCCAGAGCAGTGTCCCCAGAGGGGTGGCAGTGTTCATGGATATGACAACAGCATGTCAGAGCAGGGGGACGGAGCCAGAGCCCTGCTGTGCAACATGCTGCTCAAATGGAAAACAACAACAAAAAGTAGTATCTATCTATATAAATAAACCAAGCACATCTCCATTGGGAATTTCTGAAAAAAAAAAAAAATCATCACCCTTTGGGATGCAAAGCAGCTAGGCCTGGAGAGCAGCTAAGAATTGTTATTAAATAAATTAATTAGCTCAGCAGAGCCCGCCAGGTACTGAACACTTTCCACTTCCAAGCAGGTAAATGAGTCCGTGGGAACAGAGGCTGCTCCTCGCCTGCCAGGCAGCACAAGCTGCATTTTAATGTTGATGCAATTTCTGCAGCTCTGCCCCTGGAAGTGGCACAGCGGGTGCTGTGTGTGCCCCAGGAGGGACCAGAGAGCCCCCCAAATGTCAGGGACTGCACACCTTCCTGTGTGCCCCGATGCAGAAGGGGTTTGTGCAAAGGGATGCCTGTGCTCAGCACAGCCTGGAGCCTTCCCTGCTGGGTCTGGAGCCGGGGCTGTGGGGGGTGGCACCGAGCAGGGCTGGGGGGTGAGGAGTGCTGAGCATCACCCTGGAGACCACAGCCCCACGCTTTGCATGGCCGAGTGCTGCTGCAGGCGGACAGAATGCCTTTGATCCCCTCCCCAGCCCTACCTTGCTGCCTTTAAACACCAACTTTCATCACCCTGGGGTCTGGCAGGAGCAGGCTGAGTGAACTCCTCTCCCCTCCTAATTGCAGCTGACACTGGCAGGCACGAGCTGGGCTGGCAGCAGGTGACAGGGCAGGTGACAGGGCAGGTGACAGGGCAGCACTGCCCTCCCTGCCAGGGCCAGAGGTGTGAGCTTGGCTTTGACCTGGTCAGCAGGAGGTGACCCAGGGCCAGGATGGGGTCAGAGCATGCTGAGAGGAGGCAAAGGAAGAAGAAAACAGGAACTGGGAAGGAAAGGTGGAGGTGGTAAGCAGGAACTCTCCTTCCCTCCATCCTCCCCTCCAGGGCAGGTCCAGCTGCAATGACCCTCCTGCATCTCCTGCTCCAAATGTTCTGCACCAAAGGGTGAACAAATCCCTGTCCTCCACCAGCTTTGCTAAAACAGAATTTCAAGGGGACTGCAAAAAACACCAGCAATGCTCAAGCCTCCCTTCCAGGGAAGTGGGGAGTTAGATCTCTGTTATAAGAGGAAGTTCACAATTACAGCACAAGTAGTTACTGGAAACAGAATTCTCTGGCATGTTGCAAATATAATCTGAATTCCCCAGTCTGGGGTACAAGATAGCCCACAGCCTTCATTCCAGGGCCCATCTGAAAGATAAAATGAGATGATATTTTTGATGGCAGAGACAGATAAAAGTTGGTAGGGGAAAAACTCTGGGAGGGCATTTCAAACAATGACTATTAAATCCAAAACAGCACAAGATTCACTTGCAAAAAGAAGCCCACAGTGCTGAAAACTCCTGAAATTAAATCTCTGTGCACACCCTACCCTGTAACCTGAGCAGCACTATTGCAAACAGCTCCAGAGAGCAGGAGTGTGCTGCCTCTTCCTCTCCTGGGGGAAGAGGGTTATTAAGCCACTGAGAATCTTTGAACAGCCCTTATTTTTCACTATGGGTGACAGCAGCTGTGCCCAGGGCATCCCAGGACATGCAGCTGCTGCAGCACACCAAGGCTGGGGTCTCTGCTTTGATTCCAGCTCTGAGGTACCAAGAGTGACCCACAAACCAGCAGTCAGCGCTCTCCCCACCCAGCAAGGGATGCCCATTCAGGCTGATGCTTTAATGGACCCTGATCCCCATCGTGGATCAACCCTCAGCATCTCCCATGGGGGCTGTCCTAAGAACAGAGCACAAACCCAACCTTCCCCGTGCTCCTGTCTGTCCATACAGATGTGTCTGCCCATACAGATGTGTCTGCCCATATAAGCAGATCACCTGGCCTTTCCTCCCAGCCTCCTCCAGAGCCACAGCAAGCCCCAGAAGCTCCCCAAGGGGTTGCAGAAGCATCTCATGTCACCCCACAGTTCAGCGCTCCACAGATTTGCCACAACTTGGGCAGGATTAGGCAGAGCTACTGCCAGGCTGAGCTGCCCAGGGAGGACAGATTATTCCAGCCAGGAGCCAAGACTCTGAAAAGGGACATTGTTTCAAGGATGATTTGCTGTTTCCCCCTCACACACACACAGATCTGTAGCTCCAATCTGGCTTTTTTGCAAGGCACCTGCTACCACCTGTGGTCAGCGACGAGATGGGAGCAAAGGAAGGAGGGAGTGAAAGCTGGGCTGGTCAGACAAACCTGGGATGCCTTGCAGAGGGGCTGAGCTCTGCCTGGGTGCTCAGCCTTGCCCAAGCCCAGCTGCTCCAGGTGCTGCACACTGACCTGAGGGCACCCCAGAGCAGAAGATGCTCTGCTCCCCTCTCAGGCCAAACGCTGGCTCCCCTCCCAACAGCCCCGCTATGCCCAGGAGCCACGTGTTCAGTGCTTGCTGCAGGGAACAGGTTGCAATACCTCACTCCCCTCCCCAGCCCTCTTGGCTCGGGGCGTGCTGGCAGCTGGGAAGAGGCAGAGTTGGAACAGGGACCTCAGGCCCTGCAGGAGCTCGGCTGGGAAGGCGATGCACGCTGTCCTGGCCTCCTCATGCAGCCAAACCTGTGCTGAGCCACAAGGACCAGGGACAGGGCAACCTCCACTGCAACTGCTCGGGATGTGGGATCTGATTGCAGGGGCCCTACAGCACCAAACCCACATCCCCAAACACAGTCCCTCTGTCAAGCCAGCAGCATCCCCGGAAGAAGGCAGCAGCTCAAAGCTGTTCTCACAGACACGCTCTGCCTGCACAGCTCCGTTCCTATTTCTCTTTGCCCTGTGAGATCCCCTGCACCCCCTGCCCATGGCAGCACTTCCCTCCACTCCTCAGCACAGCCAGTCCCCCTGAGCTGGGCTTACCCTTGTCCTTCTCCTGCTCCAAAGCCAGCACTTCCAATCTGAGAAGTGAAGGACAATCTCTTCTCCTGACCTCAACCTTAACTTTTGTCTTAACCTCCAGCCAGTTGCTCCCCTCCCCTTTATCAGGCAGCAAACTCCCCACCTGCACCTTTTCCCCAAATCCTTTCTCTGCCACCACAGTCCCTGCCCAGATGTGATGCAGGCAGACCCACACCAACCTGACCTCTAAAACTTCAGGAACTCAAATTAAAATGGGCCTGAGAGATAAACCAGCCTCCCAGGTTTACTTTTGAGCTCAATGCAAATGAATACAGAGGACATTTTGCAAAAGTCAACATTGCCTCCTGCTGCAGCACTTCAGCTCTGTTATTAAAACAAGAAAAGAAACCCCTGGATTATGGGATGGCTCGGTACCAGGTTTGGTCAATGGGTCAGAAGCAAATGTGCAGCCAAAGAGGTTGGGGAATGCCTTGAGGTCTCTGCAAAGCTCCTGCAGAGGACTTGGTGGGAGGATTTGCATCTGCTGAGCAAGGAACAGTGCCTGAGGCTGTGCCCCCAAGACCCACCAGCCCCAGTGGTCAGGGTTGCTCAAGCTCCAGGGTTCACCGGCTCTGCTGGGAACGGGGCAGGAGCACGGAGCAGAGGAGTCATGTTCGCACCCCGGCTCCCTCCAAAACACTCACGGATGGTTTGGAGCAGGATGCCAGAACCACCCATCATCATACTTCACTTTTTTCCTTTAGTCTTTGCCTTAATCCTTTAATGAATTAAGTGGAGCAATTAAGCAAGATTTTTATTTCTTTTTAAAGTGAATGCGCATGAAAATGGAGATGGGTATTTTTGCCGTTTGAATGCTTTATATGATAATTAATGCAAAGCCCCTCAGCTTTAGGGATTCTCCACACCTCTCACCCAGCCCTTTTTCTGTTTATCTTTCTGGCAGACTGCCTCTCATTCTAATGAAGGTTGCCCCTTCCTCTTGCTCACACTATGCCTGAATTGCACAGATCAGGGGAAGGAGGGGAGGGTGGATACTGGGAGCTGCTTCAGAGCAAAGCCCTAAACCAGTATCAGTGGTGGAGAGAGCTGCCATGGCAGAAAATGGAGAAACCTCCTTTCTGGGGAAACTCAGAGGGGACCAACTTTGCTATCCAGCAATGTATCCAGCCTTCACCTCAAGCAGCTGAGTTGAGCCCTCATGCCCAGCTCAAAGGGTGATGAGGGAAGTGCCTTCCCCAGTCCTGACAAAACTCAGGGTTTGGCTCTGCAAAGGAGGCTGGACAGGCTCACCTTCCAAGGCAGCTTTTCCATACCCTGTATCTTCTGGCCCCACCAAACTTTGCAGTCCTCAGGTCCCTTTTCTGTTCCTCTGCTCCCCCTCATCCATCTACTCCCTGTTGGGCTTAAAATACTTGCAAGTGTGGCTGAACATCTCCATGCCTCAGTTTTCCCACCAGCAAGAAGGAGGTTAACAGATGCCTGCTTCCCTGGAAGGATGGGAAGATGACAGACATTTGGGGATGCTGTGGGCCCAAGGACAGTACCTTGGAGGCTCTGCCACTCCTGTTCTCAGCACAAGTTTTTTACCAAGAAGACTGTCAGCCCTACAGATATCCTTATCCCCCATCCCAGGAATGAAGGGAAGGAGTCTGGGACTGATACAGATCAGAGCAGCACAACTCCAAAGGTAAATTTGTCAGATATTTCTCCAAATGGTTGGACAAAGTGCTTCAAGAATGGGAAAAGCCTTACTGCAGCTCCCTGAGGTGTCACCAAACGTGGCTCACCCGAAAGCAGGCAGTGGGCCACCAGTGAATCCCAAATAGACCGTCCTGACTGGGCTGGATGATACCCCTTAGCACTAGGATTTGCTGTCTGGACTGGGCAAATGCCTCTGCAATCTGCATTTCTTTCATTTTCCACTCTTTTTTCTTTCAATTTATTTTTTACTTCTTCCTTTTTTCACCAAAACACATTTCCTGACACGAAAAGGTCTTGGTAAATGTTCTCTGACTCACTGAACTGCCCAAACAGACCTTCTGCCTCCACAGGAACTGGACCATCCTGTTTGTGGGTTCAACAGCCACCCCCAGCCGTGTGCCGAGGGCTGAGGAAAGCTGTTCCCATTGTGAAACACTCCCTGCCAGATGTGGGCAAGCCCTCCCTCACATCTGGAGAGCAGTCAGACATTTTGATTTTCTCTCTCAATTGTTTGTTTCCTTGTCCTGAGCAGGACAAGCCATAGAGATGAGACTCTGCCTCTTTCTGCAGAGCAGTCCACCAGCTTTGTTTTTCCTGTAGGACTGTGGTTTTGCAAACCCAGAAGGAAGACAATAAATACCCCCTGAAAAACAGCTTCAGTATTGGGAGAGAAGTTTGTCTCCTCTTCTTTGGTAGCCTGTGAGAAACCAGTAGGAGTTTGGACATTTGTACTACAGTTCAGTAGTACAAATTCCTGGAGGTTTGGGCTGTTGGTCCTGTGTTCCTTGGTGCCCTTTCCAACATGCCTGAGACTCAACCTTTCTCCATCCCAAGGCACAGAGTGCTGCAGAGGTTGCAATGCCTGTGGTGATCACGGCCAAACACAGCAGCCAACAAAGCTGATGACCTTTGCTTGGTTGTCCAGATAGCCAAAGGAAACACTTTTCCCCTTGGGCTCCTGCACAAAATGCTTCAGAAATTAGGGAAATTGCTCCCAAAACGTCCCTGGGAAATCTCAGGGACACACCATCCATCAATATTTTGCAGTCTGAGATAGTAGCAACATCTCCTGCTACACTGGTACAAGCCCAGACACTGTGCTCTGGCTTCCTGTAAACAAAAGCTGTTTAGCTCTAAATTCTTCTTTTGGCTCAGGCTCCCTGGTTCAGCGAGGATGGTATCGAGATAATCATCACAAGGATTGGATTCCTGGTACAAGGCTCCGTTGCACAATGGCGCCTCTTTATAATGCCCTTGGAGCAAGGAACTTCCAGCGTGGTTTCTCTGCCAGGCAAGACTGGGTGTCAGGTCTAAGCACCAATGCAAAGGAGGAGTAGAGAGCAAGGATCTGAAAGGGGGGCATGGAAATCTGGGGCTGAGGGTTAACAGATTAATAGACAAACATTTTCGGACTGCAGTGCAAAGGAGAGAGTACAAAGGCTCTGGGCTGGAGTGGAACAGAACTCTTTCTCAAAGCAAGACAAAGCAGGAGAGGAGTGGTCTTTCCTAGGGAAAAGAGTTAGTGGTCCAGGATTTTTTCAGGCCAGACCAGAACAAACACAAAATATTCCCCTACTTCAAAATTAATCTCTGCTTTGAAGGAGTTTCTGCTCAAGCAAACCAGAGACATCTGAGTGAAGCAAGAGTGCGGGCAGACCCTGCTCTGCCTGTGCCTGATCTCCCAGTGCCTGTGCAATCCCCAGCACACCATCCAGTGCACTGGACTAAAAGTTAAACATCCAGTCCAAGCTGGTTGTGTGGCACCAGTGAGGGGAGAGAGTCATCTTCTGGGAACGCCTCATTCTCCCTGGACAGACACCTGAACTAAGGAGCTGTAATTTAACCTCTCATCCTTGCTCTACCCCTCAGATAAATTAACTCACTGTCCTCTTTCCTCACCTCCTACTACAGACCCAAGCAATTCCCACATTGTCCTCTCCTCTGCTCTTCATTGCAACCCCCACCAATCTCTTCCACAAACACCAAGTTGAAGTTTGAAGTTTCTCAGCCAGGGTGGTGGAAAAGCACATCTGTATTAATCCACCTAACACAGCCCCAGCTCCTTCCTGAGAAATTGGGCCAGGAGGAGGCACTTACTGGGTCCCTGCCTTGGCCAGAAGCCACAACACCTTGCAGTGCATGGTGGGGAGAAGGGGGTCCAGTGTAGTAACTTCAGGAAGATTTATGGTGGCCTGGGACATTCCTGGTGCACAAAAGCATGACCAAGCAAAGTCCTGTGAAGGGGACCAGCTCCTTTATGCTAAGATGGTTAAGGAGTCTGTGATACAGGAGGCAACTGGGAACGGGCAGCAATCCTGAGAGAGAAACCTCCTGCCAGACCTTGAAGTGAGAGGCTGCTCCCTGGGCATGCCAGCAAGGAATTCATCTCGTCCCTCACCACCCACTCAAGTCTGGTGGGCAGTTTTGCTTGAGATCATTTCCCCAAGCCTCGCTGGGACGCGGTGGCTCCTCTTCCCACGGTGTCCTGTCGGGGACTGTGGTGACATGCCACTCAGTGTCAGTGCTGGTGGCACAGCCAGCGATGAGCTCAGCCATCCGTGAGCTCAGCCATCCGTGAGCTCAGCCATCCGGCACGCAGAGCAGGACGAGAGGCTGGGGATGAGCTCATGCCTGCTCGGCATGGCGGATGGAGGGGGAGGAGGAGACACGCTGGCTCGCCAGCTCATCCCATGACGAGGGCCTGGTTCAGCCCCCTGTCCTCCCAGGAAAACGCGCAGCTCCAGCCCCCAGCGGGGCTCCACTCGCATGGATGATGGCACTGGGGCCATGACACACCTTGGGACTCTCCATGCGGGTCTTCACTGCCTTCCCCACAACACCAAACCTTCTCCTGGGGTCCTGAGCAGCATCTCACCCCAGCCCATCAGGGTCCCATCTGTCTGTAGAGTGATGACATCCCCTCTGCGGGCTGGCATCCCAGCCTTCTGTTGCACTGAGCTTCTGACTCTGTCCTGGTGCCAGATGGCCTCGCAGGCAGATGACTTCATCTCTTTTAAAGGGGCAAGGAATCTGTCAGCAGTGCCCTGTAGGAATCAGTGTGCATCATGCTTGGTGGGAAGCCAACATGGGGAGCATGCCACAGCATCCTTATGATCCCACACAGGGCCCAAAGAGACTTGGATTCCAGTCCAACACTGGCAACAACCTCGTGTCCTTCACTCTCAGCCACACGTCAGGTTTGATCTGTCCCACACAAAAGACTTGTGGAGTGGGGGACCCGATTCCAGCAGGAGCTCCATGGTGGTGCCCTCCTGAGTGTTCGAGGGTAGGGACCACCCAGCGTTCAGCCTCACAAGCCAAAGATGTCTCTGAATGCAGGGGAGTGGTCTGCAATGCACCAGCCTCTATTCCCAAAACTATGTGTGATGGGTGGCCTGAGTCAAACATTCATCACTGGACTCCTCTTGGACTTCAGGCCAGGATAACCTGGAGCTCAAAGGAAATCCCAGTTCAAATTTGTACTGGGTACAAAGGGTGAGTCTCAGAGCAAGAATTAGGTGTGCTCACAGGGATATAATTCAAGGGTTGTGATTACCACTCTGAGAGATGGATCCAGCCCGTGCCCCTTGGGAGATTCCAAGCGACCCAAATGTCCCTCTCAAGACAGCACCCCCTCATTCCCCCACAGATGCCGCCTGTCTGGGAGCTGCAGGGTGGTTTGCAGGTCTGTAGGAACAACCCTGAGTCATTGGAGCGCTGGTCCAGGAGGCTGCAGCCAGGCAGAGCTCAGGGAGCCGATCCCTGCGCAGGGCTGGATGCTCCCCGCCCCCAGCACACGCTGCCGCTGGCTGGGGAAGCGCTGCCGCCGTTCCAGGCAGATAATCGCCCCTTCCCTGGCAAGTCCCTGCACGCTGCCCTGCACACAGACCCGCAGAGCACGGCAGCAGATGCCGGGGCTGAAGGGCCAGACACACAGACGGGCTCTATTCTCCGCAGAGGGGAAACAAAAGTTGTTTGTCCCTGAGGGAGGTAACTCACAGGTCCCAGCACACCTCTGGGCGGACGTTTGCTCCAGGTTTGAGCTGGACTGATGTATCCCACAGTAGGGCACTGGGAGAGCAATGGGAGCTGGGATCACTGAGGAAATGCCCACCAGGGGTCTGTCTGCCCACCCTGACCAACACAGCTGGAGCATTCCAGTCCCCAGATCACCCTGACCCTCGGGAGGGATGATCAAGGGGGTCACACCGTCACGGCTGTTCCTGAGGGCAGGAGGGTTTGGAGAAACAATCCGGTGCCACATCTCAACAGCACTGCCCTGACCTCCAGGTCCATGGAGGCAACACTCGAGTGGGGCCAGCTGCAAGTGTTGGCCAGGAAAGGCACATGTTTGGGAGGATGAGCTGGAAGAGGGTCCTGCAGGCATGACTTCAGGAGACAGGCAGGGCTGGTCCCCAGGGCAGTGAGCACAGCCATTGGCAGGGAGGCCCCTCTGAGTGTTCCTTGTTGGTCCAGAGAGGCTCGTGGTGATTTCCCTAGCCCAGCCTGAACATGCTGCTTCGCTGCAAAACTGCATGCAGCTAACCCATAGCAGAATGTCTCGGCTTTATCACATGGAGATCTTGGGTGGAACCAGGAAATGAAATCTCTCCCCATGATTAGGGAGAAAGGAGCACCCTAGACAGCCAAGTGATGGGGCTCTGACATTCCCCTCACCCTGGAAAAGGTCCCATTGCTTCTGACAGGGTGAGATCCCCACAGCGGGACATGGTGGCATGAAATGTTGACAGCAGCTTATGGAGCTTTGCTGGCTTGTTTGACTGACTGAGTGGTGTGAAGAAGTACAAAGCCAGGCACCATGCACAGCTCCATCTTCTTTCTTTCCTCCTGGCACAGTCTCCCCAGCCAGGCCAATCCTCTCTGCTTGCAACCACAGGTGATTCTGCAACCCACCCCTTTCTGCAGGAGCAGGAGTTGCTCCTTGGGATACACACAACACTTTTCTTCCCAACCCAGCCTGACTTCAAGCTGAGCAGGAGAGCGGAGGAGGCAGAGCCAGGAAGTTTTCACCAGTTCCAGGCTCTCACCCACCACTGATACGGAATTAACAGCTGGACCTCAGGGAAAGTTCTCTGATTCTTGTGCTTCCTGGATCACTGGGATGGTAACCAATCCAAACGTGCTCTAAGAGACCATGTTTGTCTTTGTATGGAAGGCAGAAGCCCATCTTAGTATCCTAGCTAACAATAATATGAGGATCTCGGGGGTTCCATAGCTAGATTGCTGCTCACCCCAATGCCATGATTTAACCAGGAAAGGTAATGTTTGTTATTAAACCATCTGGTACATTTGGAAAAGTAGGTAGGTCAAGCCAAGCCCTCCTTCAGTCATGTCCCTCATGTCCTGATGCCCCCATAGCCAAGGTGCAAAGTTTTATCTAAGTCCCAACAAGAATGGTACCATGCTCTGCCACCTCTCTGGGAAGGAACACCCAGTGCCACCAACTGCTGGCAACAAGGGAGAGTTGTCAGTGGCTTTTGCACCCACTGAATATTGTACATATTCTGTAAGGGGATCAGGTAATAATCAGCTTACACCCAACATTTCTGCAGGGCCTGCCTGATACACAGCTCTTCCGAGAACACCAGCCTCCCCAAAGAGCATTTCATCAGCAGAGCAAAGAAAAGGGATGCAAGAGGGCCCCTGTCACCACCTGGGAGAGCAAGACAGTGCAGACAGGAGAGCTGGCTTGTGGGTGGCATTGCTGAGATCAGCGCTGCTGGCCTTGCTAGCTTAGGGTTCACACCTTCCTACACAAGATGAGACCAAGTCCCCACTGCTCCAGATGCAAGCAAAAGGAACAAGGCACCCATCCAGCCATGAAAGGCTCCAAATGCAGGGAAATGCTGGTTCTTGCAGCAATCAGCTGATGCCCTGAAGCCAGAGGTTTGCTCACTTGCACATTGGTGTGTCTAAATATAATACAAGTATTGTTCTGAGCCCTGTGTCAGCCCCGCTGAAATCCAGCCACCAATTCCTGATTTTCTCGCCTTCCTCAGCTGTGAGACACGAGACATGCAGCTGTGAGAAGGAGCTTTTCCTTTCCTTCCTCCCAAATGTTCCTCCCATTGCCATCACTGACTGATCACCTGGCCTGCTCTCATGAGATGTCCTAAAGAGAAGATGATTTGCAATTTCAAGGTGCTGTTACTTCTACTGTCACTTTCATAATCCTCAAAACTTCACTACAAGTTCCCCCTAGAAATAATCTGAACAAACCAGCTGGGAAAATGGACAAACTGCACATGTAAACCCAACTGGATTTTTGCCTTCTTCCCATTCAGTTCAAACTGTTTCTGCAAGGCCATGATGAGCTTGAAATCAAAGTCACTTTCCAAGTGGAGTTAAGATGCTGGGAGGAGAGCACCCAACATGAACATTTGAAGCACAAAAGCTACGGAGATTTCCCAGCCCAGTACTGTCCCACAGTGACCCCAGGGAGATTGCTCAGTCTCACCAGGCTGTGCACATTTCCTCTCTCATTCCTGGTACAAACTGCTCCCAAGATTTAATCTAAATTCCTGACCAATTTTGGTTCCATCAAAACTGCATTTTCTGGTGAATTCACCATACTGCTCCCACTCACCTCCACCACCAACTCCAAATAGTCCAATAAATCATGGGTCAACTTCTTCACATCTTTTTGGACTTGCACCATGAAATCACATGGATTTTCCTACAGATTGGTGTAGTGTGATTTCAATTGACAGTATCTAGTTTGAGACAAGTTCCAATCAAGGCTGTACACGTGGCCAGAGGATCAATAACCTGCTGTCCTGGGGGGCTTGCTGGTGACCAGTAAGGTGCAAGTTGGCACCAATCACTCCTCCTCAAATGGGATGTTAATAGACCCTGTCTCTCTCCTGCTCTCATTCCTGTGCTCAGTGCCATCGTTGTACATGAAGCCTCACGAGGAGCAGCCAGGCACCTATGAGGACAGTTTGAAGTTAAAATTGTCCAATTTCCATATTCTTTCTGTTTTCC
This sequence comes from Eopsaltria australis, assembly GCA_034509425.1. Classification (NCBI taxonomy): domain Eukaryota; kingdom Metazoa; phylum Chordata; class Aves; order Passeriformes; family Petroicidae; genus Eopsaltria; species Eopsaltria australis. The sequence continues at coordinate 891,311 of JAVTVJ010000090.1, read as the reverse complement.
TAAAACCATACAGAAAGCATTCTGGTAATTTCGTCTGCAAAAATGCACCAGAGGGGGAGGAAACTTCACCTAAAGCTGAACATTCATTTCCTATGTTGAGAACTACCCCTGTATCTGTTCAAATCTCACTGCAATCTAAAGGGGGAATGTTAGTATTTACTGGGGTTTGGGGAGGAAAGGAGGAGGGGAGGCAGAAGAGGACTGAAACAAAGAGGACTGAAGAAACATCCACAGAAGGGTCCGTGTCCCTTCACCTTGGTCCAGCCCTGAACAACTCCCCCAGGGTCAGGATGCTCTATTTGTACAAAGAAAAGCCCCCCAAAGCTCCTGCATGATGTCTGGTCTCCCCACACTGCCATCTCCCCTTGCTGCCTCTTTCTTCCCTCTGCCTCCTGTCTTTTCAGGACAGGACCACCTTTTCATCCTCTCTCTGCCTGTGCAGCACGGAGCACCCCGGGGCTTATTGGCGGCAGCCGAGGTTTCTGGGGGCTCCCTCAACACAAACAACAACAACAACCACCTTCAAAGTGCCTCTCGCATGCAGCTGCTCCGAGGGCAGATTCAGGTTTCCCCCACCCCCTTCTCCCCATCCCTCCTCACAACACCCACCTGGCAGATAGTTAAAAACAATCTTTGAGTTTTTCAGGTGTGTTGGAGGGATTTACCTGACATATCCCACCAGCCCAGCACCCCACCCCCCGCTCGCAGTGGAAGCCGTGGATTTCATGGCAATGCTGGTTAATCTAACAGTAAAAGGCGCTGCAATTATTTGGCTCTAAGGCTTGGGTCCTTGCCCAGCTCTGACACACGCACACACACACACACACACACACACACACACATACACAACTTCACTTCGGCAGTGAGGGAGCGGGCGATGCCTCTCCTCCTCCTCCTCCTCCTCCTGCAGCCCGTCACGGAAGGGCTGGCGCTCCTGCGAGCGAGTTCCACCCCTCGCAACTTTCTCCCTCGCTGCTCCCGACCGGTGCCGCCGGAGTTCCAGCCGGCAAAACCCCTTCTCGCAGGAATTTCCCGGAGCCCCCTCCTCTGATTTGCAAGCACCATGGACCCCCGGCAGCCAGCGAGGGGCTGCTGCGGGAGAGGATTCTCAGCGGAGGGAGCAGAGAGGCAGTGAACTTCAAGGAGAGGTCTCTCTCCTGTTGCAACAGGTAAGGCACGCTGCTCGCCGGTGTGGGGAGTGGAAATGACTCAGGGAGCAGCGTGTACGGCATGGATGGAGGAAGGCATGGAGGATGCAGGGATTTAGTCGTGAAACTGCTTTTGCATGTGAGTAACTTTTGCTGGAAGCAGCCTTCTCCTACAGAGTGAGCTTTGGGATGCGGAGCTCTTCATCTCTTCCTTCTGGCAGCCCTAGCACGGGGCTTATGGAAAGAGGCGAAGAGCTTCATTCGTGTTTGCATCTGGCCTTAGCTGGAAAGCTCCGGCAGGCTGCAGCCAGTGCAAGCAGGTGGTGGGCTCCAAGTATCAAAGGCAAAAGCGACGCTGCAGAGCAAGGCAGGTGTGGAGGGGCTGAGCAGAGAAGCACTCCAGGTGTGTGAAAGGGGCAGGATTTCTGCAGGGAGCGAGCTTGTGCTGGAGTAAATGGATGAGCCGGGGCAGGAGCAGCGATGGCGTCTGGCTGTGGGCTCAGCTATTGGCCATGTACAACCCCACTAAGCGGGGTGAGGTGGTACTGCTCCAAACTCTGTCCCCACATGCCCCATTAAGCCACTTCCACTGTCACCTCGAACTGGGCTGTGCCTTGGGGATCCCTGAGTGCAGCCACAGCGCTGGTGTTTCCCTGTACGCTCAGGTGAGAGCTCTTCACCTGCCCTTGTGCCCCTCCAGGACAGGCAGCAGAGCCGGGGAGCTGAAGCCAGAGCCACCGTTTGTATCTCTGCACCTTCCTTCACTGTCAGGTGCCTTGAGACAAGACGAAATCCCAGAGCAAGCCCAGTCCCACTCCAGGGCGTGCAGGAATTGTTTCCTATGTACATGTGCAGCACTGATAAAAGAGGTGAAAATGCAAGGAGGCACTTGGAGCCAAGAGCGCCCTTCCAAACTGCAGTTATCAGCTAATCAGCCTCCCGGGAACTGCAGGCGGGCTCGGTGGAGCGCAGCACTCCAGAGGGGCAAAGATCAGCGGTCACGCGACTGGGGTTGCTTCAGTGAAAACCCTTAAAGAAAGCTCTTGCTCCTTTGCGTTTGTGGCTGCGGAGGGATGAGAGTTTCCAGGATGTGTGGAAATTCGGGCTGTGTGGTGGTACGAGCTGGGCAGGCTCTGCTGGGCAGGCAAGGCTGTGGCCAACGGGCTCCTGCTTGGCCCAGGGTGCCCTGGATCCCGGCAGGAGGACAGGGAATGCTCTGTTCCCCCTATTCCGGCACTCAGAGGGGCAAAGAGCAGGCAGGGGATGTGCAGGGAGCCGTTGGGGCTCTCCAAGCTGTCAGCTGGAGAGACCTGGGAGGTTATCGGAGCTTCGGGACAGAAAGCAAACAGTCTGGATCGGGCTCCCGAGGACGGCTGGGCTGTCTCGGGATTCGGGACAGCAAAATCTCCAGGCTTGGATTGTGTACTTTTGTCATCTCCTAATATGCAGCACACCTCACCTTATCAGGAATGGTTCAGGGACATTCGTCTGTCTGCTTAGGGGTTGGGGTTCCTGAGGGTCTGGGCAGGGGAGAGGTCTCTAACCCAGCCAGGGGTTCGGTGTCTGCTTCTCCCCACCTGCCTGTTGTGCTCCAGCGCGCTCTGTAACATTCCCAAAATGCCCAACTGCCCTGCCCGAGGAGGGGAGAGCTCAGCAGGATCTGCTCATCTTCCGAGCCTTTCCCTCAGCTACAGCTCGCACCACGAATGCATTTCAAACCCTAATGTTCTCAAACCAGCGCATCTCCCAGCCCTGCAAACAAACAAGCATCCTGCATGTACGAAGGGAGAGTTCAAAGGAGGCACGACACCTGGAATCAAGCATCTGTTAGGAACTAATGCATTTTGCATCCCGCTCTCCTGCCAAGTGCTCCAAGGCAAGTCCTGCAGGATCGTTCCAGCTCCCTCCGTGCTACAGCAGTGGCATTCCCTGCTCCCTGCACCTCGCTTTGTTTTTTGCCACGTGTGGAGCATGCAAGTGCAGCTGCACCTCGAGCAGTTAGCGGTGGGCTCCCTCGCATATCATGGACAAACATAAGAGGATTAAATGCCCCTGAGCCCTTTTAATTTTTTAAACTGGGTTGGCAACATGGGTGCTGCATTGTCTATTAACAAGCTGATTTGCTGAGCAAGCGATTTTTCCTCTAACCACACTTTTTCCTTGGCAATGAGGCAGGTTCTGGTTTATTAGCAAAGAAACTTTCTTCCCTAATTCTTGGAAGTCGGAGCTCCGGGGAAGGGAAGGCTGCGAGGGCTGCTGCGAAGGTTTGTAGCTCAGAAATGGACAAGCAGCAGCGTTGAAACAAACCAAAGGAAACACTTTCTTTTTCTGTACAGAGGGCATGATTAACTGTGGAACAAATTGCCACAGGATATTGCCAGCACCAAAAGTTGTATCTGGCGTCAAACAAGGTTTTGATCCATTTGGGATGGATAGCTCCAGTGAAGGTTTTTAAATGCAACAACCCAAGATCAGCCATGTACTTGCACTGATGTTAAAGTGGGAGAAGGAGCAGGTTACCTCTGCCTTCTTTCTTATGCTCCTCCACTAAGTAATCAAAACTGGCCATTTTGGGAGAGGGAACAGAGAGGTAGCCAGGCAGGGCTATTTTGATGCTCTCGCACTGTGTGACTATTTTTGAGTGGCTGGGTTGTACGTTGGATGGATGCTGTGACTCAGGCAGCCCGGGAGACGCTGCCTATGCCGTGAATAGATTCTCCATATGGCCCAGGTTGACAGGGACACTCTGTGCCCAGCCTGGTTGTCGCAGGTGCTCCAAGCAGTGTCCGTGCACCGGTTGCATGGCTGGCTCCACAGAGCTGCTGCCATGGCAGGAGATGTCAGAAATGTGCTTCCAGCAGAGAGTCCGGAGCAGGAGGGAGTGACCTGTGCTGGGAGCATAACGAGAGCTGACAAGGACACATTGTGGCAATGAGACCAGCCTGGGCAAACGCGTCTGTCCCGGGGGTTAATCTTTTTCCCGGTGAAACCCTGAGCTCCCCAGGGCACGGGCTGGCCTTGCAGGAGCTTGTGCAGCGCTGTGGACACGGCACAGGAGGTGGGCGGCTGCGGGCAGCTCTGGGAGCTGAAGGGTTTCTATCAGCTCGCAGGTATCCCTTTGCATTCAATAAATGTCTGCTGCGGCGAATTTTTGTGGCACGGCTACTGGCGCCCTGGCCAGCCATCCTTTTACGAGGGAGGATCATGCCCTGATTGTCTCATTCATTCTCCCTGTGTCCTTACGCTGCCTCCAAACGCAGGAGAGGCACGGAAGGAGCAGCGCAAGGCAGACAGATGGCAGCGGAGCGAGAGAGGCTGCAGGCAGAGCACAAAGCTGCTCTCCGTGCTCACCTTGGCCAGCAGAAGGGAAACACCAGCAGGGTGCTGGGCAGGAGAAGAAGATGGTCCGATCAGTGCAGGGACAGGTCTGCGGGTGAATGAGAATTGCCGGGTAGGAGGGGAAGAGGAGAGGGAGGAGCGCGGTGGGCAGGGCTGTGCTGCAGAGGCAGAGGCTGAGCAGTGCCCGTCCTGCCGAGCGATGCTGGGGCTCCTCATCTGCCTCCAGCAGGGCACAAGGTCCCTCACGCAGCTCTGCCTGCCAAGATGCTCTTGGGCTCTTTCCCAAAGGATTTCAGCGATTTTAGGATAACATGTATGTTCCCCGCAGGGAAGGACAGAAAGGGCACTGGAGGACTGGCAGCACTCAGGTGAGGAGGGCAGTGGCCTCACTGCCAACACCCAGGTTGAGTTCAGGTGAGGATGAGGATTTACAGGGTCAGAGCCCCTGCAACACTGGGCAGAGCTGCTGCTCTCACCAGGCGGGGGTGAACGGAGCCCTGTTTGGATCCACAGCTCTGGTGGGTCAGGTGGGAGTTGTGTGTTGGGACCTCAGCTCTGCAGCCCCTCCGTAAACAGCTGTTCTGTGAGCAGCAGGATTCATGAAGCTCGGTTGCCTGCGGCGCTCCCTCTTGTGTGGATTCTCTGATGTCTAATAATCGGGTTGGGTTCACATTAGAGCTTTTTCTTCCAGCTGGGAGTCCTAATTTGGATTTCTCTCCTCTCTCCTGCTGCTTTTCACAAGCTTGTGCAAAGTTAACTCCTTTCAAGTCTTTGCCTATCTGGTTAAATTTGGTTGAAGCTGGCCAGTGGATCTGAAAGGCAGCAGGATGGACAGTGTGGTCCCACACACCAGCTTCCCTCAGCAGCCTGCAGACAGGGGAATGATTATCAGTGTAAGATAACTTGCATCCAAAGCAAGAGGAACATGTGAAAGGCTCAGTATGAGTTTTGGCAGGAGAAAGCAGTCAGAGAAGAGCCCTGGATCCCTTGTGGGCTCTCACAGCTAGTTTGCAGTGATTGAGGTATGTGGTCCTTGGTGCTAAAAGCCTCCATGGCAGCTGAATCCCAGGGTGAGGGGTGCACAGTCCCAGCAGCAGCAGCAGAGTTGGGGCACACTCAGGTGAGATCCTGGCATGCTCCACCTGGCTCTTGTGCCAACATGTTTGGGCTGCTGCTGCACTGGGGTGCCCAACCCCAGGTCCAGCCAAGGTCCCTCACACCCTGCCTGGTGAGCAGCTCCCACCAAGACCCTTTTCTACCAACACTGCCCCTTCTCCAGCCCCCAGGGCTGTTTCTTGTCCCAGTCAGCAGGTACCCCATTCCCACGAGAGCCACCAGTGGGCTGTGCTGTCTCCTCCCTGTTTCCTGGCTGGCCCAGCTGCTGTCCTTGTCCACCCCTCAACACCTCCCTGGTTATCTGTGCAGTGGCAGCTTCTGGATTATGAGCAGGATTTACCCCCTTGCCTCCATAACTGGGGAGAGCAGAAGAAAGGGATTAGGAATAATGCCCTTGGCACAATCAAGTCCACCTCCCTGATGTCACACTTCCTCTGGGACAGGAGTTAGCAGCAAGGCAGTTGGCACTGCAAGGTTCTCTCACCCCCCAGACCCTACTGAGGGCTCTGGAGCTGTTTGATTAATTCTTGCTCTAGAATGATGTTGCAATGCCAAGACAGAGACCATTGACTCTCACAACTCTACAGAGAGTTCAAGCCTGTTCACGTTGTTGTGTGCTAAACAGATGAGCTTACAACAATGACACCTCAGCTAGGTGACATATCTGAGACAGGCCTAGGAGTTGGCAGCAGTGCAAAATCCAGCTCTCCCTGGGTTCCTCACAGAGTGCAGAAATGCACATTACAGATGGAAAGGTGGCAAGAGGAAGCCTTTGGCTTCATGTACCAGGTAATGCTCTTGGACAGAAGATGGCTTGGAGGCAAAGACACACAGCACCCACTTGCTCCAGTGAAGGGTCAGAGCAGGGCAGCAGGAGCAGCATCAGGGCACAGCCAAAGCACCAAGGATGGGGGAATGGGTGAGATGTCCAAGGGTGAAGGGGTGAGTGGCTGGCTGGAGGAAGCCACAGTGAGATTTCATGGAGCAAGGTGCCTTTAGAGCCAGTCTGGGTCTGAGCATCCAACCTGTGAATTCTGGCATAGAGGTGGCAGAAGCATCCATCTGGAAGGGGGAGGGAGGAGCTGGACATCAGAATAACTAAATGCTTCCCAGCTACCCTTCCCTTGTGGAAAGCCATCCTGCCATCTCTCTCACTCAACTCTTCCATGTCTTGCACCACTCAAGGGACAGCATCCCACCTGTTCCCATTATCAGCCCTGGATGGTGGCCCTGGCAGGACCCCTCACAGGTCCCCTGGCCACGGCAGACCAGGCCTGGGAAAAGCAGGGCTGCCTTAGAATGAAGCATTTTTAGCAAGCCCTGCAGCAGTACTGAGAAAGAGCTTATCTCTGCCAGATCTCCCTCCCAACCGGGCCCCAGACTTCCTCACACAACTCAGTCTCTCACAGGCTTCCCCCAGACTCCTTCAAGGGAGTCTCTGTTCCACCAACACCCCATAAAGGCTGCCAGGCCAACCTCCCTGGGATTCCCAAACCCCCCAGGGTTAAAGCACCTGCCTGGTTCAGCTGGGAGATGATGGAAGGCCCATCTGTAGTGCCGTAGAACTCTGCCTGTTTTGCTCAGGGACAGGTGTGTGAGCTCCTGCCTTGCTGAGCAGGCCAGGGAAGGAGTCACTGCTCTGCATGCCAGCAGGAGACTCATTAATCCCATGGCTTTCCAGCTGAGAAGCCCTTGGTACAGCCCACCCCATCAGTACACAGCCACCCTATCCCAGGAACAGACCATGACATGGTCATGGCCCGGGTCAGGCACTGCCACTCTGCTGTGACAGGAGCAGCATTTCATGGGACACTTGAAGCAGGGGCAGCCCTTGGTTGTAAAAGGCACGTGCACCAGGTTCTGCATGATCAGCTGCCTTGCTCCAGGCTGTCCAGCAACCTGGAAACAACTTCCAAAACTCTATCCAAGCCTTTCAGAGATGGGAAAGTGGAGATGGGGAAGGAGCAGCCCAACCGTGCCTGAGTGGAATCTGCAAGTCCAGCAAAAAGCGGCACCCACACTAACACAGCCCCCAAGCAGGCTGGTGCAAGCAGTTCTGCAAACATCAGCCCTAAGAAACCATCCACAGGCACTGGAAAACCCCGAGATACACTGAAGAAGGAAACACCGTAACTTCAGGGGCTCTTTTCATTAGTTTTCTGGCTTTGTGTAGTACCTGCAGGATGTGTTTGTTCTGCTGCGCTGCAAAACCCTGCAGAGACTGCACAACCAAATGCAAGAGCAGGATCTCCAAGTATGGGATGGTTTTGTTTGTTTTTTCCCCAAAGTCCAAGAAAACAGTTCGAAAAATACCCATCTCCACAGAGAATTCAAACCCCATGGGAATGACTGTGAGCAGCCATCAGGGAACTCCCCAAATGGAAGGGATCCAATTCCCACCAAAATCACTGTGGAGAGGAGAGGTCAAACATTAACCAAGCAGCACAAGCCCCTGCAGGGTGTACACGGGCTATTTCAGCACTGGGAAGCAAAACATCTCACAGACATGGCTGAACACAGGGTCCATTTAACTCTGTGACTTTGCAACACTGAAAGCCCAGGGGCTGCTTTCTGGTTGATCCTACTTGGCAGGCAGCTGTGAGGATATTGCCCCATCTATAGCTGAGCCCCTTCAGCTCTGCCAAGCCAGGAGAAGGTGTCCCATCTCCTATTGCCTTTCCCAAAACCTTGTACTCTCCATCTTACAGGATTTACTCCCTTTGCTCTCTCTGTTTCACAGTGACCATTGAAATGCATGGTTAAACTGATTACTTGGACAGCCAATCTCATCTCCTGTCTTCCCCTGAACTCACTGTTCTTGCAACCTCTGACAAAGAAGCTGATGTGTTTGGGGGTGATTCTGATGTGTTTGGGGGTGATTTTGCTTGGTCCCTGTCCTGGGGAAGAGGCTCTTTCATGTATTGAAGAAAAAAGGGAGAGAAAATGGAGGGAGGAGAGCAAGAGAGGAAGAAAGAGAGCTTGGGATACATGCTGGCAAAAGAGTAGTAAGGGAACAGTTGTCCGTATTTTCCAGTGAAAATGATGATTTTTCTTTAATCTTCTGATCTCAAAATCTTGGGCCAAGCCCCCACCACAGCTCATGAGGGGAATGCTGCTCTGGGTGCACTCAGCACTCGCTTTGTTTTGTGTTTTGGGTTTTTATTGCTTTTAAATGCTCCTCTTGAAGGGAATCAAAAGGTGGGGCTGGGGCCACACCTGCTTCCTGGCAGGCTGCAGCACTTCTCTGCGATATGGCCAACAAACACAGCAGCCCACATGTTGCAGGAGACCCCTGGAAGGGCCCCCAGAGAACCCCCAGCCATGCCCCAGCCATTCACCCCAGCTGGCCAGAATAGCCCTTTCCTGCACCAATCCCCCCAAATCTGCACGGCCTCCCCACGCACCCGCTTTGAATCTCAGCACTGTTTTTGTTCCCTCGTTTCAAGCCAGCAGATTTGGGCATGTCTTCCACAGAGGTTCACAATTTGGATGTTAAATTTAGACGCGCGCGCGGGCTCTGATGAGAGATACACCGGCTGTTTACTCGCTCTGCGGGGAGTTTGCATCTACAGGGCTGAGGGCGAAGCCCCCCCAGGCTCTCTGATCCTCACCTGGTGATTAGGAGAGGAGGCTGAATCACCACATAATGATGCCCTGGTATTTCCCTCAGTCGGGAGCGTGCCCTGCCTTCCACACTCGATCCCACCGTGGGCTTCCTCCAGCACTGCTGCCTCCCCATGTGCAGCCAGCTCCAGAAACCCATGAAAGAGGGAAGTGGGACACTCTCAGGAGTAGAAATAAATGATCCCATGAGATGAGGAGACCCGAGGCACGTGAGGGTGTTCAAGTGTTAAATGCTTGGGACTGATCTGGCAGGACTGAAAGGGTATGGCCCTTGCCACAGGTCCCATGGATCGTGCACTAATTGCTGTCAGCACAAGGACACAGGGTAGCACAGCTCAGGAAAACAGGAGGAATGATTCTCTTAATCTGAATGAAAAACCTCTTTGACTTCACCCAGTTTCAACACAGAGATCCTTGAATTCCATGGCAAGGAGCCCTGAGCTTGGCAGCGCTGCCCCTCCTTTGTAGCCACCTACATTTGGGAATAAGGGCCAGTGAATTGATTTTTTTTTTTGCTGGTTTCATGCTATGCACAGCTTTCAAAGCATAGGACAAAAGAGAAACCTTCCTCGTTTCTGCTGGTTCATTGCTGTTGCCTTCCAGGGTCAGTCCCAACAGGATTTTCCCTGGACCTGAGCCAATTCATCAGATTTCCCCTCTTTTCAGAGCACTGTCCCTCATTTTTCTGTTAAGCTTCACCATGGCCTTTGGAAATGTCCCAGTCCCACTTCTGGATAGTTTTGCATTGTGACTGTGGCATAAATTATTCCAGAAGCAGGAGACAGATGAGGGAGATCACAGACATCTCCTGGGAGATCTATTACACTTCAAATTACACTAAAACCATGCTGGAGAAGGAGAAACAAGACCTTCAGAGCATGACTGCTTCCCAGTGCAGCCTACTAAAGGGGAAACTCCAGGCTGCAGGTAGTAGGGGATGATCCCCAGGCCCAGGGTGGGAGGTTGCTGTCAGGGGACACAACAGGCTCTCTCTGATACTGTTCAATTGAGCATGGTCCTGACACAAAGAGAAACTCTTGAAAAGTTGATGGTAATGCCTCCTAGACAATTCTCCCTAAGTTTTGACTTGTGTTTTTCAAAGTTTCAGATCATTTCCAGAGGAAATGAGGCTTCTGCCTCATGCCCCAGATGCGTAGTCACTCTCCATCCCTCATAATACCTGCTGAAGCCATTGATTGCTTTCAGTCCAGCTTGTAATTGAGAGCAAAGCTCTAAGAAATATTGAGGTCACAACAGGTTTTGCAAAATAATTATCTGGACTGAGGAGTAAAACCCTGCTAATACAGAGGGGAAAAAACAGCAATGTTAAGTGAAGCCCTTCTTAGATGTCAGGAAATACACAGGGAAGAGTGAGGTTAAGTACATTCCAGGAGAGATTCAGACGAAAGCTTGCATCTTTTTAAATGCCAGAAAACCCACTCCTTGCTCAAGGTTATCCTCCCATATTGAATTGCTGGTGCCCAGGAAGGCATGTGCTCTGGCTCCAGCTTTTCTTGTGGTTGTGGAGTTCATAACGTCTCTGCTCTGCGGGTTCTCTGATGTCTTATGAGAGATGAGTTCACATTGCCATTTCAGTACAATTCAATTAAAAAGTCAATTAGCCCAGATACAAAGCGATGGGCTTCATTAAGCCTGCTGCTCGTGGGGCAGCTCTGGTTTTGTTGCTGGTTTGTTCTGCTGTCTTGCCCCACTCTGGGTCACCCCGCTCGCAGACACGCGTGCGCAGCCTGCGAGCGTCTCCTCTCCAAGTTCAGCAGTTGAAAGTGTTGGAAGGGAGTAGCTCAAGGCAAGTCCCTGCACGCTGCTCAGCTCTGAAGCGCTGTTAAGTAACAAGCAACAAGCAGAGCTTTTAAGAACATGGTTTTCAACTTCTCAGAAGGAGCCACATGCCTTTCTGGGTCACCCATCCCTGCCCTCCAAGATTTTCTTCAATTTGCAGTACATTTGGGATTGTGTTGTGTTTCCTAGAAGTGGCGTGAAAAAAATTAAGTCTGAATTTTGTCAAAACTGAGTTGTGTTCATTCCTCTCCAACTTCTGGTAGTTTGACGCCAGCTTCAGGCCTTTTGTTTCAAAAAGGAATGACCACAGAGAGATTTCTGGATAGTTGGCATCTGTTTACCAAGGATAAAAGGATTTGAAGCAAATATGAAACTTACAGCTTTGTATTTATCAGTAATTAGGTATCTCAGTGAGAGAATGTGACACATACTGTTAGTTGGGCTCTAACAATTTGTTCCTAGCATTCAACTTGAGTAACAAATTGAACTAGTTCTGGTTCTTAAAGAGATGAGTCTTGAAAAAGTGTCTGGAAAAACAAGTCTTCCCTGTTTAAATTAGGAATGTGCCAAATGACTGGCAGGTACTTGATATATAATTTAAATTTAAAACAGGAAGAAACAGTTCTAGATAAAGATCTCCTAGGATATCTAGGGGAAATATATGCACCTATATTTAGCTTATCCCTGGTTTCAACCCCTAACTGCACACACAGCAGCACGCACTTAGCTTTTGAAAAGAACAGGCCTTGATCCTTTAACAAGCCCTGCAAAGCTCCCTAATAAAGCTACATCCCTGTTAATCACATATGTGCTCCCCAGTTCCTTCTTTGATGCACCTTGTGCACAGAGATAAACCGTGGAGCCGCAGGTGCTCGGGAGTTGGAGGAGGAAGCTGATGGTGGGTGGTCATGGATGGCAGATCCTCCGCAGGAATCCCAACCCTGGGGCTTTGCCAGGAGAAGGCAGGAACCAGAGGGATTACTCAAGGGCTGAGGGTGACATGGGCAAGGTGTCTCGCTGGAAACCTGCTCCTTCAGTCAGCACAGAGGAGGCAGCAGGGTCAGGCCTGTGAATTAGAAGAACTTTGAGGTAATTGAGACAGAGCTTGACTAGAAACTGAGTGAAAGCTGTTGGAAAGGGCACTTTGTGGAGCTGCCCATTCAGAAGGAATTTATACAACATGGTATGTGCTCCCTATCACTGCTGGGGAAGGACAACATATCCTCTAGCACAGGGAGGGAAAAGGGAAGACAAGCCATGGAGAGGCACATAAATCAGTTTGTATATTGACTCTTGAAAATACTCTGCAAGAACGTGCATGGAGAGAGAAGTTAAGATGCAGACGGGAGGCTGGAGAAACTAAGGAGGAAGGAGTTTGGATTGGGGCTGGAGAGTTCAGATATGCTGTTTGACTTGGGACAAGGCAGAATGAAGAAGGGCAAGATTGTTCACAGAAAAACAAGTCAGCCTGATAAGAGCATCTTGCATGACTTTGCACTTTTTGCTCTCTATAAAGGCAGAAAATGAAGCAGAGAAAGTGAAGAAATCTGAGCCAGCGTAGGGATGTGGGAGGACAGGTCTCTCACTGGGACAGAGGGAAGAAGAGCTGAGCTAACAACTGTGTCAATAAGGATCAGGGTAGACAGAGCAGGGAGGTGAGGCTGAGCCCTTGCAGACTTTTTTTCTGTAAAACACTGTCTTTAGTGGAAGTTACCAATATTCTTCCTTTGACACCTGCAGGGCTCGAGGAGACACCGCACCATGGAAGTCTCCATCAGGAGGCACTTCCTGAGTGTTGCTGTTTTCCTGATGCATTGTGTGGTCCACAAGACAAGCTGTGAGAAAGGCAACACTTCCCCTCTGCACTTCACCCACTTCTTCTACAATGCCACCATCTATGAGAATTCAGCCCCCAAGACCTACGTGGAGAGCTACGTCAAAATGGGAATTTACAAGAGAGACCCTGAGTGGGACATCAGGTACAGAATAGCCTCTGGGGACAACACTGGTCTGTTTAAAACAGAGGAGCATGTGATTGGGGATTTCTGCTTCTTGAGAATAAGAACCAGGAGCAGCAACACAGCACTTTTAAACCGTGAGGTCAAAGATAGTTACATGTTAATAATCAAGGCCACAGAGAGCACCTTTGCCTACGAAGCCTGGGCCAAAGTCCTGATCCATATTCTGGACAGAAATGACTTGAAACCTCTCTTTTCACCCCCCTCCTACAAAGTGTCCATCAGAGAAGACACTCCTCTGAAAACAGTGGTCAGCACACTCAGTGCCACCGATGCTGATGCTGGCCAGAATGCTGAGTTCTACTATGCCCTCAACACCAAGTCCAGCCTATTCACCGTGCACCCCACCACGGGGGCAGTTATGGTCACAGGCAGGCTGAACAGCACCCATCGAGGCAGGCATAACCTGCAGGTTTTGGCTGTGGACAGAATGAGAAAGATCATGGAGGGGAATGGCTTTGGGAACTTGGCTAGTCTCACAATCCAAGTGGAGCCATCTGCCAGGAAAGCCCCCTCTATCACCTCGGTGAAGGTGGCATCACCTGACTCAGACGAAGGCTTTATCTATGCAACTCTTTCTGTAGAAAGTGGTGACTCAGAAGCAGGGATTGATTCGGTTGAGTTTGTGGATGGAGATCCGGGAAGACATTTCAAAGTCATCAAATCCTACTTTGGGAGCACTGAGTTCATGATTGTGTCAAACAAAGAGATAAACTGGTTACTTTACCCATTTGGTTTCAACCTCAGTGTGCAAGCCAAGGACAAGAGCAAGCCACCACTGTTCTCTCCTGTCAGAGTCGTCCACATACCTCCCTCCAAGTATGTTTCTGCCAGGTTTGAGAAAGAAGTGTACCGGGTCCAGCTCAGTGAATTTTCCCCAGCTGGAAGCCAAGTTGTCATGGTGAAGATCACACCAGTTTTCCCAAATCTTAAATACATTTTGAGACCTACTCCTGACAGCACAAGCTTTAAGATCAATCCCCGCACTGGACTGATTACTACAGTCAGGGCAATGGACTTCCATGAGCAGTCTAGTTTTGAGCTTGAAGTTACAACCAGTAACAGTCACACAGCCACGACTGTTGTCATTGACATCACTGACTGCAACAATCATGCTCCAAGTTTTACTCAGTCTTCGTACCATGGGACCTTTGATGAAAATGTTCCCGCTGGTACCAGTGTCATAACAGTAAAGGCTACAGATGAAGATAAAGGGGACAATGGCTTTGTCACCTACAGCATAGCCAACCAGAAATCAGTTCCCTTTGTCATTGACCCCTACTCTGGTGTCATTTCCACCACCAAGTCGATGGACTATGAGCTGATGCAGAGATGGTACCACCTGCGGGTGTGGGCGTCAGATTGGGGCTCACCCTTCCGCCACGAGACGGAGGTGTACGTGTCCCTCACGCTGAGCAATGTCAATGACAATGCTCCTGTGTTTGAGAAGGCAGGCTGCAGTGGCACCATCCCACGGGACTTTCCAGTTGGGAGCCCTGTGGCCACGGTCTCTGCAATCGACAGCGATGAGCTGCAGCATATCAAATACGAAATCAAGTCTGGCAACGAGTTACAGCATTTTGAACTGAATCCCATCTCTGGAGTAATATCCCTTAGAATATCTCTGCGAGATCTTCCTTCTGAACAGCCACTTTTCTACTCTTTGAAAATAACTGCAACAGATGGAGAGAACTATGCTTTGCCAACATCTGTAAACATCACTGTGGTCAGCCAAGGTCTCCCCGTCAAAATGCAGTGTGAAGAAACAGGAGTCTTGAAGCAACTGACAGAAACCATCATACACTCCATCGAGTCTCAGTCTCAAGGCCGTGGGCAGGATGATGAAACCTCTCTGAACTTGCACCTTATAAACCATAATGCTCCTAAGTTTGATGACAGCTTTCCACGATCTATTGATATCATAGAGACTGTTCCCATTAACTCAACTATTGCTGACCTTTCAGCCATTGATCCTGACGCTGGTTTTAATGGAAAATTGGTCTATGTGATCTCAGATGGAAATGATGACAGCTGCTTTACCATTGACCTGGAACTGGGTCTCCTTCAAGTCCTTTCTCCTTTAGATCACGAACAGACCAGCTTCTACATTCTTAACATTACAGTGTACGACCTTGGCACACCACAAAAATCATCTTGGAAACTGTTGGCTGTGAATGTGTTGGATACCAATGATAATACTCCTAAATTCCCTCAAGGTGCCTATTGGGTGGCAATACCAGAACATGTGGCACCAGGGACAACAATAGCTCAACTGAAAGCAGAAGATGCTGATACAGATGACAATGGGAGAGTAAAATACTCCCTCCTAACCCCCACAGACAAGTTTGCCATTAACAGTGTCACTGGAGAAGTGGCAGTTACAGGTTCTCTAGATAGAGAACTGTGGCCTTGCTATGTGCTGAAAATAGAAGCTAGGGATCAGCCCAAAACAGGCTTCCAGCTGTTCTCCGTTACAGACCTCGTTGTGACTCTGGAGGATGTAAATGACAACACCCCACAGTGCCTCCCTGCCCTCAACAGTGTGAAGGTCCCTGAAGATCTGCCCGTGGGGACCATTCTCCTGTTTCTGGAGGCTTTTGACCCTGATGCTGGCTCTGGTGGGGAGGTGAGGTACAGCCTCATTAACGATGAGGAGATGATGTTCCATGTGGATAAGCTGACCGGGGCGCTCCGTTTGGAGAAGGAGCTGGACTATGAGAAGAAGGACTCTTACAATCTAACCGTGCAGGTCAGTGACGGTGGGAAGCCCTTCTCTCGCTCTTCCCTCTGCCACCTGGAAGTGAACGTCATTGATGTCAACGAGAACTTGCACCCACCGCGCTTTGCCTCCTTTGTCTTCAAAGGCTGGGTGCAGGAGAACAGCCCTAAGGGCACCTCGGTGATGATGGTCACAGCAAAGGACATCGACAGGGGCAAAGATGGAGAGGTTCAGTATTTCCTCCGAGAAGGCACTGGCCTGTCCGTCTTCCGCATCGAAAGGGACACAGGTAAGGACATCTTCATTTAACAGTGTATCTTGAAGGCTTAAACTCCCTGCTGTGTTTTGCCCAAATGTTTACAATGTTCTGTGCATTTCAAGCCTTTCTTGCTTGTGCAGGGATGTATTAAGTCTATCCCTGTATATGGGTAGGAACAAGCAGGGGAGTTTCTCCTTAAAATAATGGCAAATCAATGTCTGTCCTCCCCCAAAATACTGAGGTCTTCTCTTTCACTTGTATACCATAAATTAACCTCAGCACAAGCAAGCCCTCCACACAATCTCACAGCCACACAAGGTTAGTGCCAGGGTCTGTGTGTACAGCATAGAGAAGGAAGCAGACTTGAGACTCAGACTGCTCTGGCATCAAGGACTGAGCTGTCTGAGTTCCTAAAATCCCTCACAAACACTCTCTGTCCTTCTCCCAGGCACCATACGGACCATAGGATCACTCGACCGAGAGGTAACATCCCACTACTGGCTGACTGTGCTAGCCCTTGACCTGGGAACAATTCCTCTGTCTTCTGTCACTGAAATTTATATTGAAGTCACTGATACCAATGACAACCCACCTCAGATGTCCAGACCTGTCTTCTATGCCTCTGTGATGGAGAATTCCCCACCAAACACATCTGTCCTTCAGCTTGATGCCTTCGATCCAGACTCTAGCTCAGAGGGAAAACTGACTTTTCACATCCTAACTGGAAACCCTCAAGGACTCTTCACCATTAACCTCATTACAGGTAAGACTGACCCAGCTCAGCATCTGTTTTTGAGGCTTCCAAGTGCCCAGAGGATGTTACATATTCAATATAAACAGCCCACACAGCTGCCTTTGTCACACCTTCCTCCTGCAGCAAAAGTCCCAGTCTCCAAATACACTCTGTGGGGAGTCTGAGGATTGAAACCCTCAACCTGAGGGCTGCGATTTGCATCCAGATGGCTCCTAGAATGACACAAATGTGTTACTTTCAAAGCCCTAAACAGTTGCTTTTAATCTTCCCCCTTATAAACAACTGCCCTGTTGCACAGCCTGGGCCGGGGAACACCCTTCTGGAGGTGACTGTTCCTGACACAGACCCAGGCAGGATTAACAAAAATGAATTCCACTGCACTTAAAGACTCCACCCATTCTCCAGCACTATTAATGTAGTAAGTGTAGTAAGCCTCTTCTGCCATCTTCCTAGACTGTATCTTTCATCTGAGGATTATTTACCAGATCTTTCAGAGCCATCAAAAACCCGCTGATGTTTTGTGTAAACAGCTTCCTCAAACCATCCCAGCAGAGCTGACATTGGGCCAGTCTGGCAGGGAAAGCTGTGCCGAGCCCTTCGTGCCATCAGCTCCTGGGAGAAGAGGGAAGGGAGGGCAAAGAGCCTGAGCATGGGAGAGGATTAATTGCATGACTTTGATCTCCTGCAGATGATAAAAGCAGTTCAGCTACTGCAGCAGGATGGGAGCTTGCTCTCAGATGAGGAGCTGGATGCATTGAAAAAAGGCTGGAGCTGCTCTCAGCTACGTATTACCAGTGGTGTAATGGCTCTCTGGCAGTGCTCTACAGCTTGTTTTATTATTATGAAATACTGAAATCCTTTTGTCACAAGAACCTCACAGGGTGTATTTACATGGCCCTGTATAAATGCACCTGGAGATGTCAGCTAACTGTGACCACTGCTGCCCACAGCTGGAGCTGTCTGCACTGCCAGAAGCTTTTTAGCCTGCTCAGGACATTGCTCTGCATCCAGCTTTCCCACATAATCCAAACAGCTATGCACAACCCAGCCCCGGGACAGCTTGCACAATGCAGGGTTCTGCAGAAATGTTCCTTCAGAAGCCCTGTTGTATAAAACCACTGCCTTCTCGATGGGATGTGGAGCAGGGTGGCTGTGAGGACACAAGCTGGCTCCCTTCATCACCTGAGCAGCCCTGCAGGAAATTCAGCCTTGCTGCAGGCAAAGCTTTCGGCCCCGTGTGAGTGCAGCCCTGCAAAGTCACCTCCAAGGCTGTCATGTTCCACAGCAAAATGATGGACTGTGGCAAAATCCAAATGTTTGCTAATGAGACACCTCACCTCTAAGCCAATCCATTAATCCTCATTTTAAACAAAATAAGCTCTCTCAGGCATGAGTCATCTCCTCTCCATCTCTCCCTATACTCAGGTGATTTGCATGAGAAGAGTGATAAGTTTGTCAGTTCTGAAAGAAACCCATGGGCTGATCTTATCTCTTGGACAGTTGCTGGAGGTCTCTTCTTCAAACCCTGAGCTTGGAGGTTGTTTAAGGTCCTGCTTCCAAGCCTGATGAAGATTCAGTTATCCATTGTTTTACTTGCACGTTACCCAAAAGAGCCTATAATTACCTGTGAACGTTGGCATAAACTGAGCAGTTAAACCCTCATGTTTACAGTATCTAAAGAGAAGTCATTTGCTGCTGCTGCCAGAAGGAATATCACAGCTTGTCTAACGTTCAGGACTGTAGGCAGCTTATTGGAAATCCAGTGGTATTTTCATTCTGCAGGCTAGTTGCTCCATTAAGTAGAATAAAACAATAATCTTTGGTCTCAGCACTGGAAGATCTGCTGGTCATCCCCATTAGTGCAGGATTGTATTAAAAAAAAAAAAGAGTTATCGCAGTGCAGGACAGAACTGTGATCAAGACATCTCCTTTTCTCCTATCCCACATGGTCATTGCCATCATAGGACAAATAAGTCACACTGGCACAGAAATAAGTCAGGGCACGAGAGGGTCAGAGGTCAGCCTGGGTCTCTCCTAGATAGGACATTCCTGGCAGTGGCCTCTGGGCAAAGAGAGAGGAGGAAGAGGAGGAAGCTTGTTCTCATCCTGTGTCCTAATAGGGATTAAGGTCCTGCTGTACTGCTACAACAGGTGTATCTACACCCAGAATAACCCTGCAGAACAGCCCTGGATAATCATTCAGGGCACAGTGACACACTATTGCAAGTAACCTAATTCTGTTTCTGGTTCTGTGTTTGATCCAGTGCCTTGACATGGAGGTGGATTGGCCAGTGGAGACAGAACCAGCAAGGCCCCTTGAGTTCTCCTGAGGCCTTGCAGGGGAACCAGGAGCAGCCCTGATAACTGTCCTGGGCTCCTCCAACATCCCCAAACTACCACAGAAAGGCTCTAAGGTCTTCCAGCTCTCCATTCCCTAAAGGGGGTGGAGAAAAAGGGGGAAATACATGAAAGGCGAATGAGAAGAGGGAACAAAACTGCACTGAGATGAAAGCTCTGTGCCATGGGCGATGGAATCTCTCCAGCCCAGGCTGGCAGCTGGTGTGGAGCAGTGTTTGTGGGAGACAGGGGTAGATAGCTACACAGAGAGATGGGCAGATAGCAGGGTTTGGGGTATTCTTCTGCTGGAAGAGTTTTCAGCTTGTTTTGAGCAGGGTTTGATGTGAAGGGGGTTCAGGTCCAGACAGGACCAGGAGGAACTGGGAGGCTGTGGCAGGAAGAGTCAGGATTAAACCATTCATCCT
This sequence comes from Eopsaltria australis, assembly GCA_034509425.1. NCBI lineage: Eukaryota > Metazoa > Chordata > Aves > Passeriformes > Petroicidae > Eopsaltria > Eopsaltria australis. The sequence continues at coordinate 871,772 of JAVTVJ010000090.1, read as the reverse complement.
GCTGAAAGGCTGTTTGGAGAATCCCTTTACTTTGGATTATTTGTCTCCAGCTCTTATCTCGTGCTTGTTCTTCTGGTGTTCCTTCTGCTGTGTCAGTGTCCGTGGGCTTCCCCAGGATGCCTGTGGTTCCCTGCATTTCTCTGCAAGGAAGGACATCCTGCTCTTTAGGCCTGAGGGGTGGTTGCATGGCTGCTCCCCAAATCAACACAAAATGCAGCTGAGCATGGAGTAGTGCACAGCAGGGTCAGAGCAAGAGGTGGGGTGGTAGGAGGAGAAGCAAGAGAAGGTTAAATGGAAGCAGGAGTGAGGCAAGAGAAGGAGGATTTCAGGAGAACAACCTCTTCCCTTCTCAGGCTCTTGTGAAAGCTTCAGTGCCTGCAAACCTGATTCTGGCTATTTTAACTATCTTAGATTTTCCCCCCTGCAGCAAGGGCAGGGGGCCAGCAACCTCCACCCCAGCCCTGTTTCTGCCAGCAGAAGTTATTATTATTTTTTGTTCCCTGACAACAATGCCCTGGTAATTTTGGTGCTCCTGTTCCAACATGACCAGCCTTCCTCTCTGCCCTTTCCAGGCAGCAAGCAGGAGAGAGGCAGACAATCCTTTCCCATTGCTGGCTGCTGGAGCAGAGGCTGAGCCTGCCTGCATTCAGGCAATAGAAGGGACTGTTTCTGGACCTTCAGCTGGATGCAGAGCTTGGCTAATTGGCCAGGTGCAATTAGGACCTTTGACAGTTTCGTTCAGTCTGTGTAAGATTCAGCAGAAACCTTCAGTGCCTCATGCAAGAGCACAAATATAGGACACCCACTCAACTCCATCACACGTCCCATGGGACAGGCTGGATGGGGTTTTCCGGCAGGGCAGGGTACTGATAACTCACACAAAGCACTCATTAAAACTAAGCATGTATTTCCCAGGCCTTGGAGGGGACAGCAGAAAGAGCCAAGGAACTGTGTCCCCAGGCCACAAAAGCTGATGGCAGTTCCCCTTTAATGACAGCTTCCACTTCCATTTTAGCCCTGTGGCCTCACAGGGTGTGTAACCAAGCAGCAGCAAATGAAAATGTGCATGAATTCCAGCGGGCTCCTGGCAGGAATCGTGTGCAGTGTCCATCTGCCCCTCTCGGGGTGCTCCGTGGCCGTGTGAGCACTGCTGTCAGTTTGTGCATCTCAGCATCTCCCAGCACCTCAGCTCCAAGCAGGAATTAGGGTGATTAACCCTCATTAATTAACCACAAGGGCTTTCAGATCCCAGGGCAGAGTGGTAACTGGCTCCAGAGGGGGGAACCGGGAGCCGTGGTCGGGCACGGAGTAAGGGACAGTTTGCCTGGGGCCGGGAGGAGAATCCAAACCTTTGCCTTGTGGCTCAGCAGATGTGAAGATAAACCAAAAAAATTCCATCTGGTGGCACTCCCAGCTGGGATGCAGTACAGGGTATGTGATAGAGAGCAGAATCAGCTCTTATTCCCCAGGAGATCTGAGCATCTTCAGTGGTACTGATGTTCAAGAGCATCATTAAATTCCACTTCATCTGCCTTCATTACAAACCTCCTTCTCCAGCATTAGAAAGCTGAGCTATGATCCTGGGGTTTTTTTCATTTTTTTTCATTAAATCATGAAGGAATTTGAGGGTGTGGCCAGGCAAATCCAGATAGTCACTTCAGAGTGGTTGAGTTCCCTTCCATCAGCTGGCATGCAGTAATCCAGTGCAAACAAGGTGTTAGTCTGCTGCAAGTGGATTTTGCAATCTGATAAACCAGAAACATTCCCAGTGTGCACTTGGGTGTCAGGCAGCTCCATTGTCAATATCTGTGTGTCCTGTGGGCTTGTTAGGCCAAAATTATGATGCATTCCCTGAGGTAGCTAGAGTTCTGGGCTCAATAGCCAACCTTTTGGCAGTGAGGACAGGAGCATCAGAGATCTCAGTGAGCTGCTGCTGCAATTCCTTCTCCAGGCCCCCATTAGGTGAGCACTTCCATGAGTTTTGGTGCTAATAGAGCCCTACAGCTTCTCACTAACCTGGGAAAGTTTTAAAAACTCCTTGGCCAGTGGGCTTTCTGCTGAGTCCTCTCCACCTGCTGAGATGTTAAAAGGATGATTAGGGAGAGAAAAAACCACTATGAAAGACAAGCAAACAGAAATTTTCAAGCCATCTTGTCGTAACACATTAAGGAGTGTTGATTTATGCTTGTAAAGGCACCAAATAAATGTTTAGCACCGTGGCTGGTGCCAAATGTGAATAATCCCAGAGAACAAGTGGAAACGGTGAACAGCAGTCATGTTCCAAGCAGCTGCTCCTTGCTCCCTCCTTCAGCTGCCCGGTGTTTTCTGCAGCCATTTGAAATTTTCTCCTGCCTCTCATGCTCAGACAGACATGCACCAAAAGCATGGTACAACTGAAGACAATACTGTTAATTAAAGCTTTCTGGCTTTGCACCAGCAGTGAGAGTTGAGGTGGGTTCATGCAGCTGGGATTTACAAATCTTCCAGGACACACAAGTGCTCACACCACTGCACACGCACACAGCATCCCCTGCAAAGCATTGCCCAGGGCAGCATGAGCCTGTGGCACTGCTTGCTGAGCTCAGGAAAATTCCCCCTGCCTATCTTTGGTGTGAAGAAGCAGAACTTCCCTTCACAGGGAAGAGAGAGACCTTGATAACTGGGAGTGGACAAAAACACCCACAGGTGTCAGGCTTGATGACTTTCAGGAGGTCAAGCATTACATATACAATTTCCATCACTTGTAAAGCAGTTGTGAAAATGATCTGGAGCTGATTTTCCCCAAAAGTGAAGAGTCAAGGCACTCTGCAAGGACTGTTATGAAAGCAGGCATGGAAACAGAAACCTAAACTCCATCCTTTCCACACTTGCATCTACTCAGCTTAGTCACTGACAGGCCAAAAAGAGGCAATTATGATGATTTTGTTTCAACTCGAGTTTATTATAGCCACAATTCCTCTCTCCTGCATCCAGCCTATTCCCTGTGGTTAAACTACTGTGTATTTTTCAGAAATCCCTCAAATCTTGAAATTGTTGGAGAACTCATCCTGTCTCTCAGCAAGGCCTAAATAATACACCAACACTATTATTGGCTCTGTACCTTATTTTTAGCCCAAATGCGTTTGTTCTAGCAACTGAGTAGAGGGTATTTCCCAAGACAGAAGACAAACTTTTGTCAAAACACTGTAAATTACAAAGAGCAAGGTTCAGCACGGGGAAAACAGGAGTCGGGACTTGTTAAGAGACTTGTTAAGAGGCCAGACTTGTGCCAGCACATGCAGAGTGTTTCTTTCTTAGAGGCATAAGAAAAGTTTTGTTTTCATGGTCCTGCAGCTTTTCTCACCTAATGCCTTGCCAGCCCTCAACTGATGCAGGCATCTGGTAGGTGTTCCCCCTCCTCCGTGGTCTCTGTGATCAGAGAGCAGCAGCAACACCTCCACAGAGGGATTCAGGCAGGGAGGGGATGGGTTACCCTCTGGGGGTATCTGCCTTTCTCCTCTGATCACAAAGGGAACCTGAAACGGGACAGGTGGGCAGGCTGATCTTGGGCATTCAGGGATCTGATCAGCCCTGGCTTTTCTTGCGTGCTGAGTCTTGGAGCTCAAAGGGTTTCTTTCTTGGCAGGCCTGATTTCTACGACTTCACGGCAGCTGGATCGAGAATACAAGGCTGAACATATCCTAGAGGTGGGTAATGATGATTGTAATTAGCTTTATTTACCTACAAGTGTATTAAGTCCTCAAAGAGCTTTCCTTGCAAGTTGGAGCACAGAGAAGGAATCTCATCCCATCAGCTCCCAACTGCTGGGAAACTTAATTAAATGGTGTGTGTTAACCCAAGAGGCAGCTGCAGCAGTACTGCAGGGTTTATTATTTTCTTGCTGCAGACTGGAGCAAAATTCTGTTCTGGAAGCTGTGGGAATGCAGGAAGAGGGCTGGAACTGTCCTCCAGCAGGATGGTGCGTAGTTATGGGGGAAAGAACAAGGCAGAGAAATCCATCCTCATTTATCTCATTGCATCAGACATTGCTGTGTAGCTTTGGTCACCAGCCCCCATCCTCAGCTGCTCCCAGCTATGAGTATTCCCATCAGAGGGATCTGGAGGTTTTTGAGCCTGTCAGGGTGATGATGAGGGGGGATAACACATTTCTCTCTGCAGTGCAACATGCTTGGAGCGTGCACAGGCAGGGCAGGGTGAGGATGGCTGGTACCATACAATAGAAATGTTTTCAGCTGTGTCATCTCTAATGACCAGCCTGACCCACTGCCCAGAGCAGCTGGAGGCAGGAGCCCTGCAAACTCATCCCCCTGTGCATGGACAGGCCTGGCACAGTGCCAGCTACAGCACCAGGCTTTGCCCTGCAGAGAGGGGCAGTGCCTTTGAGAATGTTGAGATGCAAATGCAGACCCACACAAAAACCCCCGTCTGAGTCACTGCCCACCAGGACGGAGGCTGGCTGGTCACACTCAAGGTCATGTCTCCCTGTCACCTACTCCCTGTGCTTGCTGACAGGTGGCTGTCTCTGACAACGGAGAGCCAGCCCTCAAGTCCACCAGCAGAGTGGTGATCCAAGTGCTGGATGCCAACGACAGCCCTCCCAGTTTCCCCCACAAGCTGTTCATGGTGCAGCTCCCCGAGAGAGAGGCCTCGGAGACCCCACTGCCCGTCTACAGGCTGATTGCTTCCGACCGTGACCAGGGCCAGAACAGCCAGATCACCTACACCATCGAGGAGGAGGAGGAGGGGATATTCACCATCAACCCCACAACCGGCACAGTCTTCTCCAGGAAGGCTTTTCCTGCCTCTGAATACAACATACTCACGGTGAGAGGAGAGGGAAAGAGAGAGAGCCAGTGGGAAGAAATAGGTGGAGAGGGGAAAAGAAAGGGGTGCAGAAACAGAGAGGATAAAAGAAGGAAAGAGATGGAGAAAATGCAGCACTGTGAGAAGAGCCTGAGTAAGGCAGATGTGTTAAAGAGGAAGAGAAAGTGGGAGGGAATGATAGGAAATGCAGAAGGTAGGAAGCTATTAAAAATGGACAATAAATCTAATATTAACTGTCCATCCTACCTTCAGAGAGGAGTACAGTGATCCATGATCCCATATGGATGTGGACCCAAACCTGAACAGTTTTTGGGTTCCATCATGCCTCTGTTTGGCATTCTGATCAGACTATGGAGCTTGGATGTAGGTTCAAAGCCTTCCCACAGTCTGTGGGTCCTTGCAACAAGGCTTGTGATCCAGGTCTCTGCTATGGATAGAGCTTGGCAGATTTGCTTGATGGTAGAGAGGAATTTGGGTTGCATGGCTCTGCCTTGAAGGCAGCCAGAGCATGGACCACTGGCTCAAGCTTTGTTTTGTGGGATTTTGGGCACACTGGGAGCTGAAACTCCTGGTGGGTGGGAGAAGGAGCTTTCCGTGGAGCTCCCATGAGCTAACCCAGCCTTCTCCCTGACTGCATGTGCCTTTCTGTGCAGGTCAAGGCCACCGATGGTGGCAGCCCCCCACTCTCCTCCCACGTGAGGCTTCACATCAGCTGGGTCGCCCGGCCCGGCCCCTCCTCAGAGCCGCTGGCTTTTGATGAACCCCACTTCAACTTTGCCGTGATGGAAACAGATCCCGTGAACCACATGGTGGGAGTGATCAGCATCGAGATGGGCCCCAGCCAAGTGTGGTTTAATATCACAGGTGAGACACAGAAATCAGAGCAGGGCAGTGGAGTCTGGGAGCGTTCGCTCCAGCTCCCTTGGCTTTCAGCGCGCGCATGCCTGAGCTGATGAAGTTGTTTGCTTTAGGTGTAGCTGAGCTTTGGGGAAGGCTTTTTCACAGGCACCAGAAGGTTTAAACAGCCATTAGACAAAGCTGGCCATCCAAGGGCTCCTGTGCCAAGTGCAGTTGCCTAACACGATTTTCAGATGACGTTCTGGAACTTGCCTGTGTTTGAGGTGTTCTCCGATGTCGCACAAGAGGCAGGGCATGCCAGTGCCAGCTCCTCCTGGGAATCAAGTGACACTGTTGGTTTTGTTAAACTGCCTGCAAGGATCCAGGTGTGTGGCTGAGTGTTACAGACACCCCCTGGATCTCCATCCATGTTGAGTCTTGAGCAGGGAACTGAGAAGGGAGCATTCCTCAAAGACCTGGTCTGCCCTAACTTGCGGGGCTCTCCCTTCCACCTCACCACATCCCAGGGATGATTTAGACATGGAATGTGGAACTCTAGGGCCTCCTCTAGGACACACAATTCAGAGGGGATGTGGGATGTCACCCCAGGGGACTCTCCAGGCAGTGTGTGCAGAACTGGTCCTACCAACGAGGGCCAATTGTGCTCATGTAATTTGATGTTTTGAAGTGGTGCCCCAATCTACCTTGCACAGCCTTTCCCTGGCACTGCCTGCAGGGCCTGCCCTTGTCAGACAAAGCCTTAATTGGGCAAGTGAATAGTTTTTCCCCCTACTGTGTTAGGGCGAGTGTAATGGTGTATAAATACAATTAAGCAACAAGAGATACAACACTACAAGGAGCAAGACAGTATCAGTGAAAGGTTTATCCAGCATTAGTAGTGCCTGCTTGGGTGTGCAGAATTAACAGTGTATTCCTCTGAATGTTATCCCACCATTTTCCTGCTGAGTGCTGGAGCATTGCTTGACATCTTTCCCAGTTCCTGGTGCACCAAGTGATGCTCAAGGCTCTCTTGGTTTCTATCCTGGTGGAAAAGGCCAGGATTTTATTTTCCCTGCAAGGGAAGGAAAGCATCGTGGTAGCTGGCAACCAAGGGGGTGATGCAGAGATCCAGGAGCCTTTGGCACCTCATGCAAAGTTTCACCTTTCCCAGACCACAGACTGTCACTGGGATTGATAGAGTCTGCAAAAACTCTGTCAGAGCAACATTGCTCTTCATCTCTTTCTTTTTCTGGTCTCAGGGAGCTATTCCCTCTTTCTCAGGGAAGGACATCCATGGGTCTCTCTTCTTCTGTCTCTGCTTCTTTCCATCTCCTTCCCAGCAAGAGAACAGTGGTCCAGATGGCTGGTGAGCACTGCATTCCTCCAGCAAGGGAAGATACATAATTTTACAATCAGCAAAGATTTTACCAGCTGGTAATAGAATAAAGCAGAATCCAGAGCATCTGGCAGCCAAAAAGGAAGGAGTTGAGACCTGGGATAAATTACAGAAAACTGTTTCAGCCTCTCCATATCTCAGAGCAGCTTTGCAGGGTTTAATGTGCAAGAGGAGCCCAACAGGCCCCAGCAAGCGAGGCATGAGAAAGGAGCTGCCATGCCAGGGCTGAGCAGCAGTAGGGTGAGGGACAGCCTTCTGCTGCTGAGCTGCTCAGGCCTGCTGTTCCTGGCACTTCTCAGCCATCTGGGTTGGAGGCAACAGGCTCTGCTCACCCTGGAAGCACCGTCTGCCTCCCCAACTGTTGGAGTGTTGGGAATTCAGGTGGCTCACAGGCTCCCAGCCATGGTGATGAGGACCATTGCTGATATGCCCACAGTGTGACCTTGAATCAGAAGGCAGCAAGAGCCCTGTTCTACCCAGCAGGTCCCTGATCCATGCTAAGCCAGTGATGGTGCATGGCTGGAAACCTTGTGCAAACAAATCAGTGCTCAAATGTGCCTGTTGCCAATCTAGCCAGGACATCACATGCATAAGTGCCTCCCTTCCCCTTCTCTCCTCCTCCTCATTTTCTCTAATTCCCTTCACCTTTCTTTTCACCCTCTTTTGTCACCATCTGTGACTATCTCTTTGTCCAGCTTGGCCTTGTCCTCCCTATCTCCTGTGTGCATCTATCTATCTATCTATCTATCTATCTATCTATCTGTCTATCTATCTATCTGTCTGTCTGTCTATCTATCTATCTATCTATCTGTCTGTCTATCTATCTATCTATCACATGTTGTTTTGAGTTTCCAAACTTGGGAGAAACCTTACCTGTGGCACTATCCCCGATCTAGCTGACTGTAACTGCCCTCCTGTTTTCCTTTTCCATCTCCTGCTTGTCCCAGGTGGTGATGATGACATGGATTTCGACATTGAAAAGAGTACAGGCAGCATGGTCATTGCAAGACCCCTGGATGCAAGGAAGAAGTCAAACTATAACCTGACAGTAGAAGTCACTGATGGGTCCAGTACCATCAAAACCCAGGTAATGTTTTTTTCTTCAGTGGAGACTCCATTGAGAGGAAGCATTTGCCAAAGGGAACCTTTTCTCTGAGTCTGCTGAGCTCTGGATTCGGTGCCAGGCACAGGAATCTCCTTACACTGTGATCTTACGTTACACAGTGACCCCAGTCTTACCTTACACCAAGCCAAGGTTTGTTTTTATGTTGCTGGAAACACAACTGGTCTAGGAAAGCCTGAGTCTTTCCTGTTGAATCCAGCCAGCACCCAAGGACACATCTACACCACCAGCCATGCTGGGGTGGCAATTCACACACCCAGACCTCAACTTGGTCTCAGCTGCTCAGGGTGGATTTACAACACGTCTGGGACGACATCTTAACATGAGGGAAGTGTGTACACAGTTAGGTCAGGCTTGGGTCCGTGTTCCTGTGTCAAGGGGTGTTCCTGGGATATGCTAGCCCAGGTACAGCCAGCACAAATCCGTCTGCAAGAGGCGAGGTCAGGTCCAGGGAGTGAGTGGGGCAACTGCAGAGATGCTGTGTGCTCTGAGTTGCCACATATAAAGTAAGGGCTGGTGTAAGGAGGCACTTCATTGTCAGGCATGTCCCTGAGCCTCTGCTAAAATTATGAGATTTGCCCATCTTTATCTCCCTCAGTCATTCTCTCCACACATAAGAAGCAGCCAGAATTCCAGCCCTCACTGCACAGGAAGACCTAGAACGTGAGTCACCTGTCAGTGAGCTTATCATGGGAAATTCAGTGTGGGGGGTGATGAGTGAGGAGCTCCAGCATTCCTGTGAAATGTGATGCTGAGGTGCTAACGGGATGGCCACTTGTCTCAACTATCTTCAAGTATTGTTCCAAATAAACAAACAAAGCCCCACCTTGCCTGGTGTGCATTGCCTGCCACCTTGCATCTCCTCCCTATGTTTATTTTGGCACTCAGGGCCACTAGCAGATGTCAAGAAACCTGCTCGTGCAAAACCCCCATGCCATGCTCAGGTTTGCTAAAGGAAGCAAATTATTACACTTGGTTGGGACTTCCTAAGATGCAGGAAGCACATCAGTAGGAGGGTTGGGACAGCCAGGGTAGGAGACCACACAGAAGACAGTAGTGACTTCCCAGGCAGCATTCAGGATTCCTGGGGGGATGCTGTTAAATGCAGAGAGGAAAGACTTGGCTAAAAAGGGTAGAACAGAAATTTTGCTTCTCCACACATTTGCTGCTCTTGAGATAGGCTGGGCCCCACCCTTCTTTTACCAAACATCCCCCTTCTGTCAGCTTTCCAGTGAGTAAATAACGGGGGTTGTTGTGTAGGCACCAGCCAGCAAAGCTGGCACCACGGCTGAGCCTCTGCTGCTTTCATGGCAGGCTGTGACTGTTTCCCCCTGTGCCAAGTGCAGGCACGTTCACTCTGAATGCCTTGCCAGACTGGAGAGATTTTAAAAAAGGAGAGGAAGCAAACTGGAAAACACAAAAGGGGAAAGCACAGCAGGAGTTCCTTGGGATGAAGGACAAAAGGGCTCCTGGTCATCACAGATGGCAGAGCTCCAAGAGTTGGAAAGCTGTGATGGTTATGGCACTCAGAGTATGTCAAAGCCCAAGAGGGATTGGTGGCTGAGATTTTACATGGCTGCCTGTCCAGTTGCTGCCCTCACTGTGCTGTCTCCCCCACAGGCATTTATCCACGTGATTGACATCAACCAGCACCGTCCCCAGTTTCTTGAGAGCCATTACGAGGTGAGGATTCCTGAAGATACCCCCTCAGGGAGAGAAATCCTTCGAGTCAGTGCAACAGATAAGGACAAAGGAAAGGGGCTCATCTACACCATCCATGGCAGTGTGGACCCCAAAAGCACAAGACTTTTCCAGTTGGATCCAGGCAGTGGAGCCCTCACAACAGCAGAAGGCTTCAGTTCCCAGCCCATGCCTCAGCACACCCTCACAGTGATGGTGAGTCCTAACCAAGCCCTGCTGAGTCCACCAGCTTGGCCAGGGTATATGGGTCACTGGAGAAATTAAAAGTGGTTCTAGTCTTTGAGGGAGGATTTGTCTGGAACAATGAGGAAGAGGAAAGCAGCGTGTTAACCTTTACTATATGGCTAAATGTATTTAACACCCTGCATTCCTCTAACCACCTTCTTTGGAGAGCCGCTGTAATCTTATAAAAGAAAACACGGTGCATGATAGTTCATGTTTGGTTTCAAATTCAAGGCTGAGCTTTGGTGCTGAAACTTCCAGGCTCATTCCCAGCCAAGGGGTTGGTACCACAGCAAAACACCCCCCTCTGTAAGAGTGCTGATGAGTTACTTGGAAAATGGTGCAGGCAAGACTGGCTTGTCCCTGAGTGTGACTGTTCCTGCTCTCTCTCTGCCATTCAGGTACGGGACCAGGAGGTCCCCATCAAGCGGAACTTTGTCCGAGTCATTGTCCACGTGGACAGCTGCAACCTCCACCCTCCCCAGTTCAGCAGCATCCATTACGAAGCAGAAGTGCTGGACTCAGCAGTGGTGGGCACAGAGGTCATACAAGTCAGAGCCCTTGATCAGGACCAGGGAGCTAACGCTGAAATCCACTACTCCCTTCAGGCAGGTGAGAGCCATGCAGCAAGACACTTTGGGTTATGATCATACCTGCATTTTCATGCTCTAACTGGTGGCCAGTTGACCAGCTTTCTCTAGCTGTTGCAAAGAACAGCAAATGGCTGCACAGTTCTGAAATGGGATTTTCTGCTACCTAGGAAAAAATCTAGAGCAAGTAGGTAATTTCCATCTTTTCTTAAGAAGACAGCTTAATGTTGAGTCACTGGTCTAAGAAAAAATGTGACTGGATGAGTTAGAACAACCTAAAATCTGCTCCTCTTTGTCCATGGGAACTATTCAGTTGTTAGACAAAAGTACTCCCCAATTCCCACAGCAGTCATCATCATTCTACTATTTCTACCAAGAAACACATCCTCAAGGAATGGTGAGAACCCTCTCAGCATTGTCTGGTGGTGGTTTTGAGTCATTCGTGCTCAGTGGGCAAATACTTTATCATTCACTATAGAGGTTAAAACTTAAGTATTTATGTCTGTGCCACACGGCTTATTTAGCCTGTAAATTCTTTGCAGGAGACAAGCCATCCTTTGCTCCATCTTTCTCACTGCAATTTAGATCAAGGACTGAGGAATTTAATTGCTCCTGAAGTATTGGTAATTACAAGCATGACAGGGCTTGAAGGAACTAGTACTGTCTGTGCTACCATGTTCTGCACACGAGGCAAAAGCTTCAAGCACATGCTCTGCCACCACTAAATATGCTTAAATTAGAAGGGTGTTTATCTCCAATTTACATTTTGATTGATTCAAATGTTAGCTCACAGATCTCAATGGGTTCATTGTTCTTTTAATTGAAATTATTTAGAAATGAATCAATTTCTCACAGTAAAAGAAACAGATGTTAATCAGGTCTGAAATCAGGAGAATCTATGAAAAAGAGGTTCAGAAAACCAAGACCAATAAGGTGTCTGTGTTCTTCACTCTGTAATTTCTCTTCTTGCAGGTAATGGGGAAGGCTTCTTTAGCATCGACCCATATTCCGGAATTATTACACTTGCCCAGAAACTGGACCCATCCAGGCAGGAGCGATTTACTCTTATTGTAAAGGCAGAAGATCAGGGATTTCCTCAGCTTAAAGATTCTGCTACAGTGCACGTCCACATTAGACCCTCGGATCGAACCCCTCCAAAATTTCCAGAGGCCGAATACATCACAGAGATCAGTGAATCCACTGCTATTGGCTCTCCTCTGATCCAGGTTTCAGCCACAAGCTTGTCACCAGTCAGCTATGAAATAAAAGATGGAAATGGAGATGGAGTGTTCTCCATGAACTATCAGTCAGGCCTGATTTCCACTCAGAAGAGCTTAGATTTTGAGCAGGTGTCTTTTTACCAGTTAAGAGTCCGTGGCACCAACATGGCTGGAGCATTTATGGATGCAGTGGTGCTCATCTATGTCATAGATGAGAATGACAATGTGCCTGTCTTCGTTAAGCCTTCCTTCATTGGCTGGATCATGGAGAATGCCCCATCACAAAGCATGGTTCTGGACGAAAGCAATGCTCCCCTTGTGACCTATGCAACAGATGCTGATCAAGACTCCAATGCTCTGCTGGTCTATGAGATTTTGGAACCAGAGGCACTGAAATATTTCTCAGTGGATCCCAGCACAGGGACACTGACCAGTCGTGCTGATATAGACTATGAGCTCACCCCAGTTTTCCACTTCAGTGTCCATGTGCACGACAGTGGAAGTCCCAGCTTGTTTGCATCCAAGCCTGCCAAGGTCACAATCCACGTTAAAGATGTCAATGATTCGCCTCCAGTCTTTCTCAAAGATACTTATGAGATTTCTGTCTTGCTTCCTGCCCACCCAGGGATGGAGCTGTTGTCAGTGCAGGCAAAAGATGCTGATTCGGAGGTGACCTACAGCATCGTGGAAGGGAACCTTGATAATGCTTTCCATATCCATCCTCTCACAGGTCTCATCTCCATTCTTAACACTACTGGCCTGAGAAGCTACCGAGAGCTCACAGTCAGAGCTGGTGATGGCTTATACAAGAGCACTGCTCTGGTTAAGCTAAATTTAACTCGGGCACAAGGTACCAGCTTGAAATTTGATCAAGACATATATACAGCAACTGTGATGGAGAACTCTACAGATGAGAAGACTCTAACCATTCTTGGGGTCAAAGGGTATCAGCTGAATGAACCCCTTTCCTATTCACTTTTGAATGAAAAGGAAAGGTTCAAAATGATCCAAGCCTCTGGAGTTCTTCAGACCAAGGGTGTGAAATTTGACCGTGAAATGCAAGACATGCACGAGGTGGCCGTGGAAGTGAAGGACAACAGGAAGCCACCAAGAGTGTCCCAAGCCACAGTCAGGGTTTATGTGGAGGATGTCAATGACAATCCCCCACAGTTTGAGAATGTGCCATATTACACCTCGGTGCAGGATGGCACAGAGCCTGGGGATGTCCTTTTTCAGGTGTCAGCAACAGACAAAGACATAGGGGATAACGGAGCTGTTACCTACTCATTTGCAGAGGACTACAAATACTTCTGGATTGACCCTTACCTAGGAGACATCTCCCTTAAGAGGCCTCTTGATTATCAGGCTTTAAATAAATACAACCTCCGGGTCATTGCTAAGGACAAAGGAGAGCCTCCCCTGCACGCTGAAGAGGAGGTTGTGATCAGTGTGAGGAACAGATCCAATCCCCTGTTCCAAAGTTTGTACTACCGAGTGAAGGTGCCAGAAAACATCCCCCCATACACATCTATCCTCCACATGCAGGCCCGCAGCCCTGAGGGCTTGCGCCTCATCTACAACATTGTGGAAGAAGATTCCCTGAAGCTCTTCAACACTGACTTCAAAACTGGTGTCCTCACTGTCACAGGGCAGCTGGACTATGAGCTAGAGACAAAACACACATTCACTGTTAGAGCCACAGACACAGCACTTGGATCCTTCTCGGAAGCCAGAGTTGAGGTGGAGGTAGAGGACATTAATGACAACCCTCCCATATTTTCTCAGATTGTTTACACAGCGTCTGTCTCAGAGAGTTTGCCACCACAGACCCCTGTTGTCCAGCTCTTTGCCTCTGATAAGGATTCAGGCAGAAACAAGGTGGTCTCCTATCAGATCATGGATGATGGTTCAGATGCTGCCAAGTTCTTTAATATTGATGCCAGCACAGGGCAAATAACAACAGCTCAAGCGCTTGATTATGAAACAAATCAACAGTTCCGCTTGAAAGTCAGAGCTGCAGATCATGGGGTGCCTCCCCTCAGCAGTGATGCCCTGGTAGTCGTAGATGTGACAGACATCAATGACAACCCCCCTGAGTTCAGCCAGCTTCAGTATGAAGCCAAGGTCAGTGAGATGGCTACGTGTGGGCACATTGTGATCAAAGTGCAGGCCCTGGACCCCGACAGCGGAGACACCACCCGGCTGGAATACGTGATCCTCTCGGGTAATGACAACAGGCATTTTGCCATCAACAGCACTTCTGGGATAATATCCATGTTCAACCGCTGCAAAAAGGACTTGGAGCCATCTTACAATCTCAGAGTTTCTGCTTCAGATGGAGTTTTCAAGAGCACTGTGCCTGTTTATATCAACACCACAAATGCCAACAAGTACAGCCCCTCTTTTCAGCAGAACGTGTACGAGGCAGAGCTGGCAGAAAATGCTGAGATAGGAACCAAAGTGATTGAGCTGCTGGCCATTGACCCAGATGGTGGCCCATATGGCACCATAGACTACACCATCATCAATAAACTCGCCCATGAGAAGTTCTCCATAGACAATAAAGGCTGTATTGCCACACTGCAAAAGCTGGACAGGGAGAATTCTACAGAGAGAGTCATTGCCATTAAAGTCATGGCCAAGGATGGGGGTGGGAAGGTGGCCTTCTGCACTGTCAAAATAATCCTTACAGATGAGAATGACAACCCACCTCTGTTCAAAGCCTCTGAATACACACTGTCCATCCAGTCCAATGTTAGCAAAGGCTCCCCTGTCATCCAGGTGCTGGCTTATGATGCCGATGAAGGTGCAAATGCAGATGTCATTTACTCTGTTGACTCTGTGGAAGACGTGGCAGAAGACCTTGTGGAGATCAACGCTGCCACTGGGGTTGTTAAGGTCAAGGAGAGCCTTATTGGTTTAGAAAACAGAGCCTTTAACTTCAAGGTGAAAGCTGAAGATGGCAGACCCCCTCACTGGAACTCCCTTGTTCCAGTGAACCTCCAGATTGTCCCCAGGGAGGTGACGTTGCCAAGGTTTTCTGAGCCCCTTTATACATTCTCTGCATCTGAGGATCTTCCAGAGGGGTCAGAAATAGGGTCAGTGAAAGCTTTTGCAGAGGATCCCATTATTTACAGCCTGGTGAAGGGAACCACTACAGAAAGTAACAAGGACGAGGTGTTCACACTGGACGAACAGACAGGGGCTTTGAAAATCAAAAAACCCATGGACCATGAGACCACCAAGTGGTACCAGGTTGATGTCATGGCTCAGTGCTCACATCTGGAGACTGAGCTGGTCTCTCTGGTCTCTGTGAATATCCAAGTGCAGGACGTCAATGACAACAGGCCTGTTTTCGAGGCAGATCCCTACAGAGCTTTTGTCATGGAGAACATGCCTTCAGGAACCACAGTCATTCAAGTGACAGCTAACGACCAGGACATGGGAAGTGACGGGCAGGTGACCTACAGTCTGGAAGCAGAATCTGGCAACCTGCGCGGGCTCTTCACCATCGACGGCGAGAGCGGGTGGATCACCACGCTGAAAGAGCTGGACTGTGAGGAGCAGGAGATTTATCGCTTTTACGTGGTGGCCACTGACCACGGCAGGAAGGTCCAGCTCTCCTCCCAAACCCTGGTGGAGGTGACTGTCTCTGATGAAAATGACAACGCCCCGCAGTTCACCTCAGATTTCTACAAGGGGTCGGTCATTGAGAACGCGGAGCCAGGGCAGGTCGTGGTCACCCTGAGCACCATCGACGGCGACATCTCCGAGCAGAACCGCCGCGTCACCTGCTACATCACCGGTGAGTCTGCCCTGGCTTTGAACCTCCAGTGGGCAACAAGAGAGTGTCATCTCAACATGAGGGTTTGATACCTTGTCTTACAGATTGTTAGTACAGAAATAGTGTCACTCTGACAGTCCTGTCAGAGGAGATGAAGGCCGAGCTCTGTCATGAGCTGGGCTCTTCAGTTAAATGAATCTGGGGATTACAAAACCCCTTGGTAACTAACTGCAGTGGGTGGAATGATCATTAAAATAAATATCTCACCACTGAACCATCCTATTTCTCTGGGAATAAATAAGTAAATAAGATACATAGAAGTAATTACACTGCACTGTAGAAATATTTATTTACACTTTCTTAACAGAGGAATCATTAAGGCAGTGTAATTGTAGTATCTATTGGAAGCACAGAAGAGGCGCTACAGCAGGAAAGAAGATTTTTCTCACATAGATACTGTGATCTGTATTTAAGTTCTTTGACTCAGGTTTTTCTCCTGTCAGCAGTGCAGTCGGTTTACACATCACACATATACCTGTAGCCTGTCTGTCTTTTTAAATAACTATATATAACTTTTTGGTATTAAATGTGTTTCCTACAAAACCACTTGGAGTTTGGCTTTGTAACAAGGCTGCAGTTAGTATCTCTGCACTGGGGGAAATTAAAGACTGTCATGTCAATCTTAGTAAAGGTTTTGGCTAACAAGAAATACTAAAAATTACTCTTGTATCCCTGAAACTTCACATGTGCCAACTAAAATTAACCACTGCTGTAAAATAACAAAAAAGTTACACTGGAATGTTTGTTGTGCATCTGCACAAGTAGAAGCTTGATTTTATGGTATTTTTTGACCCTAAAGGGTCTTTCTAAGACCTGGAGCAGATACTTCAAATTAAAATGTTTGTTCAGGCTCAAACGAGGACCCTTCAGGGTCAAAACATTAGGCCAGATCATGCTGCAGCCTGTTATCTATTATTGTAACCATCCAAAACAGGGGAGGAATGCTGGTACTTTCATTTGGTTTATGGCATGCTTAGGTATTTGCAAGCCTTTGGGAGGAAAGATTTAATCCATTATTTATTCAAATTTCTGCCATCTTAAAGGTAGCAATAACTTCCAAGTACTTTAAACCGGAGAGGATGCACACTTGTGTCAGGGGTGAACACCTTGTGTTTTCTGCTCTGCAGAGAGCAAGTGCAGGTCAGACTCTATAAATAAACATGGAAATGCAGCAAAAGAGAGGATTAGGTGAACACAGAGCCCAGTTTCCCCTTGTCCACATTGATTTCAAACATACAGAAAATAAATCTGGGCACAGGCTGGTGTTTCTCAGCATCAGAAAAACAGATAGTAGAGTTGTCATTGTGCCTCCAGCTCCACAGCCTCATCACTGCAGCACAAATGAAAGCAAAAAGGGAGTGAATTTAATTTATCCCACTGTGTGAGACCCTTCAGAGCCCAACACAAACAGATTCCACAGCCAGCTCTCTTCACTGACTCCCATTGCCTGACGTTTCCTCCTGGGTCAGCAGAGGACACCAGCTCCTTCACAGGAGAGAGGGGTTCTCCAGTGGCAGCATCCAGCCCATTTAAAATCCAACATGTGTTACAACAGTAGCATGAATCTGGTGAACCAGAGAGCCTGCCTAGTCTGGATTAACCTGTCTCTCATTATTTGGCTCTTACAGAAACAAAAATTAGCCCTAGAAAACAAAGCCATACGTTAAATACCCCTATAGGTTAAGAGGAAATACAACTATACATGGTACCATAACAGTAAGATCCAAACCATGTCTGCAGGGTATTCACAGCTCTCAGATCCCTTTAGGAACATACACCAAGAAAAACTGACAGGCTTTGGGAAGGTGAGACACTGTGGTTTTGAGGCACTGAATATGCACATCTGCAGAACATTGCTGACTTTTCTGCAATCAGTTGTTTCCTTCTCCCACTGTAATGTGCAGACAGGGAATAACTGTAACATGCAGGGAATTTCCCAGCTGTGCAGTGAGGTTGACCAAAAGCTCCTCACCCGCTGGATGCACCACCAGTGCCCTCTCTGCATCACCAGCGTGAGTCAGAGAGTCGTGGAATCATTTAGGTTGGAAAAGACCTGTAGGAGCATCCAGGTCCTTCAGGTCTCCTAGGGAACCATCAGTGGACACAGCTGTATTCCCCTTCCCTGTCACTTCTGATTTTCAGCACTTAGTAAATGCCTTTTTTTTTACTTGCTTCCTGCCCCCTTCTAGAAGGAGACGTACTGGGACAGTTCACAGTTGACCAAATTGAGGGCGAATGGACAATTTCTTCCAAGAAGCCCCTGGACAGAGAAGATACAGAGAAATATCTCCTCAAGGTTATGGCCTCTGATGGGAAATTTCAGGCTACCACTGAAGTGGAAATTTTTGTACTGGATATCAATGACAACAGCCCTGAGTGTGGCCAGGTAAGACGTCTGCTGTGGGATATCAGGGCCATAAAGGGAGATCCTGGGAGGGAAAGAACACAATAGCAAAGAAGAAAGAACAGGCAGAGCATGTTAAAGGGTTTGGCTTGTCATAATTCTTCTCACACGATCCTGTTGCTTTGATTATGCTTAACAATTTTAATTAAGCTGCATGTCAAGCAAGAATATTAAATCTAGCCTCCAAGCATGTTTGCCAGCAGCAAGTGAGAGCCTAAGCATTATGAAGAGCAGTTTTTGGAGATAAACAATGCCAGGAAGCCTCCTGGGAAGAGGCATGTAAATTAGTGAGTTTTATATCCTGCTAAGCTGGGAGATTCCCATCAGGAGGTTTTGTTGCTGTAGAAAGTTGATCGCTGGTGTGGACGTCACCCGTGGTGAGAACGAACAGAGGTGGTTACTTCCCAAAGGAGATTCAAAGCCGTGTGTGAAATGAGCTCACTGGTCCCAGTCCACACCCCAGCAGCCAAGGATGGCAGGCACATTGTGTTCCCCTGTAAACCACAGGGTTAATCCTTCTCTGGGAAGCTCCTGTGGGTCTGTCCCCCCCCCCATATGGGATGGAGGTATTTTGGAGATGGCTCAGATGCCAATGATTTCTTCTGTCCTGTGGCCAGATACTCTACACTGGGAGAGTCTCTGAAGATGCTGGGCCAGGTCTTTTCATTTTGAAAATATCAGCGACGGACCCCGACGTGGGCAGCAACGCCCAGATAACCTACAGCCTGCACGGCCCCGGCGCCGAGGAGTTCCGCCTGGGCCCCCACACAGGTGAGAGCAGGGCAGTGGGATGCTTTCATCCTCTTCCTCACTTCCCCCCTGAGAAATGCAAGCTCCCAGCATGGCTCAGTGCTTATCCCCTCCTGAGCAAACACAAGGAGCTGTTCATTCCAGCTGTCCCAAGCTGGGAAGGAATGGCCACAGCTTAGAGGAGAGTGAGCTCCGCGTCATCCTGCTCGCTTTCTTTGCAAGTGTTGGTAAAATGAAGGACAGACACTACTGCTAACAGCCAGGGCTCAAGGAGGAGAGAGCAGCAAGTGTTTGGCTTGAGCCAAAGACACAAATTCTAAATTCCAAAACACCTCTTAGCGGGTCTTGGGCAGTGTATTTACCCAAACAGACTTGATGATCATTCAGGAGATCACTTGGAGTTCCTTACATTGCAGAAAGCTCAGTGCAGTGGGGTTTAGGAGTACAATTTATTTATGAACAGTTTTATCCCATGATGGCATCCCTTGGATGAAGTTCAGCCAAACTTGCAGGACTCCCCATGCAAAGCCTTGCCAGGGCCCTGGCTGGCAGTGATCCGAGGATAGCCCTGAGCATTGTGGCGTGGACACATCACCACTATTAGCTCAATTATTGTCTCCCACGGTTCGTCCAGGAAAACAGCTGAACCTCTCTGAGGTCTTGTAGGCTGTGGCTGTGATTGCAGGAGACATGACCACCTCCTGTTCTTTCCCACAGGGGAGCTGACCACATCTGCACCCCTGGACCGTGAGCAGAAGCCCACGTACCACCTTGTAGCCAAAGCCACTGATGGTGGGGGCCGTTCCTGCCAGGCTGATGTGACGCTGATCATTGAGGACACCAATGACAACGCACCAAGGTTCTTCCCCAGCCACTGCGCCGTGGCTGTCTTTGATAACACCACAACAAAGACACCCATCGCCGTGGTTGCTGCCAGGGACCTTGATGAAGGTGAGTCAGAATGGGATTTATGTGTTAGTAGAGTTCATCTTTCATTCTGAATAGAAGCCTTTGAAACCTAGGGAAGTGCTACAGCAATGGGCTGAGATGATTGAATCTTGGCGAAGATGTGCCTGGATCTCATCACTGACATGTTCTTGACTACTGGGCTGGCATCAGCGCTTTTGTGACCCTGTTGGGAGCTCAGTATCTGTAGAAACACGCAGACCTTCTTTGAGAACGTGCTCAGTAACTGTAGCTGTGATGCAGAGCACAAACTGTGGCACAGGAATCCAAACTGGACAGAAACTTTATCAAAGGTGTGGACTGAGAATGAGTGTAATAAGGAAAAATTGAGTTTTAGATCTGGGTAGGAGTAGATACTATGGATGAAGAGGTCCTTCTGAAGACACCAAGATTCTCAGAAATATGGGTAAGTCTCCTAAGAAGGGAACTTGTATTAAACCTCTCCAGCAGAAACTGAATTTAGGATGACAGAGAAGCAAGATCATATTATCTTCTTTGGAAGAGATAGGAAGGAAAATTACGTTTGAAGACAATATAATTAAAAATGGGAAACACCAGTAAATGCAATCAAGTGACACTGGTGGGTAATGGTGAGGGGGTGGCTAGATGTCTGAACCTGCAGATGGGCAGGGGCTCACTTGATGTTCATATGGTATTCATACAACCTCCATTTTTCCTGGGACTGAAGGCCATTAAGTTCATAGAGTCCTAATGCATTATAAATAAATATATCCAACAGCATCCCTACCCATGAATTACTGCAGCCTGTCCCTTACCCTTCCAGGTCTCAATGCTGAGGTGGTCTATTCTCTCTCTGACTCTGCCAACGGACACTTTTCCATCGAGGAAACCACGGGGGTGATCCGCCTGGAGAAGCCCCTGAAGGATTCCCAGCACTCAGCGTTTGAGCTGACAGTCTGTGCCACTGACCGGGGCACCCCGGAGCCCCTCTCTTCTCTGGGCACTGTCACTGTCTCTGTTGTGGATCTCAACGAATACCTGCCTGTCTTCCTGGCCCCTGAATACGTGGCCATGGTGAAAGAAGATGTGGCTGTGGGTACCGAGGTCCTCAACTTGTCAGCCCTGACAAGGGACAATGCAGAAAACAGAGAGATCAAGTATGAAATTGTGAACGGCAACGACCATGGGAAATTTCAGCTCAACTCAAACACAGGTAAAATGATCTTGTGCCCGAGCAGGTCCAGGCTGATCCAACATCAAAGGCTGTCTTTGTGTGCATCTTCTCTGGGTCTTCTCCATTTGGCTCCCGCTTCTGCTCCCCTCTGTCTTTACCCAGCACAAGGGTAGGGAATAGTCTTCTTTTCTACTTCAGATTTTGCCATCCAAGTCACTTTAAGGAGTGATCTAAATCTTACTGAAATTAATGGAAAGATGCCTTCTATGTGTCTGAGACCTAAGACAGGTCCATATGAATGAGGGATACACAGAGAACAGGAGGAGGAAATTTTCCCACTTCAAAATGCAGGAGAAAGTGGTTTCATTTAAAAGGTCTTTCCATCAAGGTTCCATGAGGAACATGCAGCCCAGGCTAACAGACAGCTTTATTGAGTAGCACTCAATGAACATGGATAATAGCACCCAAACCGTGGGCAGGTGTTGAGCCAGGATTACCAGCCAAATAAAGCCCTGTTCTGTTTGCACAGCCATGTGATAAGAGCTGTTATCAGAAGGCAGTGTTAACTCCCTGGAACGAGCCTTGGGTGTCTCAGCAATGGCCTTCTGCCCTCGGCTGTAACACCCTCATCAATGGCACCTCAGCCTCTCTGGGCACAAGGCTCTTGCTGATTATTCCACATCAAGGTGGTCAAAGTTAAATCAACCACACCATTTCAGCTGGCAGTTTGTCAGTTCCCTTGGCCTATTTGCAATGTTCCAAGAAATCTCACGTGCCTTTCATTCAAAGTATTTTCTGTCCTTTCCTCCCCATGCAGGTGCCTTGTACATCAATGGGAGCCTGGACTTTGAAGCAAGCCACGAGTATTACCTGTCCATTGAGGGCACAAGGAAGGGCTCAGCCTCTCTCAGCGATGTGACCATGGTGGTGATCAACATAACTGACATTAACGACCACGCACCAGAGTTCATCCAAGATCCCTACTTCACTGACATCAGGGAGGATGCTGCCGTTGGAGAAATCATCCTCACGGTATGATCACAAACCAGACAAGCTCTCTTTACCTGCTCTTCATTTGTGCTGTGCAATATTCACTGCTCTTGTGCACTTTACTCTTCCTTGGACACAGTGACCTCAGCGGGCTTGTGACCTAGGACATCTAAAATTAAAGCATGACTTTAACAAAGGATGATTGGCAGAATTCCTGAGACTCCACAGACATGGAGAACACTTGGCCTTATAAGACACCTTTAAGTGAAAAGTAAGGGTGGACTCAGGAGCTTTGAGAACATCCCAAGGAAACAAAAATGCCTGAAAAAGGACAATGCCCTTGTGACCTGGGGAATGCAGAGGCTTCTCTGGGCAGAATAGCAGAAACAAAGGTGATGAGGAGTTCCCTGTCCAGCCTGTTACCATCACAGGGGTGGTAAAGTCAGGAAAGGGACTAGGAGAAAGCTGAGAAAACTGTTGTCTTGAAAAAACTATTGCATTTCCCTTATTTGAATCCCCTTCCTTTCCCTCTCCTCATTTGAGGCAAGCTCAGATCAATACCTTAAATGACAAAGTGGTGCTATTTCTCCATGGCATGTCCTTCTAGGCCCAAGAGTCCTAGCAGGGTTGGTTTTTTTTCCTCCGAACAGGTTTCAGCTGATGACTTGGATGGGTCAATGAACAATCAGATCACATATTCCATCGTGGAAGGGAACCCGCTGGGACACTTTGCCATTCAACCCAAAAGTGGGCAGATCAGCATTGCCAAGCATCTGGATAGGGAAGAGGTGAGTTCAGGAAAATGAGAATGGGAGGGCTGAAACAGATATGTCCCAAGAGACTGAGGGAGAGCAGCTTACTCAGCTACCTCCTGTTTTCTGATTTACTCATAATATCGTAGGTAGAAGAAAAGGCATTGATTTGTTCTCTAGACTCACAGATCCTGCAGTAAGGAAGGCTGAGATTTAGCAAGGCAGTATAGAATCACAGAATGGTTTGCATTGGAAGGGACTTTAAAGATCATCGAGTTCCAACCCCTTTCATGGGCAGGGACACCTTCCACAGCTCTGCGTTCTGCTCTGCTCCACTGGTACTTCAGACTGGCTGGGTGAGAGTCAGCCCCAAACTGGAAACCAGCATAGCTGGGTTCTGCTTCTCTGCATTTAGAGCATTAGGGAAAGCAGGTGGAAGGAGGAGAAAGGTCACCTGGACAATCTCTCATTCATGAAACAGCAGCAGCTTGTCTCAGTCTGACAGAGTTCAGAAACCTTTGAACAAGACTCTGAGGCACAGGGTGGAATTCTTGGGATGTCCTGCACAGGAACAGGAGGGTGACCCTGATGAGTCCCTTCCAGCTCAGCTTATTCTGCGATTCTACGATTCTTAAACCACTACTGACAGGTGTTTGCCCAGCTTAGTTTCATCCATCTTTGCCAAGTTCTTTCTCTTCTCCATGACTGTTGTGAGGCTGATTTAGTTTAGCAATGAGCTTTGAGTGAGATTTATGGATGGAGAGCCTTAGCCACAGGCAGAGCTTTTGAGGCCATAATGCATGGCATTTCAACAAGCTGCAGCACAGTAAAACTTCAATGTGAAAAAGCCACCATTCTGCCATTTCTCCAAGTAATCCTGCATTACAAATCCTCCAGATCCCCAGTTACTCCCTGACAGTTCGAGCCACGGACAACGGCCACCCTGCTCAGTTCAGTGATGTCCCTGTGCATGTCCACGTGTCTGATGTCAATGACAACCCTCCTCGGTTCTTCCAGCTCAACTACAGTGTGGTGGTGCAGGTAAGCCAGGGGACAGTTCATTCTCCTAATCCATTTCATGGCACTAAGGAACTCATGCCTGGGCTGCTTTTGAAGCAGAGTGGGGAGATGGTGATGAATCATGTTGCTGCCTGGCGCTCTGTGTGTTCTAGGGCAGGGGTGGGATTTGTTTCCCTGTTCCTGATCCAGCAGCTCCTGGGGCACTGTAGGTTGCCCTGGGCCGTTTCTCTTTGCTTACCTTCCTCCAAAAGCATCTTTCATCATTTCAGGAGAATGCTCCTGTGGGGACAAGTGTCCTGGAGCTGATTATGAGCGACAGAGACTCCCCAGAAAATGGACCACCATACTCGTTCCAGATCACCCAGGGCAATGATGGGAAAGCCTTTGAAGTCACCCAAAATGGTCTGCTGGTGACGTCATCTGTCCTGAACAGAAGAATGAAAGAACAGTACCTATTGCAAGTCCAGGTAGAGCCTGTCTTACTGTCCTGGTGTCTGAATTCCCCAGCCAGCTTAAGTAGCAATAAAATGCGATTAGCATGGCCCAGCTGAATGAAAACATCTCTGGCTTTGAAGAAATCCAATCCAGGCACAAATTGTGCAGCTTGGAGCCAGCTCCAGAGCTCATTTCTCCACGCAGTCTGCCCACAAGAAGCAGGGGGCCAGCTTCTGTGTTGATAAAATCAGATAATATGATCATGAAAAATACTCTGTCAGCAGTTTCCTTAGACAGATGCTTTCCCCATAATCATTCCAGTGAATTCCAATTTAAAGTGAGACCTGGATCTGGTCCTACAAGCTTTCTCTAATTATCCTTGTCATTTAAGAAGTGGTTTAAGTTCCTCTTCAAAAAGGATTGCTATTGTTGCAGAATGAATTCATTATTTTTCAATGTTATCAGTAGGGATAGTCCATGACAAACAAAAGGATAATAACATGTAAAGTACATACTTCTTCAGTAATGGCAGTTGTTGGAAAAGCTGGGTACTATTATATTACAAACCTCAACCTCTAACTGCTTAGCATTAGGGAGAAATTTATCCCATAATCTGATTATTCGCATTTTTCTGTTTGAGGTTCCTTGACTCAGTGCTAGACAGGCATTGTCAGAGGTGGGACAGGGGCTTAAAGAGCCTGGAAGGTGAAGGAATGTGTTGATGTGCGTAACTGCTTTACATCTCCGTACAGTTACGCACGGAACCACACAGACGGGCAACATCACAAAAAATTATTAACCCTCAGGAATTCAGAGCCACTCAGAGGTGCCTCAGCTGCTGCTGAATGCACAGGGAAGTGAGCATGACCCCACCTCTAGCAGAAGGCCTTGGTCAGTCTCCATGCTGGAAGGGATGCTGCCCTTTCCCTGGGGCCTTCTCCAGGCAGAGCTCCAACAGTGCTGCCCATTTTTCCCATTCCCTCTTCATTCCCAACCTGCTGCCTGAGAGCTTCCACTCATTGCTCCCTGAAAGGTGATCTCCTTTGCAAGACCTCACCAGTCAGGAGAGATGACAGTAGGTCAGCATGTGGCTATAATGGGTCTTTCTGTTTGCCTTGCCAGGTCTCCGACAGCGGCATCCCTCCCCTCTCCTCGTCTGCATTTATAAATATCCAAGTGACTGAGCAGAGCCAATACGCCCCCTCAGCCCTTCCCCTGGAAATATTCATCACCACCAACGAGGAAGCCTTCCGAGGCGGCGTTCTGGGCAAGATCCACGCCACGGACCGGGACCCCCACGACACGCTGGTGTACACTCTGGTGGCACAAGTGCCCAAGGAGGGGCTCTTCTCTGTTGGGGCTGCAGATGGGAAGATCATTGCTGGGGACAAGCTCCCCCATGGCCACTACCTTCTGAATGTGACAGTCAGCGATGGGACGTTCACGGCCACCACAAGTGTCAGTGTCCACGTGTGGTGCTTCACACAGGAGGCCTTGGACAAGGCAGTGGTGCTGCACTTCCGACACCTCTCCCCCGAGGAGTTTGTGGGGGACCACTGGCGCAACCTGCAGAGATTTCTGGGGAACATCCTTGTCACCCGGCGCCAGAACATCCACATGGCCAGCCTGCAGCCTGCAGCTGCCTCGGATGGAGTGGATCTGCTCCTGGCTGTCGGAGAGCCACACGGCTCCTTGTACGAGCCGCGGGTGCTGGCCAACAAGCTCACTGGGTCAGCTGGGGAGATGGACCAGCTCGTCGGGCTGCGGATGAAGAAAGCCATCCATGTGCCCTGTCATGGGCCAGACTGTGCCCACCGTGTCTGCAGGGAGACCATCCAGCTGGATCCAGGCATGATGTCCACCTACAGCACCGCCCGGCTCAGCGTCCTCACCCCACGGCACAGCTTGGAGCAGATCTGCTCGTGCAATGGTGAGCAATCCTTCCTGGCAGTGTCTGACCCTATGAACCTGGGCATGTTGTGTTTGCCTTCAGTACATTGTACAGCACCTGAATTTTCCATGGAATTAGGTTGCCCAGTGACCAACAGCTCTGCCCACAATTTCAAAGACTCTTAGAGTCTGAAAGTTTCATACAGGCTATTTTTTAAAATTAATCTCCTGTAGCATTTAATAACAGCAACATCTGTCTCTCTCATTGGGAAAAGTCACTCATACATGGTAGGTAATGAAGATCAGTGATCAGAATTTTGGTCTGTGTTCTCACGTGTTCATCCTGGACCTGGCACAGCACAGATAAATCTGAGGAAATCCAAAGAAAGTATATTTGTTTTACTGGCTCTAGAATACTTCAAGAAATAATTGGAGGGAGCAGGGATCAGTAACACTAGGGCAGGAATGGAAGGGGATATCACAGGATAATAGACAGACTTACTAAGGATGGAGAAATTCAGGGGTGTTGTAGACCACGCTGAGGGCAGCTTGAAGGACAGAAAAAGCCAGGCTGGTATTTCAGGGTTGCTTCACAGTTGGGTGCATGGAATACTGGGAGCTCCCAGTGTGACTGTCAGAGATGCAGTGCAGGGATCCATGGGTGGGACTGCTCCAGGACAGTTGTGGCATCAGGCTGGGAAAAGAGGCAAGGCTTGTACAGTCCGTAGGCTCAAAGTGCCACAAAGATGAGACCTTGCTTTCATTCTCCTTGCAGGAACAGCTGTGAGGTTTGGGGGCCACAGCTACATCTGGTACCAGCACTCCCAGGTCGGCTCCTGGCACATGCACTTTCGCCTCAAGACCCACCAGCACCACGCAGTCGTGTTCTACTCCAACGGGACTGACCACGCCACTCTGGAGGTGTGCATGGCAGTGCAGGGGAGCTACAAAACATTACTCTCTCAGGGAAGGGAATCACAGAAAGAATATGCAAAAATATGTACCCTTAGTAATTCATGTAGCTGAAATATAAGGCTTGGGAGGGCCAAGTGAGAGCCAAGCACAGGCTGGCAATTGCTGCAACCACAACTGTGAATCGTTCTCCACACTCCACACCTGTGAATGCACGTGTTGGTCTCTGGTGTGACTTCTGGTGAAGTCATCAGACACCCACAACAGGTGTACATCACCTTCTTCCCTAGAGCTTGCTTCTTCATTCCTCTCTTGTATCTCATCTCTCAGGACAAAGAATTTATCAGGTGCAGTTGTCCACAGACCAGTCTGCTTCTGCTTTAGCAAAGGGCAAACTTCCTTCCATACCTCAAATTAAAGCTCCTTTACAATAATGGACAGAAAAAACAGGGGTCCTAAATTATATTTTTCACACACATGCCCCTCTTTTCAACCACTTTCTTCAGATGGTTTCACTATTTTAGACACCTGCAGAGACAGGAATATTTCATTCTGATCACTCTCCTCCTTTCGATTGAACACTGAACTTAACAAAGCATTCAGAGATCATCTCCCTCTTCCACTTTAGCAGCAGAAGGAAAGCAGCAGATGACTAAAGAATAGAGGTTTTGTATGTTCCTCATCAACTGAATTCAGACTAATTGGAGACTCAGAACACAGCACATGCTTACCAGCTTACAGAGGTTTGTCCTTGAGACTGATTCCATTGAGATCTACACACTATAACCTGCCTGGAAGTGTTCATCCTGTACTGGGATTCCCCGATCCTTTCTCATCATTTCACAACCCCATCTTCTATTGTGAAACACTTTTCTTTCCACTGTTGTAAAAGACCCACACAGACAGGGAGCTGCACAGCAGCCAACCCCCACACACATGCCTTCTGCAGATACTGCAAGTTCCTGCTCCCACAGCCATCACTCCTAAAGAGCAGGATCAGAGAAATATCATCCATATGTCCTGTACCCGTCTCTGAGAGTGCCTTTATGCTGCACTCTAAAGGGCCAGTGAGGATGATTTCCCAAGAAGGGTCTCAAGCTTTCTACCTCACCTCTGGGAAGGAGAGACTCCAAATAGTTCATCAGAAGCAATCCAGCACTTTAGATGGTGTTCAGGAAGTACAAGATGGCAAGAAACTCCACTGATCCAGACCAATACAGGGAGTCAAGGGAGAAAAGGCTCATTATTGGTGGAGTTCAGTGAGCCCATGATCTCCTGTGCCCAAGCTTGTCTCCACAAGCTTTTTAATAGGAAATATTCATAAAGCCTCCTCCATAAAAGTGCCTGTGAATAATTTCTTTCCTGACTCACTTTATTGGCAATATCATAGGGACAAAAACATTTCTAAACCACCTGGCCTGATAAAAATGAAGGAATCCTTCAAGATTTTAAACTTTGTAGACTGCATTACTCCAGGTATGATGCAAAGCCTTGAAAGGACATTAAGTGATGGTTTGTAGATTTGGTGAAGAGGATGAGCTCTCCCAAGAGCGTGAATATTGTCGCTTTTCCAGTCAGCTTTCCTGATTTTCAGAAATAGGTTGCAGCAAGAGGATGGCAGACGAGGCAAACTGGGAAAGGCTTGGCAGCCTATCAGTTCTTGCTCCAGGGAATCGAGTTCTCAGCTGTCTCCCAGCCCCAGAAATTGATAAGCCGAATCTAGAGACCCATCTGAAGTGAAATCATGTTCCTGCAGATGAAGTGAAGTGACAAAGTTCTCTGGTGTGCTTGCCAATTGTGCAAAGGGATTTACACACGTGTTGCCCTGAGGCCCTCCCATGGCATGTGCCAGCTGCTTCTTGTTCTTCCTTCCTTCTGCAGTTGGTCTCTCCTCCCACTGGGATTTATTTATACCATGGGCTCCTCTAAGAGTTAACTCTTGTCCTGCTCTGCTTTTATCCCCTCCACAGTAGCCCCTTCATATTGTATGTGGGTTTCTCTAGAGTCAGTGTAGCCCATAATCCTTCCTCCTCTTGTAACGCCTTCCAAGAATCAACCCTCCTCTCTGTCTCTGATGTCCCCCATGGACATCAGTCCTGCCTGGGATGAATTGCTTGATCTTACGTAGCAGGCTCTGCAGGTTTGCCACAAACACTTCATTCCATCTCTTTTCTCCTTCTCCAAAGGCTCTTGGCTTCTGTGAGAGAGAGGTTTTATCAACAAAGCACTGGGGAGATAAAGGTGAAAAAGGGGTTTAACCCTGGCCTCACCCCAAAACAACACAGCTAACTTTTCCTTTCTCTGTTCTCTATGACTTTAAAGATTAATCTTGGGCCACAAGTAGGAATTTCTGATGTCCCAGGTTAATGCAGAAGTCGTTGGTGTGGTTCTCTTTTATGCAGCCTTGTCTCTCTCCAGTCTGGTAGAGATCAAGGATTGGATTGCAGCACATATCAGTAGCTTTGGCCTGGCTTTGCAGCATGGGTACAACAGTAATTTCTTTCTCTGCCTCCCAAGTCTTCCTTTTTCCTCCAGAGAAAGCTGCCAGTGCTTCTCCTCAACATTCTTTCAGCACCCTCACCCCTGCCAAAGGGACAACTGCTCCAGCACCTTCCCCACCACTAATGAGACAGTGAGAACAGAACAAAAGCCACGTGGCCCAGAACAAGAGTCCATCTGTGACTGGTGATGCACTTATGGATAGTCTGAATGCCAGGGCTCTGATCAGCCTCGGGAATGTGGGAGAAAGGACAAGCAGCTGCAGCAGTAGCAGTATGATCCCGTGGCTCTGCTCTGTGTTACATGGAAGGATGAGCTGCCCTCCTTGCATGCTGGTCAAAGGCTGCTGGGAAGGACCACAGGTGAAATTATGTCAGAGAGATGAAGGTGTTTTACAAAATAAAGGGGTTGCAGCTGCTTAAACAGGTTTTAATTGATCCAAGTGTAAGCTAATACTGGTGAAAGGGGCTGCATTTGCCTAGCTGGTACTTCTTGGAATCAGGAGGTTAGGAGCCATCTCAATTGTCAGCGTGAAGGCAGGGAGAGAGGGGAACAAGCAGCAGGAGAAAAGCTGAAACCCTTCATAAACAGCAGCCACTCGTGTCACAGCTACCTGTGACTTCTGTGTTTTACAGATGGTTAATGGAGTGCCTCAGCTTGGCTACAGCTGCCGGGGGAGCTCTGCTGGGAACCTCTCCTCCTCGCGGTTTGTGAGCGACGGCGAGTGGCACTCGGTGTTCCTGGAGGTGAAGAACACTTCTGTCCGCCTGCTCATTGATGGCCTGGGAAACGCCTCTCTCCAGCTGCCAGGCACCTGTACTATCTCCCAGGGCAGACGAGATCTGATTTTTGGGGGCCTCCGTCAGTCGCCGCAGTCCCAGAGAGTCACACGGGGGTTCAGGGGCTGCCTGGACGTGGTTGCAATCAATGGCAGAGAAGTGGTTCTCCTTCCCGGGAAAGGGCAGTCAAAGGAAGTCTTGGAGGAGGTGGGGATAAGGCAGTGCTGCTCTCCCACTGGTGCCTGCAGCAGCAGCCCTTGCCTCAACAACGGGATGTGCTCCGAAACTCATGGAGGAGGTAAGTGAATATCCCATGCACAGCTATAGGAGAGCAGTAAGCAGTGAGAGGGGGGAAAGATGCAGCAACTTTATTCATCCCTGTGGAGGGGCTATTCCAGGGGGGAAGCAGAGATCCTCTATCCCAGGGGACCTCAAGTGACTCAGTGCAGCAGCAGCTGCAGGGTATGAGATCATCATCCTGGTTCTCACCAGTGGACCATGGGCCCAGAGGGCAGGAAGGTGTTCCTAAGGAGTGTGCATGACATAGGAGAGCAGTGTTGCCAAAAACTCGAATGCAAATAGACATTCCACCCACCCCTCTTCATCCTTTTTGGTTATGGAGCTGTTAACAAGGCTGGAATCAGGCAAGATGGGATCATGCAGTGATGGTATCTGGGCAGAAACAAGCCGAGATCTTGGTCTCTTCCCACTGCAGAGAGCGACTCCCCAGGGCTATGCAAAGGGATATGGGAAAACCGAAAGCCCAAATCCAGGAGTCCCAGGCTAACATGGGGTGCACACACCCAAAAGAGGTTTGATACAGGCTCTGCCCTAGGCAGTGTCCCTGCTAACCCATTCCTGCCATCAGAGGGGCTCCTTGCGGTGAGCTGTGTCACAGGGACAGGGGGCAGAGGAGAGGAGCTGCTCCCAGGGATGTCCAGCCGTGTGTCACTGCCCTGCACCTCGCTGTAGCTGCCAGCCCAGCAGGGCTGCACCCCGTAACACCCAGTCTATGAGATGGGCACTGCCTGTGCCTCGGCCCCTCCGAGGGGCAGTGGGATGCTTCCCACGCTGCTGTGTGGGGCAGAAGCTGCTCCTGCAGCTCTGTGCTCTTTGGGGCCCTTGCCAAAGCATACCCTGCCCGGCGAGCAAGTGAGGACAGAGGAGGCACCACCTTCGCCTGCCCTGCCCGCTGCCTCTGGGAACAAGATTCCCAGCCCTGTCGACTCAGCAGCTGCCTGGTTCAGGTGAACTTGTTTGACACCAGATGTAAACGTACAGAACAGTTAGTCTGGCTGGCACTCTCACCTCAGCCTTCAGACCCTCTGCACAGCAAACCTCTCTGGCTGGGCTGGAAGGGGCTCAAAGCCCACAAGGGGAAAACACATCTCTGCTCCAAGTCAAGGCATCCCCTGCTTTCATTGCAGGGAGAATACAGTGGGAGTGGGAGGGTGAAAAATCACTCCCTCAGTAATAATGTAATGGTTGTCCAGTGACTTTCCCACAGTTTCCTTCCAGGATGAGCAATTTCTCCTGCAAATGGCCTAACTGACCAGCAAAGAGCCTGTGGGACATGGCCCCAGGCAGGACACTGCTACAGGGAAGGGATTGCTCAAGGGATGTTTATTTGTGAGGTTGTCCTGGTTGCTCAGCTTCCCTGAGAGCCGTGGGCTGTCCTGGGGACCCCGGGCAGGCAGCAGGAGCTCATGCAAAGCTGTGCCCAGGGATCTGGGGCGTGGGATTGCAGCACAGGCAGGGACTCGCCTGGGGAACCACGTGGCCGTGTGAGAACACAGCTGTGGGGAGAGGCCAGCCCAGCACCAACCCAACCACAGCGCTCAGGACCACAAACACAGGCGAGCCCCACATCCAGGACATGTGTTTGGGCACACACAGCCCTGTGGGCAATGTCCAGCACCTGCTGCACCAGTGTCAGCACGTCCTTCGGGTACAGCCACTGACACACATGTGGGAACAGGCCCACGGTTGTTTGCCCCATGCTCTGAAGCAGGGTTGTTCAGCTTGTGGATGAGTAGCAAAGACTTTCCAAGTGTGCTGCAAGGTGGAAACTGAATTTCCCCGCACGGCAGCACCAGCCAGGTGACGAGCAGGAGCTCAGCACAGCCAGGGACATTCCCATGCTTAGGGCTATGCTGAACAGCAGCCAAAAGCACAAACAGCAGGAGCCCCCTCCGAGTCCCTGGCAGTGCTGGGTTTCTCTCTTGTCTGTGAGCAGACACCTCCTGTAAGCAGGAGAAACTCGGCATGTTGAGACAGGCACTTCATACCACGAGAACTCGCAGGACCAAAGACTCCTGAGAACAACAAATTACAGGGGATTGCACTTAACAGAGTCAGAAACTGTGAATCAGCCAGCCAAGTTCCCCTTCCTTTATCCCAGATTTGTCCCTCAGCTTCTCCATGCAATAAAGCTGTGCCCTGACTGCATCTCTGATTTGCGTCAGGAGAGGACAGGCTTGACTTGTTGCTCAAACAGCTCCCTAGTGCCACTGCGTTGCCCCAGAGTGGCCACCCAGCCTCCAGCAACCACACCAGGTCCTGTAATGCACCCACCAAGCCTCCAGGGATGGTCTGGGTGCCCCACAGCACCTGCAGCAGCAGCAAATCCCTGTGCTTCCGTAGCTGTGCGAGCCCTCTGTGGGGCCATCAGCACCAGGCACTGCTCCTCCCTGTTCCTGCCTGTTTTTCCACATGGATATGTTCACTCTCACCTTCTCCAGGTTACACCTGCATCTGCCCCGGGCTGTTCTCTGGTGAGCACTGTGAGCTTGGGGACAGTCCCTGCGAGTCCAAGCCCTGCCTGCACGGCGGAACCTGCACCCTCTCGGCCACCGGCTACTCCTGCCACTGCCCTGACTGGTACCTGGGCGAGAGGTGAGGCCTGGGGGGGCTTGGGGACAGGTGACATCCCACGATGGGCTGGAAACATGAGCATTGCACACTTCTGGAGCTCACCAGATCCACACACTCTGGGATTAATTGCAAACTGCAGCTGGGAGGTGTCCGAGGGCAGAGCTGAGCAGAACGGGGCACAAATAACTCTGCCATCGTGTGGCCATTGCCCTCTGTGCCTGTCTGCTCTGAGCAGAATGGAAAACAGAAAAATCTCCACTGCTTTGGTGCCTGCAGGTGCTGTGGGGCTGTTCAAAGCCTCTCATTGCTGGGGGAGAGTCTCTCCCCACACACTGCTGCTCTCCATGACACGAGCTGAGTTCAGCAGTAATGGGAACACCTTGGCTGTGATGGGGGCCTGGGTTCTCTGAGGCTGGGGGAACCTGTCTGGCAGAGCTGTGAGGTGCCCCCTGCTTCAGTACCCTGAACACCCATCCTGCAGGGTGATAAGGGACGGTTTCTATCCAGGACTAACTCTACAGAGCTCATGCAAAAAAAAATCTGTCCCAGCTCACAGCTGTGATTCATCCAATTCATCCAATTCAAATCTCAGCTCAAGACAGTGGGCATTAAAACCCCAGGCCAGCAGGCCCTCCAGGACCCCCCTGTTCCTCCAGCCCAGGCTGGTCAGAGATCCCCAGCACAGGCTCAAGCAGCATCACACACAGCTCATCTTCTGCCTTGCCCGTTTAGCCAGGATGGGCACTGGTGCTGTGGATCGAGGCAAAGGCAGAAATGACCCATGCAGCTCTTGGAATAAAAGCCTGTAGCTGAGCATTAGGTGGCAGTGTAATACCTGAAATCAGCCTGTGGGTGCACGTTGCACACAGCAGATCACACATCCTAAATCACTGAGTGCAACAAGAGCAGTGCAAACCTCAGAGAGCTTGTTCAGTAATAACAAAAAAAGGGAAGGAAAGCAAATTAAGCAATGTATATTCCCCCAGCATGGGGAGGTCATTGCTGTTGGAAGGAAAGGTCCCCTGTGCTGTTGGCAAACATTTAGGAGCAGGACAGAGAATCAGAAATTGCATCTCAGTTCTGCAGATGCTCCATGAAATATCAAAAGTCCTCTCCAGCAAGGATGTCCCTTCACCACCTCGCAGGGTAGTCATTCCCCAAATGTTTGCTGCAACCTGCAGAGATCCACAGACCACCCAGAGGCTCCACAGAGCTTGGAGGACATGGGAGACTTCATAAGCGGTTAATACACCTCACACTGACCCTGGGCTCCCGAATTTAACAGGATGAGAGCATCTCTCTATGCAGTGTTAGCCCTAGAACTCCAAACAGTCCTTTGAGGCAGGAAGCTTCCCATTTTAATTTAGGCACATGACTGAAAACCACCCTGTAAAACATGCTGTCTTGAAAAGCATTGTTTTATACTCAAGGATGCTCTGCCAGGAGAAGCAGGTAGCAAGAATCCAGTGAGTGGAGAGCAGGCTGGGAGAGAGCATTCTTGGGTGATGTAAGCCAGAGCCCTGAGCAGGATGAGGCAGTTCTGGTGCATCCCAGACTGACAGGGGTCATCTCTATCCCTTTCCCCCCACAGGTGCGAGAAGCTGGCAGAGGAGTGCCAGGACAACCCGTGCCGCAACGCCGGGCGCTGCGTGAGCAGCCAGGGCTCCGTGCACTGCATCTGCCCGTCGGATTTCCAGGGGGACTACTGCACCCAGCCCATCATCACCCCCGCCATCGTGCCCACGCAGTGGGCGCTGGGCCCCGAGGAGATCGCCGAGATCGCGGCCGGCGTGCTGGGGGCGGCCATCCTGGCCGCGGCCTTCGTGCTGGTCCGCAAGCGCTGCCGCCACCGCGCCAAGGCGCACAAGCCGGTGGCCCGCGAGGACCCCGACCTGCTGTCCAAGAGCGAG
Source organism: Eopsaltria australis (assembly GCA_034509425.1). Lineage (NCBI taxonomy): Eukaryota > Metazoa > Chordata > Aves > Passeriformes > Petroicidae > Eopsaltria > Eopsaltria australis. Next base: position 836,699 of record JAVTVJ010000090.1, on the reverse strand, counting down.
TTCTCCAAGAGCGTGGGCGTGGGCACCCAGCCCGTGCCCCCCATCGAGCTCAACATCCTCAGCGACGCGGCGCACAACAACCTGGACCGGGCCACGCCCGAGCAGCGCAAAGCCGCCGGCACCCCTGAGTTCGTCACCTTCAACTCGGCCAACGCCCCGAAGCACCGGGGCACCATCGTGTGCAGCGTGGCCCCCAACCTGCCCCCCGCTGCACCCCCGTCCAACTCCGACAACGAGTCCTTCATCAAGTGCACCTGGGCCAGGGAGGAGATGGGTCAGTAGCCACAGCTTTTTCTTGCTCTTACGCATCCCTCTTCCCCTTGGGAAGTGGATCTGAGGTTTGCAAACACGAGGGACATACGGTGTTGGCTAAAGCAAAGCAAAGCAGGGGCAAATACTGCCCCAGCCCAGCTAAAGGGCCTTCATTGGCTCTTTCCTCCTGGTTCACCAATACATCATAGTTTTCTGCTTTAACCTGCTCGGTCTTGTGCACAATCAGCAGGGAAACTATAGCAGGTTGTGATCCTGGGTCACAAAACCCTGTAAAAGAGAGAAATTGAAAGAAAAAAATCAAGCTGCTAAAAGTCAGTGGGAGTTTTAGTGAAGACATTTGCCTCAGTGTTCCTGGGCAGAGGGATCACATTCTCAGGAAAACACCTTGAAAGGCTCTGGACAGCAAGGTTGCTCCATGCAGGAGTTCCTCACAAGAGTAACTGCAGGGAAAGAGAGAGGTCCAGGGGATCACTGGATCACTGCCCTAATCCCTTCATAAAATGAGTTTCTTGCATCCAAACAGCATGATGAAGTGTGGCTTTTGGGTGCTACACTAGTGGATATCTGTAGGCTGGTGGGGACATTGCCTCAGCACAGCCAGGGGTGGTCTCAGGTCCCTGCAATTCCAAAATCAGCAACTACACCTCCCCTATCCCTGTGTCTCCTCCCCAGTCTGCCACATCTCCTATGGGCTCAGAGCCTACAGAAGGAATTAGCAGGAGGGCAGGAGAGAGGCGACAACCACTAGAGCTGCAGCTAACACGACTCTCTTTTGTTCCAGTCTATCCAGCAGAAACGACCTACTGGCCCCCCCGGTACCTGTCCTCAGATGTCCAGGAATATTCCCACTATGAGATCATTCAAGGCCCCCCTGCCTCCTCCTCTCACCCTCCTCTCCCCCCGCCGCCCCCTCCCCCGGCAGACCCGGAGCCGGTCGCTCTCTACGGGGGCTTCCCCTTCCCTCTGGACCAGAGCAACAAGCGAGCCCCCATCCCGCCCCGCTACAGCAACCAGAACCTGGAGGACTTCCTGCCGCTGGGCCCCGTGGACATGGGAGCATCCCAGTGCCAGAACGAGTACACTGCCATCAGCTACTACCCAGCGCAGCTGGTGCAGGGCGAGGGCGTCCCGTACCAGCCCGAGCCGGGCTACAAGAGGGTCAGCATGCGCCTGAGCGTGGCCCAGCCCTCCTACGCCGACTGCGAGCTGGGCCACCAGCCCAGCATCCGAGCCCAGCCTCTGCCACCGCCCAACTACGAGGGCTCTGACATGGTGGAGAGTGACTACGGGAGCTGCGAGGAGGTGATGTTCTAACGGGGCTCGCTCGTGGGATGAGGAGAGAAGCACATCTCCACGCAGAACAGAGTGCAGGGGGCTGGCACACGCTGCTGGAGGGAGGCTTGTGTGTGCCCCCCTCAGCTCGCAGCGTCCCCCCCTGCATGGCTGGGTTGTAATTTTGGCTGGATCTTTCCCCTCGCTGCCCTCCACGGTGCTCCTGCTGCAAATGGAGGGGAAATGCTCCAGCCACTGCTGGGACACGGAGGATGCTCCTGGGATGCCAGTGACTAACCTGCCTCCTCACCAAGGGGACTGCATCCAACACCATGTAGGACAGCATGCGACCTCCTCCCAGACTTCCTGGCCACGGGGAGGATGAGGAGGAGGAGGGCAAGCACTGCAGGTATGGTAGTAGCCATGGTGGAGAAAGGTGTAAAAGGACTAGCAGTGCACAGCCTGGCAGTGCCCCACGTGGGGTAGCAGAGGCTCCCTGCTCCCAGCTCTGGCTCCAAGGGCTTGCATCAAGCCAACAGTTTGCTCGTGGAATGGATCAGCTGCTGCAAACCCTCTTCATGTCTGCTCCCTGACACTGGGAGAGAGAAGAGGGAATGCAGTTGGTCCCACCAGCACATCCCTCACTGGCTAAAAGAAGTCCAAGGGAAAAAAAAAAAAAAAAAAAGGAAAAAAAAAAAAAGAGTCCATTTCTGTAGAAAAACCAAGCAACAAGGTTTGTTACAGCAGGAACCACCCACAGACTCAAACCAGGCTGCCCAGTTGGGCTGTGCTCACATAAGCAAGGGGCACCCTGCCCCGAGGATTGTGTGCACAGCCTTGTCCCTGTGGCTGTCACAGTCCCACACTGAATGCAGCTGTACATGGTCCTGCCAACAGCAGGGACTCTGCTGTACCCCAGAAAGACTGGCCAGCACTGCCTGGAGTCTCTGAGCAGAGAGGGGCACCTGAGGCTGCTGAGCATGGGTTTGCCTGATTGTCCTTGTGCTTGGAAATGTATCGTTTCTTCGTGAGAGGTTTTCTTTGGTTGGTTGTTTGATGTAACTTTTTTTTGTTGTTGAATTTTTGGAAAGTATTAAAAGAGTTTGGATTTTTTTACTATTATGATTTTATTCAGTATCTCAGGGGTTCTCTTGTAAATAAATCGGATATCCTTGCCTAGATCCAGCCAAGGGAATAACAGCTTAGTTTGGGCATCAAAAGCTTTCAGAGATGTACCAGAACAGCAAGTTAAATATATTTTTGAGGATCCTATGAGGCCCAGAGGGATGAGGCAAACAGACCCACAGTACCCATGTCTTGCTTTGGGAAATCATGAGCCTCCTGCATCTCTTAGCTCAGTAGTAAAGGGGTTGAAAGAACCCAAATTGAAGCCCTGCTTTGATTTGCATCCCCAACAAACACCACCTATTTTACCTCTCAAAGCTGTCATGCGCTTCTACAACATTTTTTTACAGCTCTGTTCAGCAGACAGCAGTCCCTGCCTGGATTAGAACTATTTTATGTAGCTGGTTTTACTCTGCTTGGTAAATCCCTCTGAACATCATCCTAGAATAGTGCATTTCTGTACTTTGTTTTCAGAACATTTGAGGTGCCTCAGCAACAGGCACCACTTTTGCTCCTAAGGAAAACACAAATTGTTCTTCCCAGCAGCAGAAGCAGCACAAAGAACAGTGATACTTTCCTCCAGATTTTTTAACTCCCTGTGGTTGCTTTGGCCATTGGTCACAGCACAGGGCAAAGGCAGTTGAGATGATGCTCCACTAAGTGAGACCAGGGAAGGAGCAGCCTCAGCAAAGCCATTTCATGGGATGGGGACAGCCCTGCAGTGCTCAACCCTAAGAAAGGATGGCTGTGGATCCCACCATGGTGACTGTCCATAGTCAGAAACACCCTGAAGCACCAGGAGCTGCCTGTGCTCAGCCATTCCTCCTGCCCTGTCGTTCAGGTGACCTCAGATCCACACTCCCTATCAGCCTGCAAAAGCCTCCTAGTTTAAGAAAAAAATTCTGCTGGAGTTTCTAAAGATGAACTTTTTATAGCACTGATTTCCCCAAAAGCCCTGTAATGACACACTGCAATGGCATGAATTATTCAGCAGTGAGGATAAGCCGAGCTGCAGCAGTGCTGGCAGAGTCTCCCAGCGTAGGCTGACTTTTGCTCCTTTGATCTCTTGGGCGGATCAGCATCAGCTCAGCATCCCCCATCTTCTTTCACATACCAGGCTCTTTTTTTTCAGCTGCAGCCCCACTTTTGGCATAAATAGGGAGATGAGAAACCAAGGCACAGCTTTGGTGGGGTAGGGAAAAGCCCAGCCCCTACAAGCCCAGAAGCTCTGCCCACAACCTACTTGCATAAATGAGGTCAAAAGAAAAATTAAATTTTCCAAGCAGCAAAGCTGGAACACTTTTTATTTGAAACCCTCACTAGGAGGGGAAATCGTGTGTGCTGTGTGGGGGTGTGAACAGCACAGGGTGGGATCCTGGCTGCCTGCTGGGCCTCACGTCTCCTTTTGGAAGAAAAACCCACACTTGACACTCCAAAGCCTTTACACATAAAAAATAGATCATATTTATTGATTAAAGATACACGATTCAGGTGCAGCACCAGCTCTCCTGCTGGGCAGGCACCCACACTGTATGCTGACAATATCCATAGGCACGAGACATGGACATGACCATTGCTATATTTACACAGACAAGTTTCTTGGTTACTGAGCAGCCTACGATACACAAGTGTCAAGTTTTCCTGTCCATTGGGTCCTGTGCCAGCTCCCCCTGGCTCAGCAGAGCCCCTCACACCACGTGTGCCACCAAGCACATCCAGCCCCACCTTCAAACACCCCTGCTCACCCCAATAAAAGGGAAGAGCTGCAAAACCCATTTAATGCTTCTGTGATATCCCAGTCCCCTTGGAAACGAGGTCTTCACTGCTGCTTGCAAAGTGAGTTTGGATGCCAGGAGCTTCATCAGCAAACCCACTGATGCCCAGTGCCAGGCTGGGGACATGCCTTGGCACACAGCTGTCCCTAAAATGTGGCCAGCCTTCTTAAGAGTGCACTACTAGCAGGGCAAAGGGAAGCGTCAGACATCCCCTGCTCCTCATAGCACTCCCTCTTCTGCTTGACAATTCTGACTCAAACCCAACCCCAAGGGCCACGCTGTGGTCAGTACACAGAGATGGACATGAATATTGCACTTCTCCCTTCTGTGTCATGCCCTGGAGCCCCTTCCCAGCCCTGTGTCCTTCCTCTCTATCCCCACAGTGCCCTCCAGAGGGAGGATTTGTGTTAAAGCTTTGCTCTGCTCCTGACCAAGCAGTGCTGGTCACGCCAAAACCTTCCCCAGCACAGCCTTGGAGGAGACAAGGTGAGCCCCAAGAGATGCAGGGAGCAGAAGAGGGGCTGGAAAGGGGCAGTGACGTGGCACAGACCCACCCCACACCTGGCCATGGGTCCAAGTACTGGCATGGGGCACCCAGAACTGCCAGCAAAGGGACACAGTGCAGACACAAGCAGCACCCAGGGAGAGGCAGGCTGCAGGGACACTGCTCCACACAGCCTTCTCCGCCCAGAACCCGGTCAAACACCGAAAATAACCGCAAACCTCACCCTCCACCAAAGATGGGAACGCAGCCCACTGGTGCTGTACTCACTCTCCTTTCCCACCACCAGCAGCCTTTGCCCACTGCCAGGGACACATGGCTGCAGCGGGATGAGGGATGAAGGCTCTCCAAGGAGAGCTGGCCTTCACAAGATGCTGCATTTAGCAGGCAGGAGTTCAGCCTATCCTGTGGAGGATGCATTTCCTCCCTTGTCTTAAAAAAAGTAGAAATCCAGCAAAAAGGCAAGGAAACTCCCTAGGGAGGAAGCTGGGCTCTCAGAGAAAGGAAAGCAGCAGCGCTGCGGGACCGTCTCCGCCAGGCATGCACCAGCCACCACAAAAGAAGCAACAGGAGCACAGGGAGAACTGCCAGGGAGCTGCATCCTACAGGAGGAGAGGAGCTGGGTGGAGGCAGAGGATGCAGAGGGAGTGGAACCAGGAGAGGAAGGGTTAAAAAAAGAAATATTATGGAGTTTTTGTGTGTGATTTGACATTCAGTACTGGCCTGCAGATGCAGGCAGAGTGTGCCGGGGCCAGCTCAGGCACTGTAAACAAGGTGATGTATTCTTGTGGCGTGTGGGCATCATGTGGTGACCCCAGGGACACCCCATCTCACCCAAAGGGGACCAGCTCACCCCCTTGCTATGGCAGAGCCTGTTTGCTCCCCACACGCCTTGGTTCTGTAAAGCTGCTGAAAGCCAAGCATTGGGTTGTGCGCTAGATGGGGATAAAGAAGAGTCACAACTGAAAGCGTGGGCCAGGGCTCAGCAAACCCTCCCAGGCCAGGGAGGTGCTGTGCCCAGTGCCCAGCTCCAGAGCCTGCTCAGACTTCCTGCTCAAGGCAGCTGGAAACAGAGCTGGAGCACTGCAGGAGCCAGTGCTCATGGCTAGGGATCCCACTGAGAGAGAGCTGTGGGCCCCAGGATGCTCCACACCTCAGGCTCTGCCCACCCTCCCCACAAGGCTGGGGTGAGGAGGCAGCTCCACGCCCTCTAACCTGAGCTGAGGTTTGTCTGTTGCTGTAAAAATAAAGTGCTCAGGGAAAAAAAAAACAAAAAACAAACTGGCACAAAAAAGAGTAGTCCCTGTTCCCCGCCCTGACTGAAGGAACGGGGGAAATATGGAAAGGTTGGGATTTAAAAAAATAATAAAATAAAATCTACATCCCTGGGATTCCTCACCTCTCAAAGTGACTATTTACAGAGGGGCTATTTAGCTTTACCCCCTGCCCTAAGAGCCCCCAGGGAAGGCACTGCCCCAGCCTGGATCCCACCTTCCAGACGGAGCCCAGGGCAGGATCCTGCTGCAGCCGGGCAGCCGCAGTGCTGGGCAGCCCTGTTCCCTCACAGACCAACTCCACCACGCTCCCCAAGAGGAGAGGGAAGGCCGTTCCCAGGAGAGCAGTGCCCCGTGTCCGTGCACCCCCAGCTCAGCATCCGGAGGGGCTGGCGGGGAAGGGGGAGTGTCACTGCACCAGGACAGTGGTGGCATTCACCACGGTGGCCGCGGGTGCCACCAGCTCCACCAGCGCCTCGTACGTGCCCACCACGAAGCCCACGAAGCCGAAGAGGCTGATGGCGATGTCCTTGGCAATGACGAGGGGGTGCATGCCCTCGGAGTAGTAGGTGGCGATCTCCAGCAGCGGGGGAAAGATGAGAGCCAGGGCGCTGCTGCTGATGGAGCCCACCAGGGAGATGACGAGGTCCAGGCGCGGGATGAGGATGGCCAGCACGCCTGGAGAAGGAATGGACACGGACACCACATCAGTGCTGCCACCTCCCAGGCAGCAGAGAGGCCCCTCCCTGTGTCAAAGCAAGCAAAACCCCACCCAGCGATGCCACTGGCTGAGTCACACTTCTGCCCTCCTCCCTAACAGAAGACAAGGCTGCATATTTTTCCAGCACCTCCTCCCCAAGAAGCAATTAAGCTGTTGAATTAACAACCCTTTTAGTCGCCCTGGGCGACACCAGAGCAAGCTCTAGGGCTGAGCAGGATGGGTGCCGCTGGCTGCCAGCATTCCCGACCTCCCTGTGAGAGCCAGCACTCCTGCTCCCCACACCTGGGGAGCCATAAAGCCTCAGAAACCCCATAAAAGCAGGAGAAGGGAAGAAAAAGGCATCTCCCCCCACCCCAAATCAATCCGTGTGGTTTGCATGTGTTTAGAGCTGCTCCAGCAGCAGCACGCCCACGGCAAAGCCCGGGGGAGAACATTTGTTAGGTGAAAACTGCAGCCAAGGAAAATCCCCCTGGGAGACTCCTGACAGCTTGAGCTTAGCAGTGTGAGCTCCAGGATATTCCTGCTGCTCCCCCTCCTGCATGGCACCAGGAGAGGACAGAGGGATGTCACCAGAGCTCTGCACAACACAAGAGAAACCTCTGCAAGCAAAGCATACTTCAGTGCTTAACCAGTGACCAAAGAAATAAATTGATTTATTACTTTGAAAGCTCTGCTTAGAAACAGGAGACACCTAGAACCACAGCAGGTGCAGCCTTTGGGGAGAAGGGACAACTCAGGGCTCCTTATTGGAGGGATTTTTTTCTCTTCCTGGCCATCAGCTACAGGCAGGAGAGGCTGTTGGAGCCTCACTAAGCCAAAAATCACCCATGGGACTGCAAAAGAAAGGCGTGGGAGATTGACTGTGCCACCACAGCAGCACTGCTGTCATCTGGATAAGCCTAGAGACAAACCATCTCTTCACCAAGGGAAACAGCAACAAAGGTCCTGAGCCAGTTTATCCTGGTGCTCAGCCCTGCACAGAGCCGAAGGAGTGCTCTGCCAGGTGTCTGCTGCAAGCAGCATCCCTGCTCCAGCAGCCTCTGAGGAGAGCAGAGCAGCTCCCCTCCAACAGCATCCTCAGCCCACCCCACACTGCTCTTTGGACTCAAAAGTAAACAAAATTATTAACTCCCCTCTAAAACAAGCAGATTTAAAGCACCAGCTGCAACCCTCAGCCTCCGGGGAAACGGTCTGATTTCTGCAGGTATTAATTCAAAGGGGTTTTAAGTGTGCTGGTTTTGAAGTTTAGGCTTGAAAGACACCTATACACCAGATTGCATCCTCTCTTTGGGAGCCAAAGCCCTGGTGGGGGCTTGTTGTGCGGCCACACAATCATCCAGTGAATATTCATGCAAACCCCCTTATTGCTTTTATCCTCAGCAGGAGCCACAGAGATCCCTCACATGGAAGGGTGAGGGGAGGAGGTACAAAGGAACCAGCATCCTTCCACCAACACCTCTACCCCCAAATGGGAGGGTACAGCCACTGTGTCAATGCCTAAAGCCATCCCATCTCTCCAATCCTTCACTTTCCTGGCTTGGCACAGCCCAACACCCTCCAGGAGAGGCTCCAACCCACAAGCAGGCTCCCAGTCCACCTACAGCACCAGGGTGGCCAGAGCACATCGCCCAGCATGGCAGGACTTCATCCCTGCACCCTCTGAGGACATCAAGGCTTCAGGAACTCAGCACAGAGGAGACGGGCCTTGCCCACCTCTGTTAATGCAGTGCTTCTGGCCCATCATTAGTGAGAGCCAGAAACAGCAGCACCCTGCTCTCAGCCAGCTCCACCACCCCTGAGTTAGCACCACATGCCTCTCAAACCCAAACTGAAGCCAGCTTGGACACAGGACCAGGTCCCTGATGCTCAACTCGGTGCATCAGCAGCCTCAAGCCATGGAGCAAAGCTCCATTTCAGCAGGGGACGCTGGGGAGCTCAGCCAAGCATCTCAGCTGTGCTGACAACAGCAAGCATTGAGTGCTCAGGAATCAAAGCCAGCCAAAATCAGACACCACCTGATTTGCTCCACACCTTTCCCAAAGGTCCACCAGGATTGAGCCAGGAACCTCTTCCACCAGAACCTCACCACAGGAACCACACACCATGAAGGGAAGGGACCCTGGTGGGGCTGCTCCAGGCACACCTGCCCAGCAGCACACTCTGCACTGCAGCACACCAGAGCTCTGGTTATGGGTCACCTACCCCTGTCAGTTGTTTCCTGCCGTGCTCATGTTGCAATGAGTGTGTGAGTACAAGAACATCCCCTCCCTCATGGTCAGTGACTCCTCTGCAGTCACGTCCCTGTCACACAGGCACGAGGAGCCTGGCTGCACACTGCCTACAGAAAACAGCCTCTGGTCTGGGCTGCCCTGGCACTGAACCCTGTGCTGGGTGTTTCATGCAAACACTGGTGGGACTCAATGTCCCACAAAATTGCCACCAGGAAAATTCCAGGCCTGAAGCTCCATGGAGATCTGCCACTACTAAACAATGCAGTTTACTACTCCTCCACTGAGAAGCCTGGTCCCATACCGAGAGGGCAAAGGACCACTGCTGCTGCTCCTTGGAGGCCACTTGACCCGCTGGCTTGCATTAGCCAGGCCCAGGGACTGCCAGCTGTGAGGGCTTGAGCAGCAGGGCCAGGGGTGCTGGGGCAAGGGGTGAAGGCTCAGTGGGAAGGAGGTGCTACAGCCTCACAGGCAGTCAGACAAGGTGGTTTGTACTCACAGGTGACACAGACCAGGGCCACCCTGAGGAGCAGGTTGACCAGCCAGCCCCAGCGCTCCGACACCCGGGCCACGAGGGGAGGGATGATGATCTCGGCGGGCACGTAGAACTGCACGGCGTAGGTGAAGAAAATCCCAAAGGAGAAGAGCAGCTTGACAGCTTGGTACAGCCTGCAAAGGACAAGGACACAGTGAGACAGGCTCCAGCCCCTGCAACATCAGCAGCAGAAAGCAGAAGGAGAATGCTCTGCAAGGACTTCTGTGAGCCAGTGGTTTGCACTCCTGAACACTCTTAGAAAATTAAGGGTGATGCATTTAATTCACAAGGACCTTTCTTGAGCAAGAGACAGCAAAGACATGTATCAGCTGCAGCCACAATTACACATTCCAGCTACTGCTTGTCTTCTGAGGAGGGGGAAGGGGACAGCACTGCAGGGGTAAGTCTGGGCTTCCATGCAGAGAGAACATCACAGTGTTCCAAAAGCAATGCGATGTGAACAGGCAGCTCAGCCTCCTCCATCAAACAAAAAAGAGCAGCTATTTTTGGAATGCTGCATAATACATGTTGGGGGGAAGACAGTTAAGAGAGCGGTCTAGGCTGAGCAGAGGGAAGGCAGAGTGCAGACAGGCTGCAAACAGCACCTCGGGCTCACCCCAAGTCAGATCTCACCATGTCCCAGATCCTGCAGTGACACAGTGGGGCTGCAGGAAAGAGCCTGTCACAGGCACCTCCCAGCCCCATCTCTGTCCTCAGCTTCCCAGCAGTAGAAAAAGCCTCTCCAAAAGAGAAGTAACATCTGGTTACCTCACACAGTTCTAACCCTTCCCCAACTCAAGATACACTAACCAAGCAGGAAACATGGGTCCTGGCCATACCACCTGGGTAAATATGGGGTGGATCCAAGCTGAGGAATGTATGTGGCTCCTGCCTTCCCTCTACCATCTTTGGGCTTGTGCCCTTCTGTACGCTGGGTCTCAGCACCCACCTGCTACAACAGCCTCAAATCAGAGAAATCCAAGTACTCCCATGCAAGACAGCTTTGAACACTAGTGGCAGAGTCAAACATTTCCCACAGATGGAGTTAGGGATCACTTCAGTGAATGGAATGTTATACAGGTCTATGGGACAAGACCAGATGTATTCAAGGTTGCAGCCAACAGGAGCCTAAAGCCACCTTATCATCTTCAAAAGAGCAGGGTGCTCAGGGAGAGGTCCTGCTGCCTCAGGAGAAGAAGAATATCCACCTTCAAGAAGGATGAGGGAAGCTACAGGCTAATCAGCCTCACCTCAATCCCCAGAAGGGTGTGGGTTAAGTTCTCCTGGCATCCATTTCTAAGCACATACTGGACAGTGTGAACAGCCAGCAAGGATCTGCCAAGGGGCAATCATGGAAATATCCTCATCAGTGACCTGGATGAGCTTTCAGTGACCTAGAGCACATTCTCAGCAAGTTCTAAGCAGGATCAAATTGGAGCTGACACAGCTTGGAGCAACAACATGATGTCACAGGCAAAGCTCAAGTGCAAATACAAAATCCCCCACACGGGAAGGGCTGAGGCCAGGAGAATAGGACCTGGGGGTCTTGGTGGGCAGCAGACTGACCATGAGCCAGTAGCAGGACCCTACAGTGACTGAGGTCAATCACAAACCAGGCTGTGTTAGCAAAAGCATAGCCAGGAGGTTAAGGATACGGATGAAGAGATTACTTTCTTGTTTGGGGTTTGTGCATCTTGAGTTTTGTGTCCTGATACTCCCAGGACAGGCCACTGACCTACCAGAGCAAGTTGAGTGCAGGCTACTAAGATGGTTGGGGCTGGAGAATGATGTACAAAAAGAGGCTGCAAGCCCTGGGCTCATTCAGCATGATTAAAAGGGGATGTTATTAATGTCTTCAGCTGCCTAATAGAAGGGCATGGAGGACAGAGTAACAGGGTCTTCTTGGAGTTGCACAGCAGAACCAGGTGCAATGGGACAGAGCTGCATCCCCGAAGGATGGTTAAGGGCCAGAAGAAGGGCCTGGATTGGTAGGGAACGACTGTCCTTACCAATATTCAACATTTAAACTGGCCCTTCTACGAGCAGGTGAGAAGACTCAGTGATCCATGGTGTCCTCTCCAACTTAAAACACCCCGAGGTTCCAGAGGCAAACTGAACACAAAGTTATCTCCAGAGTCCAAAGTGCGCCCATGCAGCCACACGTGTGCACAGGAGCCTTGAGCCACCGACCCATGGCTGGCTTATCTTATCACTGTACTCCCAAGAAAGTGATTCTATAAAAGCCATAAAGTGCTCCAGGGCAATCCAAGATTAATAGCTGTTACTAAAAAAAAGTACAGAAGAAGGCTGTGTACCTGTCCTGCATAGGTCAGGAACCAGGACAACAAGATCAAAGGGCATTCATTCTAAACACCAAGAAGAGGAAGAATTCAAGCATTACCCTTGATCCACAGAAAACACAGGCTCACACAGGGCCATGGAGAGGCAGTCTGCCAACCACAGAAACGCCTGCTTCAGCCAGATTGCCATGCCAGGCCATCCCTAAAGGCTGCAAGAAGTGAAATACCCTCCTGGGACTGTAAGCTCTGTCATTACCTACCTTCAAACAGCCACATGCATCAAACAGCTTCCCTGTCACTACAGCATTTCTTCACCCTTCAGATGGTGCAGTGAGGCAACCCTTCTGAGGAGGCACGGAGGGATTTCTGCACAGCAGCACCGTATTTTGGACACTGTGGTTAGACCTGGGCACTGGGAACTGACACACTCCTCGTTTGAGGAAGCTGTGGTTTCAGAGAAATGAGACTGGAAAAGTCCTTAGTCACCCTGTAACTCAACGATTCCCAAGACGTTCACCAAATCTGCTCCAGAGACCTCTAGGCAATGGCTACAGCCAGGGAAGGCTGCAGCACCTCCAGCACAATCCTTGCCTTGTCTCCCAGGCTGCAGGCAAACCCCATGACTTCTCACCCACAGCGCTTATGACCAGCTCCTGCAGCTCAGCCTTTTACTGCCAGGAAAAAAACCCACGGGCGAGGCAGGATGGGCAAGACACTCATTTCAAGAGCAAGTCTTCACCCAAACAGGATGCACGGGAGCAGTAGTCAGGACTTTATCTCAACTATCACAGCCCTTACTTGAGATAACCCATTTCCAAGTCCAACATCCACTGAATGTTTTGCCAAGAGGCAACGTGAACAAACATCAAGGTGTCCTGGGTGCCGAGTGACAAGAACCACAGCATACCTTCCCTGCAGCTGCCAGCAGGAGTGCCCTGCCATGTGCCCAGGCTTCCCCAGGCACTGCTTCCAAAGGGCTATTCTCTTCTCACTATCCAAAAAACCCCATGGTTACTTTTAGAAAAGTAACTTTAGAATACTTTACTTTCAGAAAAGTAGTTTACTTTAAGAAAAGACAGAAGGCATGGATACTTCTAGAAATGGGATTTGCAGTCTTCTCTCCATAGCCTAGCAGGTCACAGTAATCCCATTCTAAGGACCTGTTTTAAGGGAATGCCATCCTCAGAGCTGAGATTCCCTGCAGAAGCCCCTTTGCAGAATTTCAGGTCAGCAGATGTCATTGCAGGCTGTGGCATGCAGAGTCCAAACCTGGAAATGAACTGCTTTCCACCTTCAGGAGGAGTAGCAGCATCTCATCCCCTCCACACTGTGCTTCAGTTTACTGAGCAGAAGGGATTCACACCTCCTGTGCTTGGCACTGTGGCATTCAGACCTCCCCACAACACTGGCACATCTTTCCCCAGCCCCATCCCTCCTCACTGAGAGCAGGGACCTGGCAGAACTCCCAGCCCCTGCAGGGAACAAGACAAAGCTCTCAGCAGGAGCAGGATCTTCTACCACACCAACACCAACATCCAGCAGTGCACTCACTACACAGACCCAGCATGAATGAACATCCATGCACTCAAACTGAAAAGAAACCCACACAACAATAATTAAAGCAAAACCAGGCTCTATTTTTGTCAAATTTTTGCTGTCTCCAGCTGCACAGCTCTATAGGGACAGCATGTGGAAGCCCCAGTGACTCAAAACTTGAGTCCTGCCCAAATTTACTCCAACAGTGAGACAGTGAGTCACACTGCATGGTGCTGGGTGTTACTAGCAGCAGAGAAGATGGGCTGGGGAGGAAGACAGGCACCCTCAGCTGCAGTTCTCACTCTGGTCTCCTGCAGGATTGCAAGCCAGCAGAGACCATCAAAGAGAGCTGTTTACATTTCTCCTGTGGGATGAATATGGAGCCATGACACTGAGCAGCCACTCACCCCCAGGGACAGAGCAGCACACAGCCTGGGCAGCTGCTGCAGCAGCCACCAGCCCTGGCAAGAGAAGAAATAACCCCTCCAGGCAGGCAGGCAGGCATGGGGTCAAGCCACAGGGCTCCAGATAGCAACTGGAGCATCTCAAGAGGCTTCACCAGGTCCCAGAGGACAGACAGGTTTGGGAGGCTGCTGCAGAGCTCAGCCCCCAAGGAAGGAAGGGGTATCCTTATGGCACCAGAACTCACAGGTAAAGCATTGGCTCAAGATGAGCCACATCCAGGCACAATGTGGAGCCCAGAAATGGGAGTATGAGCTCCAGGGCTGCAAACAATGAACACAACCCACACATGGAGATGTCACATCTCACTCCCTCTGGGAGCTCCCAGCTTTGCGTTGGTTTTTCATGTGCTACATTGGAGGAAGAGAAGTAGGTTTTGCACAATTCAGTGATGTTCTGGTAGGGCTGCATGGGGGTTGTGTTCAACATCTGCCAGCCAGAGCTCTGGTGAGCCCCAAAAAGATGCCACAAGGCTCCAAGAAAAAGACAGGAGCTGCAGATACCCAGGCAGGGACCACCAGGGACCCAAATGAAGCAGCCTGAGCTCCACAACCAGGTTCAGACACTGCAGAAACAAGGCCCTTCCAGCCCACACCTCTGACAATCCTTGTCAAACTCCTTGAAGTTTGCCTATGGCACAGTTCCTCAAACGCACCCAGCTTAGTTCCCGTAAGGAGTGATGTCCCCCTCTCCCACGTGCCTGTCTGGGCTCCTCCTTCCTCACTCCCCAGTCCCTCCAGTGCCCACAGGGACTCACCAGCAGTTGGGCAGGTTGAGTGTTATGCTGGCCTGAATGTCTGCCCCAAAGCGCAGGTAGCCCAGGACACTCAGGCTGATGTACAGGACGGTGACAATGGTCATCCCCACATAGAGGATGACTGGGAACTGCCGGGGGTTCTTCATCTTGTTTTCCAGAGGCAGCACCTGGGAGGAGAAGAAGAAGAGGAGGAAGATGACAGAGCAGCAGGTTGCCTGTTCCTCTGTACCCCTCAGCCCCAAAATGCAGGAGGGGCAGCCCCATGGCCAAGCACAGCCTGCCATGCCAGGAGATGGGATAGTCACACACGGAGCTTGGAGAATCCAGCTATAAAAAAAAACTATACAGGAGATCTAATTTCTGTGCTCCCATTGGAGACAGAACAGGCTCAGCACAGCTAGTTCCCAAGAGGTCACCCATGCCCTTGTCTTAAAGATGTGACCTGCTCCCTCCCCTTGGCAGGAACTGTGCTCAGTGCTGGCTCTTGGGGCAACGCCAACCACCCCATACCTTGGGTGCATTACACTCTGCACCCCGAAGCAGCAAAGCCATGCCCATTATTTTACACTGTCCTGTTTTTCCCAGAAAATCCTGGAAAGACCAAGACACACTCTCCTCTGCTATCAAGTTTGTCTGGACAGATTTCAACCAGGCAGGACAATAAAAAGAGGAAGGACAGAGGTAATTCTCTCACCTCTATACTACTAACACTAAATACAAGCCTTCAGCAAATATTTTTATAGCTGTCCTTGGGCGGTGTTGATTTCAAGAGACACAGTGGCAGATCTGGTGAGGAGGCAGGACAGGAATAACTTTTATTTGCTTCTTCACCTCCAAGACATGTGAGGAAGAGAGCATTTGTGCCTCAGTGCTAGCAAGAACCCTCTGCCCAGGGCATAGCATGCAGTAAACACTCCCCCTGTAATGGATTTGGCTCTCTCCAGCCCTGTGTTTACACAGCCAGCTTATATTAAGAGATGAAAACATTTTTTCCTCCTTTGAAGGGAGCTCCCGGAAACAACCCACAACATCTTAGGGGGTTATTAAGCTCTCCACCCACCCACCCAGCTTTTTTCACAGACACAGTTGGTCTATTTACAGCATCTTGCATGAGAGGCCCATTTACATGGGCAGGCTCGGGCCAGGCAGCTGCCCAAGGGAGATCTCGGTGCCTCCGCAGCAGGGTGGGAAGGAACAGATCACATCTTTTCATGCCACGCTTTTTGGCCTCCCATTTAGGCAACTTCAGGATCCAGCCTGCTAACAAGACTCAGGACAATTCCTTATCTGCAGGTCAGCCAGCAGAGCCCAAGGCAGAGGCTGGTGTGACTCCTGATCTGCTGCCAGATAAAGCCACCTCTAAAGCAGCAACCAACCCCCTGAGGTTTGGAGCACGTGCTCCTTCTGCCTCAGAGGAAAGCACCAGAGTTTGACCCAGGAGATAGCCTGGAGCTAAAGCTAACAGCATCATCCAGAATTTGGGCTATTGTCAGAGAAGTTCAGCTGCAACTGCAGCTGCAAAGCAGAGCAGGTGCTGCAGCAAGTCCAAGCAGGGCTGAGCCTCCTGTGCAGCAGCCCCACAGCCACATGCCCAGACTTACCACACCGATGCCTTCGAAAGCAAAGATTGCAGTGCCAAAGAACAGAGGGTAGGTCTTCCAGGCTGCTGCCAGAGGCAGGTTTCTGGGATCAGGAATGTCCTGGAAAAAAGCCCATGCACTGTTCAGACACAGGGAGGATGGGGAAGACCTGGCTTGTTCCCATCACTCCCTGTTGCAGCCCCATGCTGCAGGGAAAGCCCTGCAGAGCAGAGGGAACCATGATGCCCACAGGAACAAGCAGTACCTCACAGCACCCAAACACCCCCCCGATGAGCTCCCTCCACCTGCCAAAACATGGGACAGCACAGAAATGAGAGAGGGGAACCATACACACATACCCTGACGATGTACTGGTAGATCACAACAAGGCTGACAAGCATGGCCACGTTGGCCAGCATGGAGAAGATGGACAGGACCTTGAGGTTCTGGATGAAGGTGAGCAGCACCACAAAAGGCAGGAGGGAAAGCATGTACAGGCGGGAGTCCATGGTGGGGGTCATCACCACTGTCCTGTTCGGGCTGCAGTCGTTGGTGGTCCCGTTTGCAGCAGACACAACCTGGGGAAGCACAGGAAGCCCTGGTGAACCCCATCACCCAGGTCTAAAAGCCACAGATCTCAGCAGCCCATCCCAGGTAGGTCAGAGAGCTCACTTCAAACCAACACGTGTTTTCAGATAGTTCTGAAGCAAATCCCTGTTATCTTACAGGGGCAGAGGTAGGACTGGCTATGGCACCTGAGCCAGCACAGAAAATCCTGCCCGAGCCCAGGTTCACCGAGAAGGACTCAGGAGCCAGGCACACAGAGGGCAGAGAGCACAGGCTGCATGTTTGCACTGCCCACGAGGCAAGCTGAGAAGAGAGGAAAGTGGCACTAAGTGCTATTTCCAAAGGTCCTTTTCCTCTTGTTGCACCAAGTTGTTATCTAAGTCACACAGTCCTTCAGTTACCCAGCGCCCTGTTCATGTGCAAGGGCATCTGGAAACTACTGCTGGCCCCCAAGTTCACTTTCTTCATGAGAAAACATCCTTTCCTTGGGGTCTTTCATTCCAAAGGCACTCCAGGCCATGTGCTCATTTCTAGAGGTAGCTCAGGCACAGCAACCGGATGGCTGAGCCATCCCTCCCACAAGAGCATGGGCTCACTGAATCACCAATACAACCATGACCAAGCTGGTTCAGATACCAGGTCCTGTCCAGTCACTGCACCCAAGGGCAGCCTGAAAACTGATTTAACCTGCTCCAGAGCAACTCCTGCCCCAGAGGAGAGGCTAAAGAACTCTGTGTAAACCAGCATCCTCTGTGGGAGAGGGCAGTGAAGGGCTATGCACCCATGGGACAGTGCTGCTCAAGCCTCAGGCTGCCCTGCCTCTCCATGGCTTGCTCCAAAGCCCTGCCCAGCACAGTGGCACCTCGCCCAAGGTACCACCTGCACCATGACTCCCCACCTAACATGCTACTCCTCACCACAAAAAGAAACAAGCAACACTCCCGTCTCCCCACCCAAAAAAATTCCAAAACTAAAGCTAAGGGGTTTCCCACCTGTGGCCTGAAAAAATGGTGTGGATTTGCAGGTTTTTGCAAATTTCCCTTGACGCAACCTTCAGTCTTTGCTGTGAGGGGCTGAGGAGAAAGAAGCTCAGCTTGAAGTGGAACAGTGGGCTGTTCCCAGGGCTGGAGGCCAGCAGCAGCCTGGCCCCTGCAAACACCCTGCTCCCTCCTGCTCTCAGGGCTGGTGGCATCAGATCACCAGTGTTGACCCATTTACTCCTCCTGCCACCCCACAATGGGAATCTCCTCAGCTGCTGCTCCAGGAGCAGAGGAAGAGGCTCACACTGGCAGAACACCCTCCTGCTCCCCAGGAGCCTCCTCTGAAGCTGATGGGCATCACTGAAGAGCTGACAAAGGGCACAGCTATGGTGGCAGTGACCAGATCACTGCTGCAAGAGCAGAGCAGGAGGGAAGAAAGCTAAGCAGTGCCTGCAAGGCACTGAGCTGGAGGCTGGGAATGGGGACTCATTATTCCCAGTTTCTCACACAACAGGAGCCAGCCAAGCGGTTCAGGGTTTCTGTTTATTTCCTCCTGAGGCCTGGCAGGAAGAAACTCTTTCTCTAAAGATGTAATTAAACTCCAGAGCCACAGGATGAGGAAAGAAACTGGAATGCAAACAGATCCAAGGAAAGGAGAAGAAAGGTTCACAGCAGGTCCTGGGATCCACACGTTACCATTGACACCAATAAACCAATTAACTGAGGGGGGCAGGACAGAAAAGGCACAATCCCTCTGCTTTCATCTCTTTCCTGTTGTTCCCTCACTAGGAATGGCCCCACTTCTCCTGGGCAACACAGATACCTCCAGCACCTCTGCAAAATCAGAGATTCGCAGGAAAACCTGCTCTGAACAGGAAAACCAATCCTCCAAAGTTTCTGGGCAGAGGAGTGGACTTTTCTGAGCAGCATATCCTACAGAAACCAGACCTTTGGTGGAAAACGGGGCACAGGACACAGGAGCTAAGAACAACCCAAGCACCTTCACACCCTCTCACCTCCCCCCGCTCATGAAGGAGGTGTAAGTCCAACCTGTTTCAGATTGTCCGCCAGAAAGACAAAGTACACGCAGCAGAAACCCAGCTGAGTGATGATCAGGAAAAGTCCCACTATACGCCTGAAAAGCAAAAGAAGATCATCTGTCAGCCAGATCATACAGAAATATGAGCCTGCTTGGGTTCCTTTGGGTTGCATTTGCACAGTGCAGCAATGCTGCTCTCCCCAAGGTTGGAGTGTACAAGTCAGAGCACACCCAGCTCAATTCCCTGGGATCAGGAAAGAGGACCTTTTCTCCACCCAACTTCACACATCTCAGGCTCTCCAGTCTCCCCCTCCCATCCCTTCCACAGGGTCAGGACTAGCCTCAGAGAAAAGTCTCCTTGCTGGTTTTAGCATCTCCAGTCTGCTGCTGAATTGTCAGAGCTGGAGACAACACTCCCTAGACACAGAAATAGTGAATGTTCCCATCCCCTGATGTGCAATGATCTGTGTGATGTAATGTGGGACACCCACAGGGCAGGGAGCAGCCACTGGACATGTTCCATGTCTAACATGATGGGCCAGCACTGCAGGACCCTATTCACCCCTTTGTTATGCTGAGCAGACTTAGTTATCCCACACATTTAGTATAAGTCACATCTGGCTAGGGACAGTACTGGATCAAAGACCTCAACATTACCCTCTGGGGAACACTGAGCACCCAGGGCAGGTGAGCCAAATAGCATTTCATGCCACTTGTGCTTATCTGCTGACACAGCTCAGTGACCAGAGGCTCTTGTGTCCCAGCTGCAGCACAGGCTGGGCTCAAGGACAAGTCCCTGCCTGGGGCAGGGGAGCAGTACCTTCCCCAGATGGCATGTGTCCTCAGGCAGGCACTGGGAGTTGCCTCCAGCCCGTACATGACGGCACCTCCATAGTCCACAAACTGCTTCTGGAACCTGTCCAGAGAAGGGAGAAGGGTCAGCACATCAGCCCTGTCTGCTACTTCCCAAGGCAAATAGCAACATTAAAAGGAAAACAGTTCCTGTGAAAAAGAAGAGCAGCTCCCAGCTGAGGCTTTGGCATGGGCAACTTGCTCCTGAGGGGCTTCAGAAAAACCCCAGGGCTTTTTGGGCAAGAGGGAAGAACTGTAGGAGCTGCAGGGCTGAGGAGGGGAGTTGCTCCTTACCTGTTGCAGAAGTGATGGGCACATTTCACCAGGATGCCCATGCAGTGCACAGCCACGATTCCCATCACCAGAAGGCTCAGAGGACCCAGCTGCAGGGAAGAGAGGGGGAAGGCTGCACTCTGATGGCCAAAGGCAGAGCTGCACGGTACCTTCTACTTCCAGAGAGAGCTCCATGGGCTGGGTGAGTGCAAACACCACTGGAGGCTGAGCCAGAGCTCTGGTGCAGCTCCCAGGAACCAGCCCCCCAGGACCAAGTAACCTGACAGAGCCACGAGCTTGGCAGGAATGATGCAAAAGAAGCAAGTTGGGGCAGTCTGGGTGTAGCAAAGCGCTTCCAGGATTGTTTTCCAAACTATCTTGCACATCCTACTATGCAGGTGATGAAGAGGTCATGGCCTGGACTCAGTGTCCTGCTTGACCCCAGCAGAGGAAACCACAGGCCCAGCTCATACCCTGAACTCCCCCACACCAGGCAGCAACAATGCAGGAGCAGCAGGAACAGTCTCAGCAGTAAAACAAAGCCACAGAGTTTGGGGAACAAACACTGCAAGTCACTGAACATGAGCGGCATCTGGGCAGGGACTCAAGCCCCAACACCCCCAGCACTGGCCATGTGAGCTGCCCAATGGCCCGGGGTCACTCTGCCCCACAAGCTCCAGCACTGCAGGGCTGAGCTGCCTTACCAGGATGCCAGCATTCTTCACAGCCAGAGGCAGCCCCAGCAGCCCCGTCCCGATATTCCCTTTCAGCAGATGGATCAGGGTCTGGTACCACCTGG
This sequence comes from Eopsaltria australis, assembly GCA_034509425.1. Taxonomy (NCBI): domain Eukaryota; kingdom Metazoa; phylum Chordata; class Aves; order Passeriformes; family Petroicidae; genus Eopsaltria; species Eopsaltria australis. The sequence continues at coordinate 815,849 of JAVTVJ010000090.1, read as the reverse complement.
AGGAGAGCAGATGCAGAGGTGACTGTCAGAAGGCGCCCACACCCACACCCAGCTTACCCTGTTAAGGGTCCACAGCAACTCTGAACTGCTGCAGGGAATGCACATGGAGGTCATGATCCTGGTCCCTGAACCCAGCTCAGCCAGCTGGGACTGAGCGAGGTGTGATAGCAAAGACTGAACAAACTCATTTTGGGTAGGTATTTGCAAAACCCAGCAAAAGCACAGTCCAGCAGCAAGGAGCTGCACAAGGAACGTGGAACATCTCTGACTTGAAGAGATCAGTCTCTGCCAGGCAAAGACAGTACCCTCTGCACACCTGGGCACAAGGAAGCCCCCAGAACATGGCCGCAACATGCCCACACATCCTCTGAATCTGGGCATGCTTTTTGCTTGCCACAGCTCCCCATCAAACCAAGCTAGAGCATGGGAATACTGGGAAAAGAATCAGTTGCTGCCCACTGCCAGCAAGCCCAGCTTCACGAGACAGCAAAGAGCAGCACTGGGGCACCTGCTCACTTGGTGCCAGCACTCTACAGATGCAGGACCACGGCTCTGCCCTCATCCCCCCAGGAAAACTCCCCATAAAACCACGACTCCAGAAACCTCCAGAAAAGCCAGCAGGACCTCCTCCACCCTCCCCAGTGCCGGGCCAGCCCAGGAAAGAGGGCAGCATCACTCACGTTGTCCCATTGGTCTCCCCGAAGCGCTGGTAGGACTCGGGGTGGCCAAAGCCATTCATGCCCTCGGGAGGGCTCCCCTCTGGCGTGACATCCGTGGAGCTGTAGTCATTGTAGTCCTCGCTGCGGAGGCGCCGGGTGGACATGGTCCCTGTGGGGGCAGTGGCATTAGGGGTGCCCAGCTCAACAGCCCCATTCTCAGGCTCCTTGGGGTCAGCCATTGTGCAGAGAGACCGGCTCGCACTGCCAGAGCAAGGTCTCCTCCAGGGCTTTTATACAGCCACATGCTCCCGCCCCAGCAATCACGGAGTTGGCATGTCCTAAGGTCAAAGGTGCATGGCACATTCCCACCGGCTCTTCCTTCGGGCTCGTGCCCATGTTTTGGGCACACCCAGACGGAACGGGGTCAGGATCCTGCAGGCAGAGCCTGGATGTGACCCACTTCGTGTCACACAAGGGAGATGCATACCCCTGCTCTAAGGGCGGCGAGTGTGACACCACAGGCAGCGAGGCAGGAGGGGACATGCTGGCACTGTGTCCCCTGCTCTGGCACTCGGGACTAGGGCTGTCAAGCGGACGGGCCAGGAAAGTGTAACTGCTTTTAACTCGCACACAGTGTGCTGCGAGGGAACAGCTTGCTCTTGCCAGGGAAGGGAAAGTTTCCTAACTTCTCTTTTTTTTCCTTTTTTTTTCTTTATTGAAGGCTTTGTATTAAAGAGAATTTTTACAGAAATTTATTACACTCCCATTGCAGAGGAGCACAGACTGTGTGCTGACAGCAAAACACCTGCCCTAAAGGTTTCACAGCCAAGGAGGTGCCTATGGGACAAAGGTGTTTCCCAGGATGAGGCACCTGCACAGCTTGGAGCTCTTGCTCCAGCAGAAACTCCAGCAGTGTCCAGCAAACCAGGAGCACCGGCACAAGCCTCACCAAGGACACACACCTCATGCCTTTGTCTGGAAAACAGTCAGCTGGTTCAATTCCCACACATGCCACACCCAGCATCCCAAACAACCACTGGGAAGGAGCACCAGAGGCAGGGAAATTATGTGTAAGGCTCTTGCGCCACAGACTGGTGACCCAGTCCCTGCCCCAAGGTTCCTCTGGGCTGTCATGCCCCAGGTACCACCCCTGCCCCAGCAGTCCTGGTGCTCCCCATCCTGCCCCCCAGCACTGGTAGAAAACTGGGAGCAAGAGGAAGCAGCAGAGAAATGTCACCACTGCAAAAAACTGTCTTGTTTCCTGCCAGAGCTCTTCATGCACCCACAGAGTCACGCGAGCACCCGCCAGATGCAGCCTCAGCACAGACCAACACATCTGGTTCTGCAGGGAATGCTCAGCCCAGGGCACTCAGGTGCTCCTTCACCCCCAGAACACCCAGGCATTCCCAAGAGCTCTGCAAACCTGGCTGCTACATGGAAAACAAGCCAAGAGCTTCGACCACTGGGGGTCCAGCCTGGCAATCAGAAGGGTAGCAGGGAGCAAGGGATTTTCCTCAGCTCTGAATGCTCCAGATCCCAGCAGCTCTGGAGCAGTTATCCAGGCCACAACAGCGGTGCTGCATTTCCTGCGGCACCAGGCAACACCAGCAGCAGGAAGCAGCGGTGTGACCCGTGCAATATCAGGCTCTGGAGCAGCAGTGAGCCTGGCAGGTACTCCAGAGCCGAAGGCAATGCATGCATCACTCCTGCCCAGCCTCTTCCCTCACAGCCGGGACACGTAATCCTGTCCTGAACCGGCTCCGCCGTGGGCAGGGCGATCCAGCGAGGCAGGCACCGGGAAGAGCGGCAGCAGGAGTTTACACAAGGAAAGCGTTAGAAGCCATTTGTCATCGGTGACGGGCCCAAGGGCCAGAGGACAGACCTGCGAGGCTCTACCAAGCACCACGGGCTGGCAGAGGGCAAGGAGAGTGGGCAGAGGGGGTGAAGGGCTGGGTCTGGCATGGGTACCCCTCCCAAAGATGGTCTGCACAGCATCCAGAGTACCCAACAGCGATGAGTTCCAGATAAACACAACACAGTGACATCACTCTGCCTGCTCGCTCCCTGTGGATTTTTTTTCCCCTTCAGGCAGGCCCATCTGCTTTTTGCTTTGAAGACCCATGGAAATGCATTCATCGTGACTTGCCTGCCTTGTGTCTGGATTAAAGGTTGCATAGCAGCAGGGAGCGAGCACTCTGCTCTCCCGCAACCAACAAGAAAAAGCTGCAAAACTTGTCTCATCCACACGACAAACATTTAAAACCAAAGCAAAACCACACTACGCCATTTCCTCGTCATTGGAAACAGCAAAGACAGGAACATCTACATTCGGTTTCCACTTCAAACCCAGCTCCTCAGCCACTTTCATGTTTATTTTTTGCCACCTATACACAGGAGCAATTTCATCCTATTAGGAAAGCTAGGGGGGGAGTGACAGCAATTTGTCCCTTACAGTGACAGCACCATGCCAGAAGTCAAAAGCAAGATGTGGCTTGCTCCTGACCCTGACAGCTCTCCCCAGCTGAGCTGGGGCTGTGTGTAGATCAGGAACTCTTCCAGAAAAGTGAGCTTCATAGCAAAACTCACTGCCGCTTCCCATCATGCGTGTTGAAACCATCATTTCCAAAGCACTGCTTGCAATAACCCACCTCAGCGTGACACAAGGGAGAGCCAGCACTGCCAGATCCCCCTGCCCTGCCTGGAGGGAGGCCATAGGCAAGCCCCTTCCCCAGGCCACCATGCCCACACCAGTCCAATGCCTCCCAGTCACAGCATCAGTGTTCTTGTCCCTGTGCTCCCAGAGCTCCAGAAAACCCCCAGATTCACCTTTCCAACGTTTCACAGCACGGCCTAGTTCCCACAGCTCAGCTTCTCTTCACAGGGTGCCTGCTGGGCACAAACCCCACCAGACTCCACAGCTCCCACCCCAGCCAGGCCGTGCTGCCCAGCTCCCCTTGCACCTCCGCAGAGCAGCACAGCTGAAACCCGCAGTGTGTGGGGCTCCCTGCAGCCTCCCAGTGCCACACAGCATCCCGCAGCCCTCCCAGCACCTCACACCGGGGGCTGTGCCCCGAACACTGCACGGCACGCCCGGACACTGCGAGGGGAGCCCCGCAGTGCCAGCCTTCATGCCGGGCATCACCAGCAGGCCCCGGGACACCCATGTCAGCCCCCAGCACCCCCAGAGACCCCCAGCAACCATGTCAGCCGCCAGGACGCCCAGGCCCCGAGCACCCGCCCATGCACCAGGGCTGCCAGCGATGCCCTGGAGCCCCAGTCCTGTCAGGGCGCCCAGGCCGCCCCGAGCACCCACGCGGGACGGCGGCACTGCCGGGACCCCGCGCATTCACCGCGCCCCGCGCACCCCAGGGCGCACCCCAGGGCACACCGCGGGCTGACAGGCGGCTGACAGCCCGCACCCAGAGCCCCCCGGCCCCTGTCCCCCTCGGTGCCCGTGCCGGTGCCCGTGCCGGTGCCGCTCCCGCACCTCTCGGCCGCCCCGCTCCGCCCGGCCCCGCCGGGCCCGCTCCTCGGCCGCGCCGTCACGTGACCCGGCCCAGCTGAGCGCGGCGCGTGCGCGCGGGGCGCGCTGAGGGCGGGGGCGGGGCCGGGGCCGGGCGGGGCTGCGCGAGGCGCGGCGGGGCAGCGCCCCCTGGCGGCCGGGCGGGCGAGGTGCGCAGGGCCCCGTGAGGGGAAAGGCGGCAGGGCCGAGCCCCGAGCCCCGAGCCCCGAGCCCCGAGCCCCGAGCCCCGAGCCCCGAGCCCCGAGCCCCGAGCCCCGAGCCCCGAGCCCCTCACGGGCAGAGAGCAGCGGCCGGGACGGGAACGGGGCTGGGAAGGGGCTGGAGCACGAGTGCTGTGGGGGAGCTGAGGCTGCTCGGCCTGGAGGAGGCTCGAGGGTGGATTTATCACTCTCTGCAACTCCTTGAAAGGAGGGTGAAGCCAGGTGCCGTCGGGCTCTGCGCCCAGGTAACCAGCGACATGACAAGAGGACATGGTGTTAAGCTTCACTAGGGAATGTTTAGGTTGGACATTAGGAAGACGTTCTTCACAGAGTGATTAGACATTGGAACGGGCTGCCCAGGGAGATGGTGGAGTCACCATCCCTGGAGGTATTTAAGGAAAGGCTGGACATGGCACTCGGCACCGTGGTGGTGTTCAGTCACAGGTTGGACTCAATGATCGCAGAGATTGTCAAGCTAATTGATTCTGTGATCCCCCACAGCAGGGCTGTTCCTTGGGCACAGCCATGCAGGTGTCAGGGTTATAGAAGGTCACCAGGATGAGCGACACCCTCAAAGCCCCTCCAGCATGGGCTGTGCTCCCCTGGGCCGTGGCTGTGTCCCTGTGTCCCCACATCAGAAAGCAGCAGCGTTTGCAGATCCGTACCCTGCTACTCACTGAGAACTGGCCTTGGGGCTGCTCAGCTCCTCTGGCCACAGCATCCTCCACTGCTGCCCCCACTCCACCTCCCCCAGCTCACACCCACATCCACACTATTCCCAGTGAAATAAATGTCACCTTCAGGTCACCCCCAGCAACAAGAGGCACCAGCTCCGCATCCTGGTAAAAAGATTTATTAAGAACCTGCAGAACCTGCCCAAAAGGAGGTTGCTGCCCTGGCACTGATGGGGAGCAGGGGCAGAGGGTTAGTGCTTCTCCAGGCAAAGCCACAGGGTGAAACAAAGCGAGTGGAGGGCACAGGAAGGCAGTGGGAGCAAACCTGCGTGGCGGAGGAACACCCGCAGCAGTTAAGGCATATAAAGTGCTTGTAGAAGACCAGCCCTATGGAGGGGCTAAATAACACAAGCAGACAGGGACAGCAAGGGATGTGGGTGGCTGGTGGCACCTGGCACAGGGGAGTGATGACAGACTCACGCCCTGCCCAAAGCTGCAGCAGGAAGGACGCTGCCTGCCCACATCACAGAGCCCAGCCATGGCCAGGAAGCCCCCAAACAGGATCTAGGCTGCTGGTCTTCATGGTCATCTCCCAATTATGCCATGTTGGGGATGCTGTTGTGTTTGGGTGCCTCTGCCAGCACAGGGGAAGGATAGTCCCAGAACAGCATCCTGCCTTGGCTCACTCCCAGAGGAAAAATGAGATGAGTGGGAGTCACCCTAAGCCAGGCTGTACCCCAGGAGCTCATCACAGCCTTGTGTCCCCCTCTGGAGCGAGCACAGCCATCAACCAGCAACCTCTTCTGCTGCTGGGAGCATCACCAGCTCTTGGTCCCCCCCTAAGTGGGAATGTCTATGTGGGGCTCGGATGGTTTCCATCCTCTTGTGTTCCTGATGTTTGTCACAGGAGGGGCATGGGGAGGTGCCTTAACAGGTGCCTCATGCCACCAAGCTGGCCCCCCATGCAGGACAGGGATGCAGCAACAGTGGATTCAAAGCTGCTGTGTGGGGACAGGTCTCCTGCAGTCACTTTGGGGACACTTCTGCAAAACAGCCCCATGCTCTGGCTAGAGATGGTGGGAAGCAGGGACACCCTCTGCAGCTAGTGCTGCATCCCTCCAGCCTGCCCCAGAACTCCTAAACACTCCCTCATCCCTGTGGACTGCTCCAAAAAATACTGCTTTTCCCTGGAATGTTTTTGCCTAAAATTGCCCTGATAGGATTAAGAAAAAAAAAAGAAACTGGATAAAAATAACAACCTCTGGTAGTGCTGGGGTTGGGCTCTAAGGCCACCCTGTCCAGGCACCAGACACCCTGGTGATGGGTTTGGGGGACAGCAGAACAGCCAAAGGGGCCTCTCTGGGTGTAGCAAGGAAGGGGGCACTGAGGGGGGACAGGGGCTGCCTCCTCCTGACAGCAGGAGGGATGGACCTCGCAGGGATGGGTTGGGACAGGATGGGGTGCAACTGGAGGGGATGGGACAGGGAACTAAGCTGGTGGGGAGAGGACGGATGGTGTCCCACCCCTCAGTGGGAGTGCAGGGAGAAGGCCAGTTTGACACAGCTGAGCTCCTCCCCGCCATTGCTGACCACCACCCGCACGCGGTAGTTGCCGTTGGTCATCCAGGAAGGGAGCTCCACATCGGGCACATCGAAATCACTGGCTGGCAGGGAGTAGGAGCCCTATGGAGAGAGGGGACAGGTAGACGAGAGGTCAACCAAAAGGCCAGTCCTGCACCAAAGGGCACAGTGGCACCCACTGGCACTGCCAGCGTCACCACGGGGGCTTGGCCGTACCGCTTTGAAGGGGCAGTGGCAGGGGATGCCGTAGGTCAGCAGGGGCTCCGGGCAGGGAGTGCCGGGCGGGATGAGTTCATCCAGAATGCTGCAGACGTCATCATAGGTGCAGCTGCCCAGCTGGTCGATGCAGGGCAGCTGGATCCAGAGGTCACCCAGCGCCTTCTCGACCACCAGCGCTGCCTGGAGGGAAGGTGTTCAGCACCAGCACAACCAGCAGGGGCACCCACAGCTCCTCACCAGCCAACTTCCTCAGCTCCTGCTCATGCAATCTTTGGGATGTCCATGGGGTGACTGAATGCCCTCCTGCCTCCCCCTCCTGCTTTCAGTTCCTCTCAACCTGTAGTTTCTGTTCCTCCAACCTCAGCTTGACCCTTTAAGCTAACACCCCCCAACACCTCACATCCCCACCTCCTTCCCCTCTCCTCTGCCTATCCCAGAACAGGGTGCTCCCAATCCTGCAGCTCTGGCTCCACAGTGCCAGGCCCAAACAGGCACCATAGCATTGCTCAAGACAGCCCGTGCACATTGGACAAAGAGACATGTTCTGTCTTATTCCAAAAACTTCCCTAGAAGTGGTGCAGGGCAGCTGGCATGGTCCAAGGCTCCCAGAGCAGTGCCATGGCATGTCCTTGGAGGGAGCAGTTGGGTTGGCTGCTGAAAAACAAGTGCTGCAGTGACCTCCAGGAGCATCCACAGCACTTGGGTTTCACTTCCCTCCTGGAGCCATTACATCCCCAGGATGAGACAACTCAGGTGGTTTCTGTCCTAGGGACAAGGTTGGGAGGCTCCTGCTGAACTGTCTGCTCCCACCATGGGTCTCCCCATGCCCACTGTCATGTTCTGACTTACAGAGCCCAGTGTGCTCATCCCTGCACCTCAGTCCCCAAGGGCTGCTCATTTCTGTACCCAGTGACAGGCATCTCCCAGCTGCCAGTGGTTTGGGGAAGCTCTGCCCTCCCTGACCACATGGAGGCACATCTGGCACTTACCTTCAGAGGGGAACCCATGGTCTTGCCACTCTTGACAGCCGCGCTGACACGCAGGCTCCCCGGGATGCTGATGGGGTCGGGTGCCACAGAGAGGCTCTGCAGCACCACGGGGTCCCTCTTGTCACCACAGTTCTCCCAGGCAAAGCCACCAACCTGCAGCACCAAGGGACAGGAGGAGTTACAGACAGGACAAGCCTTGCCTTGTGTTTGCAGGAGGTTTATCCAGAGCTGCACCTCTGACCCTGCCAAACATCTGCTCACCAAGAGCCAGAAAATGACCTTCAGCCCCTTCAAATGGGAATTCTTGAACTCCGAGCCTGAGGACACTGCAGAAACCCTCTGTCCATGTGCCTCTGCATGTACTTTACACCCAAAAAGGATTACCAGGCTACAATTTCCAAACTTGCCTCAGCTCTGCCTCCAAACACTTCGCATGTGACCAAGGCAAGGTGCCTCTTTCATGCCAACGGCACCAAGCAAGGTATGTGAGGACAGGTCAGAGCAAGCTGGGATCAGGTGGTGGCTGTGCTGTCCAGGAGGATGCTGTGCAGGGGTGTGGGGGGATCCACTTGGAGGGGCTGTGGGGTTGGCACAGCCTCCCACCTCATCCAGGACCAGCCCTGCTGTTGTGAGCCCTCATCCACCAGCTCCAGCCACCTGGTTCCACACAGGAGCAGGAATCACACTCAGGGATCAGATGAGCCAGGCTCATCCTCTGCCTGATACACCCCGGGGGCCTGATCCTGAGCTACAAATGAGTACAAATCCTGATCCAGAGTACAAATGAGCCAGGGGAGCAGCATTGCCCTATGGGATAGTGAAATTCCACATGTAAGGAGATGTCACCCGAATGAGGGGCATCGCTTATGTGTCCTGTCTGAGTTAGATGCTGGGACATCTCCCCTGTTTCCTACAAGACCCACCAACCTCTCCAGCTACCACCAGTAAAGACACTCCAATTCAAAGGTGGAGGGATAGCAGCATTTGCCTGCAACAGCCACCTCTGAGACTGCCAGAGGCGAGTGGCAAAGAAACCAGCCCCAGTTCCCTCCCCGAGCAGGTTTGGCCGGAGCATCCCGTGTCCCCATGCCATGACATGGGGCTCTCCCTGCCTGCTCTCAGCCGCAGAACCGGTGGAGGCTGTATTGCCTGGTGCCATCCAGCATCCCCAGCGGGCACAGCGCGGCCCACGCACCTGAGCAGCCCATCCCACCATCCCCGGGAGCAGCCCAGGCCAGGACACGGGGCTCAGGACAAGCCGGGACAGGGGCAGGCTGCACCCCGACACTGAGCAAGAGCTGGGAGCCCCCAGCCCGAGAGTCTGCAGGCAAGGAGGCTCCAGGGAGCTGAACATCGGTGTGTGGCTGCAGACTGCTGCCCGCCGAGCCCCCTCCAGCCTTCCCAACAGGTTCCCCCTTCCCTCGGGCAAGCACAGCTTTCCTGGAAAATAAATTGAGATATTTCCCTCCACACCGCGTGAGAGTTCCACGTGGTAATCGCCTGTGTATTAATCAGTGCGTGTTAATGAGCCCGGCCCAACACTCCGTGGGAATAGGGAAGCAGAACCTGGGCTGGAAAAGATTCATGGAACAGCAAAATGAGAGCCGGGAGACGCTCAGCCGAAGGACGAGGCCGCTGGGTTTCTGCGTTGAGAAGTGTTTGTAAACACGGGATCCCTCCTGCTCCGAGCTGCCCCCCAGCCTCCAGCTGCTCCCCAGCGCGGGGGCTGCGGGGCCCCAGGGGGTCCATGGACCCCACTCCCCTACCCAACCACAAACACGCACCCACCAGCGACCTTCCACCCTGCCGGGGCAGGAAATGCTCCTGGTCTCCTGCAATCCCAGTGGGATGACGGAGGGGCTCGCCCCGCCGAGCCCCCCGGCAGCCCCCTCCGTGCCCGAGAGGTGCGGGATGCGGGGTGCGGGGTCCCCCCTCACCTTGCTGAGCCGCCGGGCCCCGCTGCGCTCCACCAGCAGCTGCGGCTGCGGCCCGGCGAGCGCGGCCGGGACGAGCTGCAGCGCGCACAGCGCCAGCGCCAGCCCCGCGCACAGCATCCTCCGGGAATGCGCCGGGAACGGTCCGGGATGGGTCCGGGGAGCTGCTCTGAGCCGTGGAGAGGCGAGTGGCGAGCAGAGACCGTGGTGGGACCAGACTGGCAGCCGCTGGTCTAAGAAGCCCCGTGCAGAGGGGATGAGCCCTCCCTCCGAGCCCGGCCCACCGGCCGATTCCCCTCCCTCCCCCTAGGACGCTCACATTTTCCCTTCCCCTTTTGCTTTCTTTTTTTTTTCCCCCTCCCTTCCCCGGTTTCGCTGCCAAGCGCAGGACTGGACTCGCAGGGATGCTGGGACGGGAAGCGGCGCTTTCCCAAGCTCCCAGAGCCGGCACTTGGAGCGGGGCGGGGCGGGAGCTGCACCCACCACCCCGGGGCACACACATCACCCTGCTCCGATGGGGGAGACACGACCATCTCCCCACCACCCACTCCTCCACCCAGGGCTGCGGCTCTCCTCGCATCCCACTCGGGGGTGCCCTGCTGTGCGAGGCTCGGTACCCTCTGGTCAGTACCCGGGACCCCCACGCTCCCCCCGCTCTCGGCACAGGGCAGGTGGCAGCTGAAGTGCAGAGATATTTGAGATATTTCAGATATTTGAGACCCTCGATCCCGATGTGTACGAGCAGGGGGGAGGGGACGCTGGCATCGGGTAGCCCCTGACTGGGCAGTTTGCCACAGTACCCCTTCCACCCATCTATCCAAAATGTTGTATTTAACACACCCTCTTCCATCCTTACCCCCTGTTTTGCGGATCATTTTCCAGACAGAGCTGCCCCAGGCACCCCCGTCGTGCTGGAATGGTCACACGGGTACCCCGCCATCGGTAGCATGGATTTTCCCATATATTTCGGCGGACGGATGCTCTTATCCTGCGGAGGGGGCTGAGCCAGCTGAGCACACAGGACACAAGTGTGGCAGGTCTCAGACCTTCCCCCCTGCCACAGCATGGTCAGGAGCCACTTGTGAGACCCCTCCCCACAGTCAGCTCCGCTCTCCCTTGCTCACAAACACTGCTTGCCCTCCCCATATTACTCCCAGCCCTGGGAAGGGTGCCTGGCTTGTCCAAACCCCCGTCTCAGCTCTATTTTTAGCCTTTCGTCCTTATTTAGCAGCGAGGCCGGGCGGGAGCGTGCAGGCAGGGCGTGGGAGCAGGCAGGGGACGCGGTGGATGCTGCTGCCCACCCCGCGCCGGCAGCGACAACTGCGCCGCTGATCCACTGCCCAGGCTTAAGGGTCAGGAATAAATAGCCCGTTCCTCCCACCCGGGAACGGAGCGGAAAGTTATCCCCTGGGATTAGTTTTCACTTTGAGGCCCTGGAGCAGCCGGAGGACAGGGATAAGGATAGGGATGCATGGGGAGAGGCACGGGCACAGAAAGAGCATTGTGTTTGGGGCTGGGAGGGGAGCAGAGACCCTCACCTCGAGCCCCTGGCATCACATGCTTTTCTACTTCTCACAGCCAGTGTGGGTGAAGGTTTCATTTCCCTATTCCCATCCTTTTACACTTTGTTTTGCCATGGGGGAAAAAGAATAAAAGACTGCGAGAACAGGTTAACCCACATCTTTTTGCTTGGAAAAGCACAGGCAGGGACAGGAATGACTTGAAATCATTGCCCTCCCTCAAGGCAGAAGTATGTGTGACCTAAATCCCCACTGAAGGAGCCTGTGACTTTTTTGGGCTCCAACACATGTGAGAACTTCTCCAATTCAGTTTTTTCAGCTATCTCACCCATGCAAAGTCGAGTCACAAGGTCTCAGCAGACCTGGTTAAACACCTTGGATTTGCATTAAAGAAAAGCAGCCAGCACTTCATTACCTCTCATTTACAAAAGCAAACAGATTGCAAATGATGAGCAGGGCCGAAGGCTGTAACCACGACCACTCTCTCTCCATTGCTTGGGCTGCAGCTCTACCAGGACCCATCAGACAACACCACAGGCCAACTCATCACCCAAAAACCTTCCAGCAAAATATCCTCCACCTCTCTTTTTTTTTTTTTTTTTTTTTCCAGACTGGGTTTCTGAAAATAAGATATACAAACAAGGAAAAAAAAAATGAATGACCCCATCTGCACTCACAGAACCACTCTGCAAACAGACCATGCAGGGCTGGCACTGACACTGCCTTGTACCCATCCTGTTGTGCCCAGTCCTTACCAGCTGGAACCAGAGAGAGAGCCACAAGAGACACTTAAAGAGTTTGCACAAATGCTTTTCTTATCCATAAGCTTTGGCAAACACTTTAAATGACCATTGGTACAAATTAACTCGACTTTCCAGCTGTTATCCCATTTACGGCAATTCAGCCGAGCATGTGATAAAGCCTCCTCGTCTCACTTTTCTAGACAAAACCCTGGAGATGTCTCCAGCTGCTGTCATTCCTGGGGAGGGACCAAGATAACACCAAAAAAAGACATTAGGGCAAACTTCAAAACAAGCTGAAGCTGCCTCAGGTGGGGCCACCACACCACCTCTGCTTTCCTGTCTTTGCCTGGGCAGAAATCCCCTCGCTGCTACAGCCCCCGTTGTCTCCAGGCTGCCATGTGCAGCCTCCAGGCCCTTGTGCTCCCCACATCCCCGAGGTTACCCCTACAATGCCATGGAAAGCCTCTGCTTTGCTCAAAAGCAGCTGAACAGGGCAGTTTCTGGCTGTTTAAGTGCTGCCCTGAAAAGGAAGTAAGTTTTCAGTGTATTGGGGCAGAGGAGGGTAAAGCAAGGCTGAGATGAAAGACCTGTCTGACAGGCACATATCCCATGCAGCCTGCATAGGAGAAACAGGAATTACTAAAATCAAGCTAAAATAAGAGACCTTTGGGGTAGCAGGGGCTTTTGGCAGGCAGCCTCACAGATGCACCCACTGACTGAAGGAAGGATGTAACATGGTCTGGGCAGCCCTGTCTCCAAAAGTCAGCGATCTCTAGAAGCACAGGGTTGTCACACCAGAGCCTGCAGCAGAGGCTGGGGATCAGGGTGCTGGAGCTGGCCTTGCTGAACATCCCTAAGCCCCAGTTCTGCTCTGCTGGCTTGATGCCTCAGCCTGAGGTGACCAAACTGTTTTTTCTCCACCATTGTCAAGAGAAATTCTACCTGGAGCCCCACTTTGTGGCACAGGGGCATCCCCGAGCACCCCCTCGGCACCCCACAGTTAAAAGCAGAAATTTCCACAAGCACATGTGCAAACTACTGGACCTTTGTGAACCAGCAAGACGTGATGGCAGCTGGACAGACTCCTCAGCAGCTGCCCACACAGTTGCTTCTCTTTGCAGCCACGGCCCCAGCGATGCAAATTCAGCCTGGAAATCTGCATGTGCTTTGTGCTTGCCCCTGTAGGCCTTGCTCTTTAAAGTCTGGACCAGGATTTTTAATTAACCCTGGAGAGGTGGAGACCAACACCTTGCACTGGCAGATCTTTTTATCCCACAAACGATCTACTCAGCCCAAATAAGTACTCTCATGCAGGGAAGGAGACTTGCCCCACTCTGAAATGCTGGAAGAGATAAGAACTGAGACACTCTCGGTGGTTTCTGAGCACTGGAAGCTGATGCCAGAAGCTGCTGTGACTCACAAAACTTCACTCAGGTTGAGCAGCACCCACCCAAGAGGACGCAGGCAACTGGTCCCACCAGTCCCCGGGAGACTTGGGGCAGCGTGGGCCTGCCCCTCGCCTTCCTCACCCTCCCATCCAAGTGGTGTTTCACAATTTCCCCCGTCCCAGGGTTAGCAGGGCAAGAAAAACACCTCCAAGTCAAACGTGACAGGACGACCAGGCACCTCCACTCCCTCGCCGCCCAGGCGAAATGCCAAGGTGTTGGCATCCCCAGAGCCGCAGGCTGCTTGGACTTCTCCCAGGGGATATTTGGAAAATGTCAGAATAGAAACTTGTTGACGAAAACTTGCAATGTTTCCATACAGGCACGGCCTCATGATCAGGTTCAAACACTCCTATTTTCAGCAGTTCTGGGTGGCACCAATGGGTTTTCAGGTCAAAATGTGTGGTCATTCAGAAATGTAAAAACAGGTAATTTTTAAAAAGCATTTTTAAAAAATCATCAAAATCAAAATATTTGGAAGAACTTGCTTTTCCTCACATTATTTTTTAGATGGGACACTTTCAAATCCATGTGTTTCCCTATGTGTTCATGTATTTCCAAAGTGTAGGATTTCCTCTGGAAAAGGGCACCGTGGCTCCAGGCCCAGCATTGGGGCGTTTGGGATGCTCAGGAGAAGGGTTGCCAGGATGCAGTCCTTCAGGTAATATGGATCACACCAAAAGCCCTTTCCAGCCAGCCCCAGAGCAGAACTCCTGCCTGGTAAAACACCCCAAACCCACCGCTTTTCCTCACCCACCCCTGCACAAGCTGAAATTTGATGGGGTGATGGCAAAAGCCAGATGGATTCTGCTTTCTCACTCTCATCCCTACTCCTAAGGGGGCTGGGGTGGGTCCAGCAGTGGAAGCCGCCTGAGCAGCTGCTCCTGCTCCCAGCCTAGCTCTGGTGCAGGAGTCCTGCTCCCCTTTCTCTTCACCCAAGAGAGGACACCTCCAGTGCAGGGGTCCTGCTCTCCTTACCCCACACCCACAACGGAGCATCCTCAGTGCAGGGGACCCCTAGGACAGAGCATTCCCGAAGCACCCCGGCCCAGGGCGGGGACACCCCGGGGTGGAGGGGGCCCAGGGCCAGCCCCGGGGGCGGGCAGGCTGCGGCCGGGGGCCCTGCCCGCGGCTCGGGGGTGCAGAGCACCCTCTCCCGGCGCTGCCTGTCAGCAGCTGCCGGACTTTTTTATTACTTTTTTTTTTAATTATTTTTTTTCTGCCTGCCAGCTGGGGCGGCTCATCCCGTCCCGTCCCGTCCCGTCCCGTCCCTGACCGGTGCCGCTCGCCGGGGGATGCCGCGCCCCGCGCCCCGCGGCTGAGCCGGTCCCGCCGGGGCTCCATGGGCTGCTCCGGCAGCGCCCTGCGCTGCTGCCCCGTCGGTGTCGAGGTAGAGGCTGCGGGGGCTTTTGGGCTGGGCTGGGCTTCGCTCGGGGTCGGGGTTCGCGTGGGGTCGGAGCTCCGTGGGGACGGGCTCTCGTGGGACCGAGTGGACACGTTGTCGGGGTTTGATGGAGTTGGGGTTCGCGTGGGGCTGATGTTTGTGGGGAGTCCTCCTTGCACTGCTGGGGACGGGGGGTGTTTGCGGCATCCGGCGTGGGTTCCTCCCTGCCCCGAGGAGCGGTGGGGCCGGGCGCTGTGGCTGTCCCTGGCTGCGTGGGACCCCACCGGCATTGTGGCGGGGGAGGTGGCAGCGGCGACAATGAGAGCTGGCAGCCGCCCGCCCTCCTGCATCCTCCTGCACTCTCCTGCACCCCTCCAGGCTCACCCCTACATCACGGGAATTCTGTAATTAAGGGGGTGCAACATCTGGGATGATGATGCCTGTTGGAAATGCTGGTCCCATAGAAGACAGGGATGGGTTCCCCCAGCTAGACCACTGCCAGCCTCCCACAGCATCCTCCCTCGCCCCAGAGGTTGTGTCCCCTTGTGCTGAAGGCATCACTCCTGTGGGGGAACACTCTGACTCCCCCTCAGATCCCAGCACATTGCTCTGTACTGAAGAGCTCTTCCGCAAGGTCTGAAATTATCTGCTGATTGTTATTATCATTATTATTGTTATTACTGTTATTATTGTTATTATTTGATGTGCTCATGCTGCCCCAGTGCCGCACCATTGACCTCGAGCTATGTTTTTGCTGTCGGATGCGCTGTGCTTGCTGGTGTTGGGTGTTGTGATCGCTGGAGGGTGGCAGGGGAAGGAGGGAAGGCAGAAAGGCCCCGTGGTGCTGCCGTGCCCCCAGCACGGGTGGCCATTTGCAGATCCAGCTGTGAGAGCCTGGCTGCCCAGGACCACAGAACTCACTGCTGGATGTGTGGGAGCAGCAAGCACAGAGCTCAGACAGCCCCACAGCCAACAAGTGCCTTTATTTACAGCACTTGCAGGCTTGGTCGCTTCTCCACATCATGGAAAAAGTCCCACTCTTTGCTGTGTCATAAGACCAGATACTTCTGGACTGGTTTGTGACTCTGAGAGCTTTCAAGAACAGGCATAGGACAGGGAGAAACAGCAGCCCCTGAGGCCCAGGTGCTGAGAGCCCCACATTTACCGAAACACGGAAATCTGCATTTGCCTGCAGACGCCTCCCTTCCTGCACTTGCCCGCTCTCGAGCTCCTTAGCTCAGCCCTGTGTCACCAACAGTCACGGCCCATGAAACAGCCCTGCTGCTGTGGCTGGAAGTCATTCTGAAAGTAGCACCTAAAATCCCCATTATGGCTAAAAAGCTAAGGGCTAGCATGGGGCCACTCCTGCCCATGTTCTTGTGTCCAGAGTGCCAAAGGCAAGATAGGAGACCTTCACTTCCCACTGCTGATGGCTGGACTTGCTGAGCTGGTCCCCTGAGGTTGCTTGGACTTGGGGGAGACTTCAAACCCCAGGGGCAAGCCCAGCCAGAAGCCATGTGCAGGTCACAGGGTTGGGGACACTAATGGGGCTGGGGGATACAGAGGCTTTTGAGGCCAGTCCCAGCTTTGGGGTGACCTTGAGGAGCCAGTGCTGGGCTGGGTCTGGTGGGTGAATGACGAGCCAGGAGCCACTGTGTGCCCCGGGGGAGGCGCCTTGGCAGCGTCATCCTTCCCTGGCACCAGTCTGCGGGCAGAGGGGTGATAAGGGAGGCACAGAGAGAGCCCAGCCCTGAGCTGCGGGCGCTGTCCCTGGGGTTTCCTTCCCCTTCAGCTCCATCCACCCGTGCTTGGCCACTCACGGTCACCGCTCGCGCTTTGGTCACGCTCCTGGCGTGAGAGAGGCCAAATTGCCTTCCCAAAAGGTCAGGGCTGAGGCTTGGCTGCCTTCCAGGGCTGGGGTGGATTTATTTTGAAGAGCTAGGAACTGTATGTAGCACTAGGAGTCAGAGAAGGGTCAGAATGCAAAACTCGGGGTTGTCAATAGTGTGAAGTGTTTGCCTACGGTCTGTGGCACAGATCTGACTGTAGGAGAGGTGATAATCACCTCCTAACACAACCATCGCCATCACCGGAGGAAACACAGCAGCAGGGTTAAAGACAGGTCCCACAGACCTGTGCCAGCATTGCTCTGGCAGCACTGAGCATCTGTTGCAGGTCCTGGGAGGTAATACAGTCATGGACCAAATCCTGGCCACAAAGCAAAACCTCCTCCCCAGGAGCAGAGTCAGGATTTAAATACTCATTTCCTGCCTCTTTGTGATTTCCTTTGCTAGGTTGCATGGTTGAATTGCTTAACGTACTTGTAAAACAGGAAAAGAGGAAGAAAAATACAGTCCAAAACCCCACCTCACGCTAGAGCTGAAGCAGAGGCTGCAGCCACCACGGCTGCCCACACTGTGCTGGCTGCTCTGCCCTGGTGCTCCCCATCCCAGCACCCTTGGAGATGACTCAGGTCCTGTTGGAAATCCCTGTTAATCCATCCATAAACAGACTATTAGAAATACTTAGTTCTAAGAATGTAGATACTTTTGGTTTTTTCACAGCTGGAAGGTATTTTTGGCAGAGGTTTCCAAGACCTTACAGGATCAGCTACACTGTGGATGGCCCCCACCTGCAGGATGTATCAGGCTGCTTCTTCCCCTGGCCAAAGCTGTTCCAGCTGGAGCAATTCCCAACCTGCTCCTTCCACACACAGTGGATTCCAGAATGATTTTACAGCTCTCCAAAATGCGCCAGGCGATACCAGAGGCACGGGTTCCACAAAGCTTCTCTGGAAGTGGCAGTGGAAAGTCCCTCCATATTTCAGAGCTTTCAGCCAAATTTTTCTTTTCACCCTAGAGGTGGAGCTTTTATCCCAAAGGACAATTGAGTGCTTATGACTAGAATTAGCTCTAGACACTATTCTAATTGCTCCTAGAGGTGGGAAGGTGCCTCACTCATAGCCTCAGGGCAAGTATTTAGATTTGTCTGTTGATGCTGGTGAACCTGTTACTCGCTTCAGCTATTTCTGAGTTCAGTGCAGGTGTCTCAAATCATCTTCCTTTAGAGGCTGAGGGGATCTGAGGTCCCATCCTGCTGGATTTGGGGTGTAGGAGAGAGGTGAAGGTTCCCTCGGTCCGTGCTGGGGACATTGCCTGTGCTATGGAGGTGACCAGCCCTGGGCTCTCTGTCCTTGGGCGTCAGTTTTGCCAGTGAGCAGGACACATGCAGCAGAGGTGATTTGGTTTGAGGGTTTGGGGTCCCTCCTGGAGGTGGTTAACAGCATCCTGCTCTCAGATCTGCTGAGATCATCCAAAACCCTTGAGGTCCGTGTCACCCCCCTGTGTCAGGAGGGCCCTCCAATACAGCCTTTGCCTTGTTGCAGTGAAAGAAAGGGGGGGGTATGGGGTATGGGATGAGGGGAGGACGCCTTTTGGGACTCATGTGATGCCCTCAGGATTGCAGAGCCTCGACTATCTCAGTCATCTCTCCCCTTGCCCCCCCCCCCCATCCCCCGACTTCAAAACCCATCACAGGACGTGGGTACGTTAAATACCAGGGAGATGCACTCTGGCATGAGGTGTGTCAGGGAGGGATCTCTGGGGACCCTTTGCAGTCAGGTGTGCCAGGGTTCAGCAGCACCCCAGGGCACCCCACGTTTCCAGGGTGAGCTGTATGGACAAGGAGAACAAGCCCTGTGATCTCTGACTGCCGGGTGCCTCCTCGCCCCCTCGCCTGGGCCACGTTCAACGCCGCGGCTGCTCATGCCATAGAAGGGAAGATAAAGCCGTGGCTTCCCAGAGGCTTGGAGCTCTCCTGCGCTCTGGAACTGCGCCTCCCTCCAGCTCCAGAAGGGGGGCTGCAGGGGAGGCGGAGACAGGGACGTCTGTTTGCTTTCCCTTGCTTTTTTCCCAAGCCAGGCTCCCTAATCCGGGCTGTATTTGGCCGCGCCACTGTGCGCGGGGCCGAGCCGGGGAGCAGCCGGCACAGCGGGACCCCGGCTCCCCGCAGACAGCGGGGCTGCTCTCCTTACGGGGCGGTATTTTTAGGGGCAGTTCTGCCGAGGGCTGGAGAGCAGCAACGTGTCTGCAGGTGAATTTTCTCGCCCCTGGTGCATCTATGCCCTGCCCAGAAGCACAACTCAGTGATGGGCATCAGGGACCAGATTTGCCCTGCGCCAGCGAGGCCGAGCTGTGAGAGCCTGCGAGCTTTGCTTCTATCTTTCAGCAACTGATAAAAATATATCCACTCCTTTTTTTTCTCTCCCTTCCAAGTGACTAAATTAAACCCATGCAGGGCTGGAAGGCATCCCACGGAGCTGTGTTGCTGGAAGCAGCTCCCGGCTCTGGGTTATCTCAGCCCCGTGGCAGCAGTGGGAGCGTGCGGGAGTGCGGGGCTGTGCAGCACATTCCTGCGCTCCTGAGGTCATTGCTTGGCCGCCGCCAGCTCTCGCCTGCTGCCAGCCCTGCACAGGGGCTGGATCGCTCTGATTTATGGTTATTTTTCACTTCTTACTCCTGCTCCAGCTGTGTCAAAGCCCAGCTGTGTAAGGCCCTGGCAGGGGTGTGTGTTTGGGGGGCTGCAAGGTGCCAGGGGCCAGACGGACCTGAGCATCCCAGGACAGGAGGAGGGTGGCAAGGGAGTGCCAAAGCTGGAGCCCTGCCAAGTGCTGCCTGCTCTCCCCCACCAAATGTTTTGCTGCTGGCGCCTATTTTGCACCAGCACCACATCAGGGGGATGTTGTGAGCATCCCACAGGTTTTCCAGCTGAATGGTACATGGTGAAGTGTCTGGGATGCAGTAAAGTGGCATGAGCTTTTGAGGCTGCCTGGTGGGCAGCACATGCTCACCCATGGGTGCTCAGGGGTGGGAGAGGGCAGGGGGCTGGGGAGGGACCCCTGCTCCCCAAGGAGCTGTGTTTTGGCAGAGCTGATGCACTGATGCAGGCTCAGTGCAGGGTGTTCTCTGCCTGCAGCCACCTGCCCCTCTGTTTCCCCCTGCTTCAGCTCCCTCTCTCTCTGCCAGAGACAGCTAAAAGCCCAGCAGCAGAGAGGACCAGCTTGCCAGGAGCTCTCACCCTTGAAGACTGAGAATGGTGAGAAAAAAAAATGTTTTCCCCCTGCTTTGCTCTCTCAGAGTGATAGTAAGGAAGCAGTGGACAGACCCCAGCATAGCACCAGGGAGGATGGGGATGATGGAGGTGCATGCTGGTGCAGGAGGGCAAACAGGGCATCCCAGAGACAATGGCATTCCAGAGATGTTGGGTCAATCGAATCCCAGAGATGATGGCATCCCATCCTCTCAGTCACACAGGTCATCCCCAGAACAGGAGACCTGACAAGCTCTGTGTCCTCTCTGAGCATGCCAGCACTATCCCAATTAGAGCTAATTTGGATTGGTGAGATGGAGGGAGGCCTTTCTCCAGTGGGAAGAGGGCAGGGCTGAGCCCGGCCCGTGGCACTGGCAGGCTCAGCTGCTCAGGATGTGCAGGCAGCCCAGACAGCAGGAGACAGCCAGTGCTGTTTCAGCCGTGTTTGTCTTGCAGCCAACGCCTCCCTGCTTCCTGAGGATGGGGAGAAGGCAGCACGGCCAGAGGAGCGGATGGACAGTGCGAGATTCCTCCAAGGCCAGGAGAAGGAGGAGGAGCAGCTGCAGGATGGTGGCCAGGCAGGCACTGCGAGCATCTCCCAGGACACTGAGATCCAGGTCAGTTGGGAAGGCTGGTGCTGCTGCAGCAGCTGCTGGGCTTGGAGAACGTCACCAGCCAGGACTTCCCAGGCACTGATCATGGACCTGGCACGTGCTGGGCTAGGCTCTCCCATTTTTGGGAGAAGGACGGGTCTAGGAAAGGGTTAGGAAGCCCAAAGCAGTGAAGCTCTGCATCCCTTACACTGAGATTTCTCATCTGACTGCTTCCCAGGTGGAAAAAGGAAAAGAGCTGGAGCTGAAGGAGCAGTTTGATGCCCTGAGGAGAGAGCACACAGAAACACTGCAAGGTGCGTGTCAGGGCAGCAGGGCTCCCTGCAGCCCCCTCCCCTCTCCCTGCTACTCCCTGTGCCCCCTTGGCTGCCTGTGCAGCCATGGGGATGCTGTTCCCTGCTCTCCAGCTCTGTGGGGCTCAGGTGGAGCCTGCTGCTCCAATGTCCCCACACTGGTGGCACTCAGCTCGTGTTCCCATGCAGAGCTCCAGAGAGCACACGAGCAGGAGAAGCTGCTGCTGACAGAGTCCCACCGCAGGTCTGAGGCAGCCTTACAGGTACCTGCAGAGAAATCCCTGGGGAGGGGGGGCCTGTGGAGGGCTTCAGGACCATCTGCTGGTTTTGCCATGGTGCCCCACATTCCTCAGTGGCCACCTCAGTCCCTGGTGTGCTCGGGGACCATACCAGCTCCTCCAGCCCCAGGGTTATGTGGGTACCACAGCCCAGCAGTCCCTGGGCTCAGAAAGAAATCCCAGATACCTCTCATCCTGCTTTTTCCCTGATTCTCCTAGGAGACAATTCAAGCACTGAATTCCCAGCTGAAATCCTTCCAGGAGAGGATGAAACGGGTGGAGGAGTCACTCTTGAGAACTGACTACAAGAAGCACATCGAGGTGCAGGGAGGGGTGTCAGGGAGGGGACCTGCTGTGGGGTGCTGACCCAAAGCCAAGGGGCTTCTCTGATGGACCTTGGCAAGGTGGGGCTGGAACCAGGGGGGAGCACAGGACAGCTGAAGGGGGGAGCAAAACCTGTCCCCGGCAGGCATTGGGGTCCCTTGAACACAAGTGATGGCCCTGCAGGAGCATGGGAGCCCCAGCCCCTTCTGGGAGCAGGAGCTGGAGAGCCTGCACTTCGTCATCGAGATGAAGAACGAGCACATCCACGGCCTGGACAAGAAGCTGCTACACCTGGAGACCGTGGTGGGTTGAAAGAGGGGGGTCACAGGTGGGCTTTCCTCTTTTCATCTCCTCTACCCACCTAAATTCTGCCCAGAAACTGCAGCTGGAGCAAAGGTGGATGGAGCCCATTTCCTCTCTTGGCGTGGGGACAGGATGTGGGAGCAATGCCACCAGGCCAGCATTGCACCCAAAATGGCAGGGAGTTCAGAAGTGCTTCCCAGCTCTCTCCTCACCCTCATGCCCCCTTCCAGGAGGAGAGGAACCTTCTGCTGGAGGAGAAGGTGAAAACTCTCCAGCAGGAGAACGAGGACCTGCAAGTTCGCATCCAGAACCACTTGGTCATGGCGAGGTAAGTGCTGGTCCCACCCACCCGGCGCACAGGTGGCACCTCCGATGGGGGGGACAGGTGGCAGTGCGGGAACACATCGCAGCCTGTGGTGCCACCGGGTGCTTTGCCCGGCGGCTCCGGCAGCCTGTGCCCTCTGCCCGCAGGCAGCTGTCCGAGGAGCTCCAGGCCGCCCGCGGGGCGCTGGAGAAAGAGGCGCAGCTGCTGGAGCAGACTCGCCGGGAGAAGGAGGAGCTGCTGTACCGGGTGCTCAACGCGGGGGACGGCGCCCCGTTCCCCATGGCTGCCGGCGAGGTGCCCCTCATCGCCACGTAGCATCGACGGCACCGGGGGACTGCCGGGGCTTCCCTCCAGCCCTGTGAGCCCAGGGCTGCTCTCACAAGTGCCCTCCAGCCGGGGCAGGGCTCCGGGCTGGCCGAGCCCTCGGGGCGCCTCATGGACCGGAGCGATGGAGCATTTCACGGGACACTTACGCCTGCACTTCCCCAGCCCATGTGGGGCTGCAGAGGAACCCTGGCCACCCACCCACGCAGTCCCTGCACCCCTTCCTCTGGGGAGGGGCTGCCTGGGGGTGAAAGGGGTCAGCCAGGACACGCAGACTTGCATTGGGCTGGAGCTGACCCAGCGCTTGGCTCTGAGCATAAACAGCACCAGTGCTGCCCAGGGCATGAGGACAGCAAGAAGGTCACTAGGACAGGATGGGGACAAGCACCGGGAGGATGAGGAGGGCACTGGGGACATGGTGTTAACCTCACCAGGCAGGGCTCCCACCCACGCCCTCCTATTCCCACCACCCCCTCCACCTTCAGCAAATGTCTCCCAGGTACTGCTCCTGCAGCTCAGGCATGTCCCAGTACACTGCCACGAACACCCCAAGCCCTCCTTGTCCCTGCTGCCCATCAGCAGCACCACCAAGAGGCTGGAGCTGCACATTCAGGGAGCAGAGCATCCTCCCGGGGGTAGCAGGCTTTGGCAGCTCACATCCCTCTGCTCGAGCCAGGGCAACCCCATCAGGGAAGATGCTGCCAGCATGGCGGTGGGTCAGGGCTGGATGCACACAAGCACTTTCCCCTGGGTGCACGAGTGTGGTGGGAGTCACTGCTCCGGGGCTGTCACAGGCCTGTCCCCTCCCCAGGGCTGTTTAGCCAGGGCTGTTCATGTGTGTGTGTGTGTGTGTGTGCACCAGCCAACTGCTGCTGGCTGTAACGATTACAAATCTGTCAGAAGCAGCAGCCTCAGGAATCCCATGTCAGTGTTTTGGGGGGCTGGTGCAGGAGCGTCCCAGGGTGGGGCTGGGTGCTCCACACCCCACAGTGGGAAGAAGGGGAAGGGTGGGAGCAGGCGCCACAAAGACTCAACAATGAAGCTCCAGATGAGGCCCTTAAGGCAAATCCCCTTTTTCCTGCTCCTTCCCTCTTTTCATTCATTTCAATGGGCTCCCAGCTAAGGGCAGACCTGGACCCTCCCAGCCTTGCCAAGGCATCAGGGCCACTGCAACAGCCACTTCCGTCCTTTGTGCTGACCCTTATCAGCAACAGAGCAGCTGAACGGGCAGCCAGGAAGGCAGCGTGGATGTGGGGTGCAGCTCTTACCCACACACCTCCATGGGGTGGCTGGGGGGGGAATGGGGTGCCTGTTATGTCAGAACCATGTCCCCCCAGGGCACCCTCTGCTCCACACATCACCTGTGCAACCCCCAGGTGCTGTAGCACCAAAGCAGGGGGTGCCCCAGCAAATCCTGCCTGGTTGTGGCTGAAGGGATCAGGATTTCTGGACAAAGGGATACGAGGCTGGTGGGGTGTGGCACCCTGCTCTGGACACCTGGTACCATGTCCCACTGCCCCAAAGGCAGATCCTGCGTGGGACTTGGAGGAATGTGGACAGCCCTGGGAAAGGGGACACCGGGAACTGAGGAGGAGGAATAAATGAGTGCAGAAAAGGACTTGCACATGGTAAAGAGGGAAAAACCTGGAGCAGGCAGCAGTCATGGGGGGGAATGATAGGTCAGCTCAGGCTGGGCGCCCAGGCAAAATGGAGCGTCAGGGTAGCACGAGAAGCCTCTGCCCCACAGTGAGCTCCTGAGGGACCAGGGCAAAGCCAAGGGGGGCTGTGGGGGGCTGCAGGGAAAGGTTTCAAAGAAAAAAAAACAACAAACCAAAACTACAGCCCAGTAACAGCAGCAAAAACACCTGTGTGCTTTATCATCTCCAAACAGAACTCCTTCTGCAGGGGCACGCTGTGAGGATTCAGGCTGCTCAGGGAGGTTCACTGAGCTCGGGGAAGCAGCTCCTGCAGCTCGGGCAGGGCTGGCCCCCCCTGTGGGACAGGACTCACAGCCCAAGGGGCTTCCTTGCCCCCGGGGCACACGGTGGAGGGAGCCAGGCACTCAGGGATGAGCCATGCCCTTTTATTGCCCCGGAGCAGAGGGGCACAGGGCAGTCCCGCGGGGCTCCAGGGCCACCTCCCTGGCTCTGCTTCCCGGCAGCTCCCGGGGCCCTGTCCCTTCGGGCCAATGGCTCTCAGTGCTGTGCCAGATCCCATAGCCAAAGTAAATGAGGAAACCTGGGAAAGGGCAGAATAGGGTGTGCATGGACTGCTTCTCTTCCTTCCCCTCCCAACCACCAAGTGCTCGTCCCTTCCTTTGGGCCACATGTCAGAGGACAGACTGCTCCCACCACCCATGGACATCAAAGGTCAGCATCTCCTCCCTCCCCACCACCATTCCAAGCAGCATTAGTGTTACTGGCTCTCAAACCACCAGGGCTCCACCCAGAGGGGCTGGTGCCAGCTCTAGGACCTCGTGAGTGGCTGTTCTTACCCAGAGCCATCCAGAGCAGGTACCGCAGCCAGGCGGCTGCGCTGAGCCGGGCCATCAGCACAGCGTTGATGGAGATGCTGAGGAGAGGCAGGAAGGGCAGGCAGGGAACCTGCAGGGAGCACAAGGGTAAATTCCACAGCTCAGTTCAGCTCTTTGCTGCTCTGGCTAGTTGCCCACAGGCAAGGGGAAGCCCAGCCTGGCTGTCAGGCTCAGAGATCCAAGCTGGGACTGCAGCCTGTACTGGAGAGGGATGCTTGTGGAGGGTGTTTTGGTTGACAGGGGCAGGAGGTGCTGCAGGGTTTGGGGAGAGAGGCAGCAAAGCACTTTTAACACTAAGCCAAGGTGTTAGGGCCAGGTACCTTTTTACTGAAAAGCAGCTCTGATTCCCCAGCAGGCACTGGGCTCAGCTGGGAGATGCCCCTTCAGCCCTCAGGTCATGGGGGGGAAGAACCCTCATGGTTCCTATGGAAAACCCCAAGAGCTACATGCTGCCTCCAGTAGTGCTTTTTTAAGCTGGGTGTAGCAAAGATGTGCCTGACCTAAATCTGAGGGAGCAACCCCGAAGCCCCACAGGGCTGCAGCACTTGCCTGCTCTCTGTGCCCCAGATCCTTCTCTCTGGGCACATCCTGAGGGCTGGGCTGGGTGCTCACCATGAAGGAGGCTTTGTCCTGGCTCTGGGGCTGCCTCCAGATGAGAAGAGCTGCTGCCAGGATCCCCAGGAAAGGCAGGGCCAGAGCTGTGATGCACCAGGTACCCCCAGCCTGCAGGCAGGGCAACCCAGCAGCGCTCACCCAGCTCAGGGCACAGACCAGGGCAGCTGCAGAGGGACCACAGTGTCAGGGCAGCTTCCCTGGGCTGGGCCCATCCCTCTCCCAGGCTGTCATGGTGGGACAAAGGACAACCAAGGGACACAGCTGGGTGGCTTCTTGTGGTGGGTTTAGCTTTTCTCTTCAGTCTGGGAAGCAGAGGGAGCAGTGAGGTCCCGTTGGGGCAGCCAGCTGTGTGGCAGTGGGGTGAGGGCAGGAAGGAGCCAGGCAGCCCCCGTGTCTGCTGCTGGGTGGCTTTCACTGGGCACGAAGCTGCCAGCCCTTGCTACAGCAGGATTGTCCCCCATGGGTCCCCCCATGCCAGCTCCCTGTAGAGCCCATCCATCATTCCCAGACGTACCTACAGCTGCCAGAGCCCAGACCACCACAGCAGAGGAGTGAGGGGTGGGATGGGGGGGTGGATGGACAAGGTGGCCACACCAGAGCGGCACAGCTGGGACCTTCCCTGCAGGAGTGTCCCCAGGGCTGGGTTCAGGCTGATACCTGAGGAGCAGACATTGCATGTCAATGCACACAAACCTGCACCTGCAGAGCACCCAGGACACAGCCTTGCCCCAGGCATGGCCCACATCAGAAGCTGGGTGAGCCCTGTCCCCTGTCCCCAGCAGTCTCACCTGAGCAGCAGCACACAGCCAGCCACCATGGAGAAGGCCAGCAGTGTGGCAATGGACATGGTGTCAACCTGGGCTTTCAGGTCGAAGAGAAGGGCCAGGAGAGCTGTGGGGAGAGAAGCCCTTCCAGCCTCCCAGCAGAGCTGGCACTGCTGCTGTGCCCACCTCAGTCATACTCTCCTGACCTTCCCATGTCCCCCCAGTACCCACTGCAACAGAACTCGATGAGCTGGTGATGCTTTGGTCACTAGAACAAAGCATCCTTCAGCAGAGAGGCTGAACCAGTGTCTGAGACACCATTGAGGCCAAATGGTCCTGACCCCTCATGAGGAGATGATAGTGATGATCTGTCTCTGGGTAGGGGGACATTGCTCAAACAGCTGCAGGCAGGCTAGAGGGAGAGAGGACACCCCCCAAGCCCTGCCCACAGTTAAGGGTAACCCAAGCACTCACACACCTGCCACTCCCCCAGACACCAGAGTTGCCACCACCGGGCACTGACGGCGACTGACTTTGGCCAGAGGTTTGAAGAGGAGCCCATCTCGAGCCATTGCATACAGGATCCGTGGCATGGGGAACATGGAGCCCAGGAGGCTGCACGAGAGAGGGGAGGAGATGGGGGAGAAGAGGGGAGGAATCCAGGAGGAGCCATCCTGCCTTTTGCCCCTCCAAGGGAGCTCCCATCCATCTGAATGGCCCATAACCTTCTCAAGACCATTCTGACAAGATCATCACCTTTCTCACCATCAGGTGAGGGACAATATCAGGAAAGAGATGTCTGCAGTCACCTGTGCATGCCAGAACACCTCAGCCCACTCTTGTGGACACGGTGCCACCTGACCACTTCCTCCAGTGTCATGCCGAGGGGTTTGTCTGCTCTCCCTGATCAGGAAGGGCCAGGGTGGGAACACCAGGGTTTGTGTGGAAGGGATTTTGGCCAAGCAGGAAAGGCAAGGATGAATTCAGGAGGAAGGGGTTGGGGATATCTCCTGGATGTGTTACAGCTCCAGTACCTTGCTCTGAACCACAGAATAACCATCAGAGGACACCCCTCACCTGGTGGTCAGGGCACACAGTGACCCTGCAGCCACGGCATACTTGGCACTGCTCCAACCAATGTAGTCAAAAGCCACTGGCAGTGGGCTCATGGTGTCTAGCAGGTAGTAGGGCATCATCAGGGTGAGGGCAGCAGACACCCCAAAGTAGGCCAGGAAGCAGATGAGGAGGGAGAGGATGATGCCCATGGGGATGGATCTCTGTGGGTCCCTCACTTCTTCCCCTGGGGAGGACAAGCTCAGCTGTAGGAACAGATGCTCATTTAAAGTGCATGGAATGCTAAGAGCCCAGCTCAGGCTGGAGAGCAGATCCTATACCTCCTCCCAAGAGGGGACACAGAGACCTTCTAGCAAGGACCACTAAAGTTCCTGGGCTCCAGGGATATTGCAACAGGGAATGTCTCTGCTTCAGATTAGCCCAGATATGTCACATGGACTCTTAGAAAGGGCAGGAGACGGTGGCTGCAGCACAGAGCTGGGAATGTGCCCATTTCCCAGCCTTACACCAGCTCCTGGGGGTGTGGGGACAATCACTGCCACACCCCCCAGGCTGCAGGGGGGGTCCCACCAGCAGCACCCCCACCTCACTTACCTGTGGTAGCAATGCAGTCAAATCCAACAAAGGCATAGAAACAGGTAGAGGCTCCAGCCAAGGTCCCAGTGAAACCATAGGGCATGAAGCCTCCCACCCCAAAGGCACTGGTCACGTTATCAGCCATGGACTGGTTCCTGGGAGGAGGAGGAAGAATCAGGCAGTGCAGGGGAATCAGCAATGGGATCCCAGGCTGGGGTCAGGCTGAACAGCCCATCCAGCCTGCTCAGCCCTCAGCATCAACCCAGCAGGGCTTAGGACTTGGGCTCAGACACATTGCCAACAGGGAGAAACGGAGAAAGTGGCATCTCCTGGGATAAAGCACAGGGGGGCTGACTCCCCACCCCACTCTGAGGCAGCACAGGGAGAGTGAAGCCCCTCATACTCAGACTCGTGGGCAGCTGCCCGTGGCAGGTCATCCTCCCTGAGCTTCCAGTTGCTTATGTCGCCTTTGATGAAGCCGCTCACTGTGACAAAGAGCAGGACGAGCACGTTGAGAGCTGTGAAGGCTTTGTTGACCATGGTGGACTCCTTCACTCCAAAGGAAAGAAGCCCTGGAGAATAAAAAATCAAAGTTGAATGAGCCCCATGGATGACACCAGGGTAGACATTACTGGGGAGGGTGGAAAAGGGTGGCAGTGTTAAATTCAGAACAACTTGCAGACTTCCCCAGATTCCCTTTCTCTTCCCCATTCTTTGCTCAGGGAAACGGAAAAGCCTCAGAAGGGTCAGCACCATCCTGAAGAGCCCATGGTGGGGTGAGGAGCTCATCATACCTGATGGAGGGTGGCGCAGGGGGAGGCATCCTACCTGCCAGTAGGGCCACCAGGCCAGCAGCAAAGGCATCTGGGTGCTCTGCCAGCCCCACAGAGCTCATGGCTGGGTGAGCACCCAAAAACCTCCCCATCTTCTTGCCAAGGAGCTGGTCAAAGGTAGCGCTCCAGGCCCGGGCAACGCTGGCAGTACCTGGGGAGAGGTGATGGCTGTGTTCTGGCAGTCCTGGGGGATCTCAAAGGACACCCAGCAAAGCCACCAACACAGCAAAGGTGGAGGGATCAATATACCAATGACATAGGACAGCAGCAGGTTCCACCCAGCGAGGAAGGCACAGAGCTCGCCCACGGTCACGTAGCTGTAGAGATAGGCAGAGCCAGCCAGGGGCACACGGGCCCCGAACTCGGCGTAGCACAGCCCTGCCAGGGCAGACACCACAGCTGCAATCAGGAAAGAAAGGACGATGCTCGGGCCAGAGCTGCTCTTGGCCACCTCCCCTGCCAGCACGTAGACACCAGCCCCCAGCGTGCTGCCCACTCCCAGGGCAACCAGGTCCAGGGTGGAGAGGCAGCGGCGGAGGCTGGAGCCCTCTGAGCTGGCTGGGACGCGTTTTCTGCGGGAAAGCAGCTTCGGGACAGAGCGGAGGCGGCCCCAGCACGGCACCTGCAGGAGGGGAAAGCAGCAGGAGTGAGGACACTGCTGCCCCACGGGCACTGACCACCCTGCGGGTGCGGCACAAACCCAGCCTCGATGGTTTGCTTGCAGCCCCCACCATCCACACAGTGCCCCTGGGCTCGCTGGGTGCTGCCTGTTCTCTGTCTCTGCCAGAAAAACAGCCCATTTTGGAGCAAGTTGGGGCTAAAGCAGCTGTGCTGCTCTCTCATCCCCAGTGACAAGTGGAGCTGTGCATGACTGGGGTTTGTTTGGCTCTGTCCAATTTGTGAGAGGGGACAAAGACATCTGTTTGTCCCCCTGCCAGCTCAGAAAGTCCTGTTGCTCCAGCAGGGACACACAACCAGGATAATCCCAGCTTTGACACTGAAACTATTGGAAATGCAGAAACCATGCTAGAGAAGGAGGGATGGGAGATGCTCTGCTCCTGGAAGTTCTCTTGAAGTGCACCAGGAGGGACCCACCTGCTCAGCTGGAGATGCTCCCACAGTACCTGTAACTGTGGGTCAATGGCACAGCTCAGGTGGAGACTGGATCCCCTGGGCCAGCAGCCTGTGCACTAATGCTGTGGCTTGCTGGGGGCACCAATGGGGATGTCAGCCTGGCAGAAACCCCAAATTGTGGTATCTGTGCTTGGGGGAAGGGGGCTCTTGGTATGGCATGCATGGGATTTGTGTGCCTTCCCCCACCCTGCACACCCTTTCCCAGGAGCTCCAGGACTGGAGAACCTGCCTTCACATCCCATGGTGCTGCCAGGAACTCCAGGTCACCCCACAGCAAAGCAAAAGCCATGCCACACACTCCAAATTCCATAATCTGCACCTTACACGGTCAGGAGCTGGCTGGAAACCCTGTCCAGTGGCACATCCCTGTGGCACAGGGGACATGTGATCCCTGCTGTGGCGTGGAACTGGAGGGGACAAGGGACAACCCTGCCCGGCACCCAGACCCGCAGGATGAGGCGCTCCTGGTGGCACAGGGAGCTCCAACCTCCAGCACAAACGCTGTGCCCTGGGGGTGAGGAGCCACCGCCCTCCCGCCCCTCCAGCCGCACCCACCCGCTGCTCAACCCCAGCCCCGCCCGGGGCACCTCGCCCCGGTGATTTTCGCTTCTCCTGCAAACAAACTACTCACCCCGGCCATCCTTAGGGCAAACTGCACCTTGTGGGCACGACGAGCACCAGGCAAGCCCCCCTTACACTGTCCCCTTAAATCCCTTTCGGGAGCGCCCTGGCCCTCCCCCCGCTGACCACCGCTCCGGGCTGCACAATGGGAAATCTATGCAGAAATATTTTTCCCACAACGCCTTCCAAATCATAGACACAGCCTGCAATGCTAATAGGCTCAGAGGCATTATTGAGGGAGTTTAATTCACTTTTGCAAGCCGCCTGGGCAGGTGGAAGGGGGAACCCCTTCCCTCTGTCCCTGCTGCCCCCACCAGGACCCACACCTCAGGCTGTGGAGCTGGTTTTGGAGAAAATGCAGGCAAGTCGGGGTGCAGGGGTGCATAACTGGCCCCAGCTGCCCCTGGGGAACACAGGGGGAAGTGAACAGCTCCCAAAATGGACTGCAGCAGCACGGCAGAGGAGCACAGACACAGCTCCACGGGATGTTTGCAGCAGCACGTCCAGCTGTAACTCCCCGAAGCAAAGTCCTGAGGCTGCTTGCACTTCCCTGGTATTTGGGCATTCCTGGGGTGCAGCTCACAGGGGCTGAGCAGCAGAGTGCAAGCAGGGGCAGGGGAAAGTCCAGGGCTGGGCTTAAATGAGGGCACAGGGCTGTGTGGATGGGGGTCCCGGTGAGGCTGCTTGGGGCCAGTAAGGCACAGGAGTGTCCTTGGGCACCAGCGTGGCTGTTCTGCAGGGCTGCTCCTGGCAAGGAGAGGCCATGGAGGAAGTGATGGAGTGGCCTGGCTGGTCATAAGCACCCTGGGAGAAGAGGACCAAGTCTGGGCTCTGAGGAGAGGTTGGGAGAGGTGTTTTGGTGTAAAGAGCTAACTTTGATTTTATTGTAGATAGCACTCAGGCTGAGTCTGCTTACAGTATTTGGAGACAAAACCTCTCAGGCTGTGGCTCAGCCTATCCTCTGGCTTCCAGCTTGCAAGGAGAAGAGGAAAGGAGCAGGAGCCATACAGAATCAAAGCAAGGAAGGACCCAGGGCATCTAAAGCAGAGATGTACACTGTAACCACAAGGCTGCCTAGTCCTGGCTCTATGGGGCAGTCCCATATCTGGACCCTGTGAGCTGCTGGGCACTGTGAGCCCCTCTGGGGCAGGGGGGCTCAGCACACCACGGCACAGTCAGGGGCACCAGGAGGAGAGCAGGGCTGTTGTCCCGCACTGCAGCACAGGGCAAACAAAGCCGTGCTTGTCACCCACGCCACCTCACATGAGCAAGGTCTCCAGATACCAATGCCAGCCCAAGGGAACATTGCCCTGAGGGAAAAACAGGGCGGGAAGGAGCAGCCAGTGTGAGCTGACCGTGAGGGTCTCACCCTCCCAGGCTCCTCCAGGGGAGCACAGCCCTGCGGCTGCATGCCAGCCGTCAGGGATGTCACACCCAGCCTGGGGTCCGTGCTGCCCAGGACGGGCAGGGCTCATCAGCTCAGCTGCCTTGCAGCCCCAGAGAGATGCTCAAGCCAGTGGGTATCACCAGGGCTGGATGCCTGAAAGGTTACACACCAGCAGCTTTCAGCGTCCCCAGGGGTCCCAGGGTTTATCTGCTCTGGCTGGTGTCAGACACCACCACCCATGGCTCTGGGGAAGCCCCACCAGCTCCTCCAGCCCTGCTGCGGCCTCTGTGCTGGCCGGGCAAAGGCTGGTGGCAAAGAAGGAGCCGGGTTAACGTGGGTGAGGCAGGGAAGGAAACGGCCTCGGGGCACTGCAGGCAATGGTACAGCCTGCCAGGAGCATCCTGGAGAGACTCAGCCTGCATCTCAT
The DNA here is from genome assembly GCA_034509425.1 of Eopsaltria australis. Classification (NCBI taxonomy): domain Eukaryota; kingdom Metazoa; phylum Chordata; class Aves; order Passeriformes; family Petroicidae; genus Eopsaltria; species Eopsaltria australis. The sequence continues at coordinate 783,469 of JAVTVJ010000090.1, read as the reverse complement.
CCGTGTCTGCGGTATGGAACAGAAGACTGGGGGGGAAAACCAGCTCATTGTGCCAGCTCGGATCCTGCCCCGTGGGTGCTCATTGCAGAGCCGTGGTCAGCACCTCCCTCCTCGAGCGGGTCCTGGGGGGCCGAGGTCAGGCCATTCTTCCCTTGTAGAGAGTCAGGGACGGACATTTCCCAGCCACGAGCAGGGAAGGGGTGACTTGGAGCAGGAGGAGGGGGCTGGCGGCAGGACCGGGAGGCAGTGGGGTACCCTGCGCCCGGCGTTCACCAGGAAACCACAGCTGTTGGGATAGGAGGGGTGACATTTCCGTAGCTGAAATGCAATCAGCGGTATTGCCTGGCAGCGTGCGTGCCACCACCGCTGGCACAGTGCCCCGGCACACACCAGAGGGGCTCTTGTGCCAGGCGACCCCTTCCCACAGCCGAGCAGGGTACGGTGATTTAGCGGATGACATTGTGCGTCCCCGCACCGCGGGCACCCGGCTGAGGTCTGGCGTGGCACCGGGGGTGGGACACGGCCTTGTCCATGGCAGGCGGGGACTCGGGGGCGGTGACGTCTCGCCGCGAGGAAACAGCTGCTCGCCAAGGACGAGCGCTCGGCCACAAGAACAGCCCGAGCGCGGCGGCGGCGGCTCCTGCGAGCGCACCCGGAGGCTCCGCGCTGCCGGTCAGTGCCCACTGCGGGGCTGCGGGGAACGGGCTGCGGGCCGGGGGCCGCACGGGGCCGGGCACTTCTTACCGCAGTGGCCTGGGGGAACAAAGTCGTGGAAAGCCCTGGCTGGGCGGTGAGCTGAGCAAGCGGAGGCTCCCTCCAAGGGGTGGCTGCAGGGGGAATCCCTGGGTTTTTTTATTTTTATGAAGGATCTTTCCTTTTTTTGACCAGCCCCCGGGGGGCTGCTGTGCTCCCGCTGGGTGCTTTTTGAGGTGGGCGCTGGCGGGGCTGCGGGCCCCGCTGGGTGTGTCCCGGCCGGGATGCGCCTCAGTCCACGCTTTGGTGGTGCGGCGGCTGCGGAAACACCCATCCCTTCTTCCAGCTGGGATCCGAGCTGAGGATCCCCCCTGGTTTGGTACCCACCAAGTTTGCGCAGGTAAACGCAGCCCACAACAGCCCTGAGGCTCGGAGCTCCTGAAGGCCCGGGAGGTTTTTTGGCAGCAGGGTGGGGCAGGGCACTTCGGGGGCGTCCCTAGCCCCAGCAGGAGGATGGATGCCGGTGGTTTTTAAGCCGGGGAATGCTCCCTTTGCCTCAGGACAGCGGCTGGCGGGGCACTGGGTGTCGTGGCCTCTGTGCTGGGGGAGCCTCGCAAGGCAGTCGGGCTCCTGGGGTGCAGCCCCTGAGCTCAAACCTGTGGGGGGGCTTTGGGGAGGCTGGAGGGGGGCATTGCTGGGGAAACAGAGGCTTCCACAAAGGCTGTGCACATCATTTGGCATTTCTCATGGGATCCCCATAACCCACATTTCTCCACTGTTGGGTGGGGGGCAGGTGTAGCCCCGTGCTGGGCACTGCTGCCCAAGGGATGGGGTGTGTTTGTCCGGGGATTGTCCCGGGGCTGCTCCCCCGGCCTCTGCGGAGGTGACAGCAGCACTGGGGACAGGAACGGGGCACTGCAAGGACAGGTCGGGGACTGGGTGTGGTCGGCGATTCTCCGCCACTGCTGAGATGAGTTGGGTGGTCTCAGCCCCGCTGCCACACGCACGGAGAGAGGGGAGAAGGGCTGTGCCATGCTCGGATTTCCCCACTCCCAGGAGGGGACACAGCTTCATGTGCAGGCTCCAGAGTGGCATTGAGAGGCTGCATGTGCCGGGGGTGGGATCCCTTGGCACCCACCCAGCCCCGGCCGCAGTGCGGCCCCACTGCGTGTGGGGCGTGTGGGGCTGTCCCCAGCCGGGAGCCACGGGAATGGGGTGAGGCTCACGGCCTTGGAGAGGGGGGCGAAAGCAGTTCTGGTTTTCTGCAAAACTTTCTCCCTTCAACCACGGTGCCTGTGGGTGCTAGAAGCTTCCTGTCGCCAAGCAGGGGGACCCAGCTGCACTGGTGGCTGCAGGGCTGGGTCTCCCTTTGCACGGGTGCTCCTGCAGGGATGTGCAGCCAAGCCAGGGAGGTTCGTGTGATTTCTCCTGCTCGCTCCATGGCTTGAAACCGAACTCCCCTGGGGTCAGAAATCCCCGAGGGTGGCCCTGCTCTGCTTTGAATTTTTCTGCTACGTGTCTCAGAGGGAGGGTGAAGGAGCCAGGCGGGGCTGTGCCTCTCGGCCGGCCTCAGCTGACGCTCAGCGGTTCATTCATGGCCCGGCTCCATTTTCCAGCTGTTTTTCTCCCTTTACCAGCTTCCTCGGAGCAAATGGCGCTGTGGGGGGACTTTCTGTGGGAGGCTGGGGAGAGCCCACACCGCAGTGGGTTGCAGTTATAAACGGTGCTGCTGTTAGAAAACAACCTGCAAGTTACCCTGGAAACCCAGCTGTGTTTTTGGTCTCCAAGGATGTGTGGGACTGATGGTGGCCTTGATCTCTGCATAGAAACTCAGATAAAAGCTGCGGGGGTATTGTGGGGGCTGCCCAGCACCATGTGACAAGGAAATGTCCCCAGCAGCTGCTAAAGCTGGGATGGCCCCAGGGCCTGGGGCTGCAGGGGAGCAGAAGGGACAGTGCAGGGTGCGGAGAGAAGGCCCAGCCCTGCAGAGGATGCTCGGCCCGTTTCCACACATTCAGCACATTTTTCCCCTCTGGTTTCTCTTGGTGCTGGCAGGAAGCTGTGCAGGGCCTGTCTGTGCTGCTCCTGGCCTGTGGGGTCCCCTCAGTGCCACATACCAAAGGCTCGGTGACCACAGGGTGGCCAGCAAAGCCCCTCTCCCTGATCCATCGGGCAGCGCCTGGCATTGCCCTCCCGTGGGCACCACACCCCAGGAGGGAGCAAGCCCTCCCTTAACTAACACAACCTGCAGAGAGGGGCTTTGGCTCATGCTGACCTTTCTGTTCCCTTCCACAGCTCCTCCTTGCCCTCGCTCCGGTGATTTCCAGCTTGGGAAGCCATGGCACCCAAAGGAAAGGTAAGGGTGACCTCCACACGGCAGGGATGGGTCCTGGGGGGCTGCAGGGCAGACCCCAGAGCTGGGGCAGTACCTCCAGCAGCAGCAAGGACCGTGGTGACGTGCATGGACACACACTGCCCAGAGCCTGTTTACATTCCTGCCTCTCCAGCCAGTGCTGTCTGCATGTGATGCAGATGGGGGAAGTGCTGGGCTGGGGAGCAGGGACAGCAAGGAGCAAAAATCCTTTTGGGACCACAGTGGGATGGGGAAGAGAAGCAGGACCGTGGGAAGGGGAGGAGAAGAGATGTTGCACTGGGGATTTGGGCATTTGATGGAGAAAACTCCCGCCTGTGCATGCTGCAAGGCGTGCAGCCCTGTTCGGGCCTCTCCCCTCTCCCCAGCCTGGATTACTCCCCACTCTAGACAGGGGCTGGTGCAGTGTGGCAGCTGGGTGAGCAGGTGCTCCCCTGCAGCCAGGAAAACATTTCAATGTGAATGGAAAGCCCTGCGTCGATGGGCAGCTGTGGCTGGCTCGGTGCAGCCTGCCTGCTGGCAGGGGAGGAGTCCCAGCCCAGAGCCTCCCTTCTCCAGTGCTGGGCCAGGCTCTGCTTTCCATTCCCTGGACAAATCAAGCAGTTATTTCCTCCAGCCTTATTATCTAAAGCTTCCTGCCCAGCTGAGGCAGTGGTTGCTCTGGGTGGGGAAACTGAGGCACAGTGCAGGTGAACATTTCCCTGCAGTGGTCCAGGACCCCAAGCAGCCACGGGGTGGGAGAGAGTGAAGCCACACTGGGAATTTTGCTTCCACCCTCCTGGCCCCAGTGTGGCTTATTTTTAGCTGGGAGGTCCCTGACGGGCTGGGATGACTCAGAGGCTGGAGGAGGGGAGGCATGAGGCCCCAGGCAGCTGAAACAGGATGGAAAGTGGGATGGGGGTATGAAGAGTATGCAGTGGGCAGGATGCTGTTTCCATCCTGACTGATGTTCCCGCATTTCCCTGGGGCTCATTCCCACAGAGAATGCAGGGAGTGTGGGGTGATGCAGAACACTGAGCTCCTGCCTCAGTTTCCCTTGCCCCAGCAAGGCAGGCAGCTCATGCTTCAGTGGCTCAGCAGGCAAACACAGCCCTGCTCTTCCTCTCCGTTTAACCACGGCCGACATCTTGACTCCCCAGTACCCTCCAGCCACCCTTGTTCACTCCTGCTGCCTCCAGGCACCTCCTTTGCCTGGCAATTTATTTCCATCTCTGCAAGGCATGTGTGTGGCAGCAGCTTGTGCCAAGCCAGGAGGGTCTGGGAGCTGCCGGGAAGTGGGGCTAAATCCAGCTCTCCCGATGAATCACCTGCAATACGATCTGTCCCTGCCACATGGGACACCAATGCCAGCAGCTCCTCTCAAGAGGGCCTGTGGGATGTGCCCAATTTCTCCCTGGAAAATAGGAGGAGAGAGGCTGGTTTGTTTCTGGAGGTGCTGGATGGGATGTGCAGCAGCTGTTGTGCTGTGATGTTGGGATGGGACCCAGGAGAGCGGTGGGTGTGGGGCTGCCCTGAGTGCATCTCCTTGGGCTCATTCCTGGAGGCACTTCCTGGGTCAGGGACATTGAGGTCCATCTTCTCCAAGGATATGCTGGTTTTAGATGTGCATGCTGGCAGCAGGCCTGGGCCTTTGTACAGCTCCTGAGGATCTTAAAGAAGCCATGCAGCAGATCCTGAGCAGATGGAGGTGCACATACCCGGCTGGCACATGGTACAAGCAGAGCCAAGGGAGGATGCTCAGTTTCCCAGGGTGCTGACACAGCTGACAGCCCCAGCTCAGCTCCCAGCCCTCCTGTTCCCCAGCAAGACTGCGAAGGAAATGCTGCTGCTCAGTTCTTCCCGCTCTGTGCTACTGGTGGGGATGTATCCCAGTTCCTTATGTGGGGCCAGGGTGGTTTCACATCTGCTTCCACCCAGAGTGGTGCTGAACTCATTTGGAGTCATCCCTCAGGCTCCCTCTGGGCAAAGCTGACCTGGGGAGGGGGATTTTGGTCCCTTCTTTTTCCTGATGTCTCTGGAGGTGTCATTCCTGGGCTCCCTTTTGTGCAGCCTGGAAGTGGCAGAAGAGCAGATAGAAGTGGATCATATAAATTCCCAGGATTTCTCAGGCTCTCAGGAAAGCCTTTTCCAATATCCAGGGTCTGTGCTCCAACCCCTTGGATCAGCCATGGGAGTGCATGCTGGGGCAGGACAAACTGTTGGCAGCTCTGGTGCTTCTCAGTGTTTTCAACTTAGCAGCCTGTGATGACTTTGTGCCTGCAAATTTGTCTCCTTGCTCAGAGGCCATGCAGAGCTTGGGCATCCTCAGCATCCAGAGTGGTTCCTTGCTTGCAAGAGGCAGTGGAAAATTAATTCCCTCTGTAGGAAGGGAGAGCAAACAGGAAAGGAAACAACTGCAGAGAAGAACTGTTTATGTTTGAGGTTGAGCTTGGCCTTGGGCAACCTGAGCCAAAACGGATCTCACCTCAATCCTGCTCAGCTTCAACTTCTCCTTCCCCCATCCCCTTGGGGCTGCTCCTTCCTCTTGTACCTTCTCCCCTCCTTTCCCATAGGTCTACAGGGGCTCAGTGAAGGATTTCCAGGGCTTTGACGCCAACCAGGATGCAGAGGCCTTGTACAATGCCATGAAGGGATTTGGTATGGATGCTCCTCCAGACTGTCCCTTGGATGTCCCCTATTCCTTCAGCTGATCCTTGCATGGCTGGGTGTCCTGCATCACTTCCCCTCTCAGCTGACTGACTGCTTTAGCAGACTGCTAAAGCTCTCCTGCTTTCCTTTCCTCCCTGGAGCCAGCTGGGCTCTGCTTGTCCTCCCAGCCCCAACTCCAAAGCAGCTTTGGGCACAGCAGGGTGGCTGTGGTGAGTCCAGCCATGGAGTATCCCTGAATCCCAGCTCTCCCCACAGGGAGTGACAAGGAGGCCATCCTGGACCTCATCACATCCAGAAGCAACAAGCAGCGAGTGGAGATCTGCCAAGCCTACAAGGCCCTCTATGGGAAGGTAAAGCCAGGAACATGCCCTGGTCCTTGTCCCCATGCAGACACAAGTGGCTGTGGATGCCACCACCCAGCCCACGCCGGGACCCACTGCTCCCTGGACCCGCTCAGAGATGCTGTGGAGCAAAGGGTCCCCCAGCCCCTTTCTCCTCCTCCACCAGGACCTCATTGCAGACCTGAAGTACGAGCTGACCGGGAAGTTTGAGCGGCTGATCGTGAGCCTGATGCGGCCCCCAGCTTATGGAGATGCCAAAGAGATCAAAGATGCCATCTCGGTAAGGGGTGGGCATCCTCCAGGACCCCTCTGAGGACACCCCAGCCAGCCCCCCTGCTCATGGGGCTGTGTCTCTGCCCGCAGGGCATCGGCACCGATGAGAAGTGCCTCATTGAGATCCTCGCCTCCCGCAACAACCAGGAGATCCACGACCTGGTGGCTGCTTACAAAGATGGTGAGGGCTGAGAAAGGGCAGGGGCTGCCTGGTGTCCCCTTGGGCCATGAAAAGGGCAGAGGTGAAGGGATCCAGCTCTCCAGGCCTGATCTCTTCCATTCCTCTTCCACCAGCCTATGAGAGAGACCTGGAAGCTGACATTGTTGGAGACACATCAGGCCACTTCAAGAAGATGCTCGTTGTTCTGCTTCAGGTATGTCCATCTGTCCAGCACCTGTAGGTGGTGGGTGCCTGTGCCCTGCAGGGCTGAGTCCATCTCTCTCCCACAGGGTGCCAGGGAGGAGGATGATGTGGTGAGCGAGGACCTGGTGCAGCAGGATGCCAAGGTGAGGCTGGGCCGGTCACTGTGACAGGTGGTATCGGGACACGGATGGGGCTGGTGGCACTGGGACAATCTGAATTTAGGCCTGCAAAAGGTGAGTGGGTGCTAAGGGCAGCACCCTGAGTGCCACCTTCCCCATCCCACAAGGACCTGCTGGAAGCTGGAGAGCTGAAATGGGGCACAGACGAGGCTCAGTTCATCTACATCCTTGGCCGGAGGAGCAGGCAGCATCTCCGCCTGGGTGAGCATCACCTGCGAGCTCAGCGTGGGCTTCAAGGTATCTTGTCAGCTTCTCCAGGCATCTCCTTGCTCTCATCCCACAGTCTTTGATGAATATCTGAAGATTGCTGGGAAGCCCATTGAGAGGAGCATCCGGGGAGAGCTCTCTGGTGACTTTGAGAAGCTGATGTTGGCCGTGGGTAAGCCAGCCGTGGATCAACCATGGGGATCCTGCAGAAACACACCACTGGCTTTCCTGGGATGGGGGGGCTCAGCACCAGGGCCAGCAGGGTCAGGGCTGTGGCTGTACCTGGTGTCAGGGAGCTCATGGAGGCTCCTTCAGGATGGATGAGGATGCTGGATGTGGTTCCCCTGGGGTGTGGGTGCTCAGGTTGGGGGCACTGGTGAAGCTGGGTGCTGGCATCCCTCACCACACCTCAATTTCCCTGCAGTGAAATGCATCAGAAGCAGAGCAGAGTATTTTGCTGAAAGGCTCTACAAGGCCATGAAGGTGAGTGGATTTCCCCTTCTCCACAGGGCCCCCCCAGCATTGCAGGGAGCTGGCCAGAGGAGGGGTCTTCTTGCCATAGGGTGCTGCTGGACAGCAGAGTGACACAGGTCCATGAAGGCAGGACTTACATGACCTGGGATCTCTGCTCTTCCCTCCAAAGGAGTTATTCCTTCAGACCCAGGGTTGGGTAGAAATGAGACAGAAGATCCCACATATGGTGGGCTGAGCAGAGTTGCTTGGCCATGCCAGGTTTGATGTGGGAGCTGCTCCATTGCAGGGTCTGGGCACGAGGGACAACACGCTGATCCGCATCATGGTATCCCGCAGCGAGATCGACATGCTGGACATCCGGGAGGTGTTCAGGACCAAGTATGAGAAATCTCTCTACAACATGATAAAGGTGAGTGCTGGGGGTCCCCGCTCACACTCCAAGCTGCTGCTGGTGCTGCCTCCCTCATGATGCCAGTGCCTCTGGGAGGGCTGCGCTGGGTGTCTATCTCTGAGGACAAAGTTCAGGGAGACCCCTCTCTGTGAGCCCATCCCATGGCACCAGTTTCACTCTGCCTACTGCATGGTTCTCTGTCTCCATCTGCCTTTGCAGGAGGACACCTCTGGGGAGTACAAGAAGGCTCTGCTGAAGCTGTGTGGAGGGGACGATGAGTAAGACCACCTGTCCACCTTTTTGTCCCTCTTCATCCCCTTGGTGCTGGGTGCAACTTCTGGGTCAGAGCCTGGTGGAGCACCTGGACCAGCAGCACCCACAGTGACAGTGGTTTGGTGCAGGGAGGCCTGTGGCCCCTCTGCATGGCCAGCCCATGGAGGGAGGATGCTCTGGTGGGGGAGGTTGGGATTCACCATACATTTCTTCCCATTCCCACCCATCCAGCCCCACAGCAAGCACCTGGCTCCTGCCCCTGTGCCCAGTGGATACAAAACACCCCTTGTGGAGGGGCAAGACAGGGTGAAGGGGGGCTGCTGGCAGGTGCAGGGCCCCCATGGCTCACTGTCCCCTGTCCTTGCCCTCCCGTTGCAGTGCTGCAGGTGAGTTCTTCCCCGAGGCGGCGCAGGTGGCCTATCGGATGTGGGAGCTTAGTGCGGTCAAAGTAGAGGTCAGCACCCCCAGCCCCCTGCACCCCCTCTGTGCTCCCTGCCAGCTTGGGACCTCTGGCTGCTCCTCTCTGCCATGGGGCACGGCCAGCCCCACACTTCTGCTCTGCCTCTCCCTCCCTGGCTTCTCCCGATGCCATTCTCTGGTTTTGGGGCATGAGGTTGGCAGGACGTAACCACGGCAGGGCTGGCCGCCCCCCTGGGCTCTACTAACCCCCTTCTCTCTCTGAGGCCTTCCTCCCTTGGGGCAGTGGGTCCTGCATGTCTGTGCAATGAATCACATGCAGCCCTGGCTGCAGTGCCCACCAAAGAACTCCTGCTCCCTGGGGTAGCCCAGAGCTGGCATGGCTGCAGTATGGAGAGCTGGCACCCTGCATGCAACTAAAGCTCCCACAGAAGGGTGCTTTGGGATGTGCAGAAAAGATACCCTGAGCCCTACATGAACACTGTGAGGATGGAGATGTGTTTGGAGCTGTAAGGACACAGGAGGGTAGAACTGCAGGGAAGGAGTGGGCACCCTTTTGGCAATTCCTCTTCTGTCTCTCAGTGACATGGTCAGCACAGGCTGAGATATTCCAGTGCTAGGGCAGGCAGGTGTAACACTGGGCAGGACACTGAGACTCCAGGGACTGTCTGTTGCTGTCGTCTTCCTGCTCTCTGCTGGTCTGGCTATGGTTTGTCCCCTAATGGAAGGGGTGACAGTGGCAGGGAGATCCTCACTGATCCCCAGGTGCTTGCACTAACACAGAACCTGCTTTGGCCTCAGCTTGCTGGGTGGCACTTTCCCTCCTCTCCATCTCTCCTTCTCTCCATCTCTCCTCTCTCCATCCCTTCATCCCTTCCTCCCTCTCTCCCATCTCCGGGGTGAACCTAAACCCCTCTCTGCATCCACAGCTGCGAGGAACCGTACAGCCTGCAGGAGACTTCAACGATGATGGGGATGCACAGGTGCTGAGGAAGGCAATGAAGGGCCTGGGTAAGTGAGGACCATGAGTTCAGGCCCTTCCCTCTGCTCCCCAACAGCTCCTGGGGCAGAAAATCCACCCTGGCCCACACAGGGCTGCATGGAAACCCCAGTGGGAGTAGAGACAGAGCTGTGGGAGCTCTCCCTTTCCCACATACCCATTTTGTGGGGGTGGCGATGTGCCCCTGATCAGGGGTGACACGGTGACACTGTGGCTCTGCTGTCCTTGCAGGCACGGATGAAGGGGCCATCATAGAGGTGTTGACCAAGAGGAGCAACGCCCAGAGGCAACAGATCCTAAAGGCTTACAAGGCTCATTATGGCAGGGTACTGTGGCCTCCATCCCACTCTGCTTCCTCCTCCTGCTCACATCCCACCCCCTCCCACATGGAGATCAGCCCCTCACTGAAAGGAATCCTGCCCAAGGAGCAGCTGGGGCACACCCACATGCCCTGGCACGACTCCCCCAAGGCAAACAGAGTTATCACAGCAGCGTCTCACCTTGGGTGCTTCACCAGCCTGAGGGTGCAAGGCTGTCCCTTCCCCATCCTCAGTTCCACACAGAGGACTCCAGAGCCAGGATCTCCCCAGAGCCACCCGAATATGTGACTTTTAAGTGCCCCAAGAATTTTCACAGATGTCTCCAATCCCCACACTCTCCTCCCCTTTCTTTTCTCTCATGTTCGGTGCCTGGTCCGTCCCTGCAGAAGCAGCTGGGGACTGAACCCTCAAACGCTTTTGCAGGACCTGATGGCAGACCTGAAATCCGAGCTGTCTGGCAGCTTGGCCAAGCTGATCCTCGGGCTGATGCTGACGCCGGCGCAGTACGATGCCAAGCAGCTGAGGAAGGCTGTGGAGGTAATTGCCACACTGCTGGTATTGGTGGCAGCACGGGAGGATGAGGTGGTTTTGGCTGTGGCTGTACCCACACTGCTGGCGGCTCGGGGCTGTCAATGCCCACAGCTTCACATGCCCCAGGGCCTTGTCTCCTGTAGAAAAGAAAAGATCAAAAAGCACCAGGACAAAGACCTGGTTTGCACTCAAGACTTGCTGAGAGCCCAATTTGGCCTCTGCAGCCCAGCCTGCTCAGCCAGCTGGTAGCCACAGGAGAGCCAAGGTAGAGGCAAACAGCTGGGACCCCGCTAGCAGCTTACTTGGATGCTTTCATGTTGATTCCTACCTGCCCTTGGGGCCATTTGCTGGACGTAGATTTTGCCACATGGTTGACCTGGACCCCTCCTTTCCTGGCACTGTGGGGCAGTGCCACCATGTCCCCATCTGGTGTTGACACCTGCAGCACCCACCATGCCACTCTCTTCCAGGGAGCCGGCACAGATGAGAGCGTCCTCATCGAAATCATGGCCACGCGGAACAACCAGGAGATCAGGGCTATCAACGAGGCCTATCAGGAAGGTAGGGCACAGGAGGGACGGGGGAGCACCCAGGTTCTGGGCACAGATCACACTCTACAAGGCCCTTCCAGAGCCCAGGGAAGGTTTTGTCTCTGGGTTGGGTCCATGGCTTGGTGCTGTGAAGCTCTATTAGCCCCTCCAGCAGAGCGCTGCTCCTGGCCTCTCTCCATCTCAGTGTCATGCCCCAGCTCTGTCATCAATGTCTCCTTCCCTGAGAGCTCTTTCACAATGATCCTGTTTCCTCCAAAGCACCTGGGGCAACAGGCTGTGCTCATGCTCAGGGCATTAGAGCATGAGCACATAGAGTTTTCCCTGGGTTTGAGCTCAGCAGATGGAGACATCTGCTTCAGCCATGCTTCCCAGGGAGATCACGGGCACAGTGGGCACTGGTGGGTGGGAAGCCGAGCTGCAGGGCTCAGCCATCCCTTCTCCACAGCCTACCACAAGAGCCTGGAAGATGACCTGAGCTCTGACACATCGGGGCATTTCAAGAGGATTCTCGTCTCCCTGGCTCTGGTAAGGGCAGCTCTCACTGGGTCTTTTCCTCTCCCTGCCACAGGCAGGTCTGGAAGGATGGTGGCTGGAGAAGACAGAGCATCTCTGCCTGGCTGGGCAGTGCTGCTGGACTCTGTCTGCCACCCCCACACTTGGGGCTCTTCCAAGAGATGTCCCCTCTCCATCTCCATGATTTTTGTATCCAACCACAGGGCAACCGTGATGAAGGACCAGAGAACCCCACACAGGCACATGAAGATGCCAAGGTAAGCCCCATATTGGCAGTGCTCTTACGTGTTTTGCATTGAAAACAAAAAAGGATGTTGCATGCCCTGGTCTGGAAGTGACATTGTCAGGAAGCAAATGCTGCTGGCCAGGGTCTCTGTAAACTGCAGGGGGAGATGCCAGGTGAAATGACACCCTTGGAGATAAACCCCCATGCCTGATTCCTGATGCCCTTGGCTCTGCTGCTCCATGCACGGGGAGAGCAGCCTCAGGGAGTTCCCAACCAAGAGGGTGCAGCCTTTCTTGTGCAGAGCTGCCACTCTAGGGTTCAGTAACAGATGATGCTGAAATTTAGCTCTTGAGCTTCAAACACAGCTTTGGGCTGGTCTGCAGGAGCCACCCACCTCTGTGTGCTGTGCGGGGGCAGCCCTGACACACTGGGGTGCTCCAAACCTCTCCTGGGCTGTGGCAAGACACAGCTGGAGGGGGAAGGCTGAGCAGCCAGAAGCAGTGGAGGGGGGTGTTGGGGCCCATTCCCTGACACAGCTCCTGGTCCCAGGAGACCTGTGAGCCAGGGGCTGTGTTCTCTGACCTTCTGCTCCTCTGAGTTGCATCTTTTTTATCAGGGACTGGGAAGATCTGTGCAGGGTCAAACCCGAGCTCTTGCTTGGCTGTCGTGTGCCAGCACGGGATGTTGCAACGCATGGGAGAGCACTACAGCATTCCCAGCAGGGCTGCTGCCAGCAGAGGGAGTGGATGCTGTGCTGTGTCCCTGCCCGTGCACTGCTTGCACCCCTCACACTCTGTCTGCCTTGCTGATGCACTGCCTGCACCCTGCCACCCTCTCTGCCTGCACTTCTGTCCATGCACTGCCTGCACCCTGTCACATCTCTGCCTGTACCTCTGCCCACACACTGCACCCCTGCTGCATGTGCTGCTGCTCACCTCGCCCTGCTGCACAGAGAGAGCCAGGGGTGACAAGCACAGGGACAAGCCAGCCAGGTGGCACCTGACCTGGCACCACACTGTGTTTTGTCAGCACAGCTGCCCTTCCCCTCATCCCACTGCACCTAGCAGAGGTGGGCAGGCTGGTGGGAGCCAGCCTAGAGCCAGGCAGGGATGCTCCCTGAGGAGCAAAAGGCTGGCACCCAAGATCCAGGGCTGGAGAGACTCACTTTGGCCAAAGACCACCCTCTTAGGGTACTGGTGTAGAGGCCAAACTGGAGGAGGACACAGGTCCAGCTCATAGGGAAGCAGGGGACCTGGGGACAGGTAATTGTAAGGGATTTTGCTAGACTTCCCTTGCTTTGTCAGGGAAGGATAAAGGTTGAGCAGCACCTTCTGACCCTGTTGTCTTCCTGTCTCTCTCTCTCTCTCCACCAGGTTGTTGCTGAGACCCTGGTGAGTGCCTGCCCTTTCGCTCCTCACCCTTCTGCATGTTTGAGGGGATGCTGCAGTCCTGGGGTGCAGGCCCAGGGCTGGGAATTGCAGCCCCACAAGCCAGGCTCTTCTGACCCTATGGGCTGTGCTCACTTGCTTGGGACTCTGGTGACCTTGCATCAGGATGGGGGACAAGGGGACAGCTGGGACCAGCAATGAAGGCAGGTCCATACTTCCCTGCAATGTGGGGCAGGAGAGGGGAAAGCCACCTGCCCGTGGGGACCAATCCTGCCTGCTGCCTGCGTACAGAACCTGTGTTCCAGGCAGTGTGGGGCTCGGGGCTGGCTTCCCTGGCTTCCCAAAAGTGGGAACTGGGGAAGGGGTGACTTTCTCCTGCAATACCTAATGGGTGAAATGAGCACTGCCTCTCACTGACCCCCACAGAGGAATGGCAGCTGTTTCACCCATGGGCAGCACTGCTGTGGCCCAGGGTGGCTCCTGTGTCTGGCAGCTCTGAATTTCCTCTTCAGGTGGTGTTGGTCACCCCTGAAACATCCTCCACAAAGGACAAAAAAAAGTGTTAACCATGAGCATTGCAGAGCTTTTTCCATAGAAACTGGAAAACATCTTTTCTTAGAGATAATGTGTGAGTGTGCAGCTTCACATCCATGCAGAGGAAATGCCTTTTTTAGGGGAAAAAAACCCCAGCTATTTTTCTGCTCATAAAAGGCCACCCTCTTTGCAAAATGGTTTTAAGTCAAGACTGGCTGTCCCAGGAAGAGCTGTTTGACATCTATGTCCTTCTTCACTATGTCCATCTCTCTGCCTTTTTTTTCACTCTTTGTTCTCTCCCAGAAACTTGCTGATGTCTCCAGCAACGACTCCAGCGACTCCCTGGAGACCCGGTTCCTCAGCATCCTCTGCACCCGCAGCTACCCCCACCTCCGCAGAGGTAGGACCACATTCCTCCATCTGCTACAACACAAGTGCTTGGATTTGGGCTGGATGGGAGATGGGGGTCCCCTCAAGGCTGAGGTTGAGCCCTGTCTCCCCAGCTGTGGTGGGGATGAGGCAGTGGGAAGAGATGGTATGGCCTGGTATTTGAGGTGCCTTGTTTAAGTCACCCAAGCTTGCTTGGGTCCCACCTGCTCCAGGAGTCTCCATGGCTGAGGCTCGAGTCTCCTGGGTGCCCAGGGCTGGGATGGAACAGCTCAGCAGTGACCCTTTCCTCTCCCCCATCCCCAGTGTTCCAGGAGTTCATCAAAATGACCAACCACGATGTGGAGCACGCCATCAAGAAGCGGATGTCGGGAGATGTGAGGGACGCCTTCGTGGCCATCGGTCAGTGCTCCCTCTGGACAGGGCTCCCCGCAGGGCAGGCAGCCCCTTCAGCTGTCACTGCCAAGGCAGTGTGGCAGCAGATCCCTGCTGCTCTTGGGCCATGGGATTCCCAGTGGGGTATGAGGCACTTACAGAGCCCCTAGAGAGGGCCAGGCCTGCACCCGTGTACCAGGGAGGGCTTGTGGCTGAGACAGTGGTGCCACAGCTCCTTGCTGTGATGTGTCCCCTGGGTGCCATGAGCCCACTTTCTGTCCCCTCTGTGTGTTGCAGTCCGGAGTGTGAAGAACAAGCCGGCTTTCTTCGCTGACAAGCTCTACAAGTCCATGAAGGTGAGGATGGACCCTCCTGGGGCTGGGCTGTGGGGGAGGGCAGTGCTGGGATTCTTTGGGACTCTGTGCTTTAACCCCCTGGAAGGGATGGGGTTTGTCCTCTGGCTGTCCCTGAGGGAATAGGGAGGGCTGAGCTCAAACCAACACCTGGGGTTATCAGGAGATGTGTCAGACTGATGTCTTGCTGGCAGCAAGTCCAGCACATGTCCAAGGAGAGGTCATAGAACAGTTAAGGTTGGAAGGGACCTTTAAAGGTCATCTAGTCCAATTCCCTGCAATAAGCAGGGACATCTTCAAGACTGCTTAAGGCCTCATCCAGCCTGGCTGTGAATGTTTCCAGACACGGGGAATCCACCACCTTTCTGGGTACCTTGTGCCAGTTTCACCACCCTAATCATAAAAAATTTCTTCCTTATAACTAGTCTGAATCTTCCTTCATTTAGATTAGAACCATCACCTCTTGTCCTGTCTCTACAGACTGTGTTAAAAAGTTTGTCTCCATCTTTCTAAAGCCTCTTTTAAGACTGCAATAAGGTCTCTCCAGAGCCTTCTCTTCTTCAGGCTGAACAATCCCAGTTCCCTCAGCCTTTCCTCACAGGATAGGTCCTCCAGCCCTCTGATCATTTTTGTGTCCCTCCTGTGGGCCTGGTTCCCAGCTTGGACTGTGCTGGAGATGCCAGGAGCATGTGAACCCCAGTCCCTGCAGGGCTTTTTGTTCAAACTCCCCCTTGCAGGGTGCTGGCACAGATGAGAGGACCCTGACCCGGATCATGGTTTCTCGGAGCGAGATTGACCTGTTCAACATCCGGGGCGAGTTCATAGACCTGTTCGACAAATCACTGCACCACATGATTGAGGTGAGGGGACAGGGACATCCCTTCCTGGCTCAGCACTTTGTCTGGCTGAGCCCTGAGTCCTGAGGGGACCTGAGCCGTGAGCGACACAAGGGCTGAGCATCACCTGGGGCGGGGGAAGGTGCCCCCAGCAGCCCCAGCATTGGCTGGTCTGGCTGTAGAGAGGATGTCCTGGTGTCTTCCACTGCTGCAGGGATACTTGCAGGGTGTCCAGGACATGGAGCTGTGCCTTCCCTGTGCCCAGCACCTTGAACTGGGCTTCCCCAGGGCTGGGTCTCTGACACGGCTCTCCCTCTTGCAGAAGGACACCTCTGGTGACTACCGCAAGGCTCTGCTGGCCCTGTGTGGTGGGGAGGACTAGGTGGCAGCTGGGGCCCTTCGTGTCTGAGCCAGCACACAGCCACTGCCTTGATGTCACCGCAGCTTCGGGGGCTTCAGGGGACGCTCAGTCCCCTCCAGAGTACAACTCACTTTGCGCTGGAAAGCAGCACCACATTGCAAGCAGGGGAGTCTCGGGGAGGGGAGCAGAGGGGTCTGGGTTGGGAGACTTTCTGTCTTGAAGCAAAATAATTCATACCCGAACATGCCACTGAACCAAAGAATTTACCCAGATGGAAAAGACAATTTTAAATCTGATAAATAAAACCTCACTGTTGCTGACCCTGAGGCAAGAGCAGTTGATTTATTGGGGCAGGTTTGGGTGGGACTGAGGAGCCTTGGTGTCTCCTTGCTCCCGTAGGCAAACTCGGGCAAGAGCCCTGCCCCAGCTCCAGGGAGGGCCCTGAAGACACCACAAAACCTCTCTGAGCAACGCTTCTGCTGAGAAAGGGGCTAAAAATCCACATGGGGCTGGCAGCAGTGCAGGGACTTCACCAAGGGCTTCACTTCATGTCTGAAAATCCCCGGCAGGGTTCATGCCGGTTGTGTGGATGATGCTTTCATAAACCAGAGATACAAATCAGACTTGATGGCATCCACCCGTCCTCGCACGCGGTTTCCTGTGCTTTCAAGCTGCTGAAGAAGCAGTCGAAAGGCACATGCCATAGAGGCTACACCCCCAAACAGTTCGTTTGCACTTCCCCCAACACTCGGGAGAAAAGAACTGGAATTTCCAAAAGCGGGAAATTCCAGCACTTTCAATCGTTTCCAAGTCAGAACAAAAAGTTGTGAATACCCAAGTCTTCCTCAGAACAGCTGGGTGAGGAAAGCTTCACCTTCAAAATATCAAAGCAGAGTTAGGAATAATAACACAATATTATTACAACACTTCAAAACCAGCTGAGGTCAAGAAGCAGCAACATGTAGAGACAAACCAGGGAGGCTGAAACAACTCAGCTGGGTGTTATCCCACTAAAAATTCCCTTGATGCCTTCCTGTAAAACATCCCCTTGTTACAAAATAACATTTCTTGCGGGAAAACATTCTGGTTGAAACTTTTTTTACCCTCCCCATACTCCCCATAGAGATTTGGGTTCCTGTGTGTAAGTAGGATTGGGCATCCTTGTCCAGACAGCATCTGGGGGGCTGAACACACCCCAGCAGCCTGTGGGTCACCTGCCTCGCCAGAAACCTACTGCAAAGACTCTGAACAGCTACAGAAGTTGTTTTGAAGGGAGGATGTAACCTCAGTCTTATCTGCCAGTCTCTTCCTGCAGCTCTGAGCTTTGCAGCAGAGGTTTCTGGAGACAAGGGTGGCACAGAGCCTGAGGGGAGCAGCACTGGCTACCTCCCTGCAGCTGGAACAGGGCTCAGGAGTGAGGAAGGCCCAAGGAAGTTTTGGGGCTTGGGTGACAGCCCATCACCCCTGGGGGAGCCAGATTTGGGGCAGTGGAGCCCCGTTCCTCCAGAGCAGGATTTGGAAACCCAGAGCATTAGCACAGGGCCACAACACGTGAGCCATCATCTGCTCCCTTCCTGTTGCCAAAACAGATGCTCAAGGGGTTTGAACAGGGGGTTGTTCCCTGAGCACAGGTGTAAACACTCCAGTGAATTTTCTGGCCATACCATGACTGCTATATGCCAATGGCCAGGGATTTCACCATCCACAGCCTCGATGTCTTGGAGCAGCACAGGACCACACGTCAGCCCCCCAGGGCCAGTCAGTGGCTCAGGGAGATGCCACCACCAGGAGGACTGGCTGACCAGAGCACGCTGGTCCCAAGGCCAGGAATTTCCCCGGCACCTGCTGCAGGCTGCTCCTACAATGCAGACAAGAAACAGTCACACAATGTTTGGGGACAAGAAGGGAGAGTGAGACAGGCTTTGCTCCTTGGAGCAACTCCCTCTCCTGGAAAAACTCCTGCAGACAAAAAGCCTCTGTCTTGCCCCAGTGCCATAGTAATCCACCTCCTGCAGCAGCTGCTGCTACAGCTGGAGCAGAAAACAGCCAGTGGTATTTTAATTGCTGCAAACACTTGAGCACAGTCAGTACCCTGTTTGAGCACAGGGTATTTCAGCACCTGCCCCATGCTGGGATTGGGTCTGCCCTACAAAGAACCACAAACTGGCTGAGCTCAGCAGAGCTCCCCCTCCTAAGGCAATGCCAGGAGGGTGATGGGATCTTGGGAAGTACTAACATGGCCTCTGAGACTCACTCAAAAAGAAGCTTCATCCCTATCCTTGTAGCATCCCAATCTCCAGAGAAAAAGCACTTCATAGCACCACTGTCCAGGAACACCTCTACTCCACCTGCTGGCTCCAGCCCACCCAATCCAAGAGCAGTCAGTGACAAATCTCATGCCTAAACTCTATGATCAACAAGGAGGTGAGCGTTTCAAGAAAGGGTAGGAAAGGAAGGGGAAAAAATTAGCAAGGCTGTGAGCAGGGTAAGGTCTGGAGGCAGGTCTGTGCTGGCCATCCACGCTTTAGCTTTCGGGGCTGCTGCAGGGAAGAGTCTGGGATTTACACTTTGCACATTGACCAGCAATGTCGGGGGCAGGGGCTCGCTTCCAGGCAAAGCCAAGGCCAGATTTCACAGGTTGCAACATCCAGAAAACCCCACGAGCCCATGTCTGCTGCGCAGAGAGGGCCGGACCTCTGCTCTGAGTCAGCCACTGCAGATCCTCTTTGCTGCCAGCCCCTGAAGAGGAGGAGCCACAGAGGCAGATGGGATGTTGGCCTTAATCCCTAACGCAAAGTGAGCCACTTCCATCCCACCTGCCGTCCTTCCCTTCCCCTGAGGGGAGAAACCCGGCCTTCAGTCTTCAAAGGTGGCAGAAGTTTCTTCTTCAGATCTTCCTCTTCTCAAGACAAAGGAGGAAGCAAGAGCCTTGCCCCTCATATCCATGTGCCCCTCACTGCCCAGCCTGTTCCCCACAGCGAGCTGTGGCTGGGTTAACAGCCAAGCTCTCCAGGACTGTTCCCATCTCTCTGGAGCAGCCCTACAGGACATGATGACTGCTGCTGAGCCCTTTTCTCAGGCATTGCAACTGGATGAGACACAGCCTGGGGAGAGAGGAAGAGGGGAAAATCCCCTCTGTGCCTATTGCTGGTTCTGTACATTGAGACTCCACATGATTCAAAGCTTAAAGCATGCAAGGAAATCCTGTGAGCAATCCCAGACCTGGTTCCCACAGTTTTTGGCCCCACTGTGGGACTGCACCAAGTCCCACCACAACCCATCCCTGCTGACTGTGGAGGAGGGAGAGGATGGCAGGAGGTGGTGATCTCCTGGGAAATGAATGACACCGAGTCCAGCCTCACATGCCAGAGGCAGAGGAAGAAGGGAGCCCTCATTCAGTGAGAGGGTAAACCCAGCAAAGCAAGCGCAGCCCAGCATCCCTGGAAAGCCAGGGTGTGATCCAACCCCCTGTGAAGGCAGGGTACTGCAGAGGCTTGGTGGAGCAGGATTGCTCCCCAATACCTCCCTTCTCTCCTATCTTGATCTCTTCCACACTCCCTTCTGCCCTCCCAGCAGCCGATTATCCCAGGCTCCCTCCCCTGCCTCTCCCTTGCCCTCCATCCCAGAGCCCTCCCATCCTGCCAGGTTAATTTGAGTTTCTGATTTGCATAAGCAGCAGATCACAATGTTCTGGAAATCCCCTCCTGCAGCCAGAGCTTCCTCCCCACTCTCACAGCGTCACTGTTGGCCTCCTGCTTCCTTTTGCTGCCGGAGCACCGGGGGACGCATCCCAGCGGCACAGCACAAACAGCAGGTCCCGGCTGTGGATGCCAACAGGGATCCATCAGCAGCCCCCTGCAGAGCTGAGCCCACGAGTGGCCCTGGAATGCTGTGCCAAACCAGCTGCATCCACTGCCTGCTCTGCTCTCTCCTTGCTCCAGGGCCAGCTCCAGGCACGGCCACCCATGACAGCCAAGTCCTGGCTGGCTCCATTGCTCCATCAGGGTTCCAGTGAGCTCCGTTCGCCCAGCAGCACAGAGGGCAGGGGGATTTTTTGGGCAGTGAGATTTTTTGGGCAGTGGGAGCTGTTGGGCCAATTCCACTTTGGATTCACACCACTGGGCCCACCCTGCTCACTCCAGAGTGGGATCAACTTGAAGGAAGCCAGACCTGATCTGAGACAAGCAGGAGTTGAGGACAGGGGAGCTCGACCACCCCCGATCTGCAGCCTGTGCTCCTTCTCAGCCTGTTTCCCACAGCACGGCAGCAATCAGAGCATCTTCACATAAGTCAGCTGCCACTGAAGGTGCTGAACCCAACTCTCTGTGACAAAAAAAAAAAACTCTAACATGTCAACGTGTCAGCTGTGAACACACCCTCACAGCCACGAAGGAGTGCTCACAAACCACAGCTGCCATCAGGACAGCCTTCTCCCCTGGGAGCATGGTGGAACCAAAGGAATGAGGAAGGACCAGCAGGACCAAAAGCCTTTCATTTTCCTAGTGAAATTCGTGCTGGTGTTTGGGCTCACCTGAGCTGGCAACCTCAGGTGAAAACACAAGGAGCAGCTGGCTAGAGAGGTGGAGAGGCACTGGGTGAGTGTGTGCCATCCATGGTTTCCCAGGTGCAGGCAGACCCCAAAGCCACGGCTCCTCTCCCTCCTGCCCAGCACTCACTTCTGCCATCCAAACCAGACAGACTAAAGCTGAGCCCTCTTCAGGCCTTGCAGTTCACACCTGGCAAGTGTAGCCCAAATGCCCTGCCAGGTACAACTGTACCTGCTGGTAAGGAGTTGGAATCAGCCTCTATAAAATAGAAACATTTAAAGCCTTGGTGTTTATTCCAGCACCAGCTGGCTCCAGCCTTGGTTCTGACCGCCAGTTCTCCTGGTGGATGGTTTCCAGGGATTCTCTGCAACCCAAGAAAATCATCACCTGTGCACCTCCATCAGCTCTTCTCTGCTCCCCCAGGAAGATGCATCCTGTTCTGACTCCAGACAGGGATAAGGATGAGATGGAAACAGACATGGAACAACAATGCCTCTTGCCAGGTAAAGCAGTTTCTCTGAGGAAAAGCATGTTTGCAATCCCAGTGAAGTTGCCCAGAAACCAGGCAAGGAAAATGATGTAACGAGGCTCTCCAGTTGTCCAAAAGTGAATCACAGCCTCTACGACAGCTCCCCCCCACTTTTTTGCTGACTAATACCTGACATGACGGGCCCCTGGGAGGAACAGCACAGGAGAGCCCTTTAAGTGGTGCCTGGCTCCCTATCAAAACCACACAGAGGCTGTCTGGGACCTCCATCATGGGGAATTCCCCTTCTCCATGCCTAAAAGTAAGCTCAGCTGGGCCAGCCTTCCTGCATTTGGGGATCGCAGGCACAGAGCTCCTGCTCTGAAGGGTTCCCACTCCCCCCCAGCCCCTACAGGACCCAGCCTGGTGAGTAGCGCGATGATTTTTTCGGTGCGAGAGTGCCCAGGATGGAGTGAGGGGAAGGCAGGCAGCTTTTGGAGTGCTGCAGAGCCAAACCACCCCTTTTGCTCCTCACAGGAACAAGCAGGGTTTCGTTATTTCATGCAGGCTGTGGTGTTAATTTATAAACAAGGTGTTTTCTGGTTCTGTGGGACTGCATTTAGCTTTGAAGACAGGTTTTCTGAAGGTTTACAGACAGCACTGGGCCTCTCACTGGGGTAAAACAAGACTTTTAGGGAACAAAAGGGAAGATGCTGGGCATGTGTGGGGTCCTGCTGTCTCATCCCCAGCTGCGAATTCAGACATAAGCACAAAGAACACATCAGGGTCCCACCAGTGCTGAGCCCTCCTAACCCAGGCAGACAGCCAGGGTGACGTCCTGCTGCCAGTGAAGGGCAGTCCGGAAAAGGAGTTTGTGCGGTTTTAATTTTTACAACCCAAAACATCAAATTCCCAAGAAGTGGTGGAGCTGTGTGAATACAGCTGAGTAAGAAGCCAGGACTGGAGCTGCTGGAAACAGCTCGATCTCCAGTGAAGGACCTTGATGAACCCAGCACCAAGTCACCTAAGGAGGATGTGTCTGGAGTACAGGCAAAGAGCAGCACAGCTGCTTACAGCGGGATTTCTTCGCTCCTGGTTTGTTGCTTTTATTTACACATGTATTTAACAGAAATCCACCACCTTCTCCTTGCGGCAAAAACAACAGAAGAAAGAAAATCAGGTAGTTGTCAAGAGAGTCCTGAAGAGCTGAGTGAAACCAGGTGTTCCCTGTGCTTGGTGCTCCTCTGGCTGTTTCACGGTTCATCACGGCACAATTCCAGCAGCAGCACAGAAGAAAAGGATCCCTGGGATACACGCTCCGGTTAGAGGGCGGAATTTCCTCATTTAACATTAACCTGGAGGTTCGGTGGGGAATTCTCCCTGCCCCAGAGGAACGCCAGCCTCGGCCGGCCGGCAGCACCACCCTCCTCCTCGCCGGGGCCGAGGCCACCGGAGCGCCTCAGCACAGCCTCCCCTCAGCCATTGCTCCCCCACACCGGGGGGACACCAGGAGCCCCCTCAGCCCCGCCATTTTGTGTCTGCACAAGCCGGGGGAGCCGCTGCAGGGCTCGCCCTCGCCGCTCCCCTACGAGCGGAACCTCTCGCAGGAGGAAGGCGCAGGCCGGCTGATGCCGCCCCTCAGAGCCCCGCTAAGCCGAGCGGGACCCCCGTGCAGCCCGAGGGAACCCACAGGGGACACACACCCCAACAACGGCTCCGCCATGACGGGCACCTTCCCCAGCAGCTCCCCGCCCTCCCCTTTATACCCCCCGCCGCGCGCCGATTGGCTGCGCCGCCTGTCCGTCAGGCTGGGAATTTCCCGGGGGCGGCACCAGCCCGGCGCTGGTGGCGGAGCGGAGGGGCCCGGACCGAGACCCCGACCCCGATCCCGATCCCGGCCCCGACCCAGATCCCGACCCCGATCCCGATCCCGGTCCCGGCAGCGGCCCCGCCGCGGGGCGCACGGCAGGTGAGCTCGGAGCGCTGCGGGGCCCTGCCGCCCTCGCGGACAGGAGCCGTGCCCGGGGCGCGGGGGTCGCGCCGCCTCAGCGAGGGGGCCCGGGCCGGAGGGAGCTGCCGGGATCGGGGCTGCGCGTTGCCCGTATCTGGCCGGTTCCCGGGTTCTTGGGCCGCTCGGGTGGTCGGGGTGAGACCCCGGAGGGAGCCGGGGCCGCGCCGTCCCCCGGGGATTTGCCCCGGGGCCGCCCGGTGTCGCGGTAGTCGTGCCGTGCCTGTTTCCCCTCTCGCGGGCAGGGCGGGGGCTGCCGCCGCTCCCCGCGGGGCCAGGCTGGGTGTGTGTGTTGCCGGCGGTGCCCGGGGGGAGAGGAGGAGGCTCGGCGGGGTGCGGGCGGGGGTCCCGCAGCCCCCCGGGCGGTGCTGATGCCCCAGGGCGGCCCCGCACCGCTGCCGTGCCCGGCCCCGCTCCTCCCTCGCCCCGCCTTGCACAACCCCGGCGTTTCCCCGGGCCCACGCATCTGCCTCCCGACCGGCCCTGGTTTGCGATGCCCCCCGGGCAGGGCCGCTGCGCGGGTCCCCTCCGGGGGGACTGCGGCGGCCATGGCCTCACGGACCCTCCTGTCCGTGCTGTTTTCCTTCCTCTTAGACTTTTTCCCTCTGGTCCAGCCGTGTGTGTCCATATCAGATGCTGATCCAGAGGCTGGAATAGCTGGAGCAGGGCTGGCAGCATCCTGTTCTTTTGGGAGGGAGGCACAGCTTGTCTCCCCCTTTGCCCTCCCTCAGTTCCATGCTAAGACCCCCACCGAGGGCAGAGAGAAAAAAAAATTTAAAATGTGCTGCCTATCACTGCTGCTTTTGGGTGAGAATAGGTCCATGTGGGACTCCTGGGGATCTGCATCCTCTCACAGATCTGGCTATCCTGTTCCTGTGTCCCTGGCACACAAGTTGCCCCTTGTATCAAGAAGTCAAATGCAGCCTTTTGAGCTGGTTATTCCCATCACTTGGGTGGGTTATTCCCACCACTTGGGGGATTGGGAACTATTCTGCTGCCACAAGCTCTTTTGAAGTGCACATTTGATGGAGAGCTCTGTCAGCTGAAGCGTTCCAGAGACTGGACTTTGGGCACTGGGATGAGTTCTGGAGACAGAAAGCCTCCAGCCTGGCACGTCCTTGGGAGCTGTCTCTGTGGTGAGGTGAAGTAAGCAAGAAGAAAACAGGAGAGGCTTTTTGCTGCCTTTGGCATCGTTCCTGGCTCTGCAAGAAATCCCACGACGCCCTTTCGGCCCGACCTACGCCTAGCAGATCTATTTAGCACAGGGCTGTGGGTTGTTGCTTGCCAGCAGCTGGTACAGAACTCTTGTGGGTGGAGGAAACTGAACCATCTACTCTTGTGGCATTGCAGATTTTGTTTTAAAGCAGCAGTCCTTACACTTTGGGTGGCACTTCGCTGGTGGAGCTTTGTGGTGCCACTGTCCGCTACCACTTGGTTGTTGCTGGCTGAAGCACACCAAGTTGGTCAGGAGTAGCTTGGAAGCAAGGGAAGGGCTACAAGGAGAGGGGTGGCCGTGCCTTGTCCTGCTTTGGAGTGCTGTGACAAGCAGCCATGATGCTGCTGAGCTCTGCAGGGAGAAGTGGAGCAGTCAGGATGAGCCAGATGTCTTTGCAGCAGAGGATGGGGTCTTGCATAAATCGCCCCCCGCATCCCAAGGAGCTCTGCAGCTGTGTGTGGTTACCCATGTTTGTAAACCTGGCAGACCCGGGGAAATGCTTTATTTTCTTTGTGAGCAGCCTCATCAGAAGCAGGTTGTTTTGTGAAGCGTCTCCGGGAGGTGGGTTTTTGAGGCGAGAGTGGGATTTCTGGCTGGGGGACATCTTTAATACCGGCTGTGTTTTAGGTAAGGCTCTTGCCTTTCCCACCTTTTCTTTGTGGCTGAAGTGGCTGGAAAGGAAAACACTGCAAGACCTTTCCCTTTGAGACCTGAGCCTTGCTTTCCTCTTGTTTTATTACTCCCAGCACAGTGGACTGCAGTGCCCTAAAAGTCTCATTATTGCTGCCTCCTAAAGCCAGCTCTACTTTTGCTTTCCTGCAAATGAGACCAGTCTAGCAGCCCAGGAACGGTTGTCCTTTGTCTGGGGAGCTGCTGGAGCTCTGTTGAAGAAAACTCGTCTGGGAGCTACAGTGTTTTCTAGTAAAATGATCAAACAAACAAAAAAAATCGTTCCATGGTGTCTGTCTGAGTGGCTTTTGCTTTCCCTCTGAGCAGGCATGCTGGGGACCCAGCAGCCCCAGTCATGGGAAAATTATGCTGACAGCCTGCAGGGATTTGCTTTCACCTCTTGTGATCCTGGTGCGGAGGAGGCTTCCTGTGAATGTTGTGCACTGGAGTAAGGAAAACCCCCTTTTCCTTAGGGCTGGGCCATCACAGGATGGGAATTGAAGGGCTGCCAAGCCTGCAGCTCTGGGAGGTTTCTCCCCACCCTGGGGTCCCTGCCCAAAGCAAACCCCCAGCAGTGCCAGCCCCCTCCTGCACAGGATTCACATCCTAAGCCTTGCTGTCTTCGGTGTTCAGTAATTTTAAAGCAGAAATCACATCCTTCTGCCACTTCTGCATGGCTGGTACAGTGGTGGCTATGGCAGTGGTGCATGTTGTTCTGGGTGACAGCAGTGACAGCTCCAGCTCGCTCCCAAGCCACAGCACAGCTATTTAAACACCACTCTGCTTTCATTTTTGCCAGTGAGTCTCCCCTGCCCACTCACACTCTCATTCTCTACTTTTGCTGAATTGCCATAAAAATTTACCACCTAAAGGTCTTGGTGACCCACATGGAACCAGCAACGCCCACGAGTGCGCAGTCTCTGAGAGTGGCTGACCACAGACCCAGCAAGCTGCAGCTGGGCAGCCATGGTCCCTGCCTGGCCCTCAGCCCCCAGGGCTGTGAAATACTGTCAGATCACCTTAGGATCTGTTGACTGGCAAAGAGGGAAGTGTTTTCTGGTGGGTCAGTGGTTTCTGCTGGAGTTTGTGGTAGTCGTGTTTTCTTTGTGTATCTAACCACCATTAGGTGCTGGTGTATGGTCCCCTGTCTCCTCCCCTCGTGGTTTTATTGAAATGAGATTTTTCAGAGTAAATCTCACCTGTCAGAGCTCTTAACGATAAAAAAACACAACAAACCAAGACTGGGATCAGTGACTTGGTCTCTGTTCCAGCAGCTCCCTGAAACTGGACTGTGCCTCCACTCCAGGAAAACCCACCCTGTCCCCAATGATGGCCTGGAATGCTGTGGAAACCCCTCCCTCTTGCTGGCTATTGTTTGCTGGTGAATTTGTGGCTGGTCTGTGCTTCTGTCAGCTGGAGATAGTCCAGTTCCTCTCCCCAGCTGTTGTTTCAAAACAGCTCCTGTGGTCCCTTTGCTGCAATCTCCGTGGTAGGGTACAGATCTTGAGCAGAAAAGTTCTTGATAGAATCTTGAGAACAGGGAATATCAGAGGCTTTCAGTGTCTCCATCCAGCTGGGAGAATATGGGATCACTGAATGAGCTCTGCTGTCTGGCAGGGTGGTCAGTGCAGCTGGACTGTGTTTGAGGGATTCCTGCTGGGGTGCACAGGGGTCAGGGACCATGTGCTGTGGGACAAGGCAGAAAACCTCCAGATTTGGGATCTGTCATTAAGAGAATGGGGACTGGTATTTCAGGCTGCTTCCAAGCCACATGGGGAGATGGTACCGCAGGAGAGGGCAGCTCTTCCCTCTTCCTCCTCTCCCTACCTTCCCTGAAAGACACCTGGGCTCATCCTGGTGCAAGATGCAGATGCCCTGCAAGATGGTCACTGCGGGGTGGGTTTGGTACCCAGATCTGGAGCAGCATGTGGTGACAGTGAGAAGCAGGCTCAGGTCCCCAGCCAGCCTGTGATGCCATCCCCGTCCTCTGCCGGGCTGTCCAGGCAGGTAGCATTTCCCAGCCACGAGGGTCCCACTGGGCTGCGTTCTGGGCTCATCCAACCTGGCCTTGAACACTTCCAGGGATGGGGCATGCACAGGTGCTCTGGGCAGCCGGTTCTGGTGCCTCACCCCCCTCACAGTAAAGAATCTCTCCCTAATACCTAATCCAAACCTGTCCTCTATTTATGGCTGTGACAGTGCTGCCGTCGCTGGGACCTACAGCTTGGAAATGGTTCTTCCACAGCTTCCTGTCAGCTGCTCTGGGCTCCAGGAATAGCCTCTCCTCAGCTCACCCCACACCACCACAGCTGGGCAGCTCCCAGTGGCACTCCAGCTGCTTGGGATGGGGTAACTGGCTCCCCATGGGGGGGCCACAAGCAATGGGGGGGCTTGGCAGCACCCACGGAGCAGGAGGATGGTGAGACCTACCAATGCATCTCCCAGAAGCAGAGTGCTGCTGAGGCCAGGCTTAATTCCCTGTTGCTGAGGCAGGTTTTAATTGCTACTCCAGTTGTTGATGCTGCCAGGTGGCAGCTGTCATCTGGAAAGTCCCTGCCGCTCCCTGGCAGGCAGGTCATCCAAACTGGAGATCAGCCTGGATCACTCATGGTGTGAAGCATTAGTCTGAGGTCAACACAGTTTTGGGTACAGGCTACCCCCTTCCCCTTTCTAAATGCCTCCTCTCAGCGTCCTCCTGCTCACCAGCTGTCTTGGCTGGGAGAAGAGCCCTTTGGGGTGCTCCTGTTGTGCCCCCAGGCAGCACCCCAGCTCCAGCTGGCACTGGGACCTTCTCAGCTGCTGCTCTGCTCCATGTTACAACAAGCTGGCACCAGGAGGGATAGTTCTGATAAGTTGTGCTGTGGTTCACAGCAGCTGCTTTATCCCCCCAGGAGATGGGTGAGACCTGGAGCCAGGATCCTGCCCAGCTGTCCCCAGGCCAGACTTCAGCAAGGGGGAGGCCTTAGGCCACCCGCAAGTGCAAGGAACTGGAAAAGCAATTAGCATACTGCTTGGGGGTGTTTTGTCTCCTTGGGCTTTGCTCCCAGCCCGGCACATGCCCGGATGTTTCCTGTGCCCAGTTCAGGAAGCCGTGCTCTGGCAGCCAGTTCTTCTGGCTGAGCAGGAGGATAGAGCCTGCCTGGCTCCTGGGGCTCATCCCCCAATACTGCCCAAACTTCCCCCTAGCTTCTGGTTAAGGCTTTTGGACTTGCAGACACTGCCCCTTCCCAAACAGCCCCTCAAAAGCCTTCATGCACCCCAGAAATACCATATGTTGAGCAGGATGCCCTGGTGACAGTGCCCAGGTTTGCGCCAGCATGGGTAGATGCTCCTGGGCTCTGTCTCCATCTCTCCTGGGATGCAGCAACCAGGGGTTACAGACTACTCTGCGACTCCAGTGCCCTGCATGGGTGAGAGCCAGGCCTGAGTGGGGCTGCTGGTGATGCCTCCTCGTGTGACAGTTCTCATGGCCGTGAGTCACCTCGACACATTCGCCACAGGCAGGGCTGGACGGGGAAGTGCCTTCACCTGGGTCACTTGTTGGCTGGCTGGAGAGCAGTAAGGCACCAGCACAGCACCCCAGACCCCCATAGGGTTGGGACCAGGGGACTGTGGCATCATCTGGAGCCAGAGGAAGGTGACACCGTGCTCCGTTGCCTTGCAGGGATGCCTGGCTGGGAGGTAGGCGACTGAACAGCAGGCATGGAAGGGAGAGGACCCTATCATATCTATGACCCCGGCGGGGGTTCGGAGGAGAATGGATCCACAGCCTTGGAGCGACTGGTGGAGGAGAATGCTCGGCTGAAGGAGAAGATGCAAGGGATCAAGTCTATTGGTAACTGCTGCATGCCAGGGGGGTGAGATTTGCCTTTGGGGCAGCCCAACCCGTGCCCACAAAGCCAGGGGTTTCTTGCTTGGTTGAGGAAGGGTGCTGGTAGAAGCTGGGGGTCTTGGCACTGTGGCAGCAGCAAAGCTCTCCCTGTCTAGAGGGTTGAGCAGGATGTGTGAGCTTTTTCACATGGTGATACAGAGGAAGCAAGAATTTTGCTGGACTTCTAGGGTGTTTTATGGTGGAATAAATGGCTGGAAAGAAAAGACAAGTGCTGGAGCAACGACAGCTCCTTGGAGTTCATAAGTGCTGAGATCTGTTCTGCTTTTGATGAAAATCCCCACCTCCTGCAAGCCCTGTTGGGCCAGGGGCTTTTCCCAGGTGTTTCTCAAGGAACCTGATGTTGAGTGCTCCCTGCGGCAGCAGGAACATGCCAGTGTTGAAATGTTCCAGCTGAGTTGTGCCACCCTCTTTCGTCTCCTTGTCAACCTTCCCCTGCTCCCACCCCCAGTTTTGCTTTCTGTCTCGTGAGCCAGCTTCCTCCTTTGAGTCCCGCTTCTGCAGCCAAATTTCCACCTGCCTCGTGATTCCCGCTGTGTCACCATGCCCTTACCTGGGACCGGGACTCACTGGTGTGACAGCAGCATTGCCCTTGCCAGACCCCAAAGTGGGAGGGTTGTACCTCTCAGTCTACCACTCAGGCTTAAATTTGTCTCTTCTGGGAAGCAGAGGAGACCTCTGAGAGCCACAGTGGTGCCTTCTGCCTCCTGTAACCAGTCTTCTATGTGTCAGCATGAGGATCTCTGAAGCCAGTGAGCTGCTGATCCAGCTTTGCCATTGGATTTATCCCAGAATAGTTGTTTCCAGATGAAGAAGGACTGTTCTGGGCACTTCTCCAGCAGACAGGGTTTTTGGTGCTGCTGGTTGGGATTACTGCAGGGCAGGTCCTTGAGGAAGGAGGCTGAGCACCCTTCTGTTGCCTGCAACAGGAGAGCTTCTGGAGGAGTCCCAGGTCGAGGCATCCAAGCTGCGGCAGAAGGCAGAGGACCTTGTGAAGGACAACAAAATGCTGATAGGATCATCTTCCTTGGAGGACTTGGTGGAAATCGGAGGTAGGAGATGTGAGGCTCATGGGGGAGGAATAACCTGATGGCTCAGAATCCTGAGCTTGGGGGAAGGGAAAGGCTGTGCAAGAGACTTTAATTGAAGGTCCCTTGCAGCCGTGTCATCTCTGGAGTGTATCAAACCACTGCCATCCTCCCTTCTAAAAGGAGGTTTCTGCCCCATCCCCATAGCTGGGGTAGAAATCATCCATCCGTGCCTGACCTTGCAGGGGTCTGCTGTCTGCATCCCCGTGCCAGGTGGAGAGAGGCCCTGCTCTCCAAAAGGCTCATGGCTGCATCCTCTCCCCTCTCTGCAGCCGTCGGCCCTGATCCCAGCTTCGCACAGGCAGCCCCAGGCAGTGCCCAGCCCAACGTGGAAGCACGGAAATCACCTCCCAGTGTGAGTCTGCTGAATGTGGAAGCTGGTGCTGGCATGGCTGGAGAGGGAGGGATTGTCCATCTAATTAAAGCAAAAGGAGGCAGCCTTTAGCCTCTAGAAACAGGGTCAGGGTTAAACCTGAAAGGACGGGTCAGCTCCCCTGCTGTACTCCTGCTGGTCCCTGTCTTTGTGTGGTGGGCATCCTGGTGGGCTGCCATTCCCTGGGGAGCCCTGACCTGGCTGCCTGCCCTTGCAGGGATCCTCCTCAGAGTTCGAAATCGTGGCCATCGAAGCACAGGGGTTTCCCCAGGAGAGCAGGAGAGTGGTGAGTGGCCCTGCTGCCTGCAGGTTTTGGTGTTGGCAGGTGGGGAGTCAAGCCAGTGTCAGGGGTTTGGGGGTGTGCAGGGCTATAGTGCTGTGGCTGGGCAGGCACCAGCAGGGCCGGCAGACCCACGTCAAGACAGCCCTTGGGCAAACCACAGAGGAGGGATAAACTGGGCAAGGGCCTCCAAACACAACTGGTCTGGCTGAGCCTGGACAAGGGGCCAGTGAAGCAGCCGTGGTAAGATGGAGACACCAGTGTCTGCAGATGCCACATGGCAGTGACAGAAAGAGCTATGACAACTCAAGTAGCTGTCAGTGATGCTCTGATGTTCACCTGATGCCCACTCTGGGTAGGAGGACCGGGTTTCCAAGCCCTGTTATTGCTGGCAGGGTCTGCCTTAGCCAAAGCACCTCTGTGTGCTTCATTTGCTGCTACCTGAATGTCCTCCTGGCTGTCATTGCCCCATCCTGTCCTGCTCTGGACTTTTGCGTGCTGGAATGGAGGGGAGAAAGGATGGGGAGCCCAAGGGGAATGAACATCAGCTGGCACCACATGGTACCAGTAAGAGGACATGCTCTCATTGCACATCCCTATTCACATTGGCTCTTGGAGGGGTTGAGTCTTACTGGATGCTCCTGGGGTGCATCTGTGAAGTGATGGAGAATGGAATGGGATCTGCTTGGTCACCAGCCGCTGGTGCCCGAGCTGAGTCCAAGTCCTGTGCTCACACCTGAATTCTCCTGGCTTGGGTCCTCACCACCTCCCTCGCCAGTGGACATGGGAGGGAGAAGCTGGCTGCTCTGTGCCCCACACACACCCTCTCATGGCAGGTTTGGGGCTATAAACTTCGGGGTCAGAATGCTGGGGACACTCTGGGCTGCCCTGTGGCGCAATCTGGGGCATTCCCACAGGCAGCAGGTGAGTCAGCGGGGCGGGGAGCAGAGCAGGTGTAGGTGTGCCAGCACATACCCAGCTCCTCCCAGCAGTGCTGCACTACGTGTGCCAGCTGTTGTACCAGCAGCACCTCCTAGACTATGAAGGGGTTAACCAACCACACCAGAGGAGCATAAACCTCCTGGGGACACCCCCACATGGGCAGGGTACACCCTGACACTGGTGGGTGTGCCCTGACCTGGGCTTTCCCAGCTGCTGTTTAAATCCCGTGCGTCACCCTCTCGGCTGTCACCTGCCAAAGCGTCGGGTTCCTGGTGCCTGGTGTGCCACAGCAGCAGGGGAGCGCACAGAAGGACAGGTGGAAGGAGAACATGGGAGTTGGGGTAAGACCACCACCCCTTCCAGCACAGACCAGGGTGTACGTAGAGAGGACAGTCTCAGGAGCTGGGATTTTTAGTCTTGGAGCTCAGGGGTAGAAGAGACCAAGGGTGGAGATGCCTCCATTGCTGTCAGCGATTTGAGAGTGTGTTCTGCTCAGACTACCACGGGACACATGGAATCCATGTGCTGCTGCCATATCCTCCTCCACCCAGGGACTCAGTGTCCCATATCCAGCAGCTGGGAATCAGACCTTTACAAAGCTGACACACTTTTTCAGCGTACTGAGAGGTGCTGCAGAGTGTCTTGCTGCTCCCCACCACAGCCCTGGATGGGACGTGAGGTTGATCTGCCCCAAGAAGAACTTCACAATACTCCTTTAACTGGTCTGACCATGCTTGATCCCCTCCCCATTCCCAGGACTTGGAGCAGCCACCGAATGAGGATGCCAACCTGCTGCCCCAGCTGCAGCAGCTGGAGAACACGCTGAGTGGCTGTGCCAAGGAGGCCAGCAAGGACCAGGTGTTTGTGCGCATGGGCTACATGGCCTCCGAGCTCAAGCGCTTGGCCTCCAAGGTGCACAAGAACGAGCAGAGGACATCGTTCCTGCAGGTGAGCAAGGGCTAGCCTGGCACTTAATGGAGATTTTACCCCTTTTGTTTTTTCCCACCAAACCCCTCCTGCCCATGCTGAGGTGGACACCCATCTCCTCAGCATGGCTTGGTGGGAGGTGGGTGGCCTAGGGCTGGCCATGGTCCTCACACTGCCGGTGTTCACCCTCCAGACGCTGTGTGAGACGCTGCACAGTGAGAACAAGGAGCTGCGCACCAAGCTGGAACATGATCTGGAGCAGAGAAACCAGGCTCTGGAGAAGCTCAGGTGAGGGTGGGCTATGTGAATGGAGACAGGGCTGCCCTGGGAGCTTCTTCCTGCTGACCTATCCCTTCCTGCCCACAGGTGTGAGAACCAGGAGCTCCGGAGGATGGTAACACTGAGTAGCCAGGACAGTGGGAAGAGGGAAGCTGCCGAGCAGCAGCAGGTGAGGAGGCAGCATCTCCTTGGAGGGGGCTGGGAAGGAGGCAGGGAGCCTGCTGACACATCAGCAAAGATGGCCTCATTTTAATCGAGCCCCCAGTTTGTCCCAGTATGACCAGCAGGACTTCTCAGAGTCTCAAGGGGATGGGGGAGGTAGTGGGAGGGGAACTGGCTCGAGTTTAGCCGGCCTTGGGCACAGCCTCCACAAAAGCCCTGAGGGTCCCCCCCGTGCGCGTCCAGCAGAGCGGGGCCATGGTGGAGAAGGCGCCGGGCAGAGAAGAGCTGGAGGCCAAGGAAAAGAAGGTGAAGATCCTGGAGCACCAGCGCAGGGAGGTGAGGACCAGGCTGGGAGGGAGGCACCACTAAGGAGGCGGGGAGTGGGCAGAGGGGGCACAGGGCTGGGATGGCACCAAGAGACTGGGGCAGGTCTTCAGAGCTGCAGGGAAGCACTGCTGGAGCTGGGATCTCCATCCAGCTGGTCCCCAAAGTGCTTTCATAACAGGAGTCAGCTGGGGACCACCACAGCTGGTTCGTAGCAGGATTTGGGCTCCTGTTCAGCCACCCCTCTCTCCCTGCAGCTGCTGGAGGTGAATAAACAATGGGATCAGCATTTCCGCTCCATGAAGCAGAAGTACGAGCAGAAGGTAGGGCTGGGTGGTCAGGGCTGGGTGCTTGGGCACATTTCTGCTGGGTGCTGGCTGTGGGGACTCAGAGGAAATGGTGTAGGGATATTTGGGGGCTGCCTCCTTTCCCTCAGCGTGGGTCCTTCCAGGCCAATGTCCCCACTCTCTCCTGGCAGGTCACAGACCTACACCAGGAGCTGGCTGAGGCCCGCAGGGCAGTGACCGAGCTGGAGTCAGAGCGGGAGCAAAAACAACGGGATTTTGACCGCAAGCTGCTCCTGGCCAAGTCCCGGATCGAAACAGAGGAGGTGAGTCCCTTGGGAAGGGTGACAGGGAGCTGCCAGCCCCTCTTACCCTGCCCTGGCTGATCTTCCCCCCACCCTCGTCCTGCAGGCAGAGAAGGAGAGGCTGGCCATGGAGGTGAGGGACCTGCAGCAGAGGATGCGGTTCCTGCAGGAGCAGCTGGCTCCGGTCACCAGGCAGCGGGAATACCAGGAAAAGGAGATCCAGAGGCTGAACAAGGTGGGGGCCAGGGCACAACCCCTCACTGCAAAAAATTCTCCAGTCTCTTCACCTCTCTCAAATCCAAAACTGATCCTGAAAGCGCACTCTTGCCCAGACAGACACTTACATCAGGCCCACCACTTGTATGAATCCCACCACATCCCTCTGGGCTCCCAGGACGGGGGCTTCAAGGAGGGTCTGTGGTCCCTCTTGCCCCTGCCCAGTTATATGCACTTCCCACGCTGGGCACATGCCCATGGTTCTCCAGAGACACCTTGACACCCTGACACCTGAACTTGCTCTGACCCTGCTCCCTCCTCTTCCTCTCTAGGCACTAGAAGAGGCCCTGAACGTCCAAGCCTCTCCGCCACCCATCTTTGCCATGGAGCCAGCAGGGAAGCTGCCACAGCAGGAGCTGCTGACCCAGAATGAGCTACTCAAGCAGCAGGTAGGGCAGGACACAGAGCCACCGGGGACAGGGAAGGAAATACACGTCCTGAATCTCCGCAGCAAATAGCCCTGTGTGCCAGGAGCAGCCGGGCAAGTGTCAGTGCTGGGCTGGTGGGGTTTGGGGACCCAACTCAGCATCCTCCAGGCATTCATCTGGAAGGACCACAGCCATGGGCCATCGTGCCAGCCCACATGCCTGGGGCTTGGCATGGCTCATGGAGCAGCAGAGTGATGGGATTGCTTAGGGGAGGTGTCTGCCCTCAGCCAGGTGCACTCACATTCTTCCTTCCTGCTAGGTGAAAATTTTCGAGGAAGACTTCCAGCGGGAGCGGAGTGACAGGGAGAGGATGAATGAGGAGAAGGAAGAGCTGAAGCAGCAGCTGGAAAAGCTGCAGAAGCAGTTGGTCCTCTCCAACAACCAGGTGAGCAGCCCTGGGTGCAACTAGCAGTGCTCTGGGAGCCCCATGTCAACCCCATGTGTCTTGGAAATGCTTGCCCCCGGTGTCACCATTCTTGTACATACCTAAGAGTAGGGGCTGAAGGAGGACAGGAAGGCCAGAGAGGTGTTTTTTCTGCTGCTTGTCACTGCTAGAGCATCTCCTTTCATTCATCTCCTCTTCCTGCACGTCTCCTGGGGATCTGACTGGGGAGACTGGTGCGGGCATTCCCTCAGCAACCCTAACTCATGGCAGGGTGGGCTCTGCACTAACCCCTCTTCTCCCAGCTGCGAGCCTCCAAGGATGACTGCCAGAGGGAGAAGGAGGAGAAGGAGAAGCTGAAAAAGCTGCTGAAACAGCACAAACAGGTAGGGATGGGAGAAAACCCTCTTTGGGCAGAGGGGCTGGGGGCTGCAGGCAATGGGTGATGGTGGGGGGGGTGGTGGTGGGTTGCCCTTGGGATCTCCCCAGCATCTGTCCTGGCTTCTTGCAGGCTTCTGGAGAGAGGCTGCACCCCGAGCCGGGGCCGGGGCCGGGGCCGCTGGGCCCAGCCTGCCCCATGTACCAGTACCAGTACAGCCCCCCCATGGCTCACCCCATGTACCACGGCTACGACGAGTGGCAGCAGATCCGATACCCACCAGCCATACCGGGCGAGCACACACAGGGACAGAACTTCCATCATTTTCCCCCGGTGAGACTTTACCTGTGCCAGCAGGATGGGGAGCAGAGGGTGACATGTGGGCAGGTCTGGGGCTCGCTGCCCTTCAGGGCCACCGAGTCCCAGAACAGAGAGCTGAGCATGTGTGTCCTGTTGGCATGTGACTGCTCAGCCCCTTTCCTCCCCCTCCTTCTCCTCCTCACACACTGTCAATCAGTCACAGAGTGCAGCCTTATGATTCACATCCCAGGTAATTCTCTGTCTCTGTTCCATCTCCTCCCTCAGCCCGAGTACCCCTGGCGCCCGCCCTGTGCCATGGCTCGTAGCCAGAATGCCCAACCAGTGGCTGGGGTGAAACCAGTCCCCAAGGACTTGGGTAAGGCTCAAACTCTCCCTGGCAGGGGTGCCCGTCCTTCACCCCAAGACTTGGGGCACTTGGTTAAACACATGGGGAAGGGATGGGAGCACAGCTTTCCAGGCAGTGACCATTTCCCCTCAGCCCCCACCTTTCATCAGCTGAGGGGATGATTTTGCCATGGAATTGGTCCCTGCTGCATCCCCGCAGCACCTAAAGTCAGGCTGAGCCCCAACAGCTCGTGAAGTTATGGCACTTGGTGCTCAGGGATAACAATCATGCCATGGCTGGCATCCTTCCTGTGGGGCTTGTGTGAGAACGAAGAACTGTGCTTACCCTGTGCTACCCCTCTCTTGTGTCTCAGAACAGGCAGGTCCCGGATTGCCGTAACGCCACGGACCGGCCACACTCCGACACCAGTGGAAGAGGAGTAGGGTGTGTGTGTGTGCCCGTGTGTGTGTGTCCAGGAGCTTCCTCCGGCTGCCGACGCCTGTGCAAGGACATGTGCTGCACATGCAGGGCTTGGCAGCGCCTTCCCCCAAGGATATCATGAAGGAGGGACTAAAGGTGCCATCGTGGTGGCAGCCAGCACGGGGTCAGTCCCCTGCGGCCATCCCCTTCCCCACGAGCAGCCAGGCCTGGCATTGCTGGAGATCCAAGCCAGGTCTTCAGGGAAGAGGAGCCAGTGTTTCCCAGGAGCTGCCCCAACCCAGAGCCCCTGGAGGAGCGGGTAACAGCGGGGACTCTCCCGGTGGTGGGGGACCCCACACTCGCAGGCAGGTGCTGGCCACAGCTGTGGTCTGGCCTGAGGGTGGTTGGTGTCTTCGTATTTATTTAAGGACTGAAGTGTGGCTGAGTCTCTCTGGTTTTGTGTTGGAAGCTGCTTCCTGTGGGGCAGCCTCTGCATGGGAAGGGGGAGTGGGAGGGATACCAGGGCTGTTGGTCCCCATGTGCTCAGGTATAGCCATAGACACAGACTGAGTGCAAGGGGACCCCAACCCTTGCTTGGGCACCCCAGGATCTGTTGCCCCAGGTGCATGCCCCCACCTCCCTCTGTGTGCTGAGCTCAGCCCCTCACCCTCTCCTCTCCTGCCCCCCACCTCTGCCAGAGCAGGGAAACCCCTGCTGCCCCCTCTGCTTTTCCATGCAGCAGTGGCCTTGGGGACAATCTTTGACTTTGAACACAGCAAATCTTGCTCCACTAAATAGGTCTGGAGGGGAAAAAACAAACACAACCCAGTTTCTGTAAGCATGGCTGTCAGAGATGTGACAGCAGGAGGCACAGGACTCCAGTATGCTCCTCACTGGGGGTTATCCCTGGTCCTGCCTCCAGCCCCTTTTGCCCACCTGTGCTCTGCACTCAGTCCCCATCCTGTCCCCAAATGCTGGGCTGTGATGCACACTTTGCAGTTACAGTGGGAAAAATTGAATTCCTCCAGTCAGGCGCTGCTACCCTCAGGCTGGCCACTGTGCCCCCCACTCTTCCCCCGCTACCCCTGGCCAACAAGTGGGGCTGCACATCTGCAGAGCCTTTATTTGGTGTTTCTGTGGTGGGTGGCGAGGGGCTGGCCACCCCCAACCAGGAGAGCAGCACATCTGTGTGCCAGGACCATGGGCAGCCTGAATGCACTGAAGAGCTGCTCCATGCTCAGCACGGTCAGGCCAGGCCCGCCCCAGCCGGGGGCTTTCAGGCCAGACCTTCATGGAGATGTGGTCTCCTGCTCCGGGGACAGCCAGCCCCTGCATCCTCCCACTGCCTGGGATGGTGGAGCAGAGGGGGCAAGCTGGAGGCCAGGAGATGTCACCACCAGGGGTGGAGGTGGGACACAGGGATAGTTGAAGTGTCCCACTGCCATCGCTGAGGTCTCTGCCACGAGGTTGCCCAGCCCAGCATCCTGACTGGGAGGTGCCAGAGACGGGAGCAATGGAGGGGACAGTGCGTGATTCCTGCTGCTGGGGAACATCCGGGGAGGGAACGGAATGGGAAGCAGCTGGGGGGATGCTGGCCCTCATGCCAGCAGCCTGAGGCTCTACTGGTCCTGTTCTTCCTGGCCCATCATCCGCCGCTTCCTCAGGTAGCTCACGATGTCATTCTTCACGACAGAGATGTTGGTGCGATGGTACCAGCGCATGACTGGCACGCCCTCAGGGTTCACCAGAAACTTCTCGAAGTTCCACTTGATGTCATGGTTCCTCAGAGGCTCCCAGAAGAGCTTGTTGGGGTTCCCAAACTCCTCCGCCACCGGGGGACAGGCGTTCTGCAATGGAGAGCCAGTGCATCACTGCCTTGCCCCCCTCAAAAAGCAAGCTGGGTGTGTCCCCCTCATCTCCCTTTGCCACAGCACCCACCTTCAGGAAGGTGAAGATCTTCTGCTCCTTGGCCCCGTTCACATCCCCTTTCTGGAACAGTTGGAAGTTGGGAACAAAGCCACCTCCTGGCCGGACGTGCCTACAAGGCAAGGAAACAGGATGTTGTGCAATGGACAGCTCTGGGTGCTTGCACAGGGGTGGTGACAGGTCCCCAAACCCCTTGTTTGGGGGCCACAGCCAGCAGCAGCTGCAGCCCATGCTGGCTGGCTAGCTGGGACCCCAGCAGAGCCAAGGGAATCAGGTGTCCCACAGCCCCCACCACAGTACTCACTTAAGCGCAGGGAGGATCTCTGAGTTCTGGCCAGGTTCCTGCTTCCCAAATT
Organism: Eopsaltria australis; assembly: GCA_034509425.1. Classification (NCBI taxonomy): domain Eukaryota; kingdom Metazoa; phylum Chordata; class Aves; order Passeriformes; family Petroicidae; genus Eopsaltria; species Eopsaltria australis. The sequence continues at coordinate 744,890 of JAVTVJ010000090.1, read as the reverse complement.
GGTTGGAGGGGAAACCAAGGACCACGACCCCCTGGTTTCTCAGCTCATCTTGTAGTGCATTCAGTTCTGCATGCAAGAAGAGCCAGGGGTGGGTTAGCGGGGGACCGGGCACACGTGCACTTACCCTCTGGGACCCTCCCAGTCAGGCCAGGCCCTGGGGAGCAGGCATTAACCCTTTCCCCAGCTCCCCAAAGCAGAATGGACCACGGGGACATGCCAAACGCTGCACTCCTGGGCCCTGCCCTGCCCCTGAGGTGCCCGTGCCCCACAGGAGCCTTACCAACATACTGCAGGGTCAGGCCTCAGTATGTGGCTACGTTGACGAAGAGCACTGTCTTCCCCCTGTACCTCTCAAAGGGGATGTACTCTTCCCCATCGAGGGTCAGGGCCCCGTAGTTGTAGATGGTGTCCTTCACCGAGTCATAGCAGTCCACCTGTGGGGCGAGGAGCATCCCATGGGAGCAGGCTGGGGGCTGCCGGCCACCCCGCTCCCCATCCCCACAGCCAGCAGAGCAATGGGGCCAGCCCTGCTGCGGGGACGGCTGCCAGCGTTGTGTCCCCTGCCCTGAATGCCGCTGGCAGCAGCCAGGCGCCGGCATGCCAAGGTCGCGGTGGTGGGGCAGGCTGACTGGGGCATGCGGATGCACATGGGTCTGGCTGCAGCTGGGGGAATGTTTACCGAACAGGGAGCAGCAGGAAGGCGAGAGGCTGCAAAAGAGCCGGAGCATAGGGGGAGGCCAACACCAGAATCCCGAGGCTGTGGCCAAGTGAGCAGGACCTGCCATGCCGTGGAACCCCGGGGGGACGGGCAGCACAGGGGGTTCCGGCTGGGATGGGGAACGGCCGGGAAGGGTCGGGCTGGAGCAGCCCCTGCACCCGGGGCAGTAGGATTTAACCCGGAGGAGCCCATCTCCTGTCCCCACCAGGGTACCCAGGCTCAGCCGAGTGCCACCGAGGGGCTATTTTGGGAGCTGGCAAGAAGTGCAGTCACAGGGGCTGCGTTCAAGGAATGAAGGTTCCGTGGGACTGTGGGGGCCCGGTGGCAAGGTGGGGAGCCTGGCTGGGGACAGGAGATGGTGACAGTCGCCCCTGCCCACCGAGCTGTAGGGACACGGGGAGTTCCGCACCTTCCAAACATGGGGGAATCCCCCCCGGACATTGCATGGGAAAAAATCCCCGTGCTCTGCCCCTGGGGAGGATACTTTGGGGACACATGGCTCTGTCCCCTTCTGTCCCCAACCCCGGGATAGCGATCATTGGCAAGAACTAACTCAGAAAATCCCGCCGAGATCCAGGCACCGGGACTGTAGGGGGAAGGAGGGGGGGGTCACGGGGCCACCGTGCCCCACTCCTGCCCCGGGAACTCCTGCAGAGAACTTGGGAATAGGCGCGTCCCCGGCGTGTCACACACCCCCTAAACCCCCCTGAACGCCCCGTGGGAGTGTCCCCCTGCTCTTACCTTCTCCCTCTCCTCACTTCGCCCCAGCTGGACGAGCCCAGCCAAGAAAAGGGGCAAAATCCAGCTGCTGCGGGAGCAGCTCCCCATGGCTGGGCGCGGGGTGCCGGCACCCCCTGATAGCCCGAGGCGAGCGGCGGGGACGAGCGCCGCTGTCGCCTGCTGTCACCTCCGAGCCCGGCGGCCGAGAAATAGCTGCGGGGCTGCGAGGGGGGAGCCAATGGCCGGGGGGGGGCCGGGCCGGGGCCGCGTTAACCGTGTGGGCTCTGGGACGGACACACGGACGGACACCGCCCGGGGGTGGCACCACGGCCTGGCGGGGACCCGGGACACCCACAGGGACACGGGGCAGCGGCATGTGCTGAGAGTTTATGCAACGTGTTACCCGAGCCGGGATTAAACCCGCAAGGTGGGGGAGAGATATCGGGGGAAGGGGGAAAAGAGGTGACGGGGGATAGAGAAGGACCAGGGCGGCAGAGGGGACAGGGGGAGAGGTGTCGCGGGGGAGAGGTGCCCCATCCTGCACAGGCCACCCAGCCGGGGTGACTTTTCCCCCCAGGTGAGGTGTTGGCACCCAAGGAGCAGGGACCGGCCCCCCCCAGCAGCAGCCTCGGGAAGGCAGGGCTGGGACTCGGTGGGTGCACTCCTAGTGCCTGCTCGGGCTGAGCTGGGCTGGGGAAGGTTGATCCCGATTCTCTCCTCTGTGCCCGGTAAATGAAGGTGCTGCGAGAGGCAGCTCTGAGGGAGGATCCCTGCTGCCAGGGGCTGTTCTGCAGCTCGTGGGCTGTGGCTCCATGGTGACCCCACTGGGGTCAAAGACAGGACACTGCTGTCCCTTAGCCCTTGGTGTCCCCGGGGGCAGGAGTTTCCAGGGTCCTGTTTGCTTAGCCAAGGAATGTGAACATTTACCCTGGGCTGTCTCCAAGGAAAATATCCGTGGTGAGGTGTAAATTCTCTGAAATCCTCCAACAAAATTATTTGATGGAGAATTAACTGGCTGGAGGGGAGCTGGGGGAGTTGCGGTTTGGGGGGGAGGCTGACCTGGGGTGGAGGACAGGATGGGGTGGCAGTGGCTGAGCCCTGGGGGAACCATGAGTGCCAGCATGAGGTTTGGCTTTACTAGAAAGCAGGGTCAGCCCTGCCACGATGCTGTCACTGAGCCAGCTGCTGGAGATGCCACCAAGGAAGGGGAATGTGGCCACGGGTTAAGAGGAAGCTGGGAGCAATCTCCCAATCCGTGTTCTTCACAAGAAGGAACACCATGTCCTGGGAAAGGCTGATGGTGTGAGGCTCCAACTGCAGCCTCAGCTGGCGTGGGAGGGCTGGGGGTTGGGTACATCTCCCAGGCACACTGAGAACCCACGGAGCAGGGGAGCTGCAGGTCTCTCTGTCAGTGACAGCATTTCCCAAAGCTGTAAACCTGCACTGCTACTGGAGAAATGGCTTAGCCCTGCCCTGCCTGGACCCCAGCAGTGAGGGGTGTTCCCCCAGGTCCAAGAAACCCCCCAGGATGCTCAGCCATGGCCTGGGAACTGCACAGAGCCATCACAACATGCCAAGAGCCTGGCCGGCCACAGGGCTGCTGTCAGGGATATGGGTGTGGGTGGAGTGAGGTGGCTCCTTGCCAAAACCTGTAGGAGCAATATCCTCTCCACCTCCTTCCCAGGCTCTAGGGAGATTTGGGGCCATGGGGCTGCAGCTCCTGGCTTGCACGCTGCTTGCACATCTCTGCATCCTGCAGCCAACAAGGACCAGTGCATGCCCAATGCTGTGCTCCTTGGCACAGCTCACACTTCTCACCCTGAGCAGGGCTTGAGCCACCTCCTGCGACAGAGCTGGGACAGACCTGGGGAGCTGCTCAGGGCTGTGCTCCCCGCCCCACTGTTTCCCACCATGGGAACAGCCACCCACATCTAGTTGTAGTGATGTGTGGCACAGTGTGGTTGTGTCCCTTCCACGTGTCCCTGATCCCTGAGCAGTGAAAGTCTGAGTCACTCCTGAACTCAGTTTTCCTAAAACCAAAATAAAAATAAGGGACCTGTTTATCCAAGTCCTCTCTCCTTGGGTCCCAGTGCCAAATCAGCCTTGGTGGAGTTTGGGAACAGGGGAGGAGTTCATAAAACACGGTGATGGACCCCCTCTCTGCCACTGAGCTTCCGTGGCACCCCGGGCGTGTCACCCAGTGTCCCCACTGTGCTGTGGCATGTGATGCTGGAGGCTGCATGGGAGAGCCAAGGGGGCCAGGGGCTCCACCGAGACTGTGCTGCTCGACCCTGCAGGATTGGGATCCCCCACCCTAAAAGGGAGCTGTGCTGGATGGGCTGACCCCTGCACGAACCTTCCTGCTGGGTTGTTTTTCCACCAGAGCCGGGTGGGAGCTGGCTCCCGCCTGCTGCAGATGTTTGGCAGGAGTCCAGGGCGGGAGTCCAGCACTTCCAGTCCCCCAGCCACCATGCTGCCACTGCCACTGGCTCCCTGCTGTCCCTTGAGCCACGTGCGGGGCTGCAGAGACCCTGTGCCAGGCTGCAGGACCCCAGTTGAGCACAGGGAATGTGAAAGCAGCTGTGGGGATCATGTAGTGCTGCCTGCTGGGCTTGTCCCAGAGCTGACCGAGGAGTGTTTTCATGCAGGGGGACAGGGATGGTGCCAGCAGTGTGGCAGGACAGTGGCAGGGAGCTCAGGCAGCAGCAGGCAGCATTGCCCTGGATAGCAGCAGTGCAGCTTCCCTCTGGCAGCCTGGCCTGGCATCAATCCCAGGGCAACCTCTGAACCTTTGTTCTAAGTGTGCAACGGGAAGCAAAAGCAAAACAAGCTCTGCCAGGCGAGAGGCCCCAGCTCTTTGAGCACCAGGCTTCCCCAGGCTGCCAGCCTGCGCCCAGCCTTGCTGCTCTGCCCCAGCCTGTGTGCTCCCACACATTGCCCTGGTTCAGCAGCAGCCTCTCTACTGAGGTAGCACCTCTGGAGTGAGGATCCCCCTTCCTGAGTGCCCCACCACCCCCAGGCTGTGTGCTCTGCCCCCTCCAGCACTGCCATCCCTCCCTTTTCCAGGGGAAGGTTTGCTCCCTGCAGGAATGCCCCTGGCCCATTGTCCCCCCTTCCCCTGCAAAGGGAGGCTGCCCAGAGGCAAGGTGAGAGCCAGCATTCTGCATCCCCTTTTCCCTTCTGGGGCTGCCCCATCTGCCTCCCCCAGCAGCAGCCTCCATGGGCCAGCAGCCAGCTCCTGCCACACGCCAGCACTTCCAGGGAAGCGTCCCAGTGGATGCTGAATCACTTCAGTGCCCTCATCACCCTGCCTGCTACAGCGTCACCGGAGCAGGACCCGCTTCTCAACAGAAAGGCATTTTTCCTTGGCAAAACTCCATGCAAACACTGCCTCCAAGATCCAGCACTGTTCAGGCACTGCAGCCAGGGCCACAGGGGGATTTGGTTATCTTGCTCCATCCTGGAGGAGGAATTTCCAGCTTGACAGACTTGGAAATTCCGTTTAAATCCATTCTCCACCATCTTAATGCTTTAAAAAAATGTCGTGGCTTCTCCCTGCTTTACCTCTGCTGCCATGTAGCTCCATGTTTGTTGTTGTTACAAGCAAACCTGTCTTTCCAAGGCCTTTCCTGGAAATGTTTGCCATGGGTTTGAAACTTCCCAGAAAATTCATACCAAGAAAGGAAATCTCTCACTTCCCTCTGCTGCTCTTGACAAGGGGAATGCAGAGGTGGGAACAGCCATCATGTATGGTTGCATGGATGGGGGAAGAGCTGTCCATGCTTTTCCTTGTGTTTTGCTCCAAACCAGGCTTCCTTCCCAAACCACTCCAATGTTTGTGGCTTCTCTCCTATTCCTCTCATAGCAAAGCTGCTCAGCTCCTATTCCTGATGCTGCTGGCCCTCCCCACAGTGTCCCCAGGGAAGCAACGCTGGGGTGGAGCATGGGGGAGAGCGGAGCCAGGGCTGCTCCCACCCTGCACATCTGTAATGTCCTCCAGATGCTGCTGCACTGTGCCAGCAAGGGAGGGAGAGAGGAGGAAAAACAGGAAAATAACTCTGGTTATTTGCCTAAAACTCTGCAACTTGAGAGGGGAAGAAAGAGTTGACAGCTCAAAACAGAAATTTGTTTTTTGGCTGAGCAAGGAATAAGTGTCTGCTCCCTCCTAGCACAACCACAGCCTGTGGCTCCAGTGCAGGCACTTCTGCTTCCCAGGGTCTGCATCCCTGTGCTAGGCTCCCTCCCCTCCAAGAGAGGTGTTTGCCCAAGGTCCTGCTTCCCTGGGAACCTCCTGCCCCTCTCACCCCACCACCCAATGCAAACCCAAATCTGGCTGTTGTGGATCAAACCACACAGGGATGGGACACAGGTTTCCAACACTGCAGGGCTGGTTGCTCTTTTCAGCACAGAAAATAGGATTTAAACAATTCCCACCAGCATCACCGTAGTGTTTCCCCACCTCCTTGCCTGATTCATCCCGTTAACTTTGTGACCTTTCTTGCTGTGAGTCACCAAGACGCCGTTTCAGCCCCAGGGCTCCTGCCACACTGACCCAGCACGAGGCTGGTGTGAGGGAAGTGGTGCTGATCACCCGAGTGGGAGAAAAACAGCCACAACCACTGTCAGAAAGTCCTGAGGGATCCTTCCCACCCACTGTGTCCACACTGAGGTTTGCCCTCCTGGAGCATGGGGCGGGGCTGGGCTGGCAGTGAGCTCCCCACAGGGCTCCAAGGCCAGGCAGAGCCCCAGAGACCTTGAGGCAAGGCAGTGCAGGAGGTCAGAGCAGGGAGGGTTTCTGGAGAGGCCGCAAAGTATCCCAGATCCTGCACAGCCAGACACCACCCATCGTGTGGACAGAGCTGCACGACACACTCAAATGAAGGATAAAGTCCATTTATTTCATAACAAAGGGCAGTGCAAGAGCTTACATGGTCCCTTGCTGCTGGCTGGGCACAAACCCGCTCCTCCTGCTTTACCTGCCCAGGTGAGGCATGCACAGACTCCCCAGCAGGGCTGGTGTGCTGGGAAAACAGGGGGGTCTCTCACTATCAGGAGTGGGGAGTGCAGCCAGCGTGCAGACAGGAGGGCTGGCAGGAACTGCACACACTCCTCTGCCCCACAGGACCCAGAGGAACCAAGGGCCCTGCAGGATTTTCCGACAATTTCAGCAGATAATGGATAGAGGAGAAGCCACTGCCAGCTGCACGTCTGCTGTGCAGCCAGCACAAGCTCTGTCACCGATGCTTTTAGCCAAGTGCTAAATGCACAACCAGAAGCCACATCCATCTTGCTTTGACTATTTTTCCCCCCACCACCTCGACAAAAAGAAATAACTTTGTCAGGCATTTCCACTCCTTGCTGCTTGCCTGGGAGGAGAAGGAGTCACCAGTGAAGGTGAGACGAGCCTGCCTCCCTCATGGGAGCAAGATGTTTCCAGCTGGACACATCCACAAAGTCACACCTCTTCCCACTGCTGCCCATGCTGTCGTTTCCCCCACGGTCCCCGTGAGCTCAGTGGGCAAAACGAGCAGTGGGTTCACCCAGCGAGAGCCAGGTACAGGAGCAGGTCTGGGTGCTGGCCCACCCCAGCTCCTGCCCAGGCTCCAGCCCTCAGGGTGCCCCGTGGAGGCCCCTGGCACAGGGTCCCATGGCTGTGGCCCCCAGCCCCGTGAGCCGGCCGTGCCCCAGTGCCCGTGCTCACACGATGCCGTTGCGCGTGGGGTGTGTCCGCACTCGGTAGATGATGATGGCAGTGGCCGGGCACAGCACCAGTGCTGTCATGATGAGGATGGTGGCCAGGATGATCAAGACAATGACCCAGATATCCAGGATGTGCTTGGGGAGGTCGGTGGGACTCGTGAGGTGAGGGAGGTCCATCCTGCAAGGGAGAGGCAGAGAGGTGGTGGGGCAGCCCCTTCCATCCCTCCCACAGCCAAACTCCCCCGCCATTCCCCGCTGCTCTCTCCAGGGGCCAGGTCCAGCTTTCACCTTGGGCTCCTTGGAGAGCCTCTGATAAAGGCTCCTTCAATTAGCCCCAGGATTTAAAGCACGCTTTGAAGGCACTGGATAAAAGCCCAGGGAAAAACTTCCCTATTAATTGCTACCGTTTGTTAGAGGAGCTGATGAAAGCCACAACCGGGCATCTCGCTGGTCACTCACCGGTGTGCTATCACGTGCGGACACGGTGGGGTCAGCTCAGCCAGGAGCCTCCCTCGCTTCTGAGCAGCCTCGTGTGTGTCCCCCCCACCCATTACCCGTTCTGAGTCACGGAGTTATCCATCAGCCGAAGGGGATGGAGGGTCGGGGAGCGGGGACCCCCTCCACGGGGACCGCGGCTGTTCCCCCGTCCTTGCCCTGGCACCGCGGGGTGGGGGACACGGTGCCGTGGGGGAGAGGCGACAGCTGCCTGTGCCCTGCCCGTGCCCTGTGTGCCCTTGCCGTCCTACCTGCCCTGCCCGTGCCCTGTCTGTGCCCTGCCTGTCCTACCTGCCTTGCCCGTGCCCTTCCCGTCCTACCTGCCCGCATCCCCCTACCTAAGGCGCTGCCAGGCTCCGGCTCCTACTCCTGCTCCAGCTCCCGCTCCAGCTCCGGCGAGAAGCGACAGCAGCGGCGGATCCCGCCGGGAGAAAAAGACTCCGCCTGGCCCCGCCCGGCCCGGCCCGGCCCGGCCCGCGGGGGACGGCAGGGGAGGAGAAGAAGGGGAAGGGGATAAAAGGAAGGGGAAGGAAGGAAAGGAAGGCGCGGCAGGACGTTTGTTAAACACGAGGATACAATAGGAACACACTCTGTCTCATCCCACTCAGAATGGGGTTCCACTGGGGGGAACCAACTGGAGCTGAACCTGAAGGTCTCAGGGAGGGACCGTGGGGACATTTCACTTCATAGCCCTTAACAAAGGATCCTCTCTGCCCCGTCCCCCTGCTGCCCGAGCAGGGCTCACAGACACCCACTTGCCCCCGAGGCCCAGGGCAAGACCACCCAGAGCCTCCAAACCGCGCCCGCAGCGGGGTACCCGCGCCCCCCGGAGATTCGGGCAGGGTGATTTACAGAGACACGGGCAGAGAGCATCGCCACGGAGGGCACAGACCCCAGCCCGCTGGGAACGGCGTTTCTGCTGCCCAGTGGAATATTCCACTCCATTGGTGATGCTGATCGGCAAAAGCAAAGTGGGATGCTCCCATTTTCCTTCTGGGACACAAGCTCAGTGTCACTCACAGTGAGAGCCACACACTGCAGCCTTCATTGCTGCCTTTTCCCAGGGAAACCTGTTGGATTTCTGGTGGTGGAAAGGCCTCCCACACGCTCTCAGACACCCCTGGCCTGCAGGGAGCCCCTGGACCCGCAGCTGTGCCGGGAGCAGTGCACAGGCAGCCTCCTCCTGCGCTCCCAGCAGCGCTCCCCTGCAGCTGCTGCAGGCGGATAAAAACCATGTGGGGTTTTTATCTCGAGCAGAGGCAGATCCTCACGGACAGGGGTTTCCTGTGGAGCTGCGAGGCGAGGGCAGGATCTGACTCCAGGCACCGTGTGGTGATGGATACCGGGGTGAGGATGGGGGATTCATGCCACAGGCCAGGCTGGCACTGGTGCTTGGCTGGGATATCCAGCAGCAAACTGGGGTTTGCTGATGCAGGCTCTGCCCTCTGCACACACAGCACAGCATCCCCAGACTTTGTGCTTTCCTGCTGATCGCACAGCACGGGAATGCTCATTCTTGTCAGGATCCTTTCTTAGTGGACATGAGACTGAATAGAAACCAGCTCTGGGGTGTGAAAAGATCACCCCTCTGCTCTGCTCTGGTGAGACCCACCTGGAGCAGTGTCCAGCTATGGGCCCCCAGCATAAGAACACGGAGCTGCTGGGGTGACTCCAGAAGAGGCCACGGAGATACTTCAGGAGCTGAGCCCCCCTGCTCTGGAGCCAGGCTGGGAAAACTGGGGGTGTTCCCCTGGAGAAGGCTCCGGGGAGAGCTCAGAGCCCCTCCCGGTGCCTAAAGCGGCTCCAAGAGAGCTGGAGAGGGACTTGGGACAAGGGCCTGGAGTGACAGGACAGGGGAACTGCTTCCCATTGCCGGAGGGCAGGGACAGATGGGATATTGGGAAGAAATCCTTCTCTGTGAGGGTGCTGAGGCACCGGCACACACAGGCTGTGGCTGCCGCACCCCGGCAGGGGCCAAGGCCGGCCTGGACGGGCCTGGAAGCAGCGGGACGCACGGAAATGCCGCTGCCCGTGCCGGGGGTGGCCCCGTGTGGGACTCGGTGGCCCCGGGTGACGCTCGATGCCCCGTGTGGGACTCGGTGCCCCCGGGTGACGCTCGGTGCCCCGGGTGGGACTCGGTGCCCCGGGTGACGCTCGATGTCCCGTGTGGGACTCAGTGGCTCCAGGTGACACTCGGTGCCCCGGGTGACGCTCGATGCCCCGTGTGGGACTCGGTGCCCCGGGTGACGCTCGGTGCCCCGTGTGGGACTCGGTGCCCCGTGTGGGACTCGGTGCCCCGGGTGACGCTCGGTGCCCCGTGTGGGACTCAGTGGCTCCGTCCCGGCCCCCGCGTTTGTCCCGCGGGGTCACGTGGCCGGCGGGCGTGGTGACGTCAGACGTCGGCGGCGCGGCGGAGCCCGCCCGCTCCCAAGATGGCGTCGCTGCTGCAATCGGAGCGGGTGCTGTACCTGGTGCGCGGCGAGAAGGAGCTGCGGGCGCCGCTGCCGCAGCTGTACTTCTGCCGCTACTGCAGCGAGCTCCGCTCGCTCGAGTGCGTCTCGCACGAGGTAACGGCGGACCGGCCGCGCCGCACCGGGCGGCACCGGGCGGGACCGGGCGGGACGGTGCCATCTCTGCGCGCAGCGATTGGGTCGCTCTCCCGCCGCTCACTCTCTTTCTGCTTTGCTATTGGCTGTTGGCGCGGCCGAGGGGGTGGGCGCAGCGCTGCACGGGGCGCGGCGATTTGCCACGGGTGAGGGGTGGGGCGGTGCTTCGCGTTGGATTGGCTGTGCGCGCTGTCCATCAGCGGAACTCGGGCTGTGATTGGCTGGGGCGGCGCACAGGGGCGGCTTCCCCTCATGAGGGATGTGTCCCCCTCAACGGCCCCGGCCGGGGCCGCGGGGACCCCCCCAAATCTCGGTGGGGCCCGACCGGGGCCGGGGGGACCCCTCACCCCTCACCCCTCGGCGGGGCCCGACCGGTTGGGTCAAACCCCTCCCCCCCCACGCCCATCCCATCGGGCCTGGCCGTGGAGGGGCAAGGACCCCCCCCCAGACACACACCCGTCCTCGTTATACGCTACGATTTCTCCTGTGGAGGGGTTTTGGCTTCATACACAGTCGCATTAAAATCGCTGAAACTGATTTTGTGGAAGCCTGGTTTAATTAAGGAATTGTAATAGATTTAGAAAGCCTTGAAAGAATGACTGTGCGGCCCCGATCGCAGAGGAGGCGTCTTTAAGAGTGGATTTGTGGCCTGGCTGCATCCGTCATGGATTCACTGTGTGAGCGCTGTAGTCATTGTGCGTGGCCACGCTTAATAACCAGTTTGAATTCCCCTTCAAGAAGGGGCCCCCAGTCTTTCTGCTGTTGTTTCAATTGATAAAATTCGCTGTGGCAGCAGAGACATACAAAGCATCTTCTGAAATATGCATCTATCTGACCAGTGTAACTGCAAAGACAGAGTAAATTTAGGTCTAAATAGAAAATAAAATGTTAAAACTGTTGTTCGAGCTGAAAAATGAGATTCTGGTAAGTGCTAAAGGTCAACACCCACCTGATCTTTTCCCATTTACAGTGTGGAGTAGTTTAATCCCTTCTGACTTAAGAAACCTTATAATTTATGTTATTAAATATCAAAACCTGGCTGAAATGGGCTAAGATTTTGCATACCAAAAAACGCCTCAAGCCTTCCGTGGCTTCACCTTTCTGTTGCCAGGCAGGAATCCTTGTTGGATTGTGGGGCAGTTTGGGGCTGTCTGGACCTTGGTGTGCCAGGTAACGTGTGTGATGTGGCTGTGTCTTCTTCAGGTGGACTCTCACTACTGCCCCAGCTGCCTGGAAAACATGCCTTCAGCTGAAGCCAAGCTGAAAAAGAACAGGTAAAGTTGCTTTGGCTTTTTTTTTTCATCAAGGCTCCCTATTTAAAACAACCCATTCCTTAGCCAGCACCTGGCATGACTGTCTGAAACTCTTCAAAAATTACATGGCTGCTTGTTACGTTTGAGTCTGTTTTGGGGAGTAAGTGTCTTTCCATGAGGTGTCATGAGCTGTTCATGACTTTGGGGTTGTTTTTTTTTATGACCTGGGCTCATAGTACAAAGGTTTTTATCACACTATGTTTCTCACTGCTGCTGCTCTTATGCTGACTCTCAACCCCTCATGTTCCTGTGATGGCCCTGCTGCCCTTTTTCCCTGGTGCTGTTGCCTCGGAGTTAAAGATGTGCTGGTTTAATATTGACGTGGCTGTTGGGAGCATTTCTCTCAGCCTGGGACCCTGCTCAGAGCCCTGCCTTGCTGTTTGCAGGTGTGCCAACTGCTTTGACTGCCCGTGCTGCATGCACACCCTCTCCACACGGGCCACGAGCATCCCTGCACCGCTGCCCGATGACCCAGCCAAGACCACCATGAAGAAAGCCTATTACCTGGCCTGTGGCTTCTGCCGCTGGACTTCCCGGGACGTGGGCATGGCAGACAAGTCTGTGGGTAAGGGACAGTCCAAGACAGAAAGCTGAGTTACAGCACGAGCCCAGTTTGTGTTTTGAAGGTAACAGATAATCCACTTAGTTCCTGACTGTACTATAGAGTTAATATTGCTCTAGAATTGGAGTTGTAGTTGGAAATTTCTTTGTTGTTGAAGACTTCTGTGAAAAGCTGAGCTGAGTTAGTGGAATATGTGACCCACTTCCATGCCTGTGTTACCTGACTAGTGAGAAAACTGTCAAGCTGTTTTAGGAAGTGCACTCTCTGCACAGCTGAGATCTTGTTTGTGTGCTTTCACAGTCTTTGAAGCCGCTCGGTCTGACAGCATAAACATCAAATTTATTTTCTATCACTTTTGTTCACTTAGACTTATTCCAGAGTTGCTAATCAGTGTTTGAACTTGACTTTTCTCTTCACAACAACACTAATACAAAGCTTTCATCTATTTTTTGGTATGTGAGATGTACAGAAGATGTCTGTCAGGTTCTAGAAATGGTGTTGAGTAGACCAAGCAGATCCTCTGACTTCCAGTGTTGATGTGACTGAAAATGGAGCTGAGGATGCAGAAACAGCAGCAGCCAGTAGTAAGAGACACACCTATAAACACTTGTACCTGCTGCTGAAGTGACTCCTGGGTGCTGTCCTGAGTATCTCTCAAACAGCATTTGTTTAAAAACACAATGTAAAAGTTGTCAGAGCTCCTTCAGCCAAAACCTGCCTGTGCGAAGCTTTCAGAGGCGGATATTTGCTCAGACATGAGCTTAAACAATTGCACTGGTAGGCATAGCAAAAATAGGGAATGTAATATTTTATAAATAACACCAAGATAGTTGAGTGTTGGGTGTGATTTCTGTGTGGAGTCTGGAAACCTCCTGTGGACTTTGCTTTTTCTCTTCTCTTGCGCAGCGAGCGGTGGCTGGCAGGAGCCAGAGAATCCTCATACACAGAGGGTGAGTAAGTGGGAGAGCTGTGCTTGGGCTGAAACAGCCAGAAAGAACTGTCAGAGTGTCAGGCCCTCTCAATCACTTTTTCTGCATCTATATAATCCTTCAGATACCAGTTCCAGTTCCTAATCTGCACCTTGACTGAATTGAATGGAGGGAAGGCCTCTTAGAGGCTCCCCTGAGGATATCGCAGTATAAAATCTCCTTTTGAGAAGAAGCTCAGTTGAAACCATCCTATCTAATGGTGCTGTTAAGGTGAATGTGCTGCGTATGTATGTGAAAAAAAGCTGTTTTCCAATCAAGAGTGTGTCTAGGATCTGGAAAACACACCTGCACCTTTAACACCCTTCCCTGTTACCCGTTAGGGCTCCACTCTAAATGTGACCAGCCTCAGGGAGGGGGGAAACGATGCTAAAGATGCTTTTTGCTCTGCCAATCCAAATTGCTCCATTTTGGCCACATGACATTACTCTCTGCAGTCATGGCAAATTCATGAATGAAGTCTCAGTTGCTGAATTGCAAAGTGAGAATTGGACACTGCCCTCCAACATACATCATTCCCAAGGGAGAGTCAGTTTGCCGCCCACAGCGTGGGTTAAGACATGTTCAAACACACAGGCTTCTTTAAGTACATCCTGCACAGTACAGCTGATACAAGGAACGGAGTGACACAAGTAGCAGGAACCCCAGCTAGTTCACAAGCAAATGCTGCAGCTGAGGTGACAGTGCCCCCTGTTCCTTTTCCTCCCTGCAGATTAACAAGCTGGTGGAGTACTACCAGCAGCTGGCTCAGAAGGAGAAGATCGAGCGCGACAGGAAGAAGCTGGTGCGACGCCGCAACTACGTTCCCCTGGCCTTCTCGGTGAGCTGCTTGTGCTGTCCTCTCAGAGCAGGAAAAGTGATCCACAGCAGCCTCAGCCTGGAAAATGAGATAGTTGGTAGCACAATAGGGCTGCCCAGCTTTGGCTAATTGAGGACAACATGGAGAAAATGAGGCCTTCTTTAGGGATGAATAGTTTTACACTCATTACTGTGTATTACATTGCCACTCTCTCTGATAGTCCTCCCCAGCAGTGCCAGAAGGGTTTACACTTGCCATGCCAAGGAATATGTTCTCCAGCAGTGAAGTGCAGTGCAGCTGCAGCCACAGTGCCAGTGGCAGCACTCTCTCAGGACAGTTCATCCCACAGCTCAGTGACAGATAGATCAGCATTGTCTGGCACTTCTGTGCATGAAATCTCTACTGAAATTAACCTTAAGACTTGGCTGTGGCTTGAATGACTTGTTTATTGTACCTGGCAGATAAATGCTCACTTTGTTTAGCTGGGTGACTTCATATGCTTGCTACTTCAATGAACTGTGCTTGCTCTGTGCCCTTGCTTGTGTCTTATGGCTGCATTTTTTGTCTCCGTTGCTACCTGCTGCTATTTTGGGGGCTCTCCACAGCAACACACTATACACGTAGTGGTAAGTCTTTTCACAGTTTCTGCTAGTGTTAAAGCTCTCATTGTACTAAGTGAAGGGGAGTAACAGATCCTACACCCTGCCTCAGGGCCTCTGGCTTAGGTGTGCCTAAAACAAAGACAGGTGAAGCCTAACCCTTCAGAGGGTAACATTTGTTACAAAAAATATTTTATGTTGATTTAGAAACAGGGCAGTGTCTTTGAGTAAGTAATGTACACCTGAAAAGCAGTCCTACACCAAGCTTGGCTGAGACACAGTTGTTTGCTTGGCCAAGGTAATTGCCACTAACATTAATCATCTCATCCTTGAAAAATCACCAGAGTTGGCTGAGGCTCACATTCCTCATTTGGTGAGAATTCAGGTTTTCAGCCCTGCCCAGAAGGAACATGTCTGCTTCCAAGCATCCTGGGTACAGCTCAGCTGTAGAAAGCTGAAGAGTAGCTCAGCTATTCCTGGTGAGAGAGACTTGTAGGTAATGAGGCTTGTAGGAGATTGAACTTTCCAGCTTCCTCAGGTAGTGCTACAGACAGATGCATAACCGCATCAACCCACTTTTTTTGGCAGCTGAGCTCTCATTCTACACTACTTGACATGGAGTTGCTCTGAAGAGAATATCCAGGGAAAATGTGTCAGTAGTGCAGGCTGGTGATTTGAGGAAAGAGCAAAAACCTTTATAAGCAGTAGCCACACACATCTGTCTTTCCCCATCTGCAGTGCAGTGGGAATTGTTTTCTCCTTGCTAACAGTTGAAGCAGAAAAAGGTATCTTAGGAAGCGTTGAATACCTTTTCCTTTTTGCTTTCCTTTGCTTGTACCCCCATGCTTGTCATGCAGCTCAAAGGATGAGTTTGCAGCAGGTCTTTTTGTCCTGTCAGAAAGCAGACCTGAGGGTGACAGTTCCTTTCTTCCTTGTAGGACAAATATGGCCTTGGAACGAGGCTTCAGCGCCAGAGGCCCGGAGCTCCCATCAGTGCCCTCGCTGGACTCTCGTGAGTCTCAGGGTTGGCGTTACGTTTGTGGGGGGTGGATTGGAGGTGTAGGCAAGAGAGTGTTAAAGCAACTCTAGAGAGATGATGGACAATTAGCAGATAGCAGTGAGAGGAGATTTGTCCTTTCAGGCACTGGAGAAATGTCAGATCCTCTGGCATCTCTCTGCAGCAGTTCCAGATGTTCTGCTTTCTCCCAAGAGGAACAAGTGACTGCTCACACCCTTGTTGCAATTATTGTTGTGCAATCTCAGCTCTCGCTGCCTTCTGTGCTATGATGCAGTTGTTGCTGCTGCTGGTCAGAGCACACGTGCCCTATTTCAGGACTGAGTTGCCCCTTATTTTGCTTTAGCTTGAAAGAAGGAGAAGACCAGAAGGAGATCAAGATCGAGCCAGCTGATGCAGTGGAAGAAGTGGAGCCTCTTCCTGAGGATTATTACACAAGACCAATCAATCTGACAGAAGGTAAAAACTCTGTCACTTTTTAGCCTTACATTTTGTAACATGGGCTTTGCTCACAAGCTTGTGAAGTTCCTCATGACCCAAGCTTCTGGTCATTTTTATGCTGGGATTGAAACACTGGGAAATACGTGACTTTTTAAATGGTAACTTTGAATGCAGCCTCAGCTTCATCTTGTACATGGAAAGCTCAGAGCCAGAAGGCCTGAAGGGTTATTTAATTTTCTTGCTGGCGTTAATTTCTGTGTGTGTGAGGCATCAACTTTTTTTGAATGGAGAAAAAAGCTGATGTCCTTTTTCAAATAATAGCAGGAAATAAGGAAATAGCAGCTGCTGGGGAGCTGGAACCAAAACTGGGTGGTTGAGTAACAATTGCGCATTGCTTTGACATCAGCTTGGAACAGCCTGTGTACACTTGCCAGTTCTTTAGCTGACTCATGATTTAATCCTCAAATGCTGTAAATTGATCAGTAAGATTTGTGGTGAGCAGGATAAACCAGCAGGTACAGAAGTGATGTGGGCTTCCAGCTGAGGTGGCTCCAAGTAGAAGGGATGTTGTTGGTAGTTCTGCAGGCCTTCAAAGTCTGCCAGTATCAATGAGTGAAAGGTTTATGGAAAGGGGTAAATCCTCGTGGTCTCCTTTTCTTGTGAGACTGTTGGCATTGGGAGTTTGATGCTGGTGCAGAAGACAACTTTACTGGTTCCCCACAGTGAGGGAAAGGCTGCCAGGTGGCTCACTGCCTCTTAGGCACTGGAACAGTGAGGAGCCTGCATTTTGAGAGAAACCCATGGGAGGTTTTGGCTGCTGGGAGTGTCTTGCTTTGGGAACTATGTTTTCTCTAATTCTACGTGTGAGTCTGAATTATGCAAACTCCTTGCTAAGAAGCTGTGTATTGTACTCTTGCAGCACCCAGCTGTGAGGGTGACAAAGCTGTGAAACTCATTTGCTGTGGTGAGGGAAAGAACGATGTTCTAGGTGATTACAAAACTCCGGTTTCCATCCCAGCTCAGCTTTGAAGAGAGATGTGGGTCCCTTGTTTCTCCTGGGCTGGCACTGATGTTGCTCTCATGTTACTGTGCCCAGTCAGGGCAGTCCTTTATTCAGCTTTTGCCTTTCTATTCATTGCTAGAAATGTGATAGTTGCCAATGGCTTCTGAATTATGGGGTGCAGGTGAAATTAAGTATCTTAGAGATGGTGGCAGATCTCCACACAGTGTGAGGTGCATATGTAGAATCCAGCTCGAGTTTCAGTTCCTGAGACATTTCTTTGTCTTGCTTTCTGCTGTGCTCCCAGTGACGACTCTGCGCCAGCGCCTGCTGCAGCCTGACTTCCAGCCCATCTGTGCTTCCCAGCTCTACCCACGGCACAAGCACCTCCTGATCAAACGCTCGCTGCGCTGCCGGGTAGGGAATTCAACCCAGAAAAGTGCCTTTTCCAGGCTCTCAGAACGTGGGTGCTGGGAAATGATCTGTGTGTTTCTCTTTTAAAAGAAACGGCTCAAAGGATTCTGGTTGTTGAAAGTTCTCAGCCAAGTTAGTGGTAACAGCACTAAGGGGGTGAGGGAGGCTGTCACATCTCTGGTGTGATGGCAGTTGTGAAAGGGGGACAGCACTGTCAAAGGTGCATAAGGATACAAAGGTGGTTTGTGCTAGTGCCCTGCCTCGCCAAGGAATCAGAGAAGGCTGCCAGTACAGTCAAAATAAAAAAAAAAATTTGGTATTCCTAAAGACAAAAGTCAACAAACAAAGTATTAGGGAGAGGCAGTGCAGAATACTGAAGATGTCACTAGAGTGAAGGCAGGAAGAGGGTGTTTCAGAGAAGCAAAGCAGAGATCTGGGAAGTGAAGACAGGTGAGAGTTAAATCCAGGTTCTACTGTTGGCCTCCTACACGGCCTTTACAAATCTTTACACGATTTGTTTTCTCAGTCATACAAAGGTATTTATTTAACTAGTTCCTAAAGTAATAGAGCAATATTCTTGTAAATATTTAAGATGCAGAATGCTTTGCAAATGCAGAGTATTTTCTCAGAAATAAATAATGTCAGGCTGATCCTGTATTTGAAGAGTAGCCTATGAGGAGATCAGGATTCCTAGCTGCTTCATTTTATTAATGGATTCTGGACATCGATCAGAGGGCTTATAGGTATTTGTGCTGCAGTCAGTGTCCAAGTGTTTTCAAGACTTGTTCCAAGTCTTGTGTTTCTGAGGTTGCACTGGTAGTGCTGAATATGACATTTTTGGAGTATCAATAGCTGAACATAGTGATGGCTACTGCGCCCCAGGTGGTTTTTATGTGTGCTGTGCTAGAGGCTGTAATGTTGTGGCTGGTGACACAGCTCTTGTGGCTGTGATTCTCAGTGTGTGACTGCACACTGTCTTTTGGTGCTGACTTAAATGTCTTTCCCTCTAGAAATGTGAACATAACCTGAGCAAACCAGAATTCAATCCAACATCTATCAAATTCAAGATCCAGCTGGTTGCTGTGTAAGTAAGAAATGGAGACTGGGGACATCAACTCCCTGTTCATGCTTAGTTAAAGCCTTCTATTTTAATTTCCTTTGACCTTTTGTAGGATTGTGTCATCCCTTACGATGGTGTAATCACCTTTTTAAATATATTTAGCTTATCTGTAATAGGTTTGCTTGCTGATCTACTAAAGATTTCAGCAGTTTGACAAAAACGCTGCCCTCTGTGCCAGCCCCACACTGTAGCAGGGGTTTGTAGGATTAGGGTTATACAGAAAAAGGACACTTCATTTTTCCTTTTAGGAAAGCTCTGATAGCTCTACAGCCAGCAATGCAGTCCCTCACAGTCATTTGCTCTGTTATTTTATAGTAACTACATCCCTGAAGTGAGAATCATGTCTATTCCCAACCTGCGCTACATGAAGGTCAGTAGCTTTCCAGAAATGTCTTAGGCTGAGACATAGCCAGGATCTTTTTGGAAGATGGCATGGTGTGATGATTGTTCCCTGAGGGCTCCACTCACTCCGTTTAGAGGGTGCAGGGTTTAAGGGAGTGGCCAGAGTAACTCTGCATGTACTTGTCACTGCAGCAGTAGATTGCTGTGCAGTGTGGCATCTGGCATCACAAGCACTTGCCAATGTCTGAAGAATAAAAGGTGTGGAATTGAGATCTCAGCTAGACTCCCAAAATATGTATTTCTTATATTAAGAGTTTTGCATGCCACTGGTGCCTTTCTTACAGACTGGGGGGTGGTTGCTGTCCATCCATTGAGAGGATGTGATGCAATTTTTGAAGGTGTTGATCAGTCAGAGAAGATGGAGATGCTAACAGTAACAATGAGTAATAGCAGAATTGCTTCTTGAACTGTGATTCCTCAATCTCCCCAGGAGAGCCAAGTCCTTCTTACTCTGACTAATCCTGTGGAGAATGTCACACATGTCACATTGCTGGAGTGTGAGGAGGGAGACCCTGATAACATCAACAGCACTGCCAAGGTATTGATTGTACCCTTCTGCTGTGTAAACCCAAGCCTCTTCCAGGTTTTACCGCTCCAATTTGTCCTTTCACAGGCCACACTTTTCATATGTCCTTCAACCCCTGCCAACTGTGCTGCATTTCCTTCCTTGGAGCTCAAATGACTGTCACCAATGTAAACAGCAGCTCATGAAGTATTTTGAAATAGTATCTGTTCACTGATATCCAAAACCTAAGAGAGAAATTTATTATTTCACTGGCAGGGTGGTAATCAGGTGGTCCTGGAGCAGAGAAAAGCTGAGGTTGAATCACTTTCCTGTTAAACTGTAGTGAAGCAGACCTCAGAAGGGGAGAGCACTCTCCTGCTTGCAGTGTAGCTCGTGATCAGTGCTGAAAGGCTTCTTTCTCTCTGTTTCAGGTGGCAGTTCCTCCCAAGGAGCTTATTCTGGCTGGCAAAGATGCTGCAGCAGAATATGATGAGCTGGCAGAGCCTCAAGACTTCCAGGATGACCCTGAGTGAGTGTCCTGTGGGGATACTCTCCCTTAAAAACTGGCTCTTTGAGTAACTCACCTTCCTGTCTGCCTTCAGTGTGGTTTGAGTTCCTCTGAGAGCATTGTTCCACTTGGAACAATGCTTTGAGAGCTTGGCTGACCCAGTGTTCCTCTGTGTTCTGCCTTGCAGTGTCATTGCCTTCAGAAAAGCCAACAAGGTGGGAGTTTTCATCAAGGTCACCCCACAGAAAGAAGAGGGCGAAGTGACCGTGAGTTTCAAGATGAAGCACGAGTTCAAGAACCTCACTGCTCCCATCCGGCCCAACGAGGAGGGTGACCACCCCTCGGAGGTGATCTGGCTCACCCATCACGTGGAGCTCAGCCTCGGCCCCGTGCTCCCATAGCGGCTCCCAGCGCTCGCTCCCGACGGCTGGATGGACTGGCACCCTGAGCAAGCAGCTGCTGAGAGGTTCTGCCAGAGCTCCTTTGTGATGTGTGGGTGTGCCACGGGCCCGGCCGGCCGCCAGGAGGGGGCTGAGGCTGCTGTGGTTTGGGCTGGTTTGTTCTCTCTCCCCTTGTCGTAGTGCTCACTAACCACCACTCCACTTCCCTCACTGCCACAGGCTAGAGTAACTTGCAGCATGTGTTAGAGCACAGAGAAAGATCTCCTTTCCTCCAGGTTTGCACTGAATTTGGCTTTATCAACAGATAATTAGGGGTCAATTTGGATTTATCAGCAGAAAACAACCCATACTGGTTTTTTCTCCATGTCAGCCCACAAACCTGATGTTCCATACCCAGTAATGAACAACTTCTCTTTCACACAGAGCTATACCCTCCCCCAACAAACATATTAAGGAGTGTCCCTGCCTTCTGCATTCTGGCAAGTTACTGCCAGCAGCACGATCTTTTCTTTTGGTTTTCTGCTTCCTCATAGGATACCTCAACTGTAGGGGACTGGGCCGTAGAGCCCTGCCCCTCTAGCATATGTAGCTTGCTTAGCTGAGGTGGCAGATGTGTTTTCACAAAGGAGTTGATCAGTTTGCCTTTAAACTTTAAACATAGTGTACTGTAGTGTTCATGGATCTGACTGGCAGCCGAGCTCACCGTCAGCCCACTGTGTCTCAGTTGGATGTGGCAGCAGGATGTGCTGTAAGCTGGGAATTCAGGTTCTGCTGCAGCTCTTGACTGAGGCAGGAATGCTCTGGAGAGGCAGGGATGCTCCAGGCAAGCTCCCTGGCAGACTTCAGCTCAATAAATGTAGTGTTGCTAGGGGTTGTAGTGATGAGGGTATGAAACCTGGAGAGTTAGGATTAGTTCTGGTGATTATAAAGCTGCAGTGGTGATTTGGGTTCATAATCTCTGTTTTTCCAGTTAGGGTGGGTGGGAGGGAGGTATAAAGGTGGAAACTCATTATCTGTTAACTACACACTGTACCAGAAGGTCATTTACCCAGGGTGTAATTTGGCTGCAGTCCAAGCTAAAATGGGTGATTAAGAGCTGTGTATCCAGGAGACTGAATTACCAGAGAGTGCATGCCTAGTGCAGGCAGGTGAGACGGCTCTTCCTGCAGAGCATTCCCACTTCAGACGTTGACCTTTGTTAAACATTTCTGAGGGGCTTTGACGTGCTGCTGTGCTGGGAAAGGCTTGAACACCAGCCAGCCACGGCTGTGTCACTCCAGATGCTTGTGCCATGGCTGTGCCAGCCTGGATCTGTGAATCCTCTGCATGAAGGGGCAGGATGAGGCTGCCTGCTCTCTGGGGGGGTGGTGCAGCACCCCAAAACATCTCCCCTAGCACAAGAAACGGGCCATGGTGTGCTGAAGGGGCTCACAGCTCACAGCCCCAGTCCTGTGGCGTGTCTCAGAGCGGCGAGGCATCACGTTTACAGCTCTGTGTAGGTGACACACAGACGTACAGCATGAGTTTGAGACTTGTAGTTCGTAGTTAATGTGTAGTGCTAGTGCCTGCTGTGGCTTTCCCTGTCCAGATAACAAAGCACTTCACCTCTGGCCACGACTTCTGTTCAGTAGCCAAAACAGCTGCTGCACTTGCAACACTACCACAGAAAGAGCTTCCAGGACCCAAGCCTTGAGCTGTGCCTGGGCTTTGCTGCAGGCAGCGTGACCTGCGCCCTTCTCACTGCAAACAAAAGGTGCACTGGGCTGTGGCGTTCTGAGCGCACTGCTGAGCCCGGCGAGCTGTTCCCTCCCTTCCCTCTAAGTGCTGTAGGCGATAGGAAAGGTATTGGCGTGTCCCCGCCTCTGTCCCCGCTCCCCGACAGGCGCCTCCTGCCTTATGCTTGACGTCGTGTAGTGACCTTCAATAAAACACACGTGGCTCTCGGATTCTTTGCGCTGGCTCTTACTCCAAAACAATCGTTATTTAAACAAAGCAAAGAGCGGGGCTCCCCCGTCCTTTCCCAATGGTCTGGTCCGCTGCCCTCCCCCGTTGCCCGTGGTCTCGCCCGTTGAGCCGTGCCTGCAGCGCCCCCGTGCGGCCGCGGCGCGGCGCCGCTCCCGTACCTCAGCCCGCCTTTTCCGCCGCGGCGCCGCTGGAAGTGCCGTCACTTCCGGCCGCCGCCTGCCGGCAGCGGAGCGGGGCCGCCATGTCCACATCGCTGGGCTCCAACACCTACAACCGGCAGAACTGGGAGGATGCGGTGAGCGGGGCCGGCAGCCGCGGCCCGGGACAGCGGGGAGAGGCGGGACCAGCGGGGCTGGGCCGGCCGGGCCCTGCTCCGCCGCGGGAGCGTGTGGGGCGGCAAGGCCGCGAGGCGAGGGGCGTGCGGGGAGGCGGCCCCGGGGCTGGGACCTGCCCTGGGGAGCCGCTGCCTGCCCTGGGGAGCCGCTGCCTCCCTCGGCGACCTCCTGCCTTCTCTGGGGACTCGCCACCTGCGGTTGTGCCGCCCGGGAGGCTCTGCCGCCGTTCCCCGGCCCTCCTTACCGCTGCTCGGCCGGCCCTTCCCCCGCTCCGCGGTTCGGGGGCTGTGGCAGCCGGGAGCGCGCCCGGCGCTGCGGGGCTGAGCTGCGCCCCTCGTGTGCCCGCGGCCGCTCCCTTGCAGCTGAAGCCTTCCCGAGTGGGCCCCGTGCAGACAATCGCTGCTGGGGGATAACGGGGGCGGTGTCACCTGCTGCAGTCCAGGCACTGATAGGTTCGGATCTCAAGAATACGCTTTTTGTTTTTATTATGAGTTCTACTCCAAGCTACAATAGCCAGCAGACTGTCATTCTATTATAATTTGTGCCTGGGTCGTGGATTGCGGCTCTCCCGGTGTCCCTGAATCCATTTGCATATTTTAATCTGTCTGATGAGTTAAAGTAGGTAATTTTTCAGAGTGTGACTTGAATGCTGTTGTGATGGCAGAGCTTCTTACAAATTCCCGATTTTCTTCTTGCTCAGGACTTCCCTATCCTGTGTCAGACATGTCTTGGAGAAAATCCCTATATTCGGATGGTATGTGCCTGTTGGACCCCTGCAGTCCTTTCCTCTCTCTGTGGTGGCCCTAAAACTGTGGGTTTGGGGTCTGAAATAGGGCTGGGCACAGGAGGAGATGCTGAGGTGGACACACACTCCTGAAGACCTGGTTCTGCTCTGCAGGATGTGATTCCAGCCGTTGTTGGTGTGTAATATCATGGTTAGGGGTGTGATCTAAGAACAAATCAATCAAAAAGGAGAGGAAGATGACACAGTCCAGTGTCTGGAGTACAGAAAATAGTAGAAAATGAAGTTTAAGTATTGGCAAACTCCAGGATGGAGATTTGTGAGCTCCTGAAATACTAATTAGTGCCATTTCTAAAATGTGACAAACATGCACCTCTAAAATTAAGTTAAAGGTGACTTACGAAGGCAGTGTAAGTTCCTGTTTGTTTCCCTTGGTGTACACTGCAGGGTGAGTCAGTCCATGTTATGTTGCTTTTCTCTGCCTGGCCTGGTTGCCTGTGGCTTACATTGACATGATCTCCTTCAAATTTGTGTTCCACAAAGTTTGCTGACTGAGGGTGGGTTGTTCTTATCAAACATAACCGTAGTGCTGGCATGGGGGATATTTCAAAACCTGTTTGTTTTCATAGACTTGTTTCGTGTAACATCATCTTTCCTTAAAAAGAGCTCTTAATGCTCCTTTTCTTTCTCACCTTTCATCAGTACAGGAGGTGGGACTTAAAATACTCTGATTTTAATGAGTGTCTCTGAACCAAAACTGTATTGAGAGTATTTAGGATTTACTTTTTTGTCCTATTGACTTTCCAAGGTGTAAGCCAAATACAGGGGTGAGAGAGTCTAAATGCAGCATCATTATGAAAAAAACCTACTCTGTTATAGCATCAATTATATGTTGCATGTTTTAGGTTGAATTGATGGTATTTCATGTTTTCTTCTACTGTTTTTTTATTATGTTTCAGACCAAAGAAAAATATGGAAAAGAATGCAAGGTATGTTTGTGCCTTTTGAAGAAAGAATGTCAAAATAGGTGCAGATCTAGGAATAATAGATTTTAATGATTAAAAACCTGTCAGCTTCAGAAGAGTGCTTATCTGGGTTAACTTAAAATGTTTATGTAACTCTGTACATTTTTAGGTCAGTCTCCTGTGCTTGTTAGACAAAATGAGTTGGTCCTAAAATAGTAAAATTATGGAGCAAATCTTAAGTCTGTCTAAATAAATCTTGTTTTTTAGAATGAGGTTTTGCAAATGCTGTTTTACTATATTTGAAGTTATTTCAGCGTTTAAAATGATCCATGTTTTCTTGTGCAAGGTTGTTGTTTTTAGTGAGAAGTTCAAAATACCTGGAGTTTGGGTTTTGTTGTGTGTGTTATTCATGGCTGTGGGGTGATTTGTGTTGGCTGTCCAGGAAATAAAGCACGGTTATTTCCAAGAGCAAGAATTACTCGGTGTTGCCTGCACTGAGGGAAATTAAAGGAGGTTTCTGCCCTTTTATCAGTTTTCATCTGGGGTAGAGAGAAGGTATAATCTGGAATTTGTACAGATTGCATTATGTACTCAAGCTGTACATGCAGAGGAAGCAAATGCATCATTCCATGAGATAAGAGGGAGTGTCACTCTCCTGCACCAAAGCTGTCATTACCTCTCCCTGCTGTGCTGCTGCTGTGCTGGTGCCTGATGTATCCATCATTGTAATTCATCTCTAGAAGCTCCACACTGACATCACCTGGAATCAAAGAGAATTTCTATGTCTTTTGAGTAGATCTGCACTTGGGTTATTGTCATAATTAAAAAGAAAAACAACAAGGAAAAAAACTTCCCTAAAACTTCCTCCTGTCAAAGTAAAGCCCCGAGTAGAAACAAGTATTTCCTGAGCTCTGAGTCTTAGCTTTAGGACGAAGGAGATGTGTTTATGGTTTGAAGAGGTTAGATGAGTTTGGAGTTTGTTTCCATGCAAGAAGCAGGATGGTAGCTGTGTGCAGAGTGAGCCAAGTGTCATCTTTCTGTCCCAGATTTGTGCCAGGCCGTTCACGGTGTTCCGCTGGTGCCCCGGGGTGCGCATGCGCTTCAAGAAGACAGAGGTGTGCCAGACCTGCAGCAAGCTGAAGAACGTCTGTCAGACCTGCCTGCTGGACCTGGAGTATGGTGTGTACCCAAAAACCTCATCCAAGACAAGCAGCTGCCCTCTGAAATGGGAGTTGTGAAATCACTTTAAATATAATTGGCACTGGACAGTCTTTGAGAAGAACAGGTCTTGGTGGTCACGTCTCTTCAGAGGTTCAGGAGCAGGGTGGTTTCCCGGAGCAGCAGATGAGTTACCTCTGGTCACTGCAGGTGGCAGAAATCACTGTTTCTGCTCTTTCAGCTTGTTCTTCATACGGATTTGTTGGGATTCTTTTGTTTCATTTTAGGTTTACCTATCCAAGTCCGGGATGCAGGACTCTCCCTTAAGGATGAAATGCCTAAATCTGATGTCAACAAAGAATACTACACCCAGAACATGGAGCGAGAGGTGAGTGTAGCCATCCATGATCATGCTTTTTGTGTGGCCCTGTGTGGGGAGGAAAGAGGAGCAATGACCCAGCTTTCTTAAAACCTCTTATTTGCTCTGATTCTGTGCGTTAGTGCTCAGTGCTGATATACACATAATTATTTGTGTTCTCCCTGCTTTTAGATAGCCAATTCTGATGGCACTAGACCAGTTGGTGCACTAGGAAAAGCTACTTCTACCAGCGACATGCTGCTGAAGCTGGCCCGAACCACTCCGTACTACAAACGCAACCGTCCTCACATCTGCTCCTTCTGGGTGAAAGGAGAGTGCAAGAGAGGAGAGGAGTGTCCCTACAGGTACAGACACAGCTTGAACAGTCAGTCTGTCAGATGCAACTCCCCTTGGAGATGGCTGCAGTGGGCAGGAGACACTGCAGTGAATGGGGTCAGGGCAAAACTTGTATCCAGTGCCAGCAAATGAATCTCTGTGGTGGCAAGTTGGTTTGTGAGAAGTTGGCTGTGTTGTTTGCCAAAGCAGTGACTGCAGCTCTCCTCTTGTGTAGTCATTTTTTCCCCTTTGTGGCGTCAGTCCCCTCAAGCAGAGATCTTTGTATTTGAACAAGGGGCTGTTTCAAACCCAGCTCTTGTGTTCTGTGGTGCTGAGTGTTGAGCTGTCAGAAGTGCCATTCATTCAGAACTTGACGCAGCCCTGGCTGCAGTTGAAGTTTTCAGGGCTTTGTTCCATTTTGGCGTGTTTATGTAGACAGGGTTAAGGATATCATTGACCTGAGGGCTTGAGAGGGGAAAGTGGCAGCTACAGTCCTTTTAATCCATTCAGTCATCCCTTATGTTATAAAATGCTTTGTTTGCTGAACCTTAGACATGAGAAACCTACAGACCCAGATGATCCTCTGGCTGACCAGAACATCAAAGATCGTTATTATGGAATTAATGATCCTGTGGCTGACAAACTTCTGAAACGAGCATCAACCATGCCTCGTCTAGATCCTCCTGAAGACAAGACTATTACTACACTCTATGTTGGAGGGCTTGGAGATACCATCACTGAATCAGATCTCAGGTGTGTTGATGAATTTGTATTGCCCTTGCCTTTTTGTTTGACACTTTGATAACGGCTCTTCAAGTGAGGAGCAAAAATAGATCTGGTTTTCAGGTTTTTTTAAATGGGGAACTGGTTGGTGGGCAAGTGCAGAGGAGTGCTAGCTTGTTGGAGAGCAAACAGGCACATTTCAAATGCTTTGATTAAAATTTCTCTCTTTCAAGATGAGTCATCCTTCTGAGCTGTTGGGGTTACAGTGTAACCCTTTTAACAAGGCAGTCCTATATCCTCTAACTAAGTACTAAGAGAAGCAGCTGCAGAGCTTATATTGCTCCGTAATTGCACAGAGGGCTAATTATGATTAATTGATTGATAATTAATATCTAATGGTTAGTTTGAACAGAGGATGGAGAAGAGACAGTTTCTGAGCATACCTATTCCGCCTGCCCCTGTACCCTGTGACTAGGAGGCGTGGGGTATCATAGTAATTTTTTCCCCCCATACAGAAATCACTTCTACCAGTTTGGGGAGATCAGGACAATAACAGTGGTGCAGAGGCAGCAATGTGCTTTCATCCAGTTTGCCACCAGACAGGCTGCAGAGGTGGCTGCTGAGAAATCCTTCAACAAACTCATTGTCAACGGCCGCAGGCTCAACGTCAAATGGGGAAGGTGAGTGTGGGGGCAGGAAGCCTGGAGGATCTTCAAGGTTCTTCTCTCACTGTAT
Source organism: Eopsaltria australis (assembly GCA_034509425.1). Lineage (NCBI taxonomy): Eukaryota > Metazoa > Chordata > Aves > Passeriformes > Petroicidae > Eopsaltria > Eopsaltria australis. Next base: position 717,269 of record JAVTVJ010000090.1, on the reverse strand, counting down.
GGTCTTGATCAGCAGGATTGGACATGATGCAGAAGTAGATACTTGTTTGGTAAATAGTTGGGGTCCTCTTGCATTTTGGTTTTCTTTTTATGGTGGGTTCTGGGTTGGAGATGACACAAGTAGCATGAGGGATTTTTTGGTTGAGGATTAAGGTTTAGTTTTGCTAAGGTAGCTTTGCTCCTAGTCCATGCCCTGTAAACCCTGTTTGCAAACTTGGTACCATCTGTCGGATATTCTGTGAGTTTTTCATATTTGGCCTGAAGAAATGGATCTGAAATAGATAATGTGAAGCTACTGTGGTGTAAATATCTCCTTATCCTGCTGTTCTCATCCTTGTTCTCAAACTTTTGTCTGTTTTTCAGGTCCCAGGCAGCAAGAGGAAAAGAAAAGGACAAGGAAGGCACTACAGAATCAGGGATAAAGCTGGAGCCAGTTCCAGGACTTCCTGGAGGTAAGGGAGTTGTATTAATCTCTGAAACACTTCATGCTGACCCACTTCCATGAGCGAGGTTGCTGTTAAACTTCTGGGAGCAGTGACAGTTCAGGATGGTGGAGGCAGTGGTGAGCCCAGAGCAGTTACAGTAGGTTTGCAGCAGATCCAGCTGGGTGGGAGATGAGCTTTGTCTAGGAGCAAATCCTTGATGAAAAAAGAGTTCTTTATGTGATGACTGAAAAGTTAAAGCTGAATTCAGCTTACTTAGGTCAGAGATACTTGCAACCCACACTTTTAATGTTTTCTTAGTTCACTGAGAGTTGTATGATGCAAAAAGCAAAGCTGGTTTCAGATGAAGGAAATGGGTGACTGGGGTTTCAGGGCAGTTTTGCTTCTCACTCCAGTTCATACATGCAATAGTAGCAGCAGTTTGCCCTTGTGAAGGCATGGGTTGTGCTCCATCTCTGAAGGCAGACACCTCTGCTTGTCTTGCCTGTGAGATTTTCCATAACCATATGTACTTTTTCTGCAGCCCTCCCTCCTCCTCCAGCTGCAGAAGAGGAGGCTTCTGCAAATTACTTCAATCTACCTCCAAGTGGCCCTTCAGCTGTGGTGAACATTGCCCTGCCACCTCCTCCTGGCATCGCTCCACCACCGCCTCCAGGTACTTGTGTTTCCCCCTCTAGTGGGGGTGTGAAATTCAGTGTTAGACGGTCTCTTCCTCCTTGCCAGGCCGTGCTGCAGCACTGGTGAATGCCCTGAGCTGATTTTCCTCATCCCTGATCACACAGTGTAAACGGATGATCTAAACTGAGCTGTCAGCACAGTTTAATTAAACTGAGCTGCCTGTTGTGGTTGGTATGTGCTTGCAAATTCCCAGGCATGTCAGAGATCCCTGTTACTGGTACTGAGACCTACTCAGTGCTGTTGCTGGCTGTGTAAATGCCACATTAACCTGAACTTCAAAGGGTAATTTTGCAGCTGGTTGAATGCCAGCATGTCCTTGGTCCTCTGTATATCTATCCAGATATGCTTTTATTTTTTAATGAAATTTTGGACTCTTGTGCTTCTCTTTGCTCTGCTCTGTGGTTAAGTAGAAAACATTTAGATGGATATTACAGACACCTGCCCTGTCCCCCCGCCAGCTTTTATCTGTAAGGATGTGTGTTGGGTAGGGATTGCCCCTAGTTGTAGTGAAAAGAGGGGCAGGAGTCTGGGGAGATGGGAGATGTGCACATTGGTGAGGCACAGCTGTCAGCCAGCTGTGGTGGCAGCACTTTGAAGCAGCAGTACACACACATCGGGTTTTCTGTTGCTTTGCCTGAAGCTGCCAACTTTTGTTTCTGCAGGTTTTGGACCACACATGTTCCACGCCATGGGGCCCCCACCTCCCTTCATGAGAGCTCCAGGCCCCATCCACTACCCGTCCCAGGATCCCCAGAGGATGGGTGCCCACGCAGGAAAGCACAGCAGCCCCTAGCACGTCCTGCCACCCTCATCCTTGAAGTAAATGTTATTTTCTAGTTACCATGGTAGCACCATAAGTTGAGCTGTGGGTGAGCTAGAGACGCCTTATTTCCCTGCTTGCAGCCACAGGGCAAGCTGAGCTCCATGTCTCCACTTATAATCGGGTTCTTGATATGTCCCAGGTCTTTCTATTAGTGAGGGGGGTGGGTGGGGGACAGACAGAAGGGCTGTCGGGGGTCTGTGGGTCTGGGGTGCCAGAATTACAGTGCTATCTGTGTATGCCATTGGCACACTTTTGAAATAAACTTCTGGAAAAACAAAACCAAACTCTTTTCAAGCCCGTTTGATATCTTCAGTTGGAACCTTATGGACTGTTAAAATGTAACCAGAGACTCTTCTCTGTCAGGTAACTAATGATGTATTATTCTAATGAGGTGTTAGACCAGCACTGGATAAGAGTTGTAAAACGAGTTCATCCGACCTGCCATACCCATGGCTTGGCCTTACCACTACACAGAATTTTCCTCCTTTCTTTTTCCTGACTTCTTGATTTAAAAGAGACAAGAAAACAAAATCTTTTCTGGTGCATCACTCCTAATCCTGCACATCCTGAGCAAAACAAGTGCTGGGTCAAGCAAGCAGCCCCCAGGCAGTGTGGGCATGATGAGTGACAGGTCAGCGGTTGCTGATTTAGCCAGGTGACAGCCCCTTCAGTGGCCCCAGAGCCTGGGCTTGTGCTGCCTGCAGCTGCAGAGCAGGGCAGGATGCAGTTGCAAGCTGCTCTTGAGATTTGGTGTTCTCAAGGCCTGTGAAACAGCATCCCCTTTAAGCTGGGTCCCACTTCATCCTGCTTTGATAAGTGTGAAACTTTTCTTTCTGTGCTCCAAGTGTAGTGGTTGCCTGGGAGCAAGTGCATCCTGCCTGGAGTCTGCTGCTGAGTGAGGTCTGTGTATACGTGGCTGGAGGATTTTGGGTTTATCTCTGTATCAGCTGCTTTCGTGCAATGGATCTGTGGAAGTCTTCATAACAGGATGGGGCTTGTTTTTAAAAAAAAACATAAAAATATTTGAAATATTCAACACCGTGCTTTGACCCAGCTTCCTGGAGTGCAGTGTCTGAGGACTTGGTCTGATTTTTATGTGGCTGCTGCCACAGCCAAGATCCTACATGAGCAAGGACAAGCACATCCACTTCAGTTTCATGTGCTGTCCTGTACAGTGTCACTGGGTCCCATCATGGTGCCAGCCATGTCAGCTGCCAGAGGAGGTGTAGCACTTGTGGCACCATGAGCTGGCTTTCTCTGGAGAAAGAGCTGGGCTTTGGGAGTGGGTAATTAGTTCAGCTTTTGTCAGGGAAGAGCCATCCCAGGGTGCTGTTGGACAGCAGAGACTGCTGGTGGGTGGGAGAGGGCATTTGCCACTGCTCTGGCCCAGTCTCCATAGCCAGGACCTGTGAGAGCTGTGACAGATTTGGAATGCAAGAGGCTTCACATCATCCCAATTTATTATTTCCAGTCAGTTACCCAGAGTGCCCAGGTTCTGCAGCTGATGGACGAAGAGGAGGGAAATGGAACTGGAACAGGACAGCAGTTAAGCATCACAGATTTATTGTTTCTAAGGAACAAACCATTTTTCTTTCCCTTTGCTTGCCCCCTCCTGCTTCTGTGGGAAACATAGAGTAAAGAAAGCTTCCCACCTGAATGTTGTGGCACATCACCCTCACTGCGTGGGGTTTGCTCTGCACAGTGTTAAAAACTTCAAAAATGGGGCAGCTACTAACTGCAATTTTACCACAACACGTTTACTTGCCCCATTTAACCACAGTGGTGGAAAAAGGAGCTTTTATTCTGGTGCTTTTGGGAGTATAACTAAGGGTAACACTAAGAACCTGACAAAAGCAATTGGAGGAAGCCTGTGTTGAGTCAGAGATTTTTGTGAGTGGGGTTCCCCAGATGTTCTGGTGACTGTAGGCTGCTGTTAGCTGCATGTCCCACGGTGTGTCACTGCTGAAAACATCGGTGTAGTTTTAGGGGATTCTCACTGCTGATTTTCATGTTCCCAGGGAAGCCTGTGCTTGCTCTGGAGGCACGGCCATGCTGCTTTTCCTTCCCACTGGTGTTGGAGTTACCAGAACACCTTGGCAGCATCCTCACCCTGGTGTGGTTCTGAAGGGCAGCGGGTCCAGGCAGGGCCTGATCCTGGACTAACTACATGAAGCAAATCTGACGTAAATCGTCAAAGAGCCTAGATTAGATGTCCAAGCAAGGCATGCAAAGAGCAGTAGGAAGGGGAGAATAGCTGCCAAGTGCTAGCCAGTAGCTTGTGGAAAATAGGGCACAAGTTTCCAACTCCCAACTTTCCCCTCTACCGTGACTGTGCTGTGCTGGTAAACAGGTGGATTCCCACTCCTTCATTTGTTTTTGTTGTCCAGCCAAGCTGCTTTTAACATGCCAATGCCTCAAGTAACTTGTTTTGCTACTGCTCTTCCATTATCACCTCCTCTCTGCATCCTGATTGGAATGACAGATGCAGAGCTGTCCTGAAGATGGAATTTCTCTGCAAAAGCACCAGCTGTCCGAGCAGGTCTCACGTGTCAGTGAAGATGCAGTGAGGCAGCTTGGTGTGCTGCAGCTGGCGGTTCTGCTGTTTTCCATGAGGCAGGGCAGAGGACAGGCTGTACGGGATGTTTTGTCCGGGAGCTTGTGGGGATCTGCTGGATTAACAGCGAGGACTTGGCCTGTTGGCTTGGCACTGACTGCAGGGGGAATTCAGAATGGTCCCACACTCGAGCTCATCCAAACCCTGTTCAAAGATGACAACCCGAGCCCACCAGCTGAGCTTTCACCAAGGATACCTGCCCCCCCCTCCCTTCCTTCCCTTCCCTGCGAGTGTCCAAGTCCAGTGGGGGAACCACCCGTGGCCGTGGGGAAGGGAGCTCACAGCCTACAGCTCTTCGCTCTCCGGCAGGATCCGCACCCAGCCTTGGGCCACCCTGTTGAAGTTGGGCCTGTGGGCAATCAGCTCCAGCACACTCAGGTTATCCAGCTCCAAGGTGGGCATAGAGAACGGCTCACCAACCAACGCCCTGTCAAATGGGGCCGCAGTCCTGCAGCACAAGGAGAAGCACGCTTAGTCACCGGGGAGGCTGGGCATGTTGTGAAGGTGTTAGAAAAAAATACATCTGGATTTACTGAGTCCAGCACAATGTAGCAATGCCTCTTAGTGATGACAACCCTCCTCTTCCTCCCGAGGACACTGTGGTTCTCTGGTACAGGGCCCACCTCAACTGAAGCTTTGGCAAGCCTGGAGAGGGGTTTGGTGCCTGGGTGTTGGTGGAAGTGTTCTGCATGTGGACTGGCTTAGATTCGGACACCAGTGACAGTGGCAAACCCCTGGTCTGGAACGTGCCTCATCTGCAGCTCCTGTGTCCTGCAGAGGGCTGAGGCTGCTCCAGTTCACTCCAGCATATGCAGCTCTATTGGCCCTGGCTCCATCCTGCCTTTTGGGACGGCTCCTCAAGAACAATGACTAACAGGAGGAGCAGTGTGGAGGCAAGAGCTGTCATCTCTTTCTGGAGAAATGTGGAAAGGAACTGGGGAAGAGTGTGCCAGCCCCCAAAAAGCCAAGAATGTTGGTTTTGGAGCAGCACATGGGGGCTGAGCTATCAGTGAGGCAAAACTGGGAATGTTTGCTTTGGGAAGCACTGCTAGAACATGAATAACGTGGCACTGTTTTGCAACAGAGGAGAAATAAGAGGGGGAAAGGCAAATGAGAGAGGTTTGTTCTAGGAACTTTCTTTTGGGAAAAGAGAGTCTTTGTCAAAGCTTGGTTTTCACTCTCTCTTAAGGCAGCACACCTCAGCAAGGTGGCCCAAGGTTTTTGCATCACTGAATGTTTAAAATGGGGAATAAATCAGCCTGCTTTAACGCAGTTGCTGTGGAGATGGTGGACTTGCCCTTGCTCTGTGACCCATGAGAGCTATGCTGGGATTCAATGAGCCTTAGGCAAGACCACTGGCTTTCGATAGCCAGTTTGTTCCAAAAAGCTTGTTTTTCTGTGGTTTGGTATTTGAACTGAGAAGTGATTTTAAAGCCAACAGCTTGGAAGATAATGAAAAGCCCAGTTAAAAGCAGATTGGCTTTCTGAATCTTCTTGCCTCACTGAAGAATTAGAGGAGGTGGCAAGAGGCTTGGAGTTAAATTAGCATCCATCTGTATTAAATTACAGTTGAAGACTTTAAATAGAAAGGCAGCGTGTGAGAGGGGAAAAATGGTACAGGGTAGAGTATTATTCAGAAACATGCCCTTGCTTCAGTCCCTGTCCATAAATAAATCCTGAGGCAGGAACATGGCTAAATGTTGAAAGAAAAGAGCCAAGTGTCTGCAGCAGCTCCTTGTTCTCCCCCTGCAGCACCTCCTTGGCTGTAACTCCTCAAGGAGAGCTACATGGCAAAGCCCCAGGGCTGAGGAGGAGGAGAGCAGCAAAGGGATGGTGGTGGCCAGGCTCATCTCTGCCTTTTAGGATGGCTTTTCCCACATGGAGGGGTTGTGGTCCTCAAAACACAATAACATGCCCCAAATCCAGCTCTGGGGTGGGTGCAGGGGAGCTGCTGTTGGCACATGCTCTTCTGGGGACCAGTGCTGTGTCCCTGGGGAAACTCCAGTGGGATCTTGCCTACTGCAAGGTGACTTTGGCCAAGCCACTAAAGCCAATAGAATTCCATCCTCATGGCAGAGGCTTTTGGGAAGGAGGACAGACAGGATTCCTTGTGCTGATTCCCTGGGACGATGTTCAGCTTAAATGTTCAGTTCTCATTATTCTACCATGGGCTGCTGGTACTTTGCTATCACCAGATCTCCATCTCCTGGATCCCCACCAAGCACCTTTCCAGAAAGATCTCTCTTGGCACTCTCTGCTCCAGATTCCCAACCTTGACCCCAGTGTAATCTGGAGGTGTGAGGAGGCACCAGCTGTGCTCCATCAGAGGCAGCCACAGGGCACGGAGCTTGCCAGGCTGAGCCACCAGAAACCCCCTGGCCTGGAGGCTTTGGGCTCAAGCCGGTGCTCGGAAGGAATCTGGTGACCTCTTAGCACTCTGTGGGAAGATTAACCTTATACCCCCACTGCTTCCAGCAGCTGCTTGAATACCTTCAGGAAATTAGGAAAGAGACTTGGCACTGTCTGTGTCATTCCTGCACCCAGCCCAGAGCTGGGCCCAGCTGGGAACAGGAGTGATTCCTTCTCTAGGACCATGTGCATAAGAATTTCCCAAATTTCATCCCTGAGGTTACCCAGTGAGATCAAGCTGCTTAAGGCTGTGCAAGCCCAGTGGTAGAACTGAGAGATCTGGGAGAGAGCTGCTGGAGGCAGGGACCTTTGCAGGGAACCACAGAGAAACTCCTAAGCAGGAAAAGAGCATCCTGAGCCCTAGGTGTGCCCCTGTAGGGTATAAAGAGGGCATGGACTGTTGTGTTTCCCTGGCAGGATGGTGGGTGCTCCTCCAGGCTGAAGGGCTTGGCCAGGGGCTGGCCCAGCTGCTGGTGTCTGCCCCTGTTACCTGTTGAAGCTCCTGAAGTCCCACGCAGGGGGTCTCATGGGTGGCGGGTTCTTGCCCCACATGGCATTGTCCCTGTCACCAAAGAGCTCCTGCCATGGAGACCGGTAGCCCTTGGGGATGGCAGTGACATTGAACTTCTCGTGGGGGATTTCTTTGAGGGGGCTTGAGTACCCTGTGCAGGGAGAGACACAGTGTGGGCTGCTGGGGCCACAGCCAGGCTGGGCCAGGGGGCTGGGAACAGCCCAGCCATGGAAGACCTGTTACTGGGGCAGGAATGTGTATCTATAACATAAATACATGTCTATATATATGTATTTGTACATATAAAATCTCTGGGGGAGGGCTTTGGACAGACCCCTCAGCAAGCAGCAGCTCACTGCCCCACGTTGCTGAGATCACAGCAGTGTTGGGTTCGAGTGCAGGATACATTGACTTACCTGGGGCCAGGGCATTGGGGTTCAGGACTTTGCTCATGTGCAAGACCTTCTCTGATTTCTTGGGTACTTCTGGGGGGCCACCCTGGGGTGATGCTGCCACATGGAGCTCAGAGTGATAATTCTCCTGGCCCTCTGCATTCTCCCCTGCCTGTGGAGGGGAGAGTTAACAGGCACAGGGGGCAGCTCCCCCTGCCCCATTTGGGACTCAGGGGGTGGCTGAAAGCACCTCAGAGCTTCCTCCATCTACTCACCGTTGTTCCTTCTGGATCACCTTTCCCAGTGTGGTGTGAGCCACCTGCCCCTTGCCCTGGGAGCTGCAGGAGACAATGAGTGGGTGCAGAGGGGGATCAGCACCATTCCCCTCCTCTTTGGGGGATATTGAACCCCATGTTTGCCCATCTCCACGCCCAGCCCACCAGGACATCTCTCCTCTCCCTTCATCTCTGCAGAGCAGTCAGGCAGCCCTGTGGAGAGACTGCTGACCCCGCCAGGAATTCCTTCCCTGGAAAGGCTGCAAGAGGCAGGGAAGGGCTGTCCTCAGACCCACCTGCCTGGAGCCTCCGGGGTGCTCAAGGACAAAGCGCTGCACCCGCTTCTGGCGCTGCTGGAAGAGCCGGGAGCCGCGGTTGTTCCGCAGGGAGAGCTCCTCGATCATCAGGTCCTGTGTTGTGCTCATCTTCTTCCCCAGGTCCAGCTGGGGCTCTCGGGAGACTGGGAGGGCACAGCTACAGCTGAGGATGCTGCAGTGCTGGGGACTCCCAAGGCAGTACAGACAGCTGGGGTCCCTGTTTTGTGACTGGGCCATCAGCCCATGCCAGGGACTGGAATTCCCTTGGTGTGAGGAATTGTCAGGGAGCTCCAGAGGTTCAAGCAGCCTCTCCCACCATGTGCATGGATCATTCCAGGAAAAACAGGGCAAGTGGCCTCAACCAGAGCTGGATCTGGCCTCTGTGCAGGGAGGACAGCACTGCCCTGGGGCTGGTGACACCCCTGAACCCCCTTACCATCTTCAGGGCCCGGTCTCATGATGGCCATCACTCGCTGCCGTGCTCCTGGGGCAGCTCTGTGGGAGGGGGACAGATCCTGTCTGGCTGGAAGAGAGAGGCACCCCGGGAGTGACACCAAGCATGGGAATATATCACCCCCAGGCATGCCCCAGAGAGATGCTTGGATTCAACTGAGCATCTCTCCTGGTCAGCATCATCCGCAAGCATCTCCTTGCACCGCTCTCTGTCCCCTTCAACAGACATAGGGAGTGTTCAAATCACACTGTCCCTCAGCCCCTGCCCATCATTCTTCCTCTCTGCCTTTCTTTCAGGCAGAAATTGTCCTTGCCTCTGTCCTTGCCCACAGCAAGCTGCTGTCCTTGTGCCCCAAGCACCCTTGGAGCAGCAGCTGCCGGCCGAGTGGGGGCCCTGGCTGCTGCCCCCCCAGCCTTAGCAGAGCTATTTTCAGCTGCTGGCTCAGAGGGTGCAGGAGCTGCAGCCCTGAACCTGCAGGGAGCTGGTGAGCCCAGCCAGAGGCGAGAAGGGTCATGGGACCACCCGGCTGGGTTGGTCCATTGTGGAGAGGTGGCTGGAAACCAGTCCCAGTCTGAGCCCCCTGAGCTGCCCACCTGCAGCAGAGCCGTCCTGTGCTGCCGGGGCACTTGGCTCTGCAAGTGCTGTCCGACCCTGTTTGGTGCATCTGGCATCCCTCAGCTCAGGCTGAAGTGGGGCAGCTTCCCCTGAGGGTCCTGCAGTGCTGGGGTTCCCATGGGGCCGGGGTGCCTGGCACAGCTCCCTGCCAGCTCTGAGTTCAGCATTAACCACCCACACAACGAGCCAGGGACCTGCACCCCATCCTTCCCTCCACCCCACCCCAAGGAGATCGTACCCTGACCCCCACAGTGGTGGTGTCTCCTCTGCCAAGGACATCCCCAAGCCCTGTGCACCCACCCACCTCCTGAACCCCGTGTGGGACCTCACCTCCCCTACCTGGCCAGGGGATACCCCAGATGCTGGGGGCTGAAGATGCTTCTCCTGCTGCGCTGGGGATGAGGCCGAAGCCAAGCTGCAGCCACCAGCACTCGCTGGCCCCTGCTGGCCCTTCACGGCACCCTTGGGCTCCTGCTGCTCGCCCCAACCCGTCCTGGGCTCCAGCCCAGATGCCAAGGTCCAGCCTCGGGACAGAAGTTATTTCTGGCTGAGAAAGGGGGCGGAGCAGGGCTGTGACCCTTGGGGACTGGGATGCCGTCACCCCGGCACGGAACAGGTCTGACTCACAGGGATGAGGATGCCTTAATCCTGGCATGGAGCAAGGCTCAGACCCTTGGGGACCAGAACGCCACCAGCCCAGCACGAAGCAGGGCTGACCCCCACGGATGTGGATGCTGTCACTTGGCATGGAGCAGGGCTGACCCTTGGGGACACGCAGCAGCAGCAGGAGGTGGCCACGTGCTGTGTGTGCCCGGGCCACCTCGGGAACAGATCAGAGCCAGCCTGGGTGGAATTACTGCAGTTTATTTCTGAACTGGGCATACAGCGGTGTGGTGAAGGCAGGCTGTAGTGGCTGCTGGAGCGAGGGTGGGAGATGTGTCCTGGGAATAGGGCTGTGTTCCAGGAAGGGCAGCCCGCAGTGTGGAGGCACTGCAGGGAGCAGGGATGGGCTGGCTTCATCAGCGTGTCCTGGGGAAAGGGAAGGGGTGACGGGCTCCCTGAACGGGAATGTGCCAGAGCCCTGGCAGCCCAAACGCCGCCTCTTTTCCAGTGCTGGTCCCGCCGGCCCCAAGGCGTGGGGACACCAACATTCTCAGAATCGCCTTTTGTGCCAACACCTCCCTCAAACCCTCTGCAACTTCTACCATTTCCTTCAGCCCTCACAGTCCCCCACTTCTTCCCACCTGGCCTGGCTGTCACAGCACCCATCGGTTCCTGTGTGTGCCTCCATCCCACCGGAGTGGGGATGGGGATGTGGTGAACTTGGCTATGGGGATGGTGACAGGTACAAGATGGGGCTGTCCCTCTTGTTGTGGGCAGGGCAGGAGGGCACCTGTAAACAGTTCCCTGAATGTGGCAATAAATAACTTTGGCTCTTTTTTTTTTTTTTTTTTGGTCTCCAGGGAAAGAAGGATTTGGGGGAATTTCTTTGAGAAGGGGCCAAAAGCTTAAAATTAAAAAAAAAGACAGTGAGGAACAGGGAGGCTGGAATTAAAATTAACTTCTCCTCTCCAAAATCTGGTTTCAACTGACACCAGCCAAATCTAGAGGCTGGGAGAGGGAGCCTGGTCATGGCATCCAATCGATGCCGCCCACCTGCAGCAGATGTGCCACTCCAGGGAAGCAGAGCTGCAGCGACACCCCGGGATAACACCTGGGAGCTGGGGACAGGGGCTCACAGGGGACCACCAAGCCCATCCCATGCTTGCTACGCGGGATGGGGCTGGCTGGCAGGCAGGGACTGCCGAGGGTGGCGGCTCCCCCACTCTGCCTGCTCCTGCCTGCTGACCACGCAGTCCTGCCCCGAAAGGTTAGGGTGGTAAAAATAGAGCGGGGCCACGGGATGGCGGGCGGGCAGGAGGCACCTGACCCCTCTGGCACACAGAGGGGCCGTGGCAGCTCAGAGGGGACACTATTTTTTGGGGACCTCAGCCCCGGGCGTTGGTGTGTTCCGGTGCGGGGTGAGCGGGTGGCATCACCCCGGCTGACGGGTCGAGGGAGAGGGATTTTTTGGCGGCTGGCTTTTCTAGGAGGTGCAGGGAGCCCCTGAGGGCAGACCCCCCGTCTTCAGCCGCAGGCTGCTGGTCCAGCCCCGGGGACAGAGGTTGAAGCTGTGAATTCCCGGGCTCTTGGTCCCCGAGTCTTCGGAGTCGAGGGAGACGTCCGAGTCCGTCGGGGACCGGGAAGTGCAGCGCTTGGCTGGGGACCGCCCACCCACCACGGGGGATGGCAGGGGGCTCTTGGGGATGGGGGACAGCCTGGGCACGGGGCAGGAAGACGCGCTGGATGGCAACAGGAGCCGGCGACCCTCTGCCCAGGCGGCTCGGGGCATCCCGGGAGAGGCACAGAACTGGGGGCTGCCTGCCCGGGGCGATCGCAGGGGGCTTTTGTGGGTGGGCGAGGGGCTGCCCAGGCTCCCCAGCACGCTGCTGGCAGCCTGCAGTGCCGGCGCTCTGGGCCCCAGCCGGGGCGACTGGGGCAGGCTGGGGGGGCCGGCAGAGATGGGGGTGAAGGGCCGGGAGCTCTCCAGCCCCGCGGCTTTGGGAGAGGAGCTCTTCCTGCGGGCAGCGTTGATGATGTTCCTGGCGAGCCGCGCTTGCATCTGCCGGCTGGCCCGGGGGTCCGCGTCCTGCCGCAGCGGGGACAGGGACCTCTCGCTCCACGGAGGGGACGTGGGGGGTCCCTCATCCAGCTCGGGCACCGAGGCCGGGCTGGCCCAGCCGTCCAGGCTGCCCGGGCGCCGCGCCAGCCGGGGCGTCCAGGTGGGCGATGCAGGGAGGGACGACCGCCTGTCCTGGAGGGGGACAGAGAGCGGGTTAGTGACCCCCACGCGGGGGGACGAAGGGACAGAGCAGGGATACAGCGGCAGGAGGGTGCCAAGGTCAGATTCATGCTAGCACAGCCCCACAGGAGCTGGGGATGTCTCCCCGTGCGTTGCACCCCTGCGAGGGGTCCCCAAAACACATTTGACCCTGCACCCCCTTGCCCGCCAAGGAGATCGGGGCGGGCTGAGCCTGTTGTTAATCATCCTTTCCCAGAACATGTCCCAGGACGTCTCACTACCTGCAGCTTCCTAAAGTCTCCCTCTGGGGGATGCTCGGCCCCTTGCCCTGCCCCAGGATCCATCACCCGGCACTGCTCCCCCGGCGGCAGGAAAGAGAAGAACCAGGCGTGACAGCGCAGAGAGTGTATTCAGAAAGAGGGGGAAAAAGGAAGAACGCAGGAGAAATAAAGCACAGTCAAAAGGCAACTTGGCACCATGGGGAAAGTGGCGAGAGGGCATGGGCAGAGGCACAGCTGGACCACGAGTCTTGGGCTGAGCATCATCCAGCAGCGTGGCCCTCGGCACCCTCCTCATCCTGGCACATCCCTTGCTTCCAGCCGTGCCACAGAGCACTGCCCATCCCAGCTCTGAGACCAGGCAGGACCACTGGAGTCTGCCTTCTTCGAGGGATGCAGTTCTTCCTCCACAGTGAGAAAACAAACGAGGACAGATCCTGAAGGAGCAACAGAAGAGCCAGGAACAGGCACAGTGAGGCAGAAAGGCAGCGTGTCCCCTCCAGGTTTGCTTTGGTAGGAGGCTGAGAAGAGCCACAGGACAGAACGGATGTGGAGGAGCAGGCAGAGCTCTGAGAGGTGGAAAAAATGGAGGCAAGGAAAGGAGGGAGCGAGAGGTGCAATGCTCCGTACAGTTTCCAGGTGAGAGAAGAGCAAAAGCAGCCCTGTGAGATTCTTTGGGATCCTGCAGGCTCTGTGCCCAGTTCCTGCTGCCTCCCTGGGACTCCTCAGCTCCTGTTGCACCGGGGGCTCAGCAGTGCCTGTCACCCACTGTCCCAGCGCTGCAGCCTCACAACCACTTCTTTTTTTCTATTTTCTTTTCTTTCCCCCCCGCTTTTTTTTGTGGTTGGTTTGGCTTTTGGCACTCCCATGAGCAGTTAGGGAGGACTCAGCCTATCACCCCCGTGTTTTTCTCTCCACCACCACTACTTGTAGTAAAAAGAAGGTTTCCACACCTGCGGCTCGATGCCGGCATTCCTGGTGGAGTAGGAGGGCCGGGGTGCCTGGAAGCCTGCCTTGGCCCGGGGTGGCAGCAGGCGGCACGGGGAGGCCAGCAGCACCTCAGCTGGGGCTCCAGGGCTGGCACGGCTGTCGTGAGTCAGGGGCAGAGCCCCAGCAGCACTGGGGAAGGGGCTGGCAGTGGTCTGGCCAGCACTGGGCACCACGGGGGGATGCCAAACCGGGGAAGGAGGCAATGGAGAGGTGGGGCAGGAGGCTTCCTGGGGGTAGGGGTAGGAGTCGGGAAGAGAGGGTCTGGGTGGAGGCACCTCCTGGGGCATGGACCTTGCTGGCCCCTTGGATGGGGAGAGGATGAAGAGAGAAGACTGGAGCTGGTAAGGCTGGTGCTTGGAGATCTCCAGCTCCTTCTGGGACACCTCATTCTCCATTAGGCTGCTGCCATACAGCGATGCAGGCGGGGTTTTGGAGGGCCTGCAGGGACTCTTGGAGGGGCGTCTGGAGACCATGGGTGACAGGTAAGCATTGTTGTCATACTTCCAGGAGGGAGGCAGGGACATGGTGGGCGATGGGGACCGCAGCAGCTCAGGCTGGGAGGGGGCCTCAATGACGAATTTCTCCATCCTGGACTGCCGGCGAGCAAAGAGCTCAGCCCCCTTCCCTCTCGCTTCAGTGAGGATGTGGCTTGGCTGTGGCTTCTTCTTGGGCTGGATGGTGGGAGACTTGAGGCAGGAGGACCATGCTGGAGCATCCTCATCTGGTGGGAGGTGCTGCACACCCCTGGCTGCGCTGTTGGGGACAAAGTTCGCAGCTTCAGCCCCGAGGGCGAAGGGCTCATCCTCGGCATTGGGCTCCCCCTGCTCTTTCTGCTTCTTCCTGCTGTCTGCACTCTGAACCAGGTCCAGCAGGTCGGGGTTGGGGCCCAGCTTCGGCTTCTCCACAAAGGTGAACATGGACTTCCTGCTGGCTCTCCGGGCAGCCGACTCCTCCAGGATCCCTGTTTTGGGCAAGGGGTTTGGCCCACTCACCCCGCAGCTCAGGAGGGGATCTGGCAGCATCTTCTGCTCCTGGGTGGGGTACAGGGCCGAGTAGGAGGGGGGCGAGCGGACCCGGGTGAGGGGTGGGGGGCTGCTGAGGGTCTCTGCGTAGGTTGGCGGTGGGGGCAGCTCAGGGGCAGGGGGTTCCTCGGCCGGCTGGGCACTGGCGGGGGATGCCTGGGTGCCGAAGGGTCTGGCCGTCCGGTTCTTCACAGGCTTGGGCTTGGCCAGGGTGAGATGGACCTCGTAGTACTGCCGGGCCTGTGTCCCGTTCTGCTGCTGCCCGGCTGGGGGTGCCATCCCTGTGGCTGTCCCCGCTGGCGTGCTGGGCACCTCACTGGGCACCACACTGGGCACCTCACCGGGCACCTCACTGAGCACCTCACTGGGCACTTTGACGTTCTTCCCCTCCTCGGGGCTCTGTGGCAGGACAAGAGCCACCGTGTTCGGCCCCACAGGGGCTCCTGCATTTCCGAGCCCCTTCACCCCTCTCTCCATCCCGCTGGCTGCCTGCTCCTGCACGCCGTTGGTGGCGACCGATGCCATGTTCTCCTTCAGGTAAACGCTGAGTGGGACCTGCTGGGCTTCAGCAGGAAGCTCCTGGCACGGGGAAGCGTTTGTCAGCATCCCTTCCCCTGGATTTCCAGGCTGGTCAGGCTCGGGCTTCATCCCCTGGCCCTGGCTGTTCTCCATGGCTCGGCGAGGCTGGGCCGCGGGGCTCAGCGGCCGCCCCCCGCCATGCCCGGCCCCTGTGAGCCCCTCCACGCGCTGCCTGCGCCGGTGGAACAGCAGCACGCCCTTGGAGCTGGGGCCGGGCGCCGTGGTGAGCTGGGCCGCGATCCTCTGGCTCCGCGCCTTCGCCTCCTTCAGCTCCTTCTCCGAGAGGCTGGCGCTGCGGGAGAGACCTGGGCAGAGGGAAGAGTGGGATTAGAGCCCTCAGTGGGAATGTGGGGTGTCAGTCCGCCCCGCCCAGGACTGGCAGCCCTTCCTCCAGGTATCCCCTGGCATCCCAACTCCTTTCCTGGCAGGTGGGGGAAGGCAGGAGAGAAGCACCGGGGCTGGGGTACACGGTCCGGGGGCAACAGGGACCTAGAGCACCCCCACGAAGATGCTGGGACAGATGGGAAAGCCCAGAGGACACCTGGTGACACTCAGGACCTTTCCACCATCCCAGCCCGTGTTTCAGCTGTGTTCTGCGCACCCACCGCGCTGATCATATGGGAAAGGAATTTCTCCGAGCAGGTCTCCGGTTGCAGCTCACGTGGCTTCGGTCCTCGGCTCAAAGAGACATTGGCAGGGAAGAGGCCAGCGTGTGTCCCCCAGAACCTGGCCCCGAATCCCGGCAGCTCAGCCCCGAGTGGGCAGGACATAAACCCGGGGACAGCGGGGAGATGCCAACCCAACCCGATCTGACAGCAAGGCCGGTGGGCAGCCCTGGTGGGGGACTCCTGTATGGAGCAACACGAGATGGCAGCAGCCGACAGAAGCTGCGCAGATCCTGCCCAGCTGGACACAGACACGGACACAGCGAGGAGCCACCCTCACGCCTCGGGACCCGACACAAGTGCTAAAAGCAATGTGCTAAAAGCCTGGCGAGAGCCCCGCGGCGAGCGGCCGAGTGCCGCCGGGCTTCTCCTGTGCCGGACAAAGGTCAGGGCACCAGCCCTTCCCTAAGACCGAAAGGATGTGGAGCTGCCGGGAATGCATTTTCTCAGGGTGAGCAATTTCCTATGAGCTTGCCCCCCCCGAAAGCACCCGTGGGAAGGGCAGCGTCCCCCACCCTGCCGAGGCCACGGCTGGGCACAGACATCAGCGCCGACCACCAGCACCACCCCCGCACTCAGCAAGGGTGCAGCACTGCCGGGACGGCTCTGATGGGTGTCTCTGCTCCGGCCACAGCAGGGAGGTGGGTGGCCAAGACCGCCCGCTCCCAGCCCTGCGCCTCTTTCCTTCCCATCCCATCCCTTCCCGTCTTCCCTTCCTTCATGTGTTCCTCATTTTCTTGCCTTCTGTGCTGCTTGGGAGTCTTCCAGGATATTTTCAGCAGTGGCTCAGCCTACCAGCGCGGGAAGGGATGGATGACTAAGTCAAATCCTTCCAGCAAGCCCACGGTAAGCAGGAGGGCTGTTGGAAGCTGGGCAACTCCTCTTCCTCACCCTTCACCCCTCCTGCCTCCCTCAGCACCCAGCAAGTCCCTGCACACCTCTGAGGTGCGCAGGATGCCCTGGATGAAGTCTTCAAGCTGCCCGACAGGAGGGTTTTGTCCGGGCAGGGGGCAGAGGAGGAAGAGATGCCAGTGGAAACTCTCCTGGAGACGAGGAGCCCGTCGGCAGCGGCGACGCCGGCGGCCAGTTCGCCCCCCCCGGTTCGCACCCGGCATTGTTTAACGCCCCATTTCTATTTGCTTTGGCGGCGGCACAGAGCGGGGCCGCTGCTTCCTCCGGCCGGGCTGGCTGGAGGGCGGCCAACCCCGCGGCTCCCGCTCCGCGGGGTCACCCTCGCCGCCTTTATCTCCGAAACGAAGGAGAAACACGGCCAAGGAGCCGTTGAGAAACAAGCCACAGGCTCCAGATGTCTGCGGGTTTCGTGCTCCGAGCGGAGCATCCCCGCTTCCTCGGACGCCGGGGCTGCCTAAGAAGCCGAGCTCTCGGCGGAGCCATTTCGCAGCCTCTTGCTCTTGCTACTGCCTTTTAACAGCAAACGAGGGGCCCTGGGGGATCTCCTCGGAGCTGGAGGGATGACTCAGCTCTTGGCCAGCCCATTCCTGCTTGGACTAGCCGCCAGATACGCTCCCACGTAGCCGGGACCAATACCAGGATTTGCCCACCGGGATTTGGCCCCTGGATGTCTCCATCCCTTGCTGCTGCCACAGGCGTGGGCATCGCTCCGGGCCAGGGTGTGCTGCAGGGTGACTCCCACACCTAAAATCCCCTACCTGGAATCCATTTCCATCCATACCCATCCCCTTCACTCATCCAGCAGCCTCTCTGCCCCTGCCCACCAGCACCCACCATCCCTGGTCAACCTGAGTCCACTGGAAATTAATCCCTCAGGATACTACTTGCGATGCTGAGAGTACGAATTGCTCTTCACATCCCATTTTTATGACACAGAAGCCTCTGGCAGCCCAGAGGAAATTGCTCCAGCCTGAGCCATGGGATGAGGTTATTCACCCAGTACAAGAGCCTTTATCCAGCTGCCATGGTGTCTGGAGGGATTCTGGCACCTGGGGCAGTTTCTGCACCACTCACTCCTCTCCCAGCCACAGGGAACATTCCATCATCCTTCCCTGCCATCTCCTGTCAGCTGGCAGCCCTGGGTGGGCTCTGGCTGGTTCTTTTCCCAGGCAGGCAGGAGGGAGCTGAATACCCTGAGAATGTCCAGGTGCTGAGGAGGAGAAGGAGTGTGGGGCTGAAGGAAGCCAAAGCAATGCAAGGAGGAGGCAAAAGTAAAACTACGTGTGTCCAAGGGCACTGGGAACTGGTTTCCACCCATTACCCTGAGTCCAGTCCAAAATCCAACAGGTGACTTCCTTCCTTCCTTCCTTCCTTCCTTCCTTCCTTCCTTCCTTCCTTCCTTCCTTCCTTCCTTCCTTCCTTCCTTCCTTCCTTCCTTCCTTCCTTCCTCCTTTCCTTCCTTCCTCCTTCCCTTCCTTCCTTCCTCTTCCTTCCTCCTTCTCTCCCTTCCTCCCTTCCTCCCTTCCTCCCTTCCTCCCTTCCTCCCTTCCTCCCTTCCTCCCTTCTACACTGGCTTGCCATGACACTGTCTCTCAGGAAGGAAACATCTCCCCTCTCCAGATGTCCCATCTTCTTCCAGGACAATGATCCCCACCAGCCCTCTCCACAGCCATGTGCCCTCACTGGGCCCACCCTGGATCCCCTGTGGTCCAGGGATGCAGGAGAAGGAGATGCATCCTGTGCCCCATGGAGCTGCCAGAGTCCTGGCACACATGAGCAGCTCCAAGTGCTATTCTGGTTTAACACACTTCAGCTCTGGCCACAGAAGCCCATAGATCTCTATCTATATATTTATATAGGCACTTGCTCTGTAGGTTTTCCGTTGCTCCAGGGGTGACTTCCTGAACATCCCACAAGTGCAGGGCTTAGCAGCTTCTCACCGAGCTGTCAGTCATCCTTCCCACGGCACGTACAGTGCTCTCTACTCCAGAGCAAGGATGACGAAGGTGATGAAAGGCATTTTTGTTGCTCTCACTTCCTGGACAGATGGGGAAAAAGAATTCTTTCCAGCTCAGCTTTCCATGCAAAGGATGGATCCCCCTGAAGGGTGCTAAAGCAGGATGTCTGAAATTCAGCCAGCAGAGGCTGTAATCACCATCTGACCCCAAATGAAGGTGAAGGATGTATTAGACATGGCTTGTGACCCATCCTGCCCTAAGATGGACTCTGAGAGCTGAAATGGGACAAAGATTTGGCCTTAAATTGCAGTTTTGCTGAAATGACTGATTCAGTGAAAGTTGATGGTCTTGATATGGCTGGGATGTCACAGGAAGGAAATCAGTGACCTGGAAGCTGTTCCTGGTGAGAAGTCCTTGTACACAGAAGCCAAGAGGTACCCAGGTCCTAATGGGACCCACAGGATGCAATAGGCCATGTGAAATCTCGGAGTCAGAGCTGGCTGGTGACTCCAAAGTCTTCAGTTTGGGCTCTGTCCCTGGCCTGCTCCAAGTTTGGATGCTCAGCCATCCCAGTGCTGCAGCCTACCTTGGCCATGCTCAGGGTGTCCCATCAGACCACCCCTGGCAGAGCACCCAACCATCCATAACCACCAGGCACTTTTCCCCCTTTTCAAACATTTCTTCGGCTTCTGTGGGTCAGCGCAAATGGTGCCTCTTACTGGCAAAATCCCGCTGGCAAAACCAAGAGTGAAACCAAGACAAACCCCATTTCCGGAGGGACACACTCTGTGCCACCTGACACAAACCCTCAGTGCACATCCACAGCCAGGCAATGCTGGGGAGAGGAGATCCAGTGTTTTCAACCCAAACATTGAGGACTTTGGACACTGAGGAAATGTAAGCAGGTTTTTTGGCAGAGCAGCAAACTGGCCTCTTGCCCCAGCTACAGCTGTGCAGGATTTTTTGCAACGCGTACCAACTCACACACATTTAAGTCTGTGCACACATTTCCCTCCAGCTCCCAGTTATCCCAAATAATCTGCTGCTAGGAAAACACGGAGGGTAGCACAGACAGGCAGCTGAGCTAGCTAGAAACGGATATGATTCCAACATATGGATAGAAAGACGACAATTTTCTGCTTCATTCCCAGCTTCCAACCCTCTTATGCCCCAGATACGAAATCTCTATGAAGTTCTTGCCTGTGCTGATCCTGCAGCCCCAAAAAGATCCGGCTCAAGTGGTGGGTGCTGTGGTGGGATCAACCTCTCCTGCCTGGCAGAGGCTCTGTGCTGGGCCTCTCCACACGGGTGCCTTTGCCAGTGACAAAATGTGGCACAGCGAGAAAATTCATTGCGCTTGCAAGTTTTCCCTGTGCTCTGTTCGCAGGGGCTTTGCTGGATTTGGAGCTGTTTGCCTCCCCACGCTCCTCCCGGCTCACAGCCGTGCTCAGCACCCAAATCCTGCTGAAATGGCCCCACACTCTCCAAGCAGCAAGTCCTGGGCCACCCAATTCCCACACAGGGAGGGGAAGGGGGTGGTGGGGGTTAAGTTCGAATGGGGGCTGTCTGTCCCTGCCCATCCCCAATTCCCGGGGGGATGCAGTGAGCAGCCCCAATCCCACACGTGTCCACACCAGGCAAGAAGAAGCTGTTGCCACCACACAGGTGGAGGCAGCACCTTGCCCAGCTGGCTAAAATCAAGCTTTTATCTTTGGAAAAGGCGACTGGAGCCGGGCAGACCTCCCTCAGGCGGCCCTGCCATCCACCCACCCGGGAGCAGCAGAACCAGCCCATCCCACGGCCGGGTACCACGGGGACTCCATCCTGCCTGGCGAGTGCGTCCCAGCCCCGTGGTGCCCACTGCTGCTGGAGCTCGCTGCGACCCAGCCAGGGCTGCCAGGGCCCGGGGACAGCCCCGCCGGGCTGGTGCCCCGAGCCAGCGGCGCTGGGCTGGCGAGAGAAGGTCAAATGGCTCGGAGTGTCCCTGTGGGGTGGGCAGAGCGGGGCGGGCAGCGGAACGAAACGGGGCCTTTGCCTGTCCCTTGCACAATCCGTAAAGGATCCATCCTGCTGGCTGCCAAGCCGAGGGACAGACCTCGTGTCCCCAGCATGGGTGGCATGGCCAGGGGAGGTCATGTCCCTGGCGCAGGGGACAGGGGACATCGCCTGGGAAGACGTTCTGCGGGGCTGGGAGGTGCCACCCTGCGAGCCCCGAGGAGGACCCCCACGTCCCTCCACGTCCCCGCCGTGTGTCCTCGCTGTGCCTCCCACGCCCCACATCGGACACCCGGGTGCCGGCAGAGGGAACCGACACCTGCCCCGCTCATTCCTGAAGACAAACCCCGCTCAGCCCCGGCTGTGTGCGCCCCATCGCCCACCTTTCATCCCCCATCGCACTCACGGGACTTCGGGGCATGAACTCCCGACCCCCCCCGTGCACCCCGGACCCCTATGCACCCCCTGCGTGCTGCCATCCCCCGGCACCCCGGGCACCCCCAGATCCCAACACCCCCTCTGCGTGCCCACACAGCCTCCTTCCCCCGTCACTTCTGCACTGGCACCCCCCGGCCCCCGCCCGGAGCCCCCCGGACCCTGCCCCCCCTACCCGTCCAGCCCGACCGTACCCGCGGTGCCGGTGCCGGTGCCGCCTCCCCGCGCAGCCCGACTGCACCGGGGAGGAGGCGGCGGGCAGGAAAGTTGCGGCAGCTCCGCCCTCGGAGCGGGCCCGGGGGGGCGGCGGGCGGGGGCCGGGGCCGGGGGGTGGCGGGTCCCGGCGGCACTGCCCCTGCCCCTGCCCGCCCCGACAGACCGACAGACCAACCGGAGAGGACGAGTCCCCCCTGCCCGGTGACTCTGGCAGCCGCCCCGACGCCCCCGATGTCCCTGCTCCGCCGCTTCTAGTCCCGGCTGGGTCTGCCCTGAGCCCACTGCGGGGGGAGGAAGAAGCCCGGTCATCCCCTTATCCAGCCCAGGCCATCCCCTTCCCAGACCGGGGCATCCCCTTATCCCATTCTGGGGCATCCCCTCTCTCCCAGCCCCGCACACTCCCCTTGACAATCCTGAGCATCCTCTCACCCATCCTGAAGTACCCCCTAACCCAGCCCTTCACCATTTTTCCCTTCTCCCACCCTCAGCACCTTACGTTTCAGACGCTGCTGGGGAAGTGGGGCTTCCCCTTTCCGTAGGTTTCCCCAGTGCCTAAAGTTTTGAGGCACTTGGAGGGAGGAAAAAATCCAGAGACAAAAACCCAGTACCGGTGTCACTACTCAGGGCACCTCCTGGAAACTGCACGGAAACCCTTCTGCCAGGGCTGGTCTGCTCCCAGTCACAAGGGAACAGTCCTGGGCAAGGTGATCCCTGGGCAGCCAGCATCACCTCTCACCTCCAGCACCCTGCTGGGGCTGCAGAGCTCCCTGGCTGCTGCTGAGACCGGCCTCACCCCCTTCCCATGCCTGTCCACACCTCAGGATGAGCTCTTGGCTTGATTTTTTGCCTTTCTAATTTCCTTTCTTCCTGCCCCTCTGTGCTTTTTTGTGTTTTCCTGGTTTTTGAGGGAGCCTGGCGCTGGCTCTGCAGCCCCCAGGGAGCGAAACCTTCCGTTTATTTGCACACCAGACAGAGAAACCAGTCCTGCCTCCTGCATCTCCCAGCCGCTGCCTCTACCCGGGGCTCCTGCGCTCCCCAGAGGTGCCAACCAGCCCGGGCCGCCGTGCCGGATATTTGAGAGCAGCCAGCCTGGCCTTGGGCTGCTGGATGGGGACCAAAGGGGCACCTGGGACCCGCCCGGGTGGGTCCACACAGCTCAAGGTGGGGCACCTGTTTGGCTCCCGGCTCCCAGGGCCAGCCCTGCACAGCTCTGGGTGTGGATGGATGCACCCTCTTCTCCTTCAGAAGCTGGAAGGGGTGGGGGCTCCTGTACCCCCAGACAGCTGAGAAGAGGAGCAAATCCCTGGCATCTCCCAGGGATGCTCCTGCAAACAGCCTGGGGCAGGAACAGCCACTTGTGAGGGCACCTGCCCTTTCCTCTCATCCGCACTGAACCAAACCTCTCTTTCCCAAACCTGAGAAGTCCCCGAGCTGCTCCCAGCACTCAGGACCCTCAGTGACATCCTGCCTGGAGGCTCTGGAAAGTCTGACGGGTCCTGCAGGCAGTGGCTGGTGGTGATCTCACTTGGAGGGGGAGGAAACGGGACAGACAAACTCTTTCCAACAAACCTGTTGAGTTACTTTAAAATTCCAGGCTGGCAGCAAAAGTGCTGGATGGCGGCGCGGATTAGGAAAATGCTGAGCCTGGACAGAGTCAGGCCTGACCTTTCCCCACCGCAGATCTGCCATCCCGGAGCAGTGAGAAATGGGAAGACTATTTGGGTCCATCTGGTCTGTGTGCTGAGCCCTGAAACACGATGCTGCTGGGGCAGCTGTGAGCCAAAGGGCTTGGCTGAGCTCCCCCGCCTGAGTCCCATCCAGGAGCCGCTGGTTTTGAGGATGTCTGACACTGCAAAAAGGCAGGGAGTGGATTCTGGACACCGGATTCATGTCGAGCATCCCCAGTCGGTCCCACCCCACCCCTCCCAGGCCTGGGGGCTGCTTTGGGAAAGCCAGGCTCTGAGCTGGGCAGCAGCATCCGATAACGCCATCCCGTGGGGACAGGGACACACCTGCCTCGGCGCCTGCGGCAGCTGAGATAACAGCTGGGCAGGAGCAAAATAGAAAGGAGGGTGGAAGCTTGGTTTAAAAACGGGTCCAATGCCTGTAAGAGGATGGGTTTGGTGGGAGCATTTCCCACAGGGAGGTGGGGCAGTCCAGGCATGGGAGCAGCCACAGTAACCCTAGATGTGAAGCTGTATTTGTGTCACTGGCTGAAGGGACAATCACGGGCAGAGAGGAATAGCTGTGGCACGGGGCTGTGAAGTGAGGCGACGGCAGAGAGCATTGTAGGAACCAACCAGCCTGAAATAAAGTGCTTAGTTTTTAAACCAGGGGCTGACAGAAATGGCCCAAAGCCATGTGAGGGATGCTTGGCCATCCCAAATCAATGAAGGAGAGGTGTCCCCATCCCAGACAGTGCCACAGGAGCCTGTCCTGACCACTCTGCCTTGGGTGTGATCCCACCAAACCCCACGGCCAGGGTGAGGGCTGGGAAGTCCATCCTGTTCATGCCCTGCTTAGGGATGGCTTGAGTTCCTGGAGGTGGTGGGAACCCGCCTGCTGCCTTCCCACCCCCCTCCTGAGAAAAGCCACATATTCCTCCTTATTTTTAAGGTCAGAGAGATCATCTCAAGCTAAAATAGTCCCAGCAGCTCTGCTGGAAGCCTGGGACCTCTAACCCAGGGGAAATCCTGCCCTGGGAAGAGCTGGGTGTTCTCACCAGGAGCACAGCAGCGCCTTTCTGGGGGGGACAGTGGCCAAAGGGGGTTTCTCTTACCTGCTTTCCTTGGCTCAAAGTCAGGGTTGATGAGGACTCGTTGGATCTTCACCACTTTCCACTCGTGACTGGGGTTGCCCATGGGGCTGTCTGCTGTGGGGGGCATCTCTCGGTCAGAGCCAGGGCACTTGTGAGGGGCTGCAGGCTCATCTGCCAAGGCCAGGCTGTTGCCATTCAATGGGGGCTGTGGTGCATCCCCACTGAGCCCCCTGGGGTCCCTCTGGCAGCTCCCACTTGATTTCCCTCCCAGCAGTCCCGTCCGTGCCTCCTGCTCGCCTGGCTCGGAGACTGCAGCATCCTGGAGGTGATGGCAGCTCTGCCCCCCACTGCTCCCCCTCTCCTGCCAACAGCCTCTGTCCCCCTCAGTGTCCCCCTTGGCTGTCCCACAGACACCAGGGGGTGGCTCAGCCTCGCCAGGCATGGGGCAGCTGGGCTGGGGCTGGAGGCAGAACTGCTGGAGTCTTGTCCTCAGCATCTTCACTGCTTTCCTTCGCTGGCACTTCACGGCCTTTTCGAACAGCTCTGTATGGCCAGGGGGATGGATCCTCCCTCAGAGCATGGGCAGCAGGAGAGGGAGGGCAGCCACGTGCCAGCCACGAGCTCAGCTTTACTGCTCTTGCAGGCAGGAAGATCAGGCACGATGCCCCTGGAGCAGGCAGAATTTGGAGACCCAGATAGAGGGATGTGTCCAGGGGAGGCAGGCCAGCAAGGAGGATTTTGCAGGGATTTCTCTTTTCCAGGCAGAGGACCAGCATCCAAGGACCTGTGTAAAGGGAAGGGGAGCATTGAGGGTGCTTGTGCTTGCACTGATTTCCTCTGGCCACAGACATCAGAGCAGCTCCCAGGAACCCCAGCCTGAACCCCAGCTCCAGCACTGTTCCTCATGAGGAGGGACCCCCTGAGATGCAAAGCCCATTTGGAAATGCTCCAACCCCAACACCATGCTCACCATCCCAGCCCCCTCGTCCATCTGTCCTCACCCTGGGGACAGCAGCCATGGCTGGAGCCCCGTGCCCGGCTCCCCTCATTTTGCCAGCCCAGATCAGGCTGTGGGCACCCCTGTTAGCGGTCAGCCCTGGGGCACCACTGGTCTGGAGCTGGGAGTGTTCAGGGAAGAACCCAATCCCTGAGGATGTTGCTCAGGGTTATCAGGAACAAAAAAGGAAAATTTCCAGCATCCAGCTAACAAAACCGTGTTTAACCATTGAGTGACTCACGCAGCGTCAGGACAAGCGCAGACAGACCCACTTCCCTCCTGCCAAGCACAAATCCTGCCGGGATGACAAACCCATGCACCAACACAGACGAGTTATCAGCTGGGAGAGGGGCATGTCATCACTCCCAGGACAGGATATGGGTTATAGTGTACGGAAATTCCTGTGAGTCCTTTGCTCAGCATCACCCAACCCTGCTCACTGCAAGGCTGGTCCTGGGAAGCGCCTCCTGGGAGACACACAGCACTCACAGCACATGGACCATGAGGAATTCCCAACCTAACAGCCAGCTGAGGAGGAAAAGGGGTTTATGCTCATCCCAAACCCCTCCTTGAGTTATTGCAAGGTTTTTCAGTGAAATAAGAAAAAGCACCAGGTCAACATTGCAGGTTAAGCTCTGGCAGGAATGCACCCTGCAGCTTCCTCGAGGCTCACACAGCTTCTCTGCAAAACTTTTCCTGTCCTTGGCAAGATTATTTTGGAAAATAAGGCAGATTAGAAAGCAAGAACTCGGGCATTTCCCAAACACAAGGCTGCATTTTTTGGAGAACGCCCAAAGGAAATCTTCTGCCCTTTCTGAAATCCTTCCTCCTGCCTTGCTCTGCTGCAATTATTCAGCACAGATTTGCAAAGAGAACCTGGGGAGAAAATGTCAATGTTTCTCTCTGAAAAAGAAATTTCACCCTCCTCTTTACGTAATTTGGGGGCTCGATAGTTGCAGGAAGCCACCCACATCTTTCCTTAGAAACATGGCAAGTTGTTGGAGCTGGAGGGAGCTGGCTTTTCTCAAACGAGGACAAAGAGAGTTGCCAAAAATAGCCCCAGCCCAGCCTGGGTCGGCAGAGAACCTCTCAGGGTGGATCTGCATCTCCCCACTCCCATTCCCTCACCCTATCCCGAGGGAGCAGGCTTCTTGGGCAGCACAACTCATGTCCATCCTACACCAGAGCTGCCCTGACAGTTTGCTGGGGGAGCTGGTTCCTCCCTGGAAATCATCTCCCAGAGCCGCCCCCTTCCACTGTGGAGCTTTCCTCACATGGGCATCTCCTGGGAGCGACGCCCACGGCCCCGGTGTTCCCCGGGCAAACCCCTCCTCGGTGAGACCCGAGCAGGGGTGTTCCCTGAGGACACTGCTGGGACGGGGGCGCCCACAGCACCGAAATACTGACTCAGGCATCTGCTGCCTCGCTGGGAGCCAGTCTGGGCCCGGCACGGCGGGGGAGCTACGGAGAGCAGCCTCCTTCCCCCCAGGACACAGCTCCTGGGCTCTACCAGCAGCACTGCAGGGGAGTATTTATGATGGATCTCTAGCAAAAGCTGCTGGGCAGATCCCTGCTGGAATACCAGCCAGGTAGGATGGGTATATATGCCTCGGGTGCACTACAAAGCAGCAGCACCAGCCATAGCCACAAAACCAGCCTGAGATAATCCCCAGCTGCAAACAAAGGCTGCAAAAAGGGATGAGGGGCATTTCGGGCACCATTTCAGGGGTGCAGCTCCAGAGGACGCCCAAACAGGGCACCAGAGCCCAGCTCACAGTGCCAAGAAGCAGCTGCTGCTCACCATGCCCGTCTGAGAGGCTCCTCATGCTTCCTGGTGGCAACAAGTCCCTACGAGAAGCTCCAAAATGGTGCTGGGGAGGGAATAATAACAACAGCAACAACAAAAAATCCTTCAATTCACAAAGTGCTGAAATCTGGCAGCAAGGAGACCTTTTGCTCAACTTCTCTTCCTGCCCACTCGCTGGCGAGTGATGCACAGCCCCCCCACCTGCCTTTCTCACACCCTGTCACCCTCCCCCCCCCCCCCGCTATTGAAAAAAAGGAAAACTAAAGTTAACTTTCCACGTCCCACACAAATATTTTTGGCAGGCGTTGCTGGCATTCAGGCTGCTGAGCCCGGGGGAGACAGGGTCTGCAGAAAGTCTTCATCTCCATCTGCTCCCGGCACCCGGCTGGGGGTCTGCAGTGCCTGGGCTGGTCTGTCCCTGACACAGCACAGGGGCAGGAGGTGGCACAGCTCTAAAAAATGGGGGGCACCTCCAGGACAGCCCTGGGGACCGTGAGTGTCCCGGCCACGGGAGTGCCATGAAGTGAGGGGGCAGATTCACACCCAAACTTTGGCTCTGTCCCCGCTTTCCTGTGTTGTTCTCAGCCGCATCCCTGCCCCACGCTGGGTTTTCATCACCGTGAAACAAGCCGGGAAGGGGTGCAAAAGCTGTCCCCAGCACAGCGGGACTCTCGGGTTTCCCCGGGTCAGGCAGCGGGTCGCCGTCACTCAGGCAGGACCCTGCTGCCCAGACTTGCAGTCCCCAGCTCCAGTCACAAGACCGGCCCTGTCCCTTTCCAAAATAGCCCAGCCGCAATGTATACATCTGGGGAGCTTTACACCTCCGCTGTGCCAGCAGCTGAATGTCCCCTCAGGGGAGCTGGGCACCTTCCTTCCCCACGTGGCGCCTTCTTCCCGTGGCACTTTCCCTCAGCGGCACCACAGGCAAGGAGACCGGGTGGCTGCACCCCCCAATTGCAGCCCCACATCCCCGTGTTTCTGTAAGGGAGCGCTGCCCTCACAGCTGACACCGGAGACACCTCGGGTGTCACCCAGCAGCGTTTGGCTGCTCTGTGCGCAGACACTCTCCCATCTGCTGCAACCCAATATCCCTCCCAGCTCCCTGGGTACCTGACCAGCACGGCTGAGCTGTGAGCTGGGGGAAGGCACAGCCGAGCTGCCTGTGGGGTGATGCCCCTTGCAGAAGAACCCCACTGCTAAATTCCAAGCACAGCTGGGGCCAGTCTGGTGTCACCCCAATATCCTTCCACGGGAGAGCAAGGCTGCCTAGAGGCAGAAGGGGATGGCAAAGGGAGGGACACGGCTGGGCTGTGCAGGATGGATCGACAGAAGCCTTCTCTGACAGGGTCCAGTGCCCAGGGAAGGGGCCCAGTGAAAAAGGGATGGGGTGTGATTGCTTCCCTTGGAGCGAGACCTGGGAGTGTGGACAGGGATGGCCGCATCCTGGCTCCTGCAGGCGAGGCCAGGGCTGGCAGGCACAGCAGCGTGCTGGGGAAAACAAAAGCCTTTTGCAGCGCTGATTTACTACCTTGACGGAAACCGGGATGGAAAAAACAGCATTCCTGAATGCCTGTCCCCGCGCAACCCCTGCGGTCCCCAGCACCCCAGCCTGCCTGTGGGGACACGGGCTGCTGGTGCCGGCAGGTGGGTGTCCTGTGCCCTCATTCCCTGCCCACAGCTGGCGGGGAGAGGCAGCAGAAGGAATGCTGGGGATGGGCACGGGGGCTGCGGGGCGCCGGGGGAGCTGCCGTGATTCAGCAGTGAGCAAAGCTAGGGAGGAGGAGGACAGTGGCATCCCGGCCAGCTGGACCATGTCCCCTCCCTGTCCTCCCCACGCTGGAAGGAAGGGCTGGGTGAGGGCTGGTTGTCTCCCTCTGCACTGCTGCACGGCTCCTCACGCCAGCCCTGGGCTTGTCCCTCCAGGTTCGGTTCGGGGAGGAGTGGAGCTCCCTCTGGGCAGCTCCCCTGGGACTGAGGAGGGCCAGGGAGCGGGATGGGAGCTGAGGAAGGGGGTGCTGGTCCCTCGGAGGGCAGCACGGTGCAGGCTGGGCTGGACTCAGGGTGAAATGTATTTTGTATCCCAGCGCAGCCTGGGACAGCCCAGCCCCAGGGGGTGTTTGCCCCACTCTGCCACCCCCGTTCCCATGGGGGTTTTGGTCAGGTTTTGGTGCTCAGTACACCCACTCCCCTCCTCCTGCTGCTCAGTTCACGTCCCAGCCCCGGTCTGGGGGGCTCCAAGGAGCTCCGATGCTCCACGGGGATTTGCATCCATCAAATGTCAGTCTGTGCACTCCAGCCAAGGGACACTGGTCCTGCTCTGCCCTCCTGGCTGCATTCAGAAGGGAATTCACCCCTTCCTGTCATCCCTAAGGGGTCCATCTGACCTGGGGGTCCCAACCAGACAGTCCTGGGAGCTGCCCGTGCCCTGACTGCCCGACAGCCCCACGCAGGGCAGGTCCCAGCCTGTCCTGCCCTTTGCTCAGCCTGAACCCTGACCCCAGCTCCAGCTGCTGCATTCCAGGGAATGAGGACAACCCCAGCCCGGCTCTCACAGCTGCCTCAAGCCCTTCTCAGTGCAGCTTTGGGAAGCAAAAAGCACCAGGTTTGCCATGTCCCACCAGCTCAGCCTGATGCAAGCCCAAGGTGCCACCGGGGTGGTGGCCATCCCCAGGGACCACTGGCCACTACTGCTGTGGGACAGAGGGTGGTCAGCTGGAGCCTCAGCAGGTCATTACAGGAAGCCAGGGATGAAACTGCAGCTCAGCCTTTTCAGAGTCTAAATGAAATGTAAAAACCAGAGAGGTCCAAGAGAGAAGATGAACTGAAAGATCAAGCTCTGGTCAGTGTGGCACAGCTGTCCCCAGGACTGGCACCACCATGGCTGCAGGGTGAGCTGGATTGGCAAGCCAAGTTCTGGCAGCTTTTGGCTCCATACATCCCTGTCTGCCCTGGGCAGCTCACCTTCATCACCCATCCTGCAGGAACATCCCGGCTGTGCAGCCACCAGCTCTCTGGCACAGCAGGTCCCACACCCAGATTTCCCCTCAGAGCCCCAGCAGCAGCTGCCAGAGGGAGGGAAGGGAGGGCGGGCTGGCACAGTGGCGCCTTCACGCATTTCCCAAGCAATACCAGTGCACATTTCCTGGGGGAGGAATGAAGGAACTCTCACTAAATTAATCCTGCTCCTGGAGGCGAGCACTGTGGGTATGGGGTCACCCCTGGATATCAGATGCTTGTTGGTGGTTGTGCCAAAAACCATCTTGGGTGGGGAGAACAGGGCAGCCTCTGCAGTGGGGTTGGGGTTCATCCCACAGCCATGGGATGAGTGGGATGAACTTTCTGGCAGTGCAGTTATGGCTCATCCTGCAGCCCTGCTGGCCCCAGGGAGCTCAGCCTCAGCAGACATAAAGCACAAGACAGTAACTAAGCAGAAAACCCCACAGGGGCTCGAAAATCCAGTTCAAACAACCTCTGTTCATTCAGGGCTGCCCGAGCTGGGACAACTGACAGTAGGAGCATCTCAACCCCCCAGGGTTCAAACCAGGCTGACAAAATTTCCCAGGTGATCCTGGGGGCTGGCACAGCCCCTGCTGGATTTCTCAGCTGTGTTTGACATTGTCACAACCCAGGTCCTCCTGAACAGACAAACGAGGGGCTGTGACCTGGGGCACTCAGGATCAGGGCATGTGACCTGGGCAGAGATCCAAGGCCAGTGGCAGACCTGACAGCTCAGCCAAGGTTTGCCGAGCCCAGCAGCTCTGTCCTCCCCTCTGCTACCTCCCCCCCGCCACCGTCACCTCCAGGCATCCCTGAAGCCCTAAACCTCCCCGAAGAACAGAACTGAGCTGCTAAGAAACAGGGAGCAGCTCCCTGCTGGCTCTCAAACCTGCAGCTCTGGCCAGTGTCTCAACCCCCAGCTCTGATCCCAGGGAAGCAGGATGGGAACTGAGAGTAGAGATGGGTGCACACAGCCTGGGAACTGCCAGGACCAGGATAAAGGACATTTTAACAGCACAGTGACAAAGTGCACACAAGCACAGGGTTTGGCCCCTCTGAGCCCCACGGGCAGCGCTCGGCTCTGTCCATGGGAAACAAAGAGCATCCCGGGGAAGGGAGTGTTTTCTTTCCAGACCAGGAAAGCAGCCAAACCCCAGCACATGCCCATTCCCAGGCCTTGGCCCCAGCGGCACAGCAGGCTGGTGGCCTTGGGACATGAGGTCTTTTCCCATCCAGCTCATCCAAGGCTGAGAGCCCGGCCAGTCCAGGCGAGGCAGGAGAGCAGCCCTGCTGCTTGCCGGGGCTCCGGGGGGCCCCGAGGCCAGGGCACGGCCACTGCCTCGCTACTCAGAGGGGTCCCCAAGCATTTTGGGATGGGGCTGTGTGTGTATGTGTGCACAGCAGTCTGGCTCTCCTTCTGGCAAAACCGCTTGTGCAGTAGGAATAAACATGCCGACGACACATCCAAGCCAGTGCAAACAGCCCCTGACCGAGCTGCTCTCTCCCAACACTCTGTTTTTCTTTCTCTGCTTTTCCTCTCCTCTCTTAACCCCTTCAGGAGCCCGGGGGACCTGTGCCGGCAGCCCTGGGAGCAGCTGGAGCCAAACCCCGTGAATCGCTGGAAGTCTGACCACAAGGAAGGGCTGGGACACCAATGAGGTTCCAGGGTCCCCCCAGGGCACAGGGCTGGTTTTGCTGCCCTCAAGTCCCCTGGCTGTCGTTCCCCTCCCTCTTCTTCCCCCAGCTCGTTTCTCCTCTCCACAGCTCATCCTTTCCCCAGCAGCTCCGGAGGGTCCCGGGGAAAAGGGCTGCTCCTCCAGCTCCCAGCTCACCCAGCCAAGCACAGGCTGGATGCTGGCAGGGGTGCACCTCTCCCAGGACGGGACAGAGGAGCCAGGAGACACCCGTGGTGAGGAAAGCACTCCAGAGAAGCCCCTCTCCACCCTCCGCTCTGCCGGGAGCCCCTTCCATCCTGGAGGTTGCCGTGTTCGTCTCCTGTGACATCGTTCTGTCCCCATGGTCACCGAGAGCCATGCCCGGCCAGCATCCCGCTGGGATGGCCACGGAACCCAGGGTACCTCTGGTGAGCCCAGGGATGCTCGCACTCGCCACGCTCACCTCTTTCCCTTTCCCTCTGCTCCCGTGGGGAAGTGAAGCTGGCTGCTTTCCATGTGCTCCAGCTGAGCCCGGGGGAGGTCACGTCCTCGCTGCCCCCGCAGTGCCCGGAGCCGGGGTCCCGGCCGGGAGCTGGGGCCGGCAGCGCCCGGGTCTCCTCGCCTGCTCTGCTCCAGCCGGCGCGCAGGGCAGGGTGAACGGGGGGAGAGGGGAGGGAGGAGGGGAGGGGGGAAATGAAACTTTAATAGCACAGAGCCCCTTTTGTTTCCCAGCATATGGGATATTTCATACATGCTGAAGGCATTAACCACCTATATTCTTCAAGCGCTGGCGGCTGGGAGCACAGCCCTGCGCTCGGCTCGGGGCACGGTGCCTGTCCTGGGGGGCTGCAGGCTGCAGCAAGCAGCCCCTCTGCCCAGCTACCCATCCCTGAATGTGGGAGATCCTAAAGTACAGTCTGGAAAACTGCTCTGCTTTGCCCAGGATCACCCCCTGTATGGTTTTGTCCCCCCAAAAGAGTAGCCAAGCCCCCAAACTCGAGGCCAAGAAAGGGATGTCCCTGCTTTTTGGATATGCTGTGAAGTGGGGGACACTGACCTCACCATCCTCGGGTATCTGAGACCCCAAACATCCCTCCTGCCCCTGGGACATGGCAAAGACCAAAGGTCCCATGGAACTGTGAACAGCAGTGGCAGAGAGGGACTGAGGAGGGCTGGTGGCATTTCTCCTCTCTGCCACATCCCAAAGACACAAGAGCATCCCTGGAGCAGCAAGCAGGCAAGGCGCTGATGGGGAAGGGCTGGCAAATATCCACATGGGATATCCTCATGCTGTTCATCCATTTTCCCCCCTCTGTTTCCCTTTGGGGTGCCTGGGGACAGACCATGGTCTGTAAAATGGGTGACACCATCTTTGAAAGTAGGGAAGGGACATCTCCAGGTCCTGAGCACAGACAGTGGCTGCCACTGCCCCCTGCAGCCCCCACCAGCCACCTCAGCGTGGGACGGGGACATCTAGGGTCTTTAGCCCTGCATCCCTCCCTTATTCCCATAGGAGAGATGTTGGCTTTGATCTTCTAGGCAGGAGAGGACATCCACTGGTGGCAAAACTCCAAGCCTGGTCTGAGATGGAGGGAGCCCCCTGTGTGCTCTGTTTTCACCAGATTGGGTGGATTCCTCAGCACTGGGGCTCTTCATCGGTGCCCACCCCATGACTGGCACCCATGAGGGCTCCCAAAGTGGGTTCCCCTTCACCAGCCCTCATGTTTTTGGCCAGCCAGGGGAAGGAAGTCATAAGTCCACTCACCCAGGCTGAAGGGATGTGTTGTCCATCCCATGGAGCCGCAGCTCCACTTGTCCCTGAGCCCCCAGCCCTGCACTACACAGGATGCCCAGTAAATCCTTACTTTGTCCAGTGTTTATCCAGTCACACTCTAATTTGAAATAAAAAACGCAGCCAGTAAAAGGCCTTTATAGCTCTTCAGAGCTCATAAACCGGCAGCGCTGGCGGACGGGGGCCAGATGATTGGGGGCTGCTAGGAAAATTTATTGCAGATTTTGGTAACTTAAACATTACAGCTCTGTGAGCCCCGGGACTGGTCTGCTGAGCAGCTCCCAGCGGCAGAGATGGAACAAGGGATGCTTTATTGGGGCAGGGAAGGGGGGGCTGACAGGTCTCACCCAGACCCACAGTTAACATCCACCCAGATTTAGACTGGCTTGTTTTTAAGGCAAGGCTTTGCACAGACTGAATCCGTCCTCACGCCAGGAGGGAATGTGTGTCCAGGATCCTACCCTCATGTCCAGGGCTGCTGGACACAAGGCTGCATCACCTTGGGATGAAGACAGCCCTCAGCATCATCCCGGGGAGATGATGAATGGGACTGTGCCAGCACCTCCTTGTGCCAAATCCCCTGGCTCAGTGGGTGACCTTGCACCAAGCCCTGCCGTGGGGCAGGAAGAGCTGGGACGGGCTGGCCAAGCTTGTCGTGGGAGTCTGTAGAATTTGGAGAGAATGAGAGGAAGCGGCCGGGGTGGGGAGCGTGCGAGGGAAGGCGGGTAGCAGGAGGGAAGGCATTTTTTCCTTGCCAGTGTCTTGGCTGATTCGGTGTGAACTGCTATAAATTTGCTCCTTATCTCTCAGGCCATTTAATGTTTTCATGAAAAGAAAATAGTCTGCAGGAAAAAAACTCCGCTGATAAAAGATCCCTTTGGCATTGGGAGGAATGTTAAATGTCTCTAATCAGCAGGGTCTGGGGCTTGGAGCGCTCCCGGAGCTGGCAGGGAGCTCAGAAGTTGTGGAGACTGGGCAGTGCTTAGAGCAGACTCTCCCAGCACCCTCCCAGGTCTGGGGGGGAGTTGGCATCTGCACCCCTGGGTGCCCCTTGCACTGAGAGAGGGTCCAGGGAGATCAGCACAGGATGTGGTGCCCAGTGTGGGACAGCAGTGGCTGTGGCTGGGATGCCTCCAGCCACTTCACCCCACAGGCTCCAACACAAATTAAATCAAACACTGTCAGAAAGAATAAAAAGTGGGAATATGAGGCACAACTTCTATGGGAGAAAAGATATGGATACAAATCCTTCTTGACTGCTGCCCAGGGCCAGGCAGGAGCATGGGCTGTGCCAGGGACCCCCACGTGTCTTCACACCTCCAGGATCTGCATCCTTCACCTGTCCCTGTACCCATGGGGAGGCCAGGGGAAAGCCCCAGAGCCCCATGTGGCTGGGAGCATTCTTCCCAAGAAAGCTGGCCCAAGGACCAGCTACTGCTTGGATTTACAGTCACAAAAGCAAATCCTGCACAAGTCCTCCCTTACTGACCGTGCCCTTGCTGCTTCTGAGGACTGGGATGCAGGGCTGGGGGCACAGAGGTCACCAGCATTCCCCTCTGCAGGATCAGGTACTGTCTGGTTGCACTTCCCATGATGTGGGCACTGAGCTGTATTCCTGAGGCTTCTTGCTTCCTCCAAACACTGGGTGATGCAACTGCTGGCATCCCACAAGCTGGAGCATCCCCAACTGGGAGCATCCCCACTGTGTGGCCCTCTGAAAGCCATCCCACCCAGCAGCCTGAGGCCAGCAGATCCATGGCACAGGGACACGTGAGCCTCTGAGATGCAGCTTCACATCCAGGCTAGAAAACAAACAAGGCAGCACAAATGTGACTGCAAAGGGGATTTTTCAGGGTGGGAAGCAACCGTTACTGATGACTTTTCCCCCTCTTTTTTTTTTCCCTTTTTGGTAATGTTTCATTTTATACTCCAAGAGAGCAGAAATGCCATTTCAAATGAAAAAATCAAAGCCTTCTGTTTCAATGCACTCCCCAGCTCAACGTCCTCATGCACCAACACACCCACATACAGCTTTCCTCCCAAACACAGCCCTGGCCCAGCAGAGCCCGTTTCCAGGCAGCGTTCCCCCTTAGCCAGTCCCACATCCCAGCATCCTGCCTCCCCTGCCAGCCCCACTCCCAGCCCCATCCCGCCATCCACATCCCCTCTCCACAGGCAAACACATTTTCTTCCACATCCATCACGTGGAAGTAGGATGTGCGTTCTGGTGCCAGAACACGCACGGTTGGCCGGGCCAGCAGCGCCTGCACGGCTGCACAGAGCTGCTGCTGTGCTGGTGGATCACAGTTGGCTCTTGTGGGATGCTTTTGGCTGTGCCTGGAATGGTGGGGAGGAGCCAGGAGCTGGCACTTGCAGCCAACACTGACCTGCTGAAATTGGTGTGGTGCCAGGTGTCTCGCTCCTTGCCTGGACATCTGCCTGTGAGCCCACTCTCACCTTGCTGGGGGGCATCTTTGTGCCTTTCAGAGGCAAAAACATATGTATTTTGTAAAGCTGGGGGTTGCTTGGCAGACTGGCAGCACCGTTGGCATCACGAAGGCATCGTGGGATGAGAACAGTGAGCGTGCGTCGACCCCAGGCACCCGGCATCCTCCTGCCAGGGGATGTGGCATGAGGGTCCCAGGCTCCTGCCTCTGCCAAGTGCCCAGTGGCAGCTCCCCCTGGACTCCAGTGCAGCCCCACTGCCTCTGCTTTTCCTGCCCTCTGGAGCACTCCCCATCCCGCCGCTGTCTGCCTCTGACGCAGGCGGCTTCACTTCCAGACGGGTCGTGCTCGCCCCGAGCCCCAGCCTAAAGAAAGCCCCTTTGTTCAGCTCAGCAAGTGGGGCCCATGCGCCGGCTGACCCCACTGACCTCCCCCACCCGAAAACACAGTCCCTGCTGTCCCGTGGGTCAGGGCAGGCATGAGGACAGGGACAGGGACAGCCCCCAACACCATCGCTTGGGTCGGGGTCAGTGCCCAGGGACACGGACAGGGGTCACAGAGGGTGCAAGGGTATGGAGCTGCCCTGTCCTGCCAGGAGGGATGGGCGGATGGCTGGAGGCATGATCTACAGTCAAACCTCTCATCTCATGGCTTTTTGAGATGGGCAGAAATCCCTGGGAAATAGTGGAGCTGCCAAGCTCACCAGGGTGGGATGGGGAGTGGGGCTGACACTGAACAAGCTGCTGCTAATGAGAAGCAGGTGGAGAGCCCAGCGTCTCCCCCCAGTCCTCCCTCAGCCCTCCAGGTCAGCCTGTATTTTCTTAAGTCCTGATTGCAGAGAAATTGGAGGCTTGTGTGCCAGTGGGGTCTGGTGTGCTCCAAAGCAAAGGGGACCTGACAGGAACCAGGTTTAGGTTTGGGAATGACTGGAGAGTATTCTGGCACTTTGCACCCTGACTGAGCAGGGCACAGGACCCATGAGATGATGCTTGCCCTAATCCTGCTCCAGCAGGAGTATCCCAATTGGGAATGGCAGCAGCCCATCCAACAGCGCTCAACTCATCCCCGATTTGCATGCAGGAGAAGAGGAACCCTGAGCTGCTGAGCCAGAGAGGAAACAAGAGCAGAAAAATGTGATAAACAGCTGTAAAGCCCAGCCCTGGCTCTGTGCTGCTCCCGCCGTCGCGGGTCGGCCCCTCAGACTGTTTATGGAAAGCCCAGTTTGCCGAGAAATCCATCTCCCGTTTCCTGTTGATCGCTGGGAGCCAAGGTCCCTCAGCCAAGGGCTGCCGCCGCCCGCGCACGCCTCGCTGTGAGGCAGAGGAAGGGGCTGAGCATGGGGCAGTTCATGAGCTCTTGGGGGCAGGGTAACAGTCCTGGGGGGCTGCAGTATCCCCTGGGAGTTGATCAAAGACAGGGCAACCCCAGCCCTTCAGGGATCCCCCGGCATGGAGGGATTGGGAATTCTTCCCAAGGCTACTCAGCGCCGAGGAGGTGTGGGTGGGATGCTCACACCCACCTGCAGAGATCCAGGGCTGGGAATGTTCACCCGTTTCCAGCAATGACCCCTTCAGCCCTTGGTGTTCACCAAACACATCCAAGCCCCCGGTCTGGGGACAAGTGCTGACTCCTCACCTTCGCTCCCTTCCTGCTCCTGTGACCCTGCTGGTGGGTGTGGAGGGAGCTGCCGCTCCGTGTCCGCTCACTCAAGGCCAGCACCATTGTTGGTGAAGCCGTGCCGGGTGGGAGCGGAGCCAGGCAGGGACGGAGCCGGAGCTGCAGATCCTGCCGCTCTTGACTGAGTCATCAGCCCGCAGGAGCTGAGCAAGGCAGAGCCGGGTGCTGACCTGAAATCCAGCCGATTCTTTTCTCTGAATCAGGGCAGGGAGGAAGGGGAAAAGGTTGGGGGAAGGGGGGAGCAATGAGTGGGTTTTGGCTGCTCAAATCTCCCCTTTTTTCAACTGCTCCAGAGAGAGATGGGGCCAAGGCAGTGCCAGAGGGGCGGAGAGAGGCTGCAGAGTCATGATGGGGACAGACACAAGGAGATGACAGTGTGCAAGGAGAAGGAAGGGGCTGGGACATGCCAGGGGTATAGGGGTATATGTGCCCATGTTTTCACTGGGCTCATCCCAACTAATCCTTGAAGGAGCAGGAAGGAGGGAAAGAAACAAAAAGCGCTTTCCACCCCCTCTGCCAGGTCCCCTCCCTGAGCTGCGGCTCCCGTTGGGCGGGAATGGGGATGCTCGCCCGGCATGTGCCTGGTCCAGCTCCGAGCACGTGGCCAAATCTGAGACAACCCCCCAGGGACAGCCCCATCCCAGCAGAGCCGGGGGCCAAGGGCAGATCTGGATCCTGCTGGCTGAGGAGGGATGGCTGCACACCAAAAGTCGTCTCTGAGTGGTCAAATGGGTAAAACAAGCCCATCCCACGGGCAGCTGAGCCTCCTCTCCCCACACTGTCCCCTCCTCAAACCCCAGCAGCAATCGCTGCTGCAGGAGATCCTGCCTCCAGCCCTTCCGTGGGGCTTCATAGATCCCCCAGCAACCCCAGCAGCGGAGTCAGGGAGAACACCCCCTCCAGACCCGCCCCATCCCTACCCCTGGGCTGCTCCCCATGAGCGGGGGGGGTCCATCAGCCCAGCTGGGGAGCTGGAGGACCGTCACCCATGTGGTCACCAGCTGCTTGGAAATATTTCCTTGGCTCCGGGTTATACGTACAGATTTTTATAATTATTAGCCTTGGTAATTTACCGTAAAATATTTATTCTGGCTCATTCCAAGGCGTTTGATTCGTGTTAGGTCCGTACGGCTTGGGGGGGGGGGGGTGGGGGTGTGCATGGGGAGCCGCGCGGCCGTGCAGGGCTGGATGCTCGCTCCCATCCTGTATAAATATCCATATGAATGTGTGTGGCCCAGGGAAGAGACCCTGGTGGCAGCCAGGATTGGGGGTCCAGCTCGCCGTGAGGCTCCTCAACCCCTCCTACGGCAATTCCAGCCACTCCAGCCCTGCGGGACATGGAGCAGGGGAGGGTGGAGGTGATGTTCTGCATGGAAGGAATGTGGGAGTAAAGCACCCTGGCAAAGCCTGGCGAGGGCGGATGGATGGAGGTGGCAGGAGGGACAATGAGGAGGACGAGGAGGGTCCCGGGGGTGGCAGCGGCGATCCCAGCACGCCTGGGTGGTCGGCAGGGCTGGACTGCTCGCGTCCGGCTGCGGAGGAAGGGCTGGGAAGATGGAGCTGAGATGGGCTCTGTGCCGCACTGAGACCCCCCGTGTGAGAGGAGAGGACACCCCCGAGCACCATTCCCTGCCTGCCCCGGCGCTGGGATTCACGGCACGGCTCTCCGAGCCCCGGGGGCTCCGGCAGCGGCGACCCCCGTGATGCGCGGGGAGGCTCCAGCCATGAAACTCAACCCAGATGTGCAACAGCGGGAACCCTTTAACATTTCCCTGCTCTGTGCCTGGAGCTGGAAAGCCCCTCCAAGAGCCCTGGCTCCCGAGTTTCTCCTCTCTCACTCCCCCAATGTGCCCTAAAAGGAGCTGCAGATGTCCCAGGGAGGGATAAGGTCAGGGACCCACTGGGGATGCTCCAGCAGCTCTGGGCAGCGCCGAGATCATTGGGGAAGGCAGCAACCTGAAAGCACCAGCAAACAAACAGCACTGAGTCCCCATAGGGCTTACAATGACAAGGAGAAGTATTAAAATGGTTGAAAACTACAGATGAAGTGGGCTGAGTTACACCCCCACAGCAGTGCCTGCCCCTCGGCGGTGGGAATGTGCTGGTACCAGCATGGGAATTGCCTCTCCGTGAGCTCAGACAAGTTTCATCTGCATTGACGTGGCCAGAAACTGGATTTGCTCAAGGAAAAGTTGCCAGGACAGCCAGAATCAGACACGTCTTGCCACCCTTTGCCCCGCTCGGAGTCTGGACCCTTGTTTAGTGTCTGCATCCACTTTTCTTTAGGGCTCAGCATCCCCTCACAGCCCTTCCTCATCCTCAGCCTCCTGACGTGGGAGGACACCCCAGCCTGCCTCCCAGCCTGCCTCCCAGCTGGCCTCTGCATTATTAAACCAGATCCTCCTTATCAGCCTTTATCTTTTTCCACTCATGCAAAACCTGCCTGGTTCAGACTTTGCCGTCAGAGCTTCCATCAGGAGCCAGAGGACATTGGGACACCCCTTCAGTGCTGCCCCTCAGTTCATCCCCTTGTGCCCCTGTCACCCCTCTGGTGGGGACAACAACTCACTGCTTCCCTGCCCCCAGAGCCCTGGGAAGCAGCCCCCACTTCCCCCGGGCTCAGAGCTGCTCCGACACCTGGTTTCAATAACAAACGGCGCGGGAAGGGACAAAGGCGCCTGCCTTGCAGGAGGGCAGCGGGATGCAGGATGAGGGGCTGGCAGGTGGGGAAGGAGGGAGGGGGCTGCAGGGCTGGGATGAGGGGCATGCTGAGGGGGGCACCAGCCCAGGAGCTCTGTGGGGCTGGAGGGGCCCAGCTGCCCATCACGTCTCTCTGAAAAAACAGCACTCACAGAACGGGGTTAACTGCAGGCACCGGAAAACTGGGATTAATGGAAATTGGTCATAAGAATTTTCCCAGATGGAAGAAACATCTTTTCGTCATCTGTCCTTTGACATTTCAAGTCTATTTTGCATCCCCAGCATTTTCTGATTTGGGCTGTGACATTTAAATGGGCAATTTGTGTTTACAGTCTTAGGCGTTGTAAATATATGTGTCTTTGCATGTATAGAAGACGTTCTGTACATTTGTGTCCTTGAAACAAGAGCTATAAATCTTCACAGGAAAATGTAGATCTACAAAAACAATTCTATCAGTTTTGCAGTCACAGGGTAGATGAACGTGTAACAGAAATACATTGACTTTTTCAGACACTGGGATTTAATATTATCACAAAGTGTAAATATGTAACTTCAAAATCACGAAAGGCATTAAAAGAAATATTTTGCATGGCATTTATTCAAGGACTTGCTGACTTGCACTGCCTCCCCTCCTAGGCATCACCCCCACCAGTCACAGGTCCCATGACAAGGATGCAGCAGTGTCAGGGCTGCAGAGCCGAGGTCACGTCCCAGCAGCTGCGGGGGGGATGCAAAGGGACAAAGCTCTCCAGCGGGACCTGGCATGGCCACAGTCTCCTCCCAGCTCTGTGTGACACCACATGGGGCCTCAGGAGGCTTTTGACTGCCCCAAATCTGACCTTCCATGAGGGTCCTATCATCCCAGAGAATGACTGCAGCCAGAGTCTCACCAGCAGCACCTCTGTCACCTCCCTGACCATGACAGGATCCCCTGGGAGACCCCCAGCTTGGGGCAAAGAGCTGTGGGGGAAGGTGAAGCCATCGCTGTGTTTGCAGTCCTACCACAGTAAGAAATATTTGCAATATCTGCTCTTACCCTCACCTGGGCTGGGGACACCTTTCTCAGGGGAGCAGGGAGCTCCTCCATGTCAGGGATCTCTGTTATTTATAGGGTGGACATGCAGCCTGCTTCTCCCTGTGAGAAGAGTTTCCATACCCCCTCCTGACTCCTCTATGGATTTCAGAGCCAAGGTCTTGGACAGGTCAGTGCTTGCTGGGCTCTGGCCCTTTCATTTTTGGATTTTTGGAGGAGCAGAGATGGAAGGTGGTTACAGAGATTGGGGGGGATGACAGTGAGATTCCTTCAGCCTAAATCCATGGCATAGACAATCTTTGATTGCAATAATTGTGATTTCTATTGAGTCTCATTGTAAAACTTGATTTAAATGTCAAGGCTCAGCAGGCTGTGAAGGCTGGGGACAGCACAGAGCACTTGGAGGAGGAACCCATCCCACCCATAAACTGCTGAGCACCCCCACCTCCATCTGCTTTGGGAGGCCAATACAGGAGATGGCTTCCAAGCCATCCAAGAGTTTTCTCTCTTGTTCCCCCGCCTACTCTGCTCACCAGATGATGGAAGGCACAATATCCCTCTGCAGGGGTTTGCATCTCAGCAACTCCATGGAGCCAGGGCATTGCCAGCAGCAGGGCAGGAGGAGCCAGCTGGGACATGCACCCCAACTGCTGGCACTGCCACCTCAATCCCTGGCAAAACCCCTCTCCAACCCCTCCTTCCCAGGGCTGGGGGTCTTAAATCAAGTGAGGCACCCAGGGGTAGGATCCAGCCCCGGTCTGTACAGCTGTGCAGGGGACAAGGTAAGGGTTTGAGTTAGGGGACTTGTGGTTCCTGCATTCAGTGGCACATCCCCATGAGTTACCCCACTGCCTGTGGCCAGCAGCCTCCAGCCCTGTGCCCAGCCAAGCAAGCCCTGCACTCTGCTGCCAGCACCTCTCCTTCCCTGCATCCCTCTTGCTCACATCTCTCCCCCTGCCTGCATCCCTCCTGGCAGCTGGGTGGGCTGTGGCACGACCACCATTGCCTGACCCCATGTGAAAAGCAGCCCAGGCATGGCTGGGCTCCATATCCCTCCTGCAGCCATTTCCAACAGGGATTCACTGGCACATCCCCAGCAGCCAGGAGGATACAGGACATGTTGGGGCATGGATGTGGGATGTGTCAGGACGAGGATACAGAACGTGTCAGGGCACGCTGCAAGATGAATCAAGGTGCAGAGAGCAGTCATCAGGGACAGACCCAACCCCACAGTGGTTCATGGGCTGGGAAGCCAGCCCTCACCATGGCCACCATGGTCCTGCCTGCAGGCTGGGGTTGCCCAGGGCTTGGAGTATCCTCATCTCCCCTTGTGGGAACCCCAGGAAGCTGCTACTCCCACCCACTGCCCCATGCAGCTCATGGAAGCTCAGAGCTGGGCAGGGGCTGCCTTGGGGTCTCTGGTAGGAGGTTGCAGGATAAGGCTGCAGCAGGGACAGCCCCTACAGCCCCTGGCCACACCAGGGGAGCAGTCCAGGGTCAGTGAGTGTTTGAGACCCAAGTGGGGATGCTCTGGAGTCCCGCTGCTCCTGGCTGCAGCTGCCCAGTCTCTGGCTCATGCCCAACCCAGCAACGATTTCACCAACTTTGCACATTTTTGGCAGAAGCTAGAAAACATCACTGGTGCCAAGGCAGGCGACAGGCAAGGGGAACAGATCCTCCCTCACACAGGGAGGGCCACTCCTGTGGCCGTGGGAGGGCAGAGACCTTCTCATCCTCCCGGGCACCCCATGGCCACGACATGGGGCTGAGCTGTGCTTGTGACCCTGTTAATTAACACGCAATTAATTCAGGACTAAGCTGAGCACCAGCTGGGCCCACCTGGGGCAGCCCAGGGCCAAGATGGAGGTTTCCTCGCACATCACCGGGGGCTGGAGGCCAGCCCCAGACACAGCCCCACTGCTTCTTCCTGGGCTTGGGGACACAAGGAAGGGAACCATGGTGGGTGCATGGCCTGGACTTGCTCCAGCACAACTGGGAATTAACAGCCTCCTCTTCTGAGCAAGCTGCTCCACGGTTCCCCCCAGTTCTCCCCCTGCAGCCCCCTCCCCTCCATCCGGCGGCTCCTTCGGCACCACACATCGTTTGTCACTCCGACAGGTTCAAACAAACCCGTCTGGGATTAATTAGGCTCTGTCTTCGTTTCCTGCAGCGCTTCGCAGGGGCCGGGCAGCGGAAGGCGGCGGGGAGGCAGCAGACAGGCGGGCAGGCTCGGGCAGGCAGGGACTGGATAATGGGGCAGGGGGGAGAAGGTAAGCAGGGACCCCCTGGCCCCTCAAATCCTGGCCCCGGTGCTCACGCAGTCGCTGCTGGATGCTGTCCCGGGAAGAGGAGGCTGTGGGCGCTGTGCAGCATGGATGGATCCAGGACTAGAGAGCTGCTGCCACCTCGTGCATGGAGAGCTGCTCCCACACACCCCCTTCCTAAACCCCTCCAAGGAGAGTCCCAAAGGCAGCCAGGACCCCCAGGGGCAGGACTGGATCATGCCAGCGAGAAGACACACAGGCAACAACCCGCAAGTAAAACCAGAGCCCCCCATTTATTAGCAGTTGCTTCAACAGGACCTTACACCAGTGCTTGGGAGTCTCCCCCAGCACAGCCCCCATGGCCCCATGTGCGGCTACAGGGGCTCCTGTGAAACATCCAGGTGGGAACCCTGCTGTCAGCAGGGCCCCTCACATGGAGGGTGAAACACATTCACCCCACTGCCCTGGCCCCACTCCTGCAGCATCCTGGGCACTGCATCCCCTCCCGTGGAACTGCTGCCATCCCATTTCCTGTGGGGCAGCTCCATCCAAGGGGAAATGTGGGCCCTCATCCCGGTGAACCCGTGATGGCTCAGTCTCATCTGCCAACAAATCCCAGGGTGTGGGAGAGGCTGCAGCTCTGTACGGCACCACTGGTACAAAGATGTGTCTCCCACTGGGAAACCGTCCTGTTTCCCCACTGACCTTTGTCCA
Source organism: Eopsaltria australis (assembly GCA_034509425.1). Lineage (NCBI taxonomy): Eukaryota > Metazoa > Chordata > Aves > Passeriformes > Petroicidae > Eopsaltria > Eopsaltria australis. Next base: position 673,008 of record JAVTVJ010000090.1, on the reverse strand, counting down.
TGTCACGTGCAACAACCAAAGAGACCACGTAAAACCCTCGGGGTTTAGGTACAAATTCTGGCACTGAAGAAAAACACCTCCCTGCAAAATGGGAACCAAATGAACACCACCCCCCCACCCCCGTAAAACCCGACATTATTAAAATACTTTCATTTTTTAATATTCAAGAGGTTTGAAGTTCTCAGCATCCTTCTGATTGCCGTTATCCCAATGTCTGTTCTGTCCCCAAGCTCTCCTCCATGCCAGGGTGTGCTGGGCACCACTTGGCTTTACCACAGGAAATACCACATGTATACAAGATTGCAGGATGGGCTTGGGGGTCATGAGCATACTGGGACCACTATGCTCAGACCAGCATACCAGCCCCTTCTGCGAGGCCACAGTCCCACCACGCTGCTCATGGAGGGGGAGCCAGAGGTTAAGGAGCTTGAAAATCATGATAGAGATGACAAAAGAAATTGTGCCTCAGTCTTTGCAAGAAAAATCCACCTTGCTCTCAGCTTTTCCAAGTAGGTGCTGGGGGAATCCAGCAAACTCTCCTGTTTCCTGCCATGGGGCTGATGGCAGGAGTGGGTCTGGGTTCCTCCATGCTTTGGGTCTCCAGCAGCTCCATCCCTCTACTCCAGTTCAGCAAAGTCACCACCAGTGCACCCAGAACAGCTCCTTCACCCTCGGATCAGGAAGTGAGGGACAGCTCTGCTGCTGCCTTCAGGCCCGAGGCAGCTGGAACCCATTTGGAGCAATGAAAGAGAGAATTTGTGCCACTTCCCTATGCCAGAACAGGGCAGGAAGGGACCAGGAATTGAAAAGAAAAAATAAAATGAAAGAGATACAGGTGTGGGGCAGGTGGAGAGATGGGAGCACAGGGATTGCAGAGCTGGATCACTGCTCAGGCAGCCTCCAGCAGAGCCCTGTGCTCCTGGGGGTCCCCTCCAAGCCTCCAGTGATGCTGTGCACTCCTGGGGTCCCCTCCAAGGCTGGGTATTGCTGAGAAGGTTCTGCTGGCACAGGGTCAGCCCTGCTCAGGTATTGCTGGGGGGTGGCAGCAGCAGCTACCTGGTGCTCTGCAGCTCCTCCCGCAGCCAGGTGGGCAGCGTCTGCCCCATTTTGTACAGGAGCTTGGAGAGCTCTATGTTATGGTCCCTGTAATAGTCCCGCAGGAAGGCGCGTGACTGCAATGGTAAAGCAGAGAAAAGTGTCAGAGGACCAGCCAGGAGCCCACCACCCCAGCACAGCCCTGCTCAGGACCAGCCCAGGAGGCTTTCTGCATACTCACATCTGAATCCATCTCAGGGTACTTCCTGCCTTTGCTCTTTCCCAAGCATTTTGTTTTCCCTCCGTCCAGAAGCTGACACCAGAATCCTTTCTTTGGATCAAACCTGCAAAGTGAGAGCTCTGCCTCAGCCCTCTTACCCTCCTCTCACCTTCCATGGACATCCTGGCCAGCAAGTCCCATTGCTGTCCAGCCCTGCACAGAGCATTTCTCCACCTCTGAAATCCACAACCCAGCTAACACCTTGTCATCAACCCCCTGGTACAACCCCCTGCAGCTGTGCAATAAGCAGTACAAGGCTCAATTCATTGCCCTGTTGAGGGAGCACAGAGCCTGCCTGGGTTTAATTACCATTTTCTGGGGCACATTTGTCCCTGGATGCCCTCAAGTGCCCTACAGGGCGGGTGGACACATATGGGAAAGCCCTGGCAGAGATAAATTATTATTTCTCTAGGAGCTCTAGAGGCTTCCCACAGTGGGGTTTAATGGAAGGCTCAGAGCAAGGTGACACCTGCAGAGGTGCGACACAGCCAGCAGCTGCTCTCAAACATGTACAAGACGGAGTGCCAGAGCTAAATACCATAATCTATGTCACAAATACACTCCTGAATTCTGCTCCAGGAGCCCAGGACTGCTCTTGGGCTGCCTGGAGTGACCTCACTGTAGTGTCTGGATAGGTCTCAGGCAAAAGCCTGGCCTCATCAAAATCAACAGCAGCTCTGTTGAGAGGCCCAGGGCAGGGGGCTGCTCTGGGACAGTGCTGGGTGTCCCCAGGGCAACCCACTGCATGGGAGCAATGGCAGGGTGGAGGAGGGAGAAGTTGGGGGAAGGACTCACGCCAGGGTCTTGTGATAATCGATGAAGTTGGTCACGCCGAGGAATTTCTGGACCGTCTCCATCACTTTGGCGGGTTCCGTTCGGAGCAGCTTGCCATCCAGCACCAGGATCTGCAGGGAGAAAGGCAGGGTGGTGAGGTGTCACTGACTCCCAGCCCTGCTCTCCTGAGGCAGGAGGACACCTTTACCACACCTTCAGTCATCTCAGAGCCAAATCTGCCACCAGTGTGCACGAGGGCCCCTGCTGAACACCAATGTGCCCTGGTGCTCCCTTACACTGGATGTTGGAAAATGAAATGCAACTAAAGCCAGGGCCAGGACTCACCCAGGACAACATCAGAGCTTCTGCTCAGGGCTACCCAACCCACAGGCAGCTGGGATTGCAACACAGCAATTACACTAGCAGCAGGCAACTAATAAGACTTTATAAGGTTAATCGACAGTGGAAAAATCATTCAGGGATTGATCCCAAACTCTCCAGCAGTGCTGCACTGTGTGGGTCACAGCAGGGCTGGCATCCAGCTCCAATTTTCCCTGCAGACAGTTTCAACTATGGGCAGCTTCACCTGCTATTTTTGTCCTGTTCGATGCTGTGGGGACACCAGACAGGGCAGCCCCAGGGGGGTCTGTGGCCAGGAGTGAGGGTGCAGAGCCCCCCGCAGCCCTCTGCCTCCACTCCCTTTCAACCCTGCTGTGACAACCCACATAAGGACATCTTCATGTGTTATCCATCACCAGGATCCCTTCTTGCACAGCACCTCCCCTCTGCCCCTTCTCCAAGTACTTTTACTCCTCCTCCCCGCAGTTTTTAGGGTATAAGAAAAACAGCTCGCATGGGAGCAACTCCACAGCAGACCTTGGAGCCAAGATTTCTTTCCCCCACATCCTTGCTCGGGTGAGGGGTCTCCCCGGGTGCTGCCCCTGCAGGACTGGGGTGCTCCCATCCCTACCTGGTTGGCGTGGTAGCTGTTGAGCCAGCGCTCGATGTGGGTGGCGTACCAGCCTGGCACTAGGCAGCGGTTCTGCAGCGCCCGCAGCTTCGGGGCGGCCTCAGACCCCGCTGTGATCACCTCGTGGAAGGTGTATTTCAGGGCTACCGGGTCGTCATGAGCTCGCTGGTGCTGTCAGACAGGAGAAGGCAGGTTTGTCCCCAGGGTAACTCAAATCCTGGGCTGCCCACAAGGTGCAGTGGCTCCCAGGCCACCACAATGTGCCCTCATGCATCACGTTCAGCCAACTAATGCAGCATCCACAGTCACCCCACGTCCCAAACCAAGCCCCTTGCCCACCACTCCACAGGACTGGGCCATCCAGGGGAGAGGCAGAGGCTCACCTGATACCAGGAGTAGGCTCGGTCTGCAGGGTTGATGAGGATGGTGATGATTTTGGCCTTGGACAGCAGGGCTGCAGCTCGCCGGGGAGCCACCTCAGAGTCAAAGTAGTTGGCACTTTTCTCAAAGTAGAAGTCAGAGGTGGTGTTGGAGGGGATGGGGAAGAATTCCATGTACCTGGAGGAGGCACAGTGTGAGGCTGGCAGACAGGCACCACAAGATGTCCCCAGCACTGCCCTCACAGGTGTCATCTCAGATACTCAGAAGGGAAACCCCACAGCACCACTGCTCCCCTTCCCCAAGTTATGGGCACTCCCGGCACAGTCCCCACAATGCAGAGACCCACCAGTCAATGCCCTTGTGATAGTTGTGTCCATTGAAGAATTGTATCTCCTCAAAGGTCTCTGAGCTGGGGTAGTTGCTGCTCAGGTCTGGGTGCATCCCCAGGAAGAGATAAAGGGCAGTCGTTCCTTTGGACAGACAGAAAGAGAGTTGACATGGGCCAAACCTCCCTCCAAGCTCTGCTTCAGGGCAGGAGGGCTGACAGAGGCTCTGTGGGACTGCGGAGGTCCTGTCAAGCCTCCCACCATGCTCACTGAGGGTGAAGAGAAGCACCTGTTTTTTGAGGCCCGATGATGAGAAGCTTTGGGAATCGGTCACAAGTCTTTTCTTTGGACCAAATGTCTTTGTGCCGTTTATCTTCACAGGGATCCTGAAACACAGCATGGAGGATCAGAGACAGACCAGCCTGGATGGGACCCCACAGCACTGCTCAGCCCCTCCAGCCTGAGCAGACACACAGGGAGGTCACCCTGCTCAGCAGGTAGGACAAAGACCAGGCTTGTCTCTAGTCTACAGGGCAAACCCCTTTCTGGCACTGCCTGCAGAGGTGAAAAACCACTGCTTACCCAGGGAATAAGAGGGAAATCCACGTTGGAAGCTACCTGAGGCTCAGAGTAGGGCCAGCTATACCCCACTACCCTCTCCCAGCACAATAAACAGGGTCACTCCCCCTATTAAAGGCACAGGGGTACCTGCCACAGTGGGTCCTTCTCCTCAGAAAAGATCTGGAAATATTTCTGTGCCAGCTGCACAGGGGGCAATGTCTGCAGCTTCAAGTTGGTCCAGGAGTTGAGGAAGCGGACCAGGTGCTTGAAGGTGTACAAGCCCAGGCGGTCGTTGCCGTAGTTGGACAGATGGGTCATGAAGATGCTGATCTGAAGCCAGGACAGAGCAGGGGTTAGTGGAGCCTCACCCAGCAGCCATCCTGCAAATGGTCCCACCCCGGCTGAGGACATCAGGGACATCTCCCCTAGCAGTGCCAGGACAGCCCTGCAAGACACCCGTCTGTCTCTCCCTGGGCAGTACTTACAGGGTTCAGGAGCACAGTCAGGAACAGTTCACCCCCGTTGATGATTTTGTCCAGCTCACTGGAGCCACCAGGGTATTCATTGTAGAAAATGGTGTGTGTGAACAGCCCACAGGTTTGCCGGGGGAGTACCTGGGGCAGGAAAAAAGGTATGGATGGAACAGGTGGAAGAGCCAGGGCAATGAAATGGGCACATGGCCTCCTCCAGGCTTCAAGAGCTGGGTCTCCTTCCCTTCCCAACAAAAAGGGGGAACCTGACCTCAATCCCTTGGAGGCCAGGACCACTTCCACTGCCCCTTGCCACCCCTGACTTGAATCCATACAGAGAAGGGAAGGATGTGGACAGATGAAAAAGCCAAAAACCATCCTCACACAAGCTTCACCCATGCAGGATGAGCAAGGGGGAACAACCCCCTCCAACTGGAGCTGAACAGAAGCCACCTGCTGAGATTCTGGTTTTGGTGGGGGGGCAGGAGAAGAGAAGCACCAGAGACAAAGCCCAGCACCCACCATGATGCCATTGTGGATGAAGCCGCGGCGGTAGCGGGCGGGTTTCAGGTGTGGATATTCCTCAGTGCTCGTCACCCTGATGGACCAAACCTGCTTCCAAGCCTCGTACAACTGCACGTGCACGGGGTACACGCCCGAGTGGTGGGGGGCCACAGCGTACCCCATGTCAGTGGGGATGCCATGCTCCTGCAGAGAAGAGAGTGTGGAATGGGTGACTGTGGAGACCCCAGATCACAAACCAACTCCATTCCCAGCTATAAACTCTCTAGTTGTGCCTCTGGAGAGCAACCAGGGCAAGGTTGTGCTTCTGCATCCTCTCCTAAGCCTGGCTGTCTCCTCAGAAGGGAGACCAGGAGCAGCCATGCTGGGTGGACACCCACTTCTCTGCTTCACTCAGACCATCCTCATCCCTGTCTTCTGCTGTCACCCACAGAACAGCCACAGCCAAGCTGTTCTGTGAAGAATGAGGAGATACAACTATATAGGATGGTAGATTGGTTTATATCAATAGATACAAAACAGCCTGGAAATTCTGAGCTGGAACACTGCCCATCCTAAGTAGGAAAGATCTGGTCTCTCTCTAATTAAGCACTCGTAATTACCAGATAATTAATTCAAGTTAGTTTGAAGATCCCTCTCTTAGGCCATAGGATCCAATTATTAATAGATCTGGCTTTACCAGTTTGGATTCAAGAGAGCTGTCAGTCAATCACAGCATGAACTGGTGCCAGTGCCACACAAAGGACAGCCCAAGAGGACAGAGAACCCCTGAGAAGCTGAAGATCAGAGCCTGCCTTTACAGCTGAACATGTCCCTGCCAGTTCAGCCTGCAGAGGGAGTTTCCATCAGCTGGAGCTCCCACATCATCACCCAGCACAGATTCACACAGTGCCAGGCTGAGCGTCCCCCTGGGCTGCACCTCTGCTTCCCCACGGTGCCAGGCAAGGTGGGCAACGGTGCCAGGCAAGGTGGGCACGGCTGCAGGGTACAGACAGGGTCTCCCCTTGAACAGCCACTGGGGCACCTCACTGCCACAGCAACAAGTTGGCTGCTGCAGATAAAAGCTTTAGCTCTAGGTACTAGAGTATAAATGGATTTACCCGAACAGCTGCAACATGGGGGACATGACTTAATGTCACCAGGTCCCTCTGCTCCAGCAAGCAGGGGCCATTTCCTGGGAATCTTCTTTGCTCCTCTTCTACCATCCTCCCCTCACCACAAGCAACCCCACTGGCAGCATCTTACTCACAACAGCGAATTTCTTGTTTAAGGTCATCTGCTCAGCAAGAACTGACTGGTTGTGGAAGAGGTGAGGCTGCATGTGGCTCCACATGTGGGGGAACCACCAGAACTCCTTCACGTAGGACAGCAGCAGGTCATCACCTTCGTCTTCAGCATCAGTACCTGTGGCATGACACTTGCTGTCACCACTGAGCACAGAGAGCTGTGTGAGCAGCTGGGGTAGAGGGAGGGGCAGTCCCTCTTGGTGGCCAGGTGATGGAAGAATAGGGTGGGATGCCTGAGGACTCCCCTACAGCCCCAACATCACCCTCTTTAAGCATCAATTGGTGCCCCAGCACCAGCTGTATGGCAGCCACAGGAGAAGCGGTGCCCTTGGCCTCCTCACCTGTGTGGAAGAATTTCCCTGAGTATCCCAGGTTGAAGGTGAAGTTCGGGATGTGGGTGCGCAGCTCGTTCTGTGTGTCAAACAGTGCCTGGGAGAAGGGGACAGAAAGTAAGGTGACCTCAGCACATGGCTTCAGGGACAGCTGCCACATCAGGGCAAGCACCAATGTCCCTGAGAGCTTTGCAGAGGGGCTCCCAGAGGGATAAGGAAGGCTCTGAGGGCAGGAAAGTTCATCTCTAAAGCACTCCTGAGCAAGCACAAGTGCCCAGCCGTGCCCACACAGCCAGGAGAGCACAGACGCACCTTGACATCTTCCACCTTCATGCGTGTGCCCTCCTTGCCCACAAAGATGTCATCGATGTCCACCAGGATGTAGCGGTCAAGGGGCAGGGACAACCTCTTGCCCGTCAGGAAGGAGACAGAGTCCACAAAGACCAACTTGTGCAGCCAGAAGTTGAGGTTGTTGCCAAAAAGCACCCTCTGGATGCCGTCGTGGAGGCCCAGATCCTGCATCACAGTGGTGTGCAGTGCAGCATCCACGCTCATGTGTGGGATGGACTCGGCTGACTTGGTTTTGGCAAGGAGGACGGGCTCGTAGGTGGAGTGGTTGGACTGGAAAACAGTCCAGTCCTCCCCGGGGAGCACTCCCTTCTCCACCTCGCTGGGGCGCGTGATGTAGAGCAAGGGTGACTTGGGGTTGATGCTGCAGTCCTTCAGAGCCAGGTTGGAGTGGAGGAAGAGTGGGAAGCCCTTCAGCTGAGCACTCAGAAGGCTGTTCTCGTTGGCCTGCATGGGGAAAGTGAAAGCTACAGATGGGACACTGGGGACAAGGCAGGGGCTCACAGGGAACACTGACAGCCACAGTGACAGAGGCAGCAGCTCACCACCCTCAGATACAGGTTCTGAGCTCCCCGCCCTCCTCTCTGGAGCATGGGGTGCCCTCATCCCCCTCACACACTCAATCCTGCTCATGTCCAATGTGCAAAGTGCCCCACAGCTGGGAGCCCTGGGCAGGAGAAGGGCTGCTGAGCAAAATACCTGTTTGCGCTTTTGGCAAACCCCAGCAAGGGTCACTGCTAGAAAACAAGTGTTAAAAGCAACTGGACTGATCCCAGAAGTGTGTTTTTCCCTCAAAGCCTCCAAAGGCCACACAGACCTTCCAAAGGGAGAGAGCTAAGATCGTGCCCCCTGCTAGAAGCCTGTGCCCCACACCAACTCATGCTGCTTGCAGAAAGCATGGGGAGGGCAAAGTCCCTGTGGGGCAGCAGGACACCAGGGCTCACACCTGGCCTGGCCATGGGATCTTGGTTTGTCCCATGTACCCCCTTTACCTTGAAGAAGCCGATGATGCCCACGCCATACTCCACGCAGTACTTGTCCAGCAGCTCCCGGTTCCAGGCGTCCAGGTTGACATACTTGAGGATGTTCTCGTAGATGATGAGCGCAAAGCGTCCGCGGTCCTTGTCCGTCAGCGTGGGCATGTCCCCCTTCCCTGGGGCAATCTCTGTCCTGTATTTGAAGCGACTCGACTCCAGAATGGCCACAATCTCCTGGCCCAGTTGGGAGTAGAGGCTCTCCACGAAGACCAACACCAAGGGGTCTGTGCGGGAGGAGTCGGCCACCTTGAGGGTCTTCAGTGGCAGCAAGCGGGAAGGGGCGACCTTGGGCTCGTCGCAGTCCGGCCCCGCCACGTCCCCAGAGGGCTCCAAGCCCCTTTTCCACCCATATAAATAATAAGCAGAGACGAAAACACTGAGCAGGCAGAAGGCAAACAGCAGGAGCAACACCACCTGCGGAGAGAGCTGCCAGATACCCCGCCGGGCCCTGGCCAGCACAGTCATCCTTGCATCCACTGGGTGAGGTGGGGTCCCTCTCCCCTGCCCGCCCCCTCCCCTCACGAGCCCCGGGGAGGGGAAGAAGCAACCAACCAACCAACAAAAAATTAGGTAAAATCAAATTGAATACTACTAATAAATTAAAATACTAGCAGGCCGCCTGTGCAGGCTCTCTCCCCTCCAGCAGTCGGGCGTCCCTCGCCGTCTGCCTCATGTCACCATGGCAGAGGCACCGAGAGTCCCCTTGCCGAGCCGAAATTCCTGTGATGATGGCAGCAGCAGCAGCAGCAGCTCCATGGCCTCAGCAGGGCAAGGGGATGGTGGGCAGCCTCAGCACAGTTCGTGGTGGGAATGTGGGCATGGTGGATCCCTGCTTCCCTGGCTCCACACGGTGCTCTGAGAGAGAGAGAGGTGGGATGAGAGGGCAGGGACAGTGCCAACGCTACTGCTGTTATTTCTGCCAGCGTGACAGCCCCAGCAGAGTCCTCACAAGCTCGCCGGCGTGCCAGGGCTTGCCACAAGAACGCTGTGAGCTCCCGACAGCGCTGGGGATGCAGCAGGAGTGCGGCACGCAGCCGTGCCACGGGATCCTGGCTGTGGGTGCACCTGGAGTGCAGGTGCATCACCAGGTGCCATGGAGGGGAGCCCTCAGCCCCCTGTGAATCCCTGGTACCTCAAGCAGCTGGAGAAACAGCCCCATTCCTCCCATGTGCCCAGCAGGAGCTGCACTATGCCGAGGAGAATGGGGGTGGTCTGAGAGCCCCATGGCCCCGCTCGGCTGGCAGGGAGGGACACAGGAAGGACACAGGAAGGATACGGGCCAGCTGGATGGCTCAAGGCCGAGCTGGGAGCCGCCAGCCAAGGTCACCGAGATGGGCATGCAGGAGTGTCCACATGGAGCCAAAGGGACCTTGGGAATATTTTTCCCTTCCCTATGAAAGGCTCATTTGAAAATAGGAAACAATGAGCATTGCTTGCCAGGAGGTGAAGCCACCTGGGGAACAGATTGATGTGGCCAACGTGTTTCAGGAAAAAAAAGTGGCTCACAGCACTGTCCCCAAACTCACTACCAGTGTTGGGGACAAGGGCAGAAGTCCCTGCTCCTCCCAGGGAGAGCTCCCTGTGCCCTGCCAGCACCGTGGCTGAGCACCCTCCCTGCTGACACCAGCCGGGCTCCTAACAGGATTAAACGTGGCCGGCTGAGCACCACTGTGGATTACAGGCTGGGGCTTGGCAGGGTAATCCTGTCATCCCTGCCCTTCCCAGCAGCAACTCCCGCTCCAGGCAGTGCTTCCCAACCCTGCCAACATGGCATTGCTTCAGCCAGGCCCCCGTAGCTGCTGCTGGCAGCCAATCTCATCCTTCACCATCTCCATGACACACCAGCAGCCTCCCCTTGCTGGCTGTGCTGGACAAGGTGGAACACCTGGGTTTACTGATTTGTAATTTATCTTTGTGCACAAGGATGATATCCAGGCATGACCACGAGAGATGCACCTTCTCTCCTTAGCCCCCCCAAGGTGTGTCCTGCCTGTTCCACCTCACTCCTTCTTCCCCTCCAGCATCCCTGGGACAACAGCCTCGCTGGGGTTTTGGGACAGGGCGCTTCTCCAGGTCTGTTGATTTTAAAGATGTGCTTGCAGAGGGAGGCTCCCCTGCATCTCCCTGCCTAGGGATGCAGGGAGCTGGGAATGCATTATCCAGCATCCTGGCTGTGCCATCCCACTCCATCTCCATTTCTTTCACCTGCCAGGAGCGGTGGGTGCTGGCAACTGCATTCCCACAGTGATGGGCAGGCAAATGGCAGCAGTGGGTTTGATGCCAAGCACCAGAGCCAGCAGCTGACGGACAGGACCATGTGTCCATCCTTGTACCACCCTCCATGAAACAGAGTATAGGGCTCTGCACCTACATCACCTGCATTTCCAAGGGTGCTTCATTAGTCCATTCTGTCCTAAGAGCTTTTAATTACAGTACCTAATGACCAGGCTTTGCAGACAGCATCTCTGGCCAGACGCTGGCTGAGCTGCCACGTCAAAGCCTGCCCAGGCAGGGGGCCAGCACTGGACCCCTGGAGCAGGCAGGTGTGACCTGGGACCAGGAAAGGCAGCATCCTGCCCCAAGCACCTGCCAGTGTGGCAGGAAGCAGGCAGGAATCCTGCTCTGCCAGTTCACTGCCAGAGCAAACCCTCCATGGGGAGGATGCCAAGAGCTCTGGGGCGATGCTGCAGGGTGGGGATGCTCTAGGAGGGCTTTCCCCATGCAAGTGGGTGCTGGCTGCATCCTGCCCAGCAAAGCCCTGCACAGCCCTGGCAGTGGTGGGAGAGCTGACAGCTCATCGCCAGAGAAGGAAGCAGGTTCATGCCCAAAAGCACAAAACAAGTCCTTGAGACCAACAACTTATCTAAAACAAAAAGGGAAACGAGACGGTAAAATTAAAAAAACCACAAGACCTGGCAAGGTGACAGCCGAGGTCAAACTTCCTTTTAACCTGATTTTTAGACACTGCTCAGGTGCCTTTTAAAACCACAGTGGCTTTTTAAAAGATACCAGCTGGAAATGTCAGCCTGAGTACTACACACAGACCTCAGGCCCCCAAAAACGGTGCTGGCAGGCTCCCATCACCAGGCGGGTGCTCAACCACAGCCACACATCAAGGACCCCGGGAGAAAGAGCCCTGGAAAATGCTCTTTTCTCATGGGTTTCTGAGCAATGCCCTGGCACAGACTACACTGGAGAGGAGGCTCAGTGAGGAGGCTTAGCCACTGTGCTCTTAATCCGGCTGCCCTGACAAACACAATCAGCATCCAAGCAGCTTCCCGGCGTGGCTGGGAGCCCGGAGCACCCTGCGGAGCCGGATCCGACCCCAGGACAGGCAGGGAGCGCAACCGGGGGACAGGGAAGCCCTTTACTATGAGCACTTCAAATCCAAGAGAGTTGCAAGAGGAAGGGAAAAATGGTTGAAAAGCTTTTCAGAACCCACCCCCCACTGCAGTTTGGGGATGGTAGTTTCCCCCTGCCCAGAGTTATCTTCCACAAATATGCCCTGGGGAACCACTGCACCTCAGAAAGTGAGGGAGGCACGGGATGGGATGAGAGGGAATGAAACATCTCCCTTAGTGGCTTACAGTACTCTTCCTTTAAATACCGGTGAGATTTTGCAGAGATGCAACGGAAGGATTAAATATAAGCAAGGAAGTGCAAGCAGATCCGGAGGAGAGGAAAGGGTCAGTGATCCCAGAAGACAACCACAGCAGGGCTTGATTTACTGGGGGGTGGAATAGTTCTGGCTGCAGGTGCAAGCAGTGAAGATCAGGCAGTTCGCAAGTCCCATCTGTTGGATAAATCAACTGTCCTAAGTCCATGGCCCAGAGAAAGGAGGTGAGCTCAAAACCATGCGTGTAACAGAGCGAGAAATTGCTCACACATTTCCCTTGCACCACTTTGGAAAGGGCAGAAAGGGAGGAGCAGGCATACCCCTTCATGCAGAAGACACTACAAGATTTTGTGCAAGAACCTTGGCCCCTGATTCTAGTAGCTCCCAAACTTCCAACATTCAACCCACAGAGATGAAGCCACATCCTAAACATCACAGCCAGAGGGGTCACCCTGCTCCTCTCCTGCTGGCACCCTTTGGGTGGGCACCCCTGCTCCTCACTCCTCATCATTGCAGGGAGAGACCCACCACAGCTGGGTAATCAACTCATCACCACCATGTCAGCTCCACTTCTCCATGTAAGCCAGCCCTGGGGGTTAAGAATGGATGGAGGAGGATTTAGAGGCAGGATGCTAAATTGCATTGCACAGCTCAGTGATTTGCAATCACTCCTGCTCGCTCCAACACTTCTCTTCCCCTATGCGACCACTGCAGGGAATGTGGATGGATCAGCCCCACCTACACATCTGCTGCATCTCCCACTTGAAGGAAAAAGGCTACTGGAAGGTCTAAATTTGGCTAGGTGCCCATTAGAGGCACAGTATTCATCCCATCCCTTCTGCTGTCTTTCCCACACATCAGGCATCCTCACCAGCATCCCCAGCATTCACCAAGTAGTGCCCTGCAGCCCTGGGAATCAGCACTACCTGTAAAAGATGCACAAAAGGCAGCCAAATTATTATTAATAGGTTTAAGTTCCCTCTAGAGGGAATCCCCTTCACTCACTGGTAACATTTAGAGGGCTGCAGATCTAAAACCACTGAGCTAAGCACGTCCTTAGAGAGGAGATTAATGCCATCACATTATTCAGGAGACAACTGCAAGCTCAAGACAGGGGAGGCTGCTTTGAAAATGAAAAAGTAACTGGCATGACAAAATGGCCTTTAAACACCCACCTCTGCACCACTGCCTTTATCAGCTCTAAATGACAGTGATCCCAGCCACGACTGGAAATATCTGCAGATACTGTTGGAAGCACTGGCAAGGGAAAAGAGCTATCTCAGGGTGCAAAGGATCTCTGTCTGTCCCTGTCCACATCTCCTCCCTTCCCACCAGGGTTGGACCCACTGACCAAGAGAAGGCACGATCAGGAGTTGATCTCCTTTACTGCAGTGCATGGTGGTGTGATGATTCCATCAGGATGCTCTTAGAGCTGGGACACAAACCCTAAGCCACAGCAGCCCTGGAAGAGCATGAAAACTTCAGCCACTGCAAACCCAAGAGTTTTTCCTGGTGATCCCCATGTCCTGACAGCCTGGGTGAGCCTTTAGAGTGGGCCCAAGAGATTTGGACAGGAGGATGAGCTGTAGGGACATCCATTTGCCTCCTGCCAAGCTGCAAAGCCAGGATGTCTGGGCAGGGGAGAAGGATGCAGAGCAAACAGAGAGGGAAAAATGCAGAGAAGGACACAGAGAGAGGGGAAAATGCAGAGAAGGACACAGAGAGAGGGGAAAACGCAGAGAAGGACACAGAGGAGCAGAAAGGAGCTTGTCCCAATCACCCACTTGCCGGAGGTTTTGTAATGCCAGATAAGGAGCGTCTTAGTGGTAGATTACACAGGCTGCTTAAGTGCTTTGCAAACAGTAGTTACAATCCACCAGGGTTTAGAAAAACACCCTGCCTGGGGAGAGGGACAATCCCAGTGCTCCTTTCCTGAGGACACCAGCTTTCTGCCAGTGCCCAAAAGGTGCCAAGTTAAAAATGGACCAGCAGCTGACCCTGAAACAGGCATTGACAAGCAGCCACTGGTGCTGCTCCCACTGCAAACCCACCTGGCTCAGCTTCTCCCCTTCATGCACGGTCTGGATGTGACCAAACACAAGGGAGTATTGGGAAAATTCGTCCATGATTTATAAGGTCTGGAGAATTTCCACCCCAGGAGGACTTGGGCAAGAAAATCCTCCCTTTTTCTCAGCTCTTTCTTTTTAAGATCTGATTTATAGAGCCCAGCCAGAAATGGGCAGTTGGAGCATTCACCTGCATTGCTGAACCAACCTTTGACACCTCACTCCCCTCTGGAAATAAACCTCTGGCTCTGCTTGCCCACCACCTTCCTGCTCCTGGGGGAAAGAAACCAATATGAGCGATGAGCCCAGTGAATGTAGTTAAGAATTTTCACTTGAAAAAAGTTATTTTTAGTCAAAGTGTCCAGCACTAGAAGAGGCATTTTTTCACCCAGAAAGCCCTGTTAGCACTTCAGTTTTACTGCAAAAGATAAAAGCAATGTTTTTCTTGGGTTTTCTTCAAAAAACCATCATGAGAACAGCTCATTGCCTGCAGAGGGATGGAGAAGCAAGGTTCAGTGTGTGGCATGTATATGCTGAATTTTTAGGGGAGAAAAAACCTGAATAAATTTTTTAAAAAATCCAAATCCCTAAAAACTGGGTGAGGTTTCTGGAAGCCCACGATTAAAACTTTTCATAGCAGAGCAGCTGGGAAGTCCACCTGGAGGGTTTCTAAGACAAGCTCTATCAAACCCCACATCTCAAACTCACATTTCAAGGTCCTGTCCCTGCTAATCCCCATCTCCCACTCCCTTCCTCAGCCCAGTCAGTGAGGCTGCACAGAGGAACCCCATTTCTGATCCTGGGGCACCAGTGGCTCCCACCCCTCCTTATCCTCAGCATGGTGGAAGAGCACCTCTCCATCTCCCAATACCCACATGAAATCAGTCTCCTCCACAAACTAGGCCAGCAATTAGCAGCAGTCATTAGCTTTCCTATGCCCCAGGGACACTGGGGTGGGCAGCTGATCCCTCAGCACTGATGATCCCCAACACCATCCCAAGAAAACACCCTGACACCCCACAGCCAGGTTATGGTTTGGGTTGTGTTGCTGCAGCCCCCCCAAAAAAGCTGAAGCCTTTCACAGGTGACTCCTCCTCAGGGGTATTTTTTGTCCTTGAATCCTCGGGAACAGAAGCCTCAGAGCAGAGCTTGGGGAATTCTCCCAAACCTTAATTGAAAGAGGCGCTTAACGAGGAGAGTTTCTTTTGTCTGTTAATTGAAACAGGTTCTTACCGACAAAACTCTCCATGAATTTTAAGTGGGTTCAGAGGGGGAAAAAATCCACTCAATGAATTGGGTTTTCCTGCTTCAAAATGTGCCATGTCGGTTCCTGTGGCTTTCCAAGCACCCAAGAGCCTTTCTGGATAATCAGGGCCTGAATCCCGAGTATTTTAAAAAGAAGAAGGACAAGGGGAAAATAATCTCATACGCATTTTTATATTTCACTGGAGTGGCAGCCTGCCCTCTCACAAGCAGGTTGCATGAGGACTCCTACCCAAAAACCCCACAGACTGAAAGCCCATCGATGCCACATTTTGCTGCCTCTGACACTTGGCTTGGCCAGACTTTCCCTGCAGAGATGCTGGTCCTGCCATGACTGTGAGGGTGACACTGGATCTCCGAGAGCCTGGAGGCAGCAGCGATTCCCTGTGCTCAGTCACAGCAGCACTGCGAGCCCCACGGGATGGCCCAGCTGCTTCCTTTTCTTGACAGCTTCCCAAGTAGGTAGGAGAGCAGAGCCATCCTGCCACAGAACTGCCAGCTGTTCTGGGGAGCACAGGCTGCCCTGCGAGTGCTAACCCAGCCTCAAACCAGCACTTTTGCAAAGCAGAGTCCATAAAACCACAGCATGAAGCAGCTCTAACAGAGCAACCCTCCAGTGCCCACATTCCAGAGAAATCCCTGCAAGGATGGAGCTGCTCCCTCCTCCCAGGGACTCCCCGGGATGCTCCTGTCAGACCACATCCATCCTGCCTGATGCTCCAGTGCTTTGCTGAGCTGCCTCTGACCTCCACTTCCCTGCCGCCTGCCAGGGCAGACACTGCCAGGAGCCCAAAGCAGCCGCAGGGCCAGGTGCTGGCAGCCAGTATTGAATTAAAAGTCAGAGCAGTCCCTGCCGTGCCGTGGGTGTGTTCCCGCGATGGCTCCCGGGGTGGCAGCTCCTTTGGGAAGGGCTGGGCGGCACACACTGACGCACAGGCAGGACGCTTCCAGGGCCAGCATGCTCCAAGGTCATGGCCGGGCCAAGCTGGAGGTCAGATCCTTTATTAGACCAATGGACACAGTTGGAAAAAGAGACACATTTTGGCCGCGCAGGCATTTCTCAGGCTCAAGAGCACATCTGTTTTTTCCTAAAGGTATTAGTTAGGCTAATAAAAGACATTACCTCTGCATGCAAACTTTGACACCCTTAAAATGTACCAGAGGCTGCAAGGCTCAGCAGCCCAGGGAAAACACAGGGAGCAGGAACAGGCACAGAGCACAGGGGACACTTGCAACATTTGTTTTGTTTACACCTCCTAGAACAGCTCTGGCAAAGCCCACAGTTGTCCCCAATGAGCACAGCTGCTGGCATCTGAGCTGCCTCTTGCCTCCCCTATTTCCAGATCCAGGTCTGAAGCTGCAGGAACGAAATGGCATGTCCAGAAGAAGTCTGTTGCTTTTGTTTACCTGCTCCAGCATCAGCCCTGTCCTCTGCTTCTCCTCTGCAGGGGCTCTAAGGCAAGCAAATGCTTGAGGAACCAACCTGTCATGCTCCACCTGCACCAACTCCTTCCCTCCTGGCCTCAATCCCACTCTCCCGTGTAAATCCATGAGAACAGCAGTGTGCCAGCACAGCAAGGGATGGATCAAGGCTGGTGGAGGAGACTGAAAATGGCCTGAGCCATGTGTCCAGGCACTGACAGCACTTGCACCTGTACTTCAGGACTCTGCAGTTAACATTTTTTAATGGATCCCCTCTCTTTAAGAGCTCCAAGCCCTGAAGCAGCAGGGCTGTACAAGGCTGTGAAGATGCAGACGGTGCTGGAAAGGAAGGGGAATACTTGGTGGGGTGCTACAAGTAGGTAAAAGGTATCTGAGTTTTGCCAAGGCCAAGACACGGGAAGCAGAGCCAGGAGAGCAGCAGGCTACCCCGTGAAGCAGGGACATCCTAGGGGCTGTCCTCCTTTCTAAGCATACCCAGAGCTTTGGGGTGAGACACACATCTCCCCATGTGGCAGAGGGAGCCGAGCCGGACATCCCTCACTGTACATCCCTCAACATGCCCAAACTCAGAGACAGGAAACACTTGTTCACTGCTTTACATCAGTGAATGTAATCTCCTGGCAAAAGCAGGACAACAGGGCAGAGGTCCCAGAAGAGAGTCTTGACCTCTCCAAGACAATCTCCATTTCCACAGCTTTGACCAGAGCACCAGCAGAGCTGAAGTCAGGGCATGCCCACCACAAATACCAGGGCAGTTCCTCTTGGGATAGCTCCCATTTAGGGATCTCTTGACCTTCCTAAAACCCTTCAGGGAGGCTTGTGCCACCTGACATTAGTGCAGAAGATTCTGTCCCCTTCCTGGGGCAAAAGGCTGCAGCAAGATCCTGCTGGTTTTGGGGAGGATATGGGAACCTAGGTGCTCCCAACCCCAGCCCCCTGGCTGCTGGCTGCAGTCACACATGGGATTTACAGCTCGATATTGATCTGTCTTCTGCAAGCTCTGCCATTACAGTCGGTGTTTCTTGCAGGAAAAAAACATGAATCATAAGCTACAGGCTGCCATCTCTCCATGTCCGCAGGGTGTGACTCATCCTGCCCTTCCAGGAATTTGGCAAGAGGGCTGCCCTGCTCCTCCACACCTGGGGACAGGCTCAGAGAGGGCACGGGGGGCACCATCTCCCACTGGCACCTGCAGACTGGTCACAGTCCCCAAGGTTTGTAGGATGGTCTCCAAGAAAGCAGCATCCCACTTTCCCTCCACCCAGGTCCTCCTCTCACCGTGTCAAGTTCCAATACCGCCACCACACATATGATAGTGACACAAAGCAATGCCACCACCTCAGCCAAAAACACACAAGGAAGCCAAGGATTGTCATGAGGTCCTGAAGTTGGAAGGGTTGGAAACATCAGCGAGACAGACTGGAAGCCCCTGTCCTCTGAGGCCATGAAGCAAACACAAGACATAGGAACTTAGTATCTTGCTTCTCTTGATTCCTAACCTTATTCTGGCAAGCTCTACCTCAACAGCCAAAAGCAAAACCACAAGTCACTAAGGTACATCTAGAAGGCAGAATTACACAAAAAAACCATTTTAAGCAAAACCCTCCATGATCCTGCTCAAGAGTACAAAGAGCCAAGAGAGAAGCTCCATCTCCAGCACAAGTCAGAAGCTGGCCAAGATGGGATACTTGGTGGGATCACAGCCCTCCATTCCCAACGCAGCACTCAGAGATATCCCAAAATCAAACCTGCTTATAAAAGCCTGTGGAAGGAGATGGGCAGGTGCTGATGGTGACACTTTGCAGCAGGGACACACTCAGCTGTGGCATACTTCACCCTGACACGCTACTGAAGAAAATATTAATCATTCCCTCTTCATTCCAGCCTCGGTTTTGACTTATGAGGTGTCTTTTTCCCTCAGTTTAAATTACCACCAACAGCGTATTAAATATGTCCTGTTCTACAGACTGACAGAGCCACACAGGGCAGGGGGGAAACCCCAAAACAAGCTGTAAGAAAAAGTCTGCTTGCCTGGGATGGATTTTCCAAACCCATTCAATCAAAATCATACCAGCCCCACTGGCTTCCCAAAGGCACAGAAAGTGGGAAGGGCTTTGTGTCTGTGAGCTTCCCCATCAGCATCCGTGTCCTGTGCCAGCAGCTCCAGGTTGGAAGAGACAAATTTGGGGGCTGCAGTTGGTGGGGTGTCATGGCACGTACCAGGGCTGGGTGAGGTGACCCTGATGGGTGGCATATGGAGGTCCTGGCTTCCCCATAACCACACATGGACGCCCCAGCCATGGAGGGGTACTGGGAAACAGGAGCTTAGCCTTCACTCTCCTTGCCCAAAATGAGCACTGACACAGGCAAAGGGAAGATGCTCGGCCATTCTGCTGGAGGCCATAGGGGTTTATTTTCCTGCCATATCAAACCCCGCACGTTTTTTCTATTGTTTAATTTCCTTCTTCTCCACCCACGGCAAGTTCACTCAGAAGAGAGGAACTTATTTCCTATTGAATTTGTCCTGGTTGTTTTATTTGGAAAAGGACAGCTTCCTCAGCTGTGGTCCCCATGTGCAGCTGAGGGGAGCATGCATGGGGCTGCTCACCTCCCCATCTTCACCAGCCCAGCCCCAGTAAAAACCACTCTCGAGATGTGAGTAACAAAGATGCTGCTTTGCTGCAGGAAGAGCTGCTGTTCCAAGGCTGCCGGTGACAAAGGGGCACTGCAAGGCACCGGTTTCCCAACCCTGTGAGCATCTTTAGTGGGAAGACAACCATCCCCATGGTGTGCTGTGGCAGCAGCTGGCTAGGATCACGAGATGGGAGAGTCCTGGTTCTGGGATATGACTGCAGAGCTGGGAGGGAGCACCAGCCTCGACGGGAAGCAAAGCTTTCCAGGTGATGCCAAAGGTCGCCCAAGCTGGTATGGCTCCTGTGCCACCGGGCAAGGGCTGCCCCCATCTGCGGAGGACAGCCTGCCTGTGCAGTGATGGAGGCAAACCCAAAAGACTTGGGGAGATAATACACAGAGCTATGCGTGAGAGGCCCGAAGTTCACCAGTGGCGGACAAAATGCCAGGACCTCTCGCAGAGGGGGTGGAGAGGTGCTCCATAGGAACGCGAGCCAGGCTGGGCAAGCCGTGCCATGCGCAAGGTGTGCGGCTCCAGGCCGGCTGTGGCCGCGCTGCCCTGGCTGCTCCGGTCCTGCACGGCTTCAGTTTGCACCACTCGCACTCCTCGGCAGCGGGGACGCCCCAGGCCTCGCACCCCGCGCCCGGCGCCGTGCTGCACCTTGGCCTCGACTGCTCCTCGGCCGTGCCCGGGAGCGCCGGGGCCAGGGCACCCCCGGGCACGGAGCGGCCTCGCCGCCTCCTCTGAGCCCCGTGCGGCGAGACCCCCTCGGCCTGGCGGGGCCGCGGGACGGCTCGGGGCGGGGGGCTCCCCGCCGGACCCCCGCTCCACCCGGGCCGGCTCTTCCCGAGGGCACAGGGCCGTTCCACCGTGGGGACGGGCGGGGAAAGCCGCCGTTCCCGGGGCACGGGAGGAGCCGCGGGGCCCGGTCCCCGGCGCAGCCCGGCCGGGGCGGTGCGAGGCCCGGCGGCCCCGGCCCGCGCTGCTGCCCGCCCGCTCCGCCGCCCGCCCTTTGTCTGCGCCGCCGCCCCGCTCGGGCCGTACCTGCCGCCGCCGGGCCCGCTCCGCTCCGCTCCGCTCTGCCAGGCCGCCGCCGCCACCGCCCGCTCCGCCGGCCCGGCCCCGCTCGGCGCGTCCCGCCCGCCGCCCGGGCAGGCACCGCCCCCGCCGCCCCCCGCCAGCACCGCCCCGGGGGCCGCGCCGGGCTCGGCGGCTCGGCCGGAGCAGGGGCTGGGCCGGGACGGCGCTGACCGCAGCGCCGGGGGCAGCGCGGGGCTCGGGGCTGCCCCTGCCCCACTGCCCTGCCCAGCGCAGCCCCCGGCTCCTCGCCCCCTCCGGCCCCCGGGGTGACCGTGAGCCGGGCGATAATCCCCCGACAGGAGGGCTCAGATCCCCGCGCCCCGGGTGCCTGTGATGATCCATGCGCCCGGCGACGCTCCCAGCAGGCCCCCACATTCCCACTGTTTCCCGGGATGAGCACGATGGGGTGTCCAAAGGGTACGTATGGCCCAGGCTGTGTGTTTAGTGTAACTGGGGTGTCAGGCTGATGGCTCCTACACAGAGGCTTTTCATCCTTCGCCCAGTGTGCACACACTCTTTTGTATCAGATTTCTAAAGCGAGTCAAGCCGGAGGTTGTCCCCAGCCTCCTCCCCATCCGCAGAACCCAGGTGTCATTTCAGGGTGCTGGTATCACATCCTTTCAGCTTTTCCTCTCTGACTTCAAGATAAGCTCAAGGGCCACATCCAAGTTACGGGCTGGCTGCCTCCAACCTGCATGCACACACACAAAATTCCCTTCATTCCTCAGAGAGGGGGAAAATGAGCTGCTCCATTCTTCCCCTGCCCTCGGAGGCTGCTGGGGGCTGTGCCGGCGTGTGAAGACACGCTCCGGTCCAGAGTTAATCACCCACATGAGCCGCCCAGGTCTGTTTCACTGCCCATGTTAGAAGGGATGTGGTGCATTAAGGCAACCCTGTCAGGTTTCGTGTCCAGCCCACAGGGATGAGATGAGGCAGAAGGTCTGCTGGGTTTGGCTTAGGCAGCATACTCTGAGAGAGCTTCCGACTGAACAAGAGTCGAGGAAGCAGTTTCAATCAAATGGAGCAAGCACATAAACAAACAAAAGGAAAACAAGAAAGGAAATTGTAGGGAAAGAGGCACAAAGAATGGCAGACTATTATGGCTGCAAATTTTCTAAGTGTTCATTGAAGTCAAAGACTTCTTATCCTTAAACATTCCACTTCCCTCACAAGCATTTTCTCTGAAGATCCCTGAATATTTTGCAAATGCCAAAGTTACTTGAAAGCTCAGAAAACAAAAAAGGACAAACAGCAAGTTTTTCAACTGTGAACTGCTGTAAAGGGTATTAAAGGGATTATTTTATTTTCAGCCTTAAATGATTTGCAAACTCAGCCTGAAAAAAGTATGTCCCCTGGGAACAGCATTCTGAGGCCATACTAACCTCCGCCAGAGGAGATTCATGCACAAATCATTGAGCAAAAAGCCAGCAATGAGTAATCAAAGGCACGCACCAAACTCCAAGAACAATCTGCAGAATCCACAATCTCAAGCGGTAAAGTTTTCCACTGAATAATTTCTTCTGAGTAAAAGGAATTTGCTGAATTCTTGGTCTGGCATTTGCGAATACTTTTTTTTTTTTAAAGAAGAAATGATTCACTGCAAACAGAAAGCTGCTCAGAAAGGCACTGGGATTTATTAATACCAGTTCTGCCATTTTACATGAGTATCAGGTAGCTTTCTTCTCTTGCCTGTCTTCTGTTTGCAAACACAAAGGAAACCAATTCCTTTCCTGCGTGCTTTAACTTACAGGCTCTTCTTCAGCACATCTGTCAAAAAGCAGCTCAGCGGCTTTCCTCCGCATTGTTTCCAATTTATTAATCAACACTTCCAGCTCCCTACTGAGTTACAGCCACATTATGGTCCCCTTGAAGTCCATGGCAGCACTTCCACCAACTTCATTAGGACCAGAAACTGGCTCTTGAAGTCTCTGCCAATTCCTTAAGTGCTTTAACTTCAGCGTTGGAGTTTTCTGTTTTAATCTTCTTACGCCTGTTTCTGACACATCGTTTTACATGTGTGTGCGCACAAACTGCCCTTCTGAAACTAAAAAGGGCCTTAAAAGCAAACGGAAAAATTTGGGGTTTTTTTTGGGTTTTTTGCCTGTGAATAGTGTATTTGGGACCCTGAATGTCTCTTTGTCATGGCTGTTAGAGATTCCATCCTGAGGGGTCTGTTAAAGAGCCCCATCTACAGACCCTGCTCCGTATCAGGCAGACAGCTGGGGTTCAGCCTACTGCAGGGGGAATTTTGGACTCTTCCAGTTCCAGCCTCTGTTTCAAAGCCACCAGTAAG
Source organism: Eopsaltria australis (assembly GCA_034509425.1). Taxonomy (NCBI): domain Eukaryota; kingdom Metazoa; phylum Chordata; class Aves; order Passeriformes; family Petroicidae; genus Eopsaltria; species Eopsaltria australis. Next base: position 650,293 of record JAVTVJ010000090.1, on the reverse strand, counting down.
GCCACAGGTCCATGGCTCGTGGGAACAAGTCACAGCTATGGCAACGATGATATCTGAGCACCAAAAATTCCTGCTTGCGGGAAGCCTGGAGCTGAGGCCTTCGCAGGTCAGGCCAGTCACTTCCCACTGACCCCTCTCAGCCTGAACCAGTTTACTCCAAGGCCAAAGCCTGGCAGGGGAAGAGGTTGGGAGCAGCATTCCCTTTTGCTTGGCCTTTTTGTTTAGTCACTGGCTGAGTTATGAAATCTGCCTGCAGCGTCACAGTGTCTGTGGGTTTCCCATGGGCTGGAGAGGCTATTACCGAGGAGCAGCTGGAATGTTAATTACCCATTAAGGAACTAAATCTGGGGGATTTCTCAAAGCAAATACACATCATCTCTGGCATTGACCCCACAGTGGCCTGAGCATCCTTCCCAGCCAGGCTGGAGGACGCAATCCTTGCAGCCCCTGCTGGGTGCCTCCCTTCTCATTCCAGGCGGGGAAGGCTCTCAGCGCTGTCCTCAGCAGTAGGACAGCCTGGCTGGAGCTGGCATTCGAGCCCCAGGAACATTTTGCAGGGCAGGCATCTCCCTTCCAGACACAGCAGAACTAGTGCAAGGCAAAGTGAAAGGGAAGAATGTGTCCCAGGGAGTGGAGAAAGCCCCATCCTGCTCAGAGCCTGGAGGGACTGGGAGCAGCCTGTCTCCCAGCAGCTTTGGGGCTGAGCGCAGCACAGGATTTTGAACCAGTGGGTTAATTCTTTTAGCAGCTCATATGGTTATTGCAGCCTGCTGCCCACAAGTGGAGGCCTGTCTGTTTCCTTGCCTCTGGCTTGCATCTGTTCCAGGGGAATATCCATGGGCTCATACAGTCCTCGTGGAGGATTGTCACGGGCAGCGCTGCACGTGTGGCTCCGTGGGGATAAACCCACCCTGCCTGGCTGCCTGTGCCCCCCTCACCATCCCCAGGCTCCTCCTCAGATGGGGCACCCACAGCACACACGTCCTGACACAGGCTGACCTCTGCAGCATGCCCTGCTGCTGAGTCCTTCCTTCCCCTTTCCACCAAATCAGGTCATGGCTGCTGTCACTGAGCTCCCGGCTGGAATTACAGCAGCTCTGCCAATGTATTTGAAAAGCCTCACCTTCAATATTCAAACAAGAAGATCCCTGACACAGTGGCAAAAGTGTAACAAGGACAGGAGCAAGCGAAGGTGTCCCACGGGGTCAAGATGGGGGTTACAGTGGCATCCCTGAGCCCAGAGAGCTTTCCCAGGGAAAAATCCCAGCACGGGTGGGGGCGGTGCAGAGGGACAGGGAGCCTTAAGGACCAAACCTCTTTTCCCTGGTGGCAGCCCAGAGGTTTGCATCTGGAGGCACCTGGAATGCTTGGCCAAGGAAAGGAAAAGGTATGGGAAATCTGGATGGACAATACGGGCAAGTGGATGCTACCTTAAAAACACGTAGCACCCCACAGCTGCAGAGGTGATGGACATGAGAAGGGAGGCAGAAGTTTCTGAAGGGCCAGCACCAAACACTGTCAGTCGAGCAGAGGTGCTGGACCCTCCCTGCAGATGTTTCCAGGCCTTTGGACTGTGCAGCCTCACTAGTAGGGCTGTTATAAGGAGCCTCCCTTGTCCAGCTGCTTCTCCTCCATCGGCCCAGCTCTGAGCACAGTTCTGGGCGCAGATTTGAAGGTCTGTCAGGCGTTCCCATGTAGGGACCCAGGGGTGCTCCTGCCCTGCCACTCACATCCCAGCCCCATGTGGCTCAGAGCTCTCTGTTTCCCACAGGTAGCTCAGCTCCAGGGGTCAGCAGCTGGAAGCAGGGCAGGATCATGCCCAGGAAGCATCTTATCAGCGCTATAAACTCAATGTCATTGTGCCTCTGTTCAGGTTTTTGGTGTTCGCCTTCCTTACTCTCCTGACCACTTTTTAAATCACTCAGAACCAGAAAATACTCCCTTGCTGGACCACCTTTATGTAAAAAGTTACAAATTGACATTCTTTTTGTCGAGGCGGAACAAACCTCTCCAGTCACAGCTCAGGGAGGTGTCCCTGCACCATCGCTCTGGGATCACAGCTGCAGTCTCTGCTTCTGCCATCAGCTGCCAAAGCTCCTGAGAGAATCACCGGGATTGAAACCTCTCCCATCAGCTCCTTGAAGAAAATATGCCACTTGTACATATTAAACCACCACATAGATTCTCCTGTGGGTGAATTCCCAAACTCCTCCTCGCCGTCAGGGCTCCCGCCTGAGCTCCGAGCAGGGACAAGGAGCCCCCCAGGGCCCTCACCGTGCTCGGCCCCGACAGTGGAGCGAGGGGGAAAGGCCTGCGCCCCAACCTGGCTCTAGCTGAGCCGGGGCAGACCCGACTGCAAGGGACAAGCCGGGGGAAGCAGGATGCTTGCTGGAATTATACCCATTTCCCTCCAGTTGTTTTTTAAACCGGCTCGTTTCCAAAGCGCTCCCGGGACAGCTCCGTCAGGGCCCGCCGCCATCTTGGGGAGGGAGACGGGGGGAGCCCGCCGCCATCTTGGGGAGGGAGCCGGGGGGGGCGCCGCCATCTTGGGGAGGTCGGGCCGGCGGGAGAACTGTGTGAGGGGAGAGGCGGCCGCGCCATCCCGGGGAGATCGGCCCGGCTCGGCCTCGGCAGACACGGTCACGGTTTGGCCCGGCCCGGAGCGATCGGGATCGGGATCGGAGCACAGCCCTGCGCCTGCGGCAGCGGACACGCCGCCTCCCGCCATCCCTTCCGGGTGAGGCGGTGACCCACGCCCCCTGACCCCATCGCTTCCTTTCCGCGGCAGCCGCCGGAGCAGAGAGGCAGGTGAGTGCGGGCCGCGCCGCATCCGCCGCCATCCGCCCGCCCGCGCCTCCCCGCAGCCTCCGCGCCCGCCGCCCGGCCCCGCGGGACCGGGGCTGCGCGGGGCAGCGCGCTCGGCGCGGGGGAGGCGCGCCCGGCGGAGCGGGGCCATGGGCAGCGGGAGAGCCGCGGCCTGGAGTAGCGGAGCTCCCGGCTGGGGGTGCTGGGCCCCGGGCCGGCCCTCCCCCGGACCCTGAGCGGCCGGGGCTGCGTCCCTGAATGCTGAAACGCGGCGGGTTCGTCGCTCGGTGCTCGATGCCGGTGGTACAGCGTGCGGTGCCGCATCGCTGGGCCGGGGACGGTGCTGTCTGCGGAGCCCGAGCGCCATGGATGTGTCGAGAAAGGGATGTGGTGGTATCGGAATGGCCGCGCAGACGCTGATGTAAATTGATGTTACAGTGCTCGGGGCTGTTGGTGGAGAGGGTCCACGAGGGTGAACGTGGGTTGTGTTGGGGTTGGTTTCCTCGATGCAGTGGCCGGACATCTCGCTTGTGCAGGGCGCCGGCTGTAGCAGGAGTTTGGCAGGAGAGGGCAATAGGGAACCGTTTTACTGTGCTTGGGAGCGGATGCACGGGTTCCCCGGCCACCAAACCGAGCACAGCCGAGTGCGGCCCCTGCTGTCTCATCGCTGGGTGTGGGCTTCAGGGGCAGGAGACGTAGCTGGGCTAGTCCCAAGGATGTGGTTGGGAGACAAATAGCTTGGAAGAAGCCAAGCTAGTACTTCAAAGATCTGCAGATTCGGGGCTTACTAACAGTACCAGGTCTGTAGTAATTGTTTCGTTTGGTGTTTTCTTTCCATAAACCCGCATAAACAAGGGAAGATGCTCAGCATTTCTAGTTATCAAGGAAAGGAGCTCCCTTGTGCACTGGTGTGGTGGGACCTGGGGGCATCAGCTGCCATGAAGTGCAGCAGGAGAGACCCCACTAAGCAGCTGTAGGTGATGACCTGTGTGCCAGGATACAGGAAAGCTGGGAATCCTGGGATTTACGAGAAACTTACCTGTATTTTGCCAGTGGTAACTCATTTTTCTTGCTTGGTAAAGGGTTGAAATAGCAGGAATTTCATAAAGTCCTTTAACATTGTTGAGAAACTACCGACACTGATACATCTCTTTTGTTGTTGTTCAGAAATGGCACCTCGTAAGGGCAAGGAGAAGAAGGAAGAGCAGGTCATCAGCTTGGGACCACAGGTTGCTGAAGGAGAGAATGTGTTTGGTGTCTGCCACATTTTTGCCTCCTTCAATGACACTTTTGTCCACGTAACCGATCTGTCTGGCAAGTGAGTATGGGACACACATCACCTCGCTGCAGTACCCAGCCCCTTGGGGTGTGAAAGTAGAAACTGGGTTTGGCAAGAGATCCCACCAAAATCCTCGAGTTTCTGCTGAGCTGTGAGTTGGGATGGTGCATGTGCATGAACTGGGTGGCTTGGTGAGCTCTTCTGATCAGTGGTGTTCAGGGTACTGTGTGGCAGCTTATTGATCTGCTAACATTGGAAATGGCAGGTTCTGTCTGTACCCAGACCCTGGTTTGGGGGAAGAACATGGAATGGCTTTATGAACATCACCTTTTCCTTCTGCAGGGAAACCATCTGCCGTGTGACGGGTGGGATGAAGGTGAAGGCGGACAGAGATGAGTCCTCTCCCTACGCGGCCATGCTGGCGGCCCAGGACGTTGCCCAGAGGTGCAAGGAGCTGGGCATCACCGCCCTGCACATCAAGCTGCGTGCAACTGGGGGCAACAGGTACAGCAGGGAGCTGGGACACAGATGGGGTTGTGGCTGTGGGGGCTGATGGTGAATGGGACTGGAATAGGAGGAGGATGGTTTGGCGTGGGGAAGGTGTGGCTTTGATATCACTGGTTGTTTGTAAACTGTGTTTGGCTTCTGAGTCTTTGAAGGGGTTGTTGGTTCTTACTCTCCTCCAGGACCAAGACTCCTGGACCCGGTGCCCAGTCAGCCCTGAGAGCTCTGGCCCGCTCTGGAATGAAGATCGGCCGCATTGGTGAGTGAGGGGAAAAAGGGATTATTTAGCAAAAGGAGCTTTTCGGGCATCTGTACTGCTTGATCTTAACTTTGGGATGTTCCTCATGGTTGCTCAGATGGCACCAAAGAAAAGGATTTCATGTAAACAGATCCTTAAATTGACAGTTCACCGATAGGTGGGGAGAGCAGTACTCAGAACCCAGGTTTCTGTGTGCAGGGCAAACCCCAGCTTGGAGCAGGAAGCAGCTGCTCCTCTGATGTCACACGACTGTTCAGTCACCTAAAAATACCTTGTTGGTCTCGGTGATTCAGTAATAGTGGAGTTCGCCAGCTGTTGTAGGGAGACTCCTGAACTTTGTGGGGGAGTCACAAGATGCAGTTGGTGGTGTTTGTGTTGAAAATCCTTCAAGCATCCTGCATTTCTTTGGAAACGCTGTGGCTGCTTGGTGTAAGTGGGATGGGGGATGGGAATTTTTTCTTGCTAATCATTAAAGCCCTGAGTACCCAGCCTGTGGCAAGTTCCCAAATACCTTCACTCCAGGGAGAGTTCCATATGCACATGTGCACTCCTGTGGTGTCCGAGTGCTGAGGCGTTGGGTGCTGGCTGGGGCTGTGTAGCTGTGCCCAGGTGGTTTCTGGGTACCTCTGGAAGGTAACTGTTCTGGGTGTTCTCCCTGCAGAGGATGTCACCCCCATCCCCTCCGACAGCACTCGCAGGAAGGGTGGTCGCCGTGGACGTCGTCTGTAACCAGCACAGCACCTTCTGTTATTAAAGCTCTCTTAAACCTCTGTTCAGCTCCGTGTTTTCTTACTGGGGTGTGCTCAGAAGCCAAGGGGCTTCAGATTAATTCTGTTCACAGATGGGCTGTGCTCTGGAGCTGGGCCTCTGGCTTGGAGGGGAACCAGGCTGGCTGATCCAAAGCCACAGGGGTCTTATGGTTCATGTAGCAAAAGTTGCTTTCAAAATGAATCATGACCGTTTGCATCTCCTGGAAGAGAAAGCTGGGCTGGGAGCAAGCAACTGCTGCTGGGCTTTCTGCAAAATGGTGCTTAGTGCATCACTTCCCCTTTCTGTGGAAAAAGTCCTCTGCTGGGACATTTGCTCCTAAGCCAGCATTTCCCTTGGCACAGCCGTAGTGCTTTATTTGTTATTTTATATGTGGCCATGGAAAATGTTAGAATAAACTTTCCTTACTGTCTTAGATGTGCACCATTTGCCATTCAGATCACTGTTTTTCTGTACTTAGCAGTATTCTTTGAACTCTGTGTGGAGAAGGTGTTGAAAACATGGAAGTGGAAGCAGCTCAGTCAATACGGAGCTGAAGGAGGAGGGGGCAGGACAGAGGAGAGCAGGGAGTGGGACACTTACCAACAGCTCCTCTGGTTTTTGATGCACTTTGGATACAATGAAACTTGTTGCTGTTCCATGTGAGTTACTTTGTCCCTGGGGCTATCAGGGTGACTGCTTCATGGGGCACATCTGGGGAGAGCTCTGCAGCAAAAATGAATCCAAGGCAGGGCCTCTGCTGTGGCAAAAACTCAGCAGACTCTGCTCCTCTCAGTGCAGGGGGAGATGTTTCCACTCACTTCCTTTGCTGCCCACCCTGGTCCAGGAGAGTTCGGCCCTGCTGGTTTATAGAGCAGATATAGAAAGGGGAAGGTGTCTGCTCCATGGCAAGGTGGATTTACTCTGTTAACCCTTAATCCTTGGAACCTGGAGCCACACTGGTGCACACAGGGCTGGCTGAGCCGAGTCATTGTGCACCCAGCCCCAGGCAGTGCTGGGCCATGGGCAGGCTTGGTGCCTGGCCTCGCTGCACAATTAAAGGCAAAAAATTCTTTGATTCCTCAGCCGACCTGACATCTTTGAAGCAGCTTCCTGTGTTGATGCATAACCCCAAAGAGGAAATGATGAATGAGGAAGAGAAACTGAAGCCCCAGCATAGAGCAGCTTCCTGGCCCATGTCCTGGGGCTTTCTGGAGGGAGAGGCCCTCCTGTCAGGGTGGCATGGATGGGTCTCCAGGCCCTTGGCAGTGCCTGGCCTGACCCAACTAGCTTGTGAGTGATTCAGGGAGGAACTGAATCACCTGCACCCCTCCTGTAGCTGTACCTGGGTAATGGCTCCTGGCCTGCATGGGTGGGGGGTGCTGTACCTGCCCACCCTGTGTCACCCTGACAGGGATGGTCATCCTGCAGAAGGCATGGGGCTGTTTGGGGGCTGTGCTCCATCCTCACACACAGTCAGTAGTCCCTGGTGAGCACTATGGCTCAGCCTTTCCCCTCAGGTTTGCCTGGGGCTGATCCTGTGCTGTTGAAGGTGTCACCTCAGGGTTGGTGGGAAATGTGAGTCTGTTCCCCAAATCTTTGTGCAGGATCTGGGGGCTGAGAGCTGCGAGATGAGGCCCAGCTGGTGATGAATGGCTTCCTGTGAATGCCCTCATCTCCGTGAGTTATTCCACTCTGCCAAAATAATTCCCCTGCTGGCCTGGTCCTCAGCAGAGTCCTGAAACCACTCCTTGCTTCAGATGGCTTTCTTCCCCCCCAAAACAGGCTTGTGGAGTTTCTGCTGGGCAGCACCAAATACAAAGCCTTGGGATAATAGGGTGGTGACAATCCAGTGCCAGCTTTAGGCGATGGGAGAGTGAGGGGGGTCAGACAGGATGGAAGCTGCTCTCTGAAAGGGTCTGTGTCTTCCTTGGAAAATCGGTTCACAGACTGAGAACACACTGGGTGTCACAGCCCTGGGCAGAAAGTTGTGTGTTAAGCACTGAAGAACTGACTGGGAATGTCTGTGTGTGGAGCAGGGACTGACTTACGGCTGACAGTCCCCCTCTCTCAGTTTGGGGCTCAAGGGGCTCAGCGTGCCTGGGAAGGGGCTGTTCCCCACCCCCAGATTATCATCCACGTTTGTGGTTTGCAGAGCTAGCCCAGCTCCATGGAATCGCTGGGGTTTTGTTTGCCAAGTTCCTGTTCAGACTGTCTCTGGTTCCCCTTACGGCTGAGGCTGGTCACGGAATGCACCAGGAGCATTGCCTTGAGGCAGGGATGGTGGCCCCAAAATGAGGAGCTGAGTGGGGGCTGGGGCTGTGAGGAAAACCTGTGTGACCCCCAAAACTCCCAGTGCCCATGAGGGGAGAGACAAAAAATTTATGGAAGGATTTTGTGTTCTTTCCTTTTTCCCCCCTTTTTTATTTCCCTTTTTAAAACTTCTCTTTCTTCCATTTTCTCTGTTTCCTCTCCCTTTTTATTTTCTTTTCGACCCTCTCTGATGGTTTCTACAAACAGCTTTGTTTCAGGCCTGGGGTGAGGCTGTTGGACACCCCTGGGCTGGTGCTTTGTGAACCCCTGGGTGCCCAGGCCTTTCCCAGCTGGGTCGCAGGGATAGGACCAGGCTCCAGGCATCAAAACCTTCCCCTTTGTGGGGCTGCAGTTTCCCACCTGGAAAGCAGGAGCATCATCCCACCACATTTCCTCCAGGAACAGCATCTGCCAAGAGACCTTGCCCTACTCCCTGTAAATGCTCCAAAATGGTCCCCTTTTCTGCTCTTCCATGGCTGGCTGTATGTCCCTGCTGGCTGGGAGGCTCAGGGCTGAATCAGGAAAGGAAATGGAGTCGGTGAATCAACATGTCCCTGCTCACCCCAGTGGGTTTGCCAGGTGGTGCCTGACTTTAATTCCACATTCACAGTTTCACTTTTGACTGCACTCTGGCCATGGTGGTGCTGAGCCCTGATGCTGGGGCCAGCTTGGTGCTGGGCTCAGTGTGACCCTCAGCCCAGCATGGGCATCGGGGGTGTGTTACCCCTGGGCTGCTCTGGGACACTGTGAAATCACCAAAAACCAGCATTACGGGGTGGATGGCTGCTCCTGCCCATGTAGCACTTGTGGGGCTGTGGGGGGGCTGGAGACCCCCATGTCCAACTCCCAGTGGTGCTTTGGGGTCACGCACCTTGAGGGGCTGCTCCTCCTCTCTTGTCTTTGGGGGTTCAGCCCCTGGAAGCAGCTGCAGACAAAGCAAAGAGGGTACTGCTAGAAGGAAGGAGGGTTTGAAAGCCCTTGGTCCTTTACTTGTTGACCCCTCAGCCTGAGAAATGCTGGAAAAGAATCCCTACACAGGGAGGGTGCAAAGTGACCCTCAAGGAGGGGCTTGATCCCAAGGGCAGCTTCTCCCCAGCAGCAAAGGTCCGGGAGGAGGGGTGTACCCTGGCACTGTGCCCCCACGGAAGGTCCTGCTCAGCCTCCGGTGTGGGGGGTTCTCCCCATGGTGTCCCACCCCCCATGTCCCAGCTCTGCACCCCACTTCCTTCCTCACACGCTGCCTCTCACCTCCCCCACCCCACTGCCAACTCCCATTTCTCACCTCCTGCCCCCCATATCCCACTTCCTGCCCCCAGGGGTACAGGACTCCCTGGGCCCATGGCACCGGTGTCACCAGGCTGGGCACTGTGACCTGGCCGTGGCGTGGCGTGGGCAGTGGAGCCCCTCTGAGCGGCCGTGGAGCTCAGGGCTGTGTCCAGCATCATTTCTGAACTGGGGACCTCTGGAGCAGAGGTCTGCCTGACAACAAGTGATGCAAGTGCCAGCAGCCAATAGCACTTTTCTTTGGCTTCCCCCCCCCCGGGTGTCAGGGCAGGGTGGGGACCCGAGGGTATTTCCAGAAGCCTCGCTCGGGGTGCTCATTGTCTTCGGGGAGCCCAGCGGAGCCATGGCTGACGAGCAGCGGGACCTCATCTCTGACCGCGGCAGCGGTGTGCTCAGTGTTGGGGACACCCAGAGGTGCCACTGCTGGGGACACGGGGATGGGGGGCACGGCGAGGGTGAAGTAGGGACGTGGGACAGGGGGGTATTGCGTGGTTGTGGGATGGAAGGGGATAGAGTCGGGTCAAGGGGGCACAGAGTGACTGTGGGGCAGAAGATGCGGCGCAGGCTGTGGGAATGGGGCACTGTGGAGCCAAGAGGGCTGTGGAAGGGGCCAGAACATGGCTGTGAGGCAAGGCAGGGGCACGGGGCGGCAGTGGGATGGCCGGAATTGGGTGGCTGTGGGATGGGAGGCATGGGGCGACAATGGGAGGGGGACATTGGGCGGCTGTGGGATAGGGGGAATTGGGTGGCTATGGGATTGGGAGGGCACGGCGTGGCAGCGGGATGAAAGGGGTCACTGTGCCTCTGGGGCAGCCGGGGACAAGACATAGCGATGGGGTGGCCATGCTCACAGGGTGGGGCAGAGAGCCATGGCTCGAAGCTTTGGGGGCAGCAGCTTTGCGGGAAAGAGGTTGTGGGACGGGCAGGCTGGTGACGCGGCCATGGGGCAGGAGCGGACTCTGAACCCAAATGGCTTTGTGGGGCTGCGCCCCCATGTCCCAACTCGTCCCCATGTCCCAACCGCCGCAGGGGGGGGACACCCCTCCCAAAACTTGCAGCCAATAAGAAATCCGGATAGCTGTGACGTCACCAGTTACCAGGCAGACACCCGTGCAGCGCGTCCCGTTCGGGGACTTGTCCCTTGGCCGGGCAGTGTCCGCTCCCCCGCGGGCAGCGGAGGCAAGGGGGGACCTCTGGGGCACCGCTGCACCTCGACAGTGCCACATTCACCCAGCGGGGCAGGATCTGGCACTGCATTTTAAAAATTAAGTGCAGTCCAACATCCCGTGAGTCTTGTCCTCTGCCCCACGGACCAGCGAGATTCCAAGTGGTTTCATCACCCCGCAAAAGGCGATGCCCAGAGTGATGTCGTTCCCCAAAATCCCGTGGCAGCGCCCTGTCCCCACCCACGTGTGCCCATGTGCCCCTCGGTCCCCCTCCCGTGTCCCCACTTGTCCCCGCCCCCACAGCGGGTTTCGGTTCCCGGTGGGGGTGGTGACGCTCATGCTGAGGTTTCACTTCTGCTCCCTGCGATGGGGGAATTTACATTTGTCTGGCTGCAAATCCCCCGGGACACGAGTGTCCGGAGCGGCAGAGGGTGACGGCAGCATGTCACCTCCTGCTGCCGGTTGGCGTCTGAGCTTCCTGTCCGTGTCCCGCAGGTCTGCGCTGGGGCGCAAAGCCGCCTTCTCCGCGCTTTCCATCCTGGTGGCCCTGCTCATCGCCGGCCAGGCTGTCACCGTGTACTTCGTGTACCAGCAGAGCGGGCAGATCAGCAAGCTGACCAAGACCTCCCAGAACCTGCAGCTGGAGGCTCTGCAGAGGAAGCTGCCTGCCAGTCAGTAGCCTCGTGGGCACCAGCGTGGTGGGAGGTGGAGGGGGAGAAGGAATGAATCCCTCCTGGACCCTCCTAGACCACCCAACCCAGCTGTGCCCCTCACAGTTCTCCTTCTTCGGCAGATGCCAAGCCAGTGAATAACCTGAAGATAGCCAAGGCAAACACTCCTCTGGTCATGAGGACCCTGCATGCTGCACCCTTTCCAGACCTTTCAGTAAGAGAGATCCACACTGCTTGGCACTGCCTGCTGCCCTCAGGGCTTGCTGCCCTGCTCACACTGTCCCTTTGCCTTTTCTCTCGAGGTCACGGCCCCTGCTAGCAACAAAACCGAGGACCTGGTGAAGCACCTGCTGCTGGTAAGGTCCCCTGGTCTGCCCCCACCCCACAGCTGCCTCCTGCACTGGTCTGGGGCTTCTTGGGGTGCTCTGAGCTGGTGGGAGCTCCTGACCTCCTGCAGCATCTGGCTGGTATCAGCAGAGCTCCAGCCCCTGCCCCTGCCTCATTTTTCTTTGCCCTCACTGTGGTGGTTGCTCTGCAGCAAGCAGATCCCAGCAAGATGTTCCCAGAGCTGAAGGACAACCTGATGGACAACCTGAAGAGACTGAGGAGCACCATACCCCATGGAGACTGGAAGGTCAGTGCTTGTCCCTGTCATCCTGTCCCACCTGCCTTCCATCCAGGAGTGCTTTGGGGAGGGACTGGGGTATCCCCACCAGGATAAGCAAAGTCTGGCTTTAGCCAGGCTTGGGCTGCTCCCACTGCAAGGAAGGGGAGGATGTTCACCACCTTCCCTGTCCAAGCCAGAGCTTGTGACATGGCTCTCCTAGGGGGAACTCCCCCCATGCCTATTAATGTGCTGGACCCTCTCATTGCAGGCCTTCGAGTCCTGGATGCACAAGTGGCTGTTGTTTGAGATGGCCAGGAACCCCAAGCCGGAGGACCGCAAGGCAATCCCAGCAGAGAAAGGTACTGGAGATGGAACTGCTGAGCTGGGGAAGGGTCAGGGAGGTGTTGGCATGGGACAGCTCACAGGGAACCAAGCCCTCCCTCCAGTCACAGACCTATTTGTTCCATGGGGAGCTGTTAGGACATCACAGACCATCTCTGCCCACTGCCTGTAGGGCATTTGGGGTGAACAAAAGGCTGAGCAGCTTGAGCACCACCCTACATCCTCCATCCCTGGTTAGCCCAAGAGCCTCAGGAAGGTCACGGAGTGGGGACTTGTTCACCTGTAACTGTTTCTGGATAGAATCTCCTGCTGAGGGGGAGAAGGGCCTGGGGGGCTGACAGTGTCCCCTCTGTTTCTATTGCCCTAGTGCAAACTAAGTGCCAAGCAGAGGCTGCTTTTGGGGATGACCTGCTGGGCCGCTTCCGCCCAGAGTGCGATGAGAACGGCGACTACCTGCCCAAGCAGTGCCATCACTCCTCTGGCTTCTGCTGGTGCTGCTACAAAAATGGCACCAAGATTGAGGGCACTGAGACTCGGGGAAAGCTCGACTGCCCTGGTAGGTTGCCAGGGAGGGGACGGAGAGGAAGGAGCAGTGTGCATGGACTGCTTGGGAATAGGGAGGAGAGCAAGGAGAGGAGAGGAGGGCATCTAGGCTGCAGGAAACACCCCTCACCCATCCAGTGCCTGTATGTTATGGCTGGAGGGGACCCCAGCCCACACAGGTAGCTGGAGCTGAGGTGTGCTGTCAGGGTTTTCCATGAGTCCTCCTTGCCCCCAGCTCAGCAGTGGGTGCAGGCTCTCCCCTGCTGCCCTCAGAGGGATGGGGGTGGGTGATGGAGCAGCCCCGGGGTCCAGCACCCAGATCCTGCCCTTGCTTTGCAGGCGTTGCTGCTCACAGCGCTGCCGCTGCCACCGCGGATCCAGAGGAGCTCTTCTCTGGGCTGGAGATGCTTAAGCCGAGCCCAAGCAAATGTGAGCATCCCAAGTGTCCCCAGAACCAAGGGGAGTGGGAGGTTGTGATGAAGAGGGGTTTTGGGAGTCCTTGAGCTGTTTTTACTGATTATCTGCTCTTGTTCCCCCACAGCAGAGTAGAAGAGGATGCCAGCAGTTGCCTTCAGCATCCCAGCTCCTGCCTTATTTCTTTCTATTTCTTTTCTGCTCTTACATTGCTTTTCCAAGGCGGTTAACAGTGGATATCCCTGGGCACCCTTCCCCTGCTGCAGAGCACCAGCCAGGGCTGAGCTGCCACCACCATCAAAGAGACCCCTCAAAGGGTGGGTAGAGCAGGCTGGAAAATTATTTTCAATCACATCAGATCCATAAATCCTGTTCTCTTTGGCTTGACCTCCAACAGCACCCAGGCAGTGGCACAGCTCACCCCTGCTGCTGAACTAATGCTTCCTTACACTGAACAAAGACTTAAACCAGCAAAACAACCCCCATCAGCTTCTTAACTGATCCCTGTAGGCTGGAGCCCTGTTAGATTACTGGAGTAATGGGTTTTTATTGTGGAGTGCTCAGATTTGTAAATAAGAGATCCGCCTACAGCCTCAGCAGCGGGTAACCATGGGCAGAGGGGCTTCTCATTTTCCTGAATGTATCTGATTGTTCCTTTATACATGATCTTACAAGCTAATAATCTCAAATAAACTTTTGAATAAGAAAGCCTTGTAAGCAACTCCAGCAGGGCTCTGCGTGCTGTTTGCAGCTGTCCGAGGTTAAAAATAAATGAATCTTAACAAAAAAGGGATAAAGAAAAATCTCTGCAGGCATTTGGACAGCTGTATCTCCACCCAGGACTGGCTGTGTTCTGTGTCCCATTCCTGGCCCATCCCTTGTTTGATTTCACTTGTACCCTGGGGTACCCCTACCCCAGACCAGCAGACACTGGGCTCTGCTCTCCCACCCACAACATCCTCCAGAGCCAGCCAGCCTTGCCCTCCCCTGAAAGCAGCTGAAGTAAAATCTCACTGTTTGTTGTTTTTTATTTTGTATTTGATAAAAAAACAACACAAAACATGACTCTGCCTTGGCTGAGAACAGCTGCTGGACACAACCGTTCGGTGCAACTCCAGGGACATGGTGATCACTGCTGTCAGTGTTAGAATAAAAAGGAAACTCGAGAGCTTTCTCTGTAGTTGCAAAAGGACTGACACCACAAGTCACAGGAGGAGGGGAAAAAAGGTGAAAGTTTTCTCAAAAATATAGCTCTGTGGTAAGAGAAAGGGATGGCTGGGTGTCAACGAGGGCAAAAGCAGTTTCTGCTCTGCTCTGGTCAAACTGCCTCCTCCAGTTCCATTCCGTCTGGAGGGACTACAAACATCTCTGGGCCTCAGCAGGGCAGGAGGAGGCAGAAAGTTACACTGCTGTGCTCTAAAAGTCAGTTAAAAGAAGTTATAAATTATTATTTTAAAAAAAGTTGGAATTCTTCAGGTGAGCTTCCTTTTCCTCTCTTCTGTTTGATCTTCACCCATAAATCTTTAATCACAGGAATGCGGTACCTTTGGGGAGAGGAGTTAAAAGTTAGGGATGGGGAGGAGAACAGCCTTACAGCTGAGCAGAGGCATCTGGTCCACTTCCAGGTGGCTACAACATCATCATCTAATTCCCATCACTTTTCCAGGCTCCCTGTGGTCAGCAGGGACAGACACACACTGCCAGAGGCCGCTCATCTCTGCTGGTGACAGAGGTCAGCAATACCCAGGCTGGACATCCAGTTCTCAGCAGCTAAAGAGTTGAGGTCAGACACATCCAGAGAAACCAGCACACGGCTGCATGACATTCCTCACACTGCTCCAGTCCCTGGCCCTCTGATTTAAGGCCAGGCTGGCTCAGTGAGCTCTTGGAGGGCACACTGTCTTCCCAAAACTGGCCCAGGAGTTGTGAATGTGGCCAAGGTTACGCCGCTCAGGGTACCACTGGCCAGTCCCCACAGGCCATGTACCTTCTCACAATCCTTCAGGCTCAGCTGCCTTCTTCTTCTAAAATGAAAAGGGGGAAAAATACATCAGTATCATTTGCAACACAGACATGAAGGACCCAGCAAAGCCACAGAGGCTTCCTGGATATGTCCCTGTAGAGGTGGCAGCCACCACAAGGAACATCCTGTAGTCTCCCTCTGTCACCCCCTTCAAGCCCTTGGGATGGGATGCAGAAGCCTGCAAAGCCCTCAGCAGCTCCAGCTGCTGCTGAGCATGAGATGAACAGAAAGCTGGAGAGCAGCACTTACTCCTTAGACAGGACTAAGTCCTTTGCCACCGAAAGGGTCCCTGGGTTTGACCATTCCAGGGAAAGGAATCTCCTAAGGCACCAATACAGAACAAACCCTGTGAGCCACCCTAATCCCAACCAAAGGTCAGGGTATTTTAAGACTGGCCACGGTGAACTGCAGGCTCCCCTGCTGTACAAGGACAGGCCAGGACATGGCTCTGTTCCTTCTTCAGCCTGGCACACTGTTGGGATGAGCAGCATAGTCCAGGGCCTGACACATACCTTCTTCTTCTTCTTGGGAACCTCAGCAGAGCCATCTGCTACAGGCACCCCTTCCAAAGATGCCTTTTTGCTCTTCTTTTCCTTTCCAGTCTTCTTTTCTAGGAGTGGGAAAGAAAAGCCAACTAAGAGAGGGACTCTGGTATTGCCAGCCTCTGAGAGGGAGCACAGGCTGGTAGGAGCATCTCCAGTATGTTTTTGATCACATCCAAACCTGAGCAAGATTTCCAGAGCAGGAACTGGGTGAAGGCAGAGCTCTGCCACAGGCAGCTGTACCCAGGGATGTTTCCCTAATACCCCTGAGCCAGAGCAGCCTGATCCCACCATCTGTGCACACACAAGGGTGGAATTACATAGAATTTCCTTCTTTCCACCTCCTGCTGCCCACCTGCTCCAAGGAGCTGCTTCAGGGCTGGAGTAGATAGGCACATACATAGAGCCAGGGGAGCTGCTAACACAGGATGGACACGAGGATCAGCTCAGCACAACTGCTCAAGAGGCTCAACTCATCCCTGTTAAACAGCCCACACAAGGACCAATAGACAAGTTTGCCTCCTCCAAAAATAAGGGCTGCATTTCAGCAGAACAGAAACACAATCAATTCTGGTCCAGCCAATCCATGTCCCCTCCCCTCCTTTTCTTTTAAAGCCTATGAGAACTAGCACAAAACCAGCTCTGATTTGCAAATACAGGTTGCACTGCAAAGAAAAAAATGGCCTTTGAATTAGGTCAGAGAGCAGGGCACTACAGAACAACAAGGTGTAGAAAGGCCAAAAGTGATAGGACAAGAGGAAATAGCGTCCAGTTGAGCCAGGGGAAGTTTATATTGAATATTAGGAAAAATTTCTTCACTGAAAAGGTTGTCAAACACTGAAACAGGCTGTCCAGGACAGCAGTGTGGCCACCAGCCTTGGAGGCATTTAGAAGATGTGTAGATATGTTACCAGGGGATGTGGTTTGGGGGTGGGCCTGGGTTAATGGCTGGACTTGATGATCTTAGAGGTCTTTCTCAAGTCACACAACTCTATGATTCCATGAGGGAAGCAGCCAAGAAGGAAGCCTATGGGAGAGTGGGTGCTTTGCAAGGCCCTGCACCAGAGGCTGAACATGCATCAGCTGCAAGAACCTACTCCAAACTATGCCCCAAGTGTAGGATACTTACTTTTAGCTGCTTTTTTCTTTTCCTTGCTGCCTGCCACCTTCTCCAGGTCACCATCTGCTTTCCTCTTTTTCTTTTTGGGTACTTCTTCATTTGTTTGCCTTTTCCGTTTCTTCTCCTTGGGCTGCCCCACAGCCCCATCCTCTCCTGTCAGCTTCCGCTTCTGAGATGTTTTCTGCTTCTTGTTCTCTTTGTCTTTGCTCTTGGACGTTTTCACAGCTTTGTCTGTTGTGGAGGATGGTTTCTTTTTCTCCTTCTTTTCTTTCTTCTCCTTTTTCTTCTTCTTCTTCACTTCCAACCCTTCCACTGTCTGCACTGCAGGGACTTTGGCAGCAGTGGTGACCTCAGTTTCACTCCCTGAGCTTGGCTGCTGTGACTGCGGGACGGAGGGCAGGGCCTGTGATGATGCTGGGGTCACTTGCATCCCTGTTGCCCCAACATTGTTCTCTTTCCCTGCCAGGGTCTTCTTCAGTGAGGATGCTTTGAGGCTGGCATGACCTGGCTCTGTTTTTCCTGCCACCTTCTCTTTGTTGGAAGCTTCTGTAACTTCCTGCCCTGAAGGGGGGTTGTTTTCTGCAGGAAAAGAGAGAAGACAACTCAGGGAACATTCGTTGCACAGTCTAATCACAGGAGGATGGAAATATGCATTTTAAGAGGAGCATCCAGTTCTTCTCCCCCAAAAAAGCTAAACTTGTTGGCATCTATAGCAGAGCCAGAGAGATGCCTCAGCCTGAAGTCGGTGACAACAGCCACAACAGCTTTGGCTGTTTGACAAGATGGGTGAGCACATATAGAGCAGTCCTTCCCCAGGACACCACCCCCAGTAAGCTGGGGACTTCCCAAGGTGGTGGGGGTATCCACACTGCCACGTGTAATCACCACCAATGGCCAACCCCGGAACCCCTGGACTATCTTGAGCCCATATACAGATAGTTCTGACTTCCTCAACAGCCCTTTGCACAATTTCATGATGTGCCCAAGGGACCATTAGACCCACCTGAGCTTCTAAAGCAGGCCAGAGTTCATCTGAAGGTGCCAGGGTCATACCAAAGCAGAAGCAGCTTCCAGCTCCAAGTTTTACAATTTGCCAACAAACCAGGGAAATGGTGGGACATTTTGTTTCTCCACAGGCCTTCTCACTTGCTTCCCCTCCTCTGCTCTCCAGACATGCAGCAGAGCCCACACAGCCCAAGGGGAGGCTTGAATACCAGCACTGTGCAGCAGATGTTCTTCAGGCAGTGTTTGAACCTTCCACAGAAGCCAGCAATGCAGTGTGCACTGGCTCCAGGGAGAGCCCTACCTGCTCCTGTTAATTACTGTGGTTAAAGCACATCTTGGAAGAGGCAAAGGCACTGAGCCTTGGAGGCAGCCAGCACAAGCAGGGTGTTCCAGGAGAAGGCTGTGCTGTGGCCAGGGAAGCCAGCAGACGGCAGCAGCACTCCATGCTGAGGTTCCATGGTAGAGACACACTGGGAACAGGGCCCATCCCAGTGCCACCCCGCCCAGTGCCACCCTCCCAAGCCAGCACGGCTTCGCTCCTGGGCCAAGCAAATTCCCCACCTTGCCAAAGGAGACCCACCTGCTTTGTGGTTTGCAGCCACCTGGTTGTCATCTGTGTCGGAGTCACTGCTGTCGCTGCTTGAGCTGTCAGCTGGGGCTGCTTTCAGGGAGCCCTGGGTGAGGGAGTTTGCAGCACTCCCAGCTGCCTTCCCTGGCCCCACCTCACCTCCAGGCTGGGGAGGAACCGTCTTTGGTGCCGGGGGTGTTACTGGGGTCTTGGAGAGGACTGGGTAGCCTGTGAGGAGGGACTGAAACAGCACAGACACAATGAGGAGTCACAGCAGGGCAGCCTCCCACACATCAGACATGCAGCTCTGCCTCTGCTGCTATTGTCCTCATACTCCAAGTGAAGGGCCCACCTTTGGCCACCTGTGGAGCCAGCTCTGAGAGCCCAGGGTTACCAGGAGAGGGGCCAGCACTGACAGACACCAGCTGAGCTGACAGCCTCGAGAGCTGGCCGCCAGAGGTTCTCCTTTGTTCTCGCCCAGCAAGGCAGGCTTGGGGGAGGCTCCTGGCCATCAGCGTGAGCCCACGCACACTTAATGCACTGCAGATGTGCTGCACGTTACTTACAAAGGGAATTTAATGTCTTGGACATGGCTTAAGTTACAAACTAAAGTGGGGGAAAAAAAATCCCTGCTGCTATTGGCACAGTGCACCAGTTCTCCTGGCTTAACCCTTGCAAGGTACAACCTCCTCCTGTCTCTTCTCCCAGGGAAGGCACTCTGAACCCTGGACCCAAGGCCTGACTGCCTGGGGAAGCATTCCAGGTTAAAAAGCTTCTCCCTCTCTGCCTCCACCAAGAGGTCTTGCTCACACCACTGCACTGGGGAACCCCCACTTCTCTGCTGGCAAACCCATCCAGCACCTGCAATGACAATTGAGTCTTTCTGAGTCCTATTTAGGAGCTAGCTGCAAGACCCGAGAGGTTCCAGCCTGCTCAAGTACCATACCTGTGATGCTGCATCCTCCTCCTCATCACTGGACTCTGAGGAGGAGCTGTGGGCTAGCTGGGTCCCTCCTGGTTTCTGCAGGGGGCCTGCTGGAAGAGCAGAGTTCCTCCTGTTAAACCACTGCTGCCTGGGGCTGAGCTCACCTCCCCAGCACAGGCACTACCACCAAAAGCCCTCCTGCCTCCAAAGAAAGAGGAGGGCTCTGCCAGGCTGGAGAGGAGGAACCCCTCTCCAACCACTGCACACCTGCCAAGGGGTAACAAAAGGCTGTCCCCACCCTGGTAGTACCGAGAGCATCTTCTGGAGAGAACTGACCAGGTTTGGGGGGCTGCTTGGGTGCCTCCTCCTCGTCGCTGTCAGAGGAACTGCTGCTGTCTGAGGTGTGCTCTGCGTGGGTGGGTGGCACGGCCTGGCTTGGGTGGGTGTCCTGTGCTGGCTGCAGGATTGGCTTCCTTGCCTTGGCAGTGGAAATTCCTGGGGCAGCAGTGCTGCCTGGAGGAGCTTTTCCCACAGGAACCGTTTGCTTTTGGCTAGAAGCAGCAGGGACCTAGGGAGAGGGAGATGAAATAGATCTGGAAGGAGGAATAACTGCTCACATCCATGAACTATAAGCAGCAGCCCAGAGTAGATGGGCTTGGACCACCTTGGCCCTTCTTCAGCTGTACTGCTGCAGTTGGTGTCACAGTCAGCCCAAGAACCTCTCAGAGGGCCCAGCTTGCCCCAGCCCATAAGGGAAGCAGGCAGCTGAGGCCAAGCAGACAACTGCTCTCACAAAAGGACAGAAGCAGCCAGCCAGCTGCGAGCCAGGAACAGCAAAGGTACTAGGGCTACCCTCTGCTCCTCTGCCTCATACAATGGCATGATAAATGTGGTTAGGATAGAGCAGCCCCTCTCTCCCTGCTTCATGAACACATCCCTCAGCTGGGGATGTGACACCAGACCAGACCCCAGCAGACCTGTCTTCTCCCTCTCCCCAGGAAAGCTCCCCACCTCAGTCTCCTCCATCGTTACCTTTCCTGCCAGCACGTTGTGCTCTGAGGCATCACTGTTCGAGCTCTCGGACACTCTGCTCAGTGCAGGGACTGCAGGAGCTTTTGTCCTCTTCCCTGAAGGCAGGGTGGCATTTGCCTTTGCAGCCACCACGCTCGAAACTGCAGTTACTTTGACATTCTGCTGGGACAGACTCTAAAAGAGATGAAAAGAAAATCAGGACAGAGCAGACTTGGAGGGAAAAGATACAGAGGCACACACCAATCCAGCAGTAACTCCTAAGCCTTTCTACCATTTTCAGCACAGCACCAGGACTTTTTGCTTTTTAAATTCTCTCCTTTACAAACCAGTTCTGTCTCCCATAAGCCTCTTAGCAAGGCCACTGGAACAGCCAAAAGCAGAAATAAGGACCAGCACCCCAAGAGTGCAAAAAGCGTTAGCTCAGTGCCCCAAAGGCACCTACCCTGAGGGCAAGCAGGGGAAATGTGCTGTGCTGGCAGGCTGTGAATCCCTACCCACTGCAGCACCGGCAAGACTGCAGCTGTAAACCTTTGCAGAGTGGGCACTTGGACTCTAGGATGTCTTCTATACTCTAAAAATCACATACCAAGAGTTAATTGCCAACAGTGATAAACAAAGACACCAACCACGAGGAAAATCTGCCTCCAGATCCACAAGCCAGAAACAGATTAGGGGTCAAATTAACAAGAGCAGTTTTGTTGCCTCACATTTGAAACCTCCCACCAAACTTAAGAGGGGTTAAAAATAGAAAGGCCAGGGGCATAGAAACCAGGCAGTGAGGACAGGTCCGTGACACAAATGCCAGCAGAGCAGGGAGCAGGAGCCACGAAGGAGCACTCAGCCTCCTGGTTTGTGTTACTGACAAGGCTACGTGAGCAGCTCTCCCCCTCCAGATCTCTGACAAGCTGGGCCTTTGTGGGCTGACATTTCCCTCACACATCTGGCCTGGGGAAAGGAACAGGCCCTGCTCTGCCGTGCAGAGCCGCCAGCCCAACGTGAGCGCTCAGCCCTCTCACACAAAGCTCAAGTTACGGCAACTGCATTATTTTATACAGTCTCAGTAATATAAACATGCTTTGCTCAAGGACTGCTCAGGATGGCTGCCTGCCCATCAGCTGATGGGAGACAGCCTTTCCACTGGTGACAGCCTCAGGCCAACATGGGGAAGGGTTTCCTGAGTGCTCATGTCCTCCTCCCAGGAAAGGCATGTGTGGGCTAAGACGTGTGCTTGGCCACCAAGTCCTGGGCTCAGAGCATCAGTCAAGCCACCACCGTGTGGAACAGTAGCCATGCTCCTCAGTCAGTGGTTTTTTTATGTGGTTTCTGGGGCTCAAACTGAAGCACAAGTGCAGACACCTCCAAGACAGCTTCACACTGGGGCAGGTCTGGCCCCGGGGAGCTCAGCCACAGCTTTGCAGGACTGGCATAGAGACACAAAGGGACTCCAGTGGGAGAGCTGGGATCAGCTCCATGACACTCAGGGGTGCTCCCAGCACAGATATATGGTCACCCCTCTTCTCCAAGGCAGGGCCTGGCTCCTCCAGCTGAAAGGCAGCAGAACCACTGTGCTACCTTTCAGGGCAGATCCTTCCATCCTCCCAAGGCTTGTGGAAAAGAAAACCAAAGGACATCAGGGGTCTGGGAGGAACCAGGTGATGGGTTGCCTTGGAGGTACACAGGTCATGGAAAGACTCTTCCTGTAAGGATCTGGCTGCTTTTCTAGTCTAAATTCCTGGAGTAGAGCAGAGTGGTCAGAGTCCCAGGGGAGGTCTGGGCTTGTGTGTCTACTCATGTTGCTGTCAAAGCACTCACACTCTCCAATGCTCTCATACACTGCAAGATTGCTGTGGCTTAGGTGTGCACCAAGAGCTGGGGTCAGCCAGACCCATGGACATGGCTGACAAAATCTGATCCAGCCAACGAGAGGCTCCTCTGTACTGCTCGTCACCTGCAAAGTTACCACCTTCCAAGTCCTGAGACCGCCTGAGCATGCAGCACTCTAAGCCTACACAGCCAGTGGATCAATGGCATCTCACCTGGGAAGGGGGGACTATTTCATCCTCTGATTCTGACTCCTCACTGGAATCATCACTGCTGTCCACAGCTGCTGGGGCTGTGGTTGGTGCCGAAGCCGGTGCCTTTTTCACGTTTGTTGGTTGGGGCACAGAATTGGTTTTCACTGCAGGAAAAGCATAAGAGATTGTCACTGTGAGGAAGAGTTGCTCTCCGTGGCTGTCCAGAGCAGGAACTGCTCCATGTGCAGGAGAGAGTAAGAAACCTATGAGGATGCAGGTGAGGGATCCTGGCTACTACCAGGAGACTTACCAGCCTGTGGAGGCTGTCTCTGTGCTGCAGGAGACTCCTCTTCGCTGTCAGATGAGTCACTGCTCCCACTTTCTGAAGCCTGGCTTTTCAAGGTGCTTACCACTGCTTTTTCAGGCTGCCCAGCTTTAGCAGCCTGGTTCAGGCTGGGAACAGGCCTGGGCTGGTCTGATAACCTCTTAACAAAAAAGAAACACAGGCCCAGAAATGCAGTATTAGCACAAGTGTTGTTTAGGAGTTTAAGTGCACTTTCAGCTCAGGCTGGGTTTTGTTTTACCCTAACAGAGCTGTTACTAACACTCCCACCATTCCTGGTGTGTTAAGAGTGGAAGGGGCTTCAACCACTGCCTGGACTGAGCTGCTGTAGATACATCCCTCAGAATTTAGCAGTTTCCTTCTGACAGAAAGCCCAAGTGTGTTTTATACAAGCACACAGGCTAACAGTGCTTGTAAGCTCCTAACAGCAATTTCTTCTTGAGGAAGAGACACTGGCTGGACAGGAGCCTGAGGACAGGAGAAGCACTGCACCCCCAAGACTCCCACTCCAAGGAAGCCTCTCATTTAAGCACGACCTACTCACAGCTCAGGGAATCAGTAGGAGTTGGGAAACCTTGTGCCATAACACTTGCAAGATTCAGAGACAGCATTAGAGCAGATACAGCCTAGAGCTGCTAGAGAGCTCAGTGTTGATACAGGGCTGAAACAAAGATTTGGGAACACAGAGGGCAGGCAGAGACAGTGTGACTTAACTTGGAAACTGATCTGTCAACAGGTCTAAGAATTCAGAAATCTCCAGACAACAAAACACCTCTGACACACCTGGGCTGTGTCTTACTGCAGCACCTGTCAACACTCAGATGTTCCAGGACAGACCACAAGCCACTTTCCCTGCTGTGTCAGCACTAGGAAGCCACATTAACCTGTGCCCCAGACACACAAAACTGCCAGGTGAGACTCTTTTCCTGGCCTCTCTCCAAGGGCTGCAGAGCCCCCTCCTGCACACTGAAGGTTAGTGGTGGCAAAAGACAGGAAGTGCTTATGGAATACTCTGGGAATTTCCTTCCCTGTAGATATTCCCCAGGCTGGCAGTGAGTGCTCTGCACCCTCTCATTTACTCCACTCACAGCTCATCCCTGGGCTCCTCTGCCAAGGAGTACATCATGTTTGCCAGGGCAGGCAGGCCCTGTGCACCCTGTGTGTGATGCCAGCCTGTTCTGGTGCTCCATGAGAGATTCCTGCACCACCCCTGCCACGCTGCCAGTGCAGTGATACCCTCACAGCCCACAGCAGAGAGCACCAGTGTAGCAGCCTTTCAGGAAGACCAACCCTACTGTGCTTCCTGGCACAGCCCTGCCATGGGCTGCCACTGGGGCACTGTTTATCATCTCCAAGCCAAACACTAAACAGACAACAGCATCTGCATGTTTATCCCATTGCAGAACAGCTCTCTGAACGAGCCAAGCACATTCTGACTCTGCTTAGAGAAACAGAAACCTCCACAAGTGCTTGGGGAAGGGGGACTGCAAACCTCACTTCTGTTCTGTTTTGATACCAGTGAGTCACAATCTCCAGGAGAGAGGCCAGCTTTGCAATGCTGAAGAGACACAAGTACTTGAAGCAGTCAGAAGATTTCACACACACTGCTCTAAATGTGCTAGCTTGTCTCTGCTGTTCTGAACACTGCTATGCAAGGGAAGAGCTTACCAAGATCAGAGCCCATTGAGTTTTAAGCTCACTCAGTTTTTAAGCCCTTCATAGCAACGTGTCTGGCTTCTCCCTCTATGTGGATGCACAGCACAGGGCTGCTCCATCTCCTAACTTGGCAATGGAGTGGGAAAGAGCTGCCATGCAGGGGCATCCTAACACAGAAAGAACGTAACAGCATCCACATAGAAAACCACCATAAGGTTTACACAGCCTCAGATCTTCCTGGGAGGCAGCCAAGGTCCATCCATCCACATCAGATAAACGACAGCCTCAGGTGGGATCTGGCCAAGAGCACAGCCGAGTTACATCCAGAGTGCAGGTAACACAGGCAGAGAGCTTCTGACAGCTTCAGAGTCACAGGTACTGAAGTAACTCAGAGAGGAGGAAAATAACTCAAGAGGAAATCATTTTTCCTGCTCCCTCTCCAGCCCCCAAAGCAGGAGCTGCCTGTGGCTCAGTGAGTGTGATGACTCAGCTCCCGCACAACCCATCTGCCACTCGCTGGGTCCATTTGCATCCTGCAGCGCTGCATGACAAGAGGGGGAACAACACTGAGCCACGTGCTGGGAGCACGTTGTAAAATCACACTCCAGCACCGCCTGTGCGCCGCGGGAGCAGTGTACCAGCACTGGGACCGGCATCTCAGCTGTGTCATGGCCCAGCAAAGGGACAACTGCCACCTGCACAGCAGGGGGAACACGGTTCAAGGAGGGAAAGGGACCCTCAGTCTCTTGGGAGATTGGCCTCTCCTCACACAGCCTGCAGTCCAAGATAAAAAGTTGCTGGCACAACTTCTGTCAGCACAACCCACACGGGTTTTCCTGGGATGCTCAAGGAAGACACGGGTTCCCAACACACGGATGCACGTGCATCTCACACCCACTCTTTGTAAACAGAAGCCAAAGCTTGTCTATAAAGGGCTCAAGTGCCACCTTTGGCTCAAAACACTCAGGAAAGAAGCAACAAAATTAGCAGTTCCAAATTAAAAGCAGCCCACAGCATCTGTAAGGTCAGACTGTCCCCCATCACCATCCTTTCCCCCCAAAATATGCAAACACCTTATCAACTTCTTTGACTAAATATTCCTGAGTCTTCAGGGGTAAACATACCAATTAAGCAGTTCAATTTCGGCATGATGTTCATTTTAATTGTGCTAATCCACCCCCACAGGGAAAGATGAAGCAGCTTCCAACGCTCTGTATCTGTTTGGATCTTGCACAGAAGCCAGAGGAAGTTGCAGGATACAGTAAGTCAGTGGTTAGCATATGCCCAAGTAGCAGATGGTGAGGGATGAGCTAAGAAGAGTTTCACTGGGAGGACAGGACTGTGGACACAGCTAAGCTCAATGGTTTATCTTCAGGCTTCACTCGTGGTCTCTGCCTGTAGGCTACCAACAAAGGAAGGAACAGCCTGTTTGGCAAAAATAGAGCTCCCTTGATGACAAGCTCTTGCTGACTCTGGCTATTGAGGGGTAAATGTCAGTTTGCAAGAGGGAAAATGATGAAGTAGTTAAATCAGCAGGTAAAACTTGCTGTTGACAGCTTCACAGAATCAACACTGGAGGAAACAAACCTATCCCAGCACATAAACACTGCTAAAATGGACAAATCTTGATGGTTTTACAGTGGGACCTCATGGCACAGCTATCAAATAGCTGCTCCTGTCACCCAGAGCTGAATCCTCACATATAATCAATCATGCAGGAAGAGAGCAGCACAGAGCCAACTGTTAGAGCAGCGTCCCTCTCCACCCACCTTAGCAGACCAAGGCTATGAAGACAAAAATTGCTGGCTCCTGCCTGTCAATAGTCAAAGGATGTGTTGACAAAGAGCCTCCCTGCAAGGACACACGAGGCTCTGCCCCCAGCCTCCCTTGCAGGCTGTAAGGCTGCATGTCCAAAAGGCTGCTTTAAGGGCACTTTCTGGAGGGCCATGCAGCTCAGACTTGAGGCAGAAGGTCTCAATACAATGTGCCTAGGGATGCTCTCAGGAAGGGATTTCCATCCCTTTCTGAGTTTAGCCACCTGAGTGCAGTGTGAGCTCCCTTTGGTCCCAGTCCTCCTTTGGTTAGAGAACTCTGACCAAACCCTCACAGGAAAGTGAAGACCAAACTACCTGTGAACCTGCACACAAGGCCACTCCAGAGGGGCAGGGCACGAGTGGACAACTGGTATCAAACCATTTGCCTCCCACTTCCTCTGGTACGGCTGTGTGAGAAGAGTGAGGCTGTACTTGCTTCTAAATAGAAACATCTTCCTCTCCGAGGAACTGAGAAACAAGATACTCCTGGTGTTTCAAAGAGATCAGTAGCAGCACTTAAGGGATAAACATTTGTCTTGCATATCCCATCCCCTGGCACTGGGCTGAATGCAGCACCTACCTTCTGGCTGATGGGCACAGGGAGATCCTCCTCTTCACTGGCTGACGAGGCAGAGCTCTCCACTGGCTTTATAGTTTCAGCAGGCTTTGTGGGAGCAGCAGTCCTTCCCACTGAGGTTTTAGCCTGCTTTGGCACCACTGTTTTTGGTGCTGTCTTCCCTTGGGACAGTGGAAGTGTTTTTGCTGGAGCTGCTTTGACGGAGAGTGATGCTGCTGGTGTAGGTTTCACTGGGGATGGGACGGTCTGGGAGGATTTTGGAGGCGGCTTTGTCTGGACAAGATATGAACAGAGTGAAATAAGGCAAATCCCACAGCAGCATAATTCATTTGCTCAGACTGCAATCAAGAGAAGAAATTTCAGAGCCCCCTGGGAAAGGCAAACCCTGAAGGAAGATTAGTGACTGGCAGGACACAAGGAATTCTTTCATCTAGCTGCGTGGGGATGGTCTCCCAAGGTGAGAAAGCAAGATCAGACATTCTTCATCAGCCTGCTGCTACTACCAGTCCCCTCCAGTGAGGTACAAGGCAGCACTTTGCACTCTCCCCAGTAGGGAAGCTGAGCTGCACTACAGTTTGACAAATTAGACACTGTTTATTCCAATTTATACCTGAGAAGCAAATTCCACCATGATAATTTGCCTCTCCAGGTGGGAAAAGAATCACTGGGGTTTTTTTGCATTTAAAAGTACTGATGGATTTTTCTGAGAAAGGCACAATGGGTTGATTAAAGCTCCGAGCAAAGACACAGAGGTGCCTTTTAACACTTCACGCCTCCTTCCTCCCACCCCCTACATGACTTTGCTACACACTACATGCATTTACAAAATTTTCTTTTCACTGCAGCTCCTAGCCCTGAGACAAATGCAAGGAGAGAGAGGATCTCAGAGACACGCACTTGGGTTACTGATGGACGTTCTTCATCTTCACTGTCTGATGAACCACTGCTCTCTGATGTGTCATTGGGCTGGGCAGCCCCAGGAACTGCTGCGGATGCAGGTTTGGCCTGGCTTGCTGCCAGTGCTGTTTGCTTCACTGCCTTATTCTTAAGGGACACTGGAGCAGCAGGTGCACTTTTCACAGGTGCTGCGTTAGACTGCACTGTTTTCACAGCTGGCTTGGCCTGGGAACAGAGGGAACAAAAGGGAACAGAATCAGGTAACACCTCAGAAGAAAATGGTTGAAAGCTCTAACCGCATGGAATCTATTTCAAAGCAAACTACCTTGCTAATTTTGACCAAGACAGTCTTTTTCAGCCCCATGGGCTGTGGACTATCTGAAGCAAGTCACTTTCTCTCTGGACTGCCAGACTATATCCATCAAATTGCATACTAATCACGTCCTACAGATAAAGGATCTCGCTCAGCTTCAGGCAGAAACTGGAACAGAATGGTTGATGTTGGCAGGGTTTAGTGGGGCTCTCAGCCACACAGCATGTGCTCTGGTCTTGGGTTTGGGAATCTCACACACCCAAGGTAAGGAGTGCTGTCAGAATACAGCACTGCAGCATTTCCTCTCTTCTCCAAAAGAAGAGAGGTGATTTCCTAGGGACAAAGAATCCATGTTGGAGAGGTTACCTGGATGGCTGGAGTTGCCAGCTCCTCCTCAGAGGATGTGTCCTCACTTGATTCCTCACTGCTGCTCTCAGCCCCAGCTGCTGGCTCTGAAACACAAGCGAGGAGATGTCACAGCTGCTGCCTGCTCTGAGCCCCCAGAGCGTGATGTTAATGTGGCTTTTGAAGTCAGGGAAACAAAACAAGCTGCAGAGAGGGCTAAGGGGATTTGCAGGGAAGAAGATCTAGCCCTGATGAAAACATCAATGGCCTGCTGGGAACAGCTTCTCCAGACAAATGCTGGCCCATAAACACCCCTCCTCAAGTGCAGGCAGAGATGGGAAATGCTTCCTGGCTACCCTCTGACCCTATGGGGAGCTGGCCAGCCACACACAGCTCCCTGCAGGGGCACCCAGCCTGGCTGGGCCTCCTCTGGAAAAGAGCCAAGAGGAGGATCACTTCCAGAACTTCAACAATCTATTTCTCACTCTCCTTCTCCTCCAACACACACAGACACTTCAAAGCATTTAAAGATTTCCCTGAAGACTTCAAACCCCAGAACCAACCACTTTGCAATTGGGAATAAAGAGAAAACACTGCAGTGCCTTTCCATAAGGCTGAAAGTATTTGCAGCATTAGTACTGCACCTCCTCCGGACACGCTATGCTGTTAGCCCCAACCCCTGGGTATGTGCTGGGTGCTGCCAGACATCTTAGCACAGGATCTGCTGCTTGAAATGGGAGCAAGCATGCTGCATTCATCCCACGGAGCTCTGGAGCTGGCTGCTTTGCAATGTTCTAGCAGCCTCCCCAAGGAACAAGCATCACTCTGAGCTTTTCAGCAAGAGAGCTGAAAGGAACATGCTGAAGGCACGTCTCAGACTCAATCTGCAGCAGAGCTGGAGCTCACACACATCTACCCCACCCTGCAGGCTCCTTACCCGCTTTGGGGGCTGGGGCCTTCGCAGTCAGTGTCTCCTCTTCCTCCTCGCTCTCAGATGAGGAACCGCTGCTGCTGCTGGAACTTTCTGGTGCTTTGGTCATTACTGGTGCTTTGCTTTGTCCTGCTTTGGCCACAGCTGCTGTGGCATGTCCAGGCTTCCCAGGAGCAGGCAGTTTCTGGGTCTTGGCTGGGGCTGGAGCTGCAGCCGGGGCATTGGGCTGCTGCTTGTTAGAGAGCACAGTTCTGTCAGCAGCAGGGAGTCCTGCTGCTCTGCCTGTTGGGGCAGTGGGTTTGGGAGGGGAATGCAGGGAGTTGGCAGCTTTCCCACCCACCACAGCTGCTGTCACCTATAGGAAACAAAAGAAATTAGAAGGCTACACACAGATGAGGAGCTAAACTGGAGACAATGTACCCACAAGGTAAACCACAGAGCTCTTTAAGGCAGTGTTTGGGGGACAGGTATCTAAGAGAAGGCTTATGGCAGCATAGGAGGGTCATTTAAATATGATTTCCACCCCAGAACACAATGCTACACATGCTGAGGAGTCTAGGACAGTCCTGGCCTCAGAGTACAACCAGCCTTCAAATCCAGGAGCATTGCCTTACCGTCACTGCACCTTTCCCAGCTGGAGCCTCCTCTTCTGATGAGGACTCATCTTCCTCACTGCTTTCTACATTCACCACTGAGTTCGTGGCCAGAGAAAGGCTGGCTGCTGCACAGAGAGAGCCACAGAGCACCTGTGTGAGTGTGTTTCTCACACCAACAGTCTCTGGTTTGCAGGAGTGCCCCAGCAGCAGGGCAGGGTCCCATCTCTACACCTGACCCAAGACCACTGCCACTGCTGTCCCTGTGATGGGCAAGTGCTTTGCTCCTCCACCCCATCCCTCTCCCAGCCACCAACACAGGGAACTTGTCAAGATCTGCAGTTTTCTAAAGGCTGGGGTACAGCAGACCAGACTGAACCAAAATATACCATACACGAGATTTTGTTAGACTCTGCAAGCCAACACCTCCCACATCAGCTGCACGAGAGATCTATCCCCACCTTGGACAGAGGGCACTGGCTTTCCAGACCAACTAACAGAACCTTCCCTGATGCATGAACCAGGCCTGCC
The DNA here is from genome assembly GCA_034509425.1 of Eopsaltria australis. NCBI lineage: Eukaryota > Metazoa > Chordata > Aves > Passeriformes > Petroicidae > Eopsaltria > Eopsaltria australis. The sequence continues at coordinate 620,129 of JAVTVJ010000090.1, read as the reverse complement.
CTTGCTGGCTCAACACACACCTGCGACCAACTAGAAGGTGCTCCACAGTGGGCAGCAAGAGGTTCCCAAAGCTTCATCCAAGCAACAACACCCATCCCTCCCCAGTGAATGATAACAGTTTTTTCTAGCTTCAGCAGACATCTGTGCTCCTCAGAAACTCCACATGAGAAGGGGGTGCTAAATTAGTTGTCCTATTTTTCTACGAGCACAAACAAATACCCATCACTTTACAAGCATTTTCTCCAGCCAAGCAAGATGGGCTGCTCCTACACAAGTCTCCAGTCCCACTCTGTCAACTCCAGGGAGATGAAAGGCTCCTACCATTTGTAGCTTTCGCCTTCTCTTTCTCATCTTCTTCCTTCTCTGAGCTCTCAGAGCTGCTCACGGGATCAGGCACTCTGATCTTTTCTGGGATGACTGCCTCCTCATCACTCACCTTTCTCTTGGAATTTGGTGGAGTTCTGAGGGAAGACAATAGGTGTCAAAACGGGGAAAAAATATCTTGAACAAATTAGAATATAATTATTCACTCACTCTCAGATCAGGCTCCAGCCTAAGAATAGGCAGTGTCATTTCTCTACAGAGGAATTCCTAAGAGGGTGGGAGAAATACTTCTCTAACCTCTAAGAGACATCTCCAGTCCTCAGTAAACTTCCAAGAGCAACATATCCCTGCAACACTCACAGGAGATACTGAACCTGGACCATTTTTCTGTGCCTCAGGTAGACTCTTTGTCACTTTATCAGAGAAACAGAAACATATACAGCCAGGCTGGTGCTCGATAAAAGGCATCCTGCAGAACAAATTCTGTCTCCAAGAGGCAGCTACAGCCTCAGAGTAAGTGTAGCCTCAGGGTTAGGGCAGATATCCCCAAAATACCAGGTATCCTGGTATCCCACAGGGCCAGGAGAAGTCAATCTAAGGGGTACAAAAGCCATTTGAACTTGGGCTCCCAAGTCAAAAGGGCAGGAAAGTCAGGTTGCAGAGAGGTTTAAGAAAGAAAGTGGTTAGATCTACAGAAGATGTGTTAGAAAAAGGAGAGGAAGAGGCCATGTAAGTATTAAACACTTAAGCTGCTCAACTGGGTTAAAACATTAAGCTGGAGAAAGATTTCTCCAGGCTCTAAATCCTACCTGCACCAGAACAGATGATGTGGCAAAAGTAACCCATGTTTTCATTTGAGAATTAAAGACAACACACTTGCTTTATTACACTGGGCACACGCTGGTGTGATTCACACATGCAATGCTTCTAAGCCCTGGGACACACAGTTATCAGAAGCAAATATCCTCACTTCTGAGCCAGTTTAGCGCACTTTATTTGTTCATCTGTTTTAAAAACAAGATTAGTTTAACAATTTGATGAGTGAAGGTTGTGCTTGGTGTCAGAGTGTTCTGGCAGCACAGCTGGAACAGCAAGTCCTGTGCAAGCAGGCTAAGCCAAAGGCACGTTTGCTCTTACAAAGTCCTGTAACTATTCCAATAATCCTTTTAATAAAGCAACAGGATAGCACACACAGGCAGCTCTGATCCTCTAGCACCTTCCTGATCCAGGGGCAGCTGACAGCACAACACAGACTGATGTGAGAGCTCAGGGACACCCTGTGAGTGGAAGAAATGGTGTCTGCTAGCACTGTCCCTGTGGTATTCCAGAACATCTGAGGCCTGCAGGGCTCAGGCTGCTCCTAGAGCTGAGCTGGTCCACCTTTCCCCTGCTTCCAGGCACCCTTCCACCCCCTCTCTGCATCCTCGAAGAGTAAATGCAGCTCCTGTAACTGCAAGTCTCAGCTTTAGGCTCACTCTGGAAGAGTTTCTACAGGAGAGCACCAAGGATGGCCTTGCTGAGAAGGGCAAGAGCCACAGGGTGGATTAAGGAAGGACATTTTTGAGCCAAAAACCTATGAAGCAACACAGTGTGATAAAGATAGCTCACTCACAGGAGCACTCCAGGATAAAGGTAACTACTACCCAACACATCTTGACTCCCAACCAGGTAGAACTCAGAGCAGGAATAACAGATGTCTTTGTGGGGCAGGACCAGAACAGACAGGTGACACTGAAGAAAAAGGAATTAAACCTGATGCAAATGCCCTGTTGCCCCTCAAGCTTAAAAACAACAGTGTCTGGGAGGGTTTGCTGCAGTAGGTAGGAAAACCAGCACGTGGGAAGGTCACTATCAGCACCCATGAGAGCAACAAACTCAGAGAGGAACTGCAAACCTATTTCTACATTACTACATCTTTTATCTAGATCCAGCCTTTCACCTGCTCAGGTATGGAGGACAAGAGCAAGGCATGAGACATCAGGCAGAAAACACCTTTAAAAAAACATTTCCCAAGGCTGCTGGCATGGCCACGCTGAGGAGATCCTCACTCCAGTGCCCTCAACTCCACAGACTCCCACATAACCCAGCACTGAGGCTGCCACAGGCCTCTCTGCAGTGCTGCACTCCAACACCCAACCAAAGCAAGCACAGGCTGGGTGCAAATATCACAGATGGGAAAGCTCCCTCCTGCAGACCTTCAGATGGGGGATAACGATGCAGGAAGGCGTCTGGAACATGTAAGGACTTGAAAGGACAGGCTGAAACCAAGAGATTTCCTCTGAGTCAGATCATCTGTGATCTGCACCAAGGTTTAAGTCCCTGTAAGAGCTCTGGCATTTCAGCATCTGCTCAACTTCACTGTTCTCGGGTCAATAATCCTGCAAAGCACGTGGCTTTAAAAAGAAAGTGAAACAGAACTGGGGAACAAGATTTCTTACAGTAGAGCATGACTCTGAGCTCCGCAACACTCCAGCATCAACCAGCACAAACAGCATCAGCTGCTCAAAACTAAGGTAACAACTTATCTCCAAGCTCAGGGAATTTTACACTAGCATAATCCTGAACATCTGAAATGAACTGCTGTGAAACCAGGAGTTAGGAGAACACTCTGCCGAGCAGTTATCATAGGAAATCCTCCGACAACATGGAATTCCAGCAAATAAAAATCACACATGCCATGCAGCCTAGACAGTCTGGAATCTGTTTGATACTCACTGCCTCCTCTGACTTACTTTTCCCAGTGAGTAAAGATGTCCTCGAGAGAGGTCGAGAGGGAAGGGAGCAATTTCTGTGAAAGCAGAGGGAACACCAGTCAGGCACCGGCCCCGTTTGGGAGCGCGGGGGCCCATCCAAGCCTCCCCAGGAGAACGGGACCGCGTCTCCCTGCACACACCTCCCGGTGAAGCCCTCCCACTCCCCGCCCCGCGGCACCCAGAGCCGCGTGTTCCGCTGGAGACCTCTCCCGGAGCAGCACGTGTGCGGGAAGCAGCAGTCCCCCGGTACGGGAGGCTCTACGGGGCGGGCTGCCAGCCTTCTCCCTTCTCCCCGGCCGGCTCGGGGACGGGACGGCCCGCGGGGAACGGGAGCACACGCTGGGTGCCGGGACACCACGTGGGTCCAGCATGGACCTGCGGGCCGGCACCCACACGGCGCGCCCGGTACCCTCACGGCGCTCCCGGTGCCCACACGGCGCTCCCGGTGCCCTCACGGCGCTCCCGGTGCCCTCACGGCGCTCCCGGTGCCCTCACGGCGCTCCCGGTGCCCACACGGCGCTCCCGGTGGTCGGTGAGGGCGCGAATGGGGACCGGGCCCTGCGATCCCGCCGAGGCCCGCGCTCCAGGACCGCCTTCCCTCCCGCGTCCCCGCTGCCTCCCCCGCGGCCCGGGTCCGGCCCCCCGTTACCTGCCCGCTCTGCGCCTGCAGCTCCCGGGCGGCCCGCGCGAAGCCTCCGCGCAGCAGGTGCTCGTGGATGAGGGCGAGCAGCTCCCGACCGCCGCCGCCGTCGGCGGCCATGGCGCGGCCCGCGTGCGCGCCGGAGAGACGCCACTTCCGCTTCCGCCGCGCGGCCCCATGGGAAACGTAGTGCAGGGAGTCGCCGGGGGGCATCATGGGGGGACACGGTGGGGAGGGGTTTGTCACCTCGTGGGGGTCTGTGACACCGCCCCGAGGGGGAGAGGGCGAGGAAGAAGGAGGGGATCGCCCCACGGGGTCTCTCGTGCCGCCCCGGTGGGAGATGGGGAGAATGCACGGGCAGAGGGGCGGTTCACCCCATGAGGTTCTCCCACACCCCTCGGTGGGGATGGGGACAGAGGAGAGCGGGGGTCACCTCACGGTGGTCGTGCTCTGGCAGGGCATGGGGGAGCAGGGAAAGGGCGGTCCCTACAGCGGAGAAGGAAAGGGGGGGGGGGTCACCCCATGGCCGGAGCTGGGCCCCTCACGCCCCCTGGGCAGGAGATGAGGGGGGGAGGATGAGCCGCCCACCAGCGGGGGTGGCACAGCGGGGGCTGCTCCAGCAACACCATATGTAACGCTATATTTCAGAGCAGTTTTCCATGAGATTCATCCACAGCGCTCCGGAGCGGAATCCTCAGAGCTGATTTAGTGCTGAGTGGACTTTGAGCTGCTCTGGCGTTTTGGGGGCTTAAATAAGCAAAGGGCCAGGGGGAAGAAGCTGCTCCTGATGCAGAGCAGCTGCTGCAGAGGGGCCTGTGACAGAGGGGCTGCCCCGCTGCCACCCCCCACCCCACGCTGATGCTTTCCAGGAAAAATCTGGCTCCCATCACTTTGGCAGGGGTTTATTTTTGGAAGGTTTAATAATGTCCGTGGTGCGCCTGTCGCTCATGCAAAATACAGACCCTTTATTTGTATTCATAGGCAGGATTAAATATAAAACTGGCCTGGCTCCAGCTGGCTCTTGCACCAAACGTCTTTGACACCAGCATCGTCCAAGGCTGTAAAGCCACGGTCCAGGTGGCAGTTTTACAGCTCCTGTAAATGAATAGCAGACCTGGATGGCCCTTTCTGGGACTGACCTGCCCCTGCTCGAGTGGTCACTGCAGCCTGGTGGAAATGTGGCCATAGCACACATGACGATGGGGTGGCTGGACTGCCACGTGTCCCAGCACAGCTGTGGCTGCTCTGAGGTGACCTGAGGCACAAGATGTCAGCTGGTGGCCTGGTTTGGGGCCCTGCTTCTCCTACCTGGAGAGAAAAAGCAAGATGGAAGCATCCCAGGGCAGAGAGCAGAGAAGGGTGTCTCCTGGGGAGGCTGGGGATGGGGCTGAGTGGATAGAGGATGCTGTTCATGGCCTCTGAAAGTGAGGTTGGGTGGAGATAGAGCCCTTGGAGCCCTAAAAGAGCTCTGTCTGTTGCAGGGATATGGATGAACAGCTTTGGACCTTCTTTGCTGTGGTCTGGAATGGCTTTATACCTCCAGGAATTGCTCTGTTTGCTTTGTTTATTTAAAGAAAGAAACCCCAAATCTGAGCACTAACCCAGCTCCCACCAGCAGCCTGGTGATTAGAGGAGCTGCTGCCCTGGGCTCAGGGTCTCTCCTGGGCAGCAAAGCTCTCCAAACATCTTGAAACAAATGTCGAACTATTAATGGAGGCTTGTGTGGTGCAGGGAGTTGCAAAAGCACTGTTTGGAGAGGTCTGGGGGAGGATGGACGGACATTTAGCCCTGGGAGGGTGGCAGGTGGCCAGATTAGCAAATCATCAAGATGCCATCGGAGAGACAAAGGAGGGGAGCACATCCTGATAAACTGCAGGGGTGGGACAATGGGGAGACCCTCAGGTCAGGAGTGGGGAGCACAGCCATGCAGGGTGGGGTTGGAGGTGTCCTCCCAGCTTTTCCCGAGTCCTGTGATCTCCGTGCCGAGGGACGATTCTTTACTGGGCACCTGGGAAAAGCAACTGCATTATTTTCCTCCAGCATTTGGTGCCAGGAGTCCAACAAGCCCCTGCTCTGCTGCATTTTCTGGCCTCCCCTCTTCTCTCATGGCTCTTCTCACATGCACTAGAAAGCATAAAGGGCTTGGCTTCGACCAACTTCAATAAAGCATGGACCAGAGGAAGATAGATGGGCACAGATGGGAGGAAACACTTTCAGGGGAGACTGCTTGAGAAAGGCAAATAGAGGATGTTAAAGCTCTGAGCACCCATGCACAAATGGCTTGAAAAATTGACTCCATTTACCCCCTGCCCCCACCAAGTGTCTCTTCTTTGGTCTGCCATAGTTCAGGGTCACCTGAGTCCAAAGCTTCATTCCCTCAAACCACGAATACACTCCGCAAACCGCAGCGCAGGGCCTGGGAATAACACAACCCACTTGAATGAAGAAATCTGAAAAAAAATAATATGTGTGCTGCACCACAATTACAGGTAGGGAAGGTATTTGAGGTGGTTAGTAAACATGTCAAAAAATAAATACAGCTATTCAGTCAGCAAACAGCTGCGTGATTATAACCAGGAAAATCTACCCCAGCCCAAAACCAGCTGAGACCCAATAACACACGCTTATTAATGAGTGGTATTTTTTTTTGTGCGTGCATTTTTTGGAAGGAGGTTGAAAATATTTTGCCCACTCTTTATTTTAGGAAGGTGAAATGTCCCTGGTGGATTTCAAAAGCCAACCTCTCGGGTATGTATTCTCCATGCCAAGACACTGAGTCACGAAGAGATTGGAGGAAGCTGTTGGAAGTCCAGACAGGGGATAAAACAGCTGTAATTGAGCCAGCTCAGCTCCGTCTGCTAATAACCACACAGCCCTTCCCTGCCCTCAGCTTTCGAGCTGAGGTCTTTGCTCTCTGCCACTTTCACAGGCTCCCTGGTTATTGCTTGGGGTCAAACTTGTCACACCTATTCCGTTGTGAATGAGTGCCTGTGTCCCAGCCAGGCCTGGGGTCAGGGAGTGTGCCTACAGGCTGGGGAGCACTGTCCTTCCTGTGTTTTTCCCAGCAGGAGGTGACAGCCCCCAGGCACGTCTGCAGGACCCTTGGGCTTGCAGGGACACGTTGCTGCTCTCCAAGCTGCAGTTTAATGTGTTTGCCCACCGTGGCATGTCGTGTGTGGTGTTTATACCTCCTTAGCGTGGGACACGTCTCCAGTCACAGTTTGGCCTTTTTGTTTGGTGCTCATGGGGTTGCTGATGCCTATTGAGGGCTTGCTGAATGAAGGGACTCTGTGATCCACAGGAACCACGGGGCAGGGTTGTACCCAGCACATGTGGGGTCTGGATGTGGGAAGGTCCCAGACTCTTTGACCAAGGAAGTTTCTGCCTCTAGCTGCTGGTATTTACACCAAGATGGTGGAGCAGGGGCAAGAGGAAAGCTGCTCTGGCTGCTCCTCAGCTGTGGCATGTTTCATGGCTGCGGATCCATCCAGAACGTGAGCTGCAGGCACGATGCTCCTTCTGCCTCAGCTCCAGAGCAGGGTGGGATGGGTGGCCAGGGACAGGACCCTTGTGACCCCCAACAAATAACTCTGCTGTGTCTCATGAGTCAGGACATTGGCTGAAAGTGCAAGCCATGTTTAGAAGGTTAATCTTCGTGGCCCAGTTCAGAAGCTGAGCTGAATTTCCCTGCTAGGAGTGCCCTGTCAAAAGAGCTTCAAGCCCTCTGCCTCCTGGAAAGAGCCCTGGAGGTACCATCTGGACTGAGCAGAGGAAGGTATATGGAGGAAGTGGGAATGGGGCAGGACAAAGTGCAAGAGGTAGAAGGAGATGAAAGGTCTTAAGGGACAGTAAGGAGAGAAAGTGGGAGCAGGGGCAGAGGAGAGGGAAAAGGGGAGCCGTGAAGGGATGGAAAAAGGGGTTTTCATTTCCAAGGGAAGATGAGTCAGGGAAGGGAGGTAGGAAGCAAAGGAAAATCTGAGGAGGGATAGAGAAGCAGAGGAAATGACAAAATCAGCCTGGGGGGATTTGCTCAGTGGGGCCCCTGGTTGGGCAGCTCTGGGTGTGGAGGGGGTTGCCAGGTGCTGCTCGGCAGGGATTTGAGTCACAGCAGATCTCACCATGTCTGGGACACGTCCTGGGCTGCAGCCGGGAAGCGCCAGAGGCAAGATTGTTCATGGCCAGTGCCACTGTCCTCTGCCCAGCCGGTGGGCTCAGGCTTTGCAAGGACAAGGAGCTGCTTTCGGAACAGTCTGACTCAGGAATCCCGTTTTATTCCCCTCCCCTTTGTTTTGCTGTTCTCTCCCCCCTCCTCCTTTTTCTTTGTCTGCTAATGCACAGCAGATGGGAGGAAATGCCATTTTAAATGCCACAGCATCCTGATGAAATGCGATGGGTTATGGCAATCTCGGATGAATCATGGCATTGTTTTGTGTACACGGCCCTGCCCCTGCTGCTGCTCGGCCTGGCTTGGGCAGCTTTCTGCCTCCAGCTCTGCAGGTACACTGAGGATTGTTCAGGCATCCCCACCAGCCTGGTGGCAGGTGCCCTCCCCGACCTGCGTGTCCAAATCACATTCATTAATTTCACCAGCCACATTTCTGGAGGCTCAACCAAGCCCGTGACACTTTGCCAGTGGTGAAACCAGTGTTTAGTTCTGAAACATCTGCTCCACATTGCCTTTGGGGACTTCAGGGGTTATAAATGATACTCAGTTCTCATGTTATGTTCATAGGATTTTTGCACAAGGTGGAAGAACAAGATTGAGGAATCCTGACCTGGTGGATCATAGCTCTCCCCAGCACCTCCAGCTTAGCCCTTGGCCCCTCTGCAAAGCTGTGTCCCCACACCTGCCTTCTCCTGGGATGGACCCACAGAGCCAAACCTGAGGGCTGTGATGTGGCCACTTGCTGTTGAGGCTTTGCTTGGGGTGATCAGATCATTTCCCCTAAGCTATGAGGCAGGCATCGAATAATATTGACTCACTCTCTGGCAGCTTGCTGCCAGATGAGAAGGAGAGCCTCAGAAGTGAAAAGAAAAATATTAGAAAAATATATATACACATATCCCAACAGCTTCATCACTGGAACTCAGAGCTACCCAACCCTTTTAATTCCAAACTAATTAATTGGGGGGAAAAAGTCACCTCTAAGCCTGCGGAATATAAAGCAGTCTTTTAAATTTGGTAGCTGAAAGAACAGATTTGAGAACTCCAACGAGCAGAAGACGTGACATTAACATTTCGTTGCAATATGCTTAACAACCTCGATTGGAAGTGTCTCTCTGGCTGTGTCTCACTGCCTGTGTGTCTGCTGGCGTGGCAGTTCTTCAGCGCTGGCACTGAACATCAAGTAGCATTAAGCCATTTAATTTCTCATTTTTTGGGGGAGTAGATCCAATATACATCGATGCAGCGAGCAGAAGGGCTGTTATTATTAATCAGCCCCCAGCCCAGCCCTGCATTCCCGCAGGCTCTCGCTCTCCTTTGTAAGCCTATCCCTGTTAAAAGGCCTGGCAGCCTCGAGTGCAGCACGGCCAACACCAACAGCCACAACAGCTCTGCTGTGTTGATCCAGGGCTCAGCAGCTCTACCTGGGAGGAGAGGGAAGGGGCTCTGTTTGCCTTCACGAAGCCAGGGATCTGGGGTATTATTTTTCTCCCATTGGGCATCCTTTGCTGCTCTAACTGGAGTCAAAAGGCGTGCAGCAGGAAAAGGAGGGGAAGGAGGCAGCAGGGGGAGGCAGGGGCTCCTTGTGCTGGGCTTGTGCTGTGGACCTGAGCTGTGGTTTGTGTCCTTCCAGCATCCTGAGCTTCCTCAGCTTCATTCTGACCGGAGCAAAACTCTTGTTCCTGGTTAAGTGCCACAATATGAGATTGAGAAAGAAGGGAAAACCCCTTGTTTTTCAGCAGTGAGCTGCCCCACTACTGTGGCTGTATCCTGTTACTTCACCTCAGGACAGCTGACTCTTGCCTGTGCTCCCACCAGACCAGCAGCATTTGGCCCCCCAGCCTGGCAGTCTCTGCCCCACAGTCCCTGACCATAACCACCACCTGTGGCCAGCTGGTTTGCTCTGAATTCCCCCCTGTGTAGAGTCTGGGAGGCTGGGAGAGAGAGGAAAGCTTACTGGGGCAGGAAGGCTCTGCAGGATGGGTCACCTAGGGGAGGATCACTGTGAGGAGCATCACTGTGCAGCAGCATGTCCCACCACCCTCCCTGTGGCACCATCCTGGTGGGGAATAGCAGTGGAGATGCAGCAATCTGAAAACAGGGTAAAAAAGAGAAAAAAGAAGTAAGAACTTAGGTCTCTCTTTCTGAGGGTTTCTGCTTTGTACATTAGTGTCCCTTCCTGGTCCCCTTGTGTCTCAGTGTGGCTGCTGGGCACGAGAGAGTGCCATTAATGGGCTCTTGATGTGTGTTTATTTCGTTTAGCACATCCTGAGTGCCGTGGTGAGAGCTTCAGAGACGTTCATTACGCTGATTGCTTTCCCTGCTTATGAAGATGGAAAAAGCCACAGTGGTTAAGGGAGTGGAGTGGACAGATGCCAGATGCATTAGTGCTCTGGGCAGTCATGGAGGGCCCCTTCCTTAGGAGTTTTGCCTCAGGAGGAGGAGAGTTGAGAAGCACACAGCTTCCCCAGGATCTGCACTCATTGACCAAGTGGCTGCGAGTTGAGGGGAGACCCCACAAGGGACATGACACCATGCAAGGGTCTACCCTGCTCTGGCAGGGATCCATCTGAAGGAAGGGGAGACTTGTGTGAGCACATGCAGCATGAGCCTTGCCTCGTGTCAGTGTTGTCAGCCCTTCCTGATGCTTGTGGCATGAGCAGCCAGGGGTGGGCAGGGTCCTGCTCACAGCATCTACATCCTCTAAAAGTGTGAATGCTGAGCCAGCCTGGCTGGCTGCAGCCCAAACCCTCTGACCCTGCCCAGGAGAGGCAGCCACAAGGGTCGGTGGGTCACCCAGCGCAACCTTTGCTGTCTGCCAGACAAGAAGGTGGGCAGGATGGAGATCTCGTGCTCCTGGTACCCAAACCTGTCTGCTCCTGGGCTTCCCGAGTGGACTGTGAAGTGCTTTGCTCAAGTGGGACACAACCCCATGCTGGCTCCAAGCACATTCTCCAGGTTGATGTAACTTTGATGTACCAGAAAAACTCAAGTTTGAGGCAGGAGCAACATGTACACACGTGCTTGTGAAGAAGTAACACGTGGGGGGACCAGATTTGAACCTGCAGTGATGGGGACAGCCAAGATGGGCTTCTGTAGCAGCATTAGTCCCTGTTCTCCCTGCCTTGCTGAGGGGGCGGCATGGCCAGAGATACCCGTTTATCTCTGTATGACAACAGTACACAGGAATTGCAAACAGATTTTTGCCTTATCTTGCTCGAGGGTTGTTGCAGTACAAGGATTTATCTTGGCTTTTCTGCCAAAAAAATGTATGCAGAGATTCCACCAAAGCACATATATATATGTTTCTCTTGGAAGCAGAAGAAAACCATTATCTGAAAAAGCCCTGCACTGTTATTAATCTCTGGGGCTTTATCCAAGTTTCATTAGGAATCTGGACATACTTGAAATGGCTTTCAGATAAAGCTGAATGAATCTCTCTCTGTCTCGGAGGCTGGTGCAGCTTAATTTCCTAGCTGAGGTTTGGGTGGGTTGGGAATTGGGTAGGAGATTTTCAGCCACCCAAACCGGGAAGGAGGGAGTGCCTTAAAGCAACCCAATCTGGATGACTCGCAGGCACTTCCTGTGGCTTGCCGGGAGCGTGGGGTGAGCAGGGATGTTGAGGGAAGCTCTTCCTTGAACTTGAAATTGCCTTGGAGACTCCTGACTCACGGGGCAGGAGAGCTGGGAGAGCCGTGAGTCCTCTGGGGGTGGACAGCCTCCCCTAATCCCTGGGAACAAAAGGCCAAAGCAGGGATGCTGGAATAAGGAGGATGCTGAAGGCGCTCCCCTGCCTCCCCTGGACCAGGGGTCCTGGATGTGGCCACCTCAAAGCCACAGCAAGCCCACCAGCCCCTGTAAGCCACAAGAGGGTGACAAAGTGCCATCCTGTGCTGTGGTGGCCCTGGACAAACCCAAAGGTGCCCTAGACTGGCAGAGGACAGCAATCCCCTTTGGAGGGCAACCAGAGACTCTTGGAAAGTCCTTGATGAAGTCCTGGATAGGAGAGAGTGCTGGCTGGAAATGGGATGCTGGTACTGAGGAGCCAGGGACTTTTTATTCCACCTAGCTTTAGTTAGCATCAGTGCTGGCATCAGCAAACCTTTTTTGTTGCCAAAACGGGGCGGGGGGGGGAACTCCCCAAAATTGCTGTAGCAGACAGGGAGAGAAGCCTTGCCCTTGCTCCCCTTTGGCGGTCTAATGTGAAACCCATGTTTTAGAGTAATTTTGGAAAAACAGAGAGCTGCTCTGTGTCTGTCATTTGTGCTCATGGAGAGCCCGTGGCCAGCCAAACCTGCACCTCCCAGTGCTCCAAACATGCTGGGACTTGGACACATGGCTTGGTGGAGGAGCCACCCAAACTCATACAAGGGTGGGATGGAGACACCTTGGTGCCACTGGAAAGGGTGCTCCAGGAGCATCTGTGCCACCTGAGAGTGATACTGAGAAGGAAAGATGCTCCTGTTCCTCTTCTTTCTGCCTGGGATGTCCCCAAGGTGCCAGTGTGTGGTCACTCTGGACATGTCACACCTCACAGGCTGCAGCCTTCTCTATGTCCACAGCCAGCTACTGCTGGATGTTTTTTGGCCCTATGGGGACTCTCTTGCAGCTCCCAATCCTTGTGTCCTTCCCTGGGGAGAAGCAGTGGTCCCTTCTGCCTCTTCTCTCTCCCTCTGAGACTCTATCATCACTCGTGGTGTGGTGTGGTGTGGGACTGGGGACCGGGGAGCTTCCTGCAGGATGATCTTCACAATTCTGCTTTTAAAGGGCAACCCGTGCTTCTGAGCATCTGCCTGAGGCACTGTCCAAGACAGAAGACTGAAGTGCTCTGGGAGGTTTCCAAGCCAGAGTCTCATCCCCCCTGTGTCCCAGGAGGCCGGGGCAGCGGGTGTGGGCTCGACGGCATCTCCGGCCCGGAGCGCCAGCCAGCTCCCTTGTAACTTCATCTGGGCTGGGCTGGGATGGGAAGAGCCCGCAGTGCAGCAGACAGGAGGGTGGCTCTGCCAACCTCTGATCTTATCTGCTGCTGGTGAGAGAGCGGCTGCTGGGGGCTGGCCCTGCCTCCTGGGGAGGTGGGGCTGCCTGGCCGGAGAGCTGGGCAACATTTTCCCACAAAGAGTGGATTCGTTTTACCCCTCACGTTGTTGCAGGACTGCATGTATGGATATGGTATATTGGGATGTATATTTGCAAATCGCCTTGCTCCTGTCTGTTGTTCATGCTGTTATTGGTGAAAAGACAAGGGGACAAAGGGGTGATTGCCCCAAAGTGCCTTGGGAGGTGCACGTGTGGCTGGGACAGGGGGTGATGTGAAGGAGGGTGTGTGCCTCAGTAACACAGGTTTTTTTCTTGCAGCTGCAACTTCTTCACTGAGTTTACACTCCAAGGAGATTCTTCTCTGTTCTCTTTAAATACTAGAAGTAATTAGAAGCTGCTTGTGAGTAATTGCTTGGACTAAACAGTCTGGTTTCATTTAAGTGGTCGGTATGGAACGCCTGATGGTTTGGTAGGGAAAAAAGAAAGGCTCCCAGGAGCTGCCATGGGGTTAAATCCCACCTTTCCTCACCCATCTGGGACTGTGAAGCCCTTCCAGAGGGAGGTGGGAGAAAATATTTTCTCCCTTGAGAAGGGTGGGGAAGGTGGAAGAGGGGCTGGTTATGCCAAAACTAATGGGTCCAGGGTTTTTCGGTGAGGAACAGCTGATCCCACGCTTACCATCAGTCTCACAGCAACATACAGGAACATTTTCTGCCACTCTCCAAGGCAGAATTGTGAAAGCCTAAAGCCAACGTTAACGACCGGCTTGCAACATGCTGGATTTTACAGACCTCAGTGAAAATTGTGACAATAAATCTGCCTCAGGCTCCAGTCGTTAAGTTGTCCTCAATACCACAAAAATCCCTGCAGATTTTGTGTTTACTTTGGCCCTGCAAGTGCCGTGCTCTGTTTCAGTGTTAATGGCAGGAGAGATTTTCGGGGCGTTGGACGCGGCGGCGCTGGTTTGGATGAGCCGGCGGCAGGGAGCGGATGGAGGCAGCGGGCTCCGTTTGGTGCGTTCAGCACATTTTATCAGCTTATCCGAGCCGTAGGCAGATGAAACAGTGCAAGTCAGGCGGGGTGAGAAGAGATTTCCCAACAGGGTAAGCAGGCATTTGGAGGCAGGAGGAGTGTGGGAACTGCAAGGGAGGGGAAGGTTTGGGACCTGGGGCTGAGGAAGGTTCTGTTCCCTTCCCCTGGCAGAGAGCTGGGGCTGAGGGGCAGGACCATGCATGTGGCATCCCCTTGCACAAGCTCTGTATTTACCCCACTCCTCGTGCTGGAGGCACATCCTGATGCATCCCAGAGAGCATCCTGGAGACGTGATGCTGAGGAGCTGGACCAGGGCTGACCTGCGCAGCCGTTCCCGTGTTATCCTCGCATCCCTGGGCTCTGGTCACCTAGCAACTGTGCATCAGATTGCACGGCAGCCTTAAATAAATGGTGTTTAGCAGGACCTGAACCCTGCTGGGCCCCACATCCACATCCCCACTGCTGCAGCCTTGGCTCTGGCAGCTCTGCAGTTGCCAGCACAGTCTGTCATGTGCTGCCAGGGCAGCTGCATAATCCGTGCTCATGCTTTCCCCTTCCCAAATCCCCTCCATCATCTCAGATTTAAGCCAGTCCTGTGGCACCTGGAACACTGTGAGCTGCTGTCAGCATATTTGAGAATCAACTTCTTCCAGAGCAGGATCCGAACCCTGCCTGACTTGGATCCTGGGACTGAGCTACATCCCCTGTTTTCATTTAGCTTAGTGTTTAGGGGAGCTGAATATGGGTTATACCTTTCCATTTATAGTTTTAGCAAAGCATGATTGGATTTCGTTCCAGTCATTTTTTTATCTTGACTAAAATGTCGGTTTTGAAGACCTATTATTAGCAATTTTTTGTATAGCTTCTGGATTACTGCAGATAATCATGAATCACCCTCTGCAGTATTGATATAGGTACTTTAAACCTCCCAACAGCCACCCTGTAAGTTATGCCTGCCATTACGAGCAGAAAACCTTCGATGGTAACAGGTGGGCTTGGAATATGGGGATGGTGTTCCAGATCCAGTGTCTGCTGAGCACATTTCTCCACCATCCTTGTGTGTGCCAGGAGTGCTGGTGCACATGCTGTGGTTCAGCTCCAGCTCCCAGTTCCAGTCTGGGACTTTGCTTCCAGCCCCTTCCAACCCCCTCCCTGCATTTGTCCTGCTTGGTGCCCATGTTGCCTCTCACGGTATCCCAGTGCTGGCTTTGGTGCTTTCTATTTGGGAAAGTGCATCTCCGTGCTTGATCTGGGGGTTTTACTGGTGCCTGGTGGGCAGCTGCCTGCACTGGAGTGAACACAGCTCCCCCTGACCCATGGATCCAGGAGGAGGCTGCTCCAGGCCCCTCTGCTTTGGAATGAAATTAAATGCACCCATCATAGAGTCTTAGAATCATTAAGTTTGGAAAAGCCCTCTAAGATCATCACGTCCAACCATGAACCCAGAACTGACAGTTTCACTGCTAAGCCATGTCTCTAAGCACCAAATCTACATGTTGTTTCAACACTTCCAGGGATGGTGATTCCACCACTTCCCTGGGCAGCCTGTTTCAATGCTTGACTACCCTTTCAGGGAAGAAATTTTTCTCAACATCCAATCTAAACCTCCCCTGGCACAATCTCACCCTGCAGAGTTTGTCTGCAAATGCCATGTGCTGCCTCTGAGGAATCACTCCTGGGGTTTTCTGTTCAAGCGAAATACTCCAGTGTTCTCTTCAGTAAATTCAGCTGAGAGAAACAGGGTTTTATTCTCATTATTCTGCTCTGTTTCCCGTTCAGGAGGGAGGAATCCAAGCTCCAAAGTTTAATCCTAGATTTCTCTGCTGACAGAGCTCACTGCACAGCCAGGAAAGGGAGCTCTGCTCGGCTTTGGGCATGACTGATGCAGCAGCATGGTTATCCTGAACCTCTTCTCTGCGGGTTTAAGGTCCAGAGGACAGACAGGTGTCTGGGTTTAACCAGGAGCTTCTGGTTTGACTTCTCTTGGGAAGCAATAGCAGCAACAAGACTGGTGTGTTACAAACCCAGGGTGAAGGGGAATGTGGGTTCAAAGCTCCATTCCCTCTTATCTTGCTTTCCACCCTGCTAAAATGTCGGTGGGCATCCTGGGCCTTCGAAGAAACTTCAAAGGAGGCAGCACACCCTCTTCTGTTAGCACGGAAGACTGATGAATAATAGACTGGACCCACCCACTTGTACTTTAATCTGTCATGTTCTATGGAAATTAAGCCTTTCTCTTACAAGAGGGCAATTTGTGCTCTTGGCATCCTGGGCGAGAAAGAGCTCTCATCTCCTGCTGGATTATTGATACCTTTTGTATTAAGTAAAGCAGTGTCTAACTGGGCTCTTTGCCTGTTCTGAACCACCCCCCAGGCAGCGCTCAACAGCACAGAGACCTTTTGAAAGGGTGGGAGAGGGAGCTTCCAGCGCCTGTGCCTGGGGCTTGCAGCTGCCTGCAGGGATGGGGTGGGCAGAGGGGAGCTGCGGGGTCTGGCTGGCCACGCTCCCTGCCCTCATCCTGCTCCAGCAGCGCGGTTGTGGACAGCCTTGATGTAAAACCCTTTGAAATGCCCCTCCTGAGCTTTCCACCTTCGTCTCCCGCCAGGATGGAACACAACCCTTGGTGCTGGGGAGCAGCAGCATCTCTGCCATGGTCCCCCAGGGTGCTGAGGAAACACGTCCTGGATAAACACGTCCGTTTGCCTGAAGGGGGTACAGGTGCGAGCCCGGCTGGCACGGGCAGGTGTGTTTTCCTTGTGCTGAAGTGGGGTTATAAACAAGCAGGGTGCTGAGGCCATCCTGCCCTGCCCTGCTGTGAGCTCAGCAGTGAGAAAGGGCTCCTTGTCTGGGCCAGGCACCTGAGCCAAGCTGGGGAGTGCTGGGCTTCATCCTCCTCGTCCTCCATGCCTTGGCTCGGGGCAGGGAGCAGAGCTCAGGGTGGGCACCCTGCCCACGGGCTGTCGCATCTCCTGCCAGCCCAAACCCACTGACTGCCTTTGAAGAGGTTGCACCTGAAAGGGGAGATGGAATTTAAGGGCAGGCAGGAGCCAGGAGGCTGCCCAGCCCTGGGGAGAGGATGGCCAGTCCCTTGCTGTGCTGTGGCTTGGGAGGAGAGCCAGGACCCTGGTGGGGTATTAGGAGGACACGGAGGGGCTGGGGCTGCTCCCATGGAGCCAGGAGTTTGCTGGGTCCCTGCATACCTGCTGGCCATGGCTGCCCCAGGAGGGAAGCCTGTTCAGGGGCTCCACCAAAGGTGCAGGGTTGCAGCCTGGAGTGGCTTTGGGATGGAGAGACATTTGCCAGGCGGGTGCTGGGAAGAATTGCTCTTTCTTTCCCAGCCTGGGTGAGGCTGAAAGTGATGCCAGCATCTTGCATACTTTGAGGATTGAGGAGTTTCTGTGTCTCCCATGATAAATTGTGTCAGGAATGAAGGTGGGGGAGTCCAAAATCAATAAGCTGGGGAAGCCAGTGTCAGGGTCACATGGCAGTGCTGCCAGAAACCAGCTATGCTAAATGCCTAAATCCTTCCTTCCGCCGCCTTGGGACCTTCTCTGCTTCAAAGAGAGCCCTCAGAGGCCAGGGAACTGCTGACTCTCTTTTTGTAAGGTTTTTTTTAGCAAGGCTCAGTCCTTCTGGAAGGTGAGTGTGTAGGGGGCAAAGCAAAGTCCACCCCAGGAGCCTGAGCCATGAGAGCCTGATGGGACCAGGCCATGCCCATGTGCCCACGTGCTCTTTGTCTTCCCATCAAACACTGCCACACCTGGGCAGGTTCCTCATCTCCAGCCTGTCCTGCTGCAAAGCCAGACTTGAGTTGCTTCTCCTGTCACCCTCTCCAAAACCTGTGGGGATCCACATCTGAATGCATCCCTGGTTCACAAAGCAAAGGGAATTCTCCTTCCAGACTGCCAAGCCACTCTGTGAGCCCTGGGGCTCTGCCATGAAGCTCCAGCGGGGAGCACCTCGCTTCAGGGGGGTGCTGGATTTTGGACTTGAGATGAGGGAGCAGGATGAGGAGGGAGAGCACCCAGGCGACATGGAAAGCTTGCCATAAGGCATGGGAAGGAGGGAGCTGTGCCAAACCCATGGGCTCCTCTCCAGCTCTTCAAAGCAAGTCGTTAGAGAGAGGAGAGGAGAAGGCGGTGAGCTGCAGTTTCCCAGAGGGTGGAGAAAGGCAAGGGAAAGAATATTATGTGAAGAAAGGGAAGCTGATGGACTGAAGTCTCCTGAATGAAAGGGAAGGAAGAAAACAAACATGAGCAGGAAGGCGTAGAAGTCATTTCACCAGGAGGATTTGCAGAATCATTGAGATGTATCATCACAGTGACCAAAAACAGAAGAAAAATTCCTTACCATAAGAGGAACTTTTCTTATTCAGGGCTTTTATTTCCTATTTTGCTGGTACTGCAGGACCCAGGGAGGAGGAAGGGGAGCAGCAGTGTTTTGATGGGGAACAAACCCTGGCCAAGCCCAACATGTGTTGTTAGAGGCTATGGTTTACATTAGAAAAGACTCTAATACTGTGCTACAGCTTCCAAGTGCATTTTGATGGTGATGATTATTTTCAACTGCTCAAATGGTGTGAAATACAGGCAGGGAATTGAAAAAAAGACCATTTGGCTTCAAGAAAAAAAATCTAGAGCCCCTGTCAGAGGGACAGCTGATGCTCTCCTCTCTGCCCCATAACATGCTACCCTGGTGACTTTGGCATCCTGTGCCACGGCTGCTGCTGCTCCTCGTCCTTTCAGCAATGATCAGGGTTGCATAACCAGGAACTGATGCAGATTTGCTGTTTTCTCCTCCCCTGGCTCCAGCTCCCAGAGAGTGAACTATGGTGTGTTCAAAAACCTCCGAGTTCCCCCGACCCAAACCCTATCCCTGTAATCTGGTCGAGGTCTCACCGCAGAGGTTGCTGCTAGAAAATTGGTTTCTATCCACAGGGTCCATGTGGCCAGAGGCAGAGAGGTACTGGGCTCTGTGTGGGAAAAATGAGGTCCTGGAGTGGGCAAATAGAATATGGGGGGCTGGTGGGGAGGAGGCAGGTCCTGGCACTGCCTGGCAGAAATGCTGCTTGCCTGAAATGCACCAGGGAGGGAAGATGGTCCCTGGGGATATCCCTGCAGGATATGACACTGGGGAGCAAAGACTGCTCCTGACAGGGAGAAGTCCAGGGCAGGGCCATTCACCAGGTTGAGGGCATCATGTCCAGGACCACCTGGAGGCTCCCAAACTCGGTGGAGAGGTGCTCACCTCCAGCCCCATCCCCTCCTGGGCTTTGGTCTGGCAATGCCTCCAACCTTTTTCCTTCACCACAAATTACCTGGCCAACCTCTCCTCTCAGCCTTTTCCCCCCATTCTAGACAAAACAACCTTTCCCCATTCCTGGGACTGCTCTCTTCTTCTCCAGACTTGCCTAGGCTCTTTCATCATGCCAATAAAAGAGTAAATGCATCACACGTTGGCCGGGGAGAGCGGAAACCCTTAAACATCTAAGAGGAGAGAGCGACAAGAGGTGTTTTTTCGAGGCTCCCTGATGCCCTGTTAGGTCAAATGTCTTGCTCTGAAGCAGGAGAGAGGGGACTTATTAAAAACCTTTCATTTTTCTGATTTTTAAAGTCCTGTCTCAGCAGGCCGGAGGCTGAGGCGTGAGCGGGGCTGCCGAGGGGGAAGGGCAGTGAGCTGACGGCGTGCAAACAGATTGTGCAATATTTGCCTTGCACAGAGCTCCCATTGTAAAGCCTGGGAGTTCTGCTTCCAATAAATCCCCTGCCATAATGCCCCATTGATGGCAAGAGAAAGGCAGTATTGAGGGCTGAAAGAGCTACGGCCTCAGGAAGGGTTAAAAAATAAAGAAAAGGGGGGGAAAAAAAGTAAAAAAAAGAGAAAGATTTGAGGCTTAGTTTTAAACTTTGCTGTGTGGCCCTCGTGGCAGATAGCAGGCGCAGAGAAATATGTGGAGGCTGTTTGCATAACCCCATTTGCAGCGAGCACTTTCGGAGCCAAAACGCAAGTGCGGCCGGAGCCGGGGGGCGGTGGGGAGAAAAAAGCAGGAAGGGCTGTGTTTATTTTCATTCTTGCCCCAGGCCACATAAAATTAATAATTTTTTTTAAAAAAAGAAGAAGTAATAATTAAATATTTGGTCAGAGAACCAGCTGTGCAAATGTGAGGGGCTGTGCCAGCTGCAGGGACACGGAGGGACTTGGTCCAGGCGCTGGTCAGGGTTTATTGCCTCACAGGTCGTGTTCCTGGGCTTAAAAGCACCAAAAAGGAGCATTTTGGGCTTTGGCTGGTGGCTTTACCTTGGCTACTGAGTGATTCCTCAGCATGGGGAGCTTGGTTCCAGCTGGGAAGGGTCTGCAGGCACCTGGAAGGGCTGGGCTGGGGTGTGGGTGGGTGATGCTCTGCCCACAGAGCTGCTGCCAGCCCCACATCCAGCACCCAGCTCACCTCCTGGGCCTCCCCATCACCCTGAGCTGGCAATGCCACTGCAGATCAGGCTGGGAGGGACATTCAGTGTCTGTTGTCACAGCAGCTGATGCGATGGGGAGGAGCAGGGCTGTCCTTGCCAGGGCAGATGCAGGACCAAAGCAGGCAGGGTCTGCTGGCTGGCTCAGCGTTCACAGCCGGGCCTGCTGCCAGGGGAAATCTCCCCATTGTGCAACATGCTGGAGCTCTCCAAGGAAGCTCCTGGCTCTTGAGACATCTTTGAGTGAGGCTGGACGAGTGACTGCCTTGAATTAAGAGCGGTTGAAGGGGTGCCTGCAGGCCATGAGTACTTTTTCCATCCCTAGACCTTGTGATGCATTAATCACTCTCAGAGCAGCTGTGCAGACAGCTTAAATCGTCCTGACCCCAAAACTCCAGACTTGTCATTCCTTCCTCCTCCTCCCTGCTAGCCGCTCCCTCCCCCTGCCTCCTGTCATGATAGCAGTGGGGCTGGTTTGAGGGTCCCATTGCACCCCATTTCCTGGCATCTAGAGTGTTTTCACTGTACCCCTTGCTGCTTTTCATCCTTTTATCATTTCTTGGAGGAGCACCCAGAAGGTGTCCATGTGCTGCTGAGACCCATCCAGCTGTCCCTGAACCTTCTGAGCAAGGTCACTGCCAACAAATTCACTTTCTATTCACCCTTTGGCTCTTGGAAAAGCTCCTCAGCTGAGTTAACCCTGCTGTTTCCTCGCCAGACCCAGGGCCAGCTTGGACCCATCACTGATTTAACTGAGCTGGCTGCCCTGGCTGGCACAGAAAGTCCCCTCCCTGTGCCAGCATGTGCCCACGTCCCTGCTGCCACCTCCTTCCCTCCTTTCAGCCCTCTGAGCTTTGGCCACTGACAGCAGCTTAAACTCAGGATGACTCTCCCAGCCTGTGCCTCCTCATCCTAAGGGTGTGAGCAGGATGTGACCCACCACACGGCTATGGAGCAGCAAATCCACTCACCCAGGAGGTGCTTGGCTCTGCTCTTGCTCCTCAGAGGTGGGATCCAGCCCTGCTCCTCGTAGGTGGGCTCCAGCCCCACTCCTGTGGCCACACATCCCTTCTGCTGCCCCCTCCTGCACCTCCCTCCTGCTCATCCTCTGGCCCCAAGCAAGGCATTGTTTATCAGTGATCTGTGTTGCCTTGAACACAGTTTCTCTGCCATGTCTCAGGCCTGACATCTTCAATTTCCTCTCTCATCTGTAACACTCACCCAAGTGGACCATTATTTATTATTTGGAAAGAGCTGTGATTACAACCCCTGGCGATAACTCTGTCTCTGGTTTGGCGTGTGTATGGAGCCATGTGCACAGGAGAACACAGGACCCAGGAGACAGGGATCCCCCACCTCTATTTCCCTTCAGTCAGGTACGGATTTTTCCAAGAGGAGGGTGTTGTTCAAAACTAAAGATGTTGGGGAAGAAAAGGGAGGCAAGTGGTGGGAAGGAGCAAGGGAAAGGGAGAAGAGAAGCGGGCGGAAGAAATGAGAGATGAAGCCCTGGGGACTAATCAAACCTTATTGCAGGGCTCAGCCCAGCCCTTCCGAGCTCTGTCAAGAGAACAGGGGTTCCTGCCAGCAGGGAAAAGCACAGAACACAGTTATCCATCCCTGCCTCCTGCTCCTGTCCCCTGCACCCCTCCCTGGGCTCCTGCAAGCCCCTGAGCCCTGGCTGAAGCTGGCTCTGTCCTGGTCCCTGTCCTTCACCCCATCCTCTCTGCCTGTGTCTAAAGCCAGGAGGGAGAAGCCCATCCTCCCTTTGCTCTTCCTGGGAGTCACCCCTGTCTCGTGCTCCCTCCTCCCCACCCCTCCATGGTGTCTGGGGCCCTAGGGAGCAGGCTGGCGTGGGGCTGGGGGGACACTTGGGGACTGGAGGGTCAGTGGAAGGACAGGGAGTGTGGGAGGAGCTCAGGGAGCGGACCTATGGAGGGGATCTGGGAAGGGGACATGTAGGAGTCCTGGAGCCATCTGTCTCATCTGCTCTTCTGGGTCAGTTCTGAAGGCAGAGCCCTCCCAAAGCCCCAGTGAGCCCCCAGCACAGCCCTGCAGCTGTAAAGGCAGCTGGGGTGGCTGGGCTGGGGGTTATCGGGGTGCCCGGTGTGCTGGGACCCCTCGGGTTCCCATCGGGACTGCAAACAGCCACAGGACTCAGCTCCTGGCTATGACAGGGGTGGGTGAATGTGAGTGGGTTTTTGCTACCAAAATTCCCCCTCCTGGGCCATGTCCTTCGCTGGAGAAGTGGAGGGGGCACAGTGGATATCGGGCATGAGGGCTTCCTGATGCCTGATGGACGCTGGCCCTGCAGAAGAAATCGCACAGGGCCATTGCTCATCTCTGCCAAAAACCCTGCTGAAGCATGAGGGCACTGGCCCCTTGTCCCAGCACCCCAAGCTCAGATCAGTACCCAAGCATTGGCAGAAGTCCCTGGTTCCCAGCAAACCTTGCCCCTGTCTGGCTGTGACCATGGCCCTTCGCTGCCTCAGTTTACCCACTTGGAAAATGGGTGCAGCAGCACCAACCCCACTCATAGCACTCTGCAAGCCCTCGGCTGGTTTTATTAACACTTGGGGATGTTCAAACAAGTTTTTGCAGCTTCCTCTTGTTCAGGGTTTATTTGGATGGTGATCCTGTCTGTGTGGGCAGCTGGCCCCACCAATCCCTCCCAGAGATCCAGCCCTTCCTGCCGCCCTCCCGGGCTGGGTGCTGCGGGGGCTTCAGCAGAGCATCCCACCAAGGGTCCTGATCCGTGTGTCACACGCCTCGGTGCAAGCAGGGAGGGAAGCATCGGTGGCTCGGGAATGCCACGCTTAGGACCCTGCACGCTCTGGGGCTTCCCAGCTTTTTGCTGGAGCTGCTGAGCTGGGAGGGGCCGAGCCGTCAGCTCCCCATAAACCTGGCGGCTTAGACCAACTCCTGGACAGATGTTGGGACTCTGCCTTGGAGCGGAGGTCGGGAAAAGGAGAGGGCGGCTCTTGCCCGGAGAGTGAGGAGGAGAGCTCGGCACCCCTGGGCTTGAACTTTAGCACCCTCTTCCGCAGGAGTTTAAAGACAAGGATCGCCGTATCCCGAGCGAGCCGTCTGGATAGCCGGGCAGGCGCAGGGCTGGGGCAGACGAGAAGCCAGCAACTTTCTCCGACGAGGATTTTATGGAGCTCTTCATAAAGAAATAACAGCAGGGAGAAAACCCCAGGAAGCCAGGAAGTGTTTCCAACGCTCGGGACGCTGGTGAGCGGCTCCGGGCCGCCGCCAGTGCCTGCGAGGAGCCCGTCCTGCCGTGCAGATGTGTGTGATTGGAGCAGAGCGAGGGTTATTTTCCTTTGACTGAAGGCAACCCAGCCCCGGCGGATTAAGCTCTTTGTGTGCACGCGAGTGTGCCTTGATGGAAGCTGCTCCCGCAAAAACAGCTGCGGGGAGCATCCCCTAGGTCAGGGAGCCCTCCTGGAGGAGGGGGACACCTCCTGTTTTCGTGGCTCTGAGACGATGCTGGGACAGTAACTCCCTCGGCAGGCAGCACAGCGCTTCGGGATGGCCGTCTATGCCCTCACGGGCTTCTCGCTCGTCAGCCTGCTCAGCTTTGGCTATTTATCTTGGGACTGGATGAAGCCCAGTTTGGTGGCCGACGTGGCAACGGACCCCATGGAGAAATCACTGCCTCCCACCTTCACCAGGCCACCCCACATCATCTTCATTCTGACGGATGACCAGGGCTACCACGACATTGGCTATCACGGCTCCGATATCCAGACGCCGACGCTGGACAGGCTGGCAGCGGAGGGCGTGAAGCTGGAGAACTACTACATCCAGCCCATCTGCACCCCGTCCCGGAGCCAGCTGATAACCGGCAGGTAAGCCAGCGCCTGTTCACAGCCTCCTCATGTCCCCCTTTGGTCCCTTCTGTAGGTCTGAGGGGCTTGACCACAGCTTGCTGCTAGACCAATGCCCTGGTGTATTGGCAGAGGATGGATCCTCCAGCAGATCTGGATTTCTCTAGAAAGCTTCCTGGGTGAACAGTTGATTTGCACACAGGATAAATAGGAGCACATGGCAAGAGCAAAAATGTGGATGCTGCTGGGTAATGGATGTCACTTTGGGAGAGGGTGGTCTCTAGTCAGGAGGTGTTTTGGTGCTGGGCAAGGAGCTGTGTCCCCAGGTAGTCCCTGACACTCTGGCCCTTCGAGGTTTGCTGTGGGGTCCTTGGTCTGTGCTTTCCCTGCATGCGTGTTCAGTGCTGCAGCACAGGCTGGACGTTGCTCCATCACCCTCTCCCACGGCAGCACAGTCAGATGTCCCCTTACCCTGGACCATTCTGCCTTCTAGGATAGGTGGGGCTTTCTCTGGAGCAGTGCTGTGTGGTCACTGCAGGAGGCAGATTCTACCAGACCATCTCCTGCTGAGGAGTGGGCCCCAGGGAGGTGCCTATGGATGTGGTCACCTACTGTCTGGGATGGTGGAGCCCACCAGGGTCCAGGCAAAGGCCTCCCTTCTCTCCTGATGGTTCTTGAGGGGTCCCAGACATCTTTGTGGTATGCAAAGCAGGGGAGGACAGGGATGGTGAGGACATTCCGGTGGGGCATTGCGAACCCACTTGCTTGTGCTGCCCCACCCTGAGACAGCCCAGCCACTTCCCCAGGCTGGTGGCAGTGGGGACAACTGCTGCTGGCATTTTTGTGAGATGTCTGCTGAGCCCCTCTCTGTGTTCTTTGCATCTGCTTTTGGTACTTACAGATGGATGAGGAGTTCCCAGTCCCTGTCAGGAGCTTGCTTCATTGGGTTGGGTTGGGTGACATGAAGATCTGCATGTGTTTTGGGTCTCTAACACATAAAGTGCCGTCACATCCTCACCCAGTGCTGCTCCTCATCACCATTGCTTCCCTCTGGCTCTTCTTCCTGGCAGGTACCAGATCCACACAGGACTGCAGCACTCCATCATCCGCCCTCGGCAGCCCAACTGCCTGCCCCTGGACCAGGTCACACTGCCACAGAAGCTGCAGGAAGCCGGCTACTCCACACACATGGTGGGCAAGTGGCACCTTGGCTTCTACAAGAAAGAGTGCCTGCCCACTCGCCGGGGCTTCGACACCTTCCTGGGTTCCCTGACAGGCAACGTGGATTACTACACCTACGACAACTGCGACGGGCCGGGCGTCTGCGGCTACGACCTGCACGAAGGGGAGGACGTGGCTTGGGACCAGAGCGGGAAGTATTCCACCTTCCTCTACGCCCAGCGCGTCAGCAAGATCCTGGCATCCCACAGCCCCAAGGAGCCCATCTTCATCTACGTGGCCTTCCAGGCGGTGCACACGCCCCTGCAGTCCCCCAAGGAGTACATCTACCGCTACCGCTCCATGGGCAACGTCGCCCGCCGCAAGTACGCGGCCATGGTGACCTGCATGGACGAGGCGGTGAAGAACATCACCTGGGCCCTCAAGAAGTATGGTTATTATGACAACAGTGTGATCGTGTTCTCCACGGACAACGGTGGGCAGACCTTCTCTGGGGGAAGCAACTGGCCGCTACGGGGTCGCAAAGGGACGTACTGGGAAGGGGGAGTGCGTGGCATTGGTTTTGTCCACAGTCCCCTGATCAAGCGCAGGCGTCGGACAAGCTGGGCACTGGTTCACATCACAGACTGGTACCCGACTCTGGTCAGCCTGGCCAGGGGCAACCTGAGCAACGTCCATGGCTTGGATGGCTACGATGTCTGGCCTGCTATCAGTGAGGGCAAGGAGTCACCACGCACTGAAATCCTGCACAACATCGACCCCTTGTACAACCATGCCAAGTACGGCTCCTTGGAGGACGGCTTCGGCATCTGGAACACGGCTGTGCAAGCTTCCATCCGGGTTGGGGAGTGGAAGCTGCTCACTGGGGACCCAGGGTACAGCGATTGGATCCCCCCGCAGACCCTGACCAACTTCCCAGGGAGCTGGTGGAACCTGGAGCGTCTCACTGATGGTCTGAGGAAGTCTGTGTGGCTCTTCAACATCACTGCCGACCCCTACGAGCGCTACGACCTCTCAGAGCAGCGCCCGGACGTGGTCAGGACCCTCCTGATGAGGTTGGTGCACTACAATCGGACAGCCATTCCAGTGAGGTACCCTGCAGAGAACCCCCGGGCCCACCCAGACTTCAACGGCGGTGCCTGGGGACCGTGGGCCAGTGAGGATGATGGGGAGGAGTGGGAAGGCGGCCGGGAGCCCCTGAAGAGCAGGAACAAGAAGAAGAAGTGCAAGATCTGCAAGCTGCGCTCTTTCTTCCGCAAGCTGAACACCAGGCTCATGTCCAACCGCATCTGACAGGACACTCCCTCAGCATCCACCCATCCTGGCCAGGGTGGAGCTCTGGACTGCAGTGCCATGGGGTGGGAGCGAGGGAGAAGGACAAGCAGGGAGGTGGCCAGTGCTCTTTTGCTCTCCCTTGCTCCAGGGTTCACTCCAAAACACTTCTCCCTGGCTGGAGTGGAGGCCACGGGGAGTTGCTCCCAGTGGATGAGGAAGGGTGCTGTGGTCTCTGCTGCGGTGCTTGGTGGTGGTGAATGACTGTGCTGAGCTGGGCTGGCCCTGCACAGCCGCTTCCAAAGAGAGAGACCCTTTCCTCAAGGATTCTGCAACCAATCATAAATTTTAAGTGCTGGCCATCACAAGGGCAGTAGGAAGCACAGGGGGCTCTGCCTTCATGCTAACCCTTGCCATTTCCCTCTATTTTCTCCTGGCTCTCAGCCTGCTCCCAAGCAGCTGCAGCCTTTGCTCTTGCTCTGGGAACTCAAGGGCCTCCCCCGAACCCAGGACCACATTGCTTCTTTGTGGACGGATGGATTCTTGACCATGGGTGTCAGACCTGAGATCAACGTGGCTGGACTAAGTCATGCTGC
The DNA here is from genome assembly GCA_034509425.1 of Eopsaltria australis. Taxonomy (NCBI): domain Eukaryota; kingdom Metazoa; phylum Chordata; class Aves; order Passeriformes; family Petroicidae; genus Eopsaltria; species Eopsaltria australis. The sequence continues at coordinate 592,837 of JAVTVJ010000090.1, read as the reverse complement.
TACAGGGACCTCACGTGGGGCTATGGCTTCCCCTCTCCACTGGCTTGGGGGGCCGGGAGCAGCCCTGGTGAGGAGCTGTGGCCCACGGAGGCATGGTTGGATGCTCTCAGAGGACAGGTGGTTCTCTTTGGCCCCACATTTGGGAGGCATGTTTGCCCCAGGCTCTGGTGGACTCCACATGGGTCAGCCACCCTGCAGACTCTGTCACCCAAAATTTGCCTGGAGAGCCCCCTCATGTGCATGGCTCTAGGCACCCCCGTTCCTCCTAAGAATCCTACACATCCAAGCAGCCAACCAGCCCTGGCTGCCCCTTCCCAGTGCTGGAGCTGACCCTGTCCCCACATCCCATTGCTGAACCTGGGGCAGAGAGAAGATCTCAAGAAGGTCTCTGCAGAAGCTGATGTGCTGTTCTGTAGCTGCAGGACTTCGAGGGAGGACGGGGATGATGGGGACGTCTCCCGCCTGCCAGCACCGCGCCGCTTCCCCTCGCAGATGGGCACTGCTCCTCCAGCAGCGCACGCGTGGGGAGGAAAACACCTCCCCAAAATCAGTGCTGTGGGGAGCCAGCCCATCCGATCGCCGGGGGCCAGGGAAGCCAGCAAAGCTCCAGGCCCCCGCGCCTTCGGCGGGGTGCGAGCGTGCGTACGTGCGCTCACAGGAGAGCTGGCGAGGATGAAAGGGGGTAAATAGCTTTAAAATCGTTTTGGATGCATGGTGCATTTCCATTTACACAATGTGTTTTACATTTCTCCCCACAGGTTTCTCTTGGTGCAGCGTGTGTAGGCGAAGGCCCTGCTGTGAATTTTGAAAATAGTTATTTTTGTCTCTGGAAAATGAGGCCCGTTAGGACTTGTCAGCTCTTGGATGAGCAGTGTGGGCTTTCTTTTTTTTTTTTTTCCTTTTCCCCCCTCTCTTTCTCCCTTGCAAAATAACATTCATTTAAAATCTGTCATTGAAAGATGTGACAATTGGCAGCGTGCACACTGAATACCTTTCAGTGCGCTTTCAAGCCCTGTGTGTGAGAGAGGGATGAGGATGGGAAGAAAATGCAATGACATGTTTGTATTTTTTTCTTCTTACTCTTAGCTGGATTATTTGGGGGAATTGGGATTTTCTATAGAAACAAAGGGAAAAAAAAAACCAGCTGACAGCAAGGCAGAAGAGAGGAGGCCTCTTCTTGTAGAGCTGGGAAGGAGTTTGAAAAGCCTGAGTGTGGCAGTGTGTGCGCCAGTCCCGGCTGCTCAGCGCACGCCCATCACCGTGCTGTGCCATCCCACCCCGCCGGCTCCCTGCATCCCTGCAGGCACATCCCAAGGACAGGTTTCAGAGGGGGACTCAGCTCCATCTCCATCTCCACTCCAGCTCCCTTAGCACGTTGCTCCAAGAGGAGTGGTCCCCAAGGCATCACCTGGGTGGAGGTGAGCCCCAAGGGGATGCTCCACATCCTCAAACTACCTCAGTCAGCCAGCCCGCTCCCTGGGGATGAGCACCACCAGTGGGGCTGCGGCACCAGCTGCCATTTGGCAAAGCCAAACAGTTGCTGAAAATAAAGCAACAGTTTGCTGAAGAAGAGGAGGCTGCTGCAGGCAGAGCCGAAGCCAGGGGAGGGCAGGGGGTGATGCTGCAGGGGCTGGGGAACAAATATTGTCTAAGGGAGAGTTATTGCTGAAGGGAATGGGAGAGCAGGGCTGGACGTGGGGTGGTGACAAGGCTCGGGAAACGGCTTTCATTTCCATATTTATATAAATGCATCCAAGTTTAGTCTTTCTTTTATTTATTTTTTTTTTCAAAAAGGGAAATTTCCATGAAAACACGCTCCATCTTTCTCCCTTCCCTTTTACCAACATCCCCATGAAAAGGTTCATCTGGTCTCACTTCCTTTCCAGGTTTGGATCTGCTGGGCTGATGCGGGTTTGCAGTCAGCCTGGCCACAGTTGTGGATCTGCTGTCATCTGTATTTTAATTAAAAAGAGTTGGATTCTGAATTTTTGCAAGAAGAAACAGCTGAAGGAAAATCTTAGTCCCTGAAAACAAAGAGGAGAAGTAGGCAGGAGCATCTCTGGGTGCTTGGAGAGAGAAAAGCCTCCAGTCTGAGGACAGCAGTTGTCCTTCACCAGTGATTCCAGCTGTGCTGTGTTGGAACATTGGGCTGGGAAAGGAGATGCAGCTGCTGCCACGTGTTCTCCTCATCACAGCAATGTTCATTAATGGTCTGTGCTGGGAAAAACGCAGCAATGTGCCAAAATCCCATCTTTTCAGAGAGCTGAAGTCCCCTGGGATTGTGTGCGCGCTCTGGCTGCCAAGGGGTTAATGCAGCTGGAGAGATGCTCAGGCGGTGGAGTTCCCTGCACCCGGGAGATGTGTTTGTGTTTCCACAGACAGGCTGAGGCTCCCCTCCTTCCCAACCTCCCTTCAAAGCACCTGGCAAGCCCCAGACAGCTCCAAACCCCCGCAGGAGCTGGGTGTAGGACGGGGGCCTGGGAGGGATGGGGCAGGGGGATGCAGCTGGGGCCATCAGGGATGGAGGGGTGGTGGCTGCCGCTCTGTCGGCGTGGACTGGCTGTCTCCTGGCTGTTTCCACCCTGCTGGCTGGAGGGAGTGGGAAGGGGATGGGCTGGGCATGAATGGAGTTGGGATGGGATGGGATGGAGATGGGGAGGAGGATAAGAGGAGGGTGGGGCTGGGCTGGGCTGGGCTGGGAGGAGGAGGGGAGTGAGATAGGATGGGGATGGAGTAGGGATGGGACGCGGCAGACAGGACTGGGGGTACGTCAGAGCCTCTCCAGCCCCATAGGCAGCTCCCACCCGAGAGCGGGAAGAAGCCCAGGACAGGGAATGGGCATCCCAGCAAACTGCTCCAGTGGGAGAATGGAAGAGCACCCTGAGCACCTCGGAAGGTGTTCTGCATCAGGGGCACTTGTGTCCTTTCTCATGCCAGTGATCTGAGGCTGTGTGGCTTTGCAGGTTCCCCTCACTCAGATCCAGTGCACGGTGGTTCCAGGGGGCCACATGGCACTTACTGAGTGTTCCCAAGTCTCATGGACATGTCCACAGGAGGGTCTTTGCCTATGAACCCCGCTGCCAGGGAGAGGGTGGCCCTGAGGACGCCCTATCTTAGCCAAAAGCAGCTTCCTGTGGTTGCAGGAGCAAGTGCTGGGGCCGTAGGGACAGGGCACGTTTGCAAACACAGCCCTAAATGTAAATCAGCTCTCCTCACCACGGTATTTATAATCTTATCTAAAAATAACCCCAAATTCAGCTTCCCAGAGGACAGCAACTGAGCATCCCCCAGACCCCAGCTTGCATGTGAAACTGTCCCAGTAATTTTGGGATCTCTGCAATATGTAATTGGCAGCCTGGCTGGTTTGGTGTGCGAGGCATTGCTGCAAGCCCCATCCCCTGGGAGCAGGGGCACCTGCTGCAGCCTCCCCAGGACACGTGGATCCTTCCTGAGCTGTCCATCCAGTGTGTTTGGGGTTCAGAATGAGACCTCGAGTGCCCACCCAGGGGCAGCCCAGTGCTGGGATGCAAAACTAAAGCTCTGCAGGCAGAGCTGGATCAGGGTGTGGAGAGCAGGATGCATTTTTGGAGAGGCAGCCCAGTGATGGAGAGGAGCACTGGGGATGAAGGTCTCCATCAGGTGGCCAGACCCGAGCACGGCAGCAGAAGAGCAGAATGGCTCCCAAAGCCCTGCAGGAGCAAATCTTGGGATGGCTGGGAACAGACACATCCTAAGAATATCCAGAGGCCTCTGGGAGAGGACTGGGACTACTCCCCTCTAGAGGGGAGCCCCCAGCCCAGAGGTGGAAGGTTCCACCCAGAGCTCCTGCTCCCCTTGGATTGTCCCCAGGCACCCAGGAGTGGGACCACACAGCAGTTCCTGCTTGGGAAAACATGATCAGCAAAGCAGAGCATGTTCGGCACGCAGAAGTCTGACACCCCCTTACCCTCAGAAGGGAAAATGTCGAGGAAAAGGGAAAAAATAAACTGAATAGAGAGAAGAGCAGAGAGGGAGAAACTTTTCCTGGAGAGCTGTGTCTCTGCCAGGCAGGAGAACTCTGGGGAGGGAGGCAGGGTCCTCGTGGACCTGCATGGGTGAGGGGTTTGGGGTGCCAGGGGTGCAGCAGAGACCTCGGGGGGAAGGAAGGGGCAGATCCCTCCCCCCGGCTCCGGGAGCACGCAGAGTCACGCGTGTGGGGCTGAGCACGTGTGGCAGTGTGGGGGTGGGCACGGGGAGGGGGGCAGGTCACATTGCCGAGCTCACGGGGACACGAACATCAGCGCAGGTGGGAGGGAGGTGGGAGTGAGGCAGGGGCACAGAGCCGCCCACGGGCATCCACGGGGTCTCGGCAGTGGGGGGCTCCTGCCTCTAGGGTTCCAAGGGGCTGCTGGGGGCTGGCAGCAAAACGCTGAAGGAGGAGAGCACTCCCACAAACATCCGGATGCACCGACCCCCACGGCAGCCCCCCAGCTCCTGGCACAGCCCTGGGGTGGGGAATGAACCCCCTTTTTTTTGTGGGAGTGATGTGGGGAGGAGTTGTGCAGGTGCAAGGAGGCATTTTGGGGACCATCGTGTCCCCGGGGTACAGATGGCACATGTGCATTGCCTGTGCCCCAGGTGAGGGTGCCTGGTGTGCTCTGCCCATGCCAGGGCATGGCCAGGGTGGGTCTGGAGGTCACCAACCCTTGGGGACTGTGGTCCCATCCCTGTGCCCATTCATGGCTGGGAATCAGTCCCTGCTCTGCCACCAGGGTCCCCTGGATGGGACCAGACAGGAGCGAGAGGCTGGATGCAGGGATGCAAGGTGGGGATGAAGGTGGGTAATGGTGCAATTAATGGAAAAGCCATTAGACCTTTCTCCTCCTCCCCCTCCTCTTCCTCACTCCGCCACTTGCTGTCCTCCTCCACTTCCACCTCCTTTCTTCTCTCCCTCTCTGCTCCTCCTCTCTCCCCTCTCAAAGATTTTTCCCTATTTTTGTCTGGTTAGAACCTTTTCTTTTCCTTTTAACCCTTCCATGGCAGCCTGAAAGGGAACTCAATCCATCTCAGCTGCCAAAGGCAATGCTCTCCCAGCCAGCACAGGGAGTCCCTTCTCCTGTTGTGATGAGGGTCCTGCTGCTGCAAATTCATCCAGAAACGGGACAAAAGCTTAGTAGAAAGCTCTTCTGGGGGAAGTCAGCAGGTGGAAAGAGCAAGGGGTGGTGTAGGCAGAGGGGATGGTGCTGGATCCCCAGTGAGTGCTGGGGACTCAGAGGGAAACCCCCTCCCTGAGCTTTTGGACCTCACAACTCCACTTTTAGTGCGCTTTTTGTGTTTTCTTACGTTCAGCAAAGCAGAGAGGCGACTCAGCAACAAAAAAGTCCAAGGACTGGGGTGCCAGAGCTTCCTCCTATTCCCACTTTGAAACTTCCCCCTTTCTGCCCTGGCTTGGGCACCACAGGGACACAGCACTCCAGGACACAGCCTTTGTGCTCCCCTCTAGCTGTGCTTCAGGCCAGGCTGCTCTGCTCACCCCTCTCTGGGCAGACCCTCAGGAGCTGCTCCACAGGAATCCCAGGGCTCTTGGGGGGATGCAGTGGGCAAAGGGGGCAGTGGGGAGCAGCCAGCCCGCCCCTGCAGTGTGATCAGGGCCAGCCCCCCTGGGGACCCTGGCTGAAGGCGGGACGGTGTGGGGACCTGGGGACCTGCCATGGTTTCTTCAGCTTCTCCTGACACACTTCTGCTCCATTTGCTCCCTCCTGCCACAGCTTGTCTCTACCCCATAGCCCCCCAGGGCCCCCAGGAATGTTGCTGCAGGTACCAGCAGGGCCTGTATTGTTTTTTGGGAGGGGGGATAAGCAGTTGCTGGGGTTACAGCATCCTTCTGCAACATGGAAACCACGGTTTCCATGGAAACCTTTTTTGCCCCAATTATTTTACCACTGCCACAGCCTTTAATTTGCCTTTAATAGTTGTATTTTAGATATCCCCCCCTCTGCAGCAGGTGGGTGACCCCCGGGCAGCCCCCGGGCCGGGTCCCTAGCAGGGCCCCGGTCCCCACGGAGGGCGGCGGGTTTGGGAAGCAGTTGCCCCGGCAACAGAAACAGGGCGTTTCTGGCAGCGGTGGTCACCATGGGGACGGGGATGCTGACGAAGGCTTGTGAAGCTGAGAAGACAAATTGCCCTCATCATTATCTCTGGGCTTGTCAATCAAACATATTCCCTTATTTACCTCAGCGAGGAGAGAGCCCCGGGAGCACACGGAGAGGGAGGGAGCGAGAGGAGAGCTGCTTGCCCCAAACTCCGCACCGGGAGGGAGCATTTCCAGCCCCTCGGGATGGCCACCATCACCTGCAATCGCTTCACTGAGGAGTACCAGCTCTTTGAGGAACTGGGCAAGTAAGTTGGAGATGGGGCTGGGATGCTCAGAGCCAGGCTGTGTCCTGGCTGGGGGAGAGACTCAGCTGTGCTGGGAACTGCTGGAGATGAGGGAAAGGAGATGAGCATGGAGAGAATGCAGTGGGAATCGGAGAGGGCATGTGAGTGAGGATAGGGACTGCCAGCCCCAGACTTGCTTTTCTGTCCCTACCTGAGTTCAGGGGCTGCTGATGGGTGTTTGGCTGGGAGCTCGGGACACTCCAGAGGTCTGGAGTTGCCTGGGAAGGGCTCGGCTGCCCCTCTTATGGAAAAGCTGCTCACAAAAAAGAAGGCTGCTAGCTCCCTTGGGAAGTTCTCCAGCCGGGAGGAGGGACAGGACAGCTGAGGAGGAAAGCCAAAGCAATGGGCACCCCTCACATTTCTTTAGGGAATTTATCTGTGTGGATTCACTGGGGTTTGACTAGACCTGCAGGAGAACCAGTCTGCCTGGCAGCCCCCGGAGAATCCTGGTGGCTTTTGGAAAGATCCAGGATATTCCCCACCCCTGTCCCAGCGCGGGTGAGCCACAGCCCTGCCTGACCCTGCTTTCCTGCGGGGGAGGGCTCAGCTCCTCTGGTCCAGGTGTCATCGCGTGTGCTTGGATCAGTGCATGTGTGTGTTTGTGTGCAAACAGAACTGCCTGTGCACAGCGAGGGGATCCTGGGGAGCACTGAGCACCCCAGGGTGGAGCAGGGGATGCCAGGTTCCCCGTGAGGAGGGATGCTCCGCGTCCCGCCCAGTGTGTGGCTGTAAAACGGGTGCAGGAGTGAGCAGGCGTGTGCCTCTGTTTTGGTTTCTGTGCCTTTTTTTGGAGCTGGTGTGTAAATCTGGGGCGTGTGGCTGCCGTCCCTTCCCTGGTGGGGGGCTCAGGGTGCCTGTGCTCCAGAGGGGAAGCTCTGTCCATCTGTGGGCACAGGGATGCTCCAAGCCCGCAGCCCTGCATCGCCCGGGCGCCGAGCAGCCTGTGCCTAAGCGTGTGCCCACATGCACGTGGGCGTGTGAAATGGGGGCGAGGGAGAAGGGAGAGGGCAGAGATGGGGAAATGGAGAGGCTGAGACAGGAGGACTTTGTGCTGGGCTGAATGCTGCTCACATTCCGCAGCCAAACTGTGCCACCAGGGTGCTGCTGCAAAGTGCACCTCCCCGTCCCGGGACACTCACATCCACCCCTGCGGCATCAGGGTGACAGAGAGGGGCTGGGGGACAGCAGGGGATTGGGTTGGGGAGCGGGTCCCTGTGGTGGGCACTGCAGGCAGGGGGATGGGCACTCACTGGGGAGCTGATGGCAAGGTGGGATGTGGGACCTGCTTTTTCCAGACTTTTCTCGGCTTTTCAGGGCTCTAGGGCTCTGTGGTCCTGGCAGGGGGCTGGCAGGTGAGGCAGCGGCTGCTCCGAGCCTGTGGTGAGGCTGTGGGGCTCTGGCTCGGCAGAGGTTGCTGTGGGGATGTGGAGGAGAGTTTGCAGGCCAGGAGTGATGGGGAGGACCAGGAGGGCTCCTGAAGGTGTCTGGGCTGCGACGCTTTGCTGGCTGGGTGCTGAGCGGAGGGCTGAGCGCCCAGGCTCAGGGGCTGCCTGCATTGCCCAGCACTGTGGTGTAAAACCACCTGGACAGATGCATTTTAACGGGAATGAAGGAGCAGAGCTGGCGCAGCAGCTCACCAGCCCGAGAGCGTCGCCCCCGACCATCCCAGTTCTGGGGTGATGCAGGGGTAGCAGCCCCAGCTCGGTGCATCTCACAGCTTTTCCATCTGCTCAAGAGGGCAGGTACACCCGCAGCACTGAGGTTCTCCCGAGTCAGGGGCTTCACCAAGTTAGCCAGGGTGCTGTGGGGCTGGTTGGGGATTTTCCACTGGGATGGTTTCCAGCACATCCTGGCACATTCAAAAATCAGCGGATTCCCATGGGGAAATTTCCGCTTCATGGGCTTAGAGAGGGAAATCAGGACGAAGCGCCGCACCTCTGCTCTGCTGCGGCAGCTGCTCGCGCGGGGAAGTGTCGTTCCTCCTCCGGAGAGATGCTCCCGGTGCCAGCCGGGGTGGTGCTGGCAGGGGTGGCCAGAACGGCTCTCCCCGCACCAGACCCTGGTAGGGAGCAGCGCCCTGCAAGGATTCAGAGCAGAAAGGGTCCATCTTGAGTTTGCTGTCCCCAAGGGATTGGGGCGGGCTGTTGTGGGGGACAAGCTGTGTGCCCAGCTTGGCTGGCAGGACGGCAGGTCTGGGTGCCAGGCTGCTGCACCCACCCTGTTTCTCTGCCGTTTCCTCGGCTGTCACCCATCCCGACACCCGGTCGGGCGCGGGTTTGAGATGCCCACACACCTAATGCTGGCACCGCGGTGGGGCTTTGGGGGCAGGCAGAGATGGGGAGGGAGATCTGCAGAGTCCGCCCAGCAAGACACAGCCCTTGGCACATCCCTGCACCTCCCAAGCATGGGAGGACATCTGCCCCGAGCGGGGGACACGGAGCTGGGGAAAACCCACTCCCGCGGCAGCCCCCGCAAAGCTGAGCAAGCGAAGGGCTGCTCCGATCCCCCGCGCTTGCAGGAGGGAATCAGGCGGAGGGCGGGGGGCAGCAGGGGGGGACAGGGAGAGGATCCTGCCCACGGCCCCCCGGAGTAGGACAAACATGAAGTGCAGCTCCATTGGCGCCTCCAAATCCGCCCCCGCAGCAGGTTCAGGGAGAGGCTGGAGACAATTACCGTGCCGAGCCGTAGGATCAGCCCCTCCGCTCCCGGAGCTGCAGGAGAGGGGGCTTATTAAAAAGGAAAAAAAATATGGAGGAACAAAAAATCCCCAGCCCACACTCTTCTCTCTAGAAAGGAGATAAAATGCCTCGGAGGAGGAGGAGGTGTTGAAGAGAGGGAGGGCGGCAGCAGCACAGCCGGGCGCTGGCAGGGAAGGTGTGAAAAAGGGAGAAGCGGAGCATCCTGGTGGCAGAGCCACTGCTTGAGCTGGTGGGGGAGGCCGTGGGGACAAGGCATGGGGTCATGCCTGGCCTGGAGACCCAGGAACAGAGGCTGCAGGGCTGGGGCTCAGCAGTGCCATGGCTCGGGGCTGCAGGGACAGGGCTGGTGCTGGGCTGTGGGTCCAACATCACCCTGTGCTGGCAGCCAGCCGGGGGACAAGGACACGGTCTGTACTCATGGCCCTGCAGGTGATGGACCCGTCCCCTGCTCAGACTGGGACGTGCTGCCTCATCCAAGCCAGGCAGAGATGGGGGTCCCTCAGCTGCCACCAGGGCTGGGGTGATCCCCATCCAAAGACCCAGCATCCTGGGAGCAAAGGGACAGGCTGCTGCCCATGGCCAGGGAACAGAACATGATTCCTTCCTTCCTTCCAGAGGGGATTCTTGCAGCACAGTGGGGCTGAGCTCCCTGCCTGGCACCCCAACACTGCCTGCAGTGCCCTGTGAGCCCCTGGTGTGGAAGGGGATGCTGCCTTTGCTGGGAAGATGCTGTATTTAGATGGAGCAAAGGGGGGCTTTTTTTCCCCTAGGCTGGAAAAATCCACCATGGGACTGAGTAGCAAGGGAGCAGCCTGGCAGAGGGAGTAGAGCCTGGCTGGGGGTCAAACACCCAGTGTGGAGGGTTCCTGGCCAATGCAGATCCACTGAAGGACCCAACTGGAACAAGGATGGGGGTATGGCAAGCGTGCTGTAACCCTGTGCATCCTGCACCTGCATCCAGTGTTGCATGTTCCACCCACCCTCCAGGCACACAGGGTTTTCCTTATGCTTTACAGACCACAAACAGACATTTGGTTTCTGTTAGGAAGGTCTGGAGGAGCCGTAAGCCAGGAATGCAGCTGGGGGAGTGAAACAGCCGCTTCCCATGGCTCCCCCTTTTTTGCCGTTCAGTTCAAATAAATAGATGAGCAAATGACTGTGGACACCAGGACCAGGAGTGACTGTCAGTTCCCAGCCTCCAGTGGATCTGGGACACCTACACCCCTCCAGCCTCATGCTGGGTTCTGCAGTGAAATCCCAAGCTGGGTCAGAGGGGCATCCCTGCTTGCTGCACTCTCTGCTGCAGACTGTCCTGCCACTGCAGAAACATCGCACATGTCTTTAGGAAAAAAAACAGAGAAGATGAGTTCCAGGGATCCACAGGAGTCGACAAACCCTACACCGTGTGGGGTTCCCAGCAGGATGGAGAGAGCAAGACCACAGGACTGCCAACAGCTCTGCTCTGCCTATCTATGGCAAGCTGGATATGAAGCATTTCGCCCACCCATTCCAGCTAATTCTTCCCCAGGATTCAGGGATATTAACAGCTCAGCTGTTTCAGCAGCCAGGATTAAATGGCAGGACGGGGAAGCTGGGAAGCACCAGGATGTTTTCCCCCAACTCCTGCCTGGCACGTGCCGTGAGCGATGCTCTGCACGGCAGCACTGGGCGCGTGGGCTGCCAGCTCTGCTGGGGCTCCATCCCCATCCCTCCACACCCGCTGCTCGCCTGCTCTCCTAAAAATCACATTCAAACCCAAATTGCCCGTCTCCACCCGCCCCCGCGGCTAAAATCAATTATCCGCCGCTCTCCCCAGCCCGCGGCCTTTTATTCCTTTTATTCCTCGGCAGGGAGTTGGAGTGGGGTGAAGGGGAGTGGGGGAAGGTGGGGCAGGAGGTGGGATTGCTTTTGATAGTCGTTATTTGAGCGATTGGAGAGGTTTGGCAGGAAAGGGAACCTGGCACAAAGGTTGTGCTCAGGAGGGCTGGAGCGTGCATGTGCGTGTGTGATTGCAGTGCTGCAGATCCCAGCATTGCGCCGGCACTGGCAGTGCCACGAGCTGGCAGGATTTGGGGAATGGGGTACTGGGGAAGATGGGAGTCTTCGGGGGTCCCAAGCACCTCTGCTTGCTCGCCTGCCAGACCCCAGGAGAGCTTTGCATGTTGGCTCATGTGTGTGCAAGGTGCAGCAGCATCCATCCCTGTCCAGCTGGACTCCATCCTTGCAGGGTCCCCAGGGCTGTCCCTGCCTGGGTGACAGTTCTGCAGTGGCGGGGATCTGGCACCGCTCACAGCTGTCAAGTCCTGCTGTGGTTGGAAGGTCTAGAACAGGCAGAGCCACACAGACTGGAGTGGCCGAGAGCTGCACGGCAGCTGCAGCCATCGCAGTTTCCTTTGGGAGCCAGTGCCCCGGTAAATCACTGTCCCTTCCCTCCTGGCAACAGGCAGGGCAGAGCCAGGAGGAAGAGAAGGAAAACTGCACAAGGCCTGGGGTGTCCCAGAGGAGCACAGAGGGGAGAAACCCACATTAATCTGCCTGTGCCTCCCCCCATCATTCCTCAAGGACAGTGGTGCAGGGAAGCCGGCTGAGATCCCTCCATGTTTTGCCCACGTCCCTGCCGCAGTCAGCACCTATCCCCATCCCCATCCTTGTCCCCATGCCTGTGGCTGCCCCTCACCCCACAGCCACATGAGGGCTGAGCTGTGCCTGTGCCCACGCCAAGCCCTTCACCTCTGGCTTCTTCTGTTCCCAGGGGCGCTTTCTCCATTGTCCGGAGATGCGTGAAGGTGTTGGCAGGACAAGAGTATGCGGCCAAGATCATCAATACCAAGAAGCTCTCTGCTCGAGGTATGCACTGAGGGTGTTTTGGGGGAGGCAAGAGGGGAGCAGGGCTCATGGAGCGGGGAATCTGTCCCCTCTGCATGGTGCTGGGATGATGCCTTTGATGTGCAATGAGGTGGGGAGTGTTTGATGTGCGATGGGGACCCCCCCATCCCACCCTGTCCCCACTGTGGTACACACTGAGCTCCTTGATGGATGGGGTGAACATCCCTTGGAGGTGTCTTGGTGGCTGCTTGCCACATCCCATCCCATCCCACCCCATCCCAGGGATGCATCCGCAGCCTGGCTGTGCTGGACTCCCAGACTCCCATCTGCCTCAGGAGCCAGCAGAGCCCATTTCTGTCCCTGAGACCCCCCACCATCCTGCACACCACACTGCAGCAAAATGATGGTTACAGCCTTGCAACAAGTCAGACCATTGCCAGCTTTGGGCGCAGGGTAGCACAGTTATTTTGGGAGCATCACCTTCTGAGAAAGCCCCCGCTGACACCCCATCCCTGCTCTGGGGTCTGTAAGTTTTCTTACTCATATACTCACATCAATGAAATGGGAACATCCCTTCAGGTGGGGGTTTGACTTCATTTCTACCTGGAAATGGGCTCTCACCCCTCGCTGCCATCTGGTGAGTTGCTCTGGTGGAGCACATTGGCTGTTTGCTGCTGGAAGAGTGCTGGCAGGTCTGTCCTGGTGGGTCTATCCTGTCTGCTGCTCAGAGTGAGGCTGAGCTGAGCCAGCACTGGAATCACCAGCCAGCCCTTGCTCCAAGCCAGGGACCCCTCTGCCCCCAGGTACTCTACCCCAGGTACTGGCAGAGCAGCTGTGATGAGGAGGATTGAAAGGATGAGGCAGCAGATGCTGTGTCCTTGCTCTGGCTCCTCCCTGGCTGTCGAGAGTGCAGGACGGGTGCTGGGAGGAAGCGCCCTGCCAGGAGGGTTTAATTAACCTCCCTCAGTGTCTCTCCCAATTCCACTGCTGACCTCTGAAGGCAATAGTGAAATGCAGAGAAGAGTGACAAGCTCCTTTCTGACCTGGAATTAAAGCAGTACGTTGCAGTCTCCCTCCCACAGTGCTGCCAAAGCAGCACAGCACCGGCACTGAGCCTCTCAGGTCCTCCAGCACTGACCCCTGCCCCTCTTCAGGGATGCAGATCATTCTCTTCCTCCAAAGCCAAAGGCTGGGCTCTGGGCAGGGTGTGCAGGGCTGGGCTCAGCCCTTGGCTCCTGCCCGTGCATCCCAGCTGGCAAACGCCTCCCAGGTTTCAGGGCTGCCTGGAGCAGCAGATTGAGCCGCCCTCCCTTTGCTCCCTCCTGCCTCCGCTCGCCTCCTCCGGCAGTTTGCCCCTTTCCATCCTCTCCTGGAGTTTGTGCCGTCCCTGCAGTGCCCAGCAGTCCCCTGGAGAGGTTTCACTGGGGTTATTTTCCCTGCTCTGCCAGTTGGAATCACCAGCAACTTGGTTAATGGTCTGGAACCCCCCAATTTCTGCAATGCTGGCATGGAGGATGGCACTTCCCCAGACACAAAGGGCAGGAAGGAGGGAGGTGGGGAGAAGGTGAGAGAAGCTGGAAAACATCCCCAGCCATTATCTGTTTCTTCAGACATCCACCTGGCTGCTAAGACAGGCCAGCAGGAGAGAAGTTGGAGGTTTTAGGGGAAAAATGGGGTTTGGGTGTGTGCAGGAGCTGGGTTTGTGGGTTAGGAGAGACTGTAACTCACCTCCCCAGGGAAGTGCTTGCCTACTGGTCACACTGTCCCTCCATCCCATCCCTGTCATCCACCCAACAATGGACTTTAGTTGAGAGAAGCAACAGCCTAAACACCAACAGCCTTGTCACCCTGCCCCACCCTGGGAAGGTTGTTACCTGTCAGGGGAAACACTGTGGGGAGCTGAATGAGGCCACCAAGGTTATCTCAACCTTCAGCTCACAGACTCCAGCACAGGCTGCAAAACTCACCCCAAGCCCTGGGGTGTCTCTCAGACAGAATCCTGAGCCCTGGGGAAGGATCCAGCCCTGCAGAGAAGGGGCTGCATCACTTTTACTTCTCAGCGGTCGGAGACACCCAGGTTTGGTTTGATGCAGAGCGAGACTCCGGGGTGTGAACCTGCAAGGTAGCAGTGATAGCATCGAGAGACAGCAGCCCTAATTATATCCTCGCTTGTCCTGGCTGCTGAGTTCCTGCACGAAATGCCTCCAGTCAAGCACCTCAGTGCAGAGTGGCTGGGTCAGGTGTGATCAGGGAGAGAAGTGCAGAGGACGAAACAAAATAATTTGCAGATTCATTCTGAGCTGTCCTAGGGTGGAGGATTTTTTGGCTCAGCTTAACTTGCTTTGCCCAGAGCTCTGTTGTCTCACATCCCCAAGCCTGCTGGAAGCTGGGGAGTGGGACCTGTGCTTCCTGTTTGGAGACAGGCACTTGTTCTGAGACAGGCTTCTGCAATGTAGGAGAGCAAAGCCCTGGTGTGGAATGGCTGATGGTGGTGAGGGGGAGTGGAGCCCATAGCCTCGTTTCATCCTGACACCTCTCGCTGGTTCACTCTGCCTTCAATTGCTCAGATTGTACCAAGTGGGGCCAGAAATGTCTTGGCTGATTGCCTGTGCCTGCATGAATAGGAGAAAAGGGAACAGTGCTTCTGGCAGGGATAACCCAGACAAATCCAGGGTATTTGGGCGGTGATCAGAGATTGTTCAGCAAAGAGAAGGGAAAGGGGAGGGCAAGGGATCATGCCAAATCCAATATTGCCTATGGCATCAGTGCCTGGGGGCCTAGTCAGGGACTGCATCCGTGCTGGGATACTGCCCATCATGTCCTGGTGCTGAACTTACCCCAAAATCTGTAACTCTTTAGAAAAAGAAAAAAAAAGCTGCTCTGACCCCCCAGGTTCCCTGGGCCGACAGAAGCTGAGAGCAGTTGATTCCCTTCCTCAGATCCTAATTTAGGGCTGTTGCCTCTTTCAGATCACCAGAAGCTGGAACGAGAAGCCCGGATCTGCCGTCTCCTGAAGCACCCCAACATTGGTAAGTGCACCCAGCACCCCCCTTGCCGGTGCTCCGTGCCTGGCTCTGCTGCCCATCTGCCCTCCCGTGTCCCAGCCAGGGCTAGGGGCTCTCCGTGCATAACCCAGCCCTTTCTGCAGCAGCATGGACTGTTTGTCCCAGAGGCTGAGAAGGGCTCAGCCTCGTCCTGCCCGGCTGATCTGCAGAGCCGTTCCTCCTCCTCCTCCTTGTGGGAAGCACCATCCTCAAACGGGGTCATGGGAAGAAAGGCCCCCACTGGGCACAGGGGGACTGAAGTCGGTCCGGACTAACCCACTTGGCCATAGCTCCCTCAGGGAGAAGCAGAGCCCCAGGAGGCTGCAAGAGGCTATTTTTACTGCTCTCTCCCCGCTCTGGTGCCGTATTCCTCTGCATGCTCCAAAAAGCGGCTGCAGCTCGGAGCAGCGGCAGCAGCAGCGCGGGGCGTGTAGGAGGAGCGATGGCGGGGGGGAAGCGAAGACTTTCCCACCGACCGTCCATCTGAAAGTAGCCTCCTTCGGAAAAGCTGTTTCAGGAAAACTCCTGAGCCCCTGCAAAAGACAAAAATAGGCCAGAAGGAGAGAGAGAGAGAGAGAGAGGGGAGGGGAAAAAACTGCAGTAAAAAAAAAAAAAAAATCCCAAACTCCATCCTGGAAGTGATGCCGATGCAGGCTCTTGATCCCTGTGGATGGTCTGGATGAACCCCCTCTTCCCTCTGCTGCACCCCAGGATGTACCAACCCCAGTGAGATCCTGCAGCCTTTGGGAAAGCATTTGGTGAATTCTGCAGCTCTCTCAGCCCACAGCTGGGAGGGTTCCCCTGCGGCTCAGCTCCTCCCTGGCCCCCTCACTGCTCCGGTGACCTGGATCCGTCCTTCCCCAGGAGCTGCTGCAGCAGATCCAGGGAGCTAGATCCAGGGCTACTGGGACGAGCCATGTGGCTCCTGTCCCATAAATATTTCAGTTCCAAAAAAGACTGTCAGCTTCCATCTGTCTCGGGCACACGGCTGCGCGGCAGGTCTCCCCTTCATTGCCGGGGTGCCGGACCCTGCAGCATTCCCCAGCCTCCGCTCCAGCAGGACCAGGAGCTGTCCTGCAGGGGTCCCTCCGGGCGTCCAGCCTCCCCTTTGCACCAAAACACGCGGGGATTGCCGGGACCTGAAGGAAACGCGCTGCAAAGTGTGTGAATAGGAAGAAATACTAAACCCAGAGGAACTCACAGCATGAGACCTGCAGGATTGTAGCTGCAGGAACCGCAGGTTCCCAGGTTTCCCAGGCTCCCAGCTTGGTCACAGCTCTTTTTCACCTCTGTCTTCGACCCTTCCCTCTCCATCACCTGCCCGTGGGGCTGGCGAGGTCTCCGAGGACTGAAACATCTCACCCATCCCTGTCCTTGTCCCCCATCCCTACACTACCCCTCGCTGTTTGGCTGTGACCTGGCAAGTTCAGAGCTGTAAAGGCTGGAAGGGGTTAACAGCATGAGATGCTAACAAGCCCAATCTGCTGCTATTTATACCCAGGAGGCTCTTCTCCACCCCCCACCCCACACCCTCTTTCCTTTCACCCCCCTCCACTGCTCCTGCTGCCTGGAAACTTGGGCTTGCAGCTTCCCTTCCGTGCAGCAAAGGCGGCTCGTTACCCACACAGGAGCTGGAGCGAGCGGTGCCTCTGCAGAGGAGCCTGGCGTGAGGAAGAGGAGGCACTGCTGCTGGATGAGGGGAACAGCCCTGTCCAGCCCTTCCCGGGGAGAAGCACCCCAGCTGCCAAGGAGCTTTGCTGTCCTCTTTTTTTGTCCCCTGCAGCGAGGTGGGGTCCTTCCATCTCCCATGGGAATGCTCTGCTTCAATTCCTGGAGGAACCAGCCTTGCTCTGCACCGTGCCTGCTGGAGATCCTTGCATGGAAAGCCATGCACGGGCAGTCAAGGGCAGGTCCAGGTCCCCAGCACCCCACAGCACTGGGTGATACATTAGGGAGAGCTGTTTCCATTCAGGGAAGTCTTGGTTTGTTGGGATAACTTTGGCTGCACCCAGCCCTTGAGTCTGAACTCCAGGTACTTGTCCTGATTCTCATTCCTGGAGCTGTGTCCTGCTCCTGCCTTGGCTCCCAGCTCTGAGCTGAAGGGGTTTGGCCAGCACGGCTCTTTCTGACTATGGTCAGTAGCAGATACTTGTAGGATCAGGCTATATTTAGAGCAGCTGCTCCCTCTTATATCTCCTTGGCTCCTGGCAACCACAGGCTTTGGGACTTCCCCAAGCAGGGAATGTATCCGGGCCATATGCTTATGGTTATGCTGGCCCTATCCACACCAAACTCACCTAATCCCCCTGAGAACACTCTGGCTTCTGCTGGATCCCAGGCGTGATACCCCCAAATCCCTCCCAGGCGAGATGAAACGGGAGGAAATATGTTTCTTCCAGCAGAGGAAGGCAGAAAAGCTGGGATTGTATGTTGGAATAAAACGGAGCAGACACAGATGTTGGAGCACAGGGGATGTCTGCAGAAGCCAGCAGTGGGGAAGGATAACTGGGGAATAAGATAAGCAAGTTGTGTCAGTAGTCAAGACCACAAGACAGACAGACAGGAAAGATGCTACCCAGCCCATCAGACCTCGTTTGCCCTGGCCAGGTGAGGTGATGCTGCTGGCAATGTGCTCTTGGCAGCCACTGAATTTGCCCACGGAGCTTGGAGACGGGAAAAGGACCAGCAAAGTGGTGTTTGCTGGCCTGGCAGATAAGAGTGACACAGAGCAGTGTCTGTGCTCAGCACTGGGGTTGTTATCTCCCCTGGCTCACACTGAGTCTGGAGGATGTTTCCATATAGAGCTCAGCTGATTTAGATGCAGTAAAAGGGGCTAGAAGGAAAAACTCCCACAAAATCTCTCACCTGAATGTTTCATTTTTCCTCCCCGATTCCCAACATTCTCAAATACATTGCAAGTTGTATCAGACTGAAACCAGGTGAGAGAGAGGAAGCATTAAATATTCATAGCCTCAAGGGAATCAAACAAAATACGAGGTGGGAGACAGAGGATGCTGGTCAA
Organism: Eopsaltria australis; assembly: GCA_034509425.1. Classification (NCBI taxonomy): domain Eukaryota; kingdom Metazoa; phylum Chordata; class Aves; order Passeriformes; family Petroicidae; genus Eopsaltria; species Eopsaltria australis. The sequence continues at coordinate 574,829 of JAVTVJ010000090.1, read as the reverse complement.
ATCTCTGTTTATTTACCCTAGCTGTTTCTGTGCCTTGTTTCCTTGCTGCACACCTGCCTGCTAAGTGTGAGCAGGGATCTGAGCCTGAATAAGCAGCATGCAGCTGCAGGGTGATAGGTTTGTACTGGGGTGTGCCCAAGGGGAGAGGGTGCCAGGAGATGGGGAAATTCATCCCGTGGAGATTCCCAAGGATAAACAGAGGGTCATGAGCAGAAAATAAAAACCTTCCCCGTGGGTGCCAGAGTTGTCAGCTCGGCTCCCTGCTGAGCTCTCCCCCTGCTCGGGCACCTCTCCTGATGGAACTGGGGACACCCATGCCTGCAGCGTGCCCAGTGCCTAAGATAGCCCAGCAGCTGCTGGGTACCTTGGCCAGGCACAGCCCCAGGGCAGTCCCCGATTTGGATGTGACCTTTGAGCCTCACACGACGGCCCCAGGCTGGGGCCATGGCTGGAGTCCCTTGGTGAGCAGGGAACCACACCCAGGCAGTGGCAATAGCAAGAGGAATAGCCCTGCTGTGCCCTTCCCCAGCTCCTGCTTGTGCCCAAAGGGGAGCAAAGGCATTCCCAGGGAGCGGGGTGGGAGCCAGGTGTACCCCATAACCCTTCTGTCTCTGCTGCAGTGAGGCTCCACGACAGCATCTCCGAAGAGGGCCACCACTACCTGATATTTGACCTGTGAGTAATGGTTCACTGCATCCCCTAACCCACAGTGGCTCCGTGCCTCCCCTGGGGTGACACGACCTCCCCCTCACATGAACCCTTCCCACAGGCTGGGTTTGAGCCAAACTTGGGTCCCCCAAGCCGGGCAGAGGGCAGATCCCTGTGCTACACCCCCGGTTGTCCCCTCATGCCTGGTGCAGTGACATTTTTGGGGGGTTTGCCAGGGCTGAGTGTGCTGTCAGTCAATCCAGCTCCCCCTGTCTTCTCACAGGGTCACCGGCGGGGAGCTGTTTGAGGACATTGTGGCCAGGGAGTACTACAGCGAAGCGGATGCCAGGTGAGCCAGGCTGTGGAGGGGACAGCAGGTGTCCCTTTCTCCCACAGGCTGCTCCCTCCCAGGGTCCTACATGACTGGATTTCTGCAGCACCAGCTCATTCTGTACTGGGAGGTGTTTTACAGCCACTCTGCAACACATACTCATAAACCAGAACTGTGGTGCAAAAAAAAAAAAAGCCACCCAAAATGCTCTTTCTAACTCACTCAACTCCTGTGCCAAGAAGTGCCTGTGCTGCCATAGGACTGGTTTCCACTTTGAATCAGATGGCTCCCAGCCATTGCCCACAACATCCTCATTCCCCAGGATGCTGGGATAGCCAACATCTGACCTCACTGTGAATGAACAGGGTGTTGGGGGCTCCCTGATCTGGGGGCATCAGGACTGCCTGGTCTGGGGGCACCAGGGCTCCCCAGGCTGGCAGGGAGGAAACCCAACACCAGGCTGGTGCCCAGCCAGGGCCATGATAGCAAGGACACCCTGGGGATGTCACTCCTTCCCCTCGGAACTGCATTCCAGCCGTCTGCAAGTGTTTCTTTGGCATTTACCACTTGAAAGCACTGAGGAGGAGCAGTCAAGACAGGCTGTGCTGGAGCTCTGCTCCCTCCCACACTCCCACTGGCACTTTCAAGGTACCCTGCTGCAGAGCCATTTCAGCCACCCCTTTGGTCCCTGCAGCTCGACCAGGGGACAGTGTTAGTCCCATTCTTTTGAGGGGATGTGATCTGGCCCTCTCCAACCCCAGATATCACTGTGCCTCTTGGCTTTGCCCCCAGGCAAAGCATAGCCTGTATGTATGTCCAAGGGGGTGGTAAACTCTACAGTACCTCTCTGCACGGAAATATCCTTTATTTCTAGGCAGAAAACAATCTCATTTAATTGGCTGCCTGCACTGAATCCACTTACAGCCCATCCACTTATTAGTGTCATACAAATAAAATAAAATGCATGTAAATAAAGCCCTTCTGCCTTGCACACAAGCTGTTTTGGAGCAGAAGCGATCAGCGCCTCTGTCTTTTTCCCTTCCTGTCTCACGCATGCAGCAGAGCTGGAATGTAATGAACTAGATAGAAAGCCAGCAGACACAGCAGAGGCACCTGCATTAGAGGAGAGCAGGGAAATGGGGCTGGAGCAAAGGTCGCACAGAGCACATCTGCTCTGCCTGGGTTTGGAGACCAAATCTTTGCTGTGGTTCCACTGTTGGTCTCCAGTTCCTTGCCTCCAGTGATGGTCCTGTAGGGTCCCCATGGGTTCAGCTGTGTCCCCCAAGCTCCTGTTCACCATTACTGGGTGTCCAGTAGTGCTGTTGGGTTCTTACTGAGTTAGATCTGCTCCCCACAGGTGTGTGGGTTTCAGTGGAGGGGGATGCTGAGCTGTGCTGCAGGGCTGCTGGTGGGAAGCGTGACGGGTAGAGGGGTGAAATGCAGCAGAATAGAAGTGTCTGACAGAACTCTGCCTCGCTGGCCACTTGTGTGAGCTTTCTCCTCTCTCCCACAGCCACTGCATCCAGCAGATCCTGGAGGCCGTCCTGCACTGCCACCAGATGGGGGTGGTTCACCGGGATCTGAAGGTAGGAGCTGCAGGGAGAGTGCCTGTGGGAGGACAGGGGACCCCATCTGTGATGCAAAACACTGTGGAACAATGCCCAGAGTCCTTCAGGGCTGCTGAAACAGCAGGGAGGAACACGTGTAGGGCTGCGGGAAACCCACAGAGCAAAGACCAGCTCCGGAGTGAAATGACACGAGGGAGATGGGGTAGGGAGGTCTTTGCAGTCCATGGTCCCCTAAGGATCCAGGGACATCAGGACAAAGACCAGGACAAAGCAGTTCGGGAGCACATCCAGAGCTTCCTCTGTGCTGTGCTGGGAAGCTCCCCCTGCCGATAGCAGAGCCCCTGAGGTGTTTTCCTCTCCAACCCCCATCTCCTTCTGCAGCCCGAGAACCTGCTGTTGGCATCCAAGCTGAAGGGTGCTGCCGTCAAGCTGGCTGACTTCGGCCTCGCCATCGAGGTGGAGGGGGACCAACAAGCGTGGTTTGGTGAGTAGGACTGGCCTGAGGTGGGGTCTCCTCCAGCCCTCCTTGCCCTGTTAGCTCAGGGGGGCTCCAGGACCCCGAGCCCAGGGTTATGGGAGAGTCCCAGCAGCACCAGCCCAGAAGGCACAGTGGACAAGCAGGTTTATTTGGAGCAAACAGCTCCATAGGGACTCTGTGAGTCACCGAGGTGTCCTGGTGAGGTGGACAAACCGGCAAGAGGGGCAGAGCAGCGGGAGGAAAGCCTCTGCGAAGGGCTGGAAGTGCACAGCAGAGCACTCCAGCCTTAAGCATCATCTGGGGTTGGCAGTGGCAGAAAAACAGTTTGCTGTGCCCTCGGGAGTCACAGAGGTTTCTGGATTGGGGTGTCTGTCCCACCGGGTCGGGATGTGCCAGCACTCTCGGCTCTCGCTGTGCCTGGCGGGGAGCAGTCCCTGCTGCTGAGCTGTGCGGGGCCGGGGGCTGCCTGACACGGGCGTGACCGGCTCTCTGTCCCAGGTTTCGCCGGCACCCCGGGATACCTGTCCCCCGAGGTGCTCCGGAAGGACCCCTATGGCAAAGCCGTGGATCTGTGGGCTTGCGGTAAGTCCGACCGGGGCTGGAAAGCCGGGAGCGGGCTGGGCTGGGCTGGGCTGGGCTGGGCTGGGCTTGGGCGGGATGAGGCAGGCTGTTCATCCAGCGTGTCCCCCCACGTTGTCACATCTCAGGGAAGTCAGGGTGGAGGATTTACCCAAGAGGTGCCACATTACCTTGGGCTGTATCCAGAGCAACACACTCTCTCCCAATCCAGTGGCACTCTTCTCTGAAGGATCAGCCCCCTTGCTGCGTACCCAAAGCTCCCGGTCAAGGGAGGTGCTGCCTCTTTTCCCTGCAGTGCCGGTGGAGTCAGGCAATGCCTCCGTGTAGTTGCAGCCATAGGGGAGCCTTTTTCCACCCATGATGGGGGGGAGGCATCACCCACCCCTGCCAGGCCACCCACTTTGGTCTCTGCATGGTGGCTGCCAAAGCCTTGAACCTCCCCAGGTGCTGAGCACATTACCAGAGCTGGACCCACCAAGCCTTTTGCTCTTTAAACAGTGAACAAACCTTTATGTTTCCCTAATTTCTGTTTCTCTGCTTGAGTCTGACCAGTCCCCAGGCTGTGTGTGCTGCTGCCTCCAGCAATGAATTCTCTCCCGCTGATCCCATCTCCTCTCCTGGGCAGGTGTCATCCTCTACATCCTGCTGGTGGGGTACCCACCCTTTTGGGATGAAGACCAACACCGACTCTACCAGCAGATCAAGGCTGGGGCTTATGATGTGAGTGGGTTTGTCTTGCTGCCCCCTTTCACAGCCTCCTCTCTCTCCTGCTGTCCCTGCCTTGCAGCCTGCTGCTCTAGAAGAGCAACCAAGACAAATTCAGACAGATGGGAACAAGATTCTTTCCTCTGCCCTGGTCGCAGAGCATTGGCTACGTTTCCATGCCCAGGCACATGCATTGACATATTTCAGGGCTACTTTGTGGGAGAGACGGATCTTGTCCCCAGCCTTCCAACTTTCTTCTTCCCCTCCCGCTCTTCAGTTTTCTACCTGGCAGCTCTTTCCAGTTGCTACCATTTCTTCAACCTGTCCCAAGCTGCAGGAGAAGCAACCCAAGTGCAAAGGGGCTCTCTGCCATCTCTCACCCTGGTCCCTTTGCTTTGGCAGTTCCCCTCCCCTGAGTGGGACACGGTCACTCCTGAAGCAAAAGATCTCATCAACAAGATGTTGACCATAAACCCATCCAAACGCATCACGGCAGCAGAGGCTCTGAAGCACCCCTGGATATCGGTGAGCTGGGGCCAAAGGCAGAGAGATGTGGGATTCACAAGGGGGGAACATCTCATTGGGGATCACATTATCAAACATGCTGCCAGCTCTCTTCTCCATTCTGGGAAGATGGTTTCCTGGCACGGTTCCTCCCAGTGCTCTCACAGCAGCATTTCCCCTGAGGTTTTACAGCAGAGAAAAGCTTGTGAATGCAAACAGCATGTTCCTGGGGGACCTGGTGATGGAAGGGACGCACATGCTCCCTGCCCTGGTGGGGACAGGCTGGTTTCTCAGTGTCATGCTGTGCTGGAGGGTCTTTCTTCAGAGGCAATGGGAGTAGGCTAATGTTTATCCATCCATCCACCCCAGCAGCAATCCCTCCACCCTTCACTGCATCCCGCTGTTTAGGCTGCTGGTTCTCATTTTGAATCAGATCCTAAAGGCGGGAGGAGTCTGTGGGCTTAACCACACACGCGCAAACCCTGAGCACATTGCTAAACGTGGCTGGTCAGTCAAGGAGTTAACTCAGAGGGCAGCCAGTCCTCCACACACCCCCACCACCAGGGCAGATCCTGCTGACTCCAAAGCTTCGATCTCCCACTGCCCATTAAACTTTTATCTGCTGCTGCAGGCAGCTCTGGCCCGTGCCTTGGCCATGGGAGATCATACACGTGTTTGTGCATGTGAGAGCCGGGCTGGGGGAGTCCCTTCCCCCAGCACTGCTCTGAGCCAGGTCTCTCTCCCCCCAGCACCGTGCCACCGTGGCATCATGCATGCACAGGCAGGAGACGGTGGACTGTCTGAAGAAGTTCAATGCACGGAGGAAGCTGAAGGTAACTCTGTCCAAGCTGGCTGCTAAATGCACAGTCAGGTCACTGGTGGGCTTGTTCCTGGCTGGGGAATGACAGGGTGGTGTCTGTGGGCAGTGGTGTGGGGGTGATGGGCATTTGGGGACCCCCCATTGTGAAGAAGAGGAAAGAGACTGAGTGGGGTGGCAGCTTCATCTGGCTGGGGTTCCCAACTGCTCAAAGAAAGCCATGCTGAAGGAAAGCACCAAGTCACACTGGACACTGGGGTGAGGGCTTTTCCACTGGAGTCACTGTCAAAACAGCTTCTTTTTGGGGCTGGACATAGGCCTGAGTGGCACAGTGAGACCATTTACCAGATGGCCAAAACACTTTGCAACCAAGAAATAAAGTGATCCACAGACAGAGAAAAAGCTCACCCATCGCAGCAGCCCCACAGCCTTTCCCTTCTTGGGTGCTGCCATGTGCCACAGCCTGGACCCCTCTGAAATCACCATCTCCAGCCTGAGCACCTCCCTGAGGCACCCATCTCCTGGGTGCTGCTCAGCCTCAGCTGGCTGCACGGCGCTGGGAGTGGGCTCTGGAAATCACAAAGCCTCCTGAAGATCAGGATCAGGCTGGTCTCTGCCAGAGCCATCAGCGCTCCAGGCCTGAACGCAGCGTGGCACAGAGCAATACAGCTGCAGGCTACTAACAAGATTATCAAGCAAAGAAACTGGCTATAAACTATTATTACTTTTCAGCTAGACAAGTAATCAAATTAGTTCAGGCATACGCTTCAAAATAGTAATCCATTACTGTAAGCAATTAGTCCAGAGTAATCTCATTATACGCTGAGTAACTAGTTAGTAGACCCAGCTGGAAAAGGAGAAAGAGTTTTACAAATGTTGTTTTGTGGTGGTGATCTTTGCGTGGCTCCCATGAGCAATCCCTGCCCTGCTGCTCTGAGCTGGCACAGCTTTAATCACAATTAAATCCGGTTCCACTCCCAGTGGGTCCCCTTGTTGCCGGCCCCAGTCAGTGGGGTTGTGCTTCATCTAGGACAGGGTAGTATGAGACTGAAAAGTACCCTGCAGGTATTTAATGTCCCTTTAATCTTGAAGGGAAGGCAGTTTTGGAGAATGCAACCCAATGCCCTGGTGCAGGGGATATGGGGTCAGGTATTGAGAGCTGCTTTTGATGGCAGGAAGAGAATATCAGTACGTGGGCCAGTTTCCTTCCTTCCAGTGGCTGGGGGACAGGTGCTGAGCAGGGCTTTCTTCCCCCAGGGGTGGGGGGAGCAGCAGGGGTGCAGGGGGCCAGGGTCCAGCACACCCTTTCCTTCTGCCTTCCTTGTCTTTCAGGGAGCCATCCTCACCACCATGCTGGCCACCAGGAACTTCTCCGGTACGTGCTGTCTCTGGGACTCATCTCCTTGTCTTACAGCATACCCAGGGCAAATCTGTAGGGTCCCTGGAGAGCTCGCTTTGCCTCATGTGTCACAGGGAGGCTGAAGTTGCAGCCTTGTGCTCTGGGTATGTTGTGGCTTTGGGTGCTCTTCCAGGAGAGGTCATCTGGCACCTCCAGGCTGGCTGCTGACTTGGGATGCAAGAGAAAAAGTGTGTGGTTGAGTCTCAGCAATCCACAATGCTTTAGGGCTTGGGTGTTTGTATGCACCCAACCATCTGGCTTGTGCTGGTATGGGGATGTGGCTGCTGGGGCCAACCAGAGCTCAAGGAGCTGGTTCTGTGTCCTCCTGGAGATGTTTGTGGCTCAGCATCGGCATCGGGAGTAGGGAAAGGCCCCTGGGTGCCACTGCAGGCAGATGGCAGCAGGATCTCTCAGGTGTCTCCCATGGCAGGTGGATGCCAATCCTACAGGATTCCCCGCTCTCATGGTGACAGGACCGAGCATGGAGCCCAGCCTGTGCACTGCAGAGGTCTCAGTGCAGCCAGAAGCCCCTCTGCTCCAGTTCCCCCTGAGCTGTTCCCTCTGGGGACACCTCGCTGCAGATGGGATTTCACAGGCGATTCCCCAGGCATGGAACCAAATGGAGCCATGTGACTGCAGAGCCGCTGTCACCTCCAGCCCTCCCCAGTGCTGGGGATGACCCTGCAGCGGTGCTACGGGGCTGGGACACACCCGCCAAGCCCTGCACGCTGCTGAGCTGGCTGGCAGCAGCTGTTTGGGGTTAGTGGGGTGATTCAGGGTGCTTTGCTGAGGCTCCCCGAGTGTCAGGTGTGGCAGGTGGGCAGGGGTGCCAGGGCAGAGGGCTGTGCCCAGGGCTGCTATCTGCATTTGTCGTGGCGGTATCGTGCTGACACATTTAGCACTTGCGGCGGGCGCTGGAGGAGTCCAGCAGCTGTGGGGATCCGATGTCAGGCCCCACGCCGGGAGAGGCGGACAGGAAGCATCAAAAGGCAGGAAGTTCAAAAGCATCTCTCCTAGCGCTGCCCGTCCCACGCACGGCCCAAGGGCTCAGCAGTCTCCCCTGTCCGGGAGCACGGCAGGGCTGGTGGGCGACAGGCACGGAGCTCCAGCGAGCCCGCCCTGCGCTGGGGGTTCCGGGGAGTGGGGTGGCTTGTGCAGCCGGGGGGGCTGGGGCAGTGTCGCCAGCGGTGGGTGGGCACAGGGGAAGGCGCCTGCTTTTCATCCTTGTCAAAATGCGGGCTTGCAGCTGTCGGGCCGGCGGGCCGGCAGCACATGATCCCGGCAGCATGGGGCTAAAATTAGAGGGCGGCAGGCGGGCAGCCCATTCCTCCACACTGCACCACGCCGGGTCAACAGCACCGCCCGGCCCCTGCAGCCGCCCCAGGGACTTGGCGTGACGTTAGGACACGGGTCATGCCCCTGGCCAAGAGCCACTGGGGTAGGACAGGACAGTGCTGGCAAGGTCGCCCCTGAGCTCCCACGGGTTGCACCCGGGATTGCCGGAGAGAAGACGAACCCCACCAGCTGGGCCCGGGGGTCCCGCCGCTCTGACACCCGGAACCATGCTGCTGATCCTCGCCCTCCTGGTCTTGGTGCCCTGCCTGGCTCTGCTAATCTCCTTCCTCCTCTCTCCAGGAGGCAAAAGTGGTGGCAACAAGAAGAATGACGGCGTGAAGGTAAGCGCAGCCCCGGTGCCCTCTGCTGCCTGCCCCTCTGCTGCTGGGGCGGTGCGGGGGTCCCTGTGCCGTGCCGGCGGTGAGCATTTCCATGCCCTGCTGGCCCTGGGGGTCTCCGTGCTGTGCCCGTGGTCTCCGCGCCACGCCGGCAAGTCCCCACGACACCGTGCGCTTTAAAGGGCAGCTGCTGGCTCGGCTGTCCCGGTGTGTCCCCGGTGTGCCACCGCCTGGGCTCCTGCCAGGACAGGCAGTGCGCAGGAGGCTTTGCAGCGCAGCGGGCGAGGGGAGTGGGCTGGTGCTGGAGGGCGCCCGGTGGGAACTCGCTGCTGTTTCATTGCCAGCAAAATACACTTGTCCCTCGCTACCCCCAGGGAGGGGGAGAAGCAGAGGCTGGACCAGGACAGGGGACAGGAGGAGGCAGCTTTGCAGCCCAGAACCACGGCTCCAATAGCAGCTATCTAGTGCAATGAGTGGCCTCATCTCCTACTCGCTCAGCATGGGGGTCCTGCTGCAGCTGGTGAAATTGGCCCCAGTTCCTGTCCCATCCTGTCCCAAGGGCTGGTGTGATGCTGGGTGACACATGGGTGCTTTTAACTCCCTTGGCAGTGCTGTTTGTCCCCTGTCCCCAGTGCAGACAGCAAAGAAACATGGTGATGCTTCAACAGAGTAAATGGCTTGGTGATGCTCTAAAAACAAGCTGGTGCTCGGTGGATCTTGTTTCTTGGGCTGCAGAGCCTGCAGGTTCATCAGCCCCTCCAAGGTGGGGCCGCAGCTCTGCTCCAGGACCAGGCGGCCCCAGGAGGCAGCAAAATTCTGCTGCTTCTGGTGACATGGAGACATGGTAGACAGCAGTTATTGAGCTCTGTCAAACTCCTCCTGCAGGAAGGAATGGTCCATGTGACGGTCTTTCTCTCCTTACCTGTTCCCTTCATGAATACAATGGATCACTCAGCAAGGGAGAGCTGACGTGGTGACATCCTCCATGGTGGTGACATCCTCCATCATCAGGCAGGGCGTTGGGAGCCTGACTGCAGCGTGGCTGCTCTCCTTCCTCCATAGGCACCCTTGCTTGGGAGAACCTACAGAATCTTCTCCTGCCCTTTTTGCAGGGCCCAGCTGTTGGGCTGTGATGGGTGCAGGGTTTTGGAAGAGCAGAGCCCTCAGCCAGCTTCTTTCTTCCTCAGCTGGTGAAGCCAGAGGTCTAGGGATGGCATATCTTTCTCCCATACTTCCCAGACCCAGCAGCTGGGACAGGAGAAGTCTGCAAGGACTGAGACCACGAACAACCCTCCAAACCTGGGCTCAGCTCCACAAGAGGCCATTCTGGCCAAGCAGTGTTCTTCTGCAGCGTGAAGCTGATGGCCTGGATGGCTCTGAGAGGACATTACTTTGAGCTGTCAGGATATCATGAGACTCCCATGATAGAATTAACAGGGCTGGTGCTGGCAGGTCCCATGGTAGTCGCAACACCCCAAGTGCCAGCCACTGCTGGCCTGTCCTCTGCTGCTCTGAGGTCCTGGCTGCTTCTGAGCGTCACAGGTAGAGATGACTTGGTACAAGTTGCTGGAGCACAGGTGAGTGCAAACAGCAGATGCGTTTTTAAGCTGTTAAAGGAGAGGTTGCTGGATGAAGAGGCTTCATCAGGCACAGTCCAGAATCTAATTTCCTGGCAGAAAGGGACAGCTTTGAATTTCTGTGTTGTGGTAGACAACCATTTGCCAGCCCAACTTGTTAATGTTGCTCCCTGTTGGACTTCAAAGGAGCTTTGAGGGCAGACATTATCCTGGGAAAAGAGGCACTTCCTCCTGTAGCAAAATAGCTTGATTGGGTGAACAGCCTTCTGGCTCTTCACTGAAACTCTGTGAGGAAAGTCTGATTTCAAAGCGGAATTAGGGAGGCTGGTTTGCATCCCCAGCCCTCACTGACGAGAAGGGAGCAGATCATAAGGCTTCATCCCAAGTGCAATCTACCCACCAGCACTCATCTGAAGAGTGTGGATAAGCTCTGAGAATGAATTTGCTTTTTTATTGCCCCCTTTCCAACAAGAAAAAGGGGAGACAGCTTGGCTAGATGGCCAGGAAGGAGCAGGAGGAGAAGACAAGGTAGAGACAAGCTCACTCCCAACAGCTTCCTTGCATTGTCCACCTTCAGCATAACCATCCCCACCTCTCATTCCCATACTCAGCCTGGGGGGACCTGCAGCATAACTCATTCAAGGGGGCACAGGGAGGCTGGCTGTTGTGGGTGAAGCTCTAATGGCCACTGGATAACCAGCAGATGTCAGAACACTGCTGAGCAGTGTTAATCTTCTTATACTGGCTGGAAAAGCAAGGCAAGAAACTGGAAGCCTGCCTTGAGTGGCTGGGACGGTGGGAAGGGAATGGTCCTGCCTGCTCAGAGCAGGGCCCTGTGGTGTGGGTCACTGTCAGAAGAGTTGTGTCCTCACTTGGAGTAACATGCTGGACTGGCCTTCCCCATGAGAGCAGGAAGGTCCCAGGCAGCCCTCCCTGCCTTTCCTGCCCAAAGCTGTGCTGGTGGGCAACAGGCAGCTGGAGCTGCCCTCTGGCCTGTCTGCACAGCCCTTCAAAACCAGCACGGTGCCAGCCCACGCTCAGAGGGCTCAAAACTCACCCTCCTGAGGAGGTTCCTCACCTTCTAAAAGCATTCCTGGGACCAGAAATCCCCCTTGAGCCCTGCTCTGGGATCTGCTGGAGGTGCTCTGGTCCCAGCAACTATGATACTTTCACTGCCCTGTGTAGTGTCACATCTTGTCCCATTGTAAACGAATGGAATCACTGCCCGTGTCACATCCTGTCCCGTCCTAAACCGATGAGCTCACTGCCCCGTGTTGCATCCTGTTACTGTATGTCCAGACTCGACGCGCTCACTGCTTTGTGTTGCATTCTGTGGCGTCTGAAATTTCTGCAGTTTGCTGCCCCGTCTCATGTCCTTGGGTAGCAGAAGCTGTCAGTCCTTCCTGCAACAGCCCAGCTCCAGTGGCTCCCTTTCTCCATGAGGTTCCTGACAAAATACCCCAGCTCACTCTGCCCTTTGGGACATCTTTTTCTGGTGAAGGAAGGGTGAGAGCTGATAGATGGCCCAGTGTCTAAAGGGGCTACAAGAGTGCTGGAGAGGGACTTTGGACAAGGGCATGGAGTGACAGAGCAAGGGGGAATGGCTTCACACAGATAGAGGGCAGGTTTAGACTGGACATGAGGAGGAAATTATTTATTGTGAGATTGTTGAGGTCCTGGAACAGATTGCTCAGAGAAGCTGTGTGAGGCACTGGAACAGATTGCTCAGAGAAGTGGGTGCCCATTTCCATCACTGGAAGTGTTAGATGGGGCTCTGAGCAACCTGGTCTAGGAACTGGATGATCTTTAAGGTCCCTTCCCATCCAAACCACTCTGTGATTCCATGATTCTACCGCCTAGTGAGGAAGGGGAGAGCAGCAGTAGCAGAGGGGGAAACTCACTGAGGATGCTGGTGGGAGCCAATTAGGATGTGAAAGGGGGAATGGATGTCATCAGTTTTTGTGCTCTAGCCCACCCACGCACCCTAATGTGTCACTCCATGGACTTTTCCAGGAGATTTGCACAGTGTGTGCTGCTTTTCCCTTTGCAGGGCAGGCAGAGCTGGTGCCTTGTTAAATATGCTGGTACAGCACTTTGTCACTTGGCACTGCAGATTCTGATTTCTGCACATTGGTATTCCCTGACGCACACTGGGATTCATTCCCTGTGAGCCAGAGGTGCAGAAAGGGTATGAGGTCAGCATGCATCACTCCCTGTCTCCTAGCTAATTTAAAGATGGAGATGAGGAGCAGAGCCCAGTAAGGAAAGAGTGTGCAGAAATAGTTTGGGATTGCAAGCAGAAAAGTGGATATGGGGTCATGCAACCCAAAAACCTTAAAGCCTAGTGGTAGTGGTCAAGGATGGAGATAAATGTGCAGGTCTTCTCTTTGGAGTCCTGTTGTAAAGCACTGGAGCTGTGCTCAGGACTGCTTCCCACACTGTGGGCCTACCTTGAGGCCTTAAGGCCTTACTGGCCTTAAACCAGCCAGCTTAGGATTGGTCTAGGCCCAAAGCTAAAGGAGTCAGTGCTGTCAGCAGATGCACTCAGAGCAGATCCAGAGAAGTCAGTACAGCATTCACACTGGGCTCAGGGCTGTGGTGAAGCTGCCTTAGCTTTTCAGTATCCCACTTCTGTTCCTGCGAGCTTGCTGGCCTGGTCACAGGCCTTCAGAGTGGTCATTGACTCCTAGGGGATTCCCTTTTGGACTAGCCAGGTCCTTGGGATGAGCAACCCCAGAGATTGCGGCAGGTCAGGAGAGAAAGGTGCTGGCAGGAATGCGGGGAGGGAGCTGGCAAGTCACCACCAACCACTGCAGCCAGCGGCACATCCCTGCAGGAGCAACGAGTCCCCCTGCGCCTTTCGTTTGCCCCTCCATGAGGACCAAGAAGGGTGGCTCAGGAGCTGCTGCCTTTCATGTGCTGCTCTCAGCCTTTCTCACTCTGTGTCTCTTCCTGTTCCATCTCTTCTCCTTGTTTTTCCAGAAAAGAAAGTCCAGTTCCAGCGTTCAGTTAATGGTGAGTGTCCTTCGTCTTCCTAAACGCCGATATTGCTGGGCCTCTCCACATGTTCCAGCTTCCCCCGTTTTTGGAAGTTACATCGGGGTAGGGAAGAAGGGACAGCGGGGTTGGAGGGAACATCCTCAAAGCCGTATCACCCACAAACCCCATTAACAGGGTTGGTGCAGGCACTTGCTGGCCACCAGCTGGTGGGAAGCCAGCCCTGGTTCTTGCTGATGGGTTCTCATGCCGTTTCTCCCAGTTCTCCTGACTCAGGTCTGCAGGCTGCATCGGTCCAAGGAGCCTTGGAGAAACACCTTCCATGCCTCTGCGGGGACTGTATGGTCATGGGACACCTTGCCAACCTACATCGGGGTCTTCTGGGTAATACACAAGCAAGGCTCTGCTGGGAAGAGCTAGCAGAGCCATTGCTCTAGCTCCGCTAGCAGAGTTGCCTTGATGAGGCTCCCGGAGAGAGACGGGGGGTTAGTACCCCTCTCCCCCCAAATCTGTGTAGTGCTCAGCTGTTTCTTGAAAGAGCTGTGTCTCAGCCTTCAGTGGTCCATGTGGGTCTTGGAAGCACTGTTTTATTGTACATTTCTCTCCCTACTCTGCGGTCAGTGTGGTCTCTCTCACTCCTGCACAGTCCCCTCTTTCTCATCCCAGCTCCTCCTCGCTGTTAATTTGTACATCTCTCTCTTTATTGTACAGTCAACATGGTGTCTTCCACCCCTGCACAGCCCCTCTCCCTGCCCCTCTGGCAACGCTCCTAGGAACCCATCACATGGCCCCTGGACCTGCCCCCATCTCTGTCCCCACAGGTGTCGGTAGGAAAGGCAGCGCCGTTCCTACGAGACCCTCCACAGCCCACCTCTTGTGCCCTTGGCGACAAGGAGTGGAGGTCAGGGAGGGCTCTAGAGCTGTGGTTGAGGACAGGTTGGACCTGCTGGCGTTTTCCTTGGTTTCTGTCTGTTGGCACAGTTGAGCGCTGTGGGGTCAGACTCGGGGGGCTGTCGAACACACGAGCTCCATTTGTCATGGGGAGAAGACCCTTCTCACCACCCCATCTCTCCTTTCTGTTCTTTGCTCAGGAATCGTCGGAGAGCACCAACACCACCATCGAGGACGAAGACACCAAAGGTACCAGTGGGGGCACATGAGAAGGTGGGCAGGCTGTTTTGGAGGGGTGCCCATGGGTCTGGCCACCCCTCACAAGATACTTGTTACAGCAAAACCCATCACCATCAAGCTGCCTCGGGGCCCTTCAGAAGTTGCTTTAACTCCTCAGGTAGTTTCACTGCTGGATTCCTGACACGAGCAGCTGGGGTGCTGCTGGTAAGGAGCAGGGTTCTCCCATGAACAGGGATGTTCCCTGAAAGCAGGTGTGGAAATGGCAGAAATCTGCAGGGATAGCAACCCGGCTGCTCTTTTAAAATAAGCATCCCTGTGGGAAAAGCCTCGAGGGGAAATCCCTGTCTGCCGCCCGCCTGCCTGCCAGAGGCAGCTTTCTAAGAATAACCCAGGGAATAATTTATCGGTGTTAATTTGTAAAGTCTCTCGATTAAGTGATCTCAGCACAAAGCGAGATGGACTTTGGCCTGACATGAGAGCTAATGGGACAGCTTGTCCTCCTGGAGAGGGGCTCCCCAAGCCTGGATGTGGAGGCAGGTGGTGCTCAGGAAGTGATGGGATTCCCTCGCCTTTCTGAACAACTCCTAGGAATGAGCTCCCTCTCCTTTCATTAGTCACAATGCAAAGATTCCAAAAAAAAAAAAAAGTCAAGCATGATGCCAATTTGCATTTGAAGCAGAGCCTTGTTAATAAGCCTGGGGTTACCTCTGACAGCTCCTCCTGCATCCCTGGGAGCCACAGCTGCTCTTGCAGCCCATCCTTTCCCAGATGAACCAGCAATGCCTGGAATCCCTGGCAGCAGCAGCACAGTTCTGTGCCTTTTGCAGGGTCCCTTCCTGTATCTCCTGGGGTGGCTGCACATGTCACTCACCTGTCCTTCTCCCTTCTGAGACCCTCTCCTCCCATTTCAGAGGGAGTTGAGAGCATCCTTGGTCCAGCTTGCCTTAGCTGGCCACTGCTGTGAGTTCATGGGGTAGAACTCCCATCTTAGCAAGGCTTTTCAGCCAAGACCAGCCTGTCCCAACTTTTGGCCTGAGGGGAGCTTCCCACTTGGTCATTAACCTTTTGGCTCTTCAGGGGTTTTCAGTTTTGTCCTGACTTTGCAAATCTGGAGATGAAGAGCTCTTCCCCACATCTCTCCCAAGTCGCTCTCCTGCTTTTTCCCTGAACAGTTTCCAAAGTCTCCCCACATCCTGTGGTCTGTTTCTGATGAGATACAAAATCTCTTACGATTATGGTAACACCAGCACCTACTTCTGGTTTATTTTATCCCTATATTTCCCTTTTCTCTTTAAACCAACAGTACGGAAGCAAGAAATCATTAAAGTCACAGAGCAGCTGATTGAAGCAATAAGCAATGGCGACTTCGAGTCCTACACGTGAGTGTGCCCACTGTGGGTTTGGGCTGGGTGAGGGCTCAGCCTCTCAGCCCAGGGTCTCTCACTCTTACAGTGCTGCTCAGGAGTTTTTACTGCTGCCCAGGGCAGGGTGACCAGGTTGATGTGGTGGGGGAGAGTGGAGACCACCCAAGAGAAGGGGACATCAATTTCCAAGCCTGATGCTGCTCTCATGCTCAGCTGACCACAGCTCTCTGGTCTCACTGTCATGGATGAGCACAATTTTTGGTTTGCAGAAAGAGGAGTTATTGTAAACATGATTTATGGTG
Organism: Eopsaltria australis; assembly: GCA_034509425.1. Taxonomy (NCBI): domain Eukaryota; kingdom Metazoa; phylum Chordata; class Aves; order Passeriformes; family Petroicidae; genus Eopsaltria; species Eopsaltria australis. The sequence continues at coordinate 558,756 of JAVTVJ010000090.1, read as the reverse complement.
AAAGAAGTGTTTACATCCGTGGAACCCATTATATCCAGATTGCCACAGGCTGTTCTAAAGCACAGGTGATCTCTGCTTGCTGAGCTGATGCTGTTCAGAGTACACCTCCTCTGTGTCCAAGGCTGATTTAATTAGTGATGTCTGAGTGAGTGCAGGTCATCATCCCTGCCTCAGAGGATCGCAGCAGGGATATTTTGATACAGAGCAGATAATATGGCTTTTTCCCCTGATGTTTTCCTTTATTGTAAAGAAGATGACAATGTTTGAGGGGGTTTAATTGCAGAGGAGAGACTGATGGAGAACGTCCCCTGCTTTGGTGGGGTCCTGGCTGCAGCCAGTGGGCAGGAGGTGAAGTGGGTTGGGCAGAATGCAGGGATGAGGTCAGATTTTTGAAGAATTACTCACTGGTGCAGACACTTCTCAGCGTCAGGCTGAGGGAGCCATCCCAAGCAGGAGGCATTTGGATTCTTCAGGCTCTCATGCCAGAAGTGGTGAGATAACCTTTCCCTTTTCGCTCTCCTTCTCGGCTCCCCAGGAAGATGTGTGACCCTGGAATGACTGCATTTGAGCCGGAGGCTCTGGGCAACCTTGTGGAAGGCCTGGATTTCCACCGATTCTACTTTGAAAACCGTAAGCAGCCCACTTGCTTTCTGAGGGATCCCTCCCACCTCCCATGTGCCTGTCTTGACCTCCATCAGTTTGCTGGAGGGAATAGGGTTAGGGTTGCTGTGGAAGCATCTCTGGCTGATCTGGAAGGTCCCAGCAGGGGGTGTTAGGTCAGCTGGGGCCAGGTGTCTGTAGAGGAGTTGTTGGGTTAGCTGTTCTCTAGGTGGACCCATCCTGAACCCACCTGTACAGCATTTACTCAGCCCCATCAAGCAGAGAGCTTAACACAAGCGTCTCTCCTTCCCACATTGCTGCCAGCTGGGGCAAGAGCCACCCAAACTCCTTCCCCTGCCTAAATCCACTTGTGCTGGTCCCTTCTCCAGTGTGGTCCCGGAACAGCAAGCCCGTGCACACGACAATCCTGAACCCCCACATCCACCTGATGGGAGACGAGTCTGCCTGCATTGCCTACATCCGCATCACGCAGTACGTGGACTCTGGAGGGATCCCCCGCACTGCCCAGTCCGAGGAGACCCGCATCTGGCACCGCCGGGATGGCAAATGGCAGATTGTTCACTTCCACAGATCTGGCGCGCCCTCGGTCCTACCACAGTAAACCCTGTGAGCATCCAGGGATGGGGCATGGGGGACAGGGAGGGCTGGGTGTGGGCTCACTGCAGCCTTGAGGCTCACAGCATGTGGGATCCTGTCCCAAGGATCCGTGGTGAGAATGAGGTGGCAACGGGGAGAGGGATGCTGTGCCAAAGGGATGGGCAAAGCAAATTCCGGCTCTTCCCGGTTTGTGTTTTGCAGCTGAAGCGTGGCCCTGCCCGTGTTGGGTTTGTCACTGACTGACTACCAAGGGGAGACCCCCTCCGACATGTTCACCTACGGGACTTTGGCTCTTGGCTCTGCTGCTTGGTTCCCGCTGGAATAACCCCTCGCTTCTCACCGCACACACACGACAGCCCCGCCAGTGCAGCGCAAGCATCCCATCAAACCCCCCACCCTGCCGGGGTCGTGGCGCTGGGCCCCCTTCCTCTGCATGAACCAGAAAAAGAGAAACCATGAACTTGAACCCAAGCATTTGGCCGGTGTACAGGCCCCCCTCATCGGCTGCATAGCATCGGTGGGCCTCCTCACTACCCAGCACATCTCCTGAACTGGGCTCAGACTCATCATCCACCTCCATCCCCACCTCTGCTGGAAGCCCTCCGAGGAAGAGGGGGGCAGTTTTGAGCCGCTCTCTGCTGCATCCTCCCTGTGTGCTGGTGGATTTTGCTTTGCTGCTATCAAGGTCCCCGTCTTCTGCCATGACTCCTGCCTGCTCCTGACCTGAGTTCTGCTTCCCAGCAGCCTCGGCCGGGGAACTGCAATTCAATCCATTTGCCAAGTCCATTGTTCATACGTATCTGTGCAAGGAGGGCCGTGTTTGGATGGGTGAGTAAAGACTATCTGTTTATTTTCCCTTCCCAGCGCAGGCTGGCTGCTTCCCAGGACAGCAAGTAGGTTTGCACCCTGGCTCCAGGCAGCTGCCGTGCCAAGAAGGATGCTCTCCCTCCTTCCTCCCTTCTCCCTTGGGAGCAGAGACTGGCGATGCTGGGAGAAGAGAGGAGGAGAAAGACGACTGCTTCCCAGTACCACATCGGCACAGACGGGAGCTGGGGCTCTCCCATCCATGTCCGAGGGCCCCTGTGCCCTCCTCCTCACCCACCACCCAGCCTGGATCCTCCACCCCAGCACCCACCCCTGCCCCCACATACAGCACTGGCGTTCCCTTGCTCCCGACTCCCAGGATGGGATGGGGGCAGCCAAGCTGGCTGCTGGCTTGGGTCACAAACCTCCATGGCCCACGTGACTCCTTCCAGCGACAACAAGGAATGCAAGCTTTAGTGACAAACTGCAGAATCTGATTGTGCTTCGACAAAAACAAACAAGCCTTTTGCTGTCTTCTCCTTTGAGCGCATGCCTTTTTATAGGGAAAACAAACCAACCTACCGTGTATTTCGTAACTTGATTTTGAGTATTTGCTGAAATGGATCTTTATGTAATAACTAGAAACATTCAACTGTTTAAGTGGGGAGGGAGGGGGGATTTTCGGGGGTTGCTGTTTTTCATTGCGTTTACATTTGAAGTGGGGTTGTTCTGCCACGATGCTCCTACCAGGGGTCCCACGGCTGCCAGCCAGCCCCCTCCTCACACCGTGGTGGCTTGTCCCGTTCTGTCCCACAGCGCTGGGTGGCAAAGGCACCCATCTCCAGGGGCACCCATCTCCAGGGGCACCCACGTTGCCATGGCGCCTTCCTGCACTCCATGGGTCTTCCTGCAGGGCAAACCACAGCGGTGGCTCTGGGAGCGCCACCAGCACGTGGTTTTCAGGACAGAAGACATGGCCGGGAAGGGGAATGTTGGTCTCACCTCCTTGCCATCAGGCAGAGGTCCGAGGGTGGGTGTTTTTCCGGCAATTCTTCCATTTCACATTCTCTTTTTTTCCGACTGGAGCCTCTTCGCTCACTGATGTGAGGTTTCTGCAGCACTGCTGCCCCGGGATACTTTCTAGCTCCACTCTCTTCGTCTGCATGGTGTTTAACTTTCTAGATGGTGCGTGTGTTGAAAAACAAAGAAATGAACAAAAACTGCTTGTTTCGGACCTAAAAAAAAAAAAAGAAAAAGGAAAAAAAAAAAGGAAAAAAAAGAGGAAATATTTCCTCCATGTAAATTCTGAGCGTGTATTTTGCCTTTTCTGTGGTTTTGAATGCTTTGCTCTCTGTCGAGGCAGGGATGGCCACCATGCCAAACGCAGCTGCATCCTTGCAGACTGCAAAAATATTTTCCCACTGGATGGAAGGGAAGAAATCGAAACTGCTGGGGCATGGACAGGCCCTGAGAAGTGTTTTGGTGTGTTCCTCTGTGCCAGCAGTGCGATGGCTGCTGGTGATGTATGTTGGAGATGCCTTTTTGGGGGCAAATCACAGAGCTGATCCATGGGTGCCCATGGGGGTCCCCATGCCCTTGGTGGACCTGTGCACCATAGGCTTGCAAGAATTCCCCAAAGCAGGGAAATCTATGCAAGGAAAGGATTAGCTATTAAGGTAGAGTTTGGGTGTTTTTACAGATCTGTTTTTCTTCCTGTAGTCATGTAGTGCTGAAGTTTTTTTAATTTTTAAAGGAAGGACTCAGCTCTTTCACAGTTCTCTCTCTCCCTCTCCAGAGCTGGCTCTGAAGCCAGCAATGGTCAATGTCATCCACCTTCTGATGTCCAAGCTCTCCAGGTGTCAAGAAGATTTTTGGGAATTGGTATAAGGTGGATGATGATGGAGGACATCATAGCAGGGCTCTGCATGGGGGCTGAAGGGCAGATGCCATCTCAGCCTGGTTTTGAAGCTGTCGATAGCTGTGGACCTTGGATGGGCTGTGAGGGTAAAGCTGCTCCAGCAGCTGCTACTGGAGAAAGGACTGGGACTGGGGGTGTGGTGGGATTCACTGGGAATTACAGATGAGATGTTGGGACAGATGCAATCTCCTTTCACTGAGAACCCACAGGCACTTCTAGGGGAGAAGCATCTTGGCTCCCAGGAAGGCTTTGAGGTGTCTTCTTGGAGGGAGTTTCTCCTCCTTGAGGTTTCCCTAAGGTCATCTCCCCAGGAGGCAGCTGGATGTCCTTGCAACACTCCTTTCCAAGGGAAGCAGAGTCTGAAGTTTAAACTCATTCTAGTCTTCCAGTCAAGCTGCAGCCTGACCAAGGAAGACCCAACTTCCCAACATGCCCACGCTGGCAGCATTAAGCACCTGCACTTTAGGGGTCTGTCCTGCCAGGTGTCTCTGCCCCACCTTGCCCTGCTTCTCCAGAGCGGGTTCCTGTATCTCCAGAGCATCTCAGCAAGCACTGATGGACCACCACCTTTTCTTTCAGTATCCATGGAGAACATCTGTCTGTCTTCCTTCACATTTGCTGATTTCTCCTAAACTTGCAGGAAAACTTTATAAATAAGTTTCCACCATCCTTCTTTGGCTGGAAAAGCCAGGGATGCTGCTGTTACATCTCAACTTTTAAGCTGTTGACACTGTCTCTGACACATGCAAATGGGCATTGCCCAATCAATCCCACCTTGGTTCTGGGAATGACAATGGAATGACCATCATAATGGTCCAGGGATGTTCCTAATAAAAAACATGGACAACGCCACCTTGTTGGGATAGAGTTTACCATCATGGACCTCCTGTCCCATCAGTCTCAAGGCTAGAGACCAGGCTATGGCATGTTTCATTTCCTGGCACAGACAGAACTCCTCTCTGGTCTCCTGGTGTCTGGGTCAAACCAAACTCAGAAGTCCTCCAGACTCATCCTCTCTTCCACCTCTCCCAGACCGCGGGGGATGTCTAACTGGAAGCACTTGCTGTAGTGGTGTCGAGCTCCCAGCTCCACAGCTGGGCTTGGGAGCTGCCTGTTTTCCCTTCCTGGCTGCAAAGGTCCACTGGCAACATCATAATTTTTCACATCTTGCTGATGCATCCTCTCTGGAAGACAAAGAGGCCACTCCTGGGCCTCTGCTCTTTCCTGGAGGAGCAGGCACCTTCCTCCTCACCCCAGCCAGGAACAGCTGGGAGACCTGTCTTTTCCTCCAAACCTACATGAAATTGCCCCTTCTGCCAGGCACCAAATCCTTGTCTGACCCCAAACCTGCCTCTGCTCCCATGGATGCCCCCATGGATCCCCAGAAGCTGGAGCAGGCAGCAGTTCTCTACTCCCACTTGGAGCTCCTGGTGGGCTCTGCAGCCTGTAGTGTGAGAGAGCAGCCACACAGCCCCATGGACCAAGAGGTGCCTGCCAGCAGGAGATCCCATAACCTCCTCTGACCACCCCAGGAGACAGACTGACCCTTCTTCCCCACCACAGGACACGTCCTGGTGTACCCCACACTCTTGATGCATCACAGATCCTCCAGCCAGCAGAGTAGAGACCTCACCCTTGCCCATGGCCCATGGGGCAGGTCCCAGCCTATCTGTATCAGACAAGGAAATCCAGACGTGAGCAGGCTGTGGGGACACCAGAGCAGGGGCTGGTGGCCACTCTGCCACCAGACTCATCTGAATCTCCTTCCCTCCTGCAGCTCATTGACAGGGAGTGGGAGAGAGGGAGCAGTGGAGGGGACTGTATCGAGTGGCTCCTTCCTTCTTTGGATTGTTGTCCCTTTTTTCTAACTGTTGCACAATTTTAGGGCTTTTGTAACATTTTTTGGACAAGCAGGGAAAATATGTTAACAGTGGTTTAAGGAAAAAAAAAATGAGATCTATCTCTCTCTCTTATATATTATATATATATAAAAAATATATATACTTACAGGAAATCTCTATGGAAATATTTATTTAAGATGATTGCAAAAAATATATTATAATTAAGAGTATACCAAGCTTTGTCACATAACAAAAAAATCAGGCCCCGGGGAGGGGTAGCTGCCTGTCCCCTCGTGTCTGTCCGTCCTTACAGTTGCAGCTGAAGCCTTTCTCTTCTCTTTTTGTAAGTGCACTCGAACTGTTGAGCAGTGTGACCGTGTTGGATTCAGTGGGAACTTGGGGGCGGGGCGGGGGAGGATTGATTTTGTTTCCTTTTCCTTTGTCTTTTTTGAACCTGCGGCTGTGAACAGAATGATCACTGCTCAAATCGGATGCTCTGTTTGGGGAGGGCGGTGCGGGGGGGGACGGGGAGCAGGGTGGGTGTGGGAGGGAGGGCGAGTGTCAGTTTTATTCTTGGTGTTCAAGTGCAATAAATAGCTACCAACTTCTGAGCATGGAAACGGATGATTCTCCGTCACTGCAGTGACTCAGACCGTCTGCCACCCCCTTGTCCCTCCATCACTCCTGTCCTCGAAAGCATCAAGGCTGGGACCAGGCTTTGGGCAGGGGTGCAGGTATCCTGCTGCCTGCAGGATGCTGGTGCTCTGGACACTGCCCACCCCTGGCCTCCAGCATCTCTGGGCTTTCAGGGAGCTCAGTGTCACACCCAGATCCAGCTCATTGCAATCCAGCCCTTTCCCCAGGGACAGGGCTCTGGGAGCTGCAGGTGCTCAAGCTAGGTGGGGAGTGGTGGTGCCCACTGGGGAGTTTGGGGGAGTTTGGAGGAAGCCGGTCCTGCAGGGTGAGGGGCACAGGACCCCAGCCAAGTCCAGGGAGGCTTTGGGGGGCTCCCAGGGGCACCTGCTGGGCTTTGCCTATGCAGGTGGTCTGGTACCTCAGGGGGACTGGAGTCGGGCTGCCACATTTCCTGTTCCTGCTCCACTCCAGGCCCTGGAGTGCCCCTTTGCCCCCCTCTCCCTGCCATCTGCCATCTGCCCCGGCAGGTGTCAGCACTGGAATGTTCCTGCTGCTGTTCCCCCCCAGCCCTGGGCAGCCACGCATGGCACAGGACACGTGTCCTCTGGATGTGCCACTGCCCCAGTGCCTTTTGCCCTTGGTGTCCTCCCTCACTGCCAGCCTTGCCTGCCAACCACATCCCTGGCACACCTCGGCTCCATCCCTCCCATGGCTCTGCCGCACAGTGCTGGTTGATGGCAGCTGCCAAGGGAGAGCCCTGAGGATCCCAGAATCACAGTGGGGATTTGGGGAATGTGGCAGGACCCCATGCAGGTAGGAGAAGCTGGGAAACATGCAGAGACTGCACCATCTTGGTCAGCCCAGAGCACTTCAACTCCATGCTGTGGGAAGGCATCAGGTTTTCCTGGTTCCTCTGGTACTTCGTGGCCGGCAGCGACACCATGAAACACCCGAGTCCATACCCCACACAGACCCCTGCGTGTGCCCCTCTGGGGCCAGCCCAGCCCAGGCTCCCTGGCCAGCACCCACAGCGATGGCTGGGCAACACCGTGACCTCCTGAGACCTCCTGCTCAGCAAATAGTGTCAAGGTTAGAGCGAGGGATTCATTGGGGCCATAAATGTTTATGGCAGGCCCTCCCCGCTCCCCAGCCGCCATGGCCTGAACTTTCCATCAGCCACGCTTTTATGGCCGGACTCTAATGATTAACCCAGGCCCAGCATGGTTGTGCTGCTGGAGCCCCATACGCCTGGAGCAGCTGGGGCTGGGGGAACCTCCATCACCCCCAGGGGCTGCAGCCATGGTGGGCTGTGGTGAAGAGGATGGGGAAAGCCATCAGTGGTCCTGCAGGAGAAAGGAAGGGCAGAGCCATCCAGGAATGAGCTCAGCATCCCTGGACAAGAGGAGGTGAGCAGGCAGGAGGACAAGGTGTAGGAGCCAATCCCACACTCTCAGAGGGGCAAAGGCAATAATTGAATCTCCTCTACTGTAGGGAAAGAGGAAGACTGCAGCCTCCTGCCAGAATTCACCCTGGAGGCTCAGGTCACAGTGCTGGACCCAGTGCACCAGGGACACATCCATAGACCCTAATTATTCTGTTTGTCCTAGGGTTTTGTCTTTCGCCAGGACAAAGATTTGCAGAAAAAAAGACCAGGAGGAGCTGTGCCTCTCTAGATGTGCATAGGAAGCCCTGGAAGGGCCTCTAGATGTGCCTTTCTTCCATGCTGAAGATCCCTCAAATAGCCCAGGCAAGGAGCTGTGTCACACAGCACTTTTACTGGTGAGCTGATGGCACATGGCAGAAGGCACACATGACACTGGGATGATGGGAACTGGCAGTGTCAGATCCAAACAGCCCCATCCAGGAGGTCACCAAGACCCTCAGGCCAGCAGTGTCAGCAGGAGGTGGGACATGGGCTGATCTACCCCAAAATCACACGCAGACACTGAAACACAACCCTTCTCATTTCACTGGGAAAAGCAGCACTCAGGGCTGGGGCCACACCTTGGATCTCCCCGGGCAATAGACACAGGTCCTCTTTGGACACTGGGTCCAGCTGAAACCTGTCCCTGATCTGCACACATGAGGGACAGGTTACACCATCTCTTGCCTTCCTTCAAGTCACCCCAACCCTGCCAGGCACTACAGGGAACAGCCATCCTGACTCACCAAGGTCCTTGGGGGATTTACACCCTGGTTTGTTTATAAAGCGTTTTCTTTTATTCTTCTACATCTTTTTAACTGCTCATTTATTAGGTCAAATTGCTTTAGGAGGACACTGATTTGTGCTGGTTTTGCTGGAATACCTCAGTGGGATCAGAGCACTCTGGCACACGCTGTCCTCAGGGCATGGAGGCTGTTACAGATTCTCTCACATTTGTTTATGGGTTATTGGAGTCAAATACAGAAAAACAGAGAACAGATCAACACACAGGAGCTCCTTCTCCGCCTCCCCACCTCCTGCAGCCTGGACATCCCTGCAGCCTGGACATCCCTGAGAGGGGATGGCAGGGCTGGGGCTGAGGGTGGGAGTGGGACAGCCCTGACACTTCAACCAGACACTGTCACACGAACACATGGACTCACCACACAGTTTGTCACACTGAACAGAAACACATCAGGGGCACCAGGACAGGCAGCAGCTCTGTCCTGGCAGGGCCAGGGTGTTGATGAGGAACCTGGCAGGGTCAGCAGCTCCTGACTACTCCTTGAAAGACGCCCCCAAGCTGTCCTGAAGTGCTGCCGTGCAACCTGTGCAAAATAGGAGGTGAGCTCCCACCCAGCCTATGGGACACTGGGTCCCCTCATATCATGGACTCCTCCTCGTCCTCCTCCTCCATCTCCCGGTCCACCTCGATGGCCGTGTTCTCGTAGCTGGTGATGCCCCCGTATTTCCTCATGTGGACCATCAGGGGCTTGGGGGACTGGCTGCCAGCCAGGCTGGCCACGTACACGCCGGTGCGGTTCTCCTCCAGGGACGGGCCCCAGTCCATGGCCGGCCGGCTGGCTTGCTGCACTCGCTGTAGGGGACAGGCAGAGGGAGCACAGGCACCCTGCACACTCCACTCCCCAGGCACCACCCCACCCCGCAGCTCACCCACCCCCCCCAGGGCCCTGATGGCTCCATGGACTGAAAGAACCCCCGTGAGGGTGGGATGGGGTCAAAAGCTTGAACTGAAGCTTTTTGGGAAGGCGGTTCTGTCTTAGCGTCTTGCTGTGGGCTGGGGAGGTGTCATGGGCTGTGGGTGCTGGTGGTGAGGGCTTGCAGGAGCAAGGGGCTCTTGTAGGGCTACAGTCCTGTGCTGTGGGGTTAGAGCCACCCAGATAAGGGGTTAGCCTTGGCCAAGGTGGCTCCTGGCCATGCCACAGTGCCCATGGCTGTGCCATGCCAGGTTATGGCCAGCAAGTGCTCCAGCAGGGGATTGCTACCTGGGGAGGGCATCACATTCTGCTCCTCTGTTTTGAGCAGCCCGGGGAGAGCAGTGAAGGGCTGGGAAAGCTGTGAGCAGCCAGCAGCTCTGTAACCTACTCCTGGGAGAAGCCTTTAAGTGCAGGGATCCCATCTGGGCTGCCTGCACACTCTGGCATCTGCCTGCTCTGCTGTGTCATTGCTCCTGCCAAGTGGGTGCAAAGTCCCAGGTGCCCGTGGCTGCCCCACGCTGGGGACAATGTGCTTCGCCACAGGGCACAGCAGGCTTGTTTTGGAGTGGGAATGCACACTGGGCTGCCCCTTGGACAGCAGTTTTACCCAGTACCTGCCTGGCATCATGGGAAGCAGCACTGCTGGAAATGCTTTGGGATGTGTCGTCTCTCACACCCCACGGGCAGCAAGGGGGAATGGGGACACACACCTCCAGGAGAGAGGATACAGAAACTTCCAGAGGATATGGGCTTGGCAGGGGCTTGTGCTCACTGTTGCACATTTCTGGGGTGCTCCCCAGGAGTGCCAGGTCCCAGTGCCTCCTACCTCCCACAGCGTCCCTTCTTCTTGGAGCACAGCTACCACCATGCCCAAGGGAATCATCAGGCAGGAGAGGACTCCCATGAGGATGCCCAAGACCTCTGCCCAGGTGGGGAAGCGGTAGTTGCCATACTCAGAAGGCTGGTACTTGACAATGTTATACACCAGCAGAGCCTGTGAGATGGGAAGAAAGTGAGGTCATCCCAGAGGTCTCCTGCTCAAAATAGGCCTGGAGATGATGGACACCTCCTAGCAGAAGGATGGTGTCTGGGGAAGCAGAGCAACTTATCACACTGGGAGGTCACGCAGGGGTACTGACACCACCATGGTTCTCCAGCACCATCCAGCAGCTCAAGCTGAACAGTTACCATCATTGTTGCTGGCGACAGGACCATCCAGCAGGCTCTGAAGTAGGGCCCTGGTTTGAATCCCAGCATCATGTGGATATCTCGGCAGAACCTCTTCATGCCTGCATGAGGAAGAGGGACTCAGAAGTTTTGATCCCTCCCCCAGAGCTTTATGCCTGCTGGTTTCCCTGCTGCTCCCTCTAAATCCCTCTCTTCATACAGACAGCCCATCCTTCCCTGTGCCCCCCTGGGGACAGGCACCCTTACCATAGACACGTGTCACCACAAGGCAGGTGGTGATCACCACCACCATGAGACCAAAGCCAGCACTGTAGTCATCCAGTAGGACCAGCCAGTACATCCCACCCTGCAGACACAAAGCACAGAGGCCAGCATCTCCAGGACCATCATCCCAATAAACCTCCAACCATGCCCTCTGACTTTTGGGGACCCTGGGGAGGACAGCAATCAGCAGCCTCAAGAGACACCAGTCTCCTCATGGGGTTGGTGTAGGGATGGGAATAACACTGTGTCACTCCCCTTGGACCTCACACCTTCTGGAAACACGTCTGAAAAATCGGCCACTGACCTAAGTTCTCCCTAAAATGAGTCCCTAGTTGGTCCCCACAATGGATCCATCCCCACACCCTACCTCTGTTGTGAGGATGAGCCCCATCAGGAAGAGGGCGATGCAGATGACAGCTGAGAATGAAGCTTTCTTTGGCCGCAGGTAGTAGGGGAATTCATCTGTCACTGCCGTAACGATGGTCTCCATAAATGCAAACTGCATGCACAGGAGGAGAGGGTCCCCTGAGCCCTCAGGCTGCCTGGAGTCCACGGCTGGCTCCGTGGGCTCTGTCCTTACCTGGCTGTCCAGGCCCAAGGTTAACAGCATGAAGAAGAACAGGAATGACCAGAATGGAGAAAGGGGGAGCATTGTCATGGCCTGGGGATACACCACAAAAGCCAGACCAGGACCTAGGGGAGGCAAAGGACAGCAGGGTGAAAAGTGGTGGCAGAGCTGGGCATGGAGGGATGGAGGAGAGGAGAGCTCAGCAGAGCAGCACCACGGCAGAGACTTGCCAGGACTCTGGCAGGATGGGCAGGAAGGGTCCTGTGGCAGAGGGTGGAGAAACAGCCTGCTCCTGCTCAGACCTTCATTAGACATCACTTGTTACTCAATATCTGCACCCCAGGAACTTGTCTGCCCCATTCCCTCCCCCTGGCCAGCTGAGCATCCACCTTCATCCCTCATGCTGACAGCCTCAGGTTCCTTGCATCCTGCAGGGGATGCTCCTCAGCACACCCAGGCAGAGGGGGAAGGGGAAAACATCTTTGTTTGGCCTCACCTGCTTTTGCCACCTGGTTAACAGGGACCCCAAGCTCCTGGGACATGTATCCCAAAACAGAGAAGATGGCAAAGCCTGCCAGGATGCTGGTGATGGCATTGCCCAGGGTCACTATGAAGGTGTCCCTACAGAGAAGGAAGAAGATGCTCTGAACGTGCTCGCTCCTTCCCACCCACACCAGTGCATGGTGGCATTGCCAGCCCCAGGTGCCACAGTGAGGTGACCCAGTGACTGTCCTTCAGGGCCTCTCGTGGCAAGTGCTCTCTAGGGTCAAAAGGAGCATATATTTCATGGAACTGTGGGGTTCCTCCAAAGCTTTCTGTCCCCTGTGGATGGGATCAGACCAAACGTCCAACACCCACCTCTTTGGTGAACTGCACTGTGTGCTGGGGACAGGGCACACATGCACAACTTCAGCCTCAAATATCCTCAGCTTTCAGCACTCACAGCCCAAACCTTCTGAGCTGGGTGCTCTGCCTTGGTGCTTAGGAGAATTTTCTCCCACAGATTCCCCTGTTCCTCTCAAGCCTGTACAAGCTGCCAGCTATCCCCCTCAGTGCAAGGAGCAGAGCAAGGTGACTGTGCTGCACCACGTGCTTCTGCAGGCTTTGAACCCACCAGCTCAGGTTTCCACAGCTCTCCCCAACCCATAATTTTTACAAGACAGCAGCTGACTCCCACCTGTAGATATTCTGATGGAAGGTGTTGTATGAGGCGAAGGTGAGGAGGCCCCCAAAGCCCACCCCAAGGGAGTAAAAAATCTGCAGGGCTGCCTCGATCCACACCTGGGGGAAGGAAGAAGTTCTGAGGAGAGCAGGGGTTTGGAAACCTCCACATGAGGAAGATGGCATTAGAAATCTGCTTCCCCAGAGCCCTGGGCACATCTCCAACACTCCAAGCATGCACAGCCTATGGGATATTTATCTTTCCTTGTTAACACACTCACCACTCAGTGGATCAGCTGGCTAATGGAAGGGCTAATAAGAATGCTTTAGGGTCAGCCCAGTGTGGCATTAAATGCCCTTGTAAAACTGAGTGGTCTCTCTGCTGACCCCCACTCCACATGCTGGGATTTCCTGACAACAACAAACAGTCAAATCCACAGGCACCCACTGCCACCCCCAGCCCATCACAGGGGCTGGGATGATCCTGCCCATGGTCCTGATACTCAAGGGAGTCTGGGTACCATCCCATCCATGCAGAGCCATAAACACATGCAGGGGGTGGGGACACATGGGAATAGTGGCCCAAACAATGTCTGGGACAAAGATTTTCGGTCTAGGAGCAACCAAGAGAGCTTTAGGTTAGGGTGCGGCCAGAAAAGACTCTTGAGTAAGGGAACCACCTCTGTTGCATGCTGGAGGTGGAAGGAGAAGGTTCATTTTTGCATCTTGAACAAATTGCACAACATCCTACTGACCTTGGAAGACAGCAAGTGATCAAACTGGGGTGTGAGGTAAAACTGGATCCCCTTCCAGGCCCCCTCCAGGGTCACGCCACGAATGAGCAGCATCACCAGGATGAGGTATGGGAAGGTGGCAGTGAAGTACACAACCTGCAGGAGAGCAGAGCCAGCTGGGAGAGCTGGGAATGAGAGCACAGCGTGAGTGCTGCCCCCATGCCCTGTCCCCAGGGTGAAACACATCACTCTGGGGTCCTTGGGCTGCAGCAGGGCCAGTGTGCCAGGTCTGCTGGTGTCTGGGTGTGCAAGGCATCCCCCAAATATCCTGCACCCAGTGGATGCTGTTTGTGGGTCTCACTTTCCCAGATGTGCATGGCACTGGTGAGCATCACTGTGGGTCCCCCCAGAGGAGACCAGGCAGCCCTTACCTTGCCAGAGGATTTGACTCCCTTAAGGATGCACAGATAAACGATGGTCCAAGAAAGGAGCAGGCACAGACACAAGTTCCAGCGGATCCTCCCAGGATCCCCAATCCCCGAGCTTCCTTGGATGTGCAGGACATACCGGCTAGGGAGGAAGGAGAGCTGCTAGTGAGCAGCCATGGGCAGCCTTCGCCTCCTCCAGAGGCCCTCTGACCCCAGAAATGCCTCTGCTGCAAAATAACCTTATCAACAATCACAGGCACTGGCAGCTCCTGGCCAAGCAAACGGGAATGGTTGATTTCTCCACCATGTATTAGAGCCTAGAAGGGATGCCTGGCATCTTGAGAGAAAATCCCCAGCCATTCCAGGCGTGGGATGCATTTCAGCCTAGCATATCTCCAGGCCAACAAAGCAGCGCCAGGACATGGACACCTCCCACATCCCAGTGGCTCAACTGAGATGTCACCCACAGCTGAGCACATGAGCCCATCTGCACCCACACCCCCAGCCACGAGTGAGACCTGCAGCATCTGTGCTGTGAGACGTGCAGATCCTTCACCCCTCATCCTGCTCCGTCCTCTCCCTGACTAGACACCAGCCCGTCCCCACGCACGGATCGGGCTGACCCCGTTACCTCCAGTACTCCTCGCTGGGGCTGACGGTGTTGCTGGTGTTGACGGGGAGGGTGCTGTTCCCCGCCTTGATGACGTGGTGGTCCAGGCACAGCTCGGTGTTCCACCAGTTGCCGCAGTGCTGCCAGGGCAAGTCGCTTGTGAGGGATGCAAAGAGGTAGAAGAGAACGTAAGCAATGATCATATTGTAGTAAATGGCCACCAGGGAGACGATGAGGATCGTGCCCATGCCAACGCCTGAAGGAAGGAGAGGGTAAAGAAGGAGTGAGCTGGAGCAGAGCAAAGCACATCCAAAAGCAGGGTCAGACACTGCATCCCAGCAGCCAAATGCTCTACCAGTCCAAGGTCCACCTGCTGGGGGGGCCTCTTATTGCCATTATAACATCTGGACATGCCTTCTCTGTATTGATGATCTACTGCCTCACACAAAAAGCTTTACATCAGTTTAATGTTGAGAATAAAAGTATTTTATTTGAAGCTTTTTTTTTTTAATGCTTTATTCTTACCTTCGTTTTTAACAAGGTATTGCTTAGCTTTCATGCTCTATTTTGTACAATAGCTGGCTTAATAATCTTTATGCCATTTCTAGAGCTGCTCATGCCATCCAATGCCCTCTGAGACTGACCAATCTCATGCACGCTACCAAAACAGCTAACTCAAAATTCCAGCCTGCCACACTTTCCCCAGGCTCTTTTGATTCTAATAAGAGCTTTGAGGATCATGGGATGCTGCTGCTGGTGCATGTCCTCATCAAAGAGCTCTTGCAGAGGTCCCTCAGAGGCTCTGGACTTCACCCACGCACCTTTAAAGAGAGGGCTTATCTTCCAGACTGCAAGTGGCCCCAGGCTGGAGAACTGGCCAAGTGACAGCTCCATGAAGAAGATGGGGATCCCACAGATGGCCAGCATGATGAAGTAAGGAACCAAGAAAGCTCCTGTAAGAAGCAAAAAAAAAAAAACCAACCTGAAAATAATACAGAACAAACACCTAAAGCCCAACTGTGACAGGGAGTAAAGCTCATTCAATATGTGTGGCTCTGAGGGATCTACATCAAAATCACGAAAACAGCGAGGAGCAAGAGCTCACTGCTAGTGCAGGAGAAAGGGGCTGTGATTCATCTGGTGCTGTGCTTCCCCTCTGCTCCCAACTCTCTCTTCTCTTTGAATCTTTCACAAACACCGTGAAATTCTCCAGTTATTATTGCTCTGGGAGGAGCTGAACCAACACTTTGTGCCATCACTCGGGGCTCTTGCATTGCAAAAGGTTCATTCCCTCCTTTGATAGCTGGGAAGTGTTTGCTGACCCTGCTGAGTCCTGGGGGACACCAGACCAAGAAGCTACTGGACACCAGGAGAGCTGGTGTTTGGCTCAGCATGGAGCCAGGGGTTTTTCCAAGGCCAGGAATACAGAGATGGGCTAGCAAGTCCCTTCCACACATGGGTATGGGTTAAACCCTAAATAAGCATGGGGGACAGGGGGAGGCTTCACCCCACAATAAGTGCTACCTTCCAGCCCCAGGAAAGGGAAGGGACATTTCTCCAGGGACACCCTACCAGGTCAGTGGGTGGGAGACTGACCACTGGAAAGGATGCCCAAGTACCTCCTCCGTTGGTGTAAGCCCTGTAGGGAAACCTCCAGACGTTTCCAAGGCCCACGCAGTATCCGATGCAGGAGAGGAGGAAATCCAGCCGCCCTGTCCAGTTCCCTCTGTCTTCCGGGCACTCGGAGCCCAGGTCCCCATCCTGGCTGCTGGGGCTCACCAGGAGATCTGGTGTCACTGGCTGAGTGAGGGACCAGGGTATGGGAGAGGGCAGACAGGGGTTGAGCAAGGAATAAAAAGAGAGAATGAAGAATGGGAGGGAGGGAAGAAGTGCCAAGAACTCACGAGTGAATTTGTGACCCCAAGCCACAGCATTGGCACTTGTCCCTTGGGAACACCCTGTCCCAGCAGCTCTCTGTTCACCACCTCAGCCAATGCCCTGCTCTGCCACTGGGCAAACAAAAGGGATAAATGTGATCCCACAGGGCAGAGCTCCCCTGGGAAAGGCAGGATTGTCCCAGTTCATCCTGGGAAGGTTCACCAGGACTCAACTTGCAACCCCAGGTTCCAAAGACATCCTTTCAGGGGGCCACAATAAACTTTCTGGGTCTCCTGCAGGATATGGGCATTAGGACAGCGAGAGAACCAGTGTGGCGTGCCAGGGAGCGTGACACCCAGCCCCATGTGTGCTGCCATGCCAGGCACTCAGCTGGCTGACATTAAATGCTCCGTGCATTTTTCACACTTTTCCAACTGCCAAAAGCCCGCACTGTGGGAATTTAGTGATATTCCCAGTTGTCCCTGCTGAGAGATGAGAGACCTCCTTCCAGCATTCCTAATGTGCTCTGGATCGATGCAGCACAGGCAGGGCATTAACCCATTCCCCTCCTCCCCACTCACTCAGCTCTGCAAGTGAGAGTCCTGCAATCCGTTTGGGTTGGGCCAATGCACCAGGAGGGCACCTCAATGTTTGTGTGTGGGTGTACATCAGGTCTGCAGTGAGGTGCTTGGTCTGAATTTCCCCAGTTTCCTGACCTCAGAAGAGCAGGGGAAGCATCCCCACTGACTCCAGAGCTGAAAGCCTGAGCCAGCAGCTGCCAGATGAGATCCCATCACAAATACACCCACAGCAAAACCAGGCAGCACAAAGGGGTGGAATGAGGATCCTGTCCCTGAGCCACTGTGCGTTGCTGTGCCCTAGCATGGGAGTTTATCGTGTTTGTATTGAGGCACAGGAGGATTCTGGTGTCCCTGCTGACAAGGTACCAGGACAGGAAAAGCCAGTTTGGGAACCTTCTCCTCATGGGCTCTCAGAAGAAAAAAAAGCAGCCATCTCCCTGCCCCTGTTCGTAATCGTAGGGAACAAACCCATGGGTGTGGTTGAGGGAGAGGGACCTGGGTTTGGAGGGATCAGCCAGAAGGAGCTGTGGGTCTCCTGTATCAGTGTTCATATGTGCTCAGAGCCTGAAGCAGACCCCAGCCCCAGGAGGCCAGAGCTGGCTGGTGATCAGAGCTCAGTGCTGCCCTTTCACGGCCTCAGGTGGCAGCCAGGGAAGGTGGCAGCCACCTCCTCTCCTTTCCTCCTCCTCCTCTCCAGCTGGACTGGACTGGAGGATGCTTCTGCTGCTGGTTCCCATGGAGACACCGAGCCATGATGCTGAAGGAGAGGGCTACCAGCTCCCACCCTTCACAGGGTGCACCCCAAACCCCCGGCTGCTGGCACTGCAGACCTGCTGCTTGCAGCCCAAAGGCACCAAACACAGAGGCAAACTCCTCCCCATCCCCACCTGGTGCACAAACACCTCAAGGGACAGGACAAGCCAAGGAAAACTCTTCCCAGAGCCAACCTGAAATGTACAGCTCCAGCAAAGCTGTTACACCAAACTCCTCTGTGGAAAGCCCATCCCTACAGGGTGCCACCATCACAAGGCAAGGGCTGGAAGAAGTTGCAGAAAAGCAGGCTGAAAAGTCAAAATATGACCGAAATGTGATACTGTTGCTATAAAACCGTTGCTACCTGGCAGCCCTCCTGCAGCTGTTCAGCACAGCTCTGTGGTTTAGCAACACCTCCAAGCCATGGCCGTGCCTGCTAATTAGCCCAGCACACAGAATGGGCATGATCCACAGCTGTCTGTGCTTCCAGGGCATGGACAGGCTGCTCCCAGCTCCCTCCCAAAAATGTCAGCAGCTCAAACCTGTATTCACAAAGATCCCTGCCAGGTAGGGGCCATCACAGTTGGGTCTTCCCCCTGCAAAAAAAAAGCTTTCCAGTCCATCACACTGCCTGGGGAGCTCTTGTTTTCCAGGTTTGAATCACAGAAAACCAGCAACCAGGGATTCTGGGAGATCATTAAATCCTGTTGCCTAATTCCTGCATCTCTGTCTGAATCCTAAACACCTGCAGAAGGGCACAGGTAGAGCTGCAAGATCTCATTACATGTGGGTGCCTGTCCTTGAGATGTAGCACAGAAATCAACACAGAGGCAACAACAGGAAATGAAAGGAACCCATGGGACCTTTTCCAAACTGGAAATGGCCTGGTCCCCGTGTCAGTCACAATTTCAAGGGACATGGGATGTAGTTTGTGTCTCAATAATGACTATCCCCCTTGTTAGTATCTTTATCTGGAGCTCTACAGTTCAAATTTAGGACCCCAGAGCAGAAAGCAGAGACCACTCCAGAGTCAGATAAACCCCAAGGACAATGGCAGTTGTCTCCACGGGGCAAGCTGAGGAGATACAGGTCAGGGATGCTGCTGGAAAAAACACACAAAGGCTGCTCCCTGACTGCAATGCTCAAAATTCCCCCAAATCTCAGCCTTTCCAAGAAATCACAGAAAAACTGGCCTACTTGCCTGACTTGAAATGAATTTAAAAGCACAATATTTAAGGCTTCCAGCCTGTCTTTGTCCCAGATAGCAGAGAGAAGCTCACCTCCCTACTTCAGACTTCTGGAAATCTCACACACCAGCTTGATTCTAGAGCTTTTTTTTAGGATTAATGCTCTCTTTCAGCCTCTGTCATAACAGGAATTCTCTTTTTCAGCAGCAGCTGAAGTGTTCCAGTGCTACAGTATTGCTCTAGTGCTTTCCACCGTCAGCTGCCATCCTTCAAGCTGGGCTCCCATCTCACAGTTATAAACAGAAGGGGACTAACAGCTCCCTTGGCAACCATGGCCTCTTTGAACACAGCATCACTTTCCATTATTCACCAAAAAGATGCTTCCAAGGAAGCCAGCAAAGCAAAGGTCACCGAGAAGAAAAAGCGCTTTAGTCTCTGCCAAGATAAGAGCTCAGGTCTATAAGGGAAAT
The DNA here is from genome assembly GCA_034509425.1 of Eopsaltria australis. Taxonomy (NCBI): domain Eukaryota; kingdom Metazoa; phylum Chordata; class Aves; order Passeriformes; family Petroicidae; genus Eopsaltria; species Eopsaltria australis. The sequence goes on along the minus strand of JAVTVJ010000090.1, from coordinate 539,376 downwards.
GGCTCTGTCCTAATAATTTTCTCTAAACCAATTTACTTAAACCAAAACTCAGCTGTATCTGAGTGAAAAAACTCCAGCCAGATCAAAGGTATGTTTTGTCTCCATTCAAGCTGGCATTGTGGGGTTATTTTGTCAGTGTTTTGTGCGTGGAACACAGGCTTTGAGCAAGAGAAATGCCACCCGGCACCAGATTTCTCCCCTGCGGATCTGAGCACAGTGAGTCTCTGAAGTGTGAGTCACTTCAGATTAGTTTGAATTGCTTGTTAATCTCCGAGAGAAAAAATCTTAAAAAAGCATAAAAATTAATTCAAATGTAATATCCCTTAGAAAGTGAAGTAAATAAAGCACTGCCGTGGTGAGGAAGAGCCCCTCACAGGGCTGCACTGACCTTGGGTGACCCCAGCCCAGGATCACAGACGATGCCATGAGAGGGAGCAAGTGATGGTGGAGCCAGCACAGGGAGGTTGGAGATGGCTGAGGCTGAAGCAAACTCATTACAGCAATGTCCAAACTGCAGGGAGTATGCATGGATGCAACAAATGCTTGTGCGTTCTCATCTGAAAACCCTGGGGACGTTTTGAGGCAGTTTGTGGCAGGCAGAGGAGGGCAGTGGCTCAGGGAGGAGGATGCTGCTCAGCAGCCTGGCCAGGTACGGGAAGGGATTGCACAAACCATGGCTCCCACCACTGCCTCCAGGGGGATTTAGTCCATTATTGCCAAATAAACCCCAAAGAAAATAATCAAATAAATGAAAACAACCACTCTTCTGGAATGACTATTATGCAAAAACCAACCTGAAATCCTGAAAGCCTGAGAAAGGTCTTCTGTAATCAAGAGGTATTTCCATATGTCTAAAATATGTCCGGTAAGAAGGTTTAGAACTCCAGCTCACCAATGGGAAGTGGATCACAATGAGAGGAAGAGGAGGCAGTCAGGGTCCTGGTGGGGTGCTGCAGTGGGGCTGGGCACATCTCTCCATCAGCCACCACCAGCTCCATGCAAGCCCAGTGCCAGCATTGGACACAGAGGTCCCAAGGTGGCTGTGAGCACCAGGTTCTCCATCTGGAGTTCAGCAGTAGTGGTTTTGGGTAATGAAGGACAGAGGGCTCTGAGCAGCACTGGGAATGGGGAAAATAACTCCAGAGCCATCTGCTTTTCATCCCAACTGATCCCCATGGGACTAAATGAATTCCTGAATAAATGCTAAAGAGGGTCACTAGGATCAAATAACTCAGACAGGCACTGGAAGGGGCAAAGACCACTTTTAATGGATCTTGCAGTCACAGAGCCATCTGGAAAAGCAATTTGTAGGAAAGAGGAGGAAAGAGAAGAGCCAAATGATGCCTCCAAACAAGAGTGGAGGAATAGGCTGTCAGGGCCTGCTGGCTGACACCAGGATACTGCTGGGTTTTTTACGTCATTTCCCGATATCCTAGGAATTTCCTGGCAGGAATGAAACTCTCCTGGGTCTTCATGCATCTAAACAGAGTCAACCTGCCCTGTGTTTAATGGGCATGGTCTGGCAGAGGGTGTAGCTGAAGAGGCTCCCAGCCCTGGGTCACTGCCCGGGATGCTCCAGGAAGGGCTGACCCGTTCAGCAGCAGCACAAGCCCATGATGGAGATGTGGCTGACACCACCTCTGCCACCCTGCTCCACCGTGTCCCCAGAGAAAGGATTCAGTCCCCAATCTGCCACTGCTCCTCCGTGTCCCCAGAGAAGGGACTCAGTCCCCAGTGTGGGGGGAAATGGGAACTCAGACTGGTAAGAGCAAAGCAGCAGTGGAGAGGAGCCTAGGATGGGAAAGCCTGACAATTAGGGTTAAAAAGGGTTTCTAGCAGGATGTAAAAAGGGTTTGTAGCTCTGCCAGCTCTGCCCTGAACCCAGAGTTTCGCACCCAACTGACCCCCCATCACCCACACCCCTTTGAATCCTGAGGAGGAGGATGAGGAGGCAATCCGAGCTGCAGGGAGGAAAGGCACTGCCCGGCTCCCTGTGCTCATCCCGCAGGAGGGACCCCAAGCCCGGAGCGGCGTCCCCGGGGTGCCAGGCTGCGGGGAGCCAGCTCTGCCCCCGGTGCCACCCAGGCGCCCGGGCAGACACAACATGAATCACCCGGCGCCGGCAGCACCTGCTGGCAGGGGCGGGCTGGGGGCAGCGGTGCCGCCACCTCAGGAGGAGCGGGGGGCACGAAATGCCCCATCCCTCTGCCCACGATCTCTCCTTGGCCCCGCGCACGAACGCTATTCCCTGATATCCGACTGATCCCTGCCGGCTGCCCACGAAGGCTCCCGAGGACGGGGCGGGGGCGATGGGCATGACTCCCCCGCTCCCAGCCCGGGGTCATCCTTGCTCCCGCTCCCAGCCCTGGGGTACCCTCGCTCCTGGCTCTCACCTGCCGGGGGTACCCCTGCTCCCCTGCTCCAATCCCCGGGGCATCCCCGCTCCCGGCTCTCACCTTCCGGAGATGCTGCTGCCGAACCTGCTTCATCCCAGACCCTGTTGCTATGCGCTCCCCGCTCCGGCACTTTTCGTCTCGCTCTCTCCGGCGCTGGGGAGGGCGCAGGGGGAGCGGGGAGACGATGGCCGGCACGGAGGGGTGGGCACCCACCTGCTGCCGGGGAGAGCTGGGGACGTGAGGAGCGAGGCTGAAGGAAAGGTTTGCCTTGAGTGGAGGATGGCTGCGTGCGGAGCAGGGAGGGAGGAGGGAGGTCTGTCTGTCAAACGCACTCCCGACGGGTAAAGGGGGGCTCCGGGACCTCAGCCCCCCACCTGGGCAGCGAGGAGGAACAGCTACTGCCTCACTCATGCCACAAATGCATCAGGTGTCCCTAGGGAAGGACCTGACTTTGCGGGCACTCTGTGCTTCACATCCCCGCACGTAGCGATGGCAGCAGTGTGAATGCAGATGCCAGAAGCCCACAGCACCTTCCTGTCCGGCTCTGAGATGATTTCCCTGTGGCGGGACACAGCTGGAGCTTGAGCAGGTCAGAAGGGATTGTTCCCCATGCTGCCTGAACCCAGCTGTCCATCCAGGGGAGGGGAGTGCTCCACAGCCATCAGCCCCTTTGGGCAGGACCAACACATCCCACCACGGCGAGGGCAAGAGCAAACCTTGGGCAGCCCCCAGGGTGAGCATCTCAGCCCAGCATACCATGGGCCCAATGCTGGAGCACAGGTCACTTCTCCAGGGTCCAGGTGTCCCTGTTTGAGTCATCAGTGGGATACTGGAGCCCCAGTGTCCAGGGAGATGCCAGCTTTTCACCCTCATGCTCAGTCAAATTCCCAGTGATGTGGCAGAGCTGGTCTGTGCCTTCTCCTCCCACTTTCATGGTGGAAATGTCTCCTGTGTGTCTGGGAGAAAGGACAATCCCACATGCTCCAGCCAGTGTGGGACCAGGACAGCTCAGGACCCACAGAGGTGCCTCTTCCCCATGATAATACCCACTTGTCCATCCCTGCACTGTGCCCAGGGCTCTGGCACTGGATGTGTCCCTTTTCCTTTCAGGTGCCCTACAGTTCCAACCTGAGCCAGATCTCTGCCTGGATGCTTTACCCATGTTTAAGGTGAGTGGCCAGCACTGGGGATGAGGAGGACAATGACAGGGCTGGAACAGAGAGAACCCAGCCTGCCTGATGTAAAAGCAGATCTGCAGGACATCTAATGGCAGTTGTGCTCCTACAGCCCTCTGAGCACTTCTGAAAATTTCCCCTGAAAGGAAAGATATCCTCAGCATAAAGACGCATTTCTGCAGGAGTCCAACACGATGAAGAAGCTCAGCATTTACACAATGGGTCTTTCAGAGCTAATATTTACCTGGATTTTCCAGGGAAAGAGGAAAGATCAAAACTACATAACCCAACAAACATCTCTTTTAACACACTCACAGCTTCCTCAAAAATAAAACTATCTTTGGGAATTCACTCAGGGCAGTTTTCCACCTGCCTTGGTGGAAAACCACTTCTCCATCTCCCAGGATGTTGGCTGAGAATGCTGAGCCTGGAGCTGGCCAGGCTGACGGCCAGGGGCTGCATCAAGCACTGTTCCTACCTCAGCCTTCACGCAGGGCAGGGATGCTTTGTCTGCCTTTCGTGCCAGTGCAATCTGAATCAGCCCTTTGATGTTTGCCCTTGGGATCCACCTAAAGAGAGATGTCCCATGGCCACCTCCATGACATGGGAAGGGAGAGGCTGGTGCCACCTTATTACAGCTGCCCCAGCCCCATGTCACCAGCATGGACTGAACTGTACACAAACCACCCAGCATTCCTGGGCAGACTTCACAGCCTCACCTTCTTGTGTCCAGGGCAGTATTTTTCTTTAGAGACACCCAGGGCTGATGGTGGAGCCCTGGAATGTCCATGTTGATATCACTTCTTCTGGGATGCTCTGTACTTGGAACTTGCCTTTCTGGTTTGTCTGGTGCTGCTCTGGTAGCACCATCAGCTCTTCACTGCCTGGGATCACCAGAGAGGTGATGTCCCACCCCAGGCACCTGGGATGTTCCAGCTTAGCATCACAGGGCTGGACCAAGTCTTGCATTGCGCTGGAGCTGGCAAGAAACACACTTCATGGAACAGCACACAGCAGAGGCAGTAGTAGCCAGAAGGAGCACTGCAGTCTAGGGACTGCAAAAACCCCAGGAAAGAAGGACAGGGGTGTTGCACAACTCTCCTCATGCCCTGATCCCCAAGGGGCTGGCACTAGGTAGCACACACTGGGCTTGCAAGCATTTTCTAGCAATTTTTGTTTTCTCCCACTCCACCTCTGAGCGACCCCTGCGACACCAAGCAAACCCTTCCCTTCTCATGGGCCAAAGCACAGCACACATCCTCCATCCCAATGCACTGACAGACACTGGCACTGCCTGCTCTTTGTGACTCTGGAGGGCAAGGAGAGGGCAGAACACAGGCTGGGGAAACACCCTTGCCCACCCTGCCTGGGCAGCCCACACACATCCGGGTGGCAGCCGCCGGGAAGGGGTGAGAAGGTGGCTGGCAGCAGGATGGGAGCGTGCCCAGATCTGCGCCGCAGACACGAGGAAGGCGACAAGGCAGTGGTGCTCTGGTTACTCACTGCTGGGAAGTTTGCCATGCTGGAGGCTGCTGGCAGGACGGGTGTGCTCGGCCACCTGCTGTGCGTGGCCTTATTATGATGATGGTTTCAACATTTCTCCCAGGAGGGGTAAAGCTGGGCAGTGGGAGCTGATGGAAAGTGCAGAGGGAGGAGCAGGGAGATGCTGTGGGAGCTTGTGGAGGACAGTCTCTAGGGTCAGCTATGAGGGCAGGCTGTCCCCATAAGGCCCAGGTTCCATGTGGGACATGTGACTCAGGAGGCAGCTGCTGCAGGTGCTAAAACCAGGTGTTCGTCACCTGCCAGGGGTGAAACCGTCAGGGTGACACGTGTCCAGGTTTGAACCAAAGGTTCCAAAGCTGGTGGGGACATGGTGTCCACCAGCCCCTTTCCGGGCACAGGGAGGGCCCTGCAGGGTTCACCCATCCCTGCCCAAACGGCAGATGCAGGGCGCAGGGGAGGGCATGGGAGGGGGAGCACAGCAGATGCATTTCGTCACCCGGTCAAGGGGCGTGTGTGTGTGTAGGGGGAAGGGGTGCCTGGGTGTGTGGGTGCATTTATTGCCTCTTCCTGCCCACACCGGCTCCCTGTGCACACACGGGTGGCAGGGACCCAAGGGCACAGCCCACGGCTCCCTGGACTTTTACCCTGCTGTGCAAACAGGCAGGCGCCAGATTAGGGTATCAGTTGGAATTTCATCCTGTCAACGGCACCCGCAGCCTCTCTGGGTGGGCGCTGGAGCATCTTCCCTCTGCCCCAGCCCCTCGTCTCCCTGCAGGCCACCCAACACTGCAGGTGAATTTGGGAGATGCACACTTCGCCCCCACCAGGACTCTGTTCCCCTCCCCACTGTTATCTGCAGGCTCCCCTCTTGCAGACAATGGTGATACCCAGTGCTGGGTGCCATCACCCCATCCCCTGCCGGGACCTCCATGTGGCAATGGCAAAATTGGACGTTAAAGGCAGACAAAGCTGAGTGAGGGAGGATGATGATGAGTGTGGGGGAGCCAGCCCCCTCCACGGGGCCCATGCTGCACACAGAAGCAGCCCCAGTTTCCCCAGTCCAGCCCAGCTCTTCAGGCAGGTGGCTGATCCAGTCTCATCCCTTTTCTGTATGCCACCAGCTCCATTGCCTTTGCCTCCCCTGCCTATTTTAGTTCCTGATTCCCCATGTTTCCTTGCAGGGGTGCAGTGAGGTGCTTCTCCTGTGCCATGGGCAGCCTGGCACCGTGCTGGTGAGTGCAGGGTCACCAGGGTGCAGCAGTAGGTGCAGCAGTAGGTGCAGTCTCTGTTGCAATTGCAGGAACAAACCCTTTGCTCTGTCCCTCTCTCAGCAATGCCACCTCATCCTGTTCCCACTCCTCCATCTCCTCCACCCACAAGGACTTTATCCTGCTTCAGGTGTCCCTCCACAGCCAGCTGCCCTGCCCTGGCACCTCAACACACCCCAGGCAACACTTAGGCACTGGGAGGAGTTTTGGGGCTGGAGGAGCCATTTGGGGCAGGGATTCGAGGGCAGCCCCTTGCTCAGGGGGGAACACTGATGAGATGGAGAGGGGAGAGTGTCAGGCACTGATGCCAGCTGTCCCAGGCACTATCTCACATCCTCATTCTCTGTTTATTCATCTTGGACAAGGAGGATATTCAGCCCATCGACAGCCATAAAATGAGATTAGAGACCAGGAGGCGCCAATGGGAGGCGGCCACATCCGTGGGCAGCTGGCCTTGTTCTTTGGCCTCTGCCAGCCCAACGATGGCCTCACCCTCTCCCCTCTGTCTCCAGCACTGTGAGTTTGCAGCCATCGTGGCACCCAGCACTGCCACCCTCTTGGTGGCAAAGGAATGAGATGTGGCAGTGCCATGCCATGCTGTGAGCCACACCAGTGCCAGCAGTGCCCCTGTGGGACAGGAGCACCGTGTGTGACAGGGACAAGGCTGCTGCCTCAGCACACCCTTCCCAACCCTGGCCAGGGTGACCCCAGAGCCAGCACCCTCCCCTGCCACAGCACCACGGGCCAGGAATGACAGCAACAGACCTGTGTCACACAGGATCCCTGCTTGCTTTTATTTTCACTGATGCCTAAAAAATAAAAAGGAAAACCAGTTCTGCCTTATATACACAAAAACTGAGCTGAAGTCCTGAGTTGACACAAACATTTGTCCTCATCCCTGAGCACACCTGGTAACAGTGGCCGTGGGAAGTGTCACTGGCAGGAGGGAGACCCAAAGGCTTTGAGGGCTGGAGTAGAGCAGTGGGCACAGTGGGATAACAGGGACCCACTTGTAAAAGCCACAGCACACCTGGGGACTTTGTGTTCTGGTGGCTGGGAGCAGTGGGGGCTGGCAGTGGACGGTGTGGCCAAGGGACACGAGGCACGAGCAGTGTCAGGCAGGATGTGAGGGTTTGGCTGGGTGCTCTTCAGGCAGCAGGGACGTGTCTGCCGCTCCATCTTCCCAGAGCTTGGAGGGAAAATGCTGAGAAAGGTCACACAAGCCACCATGCAAGGCTCGTACTCCCTCATCCCTGTCTTGGTCATCAGAAGCCACAGCCAAGGAGCACTTGGTGCAGCCCTGAGAAGGAGCCACAGACCCTCCTGTGTCCCAGCTGTGTCCCAGCTGTGTCCCACTGGCCTCTGGGGCTGCTGGAACTGGACTGTACATTAACCTGGGCCTGTACAGTGGTCAAGACCCAGCAGGATGAAGGGACTTCTCAGCTGCAGTTCACCAGTAGGAATGGATGGGGTTCAGCTAACTGGCCAGGGGAACACAGTGGGTGAGAGGGAGTGCAGTGCATGCAGGAGCAGGGAGACAGGGAGGACAAAATCCATAGTCCTGTAATCTGTAGTTTTAAAAATAGGAGAAGAAATGCTTCTCTGTCTTTCTGAAAGCTACCTGTCCATCACCTAACACCAGGGCACATGCCAGTCATTTCTTGCATGCCTGAGGAGGCCCCTGCCCGCCTGGCAGCAGCTCCTGGTGCCTGCAGTTACTGTGCTCCCTTGGACCAGCACCCAAAGCTCTCCCAGTACTGGCCCTTCTGGACAGCCTGGGGCTGGTTCTTGGACCCTGTTTCGATGACAAACTTCTGTTCCCTTTCCCTTCCCTACGGAAGGGCTCAGCAGGGTGGTCTGCCCCAAATGTGCCTGTGCCAGGCTCCCTTCTACCCCCTCCCTGTGCTCCAGGTGGAGGATGGCTGCAGTGCCACCTTGCCATGGCACAGCCAGGGGGACATCTCCACATGGCTCTGTGTGGCTGCAGGGGCAGGGCTGGGGGTGCAGGGTTGGGCACTGCCGGGGACACTGGGGACAAGGGCAGGGATGTTCAGGTATTCTTGTCAAGGATGTGCTCCAGCTCGCCACCATCACTGTGGTTTGAAAGGCTCCCATGTCACATCCTACAGCTGAGGGTCTTGCTTGGTTCCCAGAGCCTAGCTTGCTCTGCCCTCCTCACCCCACTTTCACAGGAGACCACCTCAGCAGAAATTAATTTTACCTTGAGTCCAGGCAGGCTACTTCAGTCTTGTTCGAACTGCCCAAAAGCAGGCAGCTGGATTGCCAGGAGCACCAAAGGAAGCACCTGGAGCACCATAGGAAAGCCCTCCTCCACTATCACCCCCTTCCTTCTGCTGACATCAGGACCTTGCCGTGGGCTACAAAGACCAGAGACCAAACCAGTGTGTGGTTCCTATAGGAGAGCAGTACCTAACCCATGTTTTTCACATGGGGAAGAGCCCACCAGTCCCTTGGGAAGGCCCCAGTGCCACCTGGCCCAGCCTCGCTGTCTGCCCCATTGGTTCAGCCAGGGACAGTCATGTCTTTGGGAAGGGGCTGTCACCCTCCAGAGCGCATGGGCGGGGCTCTGCTGCATAGTGCTTTTCTCTTGGGGTCTGTAGCTGGTGAGGAGGGTTAAGGCATGAATTCTTCCTTGATCGTCAGTGGAGATGAGGAGACGAGGTTGGGGGCATTGCTGCTGCAGAGGCCTCCGATGGGTCCCAGCGTGCTGACAGCTGGTGGGGTCGGCGTGGTGGTGCTGGTGGGCTGGCTCTGCTGCTGCAGCTTCTTCTTGTTCACCTTCCTCTCCTTTGCCCTCCGATTCTGAAACCAGATTTTCACCTGCAGAGAGGAAAAATGGCAAGGCAGAGATGAGGATGGACGCAGGCAAGGACGACATCCCTCAGACCCCATGGGGCAGGGAGGGCGTCCCAAAGCTTGGCAAGGAAGGGATGTCTGTGGAGCAAAGTGGAACCTCCTCTAAGTGCTTGGGCTAAAGCCCTCTCCCTTCCCCATGCCCATCTCCACCTGGGATGTGTTTTCCCAGGACACTGCAGCACTGACCTGCCGCTCGGTCAGCCCCAGGGCCGCGGCCAGCTCGGCCTTGCGGCGGATGGTGATGTAGCGGCTGTAGTGGAACTCCTTCTCCAGCTCCAGGCGCTGGTGGTCCGTGTACACCACCCGGTACTTGTCTTTCGTCCTGGTCTTGCCTGGCAGAGAGAGCAGAGTGGGGCGTGAGCCAAGGGGGGAAGGAGGGGAGCAGTGGAAGGGAGGGAGCATCCCTGAGGGCATGGAGGAGACACAACTACGTGGGGAGAGCTCAGGAGAAACATGGCAATGCCCTGGGCATCAGTGGGAAAGAGAGTCAGGAGGCTCCTGCTGGCTTTAACACCCTTCCTGTTTCGCACCAGGGTGTTTCTTCTTATTGGGAAGTACCTGGGCTTTGGTGGAATTGCTTGGTGGAAAGAGCAGGAGGGATTCAGAGGAAAATGGACCATAAATCCCCTGTGTCATGGTCCCTGAGAGGAGCAGAGCTGCAGGTCCTGGGGTGGGCTGAGGAGAGGCTGCCTGGCTGGGCTAAGGAAAGCCCAGCTCTTTGCTAGGAAGCCCCAAACCAAGGTGCCATTTCTTGAATGTGCATGGATCAGAACAGGGGAAAGACAGAAAACCCTGGAATGAGCACATTTCTCTGCCACCAAGAGGGTCACACTCCTTCTCCCTGTACTGAGCCAAGACCAGGGGCAGTGCTTTTGGTGCAGACTTTAAAGATGCACTGGAGAAAACCCACATGGTGCCTAAGCACTCCTGGGGACTGACTTCTTGGGTCAGGGGTGTCTGGCAAAAGCCAGCCTGAATCTCTCCTTGGTCCCCCCAGATATGGGCAGAGCTTGGGGCCATCCAGGACCCCATGGGTCTGCCAACAGCACCTGCTGCTTTCTAGCAGAAAAATACAGTCAAAGGTAGCCCTGCTGTCCCTTCCTAAGCTCCTTTGTTATTCCACAGGCACACGGTGAGCAGTGGAGCCCTGCCTGGACCATGGGGGGCAGGTGGCACTCTGAGGGAGGACGCCCATGCCTGGCAGTTTGCTGACAAGTTCCTGGTGTTTTCCTCTGCAGAGGAGCCCACAGGCAGGGAATAAACACAGCTGTGAATATTTGCTTCTCCACCCAAAATGACAAAATCCTGTTCCAGGGAGTTAGAGGGATGATGCCTGGCCATTTGTTTGCCTGGCAGATGTGTTTGCCCACCTTCTCCTAAGTTTCTGATGCTGAGAGCGGTGCTGCAGTGGGAAAGAGCGGGAACGAGCTCAGAACAGCTCCATGGATTTGCCCTGTGTGTATCAGCATGGACAAGATCCTGCACACAACTGCTGCAGGTGTGCAGAAAGGGATTTCTAGTGACCCAGCAACCCGTTATAACCTTGCTTGCAGCCTGGTTCTGCCAGGAAAAGGGATCTTTGTGTGCCTGCCATCCTGTTCATCTGCTCTCCCTAACGAGTCCTTTGCACATCCACCCATTTGGGCCAGATCAGTTGGACACTGGGCAGTCTCAGCAATACAACTAAATTCTGACACCATCTGAGTGGAAGCAGGAGTTCAGGTGGTGCAGAGAAAAACTGGGCTCTAAACACCCTAATAGAGATAGAACATCCACAGAGCAAAACCCCAACCTCCAGGCTGCAATTCTGTTTGCCAACCAGCTCAGTTTTATTTCTGACAGTGTCTCTCTCCTGCTCTCCCATTGCAAGGAGATGGGGACTTTCCTTAGCCACTTCTTATGCTGAAACTTAAATGCAAAAAAGTTCAAGACAGGACAACCCATGTCCACTGCAGGTGGGAGAGGGGCTCCCTCGGGGTCATTTCCCTTACAGCATCACATGGATGGAAGAAAGCAGCTGGTTTTCTACTGAATAAGCAGGAGCCACAAAGATCCAGCTCATGGCCGCTGAGCAAACCAAGTGTGGAAGCACAAGTGGGAGCAAGTGGGACCTGGGATGGGCTTGGAAGACATCCCACCCTGCTGGGGCTTGATGCTGGCACTCCCAGGCACACAAGCAGCAGCCACTCAATTCAAGTTAGCACCAATTTCCATGACCATGCCACTGTCTGTGTCCTCCTGCTCCTGGTGGTGCTGGCACAGGCTCAGCACAGAGTGAGCAGGGTGATGGCTGAGAGTCTCAGCCCCAAAAGCACTGAAGTTCTCCAGTGACCCGTGGAAGAGGGAAGGAGCCTAGCAAGGATGCAACAATACCAGGAATAGAACCAGAGTTCCAGCACCAGGGCAGGACTTCAGCCACTAACTTGTAATGGAGGGATGTGATGAATTCAGTGACCGTTTCAGAGAATGGGGAGCCCAGCTCATCCAAGGGCTGGTCAGAAGCAAACACCTAATCCCTCCTCATCACTGCCAGGTCAAACCTGCTTCTGACCACACAGGGTGACTCTGTGGATTAAAACAGGGTAAAAAAGGTTAATTTGACTGAGCAAGGTGTGAGTGGAATGTCTGCAGAGACTGGGCTGAAACGCAGAGGCTCCGTGTGCAAGGGGTCTATGGCAGCTCTGCCAGGCACTTGTCTCCTGCCTGGCACACATCAGCTATGACAGCTCCAAACAAAACTGCCCATGGGAGACTCTGCCTGGATGGAGGGATGCCAGGGGCACCCAGCCCACGCAGGATCTGCCCTTGCCCTCCCACAAGGCCCCCATCCATCCCGGGGGTCACTGCTGCCTCTCACCATCCTGCAGGAGAAGGGTTCACCAGCATCAAAAGAATTTCTGCACCCCAGCCCAGGGGGGACCTGTGCTGAACCTGCAAACACAGCAATTCCCAAGAAGTTACAGAATAAACCAGATGCTCTGGTGGAGATTTATGTGAGGTTTAGCAGCTCCGTGAGAAACTGGGCTCCCTCTGGCTGTCCCAGGCTCAGGGGCTCCTGCACAATTTTTCTTTCTCATAGACTTATCTGTCTTTTTTTTTTTCTTCATTTGAAAGCAAAAACCTCTCTGAAGAGATAATAACTTTAAAATGGTCTTACTTGCAATGTTTTTATTTAAATACCACTGTTTGGAAAAAAAGGAACACCTGGAAAGTGAAGGAGTTGACAGATACAGGAAAAAAAAAAATTAAAGACTAAAGAAATAAGGCAGTTTGTGAATACCACATATGCCATGAATTTCAGTAGGAATTATTATTTCCTGCTGCAGCTGTAAATAGATCCATCACAGCCTGTTCTTTGTTATTCCTTCTTCATCCTTCATCCTGGATGAGGCTGTGCTTTGCCTCAGGGCTGGCAGAGCCATCGCTGGGTGAGCTGGGCACCCGGCTCAATATCAGCATCAATATCATCACTTGATGCTCAGTATCAGGTAGAAAAGACTCACAACAGGGGCTGACACCAAGCCAGAGATGGAAAGTTATTCACCTCCACTAATTGCTGTTTTCGGATGTTTGCTGAATTCGGGGATGTACTGTGGGTGATTCACAAGGAAAAGAAAAGCATTTGCAAGAAATACTATTGACAATGAATAATTCAACTACCTTGAATATGAATGCTGGGTTACACTTAACTGTCTCCTGGAGACTTTTTATGGCTCTGTGAAAAGAAAGAGGAAATTCAGGACGAGCCAATCTGGTTCCTTCTGGGGAGCCCTCATGCTTGTGGCCAAAGGGAGGGATGGAACTGCTCCTGCATTTCCAGCCTAGCCTGGCAAAGCTGAAACGGGCTGTCCCATGGCTGGGATAACCTGGAGCTGGGGCTGCTGCCCCGGGAGGGAGTGTGGATGGGTGCAGAGGGGGTGCCTGTGGTGTCTCTAAGCACAGTTGTCAGCTCCTTCCAACCCTGCTATGCATTCACAGCCGCTTGTCCCCGAAAGCCCAGGCAAAGGAACTGCTTGGACAGGCGAATGGAGCCATCCGTGGGGCCAGTGGGAATGGTTTCGGCTTTGGGATCAAGGCAGGGCCAATGACTGCGTGGGGAGAGGGTATCGTTACCACTGTTAATGTGTAACCCTAATAGCACTCACCTGAGGCACGATTAGATAAGGGAATAGCTTTAATGTGCTGTGCAAACCCCAAGGGACGCGCTCCCGAGTGTGCACGCACACACCCGGGGGGATGGAGTCCTGACCCCAGCCTGGCTTCACTCCCCACACACAGGGATACCTGAGCTCCTGCCCTGGGCTGCATCAGGAGCCTGGCAGCGTAAGGGAAAATCCAAGTGGACCCTGTGCCCACCATCCCAAGCTCTCTCCCCTCACAGCCACAGTGGAGGCTGCAGGGAAGGGGATATTTCACCATCTCCAGTCCTGGCCTGCCCAAAGGATGGCTTTAAGTAAAAAGCTGAGTCCCGAAAACCCCGACAGGCTGAGAATATGGGCATGGTGAGACTGGTGCTGAGCAGCTCCAAGAACAGCTGGGAAGGGGCTGGCTCAAACCAGGGAGGAAAGAGACTGTAGGGTGGCAGTGGCACCCTGGGGGGAGGTGGAGCAAAAGCTGGCAAGTGACGAGGGGATCAGCCCAGCTCCAAACGGAGGATCCCCAGCCGTGGGACACATTTCTCCCAGCCACAGCAGGACCAGCAGAGCTGCCAGCAGCCAGGAGCATAAACTGCAGCTCTTTTCTAAAAGTCTCTATTTCACAGGTCAAAGCAGCTCAAAATTACCACAGCCACAAACTGGCTCTGTGGGAAGCTGCTGTGCAGCCCTCAGGGCTCTGGTCAGGGAAGCTGGGGTACAGCAGCCCTGACCTGCTGGCCAGAGCCACTGAGATGAGAGCCCACGGTGGTGACAGCTGTTGCACCCCACAGCAGAGGTCCCCGAGGGTGGGGACACATTGGATGTTGCTTTGTAGTGCCCATCTCTCTGTACTGGGGGCCTAGTCCCACATTATCTGATGGGATTACAATATTACAACGCTTAAAAACATCATGTGTAAAAGTCCTGTCACCAGGGAGTACCTGGGAAAGAACTGGCTCACACTGGAGGTAAAGTGCAGCAAGACAGGACACAAGGCTGTCCCCTCCACGTGGGTGCTGCCTCTCCGTGATAAAGCTGCTCCATTCTGAATGAGCAGCATCTGCTTGCAAAGAGGATAAAATCCTCCCATCCCAGAGGAATCACTGCTCTATCAGGATCTGGCATTTCTCCCCAGGGAAAGGACCGAGGAAAAATTCCCTCACCCCCGGCAGAGCATAGAATGCAGCAGCAGGGGAAACTGAGGTACAGACGCAGTCCCAAACCAGAGTGGAGTCCCAGGGTCAGAGCCATGGGATTCCCTGGACAGCTTAATCCCCAGTCCTTCTGCAGCTCCATGGGGGGAAATCCCTCTCACAACCCCACAAAACTGAGGAAAGCCAGCAGAGGAATGCCCCATGACAGAGACCCCAGGCCCAGGAAAGGGCTGGAGTCAGCTCCTACAGCTCAGGAGCCTCCAGGCTGGCTGGAGCCACCCTCATCTGGCAGCCAGATGTGCTCCAGCTGCCTGTGCAGAGGGGTCGATGCTCCCTCTGCCGAGCAGCGCTGATGGGAGCTGCACTGCAGAGGTGATGCTGAGGCTCGGCACAGGCAGCCCAGCTCATTTCACATCCCTAAACCGACTGGAAACGGGAACCCTACAGTCTGCACTGGTGGTGGCAGGGGCTGAGCCTCTGATGCCCTCGCTGTTCACCCCCTCCCCACACTCATTTTCCCCCCTCCTTTCCCCTCCGGCTCCAGCAGCACTCCAAAACACCCACGCTCCTCTGTGGCCTGGGAGGGGGGGATAAACCCGAGCCCCTCACACTCCCTGAGCCCTGGGAACCAGCAGCTCGTGGTTTTCACAAGCCTTCCCCTTCCCTTGCATACTTCAATATCCTCAGCTATTTTTCCTCTGCCGTAGGAAGCAGAGGAGTGATGGATGGGACGGCCGGCACGGGCGGAGGACCGGAGCCATGTGGATTATTTCATCACTGTCAGCGAGAAACGACCCCCTCTGTAGGGCAGTCCTGCCCGAGATCCCCGCCTGACATCATTCCTCTGCCACAGTGTGTTGGATTTAGACAACGGCTGGGTGTCAAAAACTGGGTGAGAGGAACCACACATCCTCTCTGTGCATATTTAATGTCTCAGTGCTGTGCAGGGAGGGAATGCTGGATGAATCCTCACTGAATGGACTCTGCCAAAGCTCCCCCATCTCTGCTCCAGGTTGGAAAAATGGGCATTTGAGACATCAGGATAGAGGCAGGACTCATCTTGGAGTCTGCAGACCTCTCCAAGGAGCCCAGCAATGCTTCCACACCCAGGGTAGCTCTCTCCATGGCAGTTCACCTCGCACAACCTGGGGATTTCTTCCTGGTGCCAAAGGCTTCAGAGCAAGCAGCAATTCTCCCACGTGCACTGCACAGCAATAAAACCTGGTTCAGCTTGCTATGGTGAACACTGGAAACATTTCCTTTGCCAAACTGCACCATTGACCCAATGGCTTTCTGGTCCCCTGCTCACTGGGGATCAAGCTCTGTGTTCCCAAAAACTTTGCTCTAAGTGTGAGTGTGTGGCTGGGGAATGCACACCCGGGGGTTGTGGTACTGGCAGAGCTCGAGGCAGAGCCCAGGCTCGATGCACGGCACAGTCAGGCAGGGCAGGGCAGCCCTGCTGCTGGGAAAGGGCAGAAACACCTGCATAAAGAGCTGGATTTGGAGAGTGCAGACTGGTGCACAGGAGCACAGGCTGGCCCTGGCTGGGTTTTGCACAGCAGGACAGGGACAGAGCTGCACCCACACCCATTGGTGAGAACACCCTTCCTGCAAGCCTCATCCTCCTCCCAGGAAGTGCAAACCCCAAGGGGATGAAGAGCAGATCACAACCCCATGTTCTTGGACATGGACAACACAACCAGAGGCCCTCCAACCCTGCGGGCAGCAGCATGGATCTGGGCGTTGGGGCAAGTCTTTCCCAGCCCTGCAGTGATTCAGACCTTTATTTTGGCAACTGGCAGATTCCTTCAGTTGTTCCCATGTTTTATGAGGGCTGGGTTGAGTGCTGCCAGCCTGGCTCCTGTGCTGGGTCAAAGACCACAGCGGCAGTGCAGGAGGACGGGAGCGCCGCGGTGACACACGGGCTGCTGGCACATGTGGGGTGCACACAGCCCCATTCAGAGCTTCACCTCACTCCAGCCCTGATCCAGCTCATCCCAACCTGCCACCTGGCTGGATATGGCTCATCTGTAGCAGGAGGAGGAGGACAGTGAGGCAGTGGGGGTCCCATCTGGACACCAGGGTTCCTCTCCCCCTTTGCAGCCCCATAGGGTTTGGCCCATCCTCACCATGGAGCAGGGGGAAAGATCCAGCCCCTTATCCAAGCAATCACAAAGCTAACAGGACTGGAGTGGGCGTCCTTGAAGGGTCCCCTGTAGGAAACATCTGTCATTGGCCAGAGGTTTAAAGTGTCCCTCTGCTAATCCCAGGGTATTAGCCAGCCAAGCCCAGCACGTAGGTACTCCAGGAAAGCCCTTTTTGTTCAAGGAAAGTCAATTCTAGGAAAGTTTGAGAGGCCTGTACCTTGGCCAGAAGGCTAAGCAGTCAACAAACCCCATCTGGGGCCAGGAGGAGGTTGTGGGTTAATAATTCAAGGGGAGAAGACTGATGGGGCCCAACACACACCCCCCAAGTGTCCTGGTGGAGCAAAAGGTCTCACAGGGCATGAACACATCCTAAAGAGTGGCTCCCCATGCAGGGACTGACTACAGAAATGCACTGTCCTCAGCCAGCACCATCATCCCAAAACATACCAAGCACAGCATGAATCCCAGCAGTCCAGGGGAAATGTTTCTGTCTCATTATTGGGATTTTTACTCTTCCCCCCAATGTTCATGGGCCCCACTAGAAAAATAAACAGAGCTGGAAAACTGACCTAGAAATAGTAAAACTGAGATGGAAAACTGCACACCCAGCAAAGCACCACATGCTCAGAGCATCACTGCTTGCTCCCCAGTACCCCAAAACCTGCCTGGGTACCACGGGCATTGGTACCACACAAAGCCCTGAGCACGTTTGCCTCTGCAAGGGATGCTCCAATTGCACTTTCACTTGCAATATTTAGCACTGCAGCCCCTGCTCAATTAGTGACCTAAAAGCCAGACCCGAGGCAGTATCTGAGGATTTGCATGACTAACGAGCAGAGGGTGAATTTCAAAGTTCAGCCAGCCCCACTTCCAGCCACCTTCCTGAGCTTTTTATAAACCCAGGGTGCAATTCACAGGGAAGTTTGCAAATAATTGTGAATAAGGAGGAAGCATGAGGCTCCCACACGCTGCTAGTGAAGATTTTATGAGCAGAAAAAGAGGTGACATTGGAGAGAGAAATGAGGCCTGGGGACATCTTCCAGCTCAGTTCCCTTTAAGTCCCAATCCTGGCGACTGGCATTGCAATCCCTCCTGCTGCTGGGTTATCTCAGCTCAGCCAGGTGAAGCATGCATGAATGTAGCAAGAGGTACAGAGAATCACCCCCCTGTAAAGCCTGACTCTGCAGTGAGTCACTGGGAGATTTCTCATTGATTTTTCTCAAGCTCTGGATCACATTTGCAGAAGTGCCCAACAAGCTCATATTCCCTGCGCAACATTTTATTTTACTACCACGCAGCTCTTCCCCAAAAGCTTCCAAACTATGGCCAGGAGCTGTTTATACAAGCCAAGACAGAGAGGGAACATTAATTTACAACCCTCTGAAGTATTATGATTTATAGCATTCACAATGAAACTGCTGATATTTATAGCAAAAAACTCTGTGTATTCATTTCCTATTCCCACTGAGGTGAGATGGAGAGTTTATCAATCCAGACTGATTAAAGTCCAGTTTATTGATTTCAATAAAATGATTCACCTAAGAACTTCACCCTTATCTATGTCAAACCCATCTCTGCCCTACTCTCTTTCAAGCTTAATGAAGACTTTTATTTAAAGGGCAGCACTGGAAAACACCAACTGCATCCAACCATCTCCCACCTCATGGTCCTACCATGGCCAAATCCTGCAGCTGCTTGGCACCAGCAGCATTGGGTTTGGACCCAGCAGAGGTGCAAGGATAGGTCCTTAATCTGTGGCGGCTTAGAAAAGGAGCTTAGTGATCATCCATCTCCAGGAAACCACCCCAAAAAAGGGCCTTTCCCCCCCTGCATTGCTGAGTGGGGCTGGGGCAGCGTGTGAGAGGAACAAGGCTGATTTATTTGTTCCTTTGTATGTGTTTGATCTAAGAGATACAAACTAAGCAACTAATGATATTTTTCCAGAATTCAATCAACTCAATTGTTGTCTAACTCAATCAGAGGCACTTTCAAGCTCCTGTTTTATCTTGGCCCCACTGCTGGGTGTAAACCCATGGCCTTGATCCAGAGGAGAGGTGTGCTGAAGGCTTTCCTTCCCCATTCATTTTCCCTCCCACCTCTCTTCTCAGAAGAAACCAAGATGTTCAGACCTACAAAGCCTGCGGAAGTGGCAGGGTCCCAGCTGCAGGGGAAGGCTGCACATCACACTTCCCTTTCCACCTCAGGCAGAGGGAAGCCCTCAGCCCTGGCACGGCTGCAGGTCTCCATCACTGCATCTGGGGGGAAACATTTTTCCTAAATAGTTACATTCAGTGCTTAAAATGGGACAGGAAATACCAGCCTCTCCCTCCTCTTTCCAGACTGGGGCTGGGTTTTTTTCCATTTATTGGGATGTTCTGCCTGCTCCACTGCAGACACTGGTCCCCATCCCTGCCACACAGATTCTGGGAATACAAGTAGGTATTTTCCATGCTGGGGATGGAGAGACCCCGGGCACCTCTGCAGAAGACCCTTACATGGGCCTTGGCCACTGGGAATAGTGCAGAGCCAAAAACAAGCCAGAAACTAGAGCCACTTTGCAAACAGGGGGCCCTGGCCCTGATTCCAGGGATAGGGGGCAGCAGTAACTCAAAGCAAACTTGCCCCTGAGAGATGCCCACAGCCACTCCTGTAGTGAGTTTGCCCCAGCAGGAGGAGAGGGGTGGCAGGTTCAGGCAAGCCCCGTGGGTCCCCCTGGGAAGGGTCCAGGCTGGGAAGATGAAAGGGTGACGGTAGGTCAGGACAAAGGGCCCGCACCTCACCTCGCTGCCAAAGGAGCCGGCCACCATCTCCATGACAAAGAGAAGTCCTTGTCAATTTGGGCTGGCCCCAATGGGGATCTGCCCACCGCCTTTGAAGTGGGCAGCAGGGCGGGTAGGGGGCTGGGGTCACCCAGACGCTTTCCCCAGGTCAGGAGTTCAGCGGGGACAGGACCCTGGGGACAGCATGACAACTCGGTGCCCAGGCCAGAGGTAAGCACAGGAACCAGGGCGCCCTTTCCTGCAGAGCCGAGCACCCACCGGCCGTGCACCTGCAGCACCCACAGCCACCCTCCACGTGGCACTGTCCCCAACACACACACACACAGTGCCCCTCACACACAGTGCCCCTCACACACACACCCTGCACAACACCATCCTCCTCACACAGCACCCTGCACACCCACACTGAGCACGTAACCTCCCCCAGACACACCTGGTGGCACTGCCTGTACCCACACACTGCTCATGGTGCCCTGCACGCTCACTCAGAGCCTGCAGCACCTCACTGAATGCACACACACAGAGCATGGATACACACACAGCTCCTTCCCTGCACACACACACAGAGCATGGATACACACACAGCTCCTTCCCTGCACACACACACACACACACAGCATGGGTACACACACAGCTGCTTCCCTGCACACACACACACAGAGCATGGATACACACACGGCTCCTTCCCTGCACACACACACAGAGCATGGATACAGACACAGCTCCTTCCCTGCACACACACACACACACAGAGCATGGATACACACACAGCTCCTTCCCTGCACACACACACACAGAGCATGGATACACACACAGCTGCTTCCCTGCACACACACACACAGAGCATGGATACACACACAGCTGCTTCCCTGCACACACACACACAGAGCATGGATACACACACAGCTCCTTCCCTGCACACACACACACAGAGCATGGATACAGACACAGCTCCTTCCCTGCACACACACACACAGAGCACAGATACACACACGGCTCCTTCCCTGCACACACACACGGCTTTAGGCACCTTGCACACACACACGTGCACACCCACCATACCCAGGCTCTCACACAGCCACAGCCACACACACTCACCGTTGCGCTTTTGACACCCCCCATCCAACACCTCCTCAGGGCCCTGGGGGTCTCTGGCTCTGCCCATCCTACCCAATGGCCACAGGCAATGGCACCGGTTGGGGAAAAGGACTTTCCAGCCATATAAGCCCAGCTGCCAGTGTGCAAGGACAGCACCCTCCCTGCCCATCCTCAGCCACGGCCACCTCAGGGGTCCCCAGCTCTTTGGGGACTGTGTGTCATGCCAAGGGGAGGCCAAGTTTGCTGTCCCTCTGGCAGTCCCCACGCAGGAAGAGCCACAGAGCAGCATCCGGCCCTGCAGAACTCCAAGCCCAGGGATCCTCTGCTCTGAGGAGGGCGCAGGACCGGGGCTTTCCTTACCGTTGTTGCTGGTGCTGGGAATGCTGCGCCTCATCCACTCATATGGGGTGCGTCTCTGGGCATTAGGGGACAGCTGGGGGACCGAGCTGCTGATGGGTGGAGGCAGCAGTCCAGAGCCTGGAGGCTGAATGGCGTTAAAATCTGGGGGGCTGAATCCAAACTGCCCCGGGCTGGCGGTGGAAGGCGTCGCGGAGGTCCCATAGGAATGCCAGTCCTCCTTGGCAGGGGTGTAGGGAGAGCCCCAGGCAGCGGCCGGCTGCCCGTGGTGCAGGTCGTTGTTAATCCCCGGCACATGGTGGTAGCTGGCGAAGTCCGAGTACTGCGGTGGCCCCGGCACGTAGTTCTGGGGGTTGAGGTTGAGGCTGGGGTGCCGGACCGGGCTGGGATACATGTTGGTGTCCTTATCCACAAGATATCCCACATACATCTTCCCGGGCCGTCCCCGCGCTCATGCTGCGCCTCCGAGCCGCGACTGCGGCCGCTTGGGTTTGGCGGGGAGGCGGCCGCCCCTCCTTCGCCACCACTCACCTGGGCGCCTTGGGGAGCTGTCCTGGGGCCAGGCACCTCCCTGCCCACAGGCTTTTATTGGGCCCAACCTCTCGCAGCATTTGCATTGAAAGGCAGGTTTGCATTTCAAAGTGCAGAAACCCCAGCGGGTGAGGGGGACGAGTTCAAACTTCCCACTGGCTGCAAGGAGGATGAGGTAGGGGGTGACCCCGGGGAGCACCGAGGACCCCCCAGCCCCTCTGTCACTACTCCACAACTGTGCCCCTGCCACCGGACATGGTCCCTGTGTAGCAGCTGGCTTTGGGGACATCAGCGTGTCGCAGGAGTCCCATGAGGATGCCCCAAGGGACCCCCCACCATCCATACCCCAGGAACAGGGTGCCTTGGGATGAACCTCTGTATTAAGATCGAGATTCGTGCAGGGGACAAGCTGGCCTGTGTGTGTCTGTCACCTGCCCCGTCCCCACCAAACTTTTGCTCTGAATGGGAGTTTCCTGTGGCCAGCGGCCACATCTGCCTCTTTGGAAAAGAGGGGCTGGTGAAGGCTCTGGGTCTGCATTTCCTTCATCTCAGGGCAAACCCACCCCTCCAATCCTGACAGCAAAGCTCAGGCCAGCCTCAGAGAGCAGGACAGATGGGCGGAATCTGTGTGCAGGGAGAATGCCCCCACCATGGACTCTGCTGGGAGTGCCTGGGCTGACACACCTCCGAGGGGCTCACACAGCAAGAGGAGTTTCTCACCTGCTTTCTCTCTCAGGAAAGCAAAACCATCCCCATATGTTTGGTGATAGGGAAGATCAAGCAGAAAGAAGACCCTTGTGAAGCCCTCTCTGCTTGCAGGATGGGAAGTGCTGGCCACAAACACCCCAGCAGAGACCACCCACCCATCACCTGCCAGGTCAGACACACCTGCACTCCAGAGGGAGACAAGGGACCGAGGGCCAGCGCCGTGCCACACTGCCCAGAAACTCCCTCCACTGGCAGCCAGGAGCCTCGGCCCACCGATGTCCCCCTCCCTGCCAGTGTCACATTCCAGCTGCACTGGCCCCCACCACAGCCACAGCTGTCATTTGCAGGTTGGCTTTTTCTCCTCAGTCAGAAGCAGAGTCCACAGAGGGTCCAGGAGGGTGTTTTGTCACCTCCTCAGGGCCACCTCTGTCCTTTTCTCTGTACCAGCCCCTTCCCCTGCTAGAAACATGAGCAGGGCAAGAACAAATCCTTACCATCCTGGAACTGAAACAGCCTGGAATTTGACAACAGGAAACAGGAGAAAAAAAAAAAAAAAAAGAGAGAGATTAAGGATGAAATTGGGAGGAAAGGATAAAACCTCTGTCATAGAACTCTGGACCCTCAGTGGTCTGTGTCAGTCCCAAGCACCTCATCCCATTGCTCTAGCCCCAGTTCTACCTGAAACTGGATGTGCATATTCCCTTGTCCCCTGTCCCACTTCCTGCAAGGAGGAGGGTGCCAGGGTGAGATGGAGGGGAGATGGGTAGGAGGTGAGGGGTCTGGTTTACAAGGACAGAGAAGGGTAAAACCCCAGCAATGGGAAATCACCCCCAGAGCTGGCATCACTTGCATTCTGCCTCCCCAAACCTGGCATGGCCAGAGGCATCAGGAGAGGTGAGCACTTTGCAGCATCCCCTCTGGATGCCCAGGGTCCCCAACCCCTAGCTCAGCCTTGTCCCAGGTCCCTCCTTGTGACAAAGGTGACTGTCATGACCGTCCCACCCAGTGATGATCTCAGCTCACCACCCAGCTCAGATTGATGTGCCATATAACCCCATCCACCCTGGATTTTTCCCAAGATCTCAGTACAGCCATGGCTTTGTGTAAACTAGAGAGTCAAGGCCACCCTACTCCCCCTCTTCCTCCCATGAGCAAGGAGGCTCAGGAAGTGGGGGGAAAAAAAAGAAGAAAAGGAAACCCCCCCTGAGCAAGTGGTAGGAGATACAGAGGAACACAGGTGGCTTCTGGGTCCCATCCCAGGGGTGGCTGCATTTCAGGGTTTATTCCTGCCAATGGCTGTTTCTTTCAGGGAGTGACAGGGAGCCCAGGCCCCCTTTACCTTTTCCCAGTCTGTGGAGATAATGCCACAGACTCAGGCAGTTGCTGGGGACTGGGGGGCTCAGGGGTCTGGGGCAGCACCCCACACCTGCATCCTCCCCAGGGGAGCAGGTGACAGCTTGGCAGGGCACAGCATGGCCAGGTGCCCACTGACAGCTGAGCGTGAGCTCCCTCTGTGTGGGCCAGGGGGGTAGGGGAGGACAACTGGGCCATAAAGATCCACCAACAATAATTTCGCTCTTCTGCTTTTCTTTGACCCGTTTATTACTGGTGGTGAAGTTTATGCTGGGGAAGAGCCAGGTGAGGAGCCCTTCATGGGCTCCCCAGGGAGCATCTCAGCTGCTCAGTTGGGGCTGAAGGGTGCTGATGGGGACCCTCAGTGCCCCAGGATGCCACCTGCACTGGGGTCCCATGGGTGACCAGAGCAGGGACTGACAGAGTCCCTGGGAGTCCCAGCTGGGTGAGAGGAGGTGGCAGTACCCTCTCCATCCATCCCAGAGACCCCCAGAAATGCACCCTGCCTGGGGACCTCCTCATCCTACAGATCTGGTATTCCTGGTGGAAACCAGGGAGATGCAGTGGAGAAGGAGAGCAGTCAGGGTTCCCTCGATGCTCCCTGGGGCTCGGTGCTGCTATCCGTGATCGAGTGATGCCATCTCCTGGAAGGAGGAGGGCTGGGAGGTCCCCAGGGCCAGGCTGCACGCAGCTATCACAGATGGAGCAGGGACACAGCCCCATCACCTCCTGCTCCCATGCAGGAGGCACTCAGTACAGGAAACCAAGTCCTGCCTTGTCCCCCAGCTTGCCCTGAACCCCTCCATGGTTTCTGCAGAAGAGGGTGATGCCTGCAGAAAGTCAAGAAGATGTTTCCCCTTGCTCCCCTTTTCCCCCACAGCCTCCTGCCCCACCACCTCCCCACTCCCTCCAGCTCCTATTGCTTCCAAAGGCAAATCTGTGGCTTCAGACCAGCATATCCCAGAGCTGCATGGCCTCACTCACATCCCAGCCCAGCCAAGACCTTTCAGTCATTCCCCAGTTTCTGAATGCCCTGAGAGTAACCCCTCCTCTCTGGCAATGGAGACATCAGTGCAACCCTCTTGCAGAGGACAGCCCCCTGCCTCATCTCCCCCAGCCTCACTGCACACTCCTGTGTGGCCTTTGGCTCTCTCCACATGTGTGAACCACCTCTGTGCTGTCATTTGTGTCCCCATGCTGAAGAGAGTCTGCAGAGCTCTTTGTACCCCAGAGAGATGAGTGCTGGCACAGCCTGGATGGATGTGCCACCAGTGCTGCCACACAGATCCCCTCTCCCCATCCAGGGCTCTGTGATCCTCTTTGGGATCTGCATCAACTTTCTTGGCAAAGGCCACAAATGTTGTGACTATCCTCAAGAGGGCACTGGGGACAGGGACACATCCTGGCACCCCTCATCGCTTCCCAGCCCTCGTGGGCCCTGCTCTCGGTGGGCTGGGGATGTGATTCCCCCTGCACGTGTGGGGAGTGTCCTGGTTTTGCTCCTTCGCTGTGCTTCAGGCACGGTGCAAGCAGAGGGTTAACGATTCCCACATTAAGTGGCTGCAGATGTGTGGGAAAGTCTGGGGCGAGCGGCCGGCATCGTTATTAGTATTCACCCAGGAGCCTGTCGCTGCCTCCCGGGGCTCTGCCGAGCACATTTAATACCAGGGTTCGTTAGGAAGAGTGCGTGGGACGGGGTCGGAAAGGCCCCGAGGTGGGGAAAGGCAGCGGGATAACATCGTCCCTGCTGGCTGCTGCCTCCTCCAAGTGCCCAGCTTGGATGTAGGGAATGGGCCAGCATCCATAAAAACGCAGCACCATCCGTGTTCATGGCCCAGTGTTACCCCCTGGAACCTGTGGTGCCCATGGCCAGTGTTCCCAGTGCTGGGAATGCTGCAGGATACTCCCCAGGATGCTCCCCATCATGTTATACTCAGGCCTACAGTCACTTGGGAAGAAGCCCAGCACTTTCTGCCTCCCCTTCCTCCCTGGGCAGTGGTCACCCACCCTGGCAAAGCAGGACCACAGAACACACAGGCTCCTCTGGACACCAGGGCAGAGCTTTAGAGACGCTGGATGAAGCCTCAGTGCAGCTCCCAGCAGGGCCCAAGAGCTGGATCCAGCCAGGAGCAAGTGCTGGCAGCTGCCACAGCAGATGGGCTGCCCAGATGTGGGGCTGTGCTCCCTGGCACCAACCACTCCTCTCTTGTGGTCTGCGGCTTGACACCACTTCAGAGCAATGCTGAAATTCCTGGGCTGACTTGGAGTTGATAGAGGCTCTGAAAAACTGAAGCTGGAGCAAATCTGGCCGTCATCAAACCTTCAGAGAAGTGAGGAAGGCCAACATCTGCTGCTTCTTTTGTATCTGCCTTCTTTTGTCACCTGCTGGCACATGGTACCTGCTGCTGACTCCAGCATGGCTGTTTCCACCTTTGTCCTGGGTTACCTGGCTCTGGTCTCTCTCCTCTGTGTCAGGCATGGGATATGGGCTTTTCTCTGTAGTCCCAGCTCTGCCTGGGATGGGACAGGAGTTTGGAGAGCTGCTTTGATCCACATGATGCCAGAGCTAGACCAAATACCCTGGAATGTCCAGTCTCAGTGGCTGGTTTCCCCAGCAGAGATGCTGCACTACATGACCCCAAGCCCCCATTAGCACTTAACGATGCTTATTGAGCTGGAAATCTCAGCTGAGAGGGGCCTGGCATCCCACACTGCAGCTGTCCCAGCCCCAGGGGGACCACTGGGTCCTGCAGCACCATGAAGGGGGGTGCAGGCACCAAAAATAGAGGTGAGCAATGAAGCGCTGATGAGGCTGAAGGAGCAGAGCTGCTGCCCTCCACCCACACACTTGCACAGGCGAGTTCCTCTGGCTTTGGTGCTTCCTCTGAGCTGGCCTTTCCCAGGACCTGCCATAACCCCAACGTGCTGTTCCTAAACAAAGTGTGCGGCTGTGGATGCTCCCTGGGGATGCACAGAGCGGGCTGACGTGCGCTTGCCGGGATGCTTTGGGCTCCCCAGGGCTCTCTCAGCATCCCCAAACAATGAATCCTGGCCTTTGCGGACTGGGAGGTTTTGTTTGCCAGATTCTTCCTGGTCCCAGCCTGGAATGGGTATTGGTGCCATCTGTTTGCAAAGGACAGAGGGGGAAATATGTCCTGCTTCAGGCTCAGGATGCTCTGCCCTCAAGCATGGACTGTGTCAGCTTTTCCAGCCCCTGCTCACCCCAGGCAGCCCATCCCCAGGGCAAGGGGCCCAGCAGGATTGCACCAGTGGGTTTCTCCCTCTCCCACTCTGTCTGAAGCAGTCATGTCCTTGCAGCGGGGACACTGCCAGGAAATAGCTCTGCTGAGCAATTCCCAGCAGCCCATATGTCCCCACACATGGACCCACCAGACACATCTCCATCCCTTGGGAAGTGTGTTGGGAAGAGCCATGTGCACAGCACGCCCCCTGTGCCGCCTGCCCCCCACATGAGCTGCTCTCACGCTCGCTGGCTCCATTTCTGCACAGCAGCCTGTCCTGGCCCAGGGGGGTGACAGGGCCCCTGACACAGGGCCACTACCACGTCTGGGGTTGGGGGAATCCATCCGAGCCAGGGATGCATCCCTCCTGCAGCTGTGCACCCCAGCCCCATGCCAGGAGTGGCACACAGGGATCCCCTGGGTGCTGCAGCCTGGCTCTCCTCACCCTCCACAGCTGCACAGAATAAACACCTCCCCTTTGGTTTTCCATAGATACAAAGAAAACATAAGCAGCAAAGAGATAAGCAGCAAATCTCTTGGGCTGCTCCAGCCAGGGAATCATTCCCTGTGGCCACTGTGCAGGCATTTATTGGCTTGGCACGGGGGGATGAGTCTGCCTTGCAAAAAAGGCAGAAACACAGATTTCAGCAGTGTTGTCGTTATGAAGAGGGGTTTTAATTCTTAGAAAGGAAAATTAAAGAAAATGAACAGGTATCTTTTCAGGACAGCCAGTGCAGTTTTGCACTTTTTCTTGTTTGCATCAGAGTGAAACACAGAATGGTTAAGGTTAAAAAAGACCTCTAAGATCATCGAGTCAAACCCACCACAGCCATCTTCACCACTAAACCACGTCCCCAAGTGCCACATTTAGACATTTTTGAACAGTTCCAGGGATGGTGATTCTACCACTTCCCTTGGCAGCCTGTTCCAATGCCTGACCACCCTTAAGCATCCCCAAGATGAAAATTGTGGCAAGAACTTATGTGTCAAAAGGCAGTTTTCATCC
Source organism: Eopsaltria australis (assembly GCA_034509425.1). Taxonomy (NCBI): domain Eukaryota; kingdom Metazoa; phylum Chordata; class Aves; order Passeriformes; family Petroicidae; genus Eopsaltria; species Eopsaltria australis. Next base: position 511,645 of record JAVTVJ010000090.1, on the reverse strand, counting down.
AAAGATGACCTGCCCCTTGTTACAGTGCTAAAATAAATTGAAAAAACAAGTCTCCTTCTGGACACATGATAATGTTTTGCCTACTGAAAGTTTCTCAGAAACCTGATTTGAACTCATTGAGATGCTGGGAGGATTTAAAACTGGTCCATCACCTGGATTCCACTCCCCCAGGGCAGGAGGGGCACAGGACATCTGAGATTGAAGGCACGGCTGAGGTGATCACTCCAGCCACCTCTCCCATCTCTGTGCCCTCGGCAGCCCCAACAGCCCCAAATCCGCAGCTAAACCCACTCTCTGCTGCAGCATCCCAGTTGCAGAAAATAGCAGAAATAGAAAATGCCCCTTTCCAAAAAGGAAGAGGAGTTGCAGGGTGTGTTGGTGACCCCCGAGGGGCAGTGGCCAGTCAGGGGTCAGGGGCCAGGAGCTGCAGGAGCACAGCACAGGGAGGCATCAGGGGGGAACACACGGAGTCACTTCAGTACAGGCCTTCTTTAATAAAAACATGAGTCAGCTGCTGGCGTGGGCAGTGGATTTTCTAAACATCCCCTCATATCCTGAGAAAGGGGGAAAAAAAAGAAAACGGGGGGGGGGGGGGCTTGAGGGGGGAAAAAGAGAAAGAAAATAAAAGAAAAAGAAAACAGGGAAAAAGGCCAGAATTGAAAGCAGACACAGGGAGAGAGCAGCTCCTTCCCTCCGGTTTAAGGAGGCGATGATCGGGCTGCTCCGGGCTCCTTTTGTTCCCCGTTAGCCGGGCCCTCACCGCTCGCCCCATCGCAGCCCGCAGCACAACTCCCCTCTCCTTGCGGCCACTTTGGCTTCTCCTCCTTTTAAATTCTTTTTTTCACCCATCACACTCGTCCGCCGGGCGTTAATCGCAAGTTCTGCTCTGCAAAGGGTCCCCTCAGAGGGTGGAGGGAGGAAGTCGGAGGAGCTCCGCTCCTCATTGGCGAAACAGCCTCCCCCCTTCTCCTCCTCCCGAGGTCTCTTTTATTTATACACGCACACACACACGCGTGCACATCCCTCGGCCCCGGGATTTGCTCCACACTCGGGTCCGAGGAGGCTGAACCTCCATCCCAGCTGGGCTGGGGGCTGCACAGGGCTCTGCTGAGATGCACTAGAGGAGCAGAGCAGGGGCTTGGCTGCAGCCCAGCCCTGGCTCAGCCTTGCCTCTCCTTTTGATTTTATTTTATTTTTTTTTTCCCCTCCTCCCCTCCACTTCATTTCTTTCTTTCCCTCTCTTTCGCCTTTAAGTGGGAAAGCCTTGCCGGCTGGGGAAGGCTGGGAGGGCAGGGAGAGCCTCAGCAGGCAGCAGATAGAGAGTGCGGAGGAGGAGGAGAGGAAGGAATTTCGGGCCCTTCGCCGGTGGGACGTGCGGCGCAGGCACTCGGCCGGTGGGACCCTGCCCAAGGTAAGCTCTCGTGTCGCCCACCCGGAGTCTGACTCGCCCTCCTGCTCGGCTCTGGCTCTCTGGATGGGAAACGTCGCATTGGGGCTGGTACCGTCCCCAAGGACCCTGTCCCCGAGCCAGCCTGGCTGCTCTGGAAGGGGCTTTGCTCCCTCCAAGGGGTTGGCAGCCCAAAATGCCCCACCAAGCTCTGGGCTGATGGTGTTTGGTGGAAAGCAGCTGAATTCTGTGGTATCCCGTGGGAAAAACGATTCCATCAGCTCCCACCAGGTCCTGGACCGGGATGGCTGAGAGGAGCCAAGGGGATGCTGCGGGTGTAGGGCAGGAAGGGGGGACCCCACTGCAGCAGGAGCAGGGCCCAGGTGATCTCTGCTTCTCCCTGGATCAGGGGCTTGCCCTGGCTCTGCAGACTGTGGGAGGGCTGGGGTGTGCATGGAGAAGAGGCTGCTCACCATGGCCAGCGAGATGTCCTTTAGGTGCAGAGCAGTGTCACCCCAGTGTCAGCCTGTCCAGACACATCCATGGCCATCCCTAAACGCAGGTTGCTCCAAGGACTGTGTCACCTCTGTCTGTGGCCATGGTCAGGGACATCTGCAAGCCCTGCCCAGGGTCTGTGCCTGGGTGTGCAGGGTGCTGGAGAGGGCAGAGCTTGGTAAAACCCTACTAGGCATGGATGTGGGCAATTACTCTGCTATCCCAAAAGCACAGGAGCTGAGGGCCTCCAACAGGATGGAGCTGGTCTGGAGTGAAGCTCTGACAGCCCAGGGGTTTGCAAGACCTGCGGGGCTTTGGTGCTCACAGTGGCGCCACTGTGGGCTCAGAGTCTCCAGCTCCTGCACTCACCTGCCAGCTGGGAGTCATCCAGAGCAGGATTTGTGGTGGAAAGGGATGTTGTGCTCCTCCACCCCAGACACAGAGAAAGTGGGGTTTATGCTAAAGCATGGGGCAAATAGCTTAAAGTAGTTGATCTGGTGTGCAAACCCTGTGTTGGCAGAGGCTTGGCATTCCCAAATATTTTCAGAGGGTCTCCCACTGATGATAAGGATTAGCAGTGTTGAGACCCAGTGCTTCCCAGGGGCCATTGAGGGGTGGGTGGCAGGGTCATTTCCCCCTGCAGGACAAGGTGCCTGCATCTCCTGTGCTCTTGGGAAAGGGGTGAGTTTCATGTGGTCACTGTGAGCCAGTGTCAAGGACATGGCTCTGCCTGGCAGAGGACACAGCCCAGGCTGGCTTGGAGGGGGAGCTGCCAGGCAGCTGCCCTGGTTGGCAGCCCTGGCCAGGGTCTGACGTGAGGCTTGGAGCCACTCCTTGACAGGGATGTCACGCAAGTCTGGGTGTGCTCTGGCTGTTGTGGCAGCCACCAACCCTGGGCAATGTCCCCGAGCCCAGGAAACACCCCCAAATCAGTCGGTGCATCAGGAGGGATTGGTGTTTTGGACAAGGACCAAGTCACAGCAACCCAACTGCAGCACACACAGGGCTTTTCTCTCTGCCTAAAGCCAGCTGTCCCTTCCTCCAGCTCAAGAGCATGGAGGGTCCTCATGGAAGGAGCAGGCAAGGAGACAACAGCCACTCGATTCCCTGCCCCTGGATCACCTCCTGCATCCCTCACAGGACTGGGAGTGTGGGTGCCCATGGTCTGAATGGAAAGCACAGTGTGAACACAAGCACAGCCAGCTGCAGTACTGCAGTCAAGGAGAAGTTAACCATGGCTTGTTGTCCACAGCCCTGGGCATACCTTGTGGGGTCCTACAGGGCTCTGGCCTGGGCTTGGTCCTCTGCAATCCCTACATGAACCACCTGGGAGGTGGAGGAGCACATCCTACACCCTGGGATGGCACCAAGCTCGGTGGGCAGCTGGAGCGCATGGGAGTGTGCGAGGATCCCAAGAGCTCCAGCAGAGTCCAGAACCAACCAGAGTGGCTATAGTGGACACAGCCAGATTGCAGCATGGTGCCAGGAAACCCAAGCTGTGCTGAAATGTGCATGGCTGGAGGCAGCTCAGAGAGGCAGGGTGAAGGGAGCATGTCCTCCCCAGCAAGTGACACTGAGTGCTTCAGCAGGGATGGATATGGAGTGGAGAGGCTCAGGGACAGCAGTGAGGATGAAAAGTCCAGGAGAAGCTGCAAAGGACTGGGAGAGGGGTTGATGTGCCTTGTTGGTCACCAGGTGTTGTGGAAGGTGACACACAGTCTTCATGTGTGGGAAAGGTCATTGCAGCAAAAAAAGAGCTTTTAGGGAAAATACCTACAGGCTTAAAGACAGGAGGCTGAGTTCCTTCAGCCTCACAAGTGTCAAAGTACAAGTCAGGCAAAGCTCTGGCTGAGAAGACATGGGCACAGCAACAGGACAATGACACCAGGATCTCTTTCAGCCTTGTTTTTGGTGGTTCTGTGACAGGATTTCCAAGGCATTCAGAACAACACTGTCAGGGAGAGGAGAGCACTGAGCCCATCTCCAGGACTAGGGCAAGACAGGATTGTCTCAGTGGACACCAGAGGAAAGCTGAGATTAAGAAATGCTGTCTAGCTGTGGGACTGATGCAAAAAGAGACCATGTTGGCTGGACGTGCCTTTGGCCAAACGTCCTGCTGCTGCCAGAGGCTCCAGGCAGGGAATCTGCCTGGTCCTCAGAGTTTCTTTGGCCTCAGTGTCTGATAGGAAGAGGGATGGGATTGCAGTGTTGTCCATAGTGTCAGGCTCCAGCAAAGCATCTTGCTGGGATGGAGTGGCAAAGGGCAGGGAACAGAGGAGCCGTGCGGTGGCTGAATCCCGTGGGAGCACAGCCAGCGCTGGCACCCGCGGCTGCCTTTGACCCAGAGCTGGAAGGAGCTGGGGACCATGTGGGCTCAGGGTTGGCTGGATGTATCCTATCCCTGCGAGGGAGGATTGGAGCTCAACACTTCGTGGGGTTTGTTTGTTTGTACTTTAACCAAGGGAAAGAAATCCCCTGGAGGGGAGCTGCAGGGGGAGGGTATAGACTGGGTATTGTTTCCTGAGGGGCTGGAGCAGCTCCAGGAGGCTCCTTCCGCTCCGCCAGGCAAATTGGACATAACGAGGCTTGTTTTAGGGGTGGCTGATCCCCCTCCTCCTCTCCCCCATTGCCTAATTAGGGTTCCAAAGCTAAGCACACCTCTGTTCTGTTCTGCTGCCACTGAGACACCTTCTCCTGGAGGGGCAGCACGTTCCAGCACCATGAGGAGCACAGAGCAGACCCTGTTGTGACAGGGACACATGCTGGGGATGCACAGAGAGGTGCTGGGATGGGTCATGTGCTGAGCAAGGGGTCCTGTGGGTCCATTGTCCCCCAGTCTGGTGGCAGGAGCTGTACAGTGATGTCCTGCCCCTCACACCCTGCTTTCCCTGGGTGCACACCAGGCTGTGGCACACCCTGGTCTGTGCGTGTAACCTTTCCTGGCAACCAGCAACCTGCAGAACCAGAGGATCGTGGTGTGCAGAGCCTCTGCGGGGAGCAGGGAGCTCACAAAACTCCCCAAGATGGGCTGGTGCCAGGAGAGCCAGGGTGGTGCAGTGTGTGGAGTTTGTTCTGCACCCCTGGATGGACTCATCCTCTCCAGGCCATGCCTGCAGGGGTACCTGATTATCCATCCAGGAATTCCCTGACACCCATCCTACGCTCTTCCTTCGGCTCAGTGAGAGCCAGTGTGTGACCGAGCTGGCAGGAAGCTGTGGGATGCAGGAGCAGGGAAGGGTTGGAGAACGCAGGGATAAATCAGGGCACTGCACTGATTGTTAAACCCTGGAAACCAACCAGGAAACAGATGGAGCATCTTCTCCCTGCTATGGAAGGGGATTGATTGGCAGGTCCCCATGGGCAGCACAGGGGTGATGCTCCTGAAGCAGCAGGAGATGGGCAATCCTGCTCCTCAGCCCCGTCCTGCCAGGCCCTCTGCCTTCCCTCTTCCGGCCCAACTACCACGCAAAAGAGTCTGTGACTGAAATCTTAATGCTACCAAGACCCAGCAATTGGCACCAATTAAATTGCTACATTCATGTTTGAATTGCTTTAACTGGCAAGACACACTGTCTTATTTATACAAAAAAATATGTTTGCTTGTGGGTTTGTCTGAACCGGTGCCAGCAGAAAATACACCATTTCAAGCCCTGTGCTCTGCAAGCTCATTCTCCTCTTCCAAACTGGAAGTCACCTTGGTTTCAGCCTTTGCCAAGCAATGGTGGCAGAACAGAAACACTGCTTTCCTCAGGGCCGAGCACTGCAGGCATCATGAGAGGGGTCCCCTCCTCTCTCCCCACAGGCAGCTGCCAAGTTTCCTTCTCCAGCCTGGGAGCTGTTTGGGAGAATATGGTCTGATTCAGGAGCAGGACTCGGTGCCCATTTAAAAGCTGCTCTCAGGGGGAGGGCAGGGGGTGCTGGCAGCTGCTGGTGCCAAGTCCTGCCTCAGCTTCTGCTCTGGAGGTTCTGTCGGGTTTTAGGGGTAGGGTCTGTTTGCAGAGCATGGGTGCAGAGGGGAGCTGATTTCTGATTTGTGACTGAGAGGACAGGTTATAAAGAACCCTGTGTGCAGGTTGGCAAGCATGGCCTATGCTGCCTGGCCAGAGCATGCAGGAGGAGGTTGTCCACCTCTGCAGTCCTGGTGCCCAGTGCCACCATCCCGGTCTTCCTGCCCCATACATGAACATACACAGGAGGGAGCAGAATCAGCCCACAGCACCAAGAGCTGCACCAGAAGTTGCATTTTGCTCCCTCTCAGAAATCCAGAAGTAACAGGACCAAACAAAAAACCCCTCTGAAAGCAGCCTCTGCTCTTCACACCCAGCGCTGGCTGGCCCCACCCTTTCCCACCTTGGCCACGGTTCCAGGCTCCTCCCCACATCCTGCAGGTAGGCAAAGAGTGCCCTGACCACAGAGATGGTGAGTGCTTAATCCCAGCCACGAGAGCCTAAAACCCCAGAACAAAACAATTAAGCTCGTGTCCCTCAGAGGCAGCTGAGAGGAGCTGATGCATCCACGGAGATTATCTCCTCCTCCTCCACAGATCCCAGGGAAATGCTCACAACAGGATCAGGTTGCTCAGCCTTTGCTGGGATGTGGGACTGGTAAGACCACAACACTCTGCCTGCTCGTGGGGCTTTGCAAAGCCCCTGCATCCTACTGGGATTTAGGATGGTTCTTTTTCCCATCCTGCCTCCTCTGCCCTCCCCTTGCAGCTTGTTAGTGGTTAATTAGAGCCAGCTGGGACCTTTGGCTCCAGCCCTGGCCCCACCAGAGCAGCCACCCTGGATCAGTGGCTGTGAGCAGGTGATAGAGGTGCTGACGTTCTGGGGACTGTTCTCCCTGTGCAGACACCAGCAGAGAGTTTCTCTTGAATCACCATGGGAAGGCAGACGTAGCTTTCTGGCAGCCATGGAGCAAGAGTGAAGAAAGCCCTGGCGATGCCAGGACAAGGGATGAGAAGCCAAGATAGTCTCTGATCTTGGTTCTACATCCCCTGCTTCCCTCATTTTCTGCTCTGGTGGGGAGAAGCAGCGGGTAAGCAGATGGACTATACTCAAGACAGGCATCCCCATCCAGTCTGACATGCCCAGGAGCTGGGAACCCCAAATATGCCACTTTGGAGGTGGAGGGATAGGAGAACTCTGAGTCACTGCTGTCAGCCAGCCCCAAGGCCTTGCTACCCAGTTGGAGGGGCCAGGGAGCTGTGTGGGTCCTGGACTGTAGTTTGGGTCTCTGCAGCCGTGTTCATAATTGCCATTGCTCACATGCTTGTGGAACAGCATGGTGTGTTCTCCCAAAAATGTCTTTGCTGTCAGGGGTCATGGAGAAGTTAGGGGACAGTCATGGACAGCCCTGGCTGGGCTGTGTTGGATCACTTAGAGCATCCTGTTGGAAAAGAGCACTGGGAAGGGCTGAAATGCTCCCAAGGGGCACATTTGTCCCTCCCTGGGGGTCATTGCACTGCAAGGGGTGAGCCCTGAGTCTGCACAGGGCTGCTCCCCACACCCGGCATGAGCATCCCCAGACGTGCACAATGCCAGACTTAGGGCTGTGCTCTAAAACACTGGCCAGCCTCCAGCACCACCATGAGCCAGTCCCATGGCCCTGGCACACATTGTCTGCCCCAGGGAGACCAAGGTGGGCAGGATTTGACAGGGGTGACAAGCTGGGGATGCAGCAAGGGACAGCTGGGCATTGCCCGGCACGTGGCAGCCATTCCTCCCAACGCCCCCTCCCTCCTTCCCCGGGCCCAGGTGAACCCTGATCCTCACCCAGGGTTTTCCCACAGTCTGGGCCAAGCTTGCAGACTCCGGGGAGCAGCCCACGGGGTCTGGCCTTTCCTTGGAAAGCGGAAGCCGGGGAGCATGCGCAGCCGAAAGGGCCATGAATACCATCACTGGGGCTGGGGGATTATTTATAACACTGGCACCTCTCCAAACAGATGTTTCTTTTTATTCTGAACTTGCACTAAATGGGTCACTCGTTTCCTCCGTCTCCCATGGGCTTAAAACCGAGGGGGAAAGAGGAGGGGATGTGGGTGAGAGTGCAGGGCTCGCCCTGGTCCCACGTTCCTCTGTGCTGGCTCCTCACAGCGACGTGTGGTGGAGAGCCCAGGGCTGGAGATCTGCTGGGTTCTGTGTGGATGTTGCAGTCCCCCCTCGCTCGGAGAGGGAGGATGGCCGTGGTCAGACAGGGCTGCGTGGGGCTCGCCTCCCCACCCCATTCCTCACGTGGCTGACGCCAGGGCAGCTGAATCACACTGCTGGGGCTCTGTGTGGACTTGTCATCCTCCCTGGCAGTCTCCCTCCCCTGCTTCGGGGTCACAGGCGTCATTTTCAGCTTTCTGTCAGTTGCTGTCAAAGCCTGTGGCAGGCTGGCCTGGAGGAGGCTGGGTGTGCCACCTCGTGAGCTGACATCTACTGCAGGACCCTCATGGCCACACAACCATCTTCTCCAGGTGCCACTGAGGCTAGGGAGCAGAATCTGGGGTCCTGGGCAGCGGCTTCAGTCATGTCAGCTCTGCTCCATGATGAGAGGTCAGCAGGAGAGCCATCCCCTCTGTGGGCACAGTGTCCCTGGGCTTGTCCTCGGCTCATCCCCAGAGGTGGCATCTGCCCATGCTTTTCCCATCTCCTAGAGAGCTCAGTCCATACCAAGGCTGTGGCTTTAGTCACTTATTCACACCCAAGGAGCTCCCACAAAACCACTCAGAGGATTTTGGCATTAATGACACTGCCTGTGCTTGCAAAACTTCACCTCTCCCAGATGGAAACACCCCCAGATCCAGCAACATTCCCAAGAGGTACCCAGGGCTCCCAGCATCCCCCATCTCACAGTGTCTGGGTAAACCCTCAGGGCCCCCTTGGCACTGGCAGGTGGCCAGGTGAGGAGGGTTTTGCCCCCAGGTGTTCACCCCGGAGCAGGGATGGTCTGTGGGACACAGGGACTCCCCAGCCCCGTGGCTCCTCAGTCTGGTTTCAGATTTCCTACCTCTGTGTTTTATCAGCAGCCGTTTATGGGCCTTGGGATGACAGGCTCCCCATGTGTGTGCCCTGCTTAATTCTAGCCTTTTGCTGGGAAAAAGAAAAAGGGCTCTGTGATGATAATCTGGCCTGTGAGTAAACACGGTGTCATGGGAGCCGAGGGACCCCAGAGGAGAGATGTTGCAACTCCGGACAATTCCAGCCAAGGGAAAAAAAAAAAAAACAACCACTCAGTTTTATTTAGATTAAAGGGTGGGAAAGAAGCAGTTGCAGAGGCCAGAGGGAGGGTGGCAGAGGAAAACAGGACAAGCCAAGGAGTTTCACTGCCGGACAAGCAAGGTTTGGGTTTCAGGGGTCACCAGCCTTTGCTTGGGGAGCCTTTTGCCTTCAAAAGCGGGGCATGGTGTCCCCCATCCCCCTGCCAGGAAAGCCTTTGCTCCCTGGCTGTGAGCAGTATTGATCATGGGATCCATAGAGGGAATTTTTTATTGCATATGGGCACCCATGATCTCACTTAATGACTCAGATGCGCTTAGACAAAGAAGAAATAAAGTATATTTGACTTCCCGCTAATTTGCACCAGATGTCCCTTGCCTGCTTGGCAGGGCGGCGGGGCCATCAAGCATTGTGGGAGCGCCTGGAAGCACAGCCCTGCTAGAAAAGGGGCTAGAAATAGTAATCCAGAGGAAGGGAGAGGATTGGCAGCTGTGTGAGAGCTCCTTCCCAGTCAGATGAGATGCCCTTGTGGGCAGGGTCAGCATCCAGCACCTCGGGCCAGCACCACAGAGCGGCAATGAGGGCAAGGAGAGCATGGCCAGAGAGAAGAGCAATGTGTGGCAATGGCTGCAGGAATTTGCTGAGAGGGGGCCATGCACCCTGATTTCCAGAGAACAGTGCATTCTCTTGCTGGTGACTAATGGTCTGTAGGAACCAGAGCTCCTGCCAAGGTGTCTGTCAGGGCAGCTGTGGCTGCTTTCCCACTCACCAGCATGCTGTGCCATCCCCTTCCCTGTGCACCAGCTCTGCAGGCTGGTTCTGAGCTCCCCCAGCTCTGGGGGTGCTTGTGGGACCCTCCAACACACATTGGTTCTGCGCAGGGCACTGGAGAGGCAAGAAACATGGTCTGGGTGTGCTGGGGAAGAGGGCAGTGGACTGGGATGACATCCTTGGTGTTCTTAACCCATCCTCTCCCATGGTTTATGATGTTTACAGGGCTGGAAGTGGCCCTGTCCCGCATGATCCATGCTTGGGGATGGGCAGTGCCAGCAGTGGCTGCCACGTGTGTTCTGCCAGGATGCTGGAGACACGCAGGGAGCAAGCACAGAGGGAAGGGGGGTCTCTGTGGCAGGGCACACAGAGCAAAGTCAGAGGAAATTCTTGCCTTGTTACCCAAGAATAGTGAAGACTGATCCCACACAGCATATTTTGGGCATTAGTACAGGCATCTTAGGCTTACTATCATTCTTAAACAAGAGAGAGGTCTGGAGTGGGGGAGCATTAATGAATCAGTAAGGTTTGGTGATGCTTGAGCTGCTGAGCAAGCCCCCTGAGGTGCAAGGAGTAGCAGAGGTGGCTCCCTAAATTAAGGTGGTACCATCCCCAGCAGAGGCTGGACACAGCTCTTCCTTGTATCCAAACTCCTGGGCGTTGCCCTGCTCCTGCTGCAGAAATTCCTGTCCAAGTTCATCAGCCACGGAGGCATCAGCCCCAGCCGCTCGAGCGAGGGAGTGGGAGAGGAGGCGGAGGAGAAAGCTCAGCTGTCATCAGATTTGGGATGCGGGAGGAATGGGAGCGGGCTGCTCTGGAAGAGCTGTGCAGTCATGAGATGGGGAATCATGAGATTTGAATCCCGGTGCTGGCACAGCCGTGGCCCTGGCCGTGCTGTTTGACCTCTGCTCTGGCCCTCTCTGTCCTGTCTGTGGGATCTCAGGCCATCAGAGCCCTGTGCTCAGTGCTGCTGCTGCTCTGGGATGTTGGGGTGACCCCTTTTATTCCATCCCCCAGAAACCCCCTTGAAAGAGCACAAGGCTGGAGATGCTCAAACAGGATTCCAGCAGCGCCTGACCTCAGCCAGCCCTGGGACACTTTCCTTTGCCAGCTGGGAAAACCAGCAGCCCCAGGGTTGGCTCAGCTCTCCTTGTCTCTGCTGCAAGCTCTGCTCTCTGCTCGGCCAGGCTGGTGTGATTACAGAGGGGAGATAAGGACAGGCAGTGTCTGTGTCACCAGGCAGGGACAGTTGCCTGTATCTGTGTCTTGTTTGGACTCCAAACCCTCCCAGACACTCTCAGTCCAGCAGTGCCCAGCTCTGGCGTAGCGTGGGGGCGAGCAGGGACGTGCCAGTTGTTGGCCACCAACCTCCCCCACGGCACTTGGCCAAGCCCCAGCGTGGTCCCCAGGACCTGAGCCCCCCCGGGACCTGAGTCCCTGGGGAGCACAGCCACCCCACAGGCATGTGGGGCTGGACGTGGTGTGGGGCTGTGTCACCCAGCCAGCGCGGCTGCCCTGCGAGCCAGCCGACCTCCTGTCTCCTCTCCCAGCCAAATTCCTCCTTTAGAATAATAAACAGTGTGGCTCAAGAGAAAAGCTCCTTTCCCTGCCTGGCCAGGGCCGGTTTGCCTTCCCATCTCGGAGCTGGAGAGGGGCAGAGGGAAGGTCTGTACCAGTGCTGGGGGGAGGGAGGGATGGCGAGGGGTGTAACATGGGCATGGAGAGTTGGGACAGCACCTTGGTGGCTGCAAGGTGGGAGGCTGCCATGGAGCTGCAGGGCTGAGTGAAGGGTACTGGACGTGGCATTGCTGCAGGAGCTCCATGATTCTGCCTGGATGGGTGAAGGCAAAGGGTCCCATGGCTTGAAAATACCCAGGTGCTGGCCTGTGGGAAGGACTCCTGTAGGAGTCTGAGGGGTCTGTGGCACCCTGTTAACCCACAGGGGTGAGAGGAGATCACTCAAGGCAGCTGAGCACCGTGTAGGTGCCTGTGTTTGGGTCCCCGGGTAGGATAACGTCTGGGTGCCTGCTTTTGGATCACTGAGTGGGATTGCTCCTCCTTGTCTGGCACTCTCAGTGGCACTTACAGTTCCTGCTAAGAACAAAAGCTGGGATTGAGGAGAGAAACAAGTGTTCTCAAGGCTGGCAGGGAGCTGGGTGCATTTGCATCCCTTGTGGGATGCCTGTGTGCACCCACGTGTGCAAGCACACATGTCCCCGTGCCAGGGAGGGAAAGGCTTCTCCCGGTGCCTCCCGCAGGACGGGCAGAGCCCGGCCAGCGTCTCCGAGCTTGCCTCTGGCCCCGGCCGGAACAGACAAACAAGGGAGAGGTCACCACTCTTTGCGAGACGCTGCCACCCTCCCACTCTGCTCGGGAAGCATCTCCAAGAGAAATGCCTTTCTGCAATCCAGCAGCTTTATTAAAACCAGCTATGAACACAGCGGAGGCGGCCAGAGGCGGCAGGCGGAGGCTGTGGGGCTCTCACTGCTCGCTGGAGCAGCACCCCTGCGAGCCCAGCGCCGGCACACAGCTCCCTGATCCGGCAGGGCAGGGTTTGGCCATCAGTGGTCCTGCAGAGGTCACTGCTGGAGTCAGGAGCTGTCTGTGTGGGGACAGGGAGCCAGGATCCCGCCTGCAGCAGCACTGACAGTGACAGCCTTGGAGCTGGACACGCAGATAGAAGCTGGGCATGAGCTCGGGAGGATCTGAGCCGCTTACAGGCACAGGTATCTGGGGGGTTGGGGTGGTGAATACAACCTGGCTTGTGCATGCAGGCAGGGAGGGGTTGTCCTTACAACCTTGAACATTGAATAATGGATGAATCACACACCTCTGTAGAGGAGAATGGGGAAACGAAGGTCATTGTTCTCATGGCAGTGCCTTGGGGGGCAGAGATTAGATTGTCCATCCTTCTCTCTCCTGCAACTTGGTGCTCTCTGAGGGTGGGTGCAGGGAGGTCACATTCATTTACAGCCTGAATTTCACCTCGGTCCTTTCATCCTACCCACCCCCAGCTCTTGCCCTAAGTGCTCTTATCCCCTCTGGCAAACGAATAGAGAGAAAGAGTTATAGAGGCTTTTTTAGGGAGGAGGGAGAGGGACGCTGCTGAATAAGCTGGAGACCTGGAAGGATTTGTGGTAGATCAGACTTCTGTTGAGCCAAAGCAAGAGAATAATAAAAACATCTGACAAGCGCACGTCATTTAAAAACCATTTCCTCCTTAACATCAAGCAGACCGGGAGGCTGCTCCAGAGCCAGCAGGCAGCGGGGAGCTCAGTGAGAGACGGTGCCTGGGGCCGGGTCAGCGAGCCCAGATTGCCAATAGCCCGGCGAGAGCTCCCCAGAGCACTGCTGGCATCACAGGGGGCTTCTCCTCGGGGTCTGCCTTGGGAGGGGCCCAGCAGCAGGGCAGGAGCTCAGCCCAGTGAGATTCAGCTCCGTGCACGAGCATCCCCAAGTTCCCCAAGGAATTCATTTCCCCCAGGCTTTGCCCAAGCACTGAAAAAGCCTTTTCCCTTACTCTTCCTCTTGTCAGTTCATTTTGCTTTTCAGAAATCCTCGTTCCCATCCCTGCAGGCACCAAGGGGAGGGGTACCTGTCACCCCAATACCCAGGAGACAGACCCCTGCTCTTAGGGATCTCTGGCCTCGTCTCTTTTGGCTCCTAGTTTGCACCAGGGAGGCCTGAGAAAGCTCTGTGGAAAAGATTTGTTGAGAAATGTTGATTAGAAGGATTTTAAACTAAAAAAATCTCTTATTTTTTTTTATTTATTTAAAAATTAAATACAAGAAACTCATTTTTTGGTGGAGTTTCTTCAGGCTTGTTGTGGTTTAACCCCAGCCAGCAACCAAGTGCCATGACAAGGCTTCTTTTATTTCACTGGAAAGAGCAAACAATGTGGGAGGGTTGGAGGGGGATCTGTTTTCTAGCAAGTTTTATCTCACTGTGACTGAGGGAAGAAAAACTAAGGAAAAAAGGCAAGTGGTAAAGCAGAGGGAGGGAGGGAGGAAGGCAGGGCTCTGCCAAGGGGGGAGAGGCATTTCCAGCTGAGATGAGCAAAAGTTGACACAACTGCTGGAGCCTCCAGCAAAATCCCTGTTTACCAGTGGGAGAAGCCTTAGAAACTGCAGATCCATCGTGAGGGGGAAGCACCACTCCCTCAGGAGGGAAAGGCTGAAAACTGGGGAGAGATGGAAGCTTTCTGAAGTGGAGAAGTGAGGCCAGGGCTTGGGTGGGGGCTCAGAGACCCCTGCCTGGGGCGGCTGAGGGATCCTTCCCCTGCTGAGTGCTGTGCTCACATCACTTTGCTCTTGGCAGGACTCAGACGCCAATCCCAGGGCCCACCATGCTGTGCCCCACTCTCAGGACGTGTCTCTGGCTCCTCATCCTCACTGGTGAGTGCTGTGGCTGGGCAGGAGTGCGTGATCCCTGCCCTGGGGTCTCACCTCAGGGTGAGGGTGAGGAAAGGGGCAGTGCCATGGGGAAGCACTGGGGTGCACAGCATGTTCCAGGCACATCTAGCCCTGCTAGTGCCTCAGATCCATGGGCTGGCTCAGTGCTGTGGTGGGGTGGATGTAAAGTCCCCACCTGGTTCGTGGTGATGCACAGCACAGTGGGAGAAGGAGATCTTTCCATGGGCAGCAGTGCTCAGACCTTCCTCAGCAGACCTGGGAACCCACCTTAGCTGGACACCCCACAGCAGGAGGGATTTGGTCAGATCCCAAATACCCAACAGCCCCCCACAGCCAGGCACCAGGGCTCCTGGCTGCACCTGGGCTGTTCACAGCATTGCTGCAAGTCCCTGGAGCTGTCCCCAGCTGTCTTGCCCACCTGTGGGGACACCAGAGAGGAGCACATGTCACAGCTCCACTGGGACATCTGGGCAAATGGTGAAGCAAGGAAGCTGGGAGAGACATGGGGAGCCATTCAGGAAGACCTTGCCTGCTCTATTGCTTCCAAAGGATTTCCTGCAAGGTTTTGCTTTCATTCCTTTTTCACTTTCTTGTAAACTGACATTGTTTCAGCCTAGTCTGTGTCCTGTCTGACACTGTCCATGTGGACAGGCAGCCAGAAGAGCAGGGAATTGCCTCCTGTCCTCCTTGGACTCAATATTGTCACAGACATCATGGGCTGCATTGAACACTGCTAAATCCTGTGCTGTCTGATGTGCTCTCCTGTAAGGGTTGCAGGAGGTGCAGGGAATGAAGGGTGACCCACCGAGGTCTGGGCTGGCAGGATGTTTCTGAGGACAGCATGGGTTTGTCAGTGGAGGCTACACTAGGGAGGGCAAAAAGGAAAGTTACTTTTCAATGTAAAGACTGACACTACGAAACAAAGACACTGCCATGAGGTGTGTGCTTCTCTGTGGATTTCAGAGGAATTCAATTTGGTCTCATGTCACTCCTCTCTCAGGTCTCCTGGAGGTAACATCTGGGGACAGCAGGCTGCACATCGAACCCAGAGACACTGAGCTTGTGCTCAGCCTCCACAGCACCTTCTCCCTCCTGTGCTATGGGGACAGAGAGCTGGTCTGGGAACGGGAGGGGCAGCCCCTCGCTGCCTCGCTGGAGCACAGGGACGGTGTCTTTGTCAGCAATCTCACCCTCAGGAACGTGACAGGCCATCACACCGGGGAGTACACGTGCACCTACAGCCCTGAGCAGGCTCCAGAGCCAGCGGAGAGGAGAGCCCTGTACATTTACGTTCCAGGTAGGGCACAGCATGTCCTTGCCTCTGGGTTTCTGTGGGGTTTAGCGACCAGGAGAAAGAGGGCTTTGACTTGCTGTTCTGTCTCCAAGCACTTGGCCTCCCCAAATCCCTTCTCTAATAGCAGGAGAGCCCTTGTCATGGGTCCCTCTGGCTGTGGCATGTCTCTGCTCACAGAGGGGCCCGTGTGTGGTGCGCTGGGACAAGTGGTGGGGGAGCAGTGGTGCTCGGTGGTACTGGGTCTCTCTCACCCTCCCAGGAGAGGTTTGACCAGCACATGACATGCAGCTCTTCTTCCCCAAGGGAAGTATGGGAAGAAGCATCCCACTAGTATGGAATCAGGGCTGTGTGTTGGAGTATTCCTGGAGGAGCACAGAGCAGCCCTGGTGAAGCTTTGAGCAGCTTTCTCTAACCAATGTTCTCTCTCTCCCACAGATCCCTCCCTGGTTTTCCTCCCTGCAGTCTCCTCGGAAGAGGTCTTCATCTTCATCACGGGCTACACGGAGGCTGTCATCCCGTGCCGTGTGACCAACCCACAGATGCAGGTCACCCTCTATGAGAAGAAGGTGGAGAACCCCATCCCAGCTACATATGATCCACAACAGGGATTCAAAGGCTTCTTTGAGGATAAGACCTATTTCTGCCGGACATTCATGGATGACCAGGAGGTGGATTCAGACACTTTCTATGTCTACAGGATCCAGGGTGAGCTGACATTGTCTTAGCACACCTGTGCACCTGCTGTGGCTGTTTCTTCAGGCCAGTGGCAGGGGACACCAAAACTATCCCCCTGTCTCCTGAATGATGATCGATGTGCAGCTGGATTTAGTCCTGTCTCCATCAGAGAATGGGTTCTGCCTACAAGTCAGCTCCACCCCTCAGGGAAGACAGTTTCCAGTGGACCAGCCCACCCAGGGTAAATGGACTGGGTGCCCACTTATCCCTTCATAATTCATTCCCTTCTTCTGCCTTTCCCACAGTGTCATCTGTGAATGTGTCCATCAGTGCAGTGCAGACCATGGTGCGCCAGGGAGAAAACATCACCGTGATGTGCACCGTGAGTGGCAACGAGCTGGTCAACTTCAACTGGGATTATCCCCGCAAGCAAGTGAGTGCTCCACACCCACAGGCTCTGGGCAGCAGCTCCAGCCTTCGCCCAGATGTGATTCATGGGATCAATATCCCATGGCAGAAGCTGTGGGATGCTGCTGTGGCCACACAGGGAGGTTTGATGGGGATATGCTTGGATTAAGACTGTCTGTCTCAGGAGTCTCTGATCAGTGCATGTTCCCTGTTCTGTGGCAGCCACACTGGGGTCCTCTACCACTTTCTCTCCCCTCCCTCTGAGCCCAATGGCAGAACATGTTCTTGGCTCCTCACACCATGTCTCCTGTCCCCATTTTGCAGGCAGGGAAGGCTGTGGAGCCAGTGACTGACTTCCTGCCTGGCTCCACTCATGAGATCCGCTCCATCCTCATCATCCAGAATGCAGAGCTGGAGGACAGTGGGACCTATGTCTGCAATGTGTCTGAGGGCTACCATGAGAAAACAGACCGAAAGGACATCACTGTCCAAGTGATTGGTGCGTTGCTGTCCACAAGCCCAAGGCCAGCAAACCATGTGGGCGTCCACGCAGGATGTCCCAGAGTGACCCCCTCTGCTCTTCTCTCTCACAGCCTCCAGCTCTCTCCCTTCCTCACTTCTGCTCTAAGTAACCATGACAACATGGTTACTTACCTTACCTTACCCCATGTCATCACTGCTCACTTCTTGGCTTCAAAACATCCCAAATCTCCCTTCATGGCTTCTGTGACCCTTTAAGACTCTTGAGGGTATGAGTAAGAGCTCTTCTGCACTGTGCAGTGCCAAGGTGATTTGAAGACACGTTGTCTTCAGTCTGCATCTAACCTTCTTTCATGTAATTTGAGGGAAATTGCCCCATCTCCATTATTTCCACAAGATAACAGACACATGCTGCCCTGTGAGCTCCTCTGCTCCAGCGTGGCTTTGCATCCACACTCCCCTCACACACAAGCCTGAGGTCTTGAGGGATGGATCTGGAGCTGCCCCATCACGTCTGAGAGTTTTTTTCCAGATCCATGTTTATCCAAAGGGCCAGGGAGGGGATTGTTTCCCTCTCTGACCCACCTCTTCCTCCTGCACCCTCTCAGAGCGTGGCTTTGTGCACTTCCACACCCACCTGCCCAGCACGGTGTACACTGAGGTCCACAAGAGCCACACCATCCAGGTGGAAGTGGAGGCCTATCCCCAACCCAGCATTGTGTGGCTGAAGAACAACAAGACATTGACCATGGAGAGCAGCAGTGAGTTCACCATCACCAGCAGGAACCTGTCAGAAACCAGGTGTGGGCCCATCATTCCTCACCAGGGTGCAGGGAGGGGGTAATTCACAGAACAATCTCCAAATTGCTGGTTGGTGGTTGAATGGGTTTCTGTGAGTGGATTTTGAGCATGCCTCAGGTGGGTGGGAGCTGGTTGCCTCCAAGCATTATGAGTCCCCAGGTGTCACTCTGGGACTGTGTCTCCCCAGGTACCAGACATCTCTGGTGCTGGTGCGGGTGAAGCAGGAAGAAGGAGGATTTTACACCATTCGGGTTTCCAATGAGGATGATGAGCAGGAACTCTCCTTCCACCTGCAGATAAATGGTGAGGATGGGCATGTGGACACAGGGCTGAGGAGAGCAGAAGCAGCCTCAAGGGGTGGCACCGTCCTTTGCTGTGGAACACTCAGAATGAAGTCCTTACTCCTCTGGCTGCAGCTCCAGAGTGGTCTTACTTAAAGAAAGTGCATTCAGGCATGAAACACACTCGGTGAAATATCTCACACTTGGCCTCAGAGCAGGGGGGACAGGGAGGCAGCACAGACACCACCTGCTTAGCCCAAGGTAGTAGATGTAGAGATGATTGCACAGCTGTGATGTCCAGGACTTTCCCCCATGCTCACCTGTGCTACATGGGGGCAGATCTCCATAACCCCCTCAAAGCTCTTTTTGCTGTTCCCTTTCAAAAATAAAATACAATTGACGTGATGAGTCCTACCTCATCATTAGGCTATGGCAGGGCTACAGTACACTCACATTCCCCAGAGGAATCATGTTCCCCTTCCATCCTGCAGTCACAAAGGAGGATTAATTCCCATCGCTGTCTTTTGGTTTCAGTGCCAGCTAAAGTGGTGGATCTCAAGGAGAACAGCAGTGCCAGCAGTGGGGAGCAGACTGTAACATGCTCAGCTGAAGGCATGCCCCAGCCAGAGATCAGCTGGTCCACTTGCAGTGACATCAAATGGTGAGTGGAGGGATGGAGGCCAGGAGAACAGCCGGACTTTTATTTATTAGAATAACAGGCTATTATTTAATTGTATTCTGCTGGCACACACGCCTGGGCATCCCATGGTGGCACGTGGTCCCTGCTGCCTCTCAGGTGCCTTTATCCTCTCTGGACCAGGTGCAGCACCAAGGGACAGCCCACGCGGCTGCTGGGGAACGAGTCGGCCGAGATCGGCGTGCAGACCAACGCCTCGTACCACGCGGAGCGGCAGCTGTACCGCGTCAACAGCACCCTGCAGCTGCACAGGGTGCACGAGCCCCTGCTCCTCAGGTGCACCGTGCACAACTTCCTGGGCACCAACTCCCAGGACATCACTCTGGTCCCACACGGTGAGGGCTGAGATGAGCTTTGAGCCAGTAGTGGGGAGATAGACGTTTCTGTGTCTCCAAATGAGGCTTCCTTTGGGTTGAACAGAAAAGATTGTTCCAGTTGGAGTGCGGAGCCCTTATGTCCTATGGCCATGGCTATGCTCTTCCCACTACTGGCAGGGTCATTTCTCCAGGGAGGCAAGACAAGAGTGCCTGAGCAGGTCCCCAGTGTCTTGTTATTAGCCCACGGGTCACTAGATGGTGCCATGGACTGGAACATGCATGTGCTGAACATCCCAAATATGAGGAAGGATGGTCTAAGCCCAGGCCCAGAGCTGCCAGCTCTCCCCCAAGCTAAACAACCCCTCTAGATCTTTATATACTCCCATGGCCAAACCTGTCCCAAGGCAGCAGACCCTTCAGCAGGCAGTAACAAGCCATCACCCCATCATCCCTGGGGGGCTGGCCCTGCAAGTGCTAGGAAAATCTGTCCCTACCCAGAGAACAGCTCAGGGTCAATGTCTGGGGCAGGAGTGTGCAGGGACCCTTCTGCCCTGCTCTCACCTCCTTTCCCTGGATGCTCAGGCTGTGCAGGGGTGGAGGAGTCTGACTGCTGTCCCCATTATTTTGTAGCCTTGCCGTTCAAGGTGGTCATCATCTCTGTCATCCTGGCCTTGCTGGTCCTCACCGTGATCTCCCTGATCATCCTGATGTCCTGTGGCAGAAGGTAAGAGAGGAGTGTTCCCAGGCTGGCACAGTGGTACCTCAGGGTTAGGGTGGCTGGGCCTGATGATGTCCCAGCTGTGTCAGGATCTATGGGCACCCATCAGTTCCTGGCACCTCTGGGGCAGATGGGGAATGAGACAATGGCTTTAGGGACCAAAGGCTCTCTAACAAAGTCCACACACATCCCCCACACCTCTCTGACTCCCAGCCTCTCAAATGTCTCTTTTACCTTTGCTCCCTTTTCCAGAAGCCCCGTTATGAAATCCGCTGGAAGGTGATTGAGTCAGTCAGCTCCGATGGGCACGAGTACATCTATGTGGATCCCATGCAGCTCCCTTACGACTCCACCTGGGAGGTGCCCAGGGACAAACTGGTGTTAGGTAAAGGCTCTGCAGGTTCCACTGATGGATTCCTGAGATCCTGGCTGTCTGGGAGTGATAAGATTTGGGTTGAGATCTCCAAAAGAGACCAACCCAGAATAGACACAGAGATTCCTGGAGATACAATGTGGTCCTGGAACAGGGGGATCATCTGGGACCATGGTGGGAGGCCAACTGCCCCTTTTGGCATTAAGCACCGTGTTATTCCTGGCTATCTCTCCTTGTAGCTGGCAGTTCTGTAAACCAGCCCCAAACATCACAGCTCATGGCCATGTCCATGCTCACCAGGATGACTGCAGCAAGGCTGGTGTGGTTTCAGACAGGCAGCTTGTCTTTTGCAGGCTCCTCTCCTCACCTCTCCTCTAGAACATTGCCAACTCTGCCTCCTCACTGTTTCCTTGCAGGACGCACTCTGGGCTCTGGTGCCTTTGGTCGTGTGGTGGAGGCAACAGCTCATGGCCTGAGCCATTCACAGTCCACCATGAAAGTGGCAGTCAAAATGCTCAAGTGTGAGTTGTCCCCCTTTCTCCACCCTAAAGCCACAAGACCAATCAGTGCCACACTCTCCCCTCCTTGCCCTGCTGCTCACACTGGCTCTCCCCAACAGCCACAGCCCGCAGTAGTGAGAAGCAAGCCCTCATGTCCGAGCTGAAGATCATGAGCCACCTGGGACCTCACCTCAACATCGTCAACTTGCTGGGGGCTTGCACCAAAGGAGGTAGGGGAGCCCTCAGCACTCTGTCTCCTCTCTCTGCTTCCCTGGGCTGTGCTTAGGAGGGCAACTGTCCTTAGAATAATTCCTGTTTTCTGGTTCCACATGATTCAACCTTCTCCTAAGAAAGCCTTGTGGGATTCTGAACACCTTTCTTGCAACCTGATTGAAACTGGGAAAGTGTATGTCTGTTAACCCCCATCTCCCGCCACAAACACAAATTGCAAATGCCAAAAAATGCTCAGTACCAAAAAGATGGCTTTTCCCTTTGGCCCTGCCTATAACTTCTGCAGTCTGGTCATATCCCTGTGGGATGAAATTCACAGCCACAGTGGCCAAGGCAGGGCTGACACAGGTTCTGTGCCACCAGGACCCATCTACATCATCACCGAGTACTGCCGCTACGGGGACCTGGTGGATTACCTGCACCGCAACAAGCACACCTTCCTGCAGAGCTACGGGGAGAAGGCTCGGAGGGAGGCTGAGCTCTATGGGAACACCCCCATGGAGGACCATCTGCACAGGTACCAGCAAAGCAGCCCTCTCCTCCTCCCTGGTGCCTGCCCCATGCTAGCCCCATCAGGGAGGGAGGCTGGTACTGCCAGGAAGGATCCTACATTTCTCCAGAGCAGTGAAATAAACACTGGCCCAGCACTGGGACACAGCTGGCTGCTCTGTCACCAACCCACCTGCCAACCAGCAACCTCCAAGCAGCTCCTGACAGCGAGGAGTTAGCAAACTGTGTCCTGGAGCCTGAGTTTGCCAGCACACATGCCAGCTGCTCCATGCCTATTGGGAATATTTCCTGGCATCGTCAACTTTATTTGCATAACCATAGCCACACACAGAGTACAGAGACACAGGGTTTTCCAGCATGTCTTAACCACTGGAGACCTCAGCTCTGCCTTTCCAGGGCAGGTTGAGTTGCTACCAAGCCTAAGGGAGAAGTGCTAGAGGCAGAGCAATTGCACAAGAGGTGCCACAAGGAAAGGGAAATGGTCCTTCATCTGGCTGCCAGCTGTAAGGGATGCAGGCATGGCAGCACAGAGAAATGGTCCCATGGGAAGTTAGAAAGCAGAATTTCCTTCCAACATGCCAAAACAATAGTAAGTTAGAGCAGTGTTACAGCTCCCCCTGCCCTTTCTGCCTGAAGGCAGCCGAGATCTTCCTAAGCACCATGACATTTGCACACCACTGCATCCATGATGCAGGGCTTCTTTCCTGGCTGTGGGACATTTTAGTGGTGGGGCTGAGGGTTTGAGAATTTCAGACTCACAAATCATTGCTCCCAACCCTCATGTCTCCTCTCTGCTGTGGATCTGAACAGCCTCTCTGCCCCCCCCCACAGCCACCTCTCCATGTCTGTTGAAAGTGATGGTGGATACATGGACATGAGCAAGGACGACTCCCTGGACTATGTGCCCATGTCTGACATGAAGGGGGAAGTCAAGTACGCTGACATCGAGTCCTCTAACTATGGCACCCCCTACGAGCTGGACAGCTACTCCCCCTCAGGTAACAGCTTGGCCACAGCAGGAGGGAGAGGTGCTTGTACTTTGGGTGCTGGATGCCTTTGCTTGCAAAGGTCACCTTTGGGACACGTCCAGCAGCAGTGGCAAATGTCCTCACAATGAGAGCTCCCAGCCCTGCCCCTGTGTGGCTGGAAGCAGAGCATTGCCCAGTGTGTCCTCCACTAGTGGGAGGCTCACCAGTGTGCAGGGAAACACCAACATCCATCTCTGCTTGCCCTCCAGCTCCTGAAAGGACAGACCGGGTGACACTGATCAATGAGTCTCCACTTCTCAGCTACATGGACTTGGTGGGCTTCAGCTTCCAGGTGGCCAATGGGATGGAGTTCCTGGCTTCCAAAAATGTACGTATGCTGGCTGGTCTGTGGAGCCTGCAGTGGTGCTGGCCAACACTGAGTTCTCTGCCATGGCCTGTGGTCAGCTTCCTCCTGCTGTCCCTCTGTCCGTGCCAAACTCCTCGTGGGAGAAGTGGCCATGCAGTTGAAGAGCTGCTGACCACTTCCCGTTGGAAACACAGTCCTGGAGATCAGCATGACTTTATTTGCATGTGACAGCTAACCCTGGCTCACACTGAGCTTCAGACCTCAAATTCCCTGACTCTGTGCTCCTCCTGAGCCGTGTTCAGCACAGCTGCGGCATTATATCATCCCTATTTACTGGGATGACCAAACAGTGCACAGGGAGCTAAATCACAACGCACCCTGCAGCACAGCTACTACTCTTCCTAGACACCCTTATTGCACTGCATACACTGAGCACCCTAGGACTCATCAGAAGTGCTTGTTTAGTGGAAATTAAGCCACCATGGAGGACTAGGCTGTGGGATTTCCTAAGGTCTGGCTTAGCCCAGGGCAGGCAGTAATATAGCTGGATTGTGTGAAGCATCACACAGGGCAGGGCTAACAGAAGGCGTCAATGGCATCAATGCAGAGAGAAATTCCTGGCTCTCTGCCCCCAGCCAGACAGTCTGATCCCTAAAAGTGCATGGTCAGTGCTCCCACAGCAATGTCAGGGCTGTTCATACGGAAAACATCCAATGTGCTGGCAAACCAGGAGGCACAAACCAGGCTGGTGTAACTCTGACGTCTTCAGGCTGTTGGGTTGGATTGTCCAAACAGAGATGGAGACACCCCCTCCTTCCAGCGCACCAAGTCCCTTCGTTTTGTCCAGCCCTGGCAATGCCCTCTCTGCTGGGTTGTTCAGATTCCCCCTGACAGATCTGTATGGCTTTTGCTGTCATGGGGGAAGCAGCCCAGGCAAACAGCAAAACTGTGGTAGCTCTGCTTGTGGTCAAGCCATGATTGTCCCTAGAGGTGAAGGAGACACCTGAAATGACGTGAGGTGACTCCAGTCCCTGCAGCCCCAGGAATGGGCCAGTGCTGGAGCTGGGCTGTGTCCTCGGGCTGTCCTTGGGCCCCTGGCAGTGACAGTGCTCTGTCTCCCTGCTGCAGTGTGTGCACCGTGACCTGGCTGCCAGGAACGTCCTCATCTGTGAGGGGAAGCTGGTGAAGATCTGTGACTTTGGCCTGGCAAGGGACATCATGAGGGATTCCAACTATATCTCCAAAGGCAGTGTGAGTACCAGGAGCCTTGCAAGCTCCTTCTTCCCAGGGCTCTGGGCTTGGCACCCCCTACATAGTCCCGCTGTGAGCCACCTGTCCATCAGTGTGCCCAGAGGTGGTGACAGGGCGGGACTCCCAGGAGATGATGCCAACAGCCAACCATCCTTCACTTTGTGTGCTCTGCACACTGTGGAGTAGCAGAACTGCATGCCCACATCTCCTGGCTCTTTACAGAAGAACCTGAGCAGCAGCAAAATTAGGGATTGTCCCCTGTACACTATCCCCATCACTGGCAGCAGTGCTGCATCCTGCCAGCACTGAGTGTGGTCCTGAGCTGCAGGCAGGAGGAGGGCAAGGTTAGGCAGCTTGGTCGTGACTCACTGACCACTCTGGGAAGAGATTCACAGGATTCTGCTCTAACCACTAAACCACAGGTTAAAAAGCAGTGTCTTCTTACAAACAGCTTCTTTCCAGAGAGATGTCTCTAATCTTTCGAGGCAGGAGAGGATAAGGCTGTAATTGGGTTTTGCCAGAAAGCATCTCGCTGTGATTTCAACAACAACCTGTCCCCTCCAGCCCTGAGGCATTTGGCAATCTCCAATCCCAAGCAAAACAGACCATGGAATTCCCAGAGAAACTGAGGCTGGGGGATCTGAGAATGGAGACAGGTGCCTTAAGCCCCAGTCTCTATCTAATCTACAAACTACTTCTCTCATGCTTTCTGCCATGTGCTGTCAAGCAGGTACTCAGAGCTTGGACAGGGGGACCTTCCTGCAAAAGGGGTTGGGGTTTGCAGTCCAGCCTTGACATAGCTACATGTCCAAAATGGGAAATGAAACTGAGCCCCTTTGCAATCCTTCCTGGAGATTATTTTGGTACTCATTGTGCAACCAAATCCCAGGAGCAGCACAGCCAGTGCTGCCTACAAGCTGGTCAAGTGAGGCTTTTTTTTTTAGTGTTACTCTGTGTGAGTAAGAACAGAAAAGAAGCTGGATGTATCCTTTGGCTCTTTTCTGGTCATCCCTTAGCCCCCTTCCAGCCTGGTCTCAGGTTTCCAAAGTCAGATAGACCTGGACTTTCTTCAGGAGTCTTTGGTCAGGTTGTGCAAGGCAGTGGCCTCCTCAAGAGTGAAGGAACAGACAACAGACACTGACGTGTGCATTCATCATGGCAGGCTGTGATGGAAATGGGTATAGCACATCCATTCCTTCCTCCTGACTTCTGGGTAGAAGAAAAGAGAAAGAGGCAACTGGTTCCTCCCAGAACTGAATGACAGCAGATGTCAACAGATGTGTTGGACTCAGAGGCAGATCTGAAGGGTCTTCTTTGCTTGTAATTTGGGTGTCAGGCTCTTACCTGTTGAAACAAGTGCTGTGGGTACAGCTGACTCTCTTCTTGTTTCGTTTTTGATTCTCTCTTAGACCTTCTTGCCCCTTAAGTGGATGGCTCCAGAGAGCATCTTCAACAACCTCTACACCACCCTGAGTGATGTGTGGTCTTTTGGGATTCTTCTTTGGGAGATATTCACTCTAGGTAAGTGCCCTGGAGATCATGGTGGTGCCTGTAGTTCTGATAACATATTAGCAGGATCCCTTCAAAAACAATAAAAATGCATTTCTAACCCCCAAGTCCCTATCTTACCAGTCAGGTAGCACTTCATTCCCTGTCTCCTTCTTCCCCATGCTCACGTTGCATTTGGAAGTGAAATGAAACAGGAAAGGTAAAAAAATAAGAAAACCTTGGTGTGAAATGCATGTTGGCTGGAGGGTGGGAGGCAATCCAGCAGCCAAATTCCTACTCTCCCTTTACCCCCAGGAGGGACTCCATACCCTGAACTGCCTATGAATGAACAGTTCTACAATGCCATCAAACGTGGCTATCGGATGTCCAAACCCACCCATGCTTCTGATGAAATGTAAGTGCTGTCCTCGTGTGTTTGCCCAGGACATGTTCTACCCACCACAGAAGCATTTCTGGCTCTGTTTTCCTCACCTGCTAACTCAGTGTTCTCCCTTCCCTCTTGGCAGCTACAACATCATGCAGAAGTGCTGGGAGGAGAAGTTTGAGATCAGGCCATCCTTCTCACAGCTGGTGGTGCTTATGGGAAACCTCCTGGTGGATTGCTACAGAAAGGTATGCCCGAAGGACCCTGGGCTGGAGGGACAGAAGAGGGTCAGTGCCTTGGTGAGGGCCCTCACTCAGGGTTTGGAGATGAGTGTTTAGTGCTGCAGTGCCAGAGGATTTTGCTGTGACCAAGGCTGCATTAGTTGGAACAGCCAGCAGAGGTTGTTTGGGCATCCCAGGAACATTGCTGAGACAAGTGCATCACCAGACAGGCTGCTGGTAACTCAGCAACTGCAGAAAGCAGAACTGGCAGGAGATCAAAATCCTGCCTCCCACTGTGTGGCGTTTTGGAGCTGTGAAGTTGTGCCACTGATCTCTCCCTTAGGAAAAGTTAATGGCCTATCTTTGTTGGAGTAAGGACAGCTGACCCCGGTTAGAAGATGCTAGTCCCTCTTGAAAAACCCTGGCAGGCAGGAAAAGGAAACACAACACAAGTGCATTCTCCCCACTCACAAGACCTTCCCCTTTCTTTGGTAACCTGCCCTGTGAGAGCAGAGGTACCAGCAGGTGGATGAAGAGTTCATGAAGAGTGACCACCCCGCTGTTGTCCGCACGAGACCCACGATTCCTGTGCTGAACAACGCCCGGCTGGCTGCCAGCTCCCCCAGCAGCAGCATCCTCTACACAGCCGTGCACCAGAACGGGGGCGAGAACGACTACATCATCCCTCTTCCCGACCCCAAACCTGAGGCAAGCTGTGACCTCCCTCAGGAGGCCTCCATCAGCCGGGCCAGGTAAGAACATTGCTTCTGAGTGCTGTCCTTTTCCCCAGCTGTCCAGATCTGAAACAGGGACCTCAAGAGAAAATGCAGATGCTCTGCTGAGGCACAGACTAGGGGTGGATATACTGGGAGAGGAGGAGGGCAGTGTTACCCAGGCTGAGGTGCTGTGACCCACATGAGCCCTCGGGGATGGAGATGAACCGGAGGAGCTGGGACATGAGCTAAGATAGGGCACAATGTCACATCCCTGCACATCAGCCAGCACAACTGAGGACAAGCAACTCCACTCAGGGAGAGGAGAGCACACAGAACCATGTTCTGTAGAACCTGACCAGCTGTGTGTTGTGTTTGAGGGCTGAATAGACCCACCTGATATGGTCTGTTCCCCTGTGGGAAGCTGCTCAGATAGAGTGGGGCTGCTGGGAGCTCAACACACTTCTCAGTTTCCGGAAATCCTCTCCCACCAAGAGACTTGGGAAAGACACTCATTTCTCTCTCCCTCTTATCTCCCTTCAGCTCCATGCTGAACGAGGCCAACACATCATCTACAATATCCTGTGACAGCCCCCTGGGCCTCCGGCAGGACGAGGAGCAGGAATCCGACCCACAGCCAGGCTGCCAGGAGCCAACCACAGGACATCAAGAGGTGGAGGAGAGTTTCCTGTAGTCAGAGCTGGGCTGACTCTGCATCTCCTTATGGAGAGGCAAGCTGAGGGGCTAACCTAGATGGCACAGAGAGTCGTGCTGCGCTCGTACATCAGGACATCCCCTCCTGTCCCAGCGTTCCGCCTTCTCTCCTGCCTCCCAGTGCGGGGTGGGGAATTCAAGACTTTTCCCCATTGCCATCCCCTTCCCCCTTAAAAAGAGGTGGCTCAGTGCCAGAAACCCTCTAGATCACTGCCACATCCTCCTCAGTGATTGAACCACTGCAGGAGGGAGACATCTCACAGACCAACATCTTTTCAAGTGGAGGACATGGGTTGGATCTCCACGAGACTAAGATGATACTCCAGCCTCTTCCTCCTCCATGGCAAGGAGTTTCGTCTCCTCTGCATCAGCACTTCTCTGGTGGTCTCAGCACCAGCCACACTGTGGTTCTGTGGAATTCCACTGGGACAGATAATCCACCTGGAGCCCATTGCTGGGGTGTAGAGAACCTGCAACACCAACCTTCAGCTGCTGGAGGTCAGGAGTAGCTTGGATTCTCCTCCAAGCACAGTCAAGTCCTGAAGAGAACAGCCAGTGTCTGGGAGGTACAGAATTACCATTTTCCTCTCCTGACAGCTCTTCTATGGTGGATAGAGCATCACAAGCACTACAGGTATCCATAGCTCTGGGGCACAGCTCTGCATCCACCTGGAGGCTGTCACACCCTTTTGTGCCCAGCATGGCACCTGGAGCCCCAGGGGTGTGCCAGGAGCTCCAAATGCCCTCACAATGACTTGGTTGTAGAAGCAAAGAGGGCAGTCACTGTTGTTCGTGTTGTCTGTGTGGACACTAAGCTAATTATTCTCCATTGAAGATTTAAAGGGAACAAATATATTAATCCACTAGCCAGGGCCAGTATAAGGAAGCAATATGGTTATTCATTAATCTACTGCCACTACACCCAGCTCATCTGCTGGGAAATCATATAACCACGCCAGCTGCAGAATCCTTGTGCCTTATCTTTGGGAAGCAAAGGCTCACCTTTGATAAACTGTTCACCCAAACACCCTTTCTCAGGGTGGGAGGTCTCACCCTTCCCTCCTGAGTCACGGCAAGATTATGGGCAGAAATAAGGATGCCAGAACACCAACCCAGGGATAGCTCCAAAGAAAGAGAGGGAGAGAGGCTGGGAAGCTCCTCGGTCACAGCTGAACAGTGTCTCATGCTCTGCCACTTTCTGGGGTCAGACAGAGCCACTTGCAGCCTGCCAGGGCTGTGGAATGTCACAGGGAACCAAGCAAGGCAAGAGGAAGCAGAGAGGATTCCTCTCTCTTGGAGAGTGTTTTGAAAACTTAAAGGGCCCAGACCTTCCCCCTGCTTCTCACCTCCTTCCCCACTTCTCACTGACGGGTCAGGGGCTTCTTGTGCTCTCAGCTGGCACTTGAACGAGCAGACTCAAAGCAGGAGGAACACCAGGCTTTGGAAATCAGTTGTGAACCCCCACCTCTGCAGAGATGAAAGCTGGACCCTCAAAACCACAGGTCTGACACCACAGAAGACAGCAGGTTTTTCTCTGAAATGAGTTTCACTTCACACAGAGCTCTGTTCACTGCATGTCCCCTATTCCAATTAACTCTTCATTGCCCTACTCATGCACATCTCTGTGCATCCCACAGGAGCTGCACAGGCAAGTTTACAAAATCAGACACTCAATCAGCATCTTGCTGGGCTTCTGCCGCCTCAGAGCCACTGAGATTTTTTTTTTTCCAAAATATGAAACTTCTGCCAGAAATCCCAGCTTCTGTTACAAGTTTTCCACCATTCCAGTGCTGCCATTTATGCGGCTAAAGGAGGAGTAGGTGTTTTGTGGGCTGATGTCCTTGGTAAAATGTGAACATAAGAAATAGCACTTTTATTGGCAGCCAGCAGAGGATATTTTCAGCCTATGTGGTCAGATTCCCCACCATCCATAGGAAACATACTGTGAATGACAACTGTTTTTCCATCCTCTGTTCCTCCTGCTTGTAATGAAGGAGCCATCTCCTATGGCCACAGTTCATTAAATGATCCTCACTGCAGAGAAGCCGTAATTTATGTGATCCTTTGGGACAGACTGCTTGATTTTTCTAACATGTAAGGTGCTTGGTAGGATCTGTGTCACTGCAACTTGAGCCTGTAGGATGGCACATCAGATCGTCCTGACAGCCCCTGTCTGCACCAGCTCCATTTTTAATTCATCCTTCTCTATCAAAGGTGACCAGAAGTACCCAGTACTCCAGGTGAGGTCAAGCCTAGACCTCACACAGGGCATTAATAGTTATGGTCTGTGCTGGTCTGGACTTGCCTGGTGTAGCTTTGGATAATATTGGCTTTTTCCCAGCCACAACATACTGAGAGCCTGGAGTCATCCTCTGACCAATCTAGGCACCTACGTCTTTCTACACTTCCAACACTTCTAACCAAGCTACTCCCTGCTGTTCTAGACATTGGGTCATCAGCAGATTTTGTTAACAAACTGTTATTTTTGGGCTGGACTGACTAATAAAAATATTAGATACTTCTAGCAACAAGAACAATCTGAGAGAGCTACTTTTACTACCTCCATCCAGCCCAAAGATTTCCCCATCAATTAACGCCTTCTCACTTTCCCTTTGGCCATTTGCTTCCTTCAAAAATCCTGTTCTAAACTTCATCTTGTATAGATTTAATTGCTAATTAAATTACTAATTTCCCGTTATCAAATAGTTTCCACTGTCCTAAAAGGGAAGATCTCCCTGCTGAGGGAGCTCAGGTACCTGTCCTATTAGCTGGGCATTAGCTACATTTGGATGCCTATTGCATTTTGTCCCATTTGTAGATTTACTGCAATTATTCTTTGCATCAAAACCTGTTCTGGCTGCTGATGGGATGCTAACCCCACCTCCCTATTCCTTCTTAAAGTAGGTACGCCAGACTCTGCAAAATGGTACCACTCTGCACTCCAGAGGAATATAACCAAATACTTGCCCTTGGCCCTGTGATTTTAAGGGCTGAGTCTTGCACTTTGTGGTATTTCCCTGTCCTTACTTAACCTTTCACAGCACCTTTAGCAAGTTGCAGTGACCAGACCTTCTCAGCCAGGGACAAGCTGGCAGCTGGACAAAGCCAGCATATTTTGCTAAGCGTCCCTCAAAGAGAGGGCTTGGCAGAGCTGGGAATGACAGATCCAGCCCCACACTCCCTCTCTCTCTGCTGCCAACATTCCAGTCCCTGCATGGCCTGGCAGGTGAGGGCCAGGAGAAATGTTTGGCTGTTCTGGGCCCATCAGTTTTGTAGCCATAATTTCTCTGGTGAGACTCTGGAGGGACCTGGTCCCACTGGGTGTTCTGCTTTGTTGATCAGTATTTTTGTTTGGGTGTGTTTTTGTGTGTAGGGGTGGACCCAAACTGAGCCCCCCATGAAGGAACACATGCCACAGCTTGGGCCCATCTCTAGTGCAATATCTTTTTATTTGTTGATTATATTTTACTCTACAGCTGTTACATTGTTATCAGAACCAGTATATGCATAATCCTACTGCCAGTCACTATTTCATAGGTGTATCCCAGAAACTAATGCAGCACTCTGGTGTCTATTTCCACATTTAAGGTGTTCCTCAGACTGACGTGTGCACAGGTTTTAATCCTTTTGTCCTTCTCAGTTTGAGTGTGTTATTTCCTTAGGCGTGAGTGTCACGTTTGGTGTTTGTTTGTGTTGTGTTAAGAAATCTAGAGCACAGTGGACTTTACTTGTAACTGAATTGTCTCTGTTCACCTGCCAAGGGGACTGTGACAGGGTCCCACGGGGATGGGGGAGCAGGATGCAGATGTGCAGCCAGGGGAAGTCAGCCAGAAGTGAGAAGCAGATCTTCTCTCTCTTCCCAGTCAGGGCTCTGGGCTGGGGCAGAGACAGCACCACCAAAAAAAAGGGCAATGAGCACTTCAGGTTTGCCTGTGGGGAAGCCCAAGGTCTGTGCGAAGCTGACAGATCTGAAGAAGGGGATTTCAGAGTGTGCTAAGGAGACAAACCCCCTGTTCCAACAGACAAGGAAGAGCCCTGGTTGGGTTTGGTGCTTAGCTCAGGTTCCAGGATGACCAGGGAGCCTGGATGCAGCCTGGCTGTGCTCCCACCTGCAGAACACAAAGGTTGCCCTTCGGTGGCTCTCAGCAACCTCTTGGCATCCTTTGCCTTGGGTGGTTGCCCAGGCAGAAAGCAGCCAGGGCAGCTGCAGGTCCTCCCTGAGCACTGGGCAGCTCCAGGGCCACACAGGTCCTTCCTGCAGCAGATCCCAGCCCTGCCTGGATGCTGAGTGGCCAGTGCTGACTGTGACAGTGGAGGCACCGTGTCATCTGCTGGACTTGCCCAAAGCAGGTCAGATAGTGCTAAGAATAAGATTTCATAGGCCAGCACATGGGTTGCTGGGCTACCAGCATAGTTCTCATGTTTCAGGCAGAGACTTGAAGTCTCTAGCACATGCCAAGACGGATCTAGCTGGCTTTGGCAAAGGCAGGGGAGCTGCTCCAGCAGCACTTTGGGGAAATGATTCTTGCCTGGGGTGCAAGAAGGCAAGGAAGCCAGCTTGTGCTGGCAAGCCTCTAGCATCCTGTCACTCTCTTCTTTCCTCCTTCATGGATTGATTGTACCAGAACTGAAAATCTTGCCCAAAGTGTGCCCTCTCCCCATCCTGCTGTGCTGGCTTGCTGGCATCACACTGTTCTCTGCAGCCTTTCTGAACAGCAGCAGCACCTATCTCCATGCTCTCTGTCAAAATCAGCATGAGGGCAAAGGAAAAAAACAGAGTTCAGACTAAGGTACCAAAGAGTTAACATTTTTCTAGGTTTACAGTTGTATTTGTAGGATTTCTACTATGTCACATTTATAGCCATGAGATACTATTTTTATGCTGTAAACTTTTACAAATACGTTTTTAAAGAAAGAATTTAAAAATAAAGGTGTTTCTCATTTTGCAAAGTCCCCTCTCTTCCTTTATTTGCCTGCTTTTAGTTGCTCCCACTCAGATGGGGCTGGGAATACAGCTTAACCCTGTGGTGGGTGAAGGCTAAGCATGTTTAATACTCTGTGCATGACCCCAGTGCTTAGTGAGAGCCAAGCTGGGAGCCAGGCAGGGAGAAGCACTGCAAGGAGCAGCTGAGCCCACAGACAGGGTAAGGAAAAGGGGCAGGATCTGCCCCATCTCTCTGGTAACTCTGCAGCTTGTGGGTCATGTGGCAGGTGGGTAGAGGGAAGGATAGCAGGGATTGTTCCTGTGTATATCCCCACTGCCTGGGGTTTGGGCCAGCAGCTCCAGATAAGGACTTGACCCCTTGGAGGATTGGGTCTGTGCTCAGCTAAGGGTGGGGGTGCAGGAGAAATGACAAATTGAACAGTGGCTGGGCTGAAGGAGATGGCAGATGCCACAGCACTGATTTTTCCACATAGTTTAATATATAGTTTATATAGTTTAATAGCTCAGGGCAGTGGAGGCAGCAATAGGGCAGGGCAGCAGCAGGAGCCACACTGCAGCACACAGGGCTCCCCATGTCCAGCTCTCCTCCCTTCCCTCTAGGATGAGGAATTTGCTGATACTCTCAAAAGATGAAACTCCAAAATCCTGGCTCCCCACACCACCACTCCCTCAGATCCATATATCACTCTGCTCCCATCACCTTTCCCCAGTCACCTTTCCAGAGGCACTGAGATCCCCCAGCCACATGAGAGAGGCACCTTGTGAGCCTTGCCCAAAGTCTTCTCCTCTCACTAGCTCAAATTTAACTGTTCCTCCAAAATCCACCTCCAGCTGCAGAGCAGAGACGTTTGCATCTACTCTGAGCCACATGCTTAGAAAGCCCAGGGTTGCTAAAAAGAGGGGTTTGGCCTGAGGTTAAACATATCAATGTTGACCCTGTTTTCTGGCTACGTGGTGCAGCCCCCACTGGCAACAGTCGTGCCTCCCTCAGCTCCTGGAAACTCCCTGTGTACCCAGAGGTCCAAGGCATGGAGTGCAGCAGCAGGCAGCTCCAAGTTCCAGCAAGGCTCCCCCTTCCAGCACGACCTGTCCTGGGTTCCTGCCTTTGCTCATTTTTCCAGAGTGGAGGTTTGCAGTCTCCCTGAGCAGCCCAGGCTGATTCTCCCCAGATATGCTCTGAGTCACCTGGCACGGCTCGGCCAGGGCATTTTTCTCCAGAAGCTGAATCAGCAGGGAGATAAAAAAATCCCCTTTTCTCCAGAGAGGCTGCATCAAAGTCTTGGGGGGAAGCAGAGAGTCGATGGACCTCAGCAGAACCCTGCAGGCTCCCACTGCCTGATCCCTGCCTAGCAGATCTTTTGCATGTCAGGATGCACTGGAGAGGGGTTATAGGGCTGGAAATGAGCAGGCTGACATGGGGACCCTCAGCAGGGCATTTCTCCCACCCCAAAACAATTCTCCTCTCCAGTGATGAGAGAGGCACCCCATGGAAGAGCTCAGGGAAGCAGAGAAACCCAGACTGCAGTGAGAAACCCTGGCCTGCTGCAGCCAGGGTTTGTAGCTGTGGGGGCACCCACAGCTCAGTACCAACAGGACACGGGTGTTCCATGTGTGTCCCCAAGCTGCTGCAGGGCAGTTCAGGCAGGTGTGGCACCATGGCCAGCTGTGCTCAGTGCTGGAGTCCCACAGGGCTCCCAGCCTGGGAAACAAACCCAAGCTCCCAGTGCTCCCAACCAGGACCCTCAGCAGCCTCCATTCCCCCTTCCACAGCCAGTCTACAGCCTACAAGGCACTGAGCAAGTCTGATCCCATCTTTCACAACCATCAGGACCTCCACAGATATCCCTGGGCTTCAAGTGGTTTAAATTAAGGCTGCAGCTTCTCCGAGAGCATCCCTGCCCTGTGCTCTGAGCTGCCTGGGCACGTGAGTTCCAGCAGCACTCCTGGGGCTGAGCTGCTGCTTGCACACAAGATTTGGGGTGCAGCCTGAAGGAGAAAGAGGGAGACACAAAACAGGGGGAGAGCAATCCCAAGCTTGTCCCAGAGAGCATCCCCAGGTGTGCCCAGTCCAGGTTGGGGATCCACATGTCCAGGCTGTCACTGGGGATCACTGCCATCAGGGATGCTGTGCAAGAGGCCCCCTCAAAGAGAAGAAGGAAGGCTGAAAGATTGTTTCCCTTCTCTCTATTAAACCTGTCTGGTTTAATACTTATTCACATTGGTGAGTCAGTTCTCTCTGAGCTGGCATTTGTTCCTGGAAAAAAAAACAAAAAAAAAGACTTAAAAAGAAGAAGGAGGGAAACAAACATCCTTTAAAAAGCCCCTTTGGCTCAGAAGGAGGAAAGAATAATCAAGCAGACATCTCCTGTGGCCCAGCTGCTTGACAGCTCCCCAGCTCTGGGCAGGAGCCCCCCAGAGCACCATGCTGCCTCTAATTCATGTTCTTCTTCCCTGCTTCCTGCCAGGAAAAACTGCTGAGGGGAAACGTTCTTTGGCCAAAAGCTGCCTTTCCTTCTCTCTGGACTCCCTCACACTCTCCAGCCATCCTTCTGGCCAAAACCAAGAGCTCTCTCCACGTTCCCATGACTCTTAGTCATCTCCAGCACAGTCAGCCATGCTCTCATTTCTTGGCCCCAGGACCTTGTCTTGCTGGTACCTCTCTAACTGCCCCCTCTGGAGAAGCCCATTCCCCTCCAGGCTGTGGAGGCTTTCAGGGCACTGCAGGTGCAGATTCAGCAGCCACCTTGGTGCAGATATTTTGGAACACCCCTTCTGCCCATGGCTTGTCGTGGTGTTCCTGTCACCTCCCTGCTGCTGGGGCTGCAGCTGGGGCAGCTGGCAGAGCCCCTGGCTCAACCTTCCTCCCCTATTCTTCCTTCCCAGCACTGTCAGGTGGTGGCTGTCACTTCCCACCCCAGAACTGCTGGGAACAGCCCTGAACTTCTGCTGCAGAGTGAGGTTATCCAGAGACAGAGCAGAGAGCAAGGGGCACTCTGTGTCTGACTGGAACTGCTAATCCTGCTGACTTCAGTGTCCCTGGGAGAACTCGTTTGCTTCAAGCCTTCCCTCACCCCTGTTTTGGAAGAGCCACAGTCCAGTAGAGGGTTAACAAAGTGTCTGATTTTTTAATTACAAACATTGCTAATTAGCTAACTGCTTAATTACTGCTACAAGGTGCCTGCCAGGTTGTCAATTAGAGAACAGCTCCAAGCAGCCTCTCCACCAGCAAGGCAGGGATGGGCTCCAGGGGAGGAAGGGTCTGTGCTTGAGCCCTGGGGCTGCCTGGGGGTGACAGGGTCACTGTGAGCCCCAGGTTTGGAGGTACCCCCAGGTCCTGGGACAGGAGAGAGCAGGGGTGCCCATGTCTCCCCAGCCCAGCCAGGAGCTAGGAGGGTTCTGCATGCTGGGCTCCAACACGTCTCCCTGCCAGGGAGGGTGGTGAAACTGGTGGGGGGCTTGGGGGTGACCCTGTGTGGATCACCCCCACACCATCCTGTGTGGGGGTGATCCCCTCTCTGCACCTGGGATCACACTTTTGGTTAACACAAAATAATTCACAGGCCTTTTCCCACCTGGGAGCTGCCCCAGGCTGAATTCCCTTTGTGGGCCTGTTGTGAGGGAATCTGCCATGTTCTGTGAGGGCCCTCAGGTCCCAAAGCTAGCAAGAGCCACTGGACCTGAGGTAACACTTGTCCTGCTGGGGCAAAATGGAATCCACTGCCTGCAAGTGTGGGGACACTTTGTGTCCCCATGCAAGACGGAAGTGTATAAATGTCCCTGGGGATTGGAGTGGCAGAAGCCAGAGAACATCAGGATTATCCCAAAGCCCAGCATGGTGCAGTGGCCCCTGCCAGCCCTGGGGAGTGGTCTGGGGCTGGACTCCTCTCTCAGACCTGAGGGGGACCCTGCAGTGGGGTGTGAGCATGGCCCCACCTCTGCCATGGGGTTTGTCACTGGTGACGCGACAAGCGTGGCCTGGTTTTTTTCCCCTGTTTCAAAAACAAACAAAATAGGGAATTTGTTAACTTGTGGTCAGCTCAGAAAGGAGAAGCTCCCGACGAGGGAGCGCTGGGGACGGTGCCCACGAGAAGAGGCACCCACTGCTCGAGAGGATCCTTCAGCTGCATCGGCTCCACGCTGGGGACACCATCCCCAGCTCCCTGGGGACATGGGTCCTGCTGTCCTCCTGCTGCTCACCACAGCTGGCTTCTGGCATGGTGAGTACACTGGCTCCCAAAGCCCCACGTCCCTCCAGGGGAATTTTGGGATGTGGTGAGGGTTTCCTGGGTGTCTGGTGTGAGTGCTCCATTCCTCCTCAGGTGAGCAGGGGTGACGGCCTTGGTGGGGACGGGGCTGTGCTGGAGCTGGACTGACAGGCACGCAGCTCCTGGAGGTGCAGGGTGAAGCTGGGCTCACAGTCATGTGTCCCTAAAGGCTGCTGTGGGCTGGGATGGTCCCTGTTTCTGGAGGCTGCTGCATGAACTGGACCCTGCTGTGAGCAGGTTCAGGGATCCTTGGCATGGGCAGGGACAATGTGTGTGCCCTGTGGCACTGCAGGAAGAGACAGCAGCGCTGGAATCCAGTTCAGACTTGGCTGTAGCAGCTTTCTGAAGGTCATGCAGAGCTGGCTGCAATTAGAGAGGGAGGGCAGTGGTGCAGGGAGGGTGTGTTGCTGGTCTGTGTTGGCTCTGGAGCCTGGCTTGCTCTTGGCTGCCTGCAGCCCTGCCAAGGTGAGGCCAAGGAGGATGGAGAGGTGCACGTAGCACAGACAGAGCCTTGGCTGTGGGGAGATGGGAGAGGGAAACTTCCCACTCTTTGGGTCTGGACAGGGTTTAAGATGAAGGAATGGTTCAGCAGCAACTGTGTCCTGAGGGAAGCTGTCTCCAAAACAAGACTCTGCTCAAATGGGGAGGAGCTGGGGACGTTTGGTCTGTAGGTGAAGGAGTCAGGAAAGTCCGCTGCATTGGCTCCTTCCAAAGCACCTCATGCCCAGCTGGAGTGTCTGAGGATTGCTGGTTTCTAGTGGTGCTGGCACACACAACAGGGCTGTAGAGCCAGGGTGTGACAGAAACAGAGCTCAGGCATCCAAAAAGGGAAAGGTGAACAAGCCTGTTTTTTGAAGCTGCAGAGATGGCACAGAGGTGATAACCCACCAACCTCAAAAAAGAGTCACTAAGCCTGTTTTGAGGTTTACAACCAAAGAGGTGGAACCCAGCATTACTAATCTTGCATTTTGAAGTGCTGGGAACCTCTCAGGTCCTGTGTGACACTGGCCTTAATTTTCCTTTTGAGTGTGCTTGGGAACACAATGAGACTGTGGTGTGAAGCCCTCCCTGGAAGGGGGCAGCCTGTGGGGAAAGCATTCAGCATGTGTCAGGTAGGCAGCAAATCCTTCTCGTGCCACTGCAGTGCTCATGTTTTCAGCCCAGGAAATTTGCATCCCTCTCACTTGTTGTTTCACTTCAAGTGACATTTGCAACACGTTGAGCAGAATTTTCTAGATCTGCTGTGCTGGGAGCTGGGTTGTGAAGCCTGCAGGGTTTTTAATTTCTTATGTTTTTTTATGATAATAGGGACGAGGCAAGTCTAATATAGATCTGTGAGAGATCATAACAATAGCTGTCAGGATCTCTCCAAAGGTTCCTTGAGCCACTGGCCAGTGCAGATCACCAGCACTGTCTGCCATGTCAGGCTGTAGGACACACATTTGTGTGACTATCAGCGCTGCTGGCCATTTGCAGCACAAAGCTGCACCATGCCAATTTTCCACAAAGTAATAGCCACCTGCTGGAGTCAGAGCCTGACTTCCTTCTCCTACCTCCTGAACTGCAAGTGCATCTTCTGTGAGTACCCAGGGCTGATGTAACGTGATTGTTGTGACCTGGGCTCTTGCTGAGGGAGGGTAAGGGGCTCAGATCAAGCAAAGGAAATATTTTAAACCTGATCATCTTGCATCTGTGCTCTTGGCCATCTTGAGATGTATTCGTGGGAGTTTTGTGTTCTTATTGTGGGTAATCTAAATCTGAGAGAGAAGCCCCAAGCAGAGCTGTGATGAGCACACTTTTCTCTATTCCTGGTGCCCCAGATATTGTAGGTGACTCTGGGGAAGGGATCCTCAAAAATCAAACTTTTCCTTGCTGTTGTTGAGGGTGGCACAAAGGGAGCTCAGGTCTGGTGTGAGTCCCTTTCAGGGCCAGACCTTAGTCGAGTTATTCCCCAAGATTGACTCAAGTTCCTGGTGTCTGGCTTCTGTGGTAAGGATCCTGGGCACTTCTGTCTTACCAGCCTTCACTTCTCCTTCTCCACCAAACGCTCAGCAGAGGAAAGCAATGTTTTGGCTGGCACAGGAGAGGCAGGGACAGAGCCTGCAGCTGTAAGGAGAGGTCATGGTTACACAACCCCAGTGTGGTAAAACCTCTGGCCAGCAGTTACTGGCAGTGCTGCGGAAGCTGCTGGAGAGCAGAAGAGAGACATCCTTGGGCTTCGTGCAAGATTGCGCAGTGGTCAGCAGGGAGAGAGCCTCCCCTGCAGCCCTGCTTCCCCATTCTGGAAAAGGACCCTCTGCTCTGACTCACCCACACACACACATGAAGGAGTGGGTGCTTGGGTGACCCTCATCTCGCCTTGTCCTGCATTCAGTGTCTCTGTCTGGTCAATCCTCACTCCACTTGTGTGGTGCTTGTATTGTTGATGGGAGTCTCTAGTGACAGCCTGGAGGCTTTTCCTCGCTGTTTCCTCACCTACCCAGAGCCTTTTCTGGCCAAAGCATCTCAGTAGTAACTGTAAGTCGGTGACAACAAAGATGAGATGACTCTTGTTTGTTTTGTTTTCTTTCCTTGTCCTCCTCCTGTGGTCAAACCAAGGACAAGTTACAACATGGTCTTTTCCTGAACCAGTTTGAATACAACTCTGAATCAAAGAGCTTGGCTTCCCACGAAATAGTGCCAAAGCCCTGGATGTGGATGGATAGCCAAAGCAGAGAGTAGGTGAGGGAAAAGGATCCTGTGACAGAGTTAAAGCAACAGAAATATCAAGCCCCACTAGAAAGCACAGCTTAGCAAAAAGGATGGAATGTTTTCCCTCAGATATGTGGAAAATGTAGCTTTGTAAATTATTCTGGGATATGTTTTTCTCCACTCTGGGAATAAATGAGGCTTCTCCTCTTTCCACAGAAAGTTAAAACCATGTAAAAAAAAAAAAAAAAAAAAAAGGGAGATAAAATGTCAAATATTCCATGTTCCGAAGATCCTTGTCCTCTGCTTCTCCCCACAGGGCCAGTGAGTTTGATCTAGGCCTTGTCTGAGTTCCCCCATGGCAACTGTGTCATTGTCACACACCAGCAATGCTCTCCAGGGTGTTGAGTCTCATATTCTTTGTTGCATGGAGGGAGCCATCAGCCCAAGATGGCTTAAAAATGCTGCTCGTTGAACTCTGATGTGTGGGCTCTGGATGGCACAGCCCTGAGCACAGCTGGTGCCACAGGACACGCTGTTGTACCTTGGGCATTCCTCCCCAAAAGAGCTGCGATCAGGGCTGGATGAGGATGGGGGTGTGCTGCTGCTGGCTGCTGCAGGGACAGTGTCCATGGCAGGAGGATCACTGCCTGCAGAGCAATGAATTGATAAACTGCACAGCTCCCTTTGTGCTCAGTATTATTTGAGTGAGGGTGTGTGTCCCTTTAAGATGTGAGGACGGGTTAGCGACCGGGAAGGAAAGCAGAAGTGGGAGAGTAGCCCTGGATAGGGGCTGGAGGAGGGTGCAGAGCCCCCCGAGCACAGATAGCCATTTGCAATGTGTTTCCTGTCCTCGCTGAGGGCCTGGCGTGGGGTGGCTGTACCACTTCTTCCCCAACCCCACGGCACTGATTCATTTTGCACTTCCCCCCACCCTAAATATAGGTGGTGACTCAAAGAACTCGCTGACAGGGCAAAACAGGGAAAAATATTTCCCTCTGACACCAAGGCTGGAGCAGCACCCTGGTTCCCCATTATTCAGCCTGCAGGGAAGGCATCTTCAAAGGAGAGATGCATCAGAACTCTGGCTGGTTGTGATGGCAGTGTCTGCAGGACTGGTGTGCTGTATGAACAACTGCAGCTATGGGCTCTCATCAGCTGTTTAGCTTTTCCATGCCTCGGTTTCCTCTCCCAAATAAGAATTACAATGCTGACTCACTTCAAAATGTTTTGTTGGTGTCAGTGAGGAGAATGCAGTGTGAGACTCCATGATACACATGAAGAGGTGTCCTTCAAAATTCCAGTACTTGGCAACAAAAAGCCAGTCTTCCCAAAGGGTATGCACTGACCTCCTGCTCTGCAGGAGCTTTCCAGGTCTGTTCTAGCTCATCCCAGCACCAATGCAACAGAGAGCCCCATCCACCAAACTTGGCTTAAAATCCCCCAAATGATGCTGCGGGCTAACCCAACTCATAGAGCAGCTCCAGCTTTGCCACAAAAGGAAAACTATTGTAAGAAGAGGCAAAAATCAGCAAGAACAATTTCCAAGCTGGCATTTGCCCTAATCAGCTCCAGATGATTGTTTTTCCTGTCTCAGTGCTCTAAAGGCTCAAATGGCAGGGAAGAGGGAAGTGTGTGGGGGGTAGTGTTTCTTCCCTGAAATTCATTCCTTGGAGTCTCAGGCCATATGGGTCTGGTGGAACAGAGAATGGGTGGGGTGATGTGAGCCAAAAAGCCAGTCTGAATCCCAAGCTCAGCCTTTTGCTAATGCTGAGCTACTCCATTCTCAGCAGTATGAGCTCCAACGGAGAACCTTTAGGGATCATTTTTGCATTCTCACTCTCTCTTTCCTTTGCAGGCTCAGCATCTCCAGTGATCAGCCCTGACCTCCCTGCTCTGGTTGTCAACACGGGTGATCCAGTCCTCTTGCACTGCTCAGGAGAGTCTGAAGTTGCATGGAACAGCAAAAAGAATACATTCAGTAACCAAACCATCAGCACGCTCAGTATTCCCAAGGCCACTTACAGGGACACAGGCACCTACAGTTGTGGTTATGTCAACAGCAGTGACAGGAGCATTGCAGCCATCCACCTGTTCGTGCGAGGTAACCCTGCTTCTCTCTTCCCACATCCTCTGGCAGAACAGCCTCCCTCCAGGGAGCCACTGCACAGCTCCTTTCTGCTGAGCTGTGCTTGTGTGTGTGCTCAGGGAGCAGTGCAGGCTCCTGGCAGGGCTGTGCCACACCCTCACGTGAGTCCACGTAAAATGGGGCCCATGGCTGAAGCACTGGGGTAAAGTACAGAGCTACATCTCATGTGTATGTGGATCTGTCCCTCCTTCCATTGTGGCTTCCCTTCTTGAAAAACCAGGGATTTAAGTTTGTTCAGTGTTGTAATGAACAGTGAGGTTTGCAAATCAGAGGACCGTATTGCCAGGACCTCAGAAAAGAGAGACAGTCACATGAATTACATCCTCACAACATGACCTGAACCCCAAATATTCTTTTATCCCAGAAGAAGCTATGCTGTGATAGCTCTACCACTTGACCACCCCTTCCCTGGTACCAGAGGTGCTGCCCTAAGCAGGGAAGCTGGAGGTCTCAAAAGCAAAAGTAGCACAATGGTGGAATGTTTAATTAGACTTGTTCATACTTCTCAGCCTCTCTTATCCCTGGACATTTGTGAGCTGGTTGCTGTGATCCCCTCAAATGTCTCAGCTGGAACTGGGTTTGTCATGTGAGTGTTTGGAGGCTGAGTCAGGCAGGGCTGCCCCAGCATCGACCTCCCACTGGGCAGCACTGCTGGAGCCTTGCCTTTCCTGGAATGTGTTTCAGCTTCAGTGCATTTCCTGACCCCTCTCACAAGCCTGTCCTGTCTCCTCTGCAGATCCTGATAACGTGTGGTACACCCCAAATTTCCGGGTCCGGGGGATTGAAGGTGGCAATGTTGATCTCCCCTGTCTCATCACGGCCCCTGAGTATGGATCCAACGTGACTCTGATCATGGATGACTCCTCTCCTCTCCCACCTGGGACCAACTACTCCTTCAGTGCCGAGAAAGGAATAAGACTGTACAACGTGCAAAGCAAGCATAAGGGTTCTTACCGATGCCAAGCACAGATAAATGGAAAAATAAAGAATTCATCAAGAATAAGAGTGATAATGGAAGAAGGTAAAGAGCTGGGGTTGTTGCTGTCCTAAGGGCCACAAATAGCTAAGCTGCCCACAGTAGATAGTTAAGGAAAAGCTCCTTGACAGTGGCAGGAAAGACCTTCTGAACCTGCAGTTTCTAAAGGTTATTTAACAGAGGCCAAATTCCATCAGCCTCTGGCAAATTGGTTCCTTCCAATGGGTTTCCATGGGTTCAGCAGTCTTCAAATCTTTACAGGCACTTTCACAGACCAGAGAAAAATGTCCACCAATCTCTCCAGTGTTCTGCAAGCCCTCGGGCCCTGATGCTCCATCTGTAACCATGGCAAAAGCTTCTCCTTCCCTTTCAACCCACAGTCCTGACTGCTGTGTTCTCCCCACCTATACTACTTCCCACAGACACATGCTCAAAAGGGAGTGCTGATCACTAGGGAAGGGGAAGGCTAAAGAGGATGGAAAGGAGAAGGTGGAATCATAGAATAGTCATAGAATAATTTGGGTGGGAAGAGACCTTGAAAATCATCTAGTTCCAAACTCACTGCCACAGGCAGGGATGCTACCTGCTAGATCAGGTTGCTCATGCCACACCTAACCTGGCCTTGAACACTTTAGGATGGGGCATCCACAACTTCTCTGGTCAACCTGTGCCAGTGCCTCACCACCCAAGGTAGCCAGGTCCTGGGGAGTCTCCAAAGCACAGGAATCACTGGACAAGCTGACGCTGGGTCTTTCCCTGCTTGCCTTTGTGCAGCACTGGAGAAACCTGTGTCAGTGCTGATGGACCCTGCAGACCACGTGCGAATCGTGGGCGAACCTTTCCAAGTCACCTGCAGAGTGATTGCTCCTTCCCACAAGTATGACATCAGATGGGTGACAGCAGCAAAGACAGTAAGTTGGGGTGTGGGGGAAACTGGGGGACACAGGGTGGTAAGAACTGCCCAGCAAAGCCTTGAACTACCCAACCAAAGCATCTATTCAATCTATAGAAATCTGAATATCCTGTCCTTGGGGTGACACAGGACTAAGAAACACCTGCCTATTGTCAGAATCATGCTGCAAGAGAGGAGAGTGTGTTGTTTCAGCTGAGTCTATTGGACTGGAGCCACAGTACCTATTAAAGCAACATTTCTCCACCCAACCCTGCTAGGGCTTATAAAGCAGCAAACATTTTCAGGACAGCGTTCTCCAGAGAAAAGACATGTGTGAAGAAAAGGAATACATTTCAAAATCTCTGTGATGCTGATTTCTAACTGCTAGGTGGTTAGATGAAGTTTTCTAGAAGTGCTTATTATGTCTGATGCCTTCATTAAGGAGATGAAACAACACTCAAGGAATGTTTGGATCACACGGTGTAAGGCCAGTTGCAGTCAGAAGGCTGGCAATAGCTATAACCTAACTGCTGTGGAATATCTGCCCTGCATCCTTGGGTTTAATGTGTCTCTGGGTCTCCACACAGGCTGCTCTCAGTGGTGAGCTCTCTAGCCCAGAGCAGGTGATGTGTGTTTGCTCTGCCCTTCCAATGTGTGCTGTTCCCTCTCTTCCTGACAGGTCATGAGTACTAGAAGGATTGAATTTGAAAATGGTTACTACTTCATCAATGACACCCTGTCCG
This sequence comes from Eopsaltria australis, assembly GCA_034509425.1. NCBI lineage: Eukaryota > Metazoa > Chordata > Aves > Passeriformes > Petroicidae > Eopsaltria > Eopsaltria australis. The sequence goes on along the minus strand of JAVTVJ010000090.1, from coordinate 467,328 downwards.
TTGCAGCCGTGACCATGGAAGACAGTGGGAAATATATCTGTATAGCTAACAATTCAGTAGGATTCAGGAATGCCTCAACAAGGCTTCAGGTAGTAGGTGAGTGCTTCCCCAAAAGGCCAGGAAGGCTGAATCATGTGTAGCCTTGAGTATTTGCTGCTTCTGCCTCCATTCTCTCCCTAGATTTGTGTTGAAAACATAATTCTCACTTGTGCCTGAGGGCTTACATGGAGCTGCTAGGAAAGGAACTGGTGCTCCCTTCATATCTTGAGGGGCCAGAGGACGTGTTTTGGGCTCTGGATGAAAAATTGGAGTGCTCTTCTTAGCCTCTGTGCATTTATAAACAGCTCTGAAACAAAAAGGGAATGGGGCAAGGCTATACTGAAGATGAGGAAATGCTGGTTAGAGCCACTTGAACCAAGTATGGATCTTTGTCTCATCCAGTCACAGATCCACACAGGGAGATTCAGGTCTATTACACACTTGTTTGTGTCTCAAGATGGGAAATTCATCTTCACAGCTCAGAGGCTGGAGTTTGCTGGTGATCCAAAGCTGCTGCATACCACAGCTCAGAAAGAAGGCTCAGTCTGAGTTGTTTCCAATTGAGAGGCCAGGATTTTAGCTAAAGGGCCTGTCATTCATTGTTCATTTATGAACAATTAGGAGACACAATTTTAACCTCATCACTTCTTAGGATACATCATGTAAAACTTCTTTCCCTGTGAGATTTCACCAAGATTTTCTAGCTCCCCTCAGGCAGTGTAATCCAAGGTGCCACGACAAAGAAGTAATTTTAAAGTACTCCTTTGGCAACATATCTGTGTAATGTTTAATTCCCTCCTGCAGTCTCCCAGCTGAGGCTGCTCTTTCCAATAATGATCCCTTTATGGGGCTGGTATAAGCTTATTCCAGGTCTCTGGCCATGCCTGCTGACAGTTATGCTCTCCTCCATCCTGCAGAGAGAGGTTACGTGCACCTGATCCCAGGGCAAGCCACCAGCCAGAAGGTTGCTCTGGGAAAGAGTTTGGAGCTGCAGGTCCACATTAAGGCTTACCCAAAACTTCTCCATTGGGCCTGGGAACACACAAATCCCTTGAAGAACTCTAAATCCATCATATCCAAGGGCCAAATGATCTCTGGAAACAACTGGTACGTGCTCTTTGTTTTCTACACTGCCTGTGGCATGTTTCCAAGAGAGCTTTCCTTGAGACAGGCAGGCCCCATTCTACAGAAAACTCTCTGGTTTTAAAGAGGGAAACTGTTCTGCATTTCTGTTTTCTCTTTTCAGTATTATTAGCAAACCACAGTATGATCAGATCAAGGAGGACACCACCCTCCTCTAACTTGGCAGCCTTCTCTTTAGAAAGCCTTGTGGAAGTCAGTATCGTGTTTGTGATCTGGTTGTTTAAGTCTGCACTCTCCTGGACACAAAGAATTGCAGGAGTGGATGAATAGTACAAAAACCTTAATTCCCTCACTGCTCCTTGGACCTATCTCCTGCTCTGAGGTTGAGAGTGTGCAGTGAGAGGCACTGAGAGCCCCATGTCAAGAGAAGTCACAAACATTATGATGTGAATATGATCTAGCAGAGGGCACAGGCCTGCTCTTCCAGAGCCTACAGCCAACTGAGGCCAAGGGGGGACTGAAAGAAAATAATTCCATTTGTTGTGGTGTTCAGCAATTCCCCTTTCATTTGCTTAGAAACAAAAAACAATCCACAAGAGGAACTGCGCCACTTGGCAAAAATTATGGCTTTAGGGTGAACTCTTTCTTGCACTGGGGGCTGAGAAATGGGCTGGGAACAGAGGAAAGTGGGCACCAGGGAGCACGACTTCATGGAGAAACTCATTCTGCCAAACATAGCATCCCCTGACCCTTGAAAGGCAATGATTTAGATATTAAATTATTTCTGATAATTCACCCACCTGTAGCCTTTCAGAAGTGCTGAAGTGCACTTGGTGGCAAAAGGGATTTTCTCTAAGGAAGATCAGTCCCTCCCTACTTCCCCTGAAGGAGCATCTAGCAGGCTCCCTGATGGGCTGGGATTGGTGCTGGAAGTGTTCACTGCTCCAGAGCACAGGAAGCAGCAGCATCTCCCTGAGAAAGGCCTGTGTGTTCCTCACAGTGTGTCTCTGTGAGCAGGTACAACAACACACTCTTCCTGAACCGCCTGAAGGAAGGAGAGGGAGGCTTCTACACATTTCATGCCCTCAACAATGTGACCAATGAATCAGTTACCTTCAGTATCTCTCTGAAATGTAAGTGCTTGCCCATTCTTTCACCCTGCTTGCCCCTGGAACTGCTTCCCAGCTGGAAGAAAAGTTGGTTGGGGTACCAGGCTGTTTCCAGCTCAGGACTCGCAGGACACACAGACCCAGCCCAAACTGGGCTGTGTGTAGCACAGGAGCTCCTTCTGGTTTATTTTTGCATGCATGGAAATAAACCAGAACATGGAGGATGTGCTCTTCCTCTGGTCACAGCATTCACTGCTCATGTGATTTCCCCAACAGCTTCTCCAAGTGTCTGCAAAATCAAGGTGCCAGCCAATGACTCCAGCATCCTCCAGTGCACGGCCACCGGGTACCCTGCCCCACGCATCGAGTGGTACCAGTGCCCCCTTCACTCGGACAGGTGAGAGCTGCCCAGGGCACCGAGCACCTCCCAGCTGTGCCCTGCCCTTGCCATGTTGGCATTCACTGAGCAGAACCACCTGGGCTCCCAGGCAGGCCCTGCAGCAGAGCCTGGGCAGTAACAGCAGCAGGGATGTTGCTCTGCTGGAAAAAGAGGTGCTTGGGGTCTGCCTGAGAAGAAGGGACACTCTCTGTTCCTAAAGTCCTGAACTTGAAGAGATTGTCCACCTGTGATTCATGTTCTTCCCGTGCTTTTCCGAGAAACATGTGGATCCTTTGGAGAAATGCCCTGGTGTATGTTACTGTAGAGGTACATCCTGGCTGGCCCAGTCATCTTTCTGGGACCTCCACATGTCTGAGGCTCTGCAGAGCACAGGTTTACTGAGCAACAGACTCATGGGAAGCAACTGCAGCTTCCAGGACGGGGCTGTTGTGTCTCAGGATCAGTCCCACTGAGGGACTGATGGCAGAACACTGCTGAGACACATGAAGGCAGTCAGGGCTCTGTCCTTACAGGGCTGTGGTGTTCAGTGAGAGGTCTTTAACCGGGCAGAGAGTAACACATCTCACAGAGCAGCAAGCCTGATTCCCTGTGTCTCCTCTCCAGTCTGACACAGGCTCCCACTGAGCTGTGAGCTGCTGTGCTGCAGAGGAGCACTCACTGTCTCCTCTTGCCATGCCTGCAGGTACAGTGAGGACTACAGACTGATACGGAATGACTCCAGACCCCAGGTGGTGAATATGTTGCCCTTCCAGGAGGTGGAGGTGGAGAGCACCATCCTCTTCCAGGATCTGGGTGACAATTTCAGCTTCTGCTGCGTGGCCATTAACGGAGAAGGGAACGCCACTGACATGTTTCACTCACTCACCATCACCAGTAAGATACAAACCATCAGCTTGGCAGAGTGGTGGAGAATCTGGGGGCTTTGAAATTATGTCCTACGTGTATATCCCTACTGCAAGAGAGCTGGAACAGATTCCACAAGCCCTTTATCCCCACAGGGATCCCCCAAAGGGCTTTGGTGTTTGCCAGTCCTAAGAGCCATGTGGGAATTCCTGGCTGGATTATAGCCTGGAGCCAAAGGCTGAGCCACACCATGAACATCTTATACCTGCAGGACTCAGCCCCAGGGCATGGGGCATCCAGCAGTTTCTCAGCCCATGAAAATACAGGGGCTGCATCTTTTGTTGGGGCTGTTCTTGCTGCACAGGTCTTGGTCCGTGGTCAGTCTGACCTGCACCTGGTGCTGTTTGTGTGGAAATTGGGGTGCATGAAGGAAACCATTGCAGCCTAGAGACTGGCATCAAGAACTTCCCTCAGCTCCCAGGAGCTCCCAAAGGGTGTCCTGAGGGCAGTGCTGGGGTGTGTGGCATACAGGGGAATCCAAAGGGAATAGCTGGGAAAAGTGCTCCCAGAGTTGGGATTGAAATAAGAGTATTTACTCCTTCTCCTTTTCTTTTCCTCTTCCAGGGAGTGTCATGGCCCTTCCAAACAAGCTCTTCAACCCTGTTCTCTCCACCTGCATTAGTGCATTGGTGCTGCTGCTCCTCCTGCTCCTCTTCCTGCTCTACAAATACAACCAGGTCAGATTCCCTGTTGCAGGGCAAGGGCTGCAAGGGCTGCCCAGGCTCAGAGGCCACACAGCCTGTGCTGGCAGCCAGGGCAGGACCATTCAGCTTGCAGGTACCAGGCAAGCTGCCTCCTTCACCTCCCCTGCCTCCCAGCTTCCCCTGCAGGTCAAAGCTTATGCATCCAAGCCAGTGTATTAATACCTCTCCTGCCCTAGTCCTTCAATCTTGTAGCCCAGAGGTCAGTGTGGTTATTGTTTGGTGTCAAAGGTGCTCACTCTGTGCTGTGACTTGCAGCTGGTTTTGCTCTGGTCCCCATGAATCCATGGACTGAATTAACGGAGGAAAAAAAAAAAGGTGGTTTGCAGTTTGCATCTACTTTTTATTCTGCTCACTGGTTTTTATGGAGAAATAGGATGATGTTAGAAGAAGTTTGTTTCCAGGAAGACTTGGTCACTGCTTTTATATAAGAACTTGCCCCATTTTCTCTGCAAGGCTTATTTCCAGCATTTGGATTCCTTCTCTGTTTTTTCCACAAACTGAACCAATCAGTAGCCACCTCTGCTACATCAGTGGGTGAAAATCTCCTGGTTTTCTTCTCTTTCTTTTTGCACCCTTCCTTTGACAGCCTATCAAGGCTGAAGATTTTGCAGCAAAGTTCCGGTGCTGGCTGTCAGATCCGTCAGAGCCCTCTCTCAGACAGGCGCCTACAGCTTAGCAGGCAGAGCTGCATTTGGACAGTGGTCCAGAGACAGAGAAAAGATGGATCAATGTGTAACCACATATCTGAAAAAATACCCTTTTGAAAGGGGTTGCAAGCCCAAGAGAAGCAGGACACAGCTATAAATAACATGGTTACCTATCTCAGAAAAGTACCAACCTTCTCTGCTCAAGGACTCCAGCACTGCTTCTCTGCCCTGCCTGGTTACTTCTGCCATGACATTCTTGGAAAAGAGAAATTCTTACTTCTCTTTCTCCTTTTTTATTTTACCCCTGTAAGGGAAGTGGGGCTGGGCCAGCTCCACTGTTCTGCTGTGCTCAGCAACCAGGGTTCCAAGGAAGGGGACACAGTGGGGACATCTCTCTCCAGCACCAGCTGGGCACTGCCAGCCACTGCTCTGGTGGGATGTGCTGCATCTCCCAGCTCTGCCATCCCAAATGATGGCAACAGGCTGCTTCCAGTGGCAAGAGAGCCTCCCTCAGCCGTAGGTGATGACCTGGGGGGACTTCATAGCTACCAAGAGTCCAGGCTGTCCAGAAAAAGCCTCTCTCACTCAGTCCAGATTCAAAAGATATTTGATGGGCTGAAACCTGTATCTTCCCCTCTGTGCCTGCAGAGTGAGCTGGAGTGGATGCTGGGGCTGGGGAACCCTCCCAGCTCAGGGAACACTGAATAACTGGAGTTCCTTCCTTACAGAAACCCAAGTACCAGGTGCGGTGGAAGATCATTGAGGCCTGTGAAGGGAATAATTACATCTTTATCGATCCCACTCAGCTGCCATACAATGAAAAATGGGATTTCCCAGGAATAATCTCCAGTTTGGTAAGAAACCTTCCCTGCTGCTTGTCTGGTGGCATGAAGCTCATCACAGAGCTGAAATGCTCCAAGTCAGAGCCAAAGCTCTGGGTGATATTCAAAGCTGTATCCAGACACTCCAGCAGCATCCTTAACCAGGCCTTGCTGCCCTCTTCCACACAGGGTGGCAGGTGATAGGGTGTAACCTCCCTCCCTCCTCCTTTGCTCCAAGGAAGGCTGCAGGGGACATGTCCCTTCTTTTGCATCTGAGGTCATTCCTAAGGCACAGGGTTGGTGGGGCAAAGTTTGGAGATGGCCTCTTTCATACCATCTTTGCTCAGAGTAGAGCTCCCCACAGATGTTTGCCAGCTCCTGACTAAGGGATGTGTCATGTTGTGTGAGCCCAGCAGGAATCCCCATCCACCAGACATCCTCCACAAGGCTGCATGTAGGCTAACTGCTCAGTCTTTCTTTATAAAATGTCTTAAAAGTACTTTTTTTTTCTCTCTGCAGGAAAAACTCTTGGAGCAGGAGCCTTTGGAAAAGTGGTGGAAGCCACAGCTTTTGGGCTGGGCAAAGAAGATTCGGTGCTCAAAGTGGCTGTGAAGATGCTGAAGTGTAAGCACAGAGCAACTTGCAAGGGCTGAAATCCTCCAAGCTCCTCTGGGCAGGATGTAGCGTGTGTTCACCACGTGCTGGTGCTCACAGGCTGCAACAGCTACTTCTTAAAGTTGCTCCTGTGCCAAGTACCAGATGCTGGAATCACACTACTGCCTTTTTTGTGGACAGGGGAGGCCAGAGGCACAGTGAGAGGACACAATTTTCACTCTAAGTCTGTCTCCTCCTTTTGTTCCATAACTCTGCCAACACCTTTTTCTGTCCTCTCCTTTCCTGTCCCTCTTGTCCCTCCCTCACTCCTTCACACAGTCCTTCTCTCACCTCACAGCATCAGCAGACACAGATGAGCAGGAGGCTCTCATGTCTGAGCTGAAGATCATGAGTCACCTGGGACACCACGAGAACATTGTGAACCTGCTGGGGGCATGTACCTGTGGAGGTAGGATCCCCCAGCCCTGCTGGCCCCACAGACCCCTGCCAGGGCCCCTCCTCTGAGGCTGTGTGAGCTGATGAGCTGTGTGGATTCTGCTGCCCTCCCAGGGAGAGCCATGCTCAGGACAGGTCCCAGTAACATCACTCCTTAATGAACCCTTTCTGCTGCTCTCCCAGGCCCAATCCTTGTCATCACCGAGTACTGTCGCTATGGAGACCTGCTGAATTTCCTGCGGAAGAAGGCTGAATCCATGATTATCCAGGATTCTGCCCTGGACACCTCTTTAGACAGTGCTGCTGATTACAAAAACATCGACCTAGAGAAAAAATACATCCGCAGGTGGGAGCAGAGCTCGGGCGGCTGCAGGGCTGAGCAGTGCAGGGCCTGGGTACTCACTGGGAGAAAAGTGAACAGAACTGTGCTGGGGAGAGATCAAGGTCAAAGGTCTGGGAACTGGCAGGATACCAGGATGTAAAAGCTGCTGGGGTTGCATGTGTTTAGACCTGATTATAGTTCTGAGGTTTTCAAAGACTTTGACAGCAGTCATTGAATATCCCATGATAAATCCAGGTTTCTGCCCAGTCTGTCCTTCCACAAATCAGAACCAAAACTTTTTGGCTTCCTGCACTGTTGGGCACATGGGTTTCATAGGATGAAGCTGACTGCTCCCCATCAGCCAAAAACTTAAAGGGGCATAACACAGAGGGCCCAGGTCCCCTTTTTGAATCAGCTTCAACATTACCTTTGCCCTTACGCCCCTGTCTAAGTCACCTTCTGCAGGCAGGAATGTGGTTTCTCCTCTTGGATATGGAGCAGGGCAGAAGGTACTGCTGAAGGGTTCTCACAGTCTGCCCCCCTCTCTGTTTCTTCTTACTCAGTGACAGTGGCTTTTCAAGCCAGGGTTTGGAAACATATGTTGAAATGAGGCCTGTGTCGTCATCATCATCTTCAGCAGCATCAGATTCTGCGCAAGTGAGGGGTGAGTCAAAGGCTCATCTCTGTGATTTCGTGATTTCTTTCTTTTGGCCATCCTGTCTGGTTTAGCTCTGGGAACCACGACACGCCACAGTTTGTGTTACTTGCTAGCTTTGCAGCAAGTCTAAATCTCTGCTCTTAATTTCAGGGAGAAACTCGGAGGAAGAAGATGAAGCCAGGGAGGATCTGCGCCCCCTCAATCTCTCTGACCTGCTACAGTTCTCCAGCCAGGTGGCCCAGGGCATGGCATTCCTTGCATCAAAGAATGTGAGTGCCAAGAAGACCACTGCCCCCAGCACACCAAATGGGAAACACCAGTCCAGCCAAGCAGGAGCCACCCATCCTGGCTGCAGGCTTGGGATGTCTTTGGATAAAGTGGCCAAGCTCAAGCAAGCTGCTGCTGGAAATGGGCCTCTCTGCTCTGTCTGTTGGGTTCAGACAGGCTGGGCCCTGGTGTCTGGTGTTCCCTCCAGAGCTTTTGTCTCCCATGGCCATTATGGGAGGCCAGTGTTACAGGGGGGACACAGGGCTGTGCATCATGCTGGTCTCAACATTTTCTCCCCTGCTTTTACACGAGGTCAGGAACTTTGTTGTGAACCTTTCTCGCTTTGGCAGCGTCCCTGCTACCCCAGGGACAAGGAACTGAAAGTGGCCGTTGAGCTGTCTGCCAGAGCTGGCTCAGAGGGTCAGAGTCACCCTATGACTGTTTGAGAGATGAGGACATGGTGTCAACAGCCTCTGGTTCTGAGCCTCCTCCTGTGGGGAAGATGACAGCCCCATGAGTGATTAAAGGACAGGGCATGAAATGTCACAGTGTTTTAACATCACAAATGAATTGCTTGAAAAGGAGCCCACAGTTTGTACACGACATGGTGCCTCAGACAGGGGCTCTTCAAGCAGTAAATGTTTCCCTTGCCCCTTACAAGCATTGTTTTGGTGGCAGACCTGGGCTGTAGGGAATGTTTTGGGACTGCTGGGGGCCAGTGGCTGGGTCTCAGTTGAGCTCTCTTCTCCCCAGTGCATCCACCGTGACTTAGCAGCCAGGAACGTGCTCATATCAGACGGACGGGTAGCCAAGATCTGTGACTTTGGCCTGGCCCGGGACATCATGAATGACTCCAATTATGTTGTGAAAGGCAATGTAAGTAATTAAAATGAGCACAAGAGAAGGTACAAGGGAGGGGGGGCTGGAGCATGAAGGACAGACAGGGTGTAGCATAAACTGCCAGCTTGTCCCAGTCTGCAGGACTCTCTGCTCTTCCAGGCCCGCCTGCCCGTGAAATGGATGGCCCCAGAGAGCATCTTTGACTGCATTTACACAGTGCAGAGTGATGTGTGGTCTTACGGCATCCTGCTCTGGGAGATCTTCTCCCTTGGTAAGAAAGAAGCGAGCTTGCAAACCTCTTTTGTTTTCCATGGCTCACTACTGCCTAATGTATCTGCAGAAAAATTTCCAAGAAAAGAGGAAGGTTGACAAAAATCTAGGTTTATCAGGGCTATAAAACACTGTGTTACGTTTCCAGAGGGACCATTCAAAACAAAGAATCCCACATCATTTTCTCTAACTCAGAACTCCCAGGGTAGCACCGGCTCAGGCAATGCTCCAGGCTGCCTCTTCCCACCCCTCAAGGCTGGAGTGTTGAACACTCTTGGTCTAAGAGCCACCTCTGCTCCTTTTGCTGTCACAGGCAAGAGCCCATATCCCGGCATGGTGGTGAACAGCAAGTTCTACAGCATGGTGAAGCAAGGATACCAGATGGCCAGGCCTGACTTTGCTCCCTTGGAAATGTGAGTGGATGCACTGAGATTCACAGAGCAGCGACAGAGGGGCTGGAGCTGCCTCATGGCAACAGGCAGGGACATGGCACTGGCACCTTGTCCACAGGGCTGCCTGCTGCTCCCAAGTGTCTGTCTCGAGGTTGAGGCTGGATCCTACCTGGTTGCTCCTTGCTCCTGTGGGAAAACAAGGCCTGGGGCAGTCTATCCACCATCTCCTGTTTATGGACAGGAGGATGAGAGCACTCACATTACATGTGTACATTCCTGAACTTGGTGGAGTTTTCTTCTCTTTTTAGTTAGCTAGTTTTGACTCTATGATGATTAAAAGACAAGTCCGAGTAGGCTACAGGAAGGTAATGAGTGTAAACCTGAAGTCTGGGTGGCATAAAGCTTCTTGTTGAATAGTTTGCTCCATCCACTCCAGTACTTACCATTCCCTGGAGCACTCACATGCACCAACCATGGGTTTTTATGGAAGAAGACAAGGGACTGCTCAGTACTGTGTCCCTGAGTGCTGCAGGAAGGAGCCTGGGGTTGCAGACCCTCCAGCAGCACCGTGCAACCTCCCTGTCCCTGTCTGGCCCTGCAGGTACAGCATCATGCAGGCGTGCTGGAGCCTGGAGCCCACGCAGAGACCCACCTTCGACCAGATCGGCTGCTTCATCCAGAAAGAGCTGGAGGAGCATAGGGAGCAGGTGAGGACCTCTGGAGAGGAGAAGGGGGAGGATGTGCTTTCCACCTACATGAACACAGCTTCTGGACATGTCTTCTGTGATACCCCTTATCATTAGCTGATGGGAGCAGTGTAGTGTTGGTGGGAAGTACAGAGAGGCATCCAGCTCAAGGGTTAAGTCACTCCCCACCATGGCCAAAGAGGGCTGGACAAAGAAGCACAGCTTCTTGGCAGAAACCTCTGTGATAGGCAGTGATGCACTACCAGCACAGCACCATGCCCCACTCCCCTGGACTTGCTGTGCATTCCCTCAGGACCAGCTGTCCACAAAAACACAGGCACATGCCTGCCCTGCCTGTTAGTCACACCCTGTGGGCACAGCAGAGGGTGGTAATGTGGAGTGAGCACATCCCCAGCTGGTCACCTGCACAGGAACAGGTGTCATACGCTATCAAAGGGACCAAAATATACTCAGGATGTTGTGTTTCTTCCTTTTCTTTCAAGGACTACACCAACCTCCCCTCCAGTGCTGAGGAAGACAGTGGCTGCGACACCTCTGGCTGCTGTGAGGAGTCCTGTGAGCAAGAGGAGAGCGGGCAGCCCCTCCTCAAGGGCAACAACTACCAGTTCTGTTAGGTGGGACCTTCACCCTGGGGTTGATCCTTGTCCTGGCTCCACAGAGCTCAGCCAAGGACACAGACACCTTCTGCTTTGGCCTTCTCTGTGCTTTCTGAAGTGTGAGTGTTACTGACTCTCTCACCAAAAGGAGAGCGAAGGAGTTACCATGGGGTCCCTGAAGTCTTATCTCACACATAGCATAGAGCTGTTAGGATGGTAACAGGCTCCATCTCTACAAGGTACACAGAGGTCCCCATCACCTGCCTCCCCATGAGGAGAGAAGACTCCCAGAGAAGGCTGGGGGAGTTTGGGTTCTGTAGTTTTTTAAAAAGTACTAGTCACAGCCAAGTAAGACATTTCCAAGTGTCACTCACATTACTGAACCCTTGTGTTTTATAAGCACGTCTTGAAATAAGTCTTGGCACTGGAACTACTCTACACACTCTCTTTCTTGATGGTCCTGCTCTCTTCCCTTTGTCAGTCTGACCCTGGACATTGCAGTGTGTTTAGATATAGGTAAAGCTTCTACGTAGCATTAAATATGCATTAACCCCTACACTTCCTCTGCAATCCACCTCTCTGCAGCTGATGCTTCTGCAGGGATTGTTTGGGTGAAGTGAGCCACAGAGCCAACCCCAGGGTTATGTGAACTTGTGCCCCAGTAACGGGACAGAGGGACAGTTCTTTCTCAGGTAAAATACAGCAGAAACCAGTGTTCTTCCATGAGAGCACTGAGCACAACTCCAACCCAGGAAAGAATGGCAGCTTAAAGATCAACATTACACATATCCTACAGAACTTCTGAGTTACTGAACATGTAGCAATCACTGCCTTTGTCACTATTATAGACTCGTACTAAATTTCCTAAATGTACTTTTAATAGTACAACTGAGGTGATTTTTTTCATAAGCTAGGGCCTAATGCCCTTCACCTTATTTCTCAGCTAGTTCTTGCTCAGAGTTACTACTGCCCCAGCCACCCAGTCCTGTGTACCTACCAGAAGTAGCTAAAGAACCTTCTAAGCTTCACCTGACTTGGTGGGTAAAGGGTCTTTATTCCAGGTACAGACAAACTGCAACTGACAGGGCTCAGGCAAACTACAACTGCACTGCAGGTGGCCCTTGTCACACTGAGCAATTTCATTGTGGGCCATTTCTGATTCTATTCAACCTGGTTTTATGCTAACACCAAGTGATTCATTCCTCTTTACTAAATGAAAAGCTAATGTAACCCTATCTGTCAGCATTATAAAAAATAAAACAAGATGTTTAACAAAATGAGTCTCTTCCAGGGCTCTAAGGACTGTTCTCAGAGGGGAATAGCTCAGAGCATGGGTGATGCACTGGCCTACCCACTCACCCTGCAACTCTGTTCCTCAGCACCAGTTCTCAAAACCACTCATTCTTGTGCAATGCAAAAACTTATTAAAAGCAAGGTTTTAAAGCTCTGCAGTAGTCCCTGTGCATGGATATAATGCAGTGTAATTTCAATTGTGATGATGGGACATCCAACAAGTCACCATGTGGCACATGGCAGCAGTCTCTGGGGCAAGTGCAATGCCAAAGGCAGGGCAAATGCAGAAGAGATTTAGCAGTGTTTGTGCCTTTTCCCATTAAGCCGTCCAGGTCTTGTACACAAAAAAGAAACCCCAAGTCACTTGACCACAGTTTCACCCCCAAAATTGGAGATAATTTATTAAACTTTATCACTGACTGAAAAAAGTCACTAATGTCTCTTATAAGTTAATGTTCTTAACAGAAAAACCCCAAGCCATGATTACTGCATTTGCTCAGACTTAATACATTTACTTTAACAGTACGGTACTCAATAGGTTCCCCTTCACAGAAGGGAGTTTTCAACCACACCGCAAGCCTCAGAATCTTCCCCACTGCTCACTCAGACAAAACAAACCTCCAAGATGGCAACTTAGCAGTCTGGCATCCTGCTTGTCTCCTCTGCATGTCACAGCAAACACCAAACGCCTTCACCACCAGCCATGGCCAAAGGGAGCTGCAGCAATGACAGCACAGCTTTGCAGCTGCAGCCCCAGGTGCTCTTCAAATGTGCTGCAGAGGCAGAGGTCTCATCCTGACACCTCTCAAGGGACTGACAAAGCAACCTGGGCAGCAGGAGACTCCTCCAACTCCCAGAGCACTGTGAGAACAAGGACAGGGCAGGTGTGACACCTGACAAAGTGATGAGATTGCACACGTGGGTGCAGCTCTTCCAGCATGTCCATGAGGGTGGAATACAGAACCCTGCTCGCTGTGGTGACACTGCATTCATCGTTCCTCCTTGATCCCACAGACAGTGTCTGAGTGTCCCGCCCCTCTCCACAGCCACCCCTTGCACAGCACTCAAACCGTCCTCCAAGCCCTCAGCTGCCCCGGGGCTCTGTTCTTACCTTACCATACAGAACACACTCCACTCACTGTACCTGTCAGCTTCTAAATTGTTAGTGCTCATGTGAAGGGACAAACAACTCTAGAAACTCCCTGCAGCCAAACCACCCACAATCCTGGATGCAGGAGTGCAGCCTCCAGGGAGGCTCTCCAGATACAGCATGTTAAAGCAGCACAGCTCCTCCTCCTCAAGACTCCTTGCAGCCAATGCCTATGAGAGCTCTGCAAGATTACCAAGCAGGAGTTGGTATCCTAAATTGAGAATGTTTTGGGGGAAATCTTTGTAGTCATCTACCTTTCATGCCTGGTCCCACACCCCCAGCCCTGCCACCAAGAAGCACAAAGAAGTCAGCAAGCAAGATTCAGAATTAAAAAACCTGTGTGTGCTTGACCACGCACACTCCCTGCTACCAGCACCTCCTCTCCCCTCTCCAGCTGCAGGGACGGCAACATCCCACAGCCCTGAACAGCAGGTCCATCACATGCCTTGGAGGCAGCTGCAGCCTTCTGCAAGGGGGTGACAGACCCATGCTCGCAGCAGCTATCACGATGCTATGGAAGCACAGAGCTCTTTGGTCAGTAACAGCAAAGCCACCAGTATCACATCTCCAACCTGTAAAAATAAACTCTCAAGCCAGACAGCTGCAAAAGCTGGCTCAGCCCACCCATCCACGCGACCAGAGAGAGAAACCAACAAGCTGTTTTGTTACTCAGCAACCTCTATCCTCCTCCTGCTTCCCCTCTTCATCCTCTTCCGTTTCTGTTTTGATCTGGGCCACGCCGAGCCGGTAGAGCGCATCGCGGATCACCACCTCCCCCGGCTGGCAGCTCTGCACGATCTCCTGGATCTGCCTGTTGACGATTTCCCTGCTGGTGAGGAAGTCCATGAGGCGGTTGTAGAGGTAATAGTGGGTGGGGTTCTCGAAGGTGATGGGCCTCTGGCGCACGTTGCTGGTTTTGCTGTCGTTGATGGCGGCGATGATGGCGCCGTAGGGCTCCAGCTCGCGGCACAGGGAGATGCAGTGGTGCCGAGCCGTGCCATCCCAGGGGCTGCTCTGCTCCGAGCCCGTGTGGACGATCCGGCGCGCCGAGGACTTGGTGATGGGGTGCTGAAGGGAGTGCTCAGCCCCCGTCACGTCTACGCTGTAGTGCTGGTCCAGCAGCTCGGGGCAGGACACATACTGGGGGAGAGACACACACACACCAGGTAGAACAACAAGTAACTTCCCCAGAGATGAGAAGACAAAACTACTGGCTGGCCAAACTCCAACAACACTACGATCCAGGACAGAGATAGGGCTAAATGATCCAGGCTTCCCCTATATGCCACAAAGGTGGTCTGTACCCTCCCTCCTCACTTGTATGCCCTCAGATAATCCCAAGGCACAAGGAACCATCTTCCTCTCCCACTTCTCGAGGAACAGCAGTAGTTAGAAAGCAGTGAGTTCCTGTGTCAAAATAAGCAACGTGCTCCAAAGTTCATGATCTGAACCGTTACAATGCACTCCCAGCAAAGCTCTTCCTAATAAGGACAATTAATCAAACACAATGCCCCAGGCAACACAAAATATATTCTGCTATGCTTGGAAGTGATGCACTGGCAAAGCTTAAATCAGGAGATACTTATCAGGTCAAATACACCCCTGGCAGTACTCAAAGGCCAGGTTGGATGGGGCTCTGAACCAACCTGGTCTAGTGGAATGTGACCCTGCCCATGGCAGGGGGGTGAACTGGATGAGCCTTAAAGGCCCTTCCAACCCAAACCATTCTGTGATTCTATGAAATTATCTTGAGGCACAATGCAGGTTACATATGGCGGGGGGGGGTGTTAATTTTAAATCCCCCTTGAAACTTTTCCATACTGGACTGGCACAGCAGAGAGCAAAGACATAACTAACCGTTGGAGGTTCCATGGGGTCAGAGAAGCAGCCCTGGTTCTTCCCCCACATCTGGGAAGTCAGTCCAGGCCAGCAGAGGTCTGCACATAGTGCCACTGAAGAGGCTGTATCAACAACATATACTGGAGGCCAGTGACGTGAGGATACCAACAAGTCCACGTGATCCCGGGCATTTTCTCCTCTTACTATGTACTTTGAGCCACACACAACCTGGAAAAAAAAAAAAAGTATTAACATCAGCAACACAATAAAACTGAAAACTTACAGGAAAAAATCTAGTCTAAAAGAAATTCAGCTTCCTTTCAGGTATTCCAGACTACACAGCAACCAGACAGCTACTTTCTCTTAAGATACTCTGTTTCCTTCTCATACACATTCACCTTGTCTTGGTGAATTTTCCAAGCCCCAAGGAACATGTTTCATTCCCAAGGCTCACAGAAGCTCGTTCCATTGCTTCTATTCAATAAGGAAGTTCCATGCTGGTAAATCAAATAATGAATAGCCAAGGAAGAAAAAAAAACATTGTGGCTCCAGCCTTCCTTACCTGATGTGGACACACTTTGTAGATTTTCCCTCCTGTGTGATGAGCAGAAGGTGGTGTGATGCTTGTCCCATTCTGTACAAACTCATAGAGAGCCAGGAGGGAGTAGCAGAGCTCGTCCTAGAAAAGACAGGCCCCAGAGAAAGTGGCTAAAATTAACAGACTCCTGCAGAGAGGGAAAAGGCTGCATGCAAGGTCTCCCAAATCCTAATTTGCACTTCATCCAATAACTCCTAATCCCACACTCAGCACTGTGAGGATGACAAGCAATTATACAATGCTGAGCCAGTGACAAGGTAATTACAGGCTTCCTTTCTTCTAGCCCACAAAGGTTCAATTTATTTCACCAAGTGTAAATTATCCTATAACCTGCTGGCACCCATCCCTGCCCTTAGTGCAGTCAGATGAGAAATTAATTGTCTAGGATGGCAAGAGTGGATGAAGAAAAGACAGTGAAGAACAGCTCCACTCCTGCAGGCTTGTACGTGGGCAAACAAGCCATTACCTTTGTATGTGATGCCTCCCAGGGGATGCCACACTGTGTCAGAAAGCTCTGCAGCTCTGCCTCACTGTAAGAGTTTATCAGCTCAGGCCTGAAGACTTCTTCCTGAAGGAGCCTCACCAAGGCACTCCCATTACCTGCAAAGGCAGGAAACAGGACTCAGCACTCATTCTCAGGAAGGGAACTTACCAAAATAATTTCTTAGGAAGACTACAGCAGCAGAGATTGCACAACCCACAGCCAGCAAGAGAAAGCTGTGAACAGTCCTACTTGCAAAGCACGTCACAGCCCACACTTGTCTCGAGCCCTTCACTGCTGAGGTCACCAGACTGAGCCCAGCAGAGATGCAGACTCTATAAACACTTATCCATCCTGTCATTTGTAACCTTTAAATGACTGATGTGAGGATAACCAAGCGAAGAAGAGCACAGATAAATGTGACTGCAGCCTTCATAGTGAGCAGCTCCAGGCTCAGCCTTCCCATCTCTCTGGCTCTTTCTTCCACAGCTCCACTTCCACAAAAGCCCACATTGCTTTTCTGCAGCCCAACTCTGAAGCAGCTCAGGTCCTGTCTGCAAAGCCAACTCACACATTTGTTAAGCTTGCAAAGCAGGTTTCCTTCTTATACCCAATACCTAAATTCTTAAGGGAACTGGCTGCTAACTAATCTTAGCTCTCAGATCTGAGATTATTCCTCTCACTGTTTCTTGTTCTGTGCAGTCAATATGCGGTGGATATACTGAATATTGATAACTCTGAGCAGGACTGGCACACCACTCTCCTAGTCTTTTCTCAAGTTCTGTATAAACTTATTCATCCTTTATTGAGATGGTAACACTGAGATACCAAGCACTACCTGTAACTTCCACACTCCAAGTATCAGTCTAACATGAAACAAACACTGGCATTCAAGATGTGCATGCATCCCTCTGCAATCAGACTCTATCTCATCTGGGGTGCAATGCTCTCAAGTCCCCCATGTCTCAAATGCATCAGAGTCCACCAGTGCACCCAACCTTCACAGAAAAAGCCAAGCCTCAAGCAGCAAAGTAGCCTGAGAAAAGCTGAACTCACCCCAGTGTTCCTGTCTTTTCTCAGCACACGTAATTTTAAAGTGTCATGCACTAAATATCACCAAGATTGCAGCCAACACATCAAGCACTCCCTTCATAAGCACAACCTGAGCCATTACCTGGCACTGGCTGTGCATGCAGGTTCTTGTCCTTCTCTGTATTGATCACCACTGCTCCTCTCATCAGTGGAGGGAAGAAAGGAGCAACAATAGAGGCATCAAACTTTGTGATGGGGATGCTAGAAGGAAAAGCCACCTGCTCAATCACCTCGGTCTCCATCGTGGACCAGAAGTCTTCTACATTCACTTCACTTGATGGCAAGTATTCTGGCCAAGTAAACTACAGAGAGAAAGAAACACAGTGGTCAAATACAAATAACCACAGTTCATTTGACAGTTTTCTGTCAGTCTCACTCAGGCCATAAGGACTATCCAGGAGAGTGCTCAGCCCAAATTTAACAAGATGATTTCAGTCTCCTAAAGCTTCCTACAACCACTCTGCATCAGGTGAGACTCAAAATTTGACATAAAAGCCAGACATGCTACATTCTCCGACTAGGGCTTTTTTTTCCCCATCAGAGAAGACAGCACCTCAGGGAAACTTGAGGGAAAAAAAGAATGCGTTCGTGTCAAAGGAAGAAGACCAAATTCAACAAATTCCACCCAAGCTTCCTACTGCCCACAGCTGCTGGACAAAAGCTGTGGTCCAGGGACAGAGGATCTCATTTTCCCTGAACTACACATCAACACCTCTAAGAGGAAGCACAGGCATTGCTGCTCCAGCCACATCCTCTTGTCAGGCATCAGCAGAAAACCACTCACAAAGTTCTCGTGTATTTATTGTGCATCATGAAGACCAGAGTCAGCAAAAAATCATTATGATCTGCTTTAAACACGAACAGGATGTGAGCTGGGGGAAAAACCTACCTCTATATTTTTCAGTGCTAGGACATTATCTGTATTCCTCTGGGCTATTTCCACCTTGGGGGTTATGCCACAGATTCCACAGATCATATCATTGTAATCCCGGACTGTGAGGCATTCGAAGGCCCAGTAGCCATTGCACAGCAGCTCCTGGAGCTGACCCTGCTCATCAGGGCTCAGGCTTTTGTCTGAAAAGAGAACATGCCACTGTTAGAGTTTTCACTTCCTGAAGCCAATGGAGAGGTAGTAAGGCTCTCCTACACAGGATAAAACCAAACCTGCCCTCCGGGGAATTGTTACGAAGAATTGGTTCAGGAAGTTTGGTTTAGGAAGTCATTTAATAGAAACACAGCACACTAAAATAGGTGAGGTCTGCCTTTTTATAATCATCATCACATCACAGTTTGGTGTGTTATGGTAAAAAACAAGAAGGAAAACCCACCAGTCTGCTCCTGAACAGAGTCAAGGATATTGCCAACAGCCACTCTGGGATCCTCTCCAAGTTTAATGTGGTTTCGGATTGCAAACAGAAGATCCAAGCTCACTAACAATTTGTTACCCACATTGAAAAGGCCTGCAGTTAAAACAAGACAGTTATTGTCTGTAGGGTTCCAGATCTTCCTCACAAAGAAATATATTCCTTACTGATACAGAACACACTCCACTCACATGAGTACAGTTTAGAGGATAATGGAAACACAAACAGTGCTTCTGCACCTCTGAAGTGCACAGTTCCCTGCTGAAAGATTAGCTCCTTTCACAGACTTGTCTTTGAATTTAAAAATCTACAAGGAACAGCTGTCAATCCATCTCCTCACTAGCCAATGCTGAGAAACAGCACTCTCCAGAGATGTCTCTGATTATGATCTCAAGGGTATCCTTGCACAACTCAACCTTCATCAGTGAATCAAGGCAAGGACTTCCTCCCCAGAACATTAATGTGTTTTCACTCATAAATATAGATTCATTTGCAGAATAAGCAAAAGCAATTAAAAAAATAATTCAAATTTAGGACACTGGGAAGAGAACAAACTTTTCTGTGCCTGGGCAATGCCCTGATACAATCCCAAGGCTTCCAAAGGGTTCAGACTGTGGTCATGCTGTGGGCTGGTACGCTCACATCTCTCCTACCTGTGTAAATGTCAGTGAAGCTGTGGAGGGCCAGACACTGCAGGTTCAAGCACACTTTGACCTGAGCTGTAACCACCTGTAACCGATTGGCTGTCAGCAGCCAGCACTCCTGAGGACCAGCAAGGGAACTGTAACACACAACAAAGAAACCACTCTGAGTGAAGCCAATGGGATTTTTAGTCCAGACCTGCAGTAACTCTAGACATTCTAGTTGACATGAGTTCATTATTATGTAAATCTAAGCCAGCTCACCATAAGCTCATATCACACTAGGAAAAGAAAAGTTACATTTTAAAACAGATTTCCCTGGCAGTCAGGTCACTGCTCACATTCTTTTAACAGCACTAGAGCATCCCTCCAGCTCCATACACCAGGCACATACTATTGGAGGGATGGAGAAAACCTATGGCCCCAGCTGCCCTGGGAGAAGTGTCTGTTCCATTGCTGTGGAGATCAGTAACACATTCCACCCAACAGCCTGTCCCTGCACACAGAAATTCAGAAAGGTCTGCTCCTCCACAGTGTAACTGCTGAGGGGGAAGTTCAGACAGCAGAGTGCCAGTGGCTGAAATACTGCTGTCCACCTGAGAAAACAGGAATCAAAGCCAAAGTCACCTCCTTCCCACTGGCAGGGCTTCAATTACAGCCTGTGCAGGCACACGGAACAGTTCCACACACAGAGCACTGCAAAGCAGCCAGGCACTGACAAGGATTTACAATGCACACATTGGTAAGTCCCAAGGTGAGGAACAGGGTGTGAGACTGCCCTGTTCTGAAAAAACTACAGAGCATAAAAAGTATCTCTTCATGAAAGATCTCAGTTAGTTCTAGCCTGACCAAATCAAATATCCATCATTCGCATCAAGAATTTTTTTGTGGAAGAAAAATAACATTAAAGACCCTGACATTTTGCTGTGGGAAGTGTTTTAGATCATGCTTTCAGAAACAGGAGGATGTCTGGCAGACTCAGTGAGGAGATATCCTACAACCTTTCATACAAATCTAGTTAAGGTAGTCTAGGCTGTTCACTAGGAGTTTCTGAAAGTCCTTCAGGTTTCAATTTGGATATTTGTTCCAAAAAAGGATTCACTCAAGCACACACTAAGAAATGAAAGGAATGAAAATATCATAAGCAAGAAGATCCACACAGGAAATATTCAGACCAGGGAGAGAAAGAAAAGGGAAATCACATAATGCACATCTGTAAACCCACAAGTTTTCATCTCTCAGCCTCAAAGCATCAGAATGGAAAACAAAGAGGGGATGACTAATGAAAATACTCTGTTTCAATAAGAAAAAGGTTACATCTAGACATAGCAGTAACTCTTTGATCCCGCTAAACCCTTTCCACACACATTTAGCTTATTCAGTGACACTTTCACCAGCTTCACTACCACGGGCTAAAGCAAATATTATTTCAGGCAGACTCAGAAAAAAGAAAATCAGCATGAGCTTGAAAGAGTTAAAAGTCCAAAGCAGGATCTTACTTCTGTCCCCCTTTGAACAAGGGGCTGTTACAGAGGAGGCACTGCACACACGGAGACTCGTAGTAGTTGGACCAGGAGGTCTGCTCGATGGTCACTGTCTCCTCACTCACGTTGGACAGGATGAGCCGGGAGCTGTTGAGCTCATGGATGAGGGTGAAGATCTCTGCCAGCTCTGACTCGTTCTCAGGGATCTGCATCACCTTGCGCAGCAGCTGCAGCGTGGACTGACGCTGGATTTCCTTCTGCGATGGCGTGAGGGGCTCGCTGGTGTTCAGCACCTCCGGCTGCCCTGGACTGACCTCCTAGAAAGCAATGAGCCAAAAATGGGGATGAAATATTAAGAAGCCCGAAGAAGTTATAAAAGGCAGCAGAAACACAGTAACCTTTGCACTCAGTAAACCTGACTTCTACTCTACTGCTGAATCATGGACTCCATACAGGAGCTTCAAGCCCAAATTACTTCAACAAAAATACTTTATTACAGCCCAGCCCTTCAGTAACTCCTGCACCGCCAGACCATCACAGATCTGCCATTAAACTGTTAAGTGCAGGGATTGAGGATCCAGAAGGTGAGGATAACCACCAACAGGTATACAAACACTTCAGTAACCTTCATCACTTGAACATCCAATCATCGCTGTCTTTCTCCACAGGTTATCAGGCACAGGCTCAGGGCAGCCTGCACAGCCCTGCAGAAGCTGGAGGAACCAAGCACTAAATGAGAACTAGGGGCTGTAACATACAAAACACACTAATCAATAACAATTGATCAGCTGCAGTCTACCCTTCACCAACTCACACATGCTATCACAACAAAATGCACAAGCACAGGAGAACCAAACTCCAGGCTGTCCCAGGAGAACAGAGAGAACACAAACAGGCTGATCTCTTTAATCCCTGAAACTCTTCTGTCAACATTTCAACCTGGTTTTTTGACTAGCCTAGCAATGAGATAAATGATCAGTCAAAAGCCCAGAGAGAACAATGAACTGTGTGGCAGGAATGTTAAACACATCTAGAACCAGAAAAAAAGAAAGAAAAAAAAAACTAAATGAGGAAGAGAAAAGCCACATGCCTCTCAGAATGCAAGCTGAGCTAAGCACACTGCTGTTCCTTACACAGCTGTTCGTGTGTGAGTTTCACACAGGCCATCTCAGTTTGTTTGTGTTTTTAAAGAAAAAACAAAACCACTAAACAAAGTTATGTTCTTCAAAATAAAAAGCAAGTGGATGAGTCATTACTACACAGACTAAAATTCTGTCTATTTGCTGAGTAGGCATTTCAGCTAAGAGCAGGAAAGCTCCTTTTTTCATTTATTGCTTTAAAAACATGACAATTCATATCAGAAAAACTAACTTTTGAGACTGTAAGGGCAACAGAAAAAAAAAACCAGAATTAATTACATCCACATAGAACAGCAGACAACTGAAAATGTATTTATACATCAGGAAAAAACCCCTACATCTAGAAATGAATTCAGGTTGGAAGTAAAGTTGCTCTACAAACCCTTAAAAACAGGAAGCTTTATTACAAGATGTACTGACTTAACTGACACTAGCCCCAAACTGCTCACAAAGCAGAGCATACTTGGGAGTTTCTTGATGAAGTCTGAAGTTCAGCAAAGCTGACACAGCAACGTTGTGACTTCAGGGTCGATTTTCCCAGCATGTGCTGACACAACAGAAGCATTTTTAAGTTAAGGAGACACCCAGTGGTAGCACTGGGTGTGCTCAGACTCACTCTCAGCCTGAAGCACCCCTGCTACACGAGCTGGACAGTACAAACACAGATATTTTAAATAGGAACCATTCTGCTAGAAAAGTTTATCATAATGAAAAAAAAAGTCCAAACCCTGTTCCCACAGACACTTGCAAAGAAGGTACTTCTCTGCCCAGCTAACAACAGACAAGTGATAAAACAAGCCAGCCTGAACCTTACCAGGGATTTTGCTGTTTTCTCAGTCCTGTCTTTGGCAAGGTTGTATCCACAGCTTGGACAGATGCGTGGCTTGTGCCTGTTTGTGTACACATAACTGCAGGAGGGGTTCTTGCATTTCCCTCTGCCACGTGATGTTGCTAATCCCAAATCCTGAATGACACAAAAGAGATGTTTGCTGATCTTGACTTTTAATAGTTGGACTCCATGATCTTAAAGGTCTTTTCCAGCCTGAATGACTCTGATTCTAAGTCAACAAGATTCTAAAAAAGATTATTATATGTTTTTCCCCACTTTACAACTTGTTTAAACATCAATAGTAAGCCCTGTCACTTTGCACAGAATCCTTTAACTGGCACTTAAGCATTCTGGGGCCAGTTCTCCCGACCAGAAGCACATTAAATGCATTCAGAAAACCCTGATCCTCCCTGCTGAACTCAAGGAGGGGATGGGGATTATGTGTGGGGACATGAATTAAAATCTATCTCTTAACAAGGTCCCAAACATAACTGCAAAAGAGCACAGTCACCCTGAATTAGGTCTAGCAATGACATACAAAGTACAGATTATTTCATGTTAAAAATTATATGTATTTGTGCAAGTGAGTAAAACAGAAGTCCCAGAACATTCTCATCCCAGAGAGGACACTCCCCATGGCAGAAGTCACACTATTTGAAAAATTCTCACCAAAGTTACGGTGCAACTGTACTTGTAGGAAGGGAATATGTCTGGTTTGACCTCCACAACTTTAACCTGAGATGCTCTGCTTGTCACAGCACTGTGCAGCTAGAGATTGAAAGCAGAAAAAACAACACACTTACTACTACACTTACTACTAAATACATACATGCATCAATAATCAATATCTATTAGCATTCCTGCCCCCAAGAAATTAATGTTCATTTAATATCTATAATACCGTAAGACATTGTTTTGCATGCAAAGACAATAAATTCACACAGATTCATTCCAGCACCTCGGCATACCCAGTCATATTTTACAGGTGAAAAGCTCAGTATTCAATATTGCATGTCAGATTATCAAAGCACCAGCAGATCCTTAAAACATCTTCTGAAAGTAGCTGGGAGGTTCTCAAAGCAACCAACAGCAGGATTGTCCAACAGCATCTCTCAGCTCAATTCCCACACTCAGCCACCAAGCATTCATTCTGCTACTCAGCTATTTCATAAAACTGCCAGTCACTAATCTCATCATAATAAGGCTGCTACATTTTTATGTTCTATTTCTCACTCAGGTCATATCCCTCATCTGGGAGAAAAAGAAATCCACAAACAAAACCCTCCCCACCAGAAAAACCCAGGAAAATAATTTGCATTTGAAGAACAACCTTTCGCTCCTCAGCTGTTGGTGGCTGCAGAACTGACTGGCCCAACTGTTTCAGAGTACTGGGCTTCAAGCCTGATGTTCTCACAGGGGAATGCTTGTCTGGAAGAAGGAAAGAGATGCACCAGGTTGAATGTGAGAAAACAAGTTCTACTTCTTTCTGACATCTTTGGTAAATGCCACTAAAGTCATGTGAGATCTTTCCTCTGAGCTTGAAATGACCCAAGCAGGTGTTTCATGGCCCATTTACTGCACTCAGGCAGAAACAAAGTGGTTTTTTTCTAGCACTGGTAACCATCTCCCTTGAAATCTATCTTATTATTGACAGACACCACTCCAGCATGGTGAGGAAAGAAAACAGCTCCCAAAGCACACCAGAGAATGCTGCTTTTACCAGTACTTGCAAAGGCCTGCCTGCTGCTTGGCTGCTCCGTGCTGGCCTCTCTCCCCACACTGGCTGGAGCAGGCAGAATGGCTCGCATGGGTCTGGCTGCAGCCAGCAAGGAGGGCTTGGGTTTTGGTTTGCTCCTTACTTCTTGTCCCTTGTGTGTAGCAGGTGTTGCATCAGTTCTGAAAAACAAGAGCTACAAGTGGAAAAATATTCCATTGATTTCCCCTCAGCTTCAGTTTTTCTCTTTTCCCTGAATTGTGCTTTGTTAGCACACTAATCACAGCTATTGCAATAGACAGAGAGACAGTGCTAAGGCTGCATCTGCCCTGTGACTACAATCTGCCACTTAAAAAATATTAGCTCTGATGGACAAAGACTCAAAGGAACAATCCTGAACTGGCACAAAACAGACAGCAAACACAGTAACTCTTAAAAGGAAGCACTGCCAACAGCCTTCAACTTCTTGGACTAGTCCCATGAGCACACAATAGACATCATATGCTCCCATAACACATGGAAAACTGACTCACCCCACCACTGGTTTTTTCACAGAGGCATTTGGACTCAACACCTCAGAAGACGTCGACATCCCCAGCCCTGCACTTCCTTTCTCTGCCTGCTCCGAAGAAGCGCCTGCTTGCCGCTGGCTCTCTTGGCCCAGCACCACTCCAACAGCACTCCTCCTGTCTTCAGCAAGCACATTATTTGGGAGAAAGTGGCCCTCAGAGATGATCACTTCCTCCCACTCCATCTCAGGCATCTGCCCTCCGACAGGCACAGCATTCAGCAGCTGGCTGACAGCTTCAGAGCTCTCCAAGGCAGACTTGGAGGAACTCTCACTAACGGCCGAGGGTTCTGTGAGGGCTGACTGCTGACCTCTTTTAGCTGCTGGAGTTTTAAGAGAGGTGCCTGAATTTGGCTCAGATTTGCTTTTTGGTTGCTTTTCCTGGAAACAAGGAGAGAATCACATTTCAGAGCTTTTGGCTTTCACAGATAAGCAAGTCCCCTGCACATATGCCATGTTTCCTCTGGCCTATTTAATGCTGGATCAAAACAGCAAAATCTGAAGTTTTTAAGCAGCGAATTGTATGGGAGTAGACAGATAGCATCTCCTACAACAGCAAAGGCCCTGCTAACATTGTATCTGGCCTCTTGGCCCCTCATGTATTATTTTTAGACACTGTTTACTTTGAAGAATCAATCTTTCTTAAACTCCCTTAAATATCATCATTAGCATCGACACCACAAAGTCACCCACCACCCTCTCTAGCAAGGGCCCACCTCCTACACTCCTCTTTCGTGGCTTCAGCTCTCTGATGCTGTCTGTTCTTCCACATTATTGAGGAATCAAAGGGAGTTAAGACAGAGAATTTGCATATTTTGGATACATGCTTTCAGTAAAGCAAGTGAGCCAACTAGAAAACAAGATTACTCAGGAAGTTTCTTTGACTTTAAGAACAATGGTACTTCCAGGACAAAGGCTACAGAAGTCAGTGTACTGGAGTCAACAAAGGTACAATGAACACTGAATTGGAATATGCAAAAATATATCAGAAATGGAATCCAGAGTCTTTACCATGATGAACACATTGATTCTAAGCTTGCTACAGAGTTCATATTCAGAAGAATAATCTTAGTTTTCAAAAAAGGTATCTTTGAACCTTTCTAAGGAACAGGTTATATATAATATGTCTTCAGTTTCAGTTCTACTGATACTATGGTCAGTTAAAAAGAAACTCCTGGTGCATGTTTTTCCCATGGCATGACACCATAGAAACAAGTGGAACTTTATCTGCAAACCTGTTCCCAGCAGATCAGAGTAAGTCTGAAAGACAAAAAGGAAAACCCCCTTCTAAAACCTTTCCATTCTAACCAGGGTAGGACTGAACAGGATATGCCATGTTCAGGCAGAATTCAGAAATACTTTTTGCATTCAGCCATCTCTCTACCTCAGCAAGACCAAACAAAAGCAAAGATGTCACCATCACTATTTGTACCCTACCACACAGGAAGCTCAGCCTTCAGCTCAGACACCACAGAGTCTGCAAGCTGACCAAAAGAGTTCTCACCCCTGAATGTTTAATGGATCCAGACACGAAACAAAGGAGGTTCAGAACAAATCCACACAAAGCCATTGAATGCCAATGCCAATTTTCACACTGAAAACATCCTTTAAATGGTGCCTGTGGAGTCTTGCTTCAGACAGAAATGCACATCTGTTCAGAGCTGACTAACTACCAGGATAGTGCCAAGGTTTAAGGATCAAGTGTTTTGCTGTACACAGCTAGTAGAGATGCCAATAACTTAAGCAGAAGAGGTATCATGTGGAGAAAGACTCTTCCACTCAGACAAGCCTCACAACTCTACTAACACTTGGAAATTTCCTTCCATTCAGAGGTCAAACATCATGATCAGACACATGGCCATGAGACAACAATACCCAACAGCACTTCAGCTTCCACTAGATCAACTTTACTAACAAGCTCCTAAAGGACCATACACCTGCTACAGCTGAGAGTTGTTCCTCCTCTCTGTTAAAAAAAATGCTGAAAGACCACAGAAAAGTAAATTTGTAGAAGAGCTTCAAATGCAGATATTAATTACCACAAAACAACTTCCCGAGCTTAGCTGGGGCTGTAGCAGGAAGAACAGGCAATGCCTTCCAGTCAGAGGGCCTGTGCAGGCAGAGGGCCAGAAGAATGCGTATCCTCTCAATGGGAGTTACTAAATGCAGCCCCATCTGTTCTAATAGACACAAGCAGCATCTTTACCCAAGGCGTGGTGATTCCAGGCCTCACCTCGGCAAGGTGTCCTCTGCAATGGTGACTTGCTCCAGCACATGCACTGGAACACAAGTCAGGGACCAGTTCTGGTGTATCTGACCTCCTGTGCTAGATCTACAGTTCAGAAGTATCACAGGCATTCACAAAACCAGCACCTTTTGTCTCAAAGTCAGGAGAGGAAAGACAAATTTACCTTTGGGATCCACTTCCCTCCCAGGAAGTTCCCGCACGTTGGGCATTTCGGTGGCTTATGCCTGGTGACATAAGTGAAGGAACAGCCAGGATTGGTGCAATTTCCATGTCCCCTGCGAGTATAGGTGGTTGTCTGAAACAAGAATTGTCAAGAATTTGTCTACAGGCCTGAAAACCACCAAGCTGTGCTGATCACTTCCTTTTTCCTCATAAGCGTTTTACAAATGGTCTTTGGCAAATCACCAGCCTTCCACTATTATTCATTTTACTGAACAACCACCACACAGCTGGGTCAGGATGAATCAGCACCATAACTACTGTGAGTCTAAATGCTCAGTCTACACAACAGCCTCTGGTACTACCAGAATCTAGATCAACCTGCAGAGCAGAGATGAGCAATGCACATAACCTGGAGAAGCTAATTGTGCATTTACAGTGATATAACAGTTCTTTTTGAACGTGAAAATGTCATAGTAAGATGTAAGTAAGTAAGTCATAAAGATGATTCAAACAGCAATCCACAGGGAGACAAGATGTGATTAACACTCATGACAACAGAGCAGCAAGCCTTAAAGACAAGCACTCATGATGCAGAGGCAGTTTTTTCAGTAGTTTGTTGCTGTATGGGACAGTCAGGTATTCCCTGGTCCTTCACTGTAACTTGCTGTGAACTACTGAAACACGAGCAGCATCACCAGGCACTATTTATACAAACAACTGAAGTAGAACCTGTCATCTTTGCCAGGACAACTGCATCAACACATTTGAGTTTTTGTCAGCACAGCACTTCCCAATATCCTGTTCTCAACACTCCCGAGGGAGCTGTTGTACTGTAACTCCCTAACTAGGTACAGAGTTTTTCTAGAAATGCAAGTGCTGCTGTCAAAAAAATGAGCCAATTTAAGCTGGATCCTTCTCAGGAACAAAAACCTGTGGTATTTCCATTCTACCCAAGACAACTGGAAGAGCATCACACTATGCACTACTATAAATATCTGCAGTGTTCCACCAGCTGGAAGCACAAAGAACCTGGAAAACAGGATTTGATGCTAGCTTATGTAACAGAAGGAGCTGCAGTACTGACTGTACAATGAACTCCAAAAATGAGTACAAAAACACAGGTGGCTGGAGTGGTTAGATGGCTGGAGTGGTTAGATTAGAGAAATAATACTATTCTTCCTCATGTAACAGGCCATGCAACCTTTTATATGGCTTCTCAAAACCTCAGGTCATTTCTCCCCTGCTGTCACACGGCCAAAGCAACAGCTTTGGAGCTCGTGTTTTCCTGTCATAAGAGTGGATCCTTGCCCTTAAAGGGATGGACACTGGCTTTTCATGAAGACAAATACACATCCAAGTAGTGGATGTAGATGGTTACACAGAAACTGCTGCTGGCCAGATGTGCTGTGATAGCTTTACCTACTCCATCTGTGCCCAAGAATTCCCTGAGGAAGAAGGCAGCAGAAATGGGCCCTGTAAGACACTGTAGGAAGTCAGAGATCCTCTTAGCCTATGCAAGACATAACACCAGGGACAGGAAATACATCAACTGGTATGATGGCTCCAAATTGGGTTATCTGTAAAAACTGAACCATGAGCAAATCCCTTCCACTCTAACATCATTAAGACAAATCTATGACATCCAAACCTTAACATAGCATACAAGACTCTGAATTTCTTACCAATTTTATTGATGCTGGGTTCTCCACAACAGAATGAGCTGGCAAAGGTAACATGATAAACTGTGCTGCAGGTGTGGAGGAGCTACTTTCTTCGGTATCCTAAAATGAAGTCAAAGGGAAACACATGCAGAAAATAAAAACACATGGTGACCCATATATCCCTCTCTCTCATGAACATTAATGTGTTTTAAGGACTGATGAGACCAGAATACAGGACAGAGCAGCAACCATTTCAAAAGCAATGACCTTACCAGATGTACTCTGAAATTACCAAACTCCTCACACCTCAAAACTGAGAACAGAATCCAACTCTTCACAGACTAAGGTTTTCTATGACTGCTGCTTAACACCTCAGCTTAAAAAAACTCCTTTCTACCTCTCTGCAGCCAGGAAAACAGCTATCAGAAGCACAGCAATATCCCAAATATTGTTATAACAAACAATTAAAAAACTCAGTCATGTTAAGTCACAGTTGATATCAGCACATGGCTGAGTCAATCTGCAAGAAGAGACAAGTCACGGAGTTACTTTTGTATCATTGATTACAAAAGTTTCTGAGTATCAGCAGGTTGGGCAATCACAGGATCTCCAGCACCCACTGAGGATCTCAACTAAAACGGGGGAAACAGCACTCAGATGTTTCACGTGAGACTCTGGCAAGAGTCTGAGTGTCACTGGAAAAAACTTACCCTCCCAGTCACCACGGTCACCACAGACACCCCATCAGGCACCTGGGGACGGGCCACAGCGATGCTGCCATTGGAGATGTCTGTGGGGCTGCTAACCAGGGTCTCCTCAATGACCACCCGGGCTGTCTGGTACGGCTGTCCTTCTATCTCCAAAGAAGCCTCATCCAAGAGGATATCTCCAGCCACCTTCTCTGTCACAGGCCCAACATAATGGGAGAGAACCTCTGAGGCAACAGCTTCTTCTGCAGTCTCAGGCTGGGCAAAGGCTGCCGTGTCCTCTGCCAGCCCCTCGATGGCAATGCACTGCTCTGAGACGCCGGCCTGGCCCGAGTCCACGGAGAGGACGTTCTGCACGGTGTCACGGGACACGCCGGTGACATTCCTGGGAGCCACCAAGCCTTCGGGTGCTGCTGGGCTCTGTGTCACACACAGCTCCAGAGACTGCCTGCTCCTGTCTTCCTGAAGAGTGGTTTTGGGAATAATTATGTAATCGGAGCGAGGAAGAATCTTGCGAAAGCCTGGAATGTCAGGGACTACTGTGGTTCGAGTGGATGCCTTGGAGTTCTGTGGGCAAAACCAGAGGATGGAATAAATGAATATGAGAAAAGGAAGAGATTCAGTTCTCAATCCTGCTATTTTAGTGTCTAAGGTTCAAATGGTTTCCTGGGAATTTCTCCACATGACAGCCTGCAGAATCCCTCTCAGTCCTGGTTTTATCACCCACTATACCCCACTCACTCAGATGACAGGACACAAAAATAACTGCCGTGAGCGGGTACCAGACACATCCATCTTGGATTACAAAACATTCTCCCTCGACCAAACAGAAGGCAAAGGCAAGAGGCAGTGGCCTCACACAGCTTCTTTAAAGGCTGCCCTGAGCAAGGATACAAACTGGAATCTGCAGTTAGACGACTCTCCCACACAGTGCTATGTAAGCAGCTAAGTGCCTCTCTCTTCAGCAGCCAAAACTTCCAGAAAGAAAACTTACCGGGTCCAGTCCCTCTTTCTCTAGCTTGGCTTTCTCCAAGTAGTAGCTCTTTTCAGCCACACTGAGCAACCTCCAGCTCTCACTGATCTTTTTGTTGATTTCAGATTGTGGGAGGTGTGGAAGCTCTTGCTGTACTTTCAAGTAAATATCATAATAGTAGAGAAGGTAAGCAGATCTGAAACACAACCAGAAATTGAAACATTAAGGTCATTCCACATAAATTCCTTGGGGAAAAATAAATCCACAAGGTTTAGGTTTGTCTCAAGGTCATGTAACAAGCAAGTTACATTTTATTTTATTATAAATGCATATTTTAACCAAATGAAAACTCTCTCTCTGAGGAGAACCTCTGAAGAAAAAAGAGAAGCTCTGAGGAACAGCCTAAGGTAAATTATTCTGGGGTAAACAAACTCTAAATTGAGCAACAGGGGCACCTGTAAAGAATGTCAGAGCAGGCCCAATGTGTCAAGCTGATGTTTCATATACAATGTTTTACACTGTGAAAGTGTTTCAAGTGCACTGCAAAGTCCACTCATGCCAGAAACAAGGAAAACTGCTCCCACACCCCACAAAGGAGCTGAATGAAGGCAGAAAGAACTTACCGAGGCTTCTTGGCTTTTTCTCCATGGTCACCAGAACTTTTGTGTTTCTTCTTCTTCTTGGATGGCACTGGTGATGTGTAAGTGTAAGTGCTCTCTATCTCCTCCATCACCACCGTGACCTCAGTGCCATCGTAGGGAGCCTCCATGGCTGAAACACACGTTCTGTGTTATGCCCCTGCCAAGTTACACAACGTTTCTCCCACCAAATAGCACCTTCAATCACTTTAGTAAACTGACAGCATTGTTGGCATCGAAGTTTGTGTCTAATTAAATCAAGATAACAATGTGTTCCCTATTTATCTACTTTTAGAAGGAAGCTTCTATTTCCATAACCTCAATGCCGTCAGTTCAGTGCAGACACAGTGCATCTGCAATTCCAGAGCTGCAATCCCACGGGGAACTCTCAGACAGGTCTGGTGCCCCAGAGGGAGCCCTACAGCCGCCCAGCAGGCCTGGCTACAAGGTGTCACATCACGGCCACGCCAGCACAGCAAGGCCAGAGGCTGAACGAGCCTCACAGGAGCCTCACAATCCTCTTACCCACCGCAGCTCCCCGGGGCTCCTGGCTTGACAGCGATGCGGGCTCCAGCCCCCGGGGCGTTGCGAGGCGGGGAGGACACAGGAGATAAAGGCAGCACCACCTGTGCCAGGTGCAGCCCTGGCCTGGCCGCACCTCGCCCCGCGCAGCCGGTGATCCCGGGCGAGCCTCAGCCCTTTACCCGAGCCCCGTCTCCTCCGCACCGCCCGAGCCCCAGCGGAGTGGCTCGGCTCCCTCCGGTCCCGCTAAGTGCCCCCCTCCCAGTGTCCCCGCTCACCGGACAGCTCCGCGGGCGGACAGGCGCCGAGCTGTGGTCACGTCCCTGCCGGGGCGCGGCGGCGTGGAGGAGGCAGCGCCGGGGCCACGGGCCGGCCGCGCAGGGGGGAGCGTGCGTGCGGGCGGGCGGTGCGGGGCGGGCGGGCTGTGCGGGGCGGGCAGCCCCGGCATGCTGCGCCGGCTGCGGGCCGGGCCCGGGCGGAGCGGGGCTGCACCGGGGCCTCCGCGCCGGGGCCGCCGCCGGAAGTGACCGCGGCGACGGCGTCCGGGGCACGGCGGGGCGGGACGGCGGCCGGGAGGGGTCACGCCACCTGCGCGTGCGCGGCGCCCCGTTCCCGCCATTTCTCGTGAGGGCGGTGCGCGAGGGCGGGGCGGGGGGCGGGCGGCGCGGCGCAATCAGTGCTTAATTAGCGCTTAATTAGGGGAGGAATCTTCGGCGGGAACGGCATCAAGCTCTTGAGTTCATCAGTGCGTGCGCCGTTTTCACGCATCTCTGTGTCCTGCGCTCCTTGGATGGAGCACGGCACCGCCGGGGCGCAGCGCTGCCCCAGGCTCCCGTGGTGTCTCCTAGCAGTCACAGAATCATTCGGGTTGGAATCCAACCCATAGCCCAACACCACCATGGCAAACACACCACGCCTGCCATGTCCAGGCTTTCTTTAACACCTCTGGGGACGGCGATCCCACCTCCTTGAGCAGCCCATTCTGGTTTCTAATCACCTTTTTTATAAAAAAAAAATTGTTCAACGTGGATTACTCGGGGAGCGTGAGTCAGAATATAATACTCTACTGGTAAAGAAGCCATGTACTAATGAATACAGGCTAGTACAAGATCTCAGAGCTATTAATAAAATAGTTTTCCAAGGAAATCAAAGGCAGCAGAGCCTGTAAGAACACAGCTGAAATCTGACTGGTAAGGCAGAAACAATAACCTTAAAAATTAGGAGATGGAAAAGGGTTAGAAGAATTAATTGCTACATTTGTGAAGAAATTCCTCTTCTTCTCCAACCTAAACCTCCCCTGAGACAGCCTAAGTTGCCACAGATCTCCCTGTTGGGAAACAAGGAATTGCCACAGGCACTGCAGCCACTCCAAGCATCCACAGGGCCTTTGGATCCCAGCATTTCTTTATCAGCATTTCTCTCTGAATTTTGAAGGCTAAAGGTTTCCATACAAAACTAAGTAATTTTGTTCTCAGTTTTCATGAACGTTAAAACTTAGTGCTTTGCTCCCCAGGAAACAAACAGCCCCGTTAGGCTCTCTACCCATGACCCACTTCCCTTGAACCTTTTTGGAAGCAGGATATTGCGCAGCTATTGCTTGAACACGTTTTTCAAATTACACATTTTGGCTTTTTTCTGTATTCGTGTCTATTTCTGCGATTTACATCATGACTTCTAACTTTAGATGGGTGTAAACCACATCTATCTCGTGCCTCCTCTGATTGTGGAGGAGCAGAAAAAGGGCTCCTCTCGCCGAGGCAGCCATTAATAAACCCCACAAAGCAGTGATACCACAGCCAGTATTCAATCTGCAAGTGGTTATTTTTTCTCCTGAAATCCTGCAGCCCTTTCTGTGCCCTGTCAGTGTTTATTTGTGATAATTGGAGGCAAACTGTCTGTTCTGCATCAAACACTCCACTCCACCCCTTTACTTTTCCAAAGCTCCATCCTTTTATTCTGATCAACAGACAACCACTAGAATTTTCTTGGAATTATTACCTAGCCAAACATTTGGGATGAAGTAGCTGGTTGACTTTACAGGACTAATGAACAACTTAAAATAATAATTTAAGAGAAAAACTCTTGAAGGAAAGCAGCTGTGTTTCATTGTTCATGGAGATAATGTGCGTGCTGTCGATGGCATTAGAAACTCAAATTCTTTCTGAAATTGGGCATTTTGACTCTTCCATGGACATTCACATACCTTTATCTCGGAAAAAAATGATATTAATAGCATGTAAATTATTTTAACTACACTGTGATAGCACTTTGAGAGCAGGGGAAGCTGCTGTGTGGGGGTGTCCATTGTGAGCCTGAGGAGGGTTACAAAGGAGCCCCTGCTGTGTCGGGAGGGGAAAGGCGCTCTCTCCCCAGGCCACCTCATGCATCCTTACCTTGGGAAGTGAAAGGTATTGATGGAGATTACACAGGGATCTCCCTCTTCATTTTCCTGACAAAGTACAAGACACTCTTTGAAGGAGTTCAAAAGACAGGCAGGCACACAGAACTGCAGCAGGTACCAGCCTTTACTTCTGAAGAGCTGACTTCAGAGTCTCCTTAAATAGATGAGAAATTGTAACAGATTATTCAGCTATTCACTAACAGTCCATCCAGCTCCAGCTCCCCCACCTGCAAGCCTTCCAAGGCTCCATCCCTGCTCCAATTCAGTCACCACAAAGTTGTCATGTGAGTGCTGTGGGGCAGAGGTGTTGTCTCAGAGTGTGATTTGACATCATCTCTGTGTGAGCCCTCGAACAGCACCAGTTTCCAGGAGGCTTTCATGACCCCATCCCCTGAAACAAAAGCCAAGTGAGATTGAGACAGCACGGCAGTGAGGAGAAAACCACTGCCAAGGGCTTTGGGGGATCATGTTCCCTGTGGAGGTGGAGAGCTTAAACCCCTGTGGGACCTGCTGTGATGAAGGAGGTGTGGTGGGGGATTTAGGAGTAGCCAGGTGGAGCTGCTGTCAGCTGTAGTCACCAGGGATGGTTTCCATGGGTCCTAAGCTGCTTTAACCTCCCTGAGATTTGCTCTGACACTGCTCTGGTGACTGTGGGGTCTTCCTTTTCCTTTGAGTCTAAAACCCTACTGAACCTGTCCCTCTTGCTCTGCACACAGCTCCCACGTCCCTGTGCCATCCATAGGCTTTGTGCTGACAGTAACTGCACGGTGTGAGAGCAGCAGCCAAAGGACTGGAGACAGAAGGAGCATCTGTTGAAGGGTAAAGGAGCCCCTTTCCCTCAGAAGTGTTGCAATAAAGATGTTACTATTTTTAAAATGGCACCAGTGGAAAAGCAACAGAGGGATTTGTTGTATTCCTGATGAGTTCTGGTCTGTTTGGGAGCTCTTTGCAAGAACAAACATCAAGGATCTCAGAAATGTTAACATTTTTAGTGTTTCTGGTTATATACACAGGTTTTGGGGGGGGTGGGAGTAAGAAAACAAAACTTGGGCTTTTAAAAGTGGCTGTTATTGAACTCACAGTACAAAATCAACAAGAAAAGGGACCAAAAGTGTTACATTTAATTTAGGCAACAAAAGATCTCTTCTCATTTTATCCAAAACAAAGCGTATATTAAAAGCAATAGAGTTATTGCACCAATCTCTCATTTAATCTTCTAGGATCATAAAAATTTCAATTTCTCTGTGAGGTTGTTGTATCACACAGAGCACTTGGGATCTCTGTGTTTATAAAACAGAACCCACCTCTCTTCCTTGAAATTGCTTTGGCTCCTGAGTTGCCATCCAGCCAATCTTTTCCTCAGCAGGCAAACAAGCACAGTCAGTGAAATATGTTTCTTTCAAAAAGGTTACAGAGAAACATTTTCTAGACATTTAATTTTTTTTCCTAAGTAATAGAAGAGAAGCAATTATTCATATGACTTCTCTATTTTAGTTGTTTAAAAAAAAACTGTTAACAAGGCTTCATATTTTAAACAGAAATTTGATCTTTACAGTTCTCTACTAAATGAGGCATAGAAGTATTATATGTTAGGTGTTGAAAATAATGAAAGCTATCAGAAGAAGTACAGGTTAAAAGCCTGTCTGTAGAGACTTTATGAAGAAGAGCAACCTAGTGATACATTTGTGTAAAATAATGAACAGTGCAGAACAGGCCAGGCAAGTGTTCCCGTTTCTTCTTTATTGCTGATAAAGGGAAGGGGAGAGCTTTTGAAATTGGAAATTCTAATTTCATTCGGGTTTGGAAAGTGAGATGGAAACATAACCATTCAAAGCTCAGAGGAAGAAATACCTCCAGCTTTACTGCCAGTTGATCACAGAGCAGCACAGGATATCTGCAAGTATCCAAAACCCACTAAAAACTTCCCATGGATAATGCATCCATCTAAAAAAGTGTGTCAGGATAAAAAAAAATAGGAGCTGAACAACTTCCTGCCTAAAGAATAAACTCATCACTGTCTAAAAGACTAGGAAATGTTCCCCAAGGCCCTGTATCACCCTGAGTGTATTAGAGAAGATTGAACACAGTGCTGGTGACTATTAAAGGCAACATCTTGATGAAGTCTGACTCTTCATAGGATCCAGAATATGGTTTTTTTTAAGTAAACATTTCAGTCCTACTCATTTTTTCCTCAGGAAAATCAGGAATAATGTGTTGTTATCCCTGATTAAGCTGGAGCTCTCTCCAGTGAGCCAGAAAAATGGTCTTGCCTCAGTAAACAGATTCTGAGTTTTCTCCCACTGTTTGTAAGATGTGTTCTCTATTTACTTGCACAAACCCCTGTGGAGCCCTGAGCATGGTCTGTCTGTGGCACACTCACAACATCTTCCTGAAATGAATCAGGATAACTCCCTCCTTCCTTTCACAAGCATGTTGATGCTTTTGATCCATGTTGGGTGTTTTTTGCTGTTCCCAATGCAGTGTGTTTGCTCAGATCCCTTCACAAGTTGTGAAGTACAGAAATGTGTTTCACTGAATGGAAAATTCATTCATTAACAAGGAACTGCCCCTTCTGAAGGCATCACCAGGTGGAATTAGAGTATCCTTTGTGCTGAGCCTGTTCACCATGACAAGCCTGACTTGGTCTATGTGGTTTGAGAAGGAAAAGCTACCCAAAGCTCTGGCACTTGAGGGTGCAGCTCTAATCTGAGGCTTTGCCAGCAGCAGCAGTGAGGCCTCCTCAACAACAGTAATGATATATGTGATGGGAGGCAGGGAAATGCTGCTTCTCACTCCCCACCTGAATGATGAAAGAAATGAGGTATAAAGAGATTAAAAAGAGTACCTGAAGATGGGTATCTTCCAAACCCAGTAGAGTCACTCACTGTTCAGCATCCCTGAAAATTCAGAACAGTCAGGCATGACTTTTGGGGTGCCCTAAAATATTCTCAACCCAAGACCAGTGAGCTGGATTGAGATAAACATCTATTCCTGTTCCTGTGAAACTGCATCTTCCAGCACAGCTGCCCCACAGCTGTCACCAAAACAGCAGGACTGCAGGGTGACCCTACACCATAACTTAATTTTTTGTCAGAAATGCAGAGCCATTAAGGAAAGCGAATCTTCAAGTCAAGGTCTTGGCCCATATTCTGTGGCTGACACTATTTGAAGTCTCTGCCCGACAGAGCAGACAGGAGTCCCACACATCACGCACATGGCTGTACATTACCTGGCACAGGCAGAGGTTGGGTCACTGTGTAGCTGCAGCAGAAAGGACCTCTGGAAGAACAGGACAAGGTTCCTCAGGAAGACTGAGCCTCACCATCTCCCAGCAGTGCTGGTCCTCACCCCTGCCTGATTAAAGCTTCCTCAAAAGGCTGACAGAAGTTTTGGACACACTTTTCAGTGCAGCAGCGAAGGGCAGCACGGTGCCAGGGGTGAAAGCAAGAGGCAACAGCTTTTGTCCTGGCACAGCACAGCTGTTTGTCTCAATAATGGTAGAGCTTGACTGGGTAGGAGACAGCAGAGTCTTCTCAAAGCTGATCTCAGAATACAAAATTAACAGGATCCCAAGACCTGATAAATTCCACTAATTCCTGGTCCCAAAGCAGTGAGACTGGTTTTTCAATATTGCCTCCTACAAGATAATTAAATACATATTTTTTAGAGATAGCCACAGAACAAGCCACTCCTTGCACTCACATATTCCCCTAGAGATACAGTGAGCAACAGGAGAGACGTGAATCACTTAGTGCTACATTGGAAAGAGCTCATATACTGCTACAGCTTGTCTGGGATATACAGAAGACATCTGAATCCCTCCAGAGTCTTGCTCATTCTCCTGCTCTGCTGTGTCTGTAAAAACAAGGAGGTTCAGGTGTGCTGTCCAGTGTCACGTCTGAGGAATGTCTGGGATGCTGACAGTGTTGCACCAGGGCTGTACTGTCAGAGCACAGCTAGGAGAGAAATGGTCCAGCTTCCTCTTCAGTGGGAGCTGCTGGCTTACACCACACTACTGCAAGGAGGCACTTTGCTTGAAAACAATAGCCAGCTCCAACTGTCAAGTATAAAAGGTGCAATCCTGGTCTCTGATGTTAATCTGGTTTCAAACAGAGCAACTGAGTGTAGGATCAAGTACCCTGACACAGTGACATTCAGAACGACTGTATCTCCCGGTGGTTTGGGCAGGATAATGCCATTACTGAGCACAATGCTGCTAATCTCGGCTCCACTCTTTCCACTGAAGGGGAGAACATCAAAGCTTTAACATCTGCACCTCCTACCTAGTATCTGTCTACTGTCTCTCTCCTCTCCCCTCCCCTCCCTGTTCCCTAGTCCATTTTGAGCTGAAATCCTTGCCTTATCACATTCAGCAGTTGTCTGATCATTGCAGGAATTAAAAGAACTTGGAGCTGTATCTTGGCTTGCATGACAGCATTTCTAAATGTCTGCAAGTCTCTGGCAAGCAGAACTTGGTGCCAGGGTCTCTTTTCATATAATACCTTGGAGTGACTTGGCATATTCACCACTCTGGAGGGTCCCTGAACAGACCCTCAGTAGCATAGTTTGCACAGAGAGACACAGGCAAGCTGCCTCCAGCCTTCAGAGATCCACTGTCTTAGAGAGGTTTTGTGGCCTGTGAAGGAGGATGACAACCAGGAATGAAGTCCCATACCCATGCTTCCTTCCAACAAGCACTGACTTGTTTATACGGTCCCCTCTGATAATATACTGTTGGAAAGTCCCAGCCAAAATAATTTCCTTGTCCCACTGCAGGGCTGCACCTGTTTGTTAATGCCCAAAGCCATCTGTCTTATATTTATTAGCACAATGACCTGTGAATAGAAGGAATGAGCTCTGTGTAGCATTGTCGTAACCATGAAACTCAGGAAGTCCTAGATGTTATAAAAGGGCCACAGACATTCAAGAGAGTTTATTAACCCAGAAAATTGAGGAACCCCGATGCCTACAGTACAACAAAGATAAGGATTCTGTAATCAAATAGACTGATAAGAGTGCACGCCCTTGTAACACTGGATTGAAAACATCCAATCTGCACTGCGTTACTGCAACAACGTCATATTAAATTCTGTTTAGGAACTTCATTTTTAACTTGCTTTCATAGATCACCAGTTATCTGAATGCAGAACTGGAGAATTTTTGCCACGGGACTGGTTTTTAAGTGGGCACAGGGAAAGGTGTGCATCCAAGGAAGTTTATTGATTTATTTCTCCTAAGATGGTGCAGGGTACCAGAATTATCAGAATAGGTGGGAATGTGACCAGACCTGATGAGAACATTGTAAGAAAGGGGAAATACAGGCTGAGAAACAGAAAGCAGCTGCTCATTCATCCATGGAATGGCCCCATAAGGATCCAAGGGGAATCCATGGCTTGAAACAGAACTTGAAGGGACAAAACAGTAATGAGTGCACTGGAGGGCACATGGAGTTTCTGCCCCAGCTCTTCCATTTGACAGGACACTGGTGTAGCTGCTGCCATGACCATTAGTGCTTGTTAATGACAAGTCTCAATAAGGGGAAAAAAAGCAATAGATGCTGGTGAAACATTCCAGGCACTGTCACCACTAAAAACCCTCTCACACCTGGATTCACAAATCACTATTTTTTTGAGAGCCTGGAATAAATATTTACCCCTGAGAATTCAAAATTTGCTTTTCTCTGAGTATTTAGCAGCACTTTCCAAGTAAGATGTGCCTCGTAGATCCCCAGCTGATGGCAACACAATTATTGTAAGATGTGCTCAACGACAGTGCTTTTTGCTGCAGCAGCACAGATGACAGATTTTACAGACCTCTGGGTGCTGCACTTGTCCTGTCTCACAGAAGAGGAAAGCAAGGCTCAGCAGTCTGAGATCAGCTCATCTGGGATTTAACAAAATTGGAAGAGAGAACTACTTCTATATAGTAAAGAATTATTCTATCCACAAGGGAATATAATGTAAGTGCTGTTCTTCAAGGGAAAGTGGAAGAAGTAGAAATTAAAGGTTGCCTGAACAGGAGCTACACAGGACAGTGAGAAGGAAGTGACTGCTGCACTCACAACAGGGATGGGGAGTCCAGAAAGGTTAAGGCAGCACAAGACATAGTCCTGAGGTTGACTTAGAGACAATTTGTGAGGCACCGGAGGAAAGGCAGGTTTGGATGTGATCATTTGTGTCCCTTTGTCCTAGAGAACCGTGGTCATGCTGTGAACATACCCAGAGCTGCATGCACGAGGCAATGCCCACAAGGTGAAAAGTGAAAAACTCCATATGGCTGGTGTGGCTTGTAGGGAAACTTTTGCCTCCTAATTGTTTTCACCTGTGAGGGCTTGAACAATGCTGCAAACGCTGCTGCTTTTACCGGTGTAGAAACAGCCGTGGATGAGTCAGAACATGGAAATAGCTCAGCTGACAGTGAAACAAAGACCCTGGTCTCCTGCCATAGTGTAGAGGCAGTCACTGTGTTTGGAAAAGAGTAGCTCCCAGTTGTGCATTCCAGCATACAGAGCAATTGCTCAGAGAACTTAACATTTCTGCAGAGCCTTATTACCTCCTTCAGCCCTTTTGTTGCCTGCAAAACTTCCTTCCAAAGACACTTTCATCCAAACAGGCACATTCCTTTCCCCTTTTCAAAGTACTTGCATGGTGTTTTCCCCACTCTGCTTAAATTCTTTAATCAGCTCGTTTTTCTTCTGCTTTTCTACCCAGTACACACTGGGAATGACAAACTTGAATATTACTTGGCACTCTAGACAGGGCTTGATGATGGATTTCTTGAACTACTTGGCACATCTCCACTGCCAGATGCAGGACAAGAGGTACGTGTGGTTGCAGTTGGAAAGGGTCCCAAACCTCCTCTCAGAGGTGGTGGTTTCTCATACAGCACTTCCATACAGATGCTGCACACCTTGACCTCACTGGCCTGGAAAGCAAACGCCTTCTCCATGTCGAGCTCAAATATTACCCTGCACATCATCTTGTGAGCCTTCCTCTGTTTTTGGTTGAAAGGGTGAAGCACTTGCAGCCCACATCTCTCACCCATGACCTCGTGGAGGTGCAGGCAGCACTCTCCTATGTGCCACATTCCCTTCACCATGTATGGACACAGCTGCTCCCTGTCACCACAGGAGCTACCAGATCTTCCAGTTCACTGCAAATTGCTTCCAAGTAGTAATGGGGCTTCATTTCCAGATTGTTATTTTGGTTGCTGCAGCACAGCACAGCTCTGAGGGCACTGGACTTCTGCTGCTCTTCACTCCAGCCATACAGATTTCTGTCCCTGAGCGTCCTCTTCCTCTGCTTGCTCTGCATGTTGGTGGGGCCACACTCAGGGGCTGTTGGGGACTGCCAGGGGCAGCACAGTGGCTGTGGGGCTGTGAGCCTCATGTGATCATACCTGTACCAAGCACTGTAGGCACACTGTCCCTTCTGGTAGTACCTGAAGATGCTGGAGGATTTGCTTGTAGACAAATCATGTGAGAACAGACACTTGTTTGCCTCCCAACACACTCTCTGCACGTAGTACCTGCACGTCACCTGCTCTGTGCTCATCGTGGCAGCAGTGCATTGCCTGGCCCTGGCCCCTGACTTCTGGCTGTGGAACACAGAAAGTCCGGA
This sequence comes from Eopsaltria australis, assembly GCA_034509425.1. NCBI lineage: Eukaryota > Metazoa > Chordata > Aves > Passeriformes > Petroicidae > Eopsaltria > Eopsaltria australis. Next base: position 425,397 of record JAVTVJ010000090.1, on the reverse strand, counting down.
GGACAACAGCAAGAACAACCAGAGGTACAGCAAATGAGCCCTGCAAGGAGGTACAGAAAAAAATGACTTGATTTAGTCTGGGAGAGGTGGAAGAGATGCATGATAATACCCTTCAAATAGGTAAAAGGCAGTATAGAAGCTAATAAACTATTATCTGTGTCTGCCAGGAGACAAGAAGCGATAGGTTGCAGTAAGGGAAATTTATTGGTTACCATTAGGTAGGGCTCACATTAGAGTGTGTGGGGAGCAGATGTAACCACCATCACAGGAGCCTTGGAAGAGGAGAGACACCCTGCGATCAGGAATGGTTTAGCCAAAGAAGTTCCATCTCCGTCATATTTATTTCCTATGATCTTTTCTTATATGTTGCACATGATGAAAATAGTCCAGAACCTCTCCCAGTCTCTGGGAGACCTGTCAGCAGTGCTTTAATAGCTGTGTCTCAGAGAGAGGCTCTTGCCGGGCTGTTGTAGCTGCTTGGGTTGCAGTGAGATTAGCTCATGTCCTTTTAATGACATAATTAGAAAAAACAGGATTCCAAATGAACTACTGGGTATTAACAACCCAACTGTCACTGATTGTACAAGAAGCCAACTGGAATTTCACACAGCAGACTGCAGTGCCAGGCAGACCTTACAAGGACCGTAATAAGACATCTTTACCACGGTAGTAATCTCATGTTGCTGCACTCCTTGAAGCAACAGACCATTTCAATCAGTTCTTGCCATGGTAGGTTTGTTATCTTACCTTCACTTAATTGGTTACTGCAGGGTTGTCTTGGAGACTTGAGATCTGCTCTTTGAAACCACTGGATTCTTATATCCAGCGTAGGGAAGAGAAATGGGAGTTCACACAGCAAAGTTGTCAGTAACAAAACCAGACCAAAAATGCTGAACCACTGCATAAAGGCATTAGCTGGGGTACAGCAACACAGCTGTCTGCTGAGCTCAACCTTGGAGATTGGCTCCCAGCAACTGAAGCCCTAAATTATTATTTTAATAATCATGTCTGAATTCTTGTCTGAAGTCAACTGCCACTGCAGAAGGCAAGTCAAACTTTACCCTGGCCTCATTGCCTGGGTTTGCTGTCCCTGTGTGTACACTCACCAAGCCCTCAGGTTTGACTGCCCCCTCCCCAGTTTTCACATGCACATCTCTTGCTGATTCCTCTTTTGAAGGTTTTTGTTTCTGGTGCTCAAATCTTGGCTGACAGGAGTGCAGCCATGCTGTGTGCTGATTGCAGCTGGCAGGTGGATTAGAGCCCATTCAGATGGCTGTGAAATGCCTCTGCGAGACAGAAATGGCACAACAATGGATTATTTCACCATGAAGAGCCCAGAAACTGATGCAGACAGTCACATTGAGGAGACGAGCTGAGGAACATGAAGATATAAAGCAATTTTCCTTCCACAAGCCCCACAAGATCTTTCCAGCTTGAAGTTTTGGGGACCTGCTGCCAGCTCCCTTCCTCCTCACCTAAGCTGGTTGATTTCTCCGAGGTACAGGATGTTCTCAGTTTTTTCCAAAATATGTGGGAGCTACCGTTGCCAAGTAACAAAACCTCATCACTCTTTTCCTGAAATGCATAATTCCTCATTTCTCTGTTTCATGGAATGGACAGATGAGGCTGTGATCTCTGACACTTGTTCAGTATCAGGAGCATTTAGACTCCAGTCTTGCTCCTGGATAAATCTATTGGATACAGAGTTCAGGGTGAGGAAGGGATCTGACTGCCCTTTTGTCTCTCATCATCAATAACAAAACTGGGGATGCATTTCACGATTCACTGAATTGGCTCAGTGACCAGTGTAATGAGATTTCATTAAGAACACAGCAATGCTGCAGCCAGGGAGAGGCAACCTGACATTTTTTTCAAGAGGTGTCCTTCCTCCTCACCTACCAAAAAACACTCATATGATTGATCCCAAGCAAGGTCAGAAGAAAGCTGATAGATCCCACTCCTTCACTGGAATTTGAAGAAAATTCAGCTCATTGTGGTGTTTGTGGAACCAAAGGAGGTCCACAGAAGGACAAACAAGATGATGAGGGATGAAGAAGCTGCCTTAGGAGATGTGACTTGAACCAGGAGAGAAGAAAGCTGGAAAATGAGGACAGCACCAAGAATTGCAAAATGAGGAAGGCCCTAGGTAAGCTCTGGTTCAGCTGCTGTTCAGGAAGTCCATAGTCCTGGAACCAGCAGGCATTTGCTGAATCTAATAGGGGGCTGGTTTTAGCAGATAAAAGGAAGTGCTTTTTTACACTGTGGAAATGAACTTCTGGACCTGACTGCCATGGGAAGCAGACAGAATTGTCAGAGTCAGGGAGCAATTTAGACAAAATCACAAACAAAAAGTCTAGACATGGACACTAAATGGCCTAGGCAGGGATGTCCAGTTTAACACAGCTGATACAACAATTGTGGCTGCTATTAGAGGTATGAGGGGAAGAGACCACTAAATGGCCAAGCAAGTGTGCTTTCCCTAAATAGCATCTTTTATTGCCTCAATCTACAACAGAGTACTGGACATGATGGCTTCAGTTTTGCTGTTATTTCTTACTTGTCTCTGATAGAAGCTCTGTTCTTCCTGCACCATGGCAGAGTTCATTCCCCTATGATCCTGCTCCCAGTAGAGCCAACAATCTACCCCAGTTTACATAAAGAACCATATAACCTCCAGATTTCATCCAAGGGTTCATCTTCTCCTGAATATCTTGTAATCTTGTTGTGTGTCCTTATTTCCTTCTTCCTTCTGCACACCAGCAAGAAGCACCACGTGGCTGAGCTGCTTGTGAATCTTGAAGATGAGCAGTGTCTGAAAGTTTGTGACACATTAGCAGAGCGACACAGTGACAACTCCATGCCTGTGCACTTCAATAAGCTGGTTAGAAACAAGAGGGTTTCTCCTCTAATGTTCCCAGTCCTTGCTACCACACTGGAGAGGACTGGACTAATGAAGATTTCCTCCTGTGAGCTCCATGAGGCATCTGCACTATTCCTTCTGAACTTATTACAGCGAACAGAACATAGACCAGAAAAAGCATTCTTTGCTGGCTATAAATCATGAGTGACACTAAGGTATTGCTATTAGCAGCAGAAAAATGCTTCCCTCCCCCAATCTCACCCAGCCCTGTACACATACAACACTCTGGCAAGGGGTGATGGGGTGTCTGGATGGAAAATTAAATAGAGGTTGTGTTGTCTGAAGATAAATTGGTACCTCCCTCAGCGTGAGTGACTTTGTGTTTTTCTGATTTGTCTTTTAACTTAAAAAACACTGAGACTAGAGATAAGGATGAGCTTTAAAACCCTAGCCTTTGTCCCCTCCCAGGCTCTCCTGAACAAGTCCTGTCTCTGAAATGAGCTCAAAACAAAGATAAATGTTCTGGCAGTAATATGCAATATTATTTTTGGCACTTGAAGAATCTCAAGCTAGATAAGGGAAAACTGAAAGGAAGACAAAGCTCTGTTTTTTTTCAAATGCAAGGGACCAAATTCTGCTCACCCATATGAACCCAGAATCCTTTCTTTTTTCCCAGATTATTGCAGTAATTCCTGATTTTCACCAGAGTAGCTGATTATCTGGCCTCATTTAAAACCCAGCACATTCAGAGACCCTGGTGGAATCACACAATAACAGAACTGAAAGACAAAGGCATGAGAAGACAGTGCCAACTCCCAGCTCCTGCCCAAAGGCTAATTTGGTTTTGGACCATGTTAGCTGTAACAATGATAAGATTAACACCTGATATCAAGGGAAAGGCTGAACTGTCTGAGACCTCCTTCAGCAGAACAGAACTGGCTCCAGCCCCTCCAGCATATTAGCATATGTTAGAGGAACGGCCTCTTTCCTGGAATAGTGTGTATTTCCCTGTAGAGCCTCTGTGCAAAGCTCAAAGCAGTGTTTTTGCTGATACAGTTGTGGGTATGTTGAATAAAACATGTGCCATTTGACATTGTTTGCTTGGGCTTCCATGGAGAATGGGAGGGGGCAGCTATTACTGTAGGGCAGAGAGCCATGAGGGGCTGAATCTGGCCTTTCTAGGAGCAGGATGAAGCAGAGGCAAATGCACAGAAGCATGTCACATTTTTGATTCTGAGAGCCCTGACTAAAGGACCCAGCTTGCCCTGCACTGATTGAATTGCCAGCTGTACATATTGCCTTAAGACAAGGAAAAGTGAAAAGCCCAAACCTTTGCTCTCTGTATGTGCATTACCTTGTTACAGATGTGTATGCTTTGGAAATTAAATGGGAAGGGATTTTCAGAACAAGCTAAGTGTTTTAGAGGCATAATTTCTAGTGCTCAGAAAGGCTCCTGTGTCCAAAGCACAGCCTGTGCTCTGCAAATTTCAATGTGCTTTGTCAAGGCTGGAACTTTGATAAGAGACTCTGGTTCTCAAGAGCTCTTAGAGCATCCTGTTCTAGGGAACAACAGTTATTGATGCTGCTGGTTTTAAACTAGGAAGTTGCCACATCTCAGCTGTTCTTGGATTTGACTGGCATGTGAGGAATGGTTGCATGGAATAGCTAGAGGCATTGCCACCTGTTGTGTCTATTCAAAGTTAATAATTTTCTAGGCAATTAAGAACTGTTCAGTGGTACATTTTATAATACAAGATTTGCATGATGTGACCAGAAAGAGTGTCCTAGCATAAGAAATAGGACGCTTGTAAAGGAATTCAGAATCTCCCTCCTAAAAGGTGTGAAATATCCCCAGGTCAGTTCAGTGAAGCAGCATATTGAGAAGGATGTCAGCAAGAATCAGGACGAGCCCTAGAGGAAATTTGTTTGGCCACCAGGAACAACACTGTGTTCCAGATAAGCTGTGATGAAACACTTGTTCATTTTCATTTCTGTCACCGTGTTTCCAGCTCTGTAATGAAACCCCTTATCCCTGTCAGCTGTTGTGCCAGTGGCAGGAGTTGTTCTGTCCCACGTCCATAACACCAGGCCAGCTCTGCAGAGAGGAGCCCATCTGGCCAGGCAGTCAAGGATGTGCCTTTGGCAAGGAGCAGGCAGTGGGAAGATGACTCCAAGATTATCTGTAACTGCTAAAGGATATGCCCTTGACACCTACAGAGCAGGGTCATACCCTGTCCTGAGCTCTAAATAGTTCAAAAGCTTTAAAAGTTGCTGGTCTTTGGTTTCATGGAGCTGATCATGGCAGTAAGGCCATCTTTAGCAGAGTGATAATATTTGGGGAATCTTCATCTTCAACAGATTTCTGTTTCATGGAAGCAAATTAATTCTTGTCTTCTATGCAGTCACAATAGTCAAAACATACTCTTTATCTGCTCTGATCGCCCTTTGTTAAGCAGCTTTGCTTCCTTGTTGCCCACCTTCTCTTGTTCTGTTTGGTACTGGACACCAAGATCACTTTCCCTCATTAGAGGCATCATAGTTTTCCACTGGAACATGTATGCACAACTGAGAGCTGGTTTCCTTGCCAGCAGTGGGTGTGGAAGGTTGTAACTCTTTCCAATGGCAAGGCAAAAAACAGTGAGCTCACTGGCACAAATCTATCAGTGAAGCTGCACAGATGTATTAAATAGAGCAAACAAGAACTTTGCTGTTACCTTTCAAGTAAATAGTTTCTCCTTCTCAGTTTGCTCCAGCATAAAATACCCTCTGCCCTGTACATGCCACTGCCAGTATTTACTTTTGAAGAACTTGGATCTGTTTATTTATTTATCCATATTTAGTTTAAAAGTCTGGGCTCAAAATTAAACAGTCATTCATAATGTCATTATCTGCCTTGCTCTGCAGTTAGATACCGTGTGTGGTGTCACAGGACAAAACCTTTGGCAAGGCCTCTAGAAGAGCAATTTAGCTCCTCATCCATCTTGCCTGGCAGCATGATTGGCTTCCAAGCTTGCACTGCTAAATTTGTTATTTTACTCTGACTTATATTATTGAGTGTTAAATCACTTTCTGAAGTGTTTATTGGTAATAGTTGAATTCTTTCCACCCATTTGAGCAACTTTTGAAACATAAACATTTCCTTGTATCTTGGAGCTTGATGGAAAGGTGGGGAGAGTTCCTCAGGAGGATGAATTGTAGAAATGACCAGCTCATTAAGTAGGGACAGAATTTACCAGTGCTGTGGAGGAGAATATCCTCCTCCTTCCATCAGGATGAAACAGCAAACTCCCACTACCACTCCCCAGCACTCACATGAGGAAGGTTAACTTGTGTCCTGATTCTCCCATCATGTCTTGGCCTGTCAGGAAGCAGATGACCCATTTACTGGAACACCAATGACTTCCTGACAGGATCTTCATAGATCCTGAATCTCCCTGGATAGAAAGCCAGGCTGTGGCCTGCAGGATCAGGTGCTGAGGAGGTTATAAGGCATCAACGTGCCCACGCTTCCAAGTGTGAAGTGTGGTCTGCAGCCCCTGCCTGGCGCTGATGTCTCTTGGGAAGGAACCAGAAACGACTTTCTTATACCTAGTTAGGAAAATGGAGCAGAGGATCAGAGAGCAGAAATAAACAAAGAGCTTAAAATCCAGTGTGGCAGTTGGAAGCTGAGCTGGAGAACAGGGGCCAGAGGCAGGTCAGGCTGGAGAGGCAATTGATCTCTTGAGGACCCAGAAGTGACAGCCCAGCAGCCTGATCCAGGCCAGTGTGCTGAGTACTGCAGGTGCTCTTACCTCTTGTCCTTGCTTCAGTGAAGACCTACAAATCAGAGTTTTTCTTTTAATTTTATTTTTAATGAGGAGTTCTGTTGAGTCTCTTTCCTGCATCTGGGAGTTACTTTCCAATCTGATGAACACTGACTTTCAGAGATGACACCAAGATCACAGCAGCAATCAAGGCTCCTTTGATGGCAGAGCTAAAAATACACACCCCAGCTGACACAAGCCTTCAGGAGGAGAACATAGAGTTTGGTTTGAAAGAATACATCTTCCTTAGTCTCCATGTCTTCTGCCAGAGGACACCACATCTGTGACAACCATGCAAGCAGGTTACATCTGTCTTCTGAAATGAAGCACCCATGTGCAGACCCATACTACCTCCAGCCTCAGCACGAGGAAGGCTTTAAACCCTCTGAGTGCCTTGAAGAATGGTTTCATTGGCAGCTTTGCCTCTCTGGTCATGTTGGCACCTGTCAAGTTATTGCATGGCAGGAGCCAGATCTTAGGGGTAGGGTTTTTGACAGCTTGCCTTTGCCAATCCCTTAGGTTTCCGTTTCAGTCCTGTTGATCAGCTGCCCCAGCTCTTTCCTTTCCTATCTGCTTCCCTTCCTGCTCTCCTCCCTGCTAATTCCAGGGTGCTGACACACAAGTCCTGGCTAATGAGGCATTTCCAAAGCCCTGCTTCTGCACTTGTAAAGGAGACTGTGGTAAGTAGTGCCACTGCCACCTCCTGGGCTTTCTGAGGACTTGACCACTTCCTGTGGGTGGCAAATGCAGATTTATGCAAATGTTGTGCAAGAGATCATTTCAATCTGTGCCAGCCCACTCGCTCCCCAGGTCAGAGGAGTGATGGCACTAACAAGCAGGTGTTTGCAGAACAGAGTGGAAGTCTCCCTCCCCTTGGAGGCATTAGCTAAAGATGGATCATTAAGGCTTTTGGGTAGGAGACTTACAGATGAACAATCACACACAGTATCAGCTCCACATTTGTAATGTGTAATGTGTCAGGAGGTAAAAGGTTGAACAACCCACTTTGGCAAATGGAAATAGCAAGAAGGGTGTATTTTTCTGGCTAAATGAAAGCCTTCTCTGTGTGTTATTTTTTCGTGTTTCTCCGTGCATAACTTGAACGCAGCGAAAGGAAAAATTCATTTCTTTGGTCAGACAAAAATACACCAGATTTATTGTTTCGAGAGATACAGGGGGTATTTCTACATGGCTGCTGTAGCTATAATTGGCAGCACAATGTTCTGTCAAAAAAAGGCATTCACCCAAAAATGTCTCTGGGCCCAGCCAGCCCCAATCCTGGAGGTGGATGTCCCATCCCTAAACCTCTGTGGGCAGTGCTCCATTGCCAGGACTGTGTTTGATGCTCCCATTTAGGGTGTTTGCCCTGAAGATGTACGACCTCCCTCTAACTGAGCCTTCAGTGTGGATGCTTTCTGGCTTGTTCTGGCAACGGAAGAACATAAGGAAGCCATTCCGGTAGTTCTTGTTCATCCATCCATACAGCAGCGGGTTGACAAACGTAGAGCACATGGCCCCAACATGGAAGACAGAGTACAGGAGTTTGTACTCATGGAAGATAAGAACCAGATCAAGATCGATGGCAAGCTGGAATATGTGGAAGGGGAGCCAACAGACTGCAAATACCACAACTACCATCACCAGCATTTTGGTTGTCTTCCTCCTCCGGCACTGGTTTTCATTCCTAGAAGTGGGACTGACATGGTTTTTCAGCTTGAACCAGATCCTGGTGTAGGCATAACAAATGATTGCAAGAGGAAGAACGTACTGCAGGAGGAGCATGGACAGGCTGTAGATGGTGGCATCTCTGTTGTTACCAGAGGGCCATTTTTCTGAGCAAACAGCCATTTTGAGGTTAATGGACGGGATTTCCTCGTATCGGTACTCCCTGAAGATGGCCAGAGGCCCTGCTAGCACAGCTGCTGCCAGCCACATGACAGCTATGATGGTGAAGCTGAGCCTCTTGGAAATCCTGCTGTCCAGGTGGAAAACGATACAGCGGTACCTGTCCAGAGCAATCACAGTCAGGGTGAGAGTGGACACATGGACACTCAGAGCCTGAGCATAAGGAACCAGGTGACAAAGGACAGCGCCAAACTTCCACTCGTCCAGCAGGGTGTACACTAGGGTGAAAGGCAGACAGAGTGTGTCCACCATCAGGTCTGCCAGGGCCAGGTTAGCTATGAAGAAGTTGGTGACAGTCCTCATGGTCTTGTACTTCACTATGATGTAGATGACCAGGGAGTTTCCGATGAACCCCAGCAGAATGATGAGGGAGTAGGCAGCAATCAGGATGACCTGGACCCCCAGGATCTTGGTGCTGTCCATCATAACACTGCGGGACCCGGAGAGATCCTGGGTAGGAGTGACAAGGTCCTTGGAATGCCAGCCGTGTGGCAGCTTCTCATCTAATGCTGTCTTCTCCACAGTGAATGTGATGTTGGTTCCCTCCAATGGCCCCATGCCTGGCCTGAGGCTTTCCATACGGAGGAGAAGGAGGTCTGGAACACAGACATGGCAGAAGTGAGAGCACAGGTGACACTCATCTTTGATGACATTTACTTGCCTACAAAAATTCCCTAATGCCTTAAGAACTCGGAAGGGAGAGAAACAAGGCACTCTCAGAGTCAAGGTGTTCTTCTCCACCTCCCCATAACAATTTATTTATTTATTTCCAGATTGTGCACCAGGTTTTTTTCTGTTTCTTATTTCTCACCTCTCCAGGTGAAAATATCTGTCCCCCAGCCTCTGCATAAGTCTCTGCCACCACTCCTGCTAGTGATGCTACCACCCAATCCACCCAGTACTGCCTGCTCTCCCTCCCAGTAATGTGGTTAGCACAATTAATGCCATTTTATGAGCCAACTCTCTGTGATCAAATGTGTCACATATTCATTCCCTGGCCCTCATTATCAGGCCCTCAAGGTCCTGCGAACCAACTAGACAAACCAGTTTTCTTCCTCCTTCCCCTGCCAGTCTCAGGGTTCCCAGGCATCAGGCATTGGTTGCCTTCCTTGCTGGCTTTGAAGGTCACAGCACCCAGCCAGGAAGGTGTTGTTTGTGTCCCCATCACAGAAGAGGGAAGTGTGACTGCACACAGAGCACAGTTACAAGTCCCAAGTAAGGAACCACTGGACAGTGAAACCCATGAACCCTATGGCCAGGCAACACCTCCACCATCCTCTGCTTTCTCCAAGGATTCACTGAGTGGCTCATATTCTTTTATAGGATTTTTGAGTCTAGATTATGATTGTTACAATGATACAACAAACCATGTATTAGGATTTGGCCCAATCTGAAGAGAGTCCAGGTGATTATAAATTGTAAGTTGTATTATAAATTCTGTATTACTTAAATGATTAGAAACCATAAATTATTTATAAATTCTCTATTTTGCTATTTGTAGATTGTACTATGCTGATTCTGCTGGTAGAAATCCTGCGCTGTTTCAATCATAAATTCCATTCTACACTAATCATAATACCCTGATAACTAAACAAAGCTTTAACCATCACCATGATTTAGTGCCATCTTCATTCTGCCAAGGATGCCTAAAAGAAACTCTCTGTCCTCTCAGTGTTGGTGACACCCAGGCATCCACTGGCTTAGCAGAGGAGGGAGCTCCTACTGGGACATGCATGTGCAGGGCATAAAACACTGAAGCTGTGACCAAGCCTCCCACGGAGCTGCTGCTGAGCATCCAGGCACAGGCAGGCTGAGAGCCAGAGCCCCAGCGTCCATCAGCCTCCTGCCACGTGGTGTTCAAACGCCTGCGTGGGATGGCTTTGGGAGCAGGGAGCCCGAGGAGCCAGAGCTGACGCAGCCTGGAACCCCTGGCTGGCATTCGGTGCCATTGGAACAGCAGAGTGTTGTCACAGCAGGGTGTTCATTGAGTCCAAACACGGCAGGAGAAAAGCCAGCTCTGTTACTGGCTCCTCCTCAACCCCTGTGGCTCAGAATTGCTGTGGGCTACGTGGAGAGGGGTGGACATGGCCCCTGACATATCCCCTCTCTCCAGCACTGTGAGTGGGGCCCCACTACCACTGCAGACTTAAACAAAAGTGAGCAGAAGTCACCACTCTGTCCAGGCAGGGAGGTCTGCAAAGCATTGTGTTTTCTCTGACCTGTAAAGAGGGGGGAAAATGCCCTTTCACTAGGGGAGGGAGGCAAAGGGCTTAAATGAAGTGGGAATTAGAGGCAGACTGCTGGGTATCTTCTCAGGCTCCTGGAGGAAGGAGCTGGGTTTGTCCCAGGAAAGATGTGAGCACTGCTGACTGGTGCTGGTGGGCTTCCTGCAAGTCCCATGCAAGCCGAAGGTTTAAGGACAGCCCGTCCTTGGGAAGGGAGAATGCTTTGTAATTACACTGCAATCTAAATTAAATGGCTGCTTGTCCTATCATCCCTCTCAGAGCAAGGGCTGTGGTTCCCTCCTCAGGAGCTGCTCCCAGGAATCTTCCTGGCTGGCTGCAAAGCCAGGACCCTGCAGAGACCCAGCAGAAGAGCAGCCTGCAGTAAAACCACCCCTGCTGGCACCCTTTCTCCTTCCCTCTCCATATCCAACTGCCTGCCTAACATCTCACTCTGCAGACTGATTTGTGCCAGTGGTTCCTGGAAATGAGGTTGCTGGGCTCAGACACTGTGAGACAGTGGACACCATGTAGCTACTGCTAGGAGGGAAGAAAGCAGAGGGAAAAATGGGTGGATCTGCTAGAGTCAGGCTTTGTTTAAGGGTGATCTCAGTCCTCCACTGCTGCCCCAGCCTTGTAAAGACCAAGGGGAGGCTCCAGCTTCTAAGACGGGAAAGAGGAGCTCAGAGCCATGGCATACAGTGGGTGCAGTGGAAAGCAGAGCAGGGGAATAGGCAGGGCCCTGGGAAGGTGGCACAGCCACAGCCTCAGGTCAGGAGCCTGACCCCCTGGCAGACACCTGTGCTGCAGCTGGCCCTGAGCAAACCCCACAGCCAGGAGAGCAAGGTCAGCCAAGGAAACTGAGCAAGTGCTGAGCCACTTTCAGTGGCTGTATGTTCCCTGCTTGCCACCCATCTGGGGTTTATCCCTTCTGGATTGTCCAGTGTTAGTTTATCACTTGTTACCACCTTTTCTGTGGCTTGCCCATTCCATTTCTCTTCAGTACCCAAGTCCTGGCACCACGCCCGTGGACACTCCCTTCTCTTTTTCTCCCTCTCATCCACCAACTGGCTGCCAGTTCCCGCGCTCACCTCTCAGTCTATTTCCTTTTGCTGGAGACTGGCAGCTCCCCGCCATCTGAGAGGAGCCAGGAACATCATCGTTACTGGAGCTGTTTCGCTTCCCAACAAAATGGACTTAATGGAGTTACTATTGGATTTTGTTTGTTTTGTTTTTTCTCCAAAGGGAAACTATTACAAATCAATTAAGACATTTTAATTAAGAGACAAAATGATTATCATAAATGTTCCCACTCCAGGGACTGCCTGGAGGTCGCTGGGATGCTGCTAGGAGTGGACTGAGGTCTGTTCCAGCAAGTAATGGAAGTGCTGGCATATGTGTAGGCTGCTGTCAGGCCCTGTGCCTAGATGAAAAAATCGTTGGAGCTGAGAGCCAACCACTTTTGGGACAAGAGAGCAGCAGGAGAGACCAGGAGGAGGCAGAAATACTGCCAGGTCCTGTCCTCTGTGCTGAGTTGTCATGAAGGGATGCAGAAACAGGGTGCTCACCCTCTCCTCCAGCTGGGGCTCAGCCTGAGGCAGGGCTCCCAGTGAGACAGAGCTGTTCCCTGTGCCAGCAGGCTTCAGCCTTTGGGAAGTGGGGAAGCACAGAGGAGCCCTTCACTCAGCATGCTGCTGTCAATGACTGGGACAGTGACCAAACTGACAGCTCCAAAATCCATTCCTACAGAGGGCCTAGACCAGGTGCCCTGGGACTCATCCACCTCTGCTTCATGGGGCCCCCCAGCTCCCTCCATGTCCCTGCTGCAGCCCCAGGCACTCAGCCGGACTGGAAGAGGCACATCCAGACCTGGAAGAGCCATCTGTAAAGCCTGGCAGGGTTCAAAAAGCAGGGCTGGAGGGGTGGGCAGAGGGCTGGAGAAAACAGAGCTTGTTAATTAGAATTTCTCTTCTTGTCCAAGCAGCAAGACTGGAGTCCAAGGAATCAAAAGGAGGGAGTGGACGGACTTGAGCCAGTCTCTGCTCTTTGGTTAATGACAAACGCTTTCTACAGCAGTGCTGGAGTGTGAGGGCTGAGGCTGATGGATGCTTCATGGCTTGGCTCCCTGATTTATTCCATGCTTGTCCTTCCTCCCAAGCAGCTCAACTCCACCAAATCCCTTAATCTCCACCAGCCCAGTCAGGAGCACTGACGCATCTCATCCCCAGACCCATATCCAGGCAGACATCCATGACAAGGAGGTCTGAGACCATCCCTCATCACCAGAACCCAGTGGTCACCCTGGGACAAGTCACCTTCTACCACCTTCATGTTTCCTTCCAACACTCAAGAGGCAGCAGTGTCCCTGCACTCCACAGCACAGCACTAAAGGGAGGGGAACACAATAAATGGAGATATGGAGGTTTACCAGCCTGCCAGAGACCATACAGCACATCCAGGGCAGGGCTTGGACAGAGCCCAAGTTTTCTAACTCCAGCCTCCTGTATTCACCACCAGAGAGAACTCTGCATCTCAGCACAGAATCTGAACATAGATCTCAAGAACGTCATGAAAATGCAAAATGTGACTGATGGACGGGAATGAATTTTGTTTTCTCTGTGTAATGGGCAGGTTTCAGGACAAACAGCAGCCCTGGATGATTTCCTGAAGCCAAAGAACAGACAGAAATTATCCCAGATCCTTCCATCTCCAGCGAAGGGGTGATTGCCTTGCTATGACACTCTGGCTAAAGGGAAGACCCTCTGACCTGCCCACCATCTGCTGTACCTTTGTAAATTATCTGTCCAGCTCAGGGCCACTGGTGCAGAAACCTCATGGTATCAGACACTCGTTGCCACCCAGAACTGCTCCTGGGGGACCCCAGCGTAAAACTGGCACTGGGAGACAAAGTGCAAGGAGGAGGAGATACACCGGGGATTTCTTGTGCTTCCTCACACTAAATATTTCCCTGTCCCTGCCCAAGCTGGAGCCATGGAAGACTCTGAAGGGGACAAGGCAATGGGGATGCCATAGTCTACCCAGCTCAGGAAAGGATGAAAAAGGACGTGGTGAGAAGAGATTTGTTTGGCAGGGATACATTGTCATGGGAATTTATCCTACAGAAAGCAGGTGGGAGCAGTGCAGGGCCCTCTGCCCTGTGGGATGTGCCACGGGAGCAGAGCAAGGCTGGCTGGGACACAGGGATCAATGGGTGACACACCAGTTGCTGGGGCTGCAGAAAGGAAGAGACAGCGTGGTGGATGGATCCTGGTTAACCTGGGGAATCTGTTACCTCCTGAAATTTTCAGAGTCTGGGATAGGTGAGACAGTGGAGCAGGGGGAAATAACAACTCACTGACAGAACAAAGAGAGAAAATCCAGTATCCTGCTTTGGGATAGACCAGAAACTCTGTAGGTGAAATGCAGCTGCAACAGGACTATAAGAGGATTTCTCTGTTCAAGGACTAACAAGCAATGGGTGCAGAGAGAAAGCAAGCACCGATTTTCCTCCTGTATCCCATATCCCCCTTTGCATGTCCCTCTCCGAGGACACTGATCTGTGGCAGAGAGCCGAGTGCCAGCAGCGTGTGCAGTCCCAGCACGGAGGAGCAGATGGAGGTTTGTACCAAGCCACGAGGAGGCAGACTGCAGGAGAGATCGGGATTTCTCACACAGCCGCGCACCTCAGCCCCACACCTGCACTTCTGGAGCTGTATGTGCCCGGTTCTGCAGCACCCTGGAGCAACCTGCTCTCCTGACTGCTCTCACTCAGCATCCTGCTTCCCACACTCCCTGCTCACGGATCTTTCGAAACTCTCTTGCCAGTATTTCTTGTTTGCTTTCTCTATTCCAGCTCTCAGTCCCCAAATCCAGTTTCCCAAAGATGCTTGGACCTTTTTTGCCTGAACCATGTGGCACGGACAAGACTTGGCCCTATCTCAGCCCTGCTGCTCAGATGGGCCCTCCCTGACCCACCTGCAAAGGCCAGAGCGTCCTCCTCCTCCAGGAACTGAGCTGCTCACCTCCAGTCACTGTCGCATCGCTGGCCAGGACGGAGCGCTTGGTCCTCTCCACTCTCTGGAAGTCAACCTGTGGCAGAAGGGTGAAAAGCACTTTTCTGCAACTGTCCTTGGAGGAGAGAGGAAGTCAGGTGAGGATCTGGGCTGCTGGAGAGTGTTTCATTGCCAGGAGTAGCTCTGGAAGCCCTCCCTGAGCACCCGGAGAGCCCCTCTCGCAGGGTGAGTGACAGCCCCGTGTCACGGAGCTGGATGCTGTCTTCGCTCCTGAATGAGAGAAAGGCAGAGAGCGTGTGTTTAACAAACAGCAATGGAAAGGGGGAGGGAGCCTGCTGCTGCTGTTTATACAGTGTTCAGCCACTGAGGGGCTTCTTGCATCGAGCACAGAGAAGCTTTTCCACCACATCCAGTTTCCTCTCCAGGGAGAAGTGCTGGGAGCTGGAGCTCTGCAGGCTCCCCATCCATACCACGGACCTGGGCACATGTTATCTGCCCTCGCTCCACAGCTGTCCCATCTCCTCAGGCTTTAAACTCATTGGGACTGGCACAGTCATGTCCACAGGGGAATCTCCCCTGCAGGTCCTGCAGCTCAGCAGAGCTTTCACAGACCTCCCTCCACCCTCCTCTGCCTCCGTGTTTGCACAGTGCACAGAGCAATCTGCAGCTGTGGGACAGGACTTCAGGGACTCCTGAGATGCAAATAAAAGTAATGCTGAAAGTTTTAGCCACTTGGCAGTGGCTTGGTCTGCTCCAAATCCAGATTCATTGTGGACATGGAAACTGAGTGACTTTCAATTTTAGGATGCTCAACACTGTCCACACACCTTAAGCAAGAAAGAGGGATCCTCATGTCTAACTCTGCAAAATCCAAGCTTGCTGGAGCCCAGGAAAACATTCTAAAGGCAAAGATAAGCACAGATAAGCCCTACCTATTCAAAGATTTTGCCCTCAAGGAACAGTCGTGTATTCTTAGCATAGGATTTCCAACTCAGGCAATGTGTGAGTTTGCAGCTCACCTGGGCTACAGGATGCTCCCACACGCTGAGGGGAAGGACACCTCTCCTTGGCTTTGAGTACCTACAGCTGGAATTCTATCAGAGAAGTCTTGCTCTTTACCCCCACAGTGAACTTTGGTCTCCTTTTCTTTATGAGAACGGAAACAGGGAGGCTTTTCAACCACCCCTTTGTGCCAAAAAGTCACAATGCACCAGGAAAAAGAAAACACTCCAATGGCTCAGCATAAAAAGAGGAGTGAGAACATTCCTGAAATCACACGGAAAGTGACACTTGTACCCAAGACTTGGACAAGAGTCCTCACGAGTCCCATCCTTCCCCCTCCTCTCTCTGTCTCCCCTTCAGAAAGGAAAGGACTAAGCATTAAATCCACCAGCTGTGCTAACTGGATTTTTGTGCGAGTTTCACGTCTTCTCCCCCTTCATTTTCCCTAAGGCTGTTGATTTAGCTGCTTGGGAAAGCTGGGAGTGGAGGGAAGCAGGACAAAACAAAACTGATGGGAAAGAGCCATTGCTGTCTCCCAGCAGCTAATGGGAAGTGAGTGGTGCATGCCATTCCCCCTGTTCCTGGTGGATGGATACTCCTCCTCTCCAGGGTCCTCTGCAGTGGATGGTTGATTTCAGCTCAAGATTTCTTTTTCCTCCTTTCTCTTCTATGTAAAATTTTTCTTGCTTGTTCCCCTGATTCCTTTACTACTGCTCCCCACTCCTCCCTTCCTGGGCTGAAATAAGATGCCTGGAGGGAAGGCAGTGATTGACAGGAGAGAAATTTGTGTGGCCTGAAGCTGTGAACCTTCATCAGGACCATGGGGTGAATTCCAGTCATTTTTGGCACGTGGTGTTCACTGGATGACAGCAAATGCAAACTCTTAAATCATGGATTAGTCAGTGCAAGTCCCCAAGATGTCCTCTCCCACGGTCTAAGGGGTCCAGTGGAGCACCAAAACTGCTGGGCTCCAAAACAACAGCTCAGCTCTCTGAGCAGACAGAGCAGTGCAGAAAGGTGCAGCTGAGCTCTCAGCACACCTGGACTGTCATCCCAAATGGCACCCACCAATCTGAGGTTTGGTCCCCAGTCTCTTGGCGCTCCCCAGCCCTGTCCCTGGGAGTCAGGCTCTTCTCACAGCACCACAGACACAGGCTGCCTGCCAGGCTGCCTAATCTCACCCAGCTACAACAGAATTACAGCCAGCAGTGAGTGCAGCACAGCCTTGGCTTCTCCACAGGGAAGGGACACCCAGGGGCTGCGGTGCCAGATCCCTCACACCCCTGGTGGGGTGAGAGGAGCAGTCGTGGCACAAACTGCAGCAGCCTGAACACCAAGGTGCAAAGCAACCTCCCCTCACAGCTTAGAGATCCCAAAGCAGCTGAGGGTCTTCCAAGCCCCAACCAGCAACACTCTGAAGGAGGAGGATGGGGGAATACAAAGATGGTGCCTTGCATTTTCCTGGGGTGTGGAAGGCTGTGCAGCCCCGAGCAGAGGTGCCAAGGCTCACTGCATGCACTGCTGTAACCTCAAGCCTGGGGTATTTTCACAGGCTGGATACACACAAATGCCTGCACGGGTGTCCCAGGAGCCTCGTGTGCTTCCAGACATGATGGGATCATTCAAAGGATCTTTGCAGCTCAAAAGTCTTTCCCAGTGGTTGGGCTTCCATTAGGCAAAAGCAAGTCTGCTCACCCGTGCTTCTGAGAAATACAACAATGAATTTTGTACCCCAGGGAGCAAAAATTATGTCAAAAGGCTGAGAAATGGGGCAGAAAAGAGGGCTGTCTTTTGGCCTGTTATCTGCTCTGCATCAGTGAGTGGGCAGGTCCTCAGTCTGACCAGCTTGCAGCTGTAACCCATCTGCTGTAGCTTAACTTCTGTCAGAAAAGGAAGGTGGATTATCTGTTCACTCCCTGGGAGGAATCTCTAAGAAAACTGTTACCAAGGCTTCCAGATGCTCCAGTTCATCCTGCTTCATCTGGAGCAGCAACAGTGACATACTTTAAAAAGCAGCTTTTCATTTTTTAAACATCTGTTTAATTCCACCTGCATGTAACCAAAATATTTCCACTGCTCCTTCCTGAGGTGTCAAGCCTGTGTTTTCCTGAGCAGCCTCCAAGGTATCAGCAAGGTTTGGTAACACAAAAGCCCCTTTTCCATTTGAACCCTGGAGTTCACGGATGCAGTGGATTTGGGAACTAAATTAGCCACAAAGAGACTCAGGGGTGGGAGGGTGGAGAGAAAGCTGTCTGTACCCTCTCTGAATTTAAAAGCAGATTCTCATTTCGTAACAGCTTTTTGTCCCCATGTGAACATTCCTGGAACTGGTGAAGGAGCAGAGACACCATCAGGGACAAGGTTTGGCTAAAATATCTGGGCTATCTGACACCACAGTGAGAGGCACTGGAGAAGCAGGAGAGATGAACTGTGTGGGTTGGCCTGGGACTGTTCTGGGACTGCCACAGCTCTGCTCTCCTTCAGGGCAGGCAGAAGTCAGGGATGCTGAGTGTGTCTGCAGGATGAGGGTCAGTGAGTCAGGAAGCAGATGATCATATGGAGAAAGATTAACAGGATTTGTCCTGCTGAACACATCACCACACTTCAGCTCCTGCCCCACTAGGGGCAAACCCACAGGGCTCATTTGATTAAGTCAATTACTGCCTAGGAGAGTTTACCCCTTCCATCCCCCTCCCACCCCTGGATCTCACTCATACACACAAAATCCCCTTGATCACCCTCAGGACAGAAGGGCTCCAGGCAGTTTCTCCAGGTAGACATCAGCACTGCTGAGCCCAGAACTGGCCCCTGCATTTAGCTGCCATTTCTGCAAGTCACTGCACTCAAAGCTTTGTTAATTTATTAGAGGGTTGTTGCTTGTTGTTTGTGTACTGAGCCAGGTAGAAAACAGCCTCTGCAGAAGAGGATAATTGCAGTCAGATAAGCTCTTCAGAGCCAGGATTGCAAAAATACGATATGTTGTAGACCAGCAGTTGTCTGGGTAAAATAGAAACATGGATGAGTTTTTGAGTTGGAACGTGTTTCCCCATCTATCACAGACTCCCTGTCTGCCTTTGGGCAAATCATTTGATGTATCTCAGTTCTCTGTACATAAAAAAGGTGATAAAAATGCTTCACTCTGGCAAACTCACCCCTGGAGCAGAGGACCTGGTGCTTGGATGTGCAGCAGTGGCAGCTGCTTTCTCATTTTGCCCTATGGAATTTCTTTCTAAGCTGCCCATCTCGTTTAGGCAGCGTGTTCTGTCATCAGGGTCTTGCTCTCCCAGACTGGATACTCCTTCTTCACAGTCCCACAAAGAAACTTGTGCCCAGGCTGTCACTCCCAAGATGACAAACAGCACTATAAATGCTGGATTGTGTGATGAGAACAGGCAGAGCTGGATGGGCTGATGGCAGCCCCAGCCTAAACTCTTCCAAAGTGTCGAGACTGAAAGTGATGCAAGTGGCTGGAAGATTCAGAGCATGGTTTGTCTTCTCTGGGCCTGGTGTTGCCAAAAGGCACCAGGTTTCCAGGAGTGGGGATCCAGTGCTCAGCACCACTGTAGTAGCAGCAGGATCATGTTTGCTGCTTCACTGCCTTGTTCCATCTTTTCTGGTCCTGTGGGGACCCCCATGAGCTGTGGGCAGGGAGCAGCTTACCCGTGCCCTGCTCGGCTCAGCAGTGCAGGGCTGGCAGCAGTGCCTGAGCACAGGAGGGTCAGATCCACTCCTGACACAAACCCAGGGATTTGGCTGGGAATCCATTTGGCTCCGTGTTCCCCAGAAACACGACTCACAAGCCAGTGTCTGACACGGACAGATAGGTATGACACCGAGTGCCCCGTGGGGAGGAGCTCTGTCCCCAGGGTATGAGCAGAGCACGAACGAGCTGAGCAGAGACTGGAAAGCACAAAGCCTTATAAAGGCAGTGCTCTGGGTTTGTCCTTCTCCCAGCTCTTCCAGGCGATGAAAAGGACGGCTCACAGCCCTAATTAACTGGAACATGCTAATACCACTGAGCTTCCCTGGCCAGCAAATTTGGCACAAGGCATATGGGACACTTTCCAAACAACTGCTCAGGGGAGCGCGTGCCTGCAATTTATTATTTGATGAGCGGTTTCCTCTCTGCCTTTGCTGAAGAGCTCACACCAGACACGAGGGAGGTGAGTCTGGAGCCTGCAAATCTACTCTGAGAGCCATTTCGTGCTGAAGAGAGAAGAGACTTATTTCTCCCCAGGCATTTAAGATATTTAAGGTATCAGGGGAAACAGAGCTTTGCACAGCATTACCCCTGAGAGCACTCAGTGCCTTCAAATGGTGCAGCTCGTAGTGCTCAGCTTCCCATGGGGAAAACCATGCTCCTTCAGGGTGACATTCACTCTGGGCAGAAGATGCAGGACCAGAGAGTGTGCAGAGCAAAGCAGAGGAGCACAGCCAGCCCAGGAAGCTGGAGAAAGGGGAAAGGTAGCAGGAGCCCTGGTGCTGTGTCTCCAGAATGGGTTATTCCCTCTTTTGACAACTGTCCTGGGCAAGGCAGTGCCCCAGCTTCTTGTCCTGAAAAAGAAGCAGGAAGGAGCCTCCTCATCTCCTACTACAAATAAATCAGTTTGTGGGCTTTGGATGGGAAGCAAAGGGCAGGACTTTGAAAAAGATAATTTCATTCCTGTGGTAAGATCATCACTCTTAGCATTTACTGTACTGCCAAAACCAGAGGCAGGGGCTGCAGCCTCCTGAAGGCCACACCTGCCCCTGGCCTCACCTTCAGCCTGGCTCCCATGGCAGCCCTGGCCCCAGGATTGTTCAGGGAAGCTCTGACACAGGGTTTGAGTGGCAGTGAGCTGCCCAACCGAGCACTGCCACAACCTCACCAGTGCAGACACTGGGAATAGCTCGGGTTTGTGCAATATTCCCAGGACTGAGCTGGTTTGACCTGCCCCTCATCCTGGGCATCACCTGCAGCCATCGGCTGCTTGGCTGGGCATGGCACCCTGTGCTTACCAAGGGAACATCTCTCCCTGCTCCCTCCCCACTGCCTCCTTTGCAAACATTCGTTGTTATGGTGACAGCTCCAGAAGGAAAATCTTTTTGAGGATCTTTCAGATTTTTTAACAAAAGTACAGCCACTTTAATTATTTTCTTTAAGGGAAATGGTGATCTCGCTCAACTGAATTTCTTTCATTTTGTTTCTGGTGACCACTTTGGTGATGCTGTGTGTGTGAGTGTGTGGCCGTAAGAAAGTGGAAGGGGGAGGAGTAGAGCCAGGTTGTAAAGAGCTGCTTTTCGATCCTCTTGGGAGCACAGGATGTGCCTCCAGGCTGAGGCTGCTGAGCTGCAGGCAGTGTGGAGTCTGAGTTTCTCCAAAATGAATGGGATTTGGAGCACATCTGCACCTTTCTCAGATAGCAAAGTGCAAAATAAACAGCAAGGGGGACATTTATGCCCAATAACCTGTGCTGTGCATGAAACGCTGCACTGAGAAATACTGTTCTTGTGGAATCTTCTGCAGAAACATCCCTTGGCTTTCAAAGGCTGTGTGATGGTAAATGAATCCTCTCCATTTCCACTGAATGGACTGAAGACTTTCCTATGTGACATCAGGGAGAGAACTGGGCTCTGTTGATGTCTTTAATGCAAGTAATGAATATAATAAACAGCCTCAGCCCAGCCAGGAGAAAGCTATCTGGGTATGTGATGTGACCACAGGAGTGTATTTCATGGCTACTGTGTTCTGACCCTGGAATGTGGATGCTAATGGACAAGACTCCAGAATCCTGAGCAGCCAAGCCTACCCAGCCCATTTTTGTAAGATGAGGTCATGAAGATCTTTCCCACACCCCTCCTGTAAGGAGCTGAGGTCAGAAACCTAAAAAACCATTAGAAATCAAAACCTGCAAATGCTTCAGGCTCTGAAGAGGCAGCTTAGCACATCTATGAATGCTCAGCACCATGAACCAGAGATCCAGGTGCAGGAGAGGAGCATTCCAGGCATCCTGCACCCAGTGACCAGCGGGTTGGCTGGGGGCTGACACACAACCCATCACAGGGAAGGCTGAAAGGACAAAGCTGTTCTGGCCAAGGCCATGCTGCATGTGGAGTATCAGAGAGACTTCATGCACAGCTCAGAGTGAACAGGCAAACAAGGAGCAGCCAGAAATGTTAATATTTGCAGAAATCTCCTGGTTTTGGCGCCTGGGTGTGGGGAGCTGAAGGATGCTGGTGGAATGCAAACATGATGGATTCTTGGCTGCCCGGAGGGGTGGCATGGGGAATCTCACAGGGCAGGACAGACTGCCTGACAGGCCTGCTCGTGCTGGTTTTCACATGAGGAGTCCTGGGGAGGGAGACTGGGCTGAGAAGTTCAGTAGCACATGAAACTGGTCACTTGGGATTGAGTTATTTGAGCATCCCTGGGGGAAAAAAGAAAAAAGAAGCCTTGATTAGGCCATGTTTATCCTCCTTTGCCTGTTTCAGACCTTATTTCCCTCCCTCCAGGTAGCAGGAGATGGATTTGTCTGTGCTGATCCCCAGCCCTTCTCCTGGATACACGAGGGAAAAACCTTCAGACTCCAGCCCTCACTTCACCTTTCATGGCATGGTTAGGGTAGTTTGAACCTGCTCAGCACCTCATGGGTCCTTTCATGGTATGGTTAGGGTAGTTTGAACCTGCTCAGCACCTCTTGCCATCTCTACAGAGCTTTTACCTGGATCATGACTGCCAGTTCATGGGGGTATTTGGGGCTGGTCAGACATCTTCAGAGGCTCCAGAGCCTTGAAGGCTTTAAGATTCTGGCTTTAGCAAAACAGCAATATCATTTGGGACTGGGAAGAAAATATTGGCAAATAATGGCCACCTCTGGTCACCTTCCTGCTGCAGCTATTTTTCCAAAGATCCCATATCTCGGAGCATTGCTTCATTTCCTGCTCGCCTTTCTAACCGAGGCCTCTAAATCATGTCCCTGCAGCTGAGGTCACGGAGGGAAATGTAATATCCATTAGCAGTGATGCTGCTATTACCTTGATTTACCTCATCCCTTCTTTCGCTCTTTTCTTTGTGCTTACAGCAATCCCTTCCCACTTCTTCCCCCTCCTGGTCTCAGTGCAGGAAAGAGCATACAGAAGCAAAGCTTCCTGAGATGCAGCCTGTTTTTGGGGACATGGGGAGTCTGGGGATTTCTCCTGGACCAGCAGCACCCCACTCCTTCCTGGCCAGAGATGCCAAGGGCAATGGGAAGGGCTGGCTTCAAGCTGCCCCATCCTCACACCCAACAGAGTCCTTCCCCTGGGGCTTGTCCAGGTCAGCACATGGGAAAGACCGACCCCAGTTCACCCCTCTGCCCCTCCCCTGTCCCACAGCTGGGCACTGCTCAGGGAGAGCCACAGGATCCTCCAGGAGAGACTCCAGCAGAGGAGGATCCAGAGGAATCAAAGTCCCGAGTGTATTTGCACTCAAACCAAAGGGAAACAGGAAAATCAAAATGCAAAGCTTCTTGTCCCCTGTGGAGCTTCCCTGCCTGCATCTGGAGAGGGGACACAAGGGACTGACACTGGATCAGCAGTTGCTTCCCCTTCCCCTCGTGTTCCACTGACACCCCAGGGAAGCTCCCCGGCAGCCGGGCCCACTGCACTTCCCACTTCATCCCCCTCCTCCTGCAAGGCCAAGCAGCTCCTCTGACACCCATCTCCAAGAATACAAATTTACTGCATGGAACAGAGAATGGTGAAGAGGTTTGGACCCAATCCATGTGCTTTGAGCCAAACCCTTCTCAATCCATGTTATCCTCCACCTCCCCAGTGCATAATCAAACTCTCCAAACACAGTGTTCTCAGGTCCCAGCCCAGAGCTTGGAGCCTCCCGAGAGGGATGTGCTAAAAAAAGAAAGAAAAACATTACATTGCCAACTGAAGTGAGTGCTGAAAGGAAGGAGATGCCAGGAGCACTTAAACAGGAATCCGAGACCGGGGGACGCTCGGGTGTGTGTTTTCAATCCCCAGATGGGAGACATGTTCATTGGGAAATGACTGCCACTCACTGCTAGTTCTAGACCTTGTAGTTGATGTCCCAGAAAGTGAAATGGCCATGACAAGGACATCCCCATCTGCATTAGAACTTTCTTCTTGGATTGATGGATTAGTGCAGTCCATGGTAAAATGGTGCCCCTCATCCTTTGGCTCCAAAATCTGTACTTGCAGCTCAAACCTGCAAAGATGGAAATAAGCAATTTTACATGAGCAACAGGTTCTGTAGGCAGTGATGCCTGAAGGATTTTTTTCTGCTTTTTCTCTGAATATTTCTTACACTGTTCCCTACATTCAAAAGTATCAGCATGCATACTTGTGATGCTTTAGGTGATAGTTTAGCCTGGTTTCATGGTGTTTAGGAGGCCAGTAGACTAAACACCCCTGAAACCACATAGAGTTAGAGACCAAACACCCTGTTTTTCGTGAGCCCTCAAGGTCTCCTAGTAGGATAGATTTTGTAAACTAGAAGTTAGCCCACCCCAGCCCCTTATTGGGCCCTCTGGTTAGATATGCTAATGTGTAGAGTCTTTAATTGTATACTCTACTGGGGGGAGGGGGCTTTTGCGGCGTGTTCTACCTGGACAGCAGAAGCCATCGAACGAGATCCTATTAAAATACCGAGGTAAACAACCCCCAACCCTTTCACTGTGTCTGAGCCTTTATTTCCTAAGACCAGAAAAAAAGGCATCAGCAGCAAGGGGAGTTATTTGGGAAAACCTATACATCAGGGGGTCCAGGACTCTACCAGGTGCTGAAGGACCTGAGCTGGCACTTGGACCCAAGCTGGCAGCTCCACACCCTGGTGCAGAGCATCTCTTCCATGACAGCAGCATCCCACAGCCCTGTGCCAGTCCTGGGCAGGGTGTGTGCTGGCACTGCCCAGCCTGGTGCCATGCCAAGGGAATGCTCCTGCTGTTCACACTGCACAGAGGGACCAGGACTAGGCTAAAAGGGGAGCTGATGGGGAAGTTCAACATCAGCTCAGCTATACCAAATTCTGCTGTGTCAGGGTGAAGCTTCAGTTACCCAGCTACAGCCTTTCCAGACAGTGGGCCTGCAGGTGCCCCAGGGAGGCTGTCACCTCCTGGGCTCCTTAATGGGGAGGGATGATCTCTGACCACAGCACAGATGCTGATTGATGGGGACACATCCCAGCACTATTGGCTTGGGCTGATGGGGGAACATAAACTTTCACAGCACATTCCAGATCTCTGCTAAAAAGCAATATTGATGCTTTTACCTCTCTGCAGAGCCTCACAAATAAGGGATCATGGTGCTGCAACAGGTGAGGGAGCAGCATCCTGGTTCACCCTGGGCTGTGTGTGTCCTGTGCTTGTGTCTTGTCTGATCATCTGTGCATAGGTTTTAATGTCTCCTGGAGGAAGGGTGGCAAAGTCAGGAGATCAGAGTCTGGACACAGATGGCAAAGCCATTTCCCTTTTAAAAGGATGCACCTAAGCAGATGATTCAGCTCCCATCAAAATCCATGAGTTCAAAGCCAGCTATTTCTCAGGATTGCTGGCGTGTGGCAGGAGGATGGGAGGTAACACCAGGCGCTCTCCCGCTGTGCTGGGCTGGCACTGGCACTGCTCCCAGCCAGCCCTGGCATGTTCACAGGGTCAGAGCCACCCTCGTGGAAGCACAAAGCTCTAAATGTGGGGACTGAGGTTTTGCTGCATGAAGTCACAGCTAAGAGGAGATTGTTCAGGCATCCCTGGATCCTTGTGTCATCCCTGGGTCCCAGTGTCATCGTCCTAGCGATATTCCATGGGCACTCTTCCTGGTGCAGTGGAAAGGATAAAAGGGCAGCAATGGCAGCAGGTTCAGCCTGCTGGAAACAATCCCTGCCCAGTGAGTTCTTGTCCCCCTGTGAGGGGCCCTGTGAGCAGTGGGGACTGAGCACCCCTGCCCCAGAGCCACCATGGGTACTGGAGCAGGAGGGTGCAGCCAACCCCCACCCTGCTCAGAGAGCTGGAGCAGTCCTGAGCCCCCACAATAACAGTGTGGGAGCTGCCAGCCCTTCTGGCCATGGCCTGACCCTGCTGGTGTCCATGGTGTCACTTGCTTGGCCAGCCAGAGGACAAGGGGTGCACCTCGCTTGCCCATGGCCAACATCCCCCAGGACTGATTGTTCCTCATGCACACAGTGATGTTCCAAGTCCAAACATCAGCATGGGGCTGTGGCTGAGCGTGTGACCCCGAGGGGCTGCTGGGGACAAGGCAGAGGCTGCTGCAGGCAGGGCTGCTGTGGCCACGTGCCAGTGACCAAGCACGCACAGTGCAAGAGAAAGCCTGGGAAAATCCCTCGGACAAGCAAATGAAGATGGGCAGAAATACCTTCTGCACTAATTGCACTGCTGTAATGAGAAAACAGAGCCCCAGGAGGAGGAGGGCAATAGCTGAACAGTGCCTGGCATATCGCCCTTTTGGGGGCATGCTCTGGTTCTGGTGGTGGTTAGGCAGGAGACAAGTGGTCTGTGCAGCTCTTATGAGTCCCTGTGTCCCCTCTCCTTTCAGTTTTATTTGCTTTTACTTCCAGTATTGAAAGTTCTTGTGATTTTTCTCACATGTCCACCACTGCCTGCCACTTTCCTCAGCATCGCAAGGCCCATCATCAGGTGACAGCACAAGGATGAAAACCCTTCCTTTTCTTCTTTCTTTTGCAATCAAGCTGGCAGCCCTCGTGATTTCTGAGGTAAGCCAAGGCTGTGTCCCCAAAGCGCTGGCCAGAGCTGTGCTCTGAATGTGCCGTGAGCAGGGGAGAGGGAGGGAGGCTTTTGCCTGGAGCTCATTACCGAATGCAGCGCAGGGGAGGTGCAGGGGCAGTAAAGGGGCAGTAAAGGGGCAGTGCCGGACAGTGCAGGGGAGGTGCAGGGGCAGTAAAGGGGCAGTAAAGGGTCAGTGCCGGACAGCGCAGGGGAGGTGCAGGGGCAGTAAAGGGGCAGTGCCGGACAGCGCAGGGGAGGTGCAGGGGCAGTAAAGGGGCAGTAAAGGGTCAGTGCCGGACAGCGCAGGGCGGTGCAGGGGCAGTAAAGGGGCAGTAAAGGGTCAGTGCCGGACAGCGCAGGGCGGTGCAGGGGCAGTAAAGGGGCAGTGCCGGACAGCGCAGGGGAGGTGCAGGGGCAGTAAAGGGGCAGTAAAGGGGCAGTGCCGGACAGCGCAGGGCGGTGCAGGGGCGGTGCAGGGGCAGTGCCGGTCCAGTGCCGGTCCGGTCCAGTGCCCTTCGCTCCAGCCCAGCCCAGCGCACTCCAGCGCACTCCCGCCCCTCACGCGCTTTCCCGCGGCCGGCGCGTGCACCCCGCAGCTGCCCCGGCGCGCGCGCACGTGACCGCGTCACATGCCGGGACCCCGCCCCGCCCCCTCCGAGGGATCCCACCCAATGAGCGGGCGGGCGCGCGGCGTGTCCGCGCTGTGATTGGCCAGGGCGGGCGTCAAGTCCGCGGGAGGGGCGTGGCGGAGGCCCCGAGTTCGGAGGTGGGAGAGCCACGGGACCGGGCTGGGTCGGAGCGGAGCGAAGTGAGCGGTGCCGGCACGGTGGGGTCCCGGGGGCCCGGGGGCCGGGGCTGCGCACAGGGGAGCGGGCGGTGCGCACCGCGAGGCTGAGCCGGAGGGGTCCCGCACTCGGCAGCGGCGGTGCCTGGCGCTCCGCGGGCTGTGGGTGGGTGCTGGCGGCCCTCGGGCCGGTGACCGCTGCCCCCGGGCGCTGTGCGGACACAAGGCCGGGCCCTGTCAGACGCACTGAGCGGTTCTGCTGAAGTGACGGGAAATTGAAAGTTGTTGCCATGCAGAGGGAGTGAGTGACCCTCGGCCAGGGCTGCTCTGTAACTCGGGGCTTTCCAGCGCTGGGTCCACCCGGTGTAGCGGCCGGGCACGTCCTGCTCCTCCCGCCCGAGGTCTGTAACCAAAGCCTGCCCGGAGCGCAGGGGCGGCGGAAGTTCGGCCCAGTGCAGAGGGATGGGGTTTGTGTGCGGCGGGGCAGGAGGCTCAGGGTGGCACCCGTGTGCCCGCAGGGATGGCCGGCAGGAGCCAGGACCGGAGCCTGCGGGAGGAGCTGACCTGTGCCATCTGCTGCGAGCTGTTCAGCGAGCCCGTCATGCTGGACTGCATGCACCACTTCTGCAGGGGCTGCATCCAGGAGTACTGGGACAGCTGCACCCACGTGCCGTCCTGCCCGCAGTGCCGCCGCAAGATCCCCAGCCGCGCCTTCCGCACGCACTACCTGCTCGCGGGGCTGGTGGAGAAGGTGCGGCGCTGCGGCTCCGAGGAGCACCAGCAGAAGATGCAGGTGAGTGGGGAGAAGGGGACAGGTGCCACATGAGCCCTGTGAGCCACCAGCCCCTCGTCCTACAGGCAGTTCCCCCACTGTGAAGCCTTATCTGACCCAAGTGCAGCGACATTTGTGTCTCGTCCTAATTAGTCCCTCTGATTCCAGCCACAGCTTTGTCGTTTCTCTTTTAAGGACAGAGTCTCTAAATGAGAGGGAAGTGAAGGCAGCTTGTGCCAGGTGCTCTGGTTGAGGGGACAGTCCCTGCACAATTCAGTTCACAACACACGGTGTTTAAAGCTTGTGCAGACATATCCCAGGCTGGAGCTCCCAGTCTTAAAAATAAATTGGATTCATTACACACACAGATACATAATTCTCAAGGCTGTGCATCAGGTGCTTGCTTCTCCTTACATCCTTTATATGAGATCCTGTTGCAGTCTCCAGATGCTGACCATAAGAGCTGTGACTGCTCCTGAATCAGAGCAGAGTGGTGAAATGGCCTCCTTACCTTCTTTTCCTTGCTCCTGCAGAAGCACCTGGAAGATGCTTTGCAAGCTCGTCAGAGGGAGATGGAGAACTTGCTGCAGAGGAAGCGTGTGGCACAGGAGGACATGTGCAGCCTGACGGTAACACCTGTGGGGGCTGCCTGGAGAGCAGCTGCCTGGAGAGCAGCTCCTGGGGCAGTGTTCACAGAGGATGTGTGTACCACTTCAGCTGAGGTTTAGCTCAGCTTCCTGTAAAAATCTAGATGAGTAACTCTGGGGATCTACACAAGCTCCCCTGCATGTAGGCCCAAGCTCAGCACTGCTGGATATTCAGCAGAGGTTTTGGGAGGAGCATTAGCACTCATTAATGAAGCGTTTACAGAGTGCATTGGTGCAGCAGGGCTGAGACATGGTGCGTGGGGAGAGCTGTGGGCAGCCTGCTCTGGCCCTGCAGTGCTGCCTCTTTGGGAGAGCAGTAACTCTTGGCAGCTTTAGAATCCTCTCATGTCTGAAAGGATGACAGGAAAGCTGAAGGAACTGGGTCAGTGGCAGGGCTGGCACTGCAAGAGTGGTGGCCTTGTCACAAGGACAGTGTTGGGGTTCACTGGGAAGCTCCGAGGTGAATGAGGAGCCTGAGTGCTCTCCACGGGCTTGAGAGCGACCAGGCTCCCTGTTGGTACAGGTCCATGAAGTGAGAACAGCCACAGGCTGGCTGTGCTGCTTGTTTGGGTGGCATGAAAGTGTTAAAAGCCAAGGAAGGTGAGTTTAAGGAAAATGGAAGTAGTTCAGAGATGAGATAAAACTGAGAGGGGACAAAGACCCTGTCTTCTTACTGGAGCCTCTGATCCCCCAGCCTGCACCATTTCAAACCTCTGTCCTCTTACCAGATGTGGAATAGACCTTTGAGATTAATGAAGAAGTATTAGCAAATAAGCACGTTTCCCTGTTGCTGAGCAAGAGCTAAGAGGTGTCTCAAGAGTAAAGGAGCAAATTGCTGATCTGAACAGGGAGGCCCTGCACCTCCTCTGTGCTTCTGGTGTGTCAGCACAAACACCTGCTGGAGCAAAAGGAGGCTGGTGTAGCTTCAGATCTGTGTGGGAGATAGGTTTCCTCTGGGGAGAAAGGGATGTGCACTTCAGGAAGCACTTCTTGAGAAAGTAATGAGAACTAAGGTTGCACTTGGAGATTAAAAGCTTAAAGATTTAAGGAAAACAAAAAGTCATTGGCTGTCTCTTGTAAACAGGCAGGAAGGCAGTGAGAACACAACAAGGTTGGCTGGGGAGTAAACAACTGGAAAAAAGTGACCTCTGGAAAGAGCTGAGTGGGATTTTATCAGCCTTAATGACAGAGATTAGTTTGTGCAGCTCGCCTGTCAGACAGCTCTGCTCAGGGTCTGGAATGATGTGAAGTAAATCCAAACTAACCTGAACAGCTGAGTCTGCAGCTCCATGAAATTTAAAGAGCTCCAGTCTTGCCTACAGGCAAATTCCTGGTGGTGTGGGAGAAGGCTGTAGCTGTGTGTGTGCATTTCTAGTTACAGTGCCCAAGCCTTTGGTGAAGCTGTTCTTTTGGGTTGTTTGTTTTTTTTTTCCCCTTGGCTCTGCAGCCTTGAAGGTTGTCCTTGTGTCTTGTTCTCCATCCAAAAAGTCATTGCTTTGTCTAAACCTCAGATTTCCAGGGCTCTGTAAGATGAGCCATCCTGTGTCCTGTGCACCTACTTGTGTGTTTTAGCTTTGGACTCACCTTCTGCTCTTTCCTCTGCTCAGAAAGTGTCTGGGGAGCTGAACTTCAAGATTCGGGCTGAGTTTGCTCGCCTTCATCAGATCCTGGAGGAAGAGGAGAGAGCTGTGCTGGCAGAGCTGGGTGAGAAGGAGGAGCAGTCACTGGCCCAGCTGCACAGGCACCTTGGCCAGCTGGAGGAGGGGATGGCAGTGCTGCAGAGGGACATGGAGCACATCAAACAGACCCTGAGCAAGATGGAAGATGTGTCACTGCTGGAGGTGAGATGCTTTGCTGACCCTGGCAAGAGGCTGAGGGATGTTTCAGGATCTGAAATTGGGATGGGAGAGTCCTGGATGACAGCATTAGGCTCTACCTCAATGTCATTCTCACTGCCATTCTGCTGCATTATCTACCCAATCCCTTGGAGTGTGGAGACTTCAGCCACAAGGGATGCAGTGATGTCAGATGTGGTGGGTCTTGGGAGCCTTTACTCCTCTATCCAAGTGCTCAGTCAGTTTTCCCTGGAGTGCTGATCCTGGTAGCTTGGTTTCTTCTCTCTGTGCTGTATGGCAGCAGGAGGCAGGACAAGGAGCTTATTTGTGCAGCTGCATGAATTAGAGTGACTGCTAATTCTCTCTGCTTCTCACTGCAGGTGGAGAGCCTGGATATCAGGTACGTGTCTGGCATGAAAGAAGCTGATTCCCTTTTCAGGAGCTTATCTTAGTCCCTGGCTGGGACCACATGGGAGAGGCACTTTATCTCAAGTTTTTTAAAGCATCACAAATTGCTCAGGAAGTCGCTGATGCTGTGTAAGGTGGAGGCTGGTTCCCAGCATACACTGGATGCTCTTCCCAGGGAGGATCCTACGTGTTGAGATGGCTGGAAGAGTGGGTAGAGGGAGGATGTGGTGGTTTGGAATGGGTGCAAGAGCCACGTGTGCTGCAAGAGGGAACAGACTTTGGCTGCTCCATCTTCTCCCTGCCCTTCCTCAGCTTCTAACTACTCATGAGGCTGCAAAACTGACCCTGAGGTGCAGGTTTGTCTGAGGCTGGGAGTAGCTGAGGGCCAGAACTGCCATAGGGGAGTGTGTCCCTGTCCTCTCACTCTCTGGGATGCAGCCTGACTCCACAGGCCTGGCCTGTTCAGCCATGCAGGAATCCTGCTGGGTGTGCTGGGCATGGGTTTCCCTGCTCCACGAGCAGTGCTGCTGGCTCTGCCTTGGACACCTCTGCCCTCAGCCATTCTCTGCACTGGGGGCAGAGCAAGCAGCTGCCAGAGACGTTTGTGTCGCATCTTTATTAAATCTGTCACACGCAGCAGTGTCCTGCAGCCCTGCCCGTGCTTTTCCTGCCTGCATTGGCAGTGGCTCAGTGGAGGAACTGACCCTGCCTCTCTCTGCCCCAGGCCCTCGGTGCATGTTGAGAGCCAGCCTGCCCTGGACGTGCAGCAGCACAGGGACAGCCACAGTGGCCCCTTGCAGTACATCTTCTGGAGGCAGATGCTGCGCTCCATCCACCCTGGTGAGCGCATCGCTGTGAGGGATGGCTGTGCTGGCTGTGGTGGGCCAGGGATGCCCTGCAGAGGGAATATGCAGCCGGTAAAATGCCATGCTTGGTGTCTCCACAGCTCCTGCCCCACTCACCTTTGACCCCGAGTCAGCTCACCCCAACCTGGTGTTCTCCAGAGATCTGACAGCAGTGACAGAGAGGAATCGAGCCCAGCCTGTCCCCATCAGCCCTCGGCGCTTCCGTCAGTGCGTCAACGTCCTGGGCTCGCAGGCCTTCGACAGTGGCCAGCACTACTGGGAGGTCTGGGTGGGCAGCAAAACCAAGTGGGACCTGGGGGTGGCTGCTGAGAGTGTGGACCGGGCGGCCAAGGTCAAGCTGTGCCCAGAGAATGGCTACTGGACACTCCGCCTGCGGAACAGGACAGAGTACTGGGCCACCGCCACCCCCTGGGTGCGCCTGACTCCCCGCCAGCCCCCACAGAAAGTGGGCGTCTTCCTGGACTGCCAGGAGGGCACTGTCACCTTCTTCGATGCTGGGAACATGTCCCACCTCTTCACCTTCCACCAGGTCTCTGCAAAGAGATACTGCCCCTTCTTCAGCACCTGCTTCAGCGACGGGAGGGACAACGTGGAGCCCATGCGCCTCTGCCACCTGGCCCTGTGAGGGATGAGGGTGCACTGGGGACACCAGGCTGGCTCCTGCCCCAGGCTGTGCTGGAGGCCAGTTCTGCACACACAAACCTGATGGGTGTTGGAGGAACTGTTTTGGTTTCAGTTTTGGGAGGAAGGAGAGGGATGAGTCTCTTCACAGGTGTCTGCCCTCCCTTGCTTGTGCCATGGCTATGGCTACCACAAGGCATTCACAGGGGTTCCTGGCACCCTTAGAAGAACAACATCCCATTCCTGAGCATGGCACAATTCAGTAACAGCACAGGGCTGCAGGGGAGGTAGCTGTGGGTTGCTGGCACCTCCTGCCTCTCTGAGCTCCCATCCATAAGCCCCATGGAGGAGGGCAGCAGTCCCGGGGCACTATCGGGTGTCTCAACTCAACATCCCGACCATGGACAGCCTCTGCTGGGAGAGTTTCCCGGGACAGGGCTCCGGGCCGGCAGCAGAGGGAGCCCCATGCGCAGCCCAGGGAGTGCGGCTCAGCTCCCTCACCTCGGTCTCTATTAAAGCTCATTAGAAAGACAGTGCTGCCTGCTCGGGGCTTGTGTGCTTGGGGCATCTGCTGCTCTGGGGTGTGGCACGGCCTGGGGGCACCGAGCAGCCCCCCGGAGTCCTGCCCCAGCCCTGGCTCAAAAGAAAGCCACATAGTTCCTTGGAGCACTCCTTACACATCGTGCAGTGGCTTTTCACCATCTGCTGTTTGAGAACAAGGGGGAGAGGTTCTCTGAGCCTAGCCCTGATCTTGGGCTACAGCAGTGTAAGATTTGGTAATCTTTGGCCTGGCTGGGTGCTAAGGATCTGTACATGTGTAAAATGCCAAGTCCCATTCTTTGCCAAATTCAGCAAGAATGTGGCTCTTTTCCTGTCAGCCTCCTGTGACCCTTCTGGCAGCGCTGCACCTGCAGGAGGGCAGGCAGGGCTCCCTGGAGGGGCAGGTCAAGGGGGTTTGGCTGCTCTGGTTGGTGCCCAGGAGGTGCTGGCAGTGTCTCTGCCTCACGAGTCAGCAGAGGTGTTGGGATGGGTCCAAGCCTGGCTAGTGGAAGTGATGGGTGGGAGGGAGGATGGCAGTGCCTGGTGTTGGTGGAAATGTCATGTTTTTCCCACCCAAATCCATTCCAGACTCAAAGCAGAGGCCAGAGCTCCCCAGTGCTGGCTGGAGTCTGACACCTTCAGCAGAGGCTCAGCTTTCTGTGGTGTGGGAAGGGCCAGGTGTGAGGCTGTCCAGCTCCCACAGCTGGCACAGGGACACTAGCCAAAGGAAGGCCTTCACTGGCCATCTGCCTGCCCAGCAGGGATGGCACAGGGACCCTGTTCCCCCTTGATGCCACAAGGGATGCCCCTCTGTGTGCCACTGCTGCAGTGCACCAGAGCTGGGGGTGCCAGTGCCTGTGCCAGGGCAGGAGAAGAAGCCAGAGGTGAGGATGTCCTGTGCAGGGTGCAGGCAGATGTGTCTTGTGCAGGAGCACGGAGCACAGCCTGGGGCTGCTCCCAGTGACCGGGAAATCTGCTCTGTGCAGCCTTGCTCGGGGGTCGGGTGAGGAGGGGATGTTGGGGGTTTATGCCTTCAGCCAGCGAGTGCAGAGCCCGTGAGCTGGACTCGGCCTCCTCTCCCAGCTCTCAGCTCCTCTCGCTGCCCCACAGCCTCAGCTGAAATAAGAGTGGAGGAGAAGGAGCTGTTGGCTTGGAAATGGTGCTGCAAGCTGGGCTGTGTTACCCCTGCAAGGGCTGGGAGCCTCTGGAAAGGCGAGGCTGGGGAGTGATGCTGGGGAAAACTGAAACCCATCAGCTCCCCAGCCTGCCCCAAAGTGCAGCCAGGCACGGCTGGGCAGCAGCAGGCAGCGCCCCCGAGGTGTGAGGGGAAGCAGATCCGCCGGGCTCTGGCAGGGGTGAGCACAGCCAGGCTCTGTCGTGGGCCAGCTCCCGCTGCCCAGCGCTGCCATGTGCTGCGTGGGCCAGCGTGAGGGCACGGGCTGCCAGTGTGTGCCACTGCCACTGCCACCACCTCCCACACCCTCCCCGTGCCTCAGGCAGAGCTGGAGAGCAGCCAAACCCACTTGTCCCAAATGCTCCTGAGGAACTACATCCTTCCTTCTCCTGCCGTGGTGGCCATGGTGTGCTGCTCCCAGGCAGAGCCACATTTTTGGGGTATAATGTCCATGCCTGGCCCTGCTGGCAGGGCAGAGCAGCTCCTACATGCAGGGGAAATGCTGCTCTGGGCTGCCGTGTGTGCGGCGTTAGCCCAGTGAAGAAATGCAGTCTGCCACTAAGTGCTGCCTGAAAAGCACATTTCTCTGACAAACCAGAGCACCGTGGAGTAGGAACCATTGGCATGAATGCAGTGACTACCTGAGCCTGGCCTGGGTTCAGGCAGGAGGGGATAGGGATGGGAGAGGGGGCACCATGGGGTTAAAGCACTCCTTACCCCAGCATCCAGGTTCTGCACCTGCCAGGGCTGCCTCTCACCATCTCCCAGGGTGAGGCTGTATTTTTCTTGTGGGTTACCTCATTGCTTTGTCCCTGGGTGTTCCCAGAGCCACCCCAGTGTCCCTTTCCCATAGTTATGCTAGGGCTGGGCAGTGTCCAGCAGCTCCTGCCTTGGCAGCCTTCTGTGATCTGTGTGTGTCTTTATCCAGTGCTTTGGGGAAGCCTTTGCTTCCTCGGGTCCCCCCACGTGCTGGAATGGGGACAAGATTTTAAAATAAGATCCTTTTGTTTCCCAGGGCGGCAACAATGGAAAGGTCCCATCGGTCCCACAGTCGCCCTGCGTTTGTGATGGAAAATTCCCCGCCGTGGCGGGGCGAGCCGTCCCCGGTGTCCTGCGATTACTGCCATTAGATGGCAGCATGGACGGGCTGGTCCTGGCCACCGCCGCCTGCTCCGTGCCACCTTCGGGCTGCAACGGGCGGAGGATGCCAGAATCCCTTCCCTTTTGAGGTGCCAGAAAATGCCTCTCCCCTCAGTCCCGGGTCACACCCTCTGCTCCTCTCGCACTCAGCTTCTCCAGGCGCCCTCTGTGCGCTTCGGCCGGCAGCTCATGATGCCGTGGGATTCATTTCCCTGTCGCTGTCCACCCCTCACCACCTCACTGCTCACCTCTCAGGGGCACTGATCCCGATGCTGTCCCCAGCGTGGGTGCACGGCGTGGCTGTCCCATCTCTGATCACAGCCCCCGCCTCTGATTACAGCCCCTGTCACTGGGGAGAGGTCTGATCCCGCAACTCCAGCTCTTCACTCCTTAGTGCTGGGCAGTGCCACCCCTCTGTGACATTCCAGCTCTCCCTCATCATGGCAAGTTTTGGAAGTCTCTCCTCAAACTTGTAGGGGCTTTGACACCCACCTGAAGTGAAGGGACACGGCCGCTTTGTGCTCTGCTGACATCAAGGAGGGAGGTGATCCAAGATGAGTGTGCTGAAGAGTGATGGAGTTGGCACTCTCTGGGTTTAAAACTCACTAATCAGGATGGGGGGAGTCGGGTAACATAAATTCTGTGACTTAGAGTCCCTCTGGGGGTTCCAGGAGAGGGACAGGGTAATTTCTTCTGCGGTTTTGGCAACGTGAGCAGTTGAGTGCACCAGAAGTTTTCCTGCCTTTTTGAAGCCATGAGCACACGGCTTTCATTCAGGCTTTCTTCACTGCCTACAAGTGAGCGTAATTAATAATCCTGCGGGGCGCAGCGCGGGGCCGTGTTAATTGATCCGTTCGGCGCTCGTTGGGTGCACAGGCAGCTGGCCAGGGCTGTGCCGGCTGTGCCGCCGCGCTCCCAAAGCTCTGCCATCACCTCCGTCTGTGGCGCATTCGCAGCCAGCTCGCTCCGAGCCAGAGCCGCCGTCGCTGGCAGTGGCAGCGCTGTGGGGGCAGCGCCGCTGGCACCAGTGGGGCGGCACCGCTCGTCTGCCAACGCCACGGGCGTGTAGAGGGTTGGTGTGTACCTGCCAGAGCCGTGCCAGTGCCACACGCAGCCGTGCTGGGGGACAGCGTGGCTGTTCCACGCTGCTGGCACTGTGCACGCGTGGACGGCGTGAGGGGGGGCCCTACTGCACCCCCGATGAATAAAGGTGCAAGTGTGAGCACACCGAGTGCGTGTGTGTCTTTGTGTGTCCCAGGGTGTGCGGGAGGACGGAGGTTCGAGGGGTGTGTGCAGGGGTGTGTGCCTGGGTGTGTCCGTACGGGTGCGAGGTGTGGAACTGAGGGGGAGCACAGGCATGAAGGGGTGTGTGCAGGCAGGTGCGAGGTGTGTTCCATCACGAGGTGCGTGTGTGCTGTTGTTGAGAGCGTTTCTGTGCATTCCCTCTGCTCCGAGAGGCCGGGATGTGCACCCAGGCACGGACAAGAAACAGGCGATGTGCGGGTATTCTCACATAGGTTCAGGGAGATACACGGGCTGCACAGGTGTGAAAATACACGCAAGTACTTGCTCGTGTACCCATGGGTCAGGGATGATGCAGACCCACGCACACAGGTGGGGAACACACTTGGCCCCTAGCTGCAGGGGATACAGACCCACACACAGAGGTGGAGACAGCCAGGTGCGAAGGGATGCGCGCACCCCCGCAGGTGCGGGGAGCGCGGATTCCCCGTCAGTGCCCGGAGCTGCAGGTGCGCTCCCCCCAGCCCCCTCTGCCTCCCCGCCCGCCCCTCCCCGTCCCGCCCCGCCCGCCCGGCGCCCCGAGGCTCGGCGGAGGGCGGCGGGCGGCCCGGGCGGGCGGAGGAAAAGGAAGCGGCCCCGGTGCTCCCCGCCCGCCGCCGCCGCGCGTCGCCGCAGCTGGGGCGCGGCGGGAGCAGAGCTCGGGCGCGGGGCGCTCGCACCGCTCCGCATCGCACGGACCTGCCGGCAGCCCCGGAGATGAGGAGAGTTTGCACGCTGCCCCTCTGGCTCTGGCTCGGCATTGTCTCGGAGGCAGGTGAGCTGCCGGGGCTGCGGGCTGCCCTGCCCGCTCTGCCGCCCACTCCGCACCTGCGGGCGCGCTGGGGACGGGGCTGCTCCGGCGGGACGGGACGGGACGGGACTCGGCGCCTCCGCCCGCGTGTCCACCAGACTCCTCAGGGACCCGGACTGCCCGCCGCGGCGTCCCTCACCCAGGACGGGATGTGCCGTGCCCTGGCGGGGACCGGCACTCCCGGTCCCGGCGACCCCAATCCCCGACGGGCGCGGTCCGCCCTGCGGTGCCCGATCTCCGACCGGTGCTGCCCGGCCCATCCCCAGCCGGGGCGCGCCGCGGTGCCCGCCCGGGTGTCCTCGACGGCGGTGACGGCGTGCCCGCACCAGGACGGGACGGGAGGACCCTGCTGCGGTCCCCGCGGGGTCCGGGGCCGCGGGGAGCCCACGCCGTGCCCGTGCCGCGGATGTCTCGCTGCGAGCGGGGAGAAACCCCACGGGACCCTCGCGGGAGGGATGTCCCTGCGCCGGGACGCGGCCGGCTGGAGGGCAGGCTGGAGGCCAGTCCGGGCTCTGTTTATTTATTTTTTTCACGCACAGAGTCATTAATTTGTGTGTGCCGGGGAGGAAGGCGCGAGGAGGCGGGGGTCCATGCAAGGCTGTCCAGCCTGCCTCTCCCAGCTCTGGTCCGCCTCGGAAGTCACCCGAGGCAGATCCCAGCGAAATGCTTTCCCTTCCCATAGCACTTCTGTGGCAAAAGGCTGTTGGACAGAGAGTGCAGAACCACGGCTGAGATGGGGCTGCAATGCCCTTCTAGCAGCAGAGCCCGTGAGACAGGGCAGAGCTGGGTGGGCACCGCCAGGGCAGTGCGGTCAGGACACCCCACCAGATACCCCCAGAGAAGCTCTTTCCTGCATGAGTAAAGCATTTATAGCCCAGATCAAAGCAAGACTGAAAGAAAGTTAGTAATGGTGGAAGCTTGCAATGTGGGGAGATGAATTTTGGGAGCATAAATAGAATTTTCTGTAGCATCAGCTCAGTGACTCGCTATTACCAGTGGCATTTGCTGCTATTGTTGAAGTGAGCTCACGGGAGAGCTGCAGGTGTGGCATGAGCAGCATCACCAGCAGTGTCACTGTCAACCTGCTCTGCCCAAAAAGCTGCTGATGGCTCTGGTGTCATGGGGCCAAAGGACACAACAGGCGGCCAGAGCTCAGGGAATGCTCAAGGAGACTGGGCAGAAAGGAGCCTGCTGCTGGTGGCATTGCAGTGGGAGCAACTGTTCGAAGCTCTCTTGTTAGCAATTTGTAAAGCACGGTGTAGCTGCTCCCGGGTTCTTTCATCTCCCGGAGGTGCAGGAGCAGTGCCTGGGAGGCTCTGGCCAGCGCAGCTGTGTGGCCTCGTCGGTGCAGGGCTGAGCAGAGCTTTGAAGCTCTCGGTGCTGCCTGATTAGTGCAGCGATGAAGGGCGATGTGGAGCTCCACTGGGGGATGGTACCGTGGGGATTTGCTTCCCCTCCTTCCATTCTATCAATGAGGACAATTTGTCAGTGCCTAAAGGACCCACGAATTTCTCATTAACCATAATCCCGATGGAAGCAGGGATGTGTGTGTGAGACTGTTCCACCTGTGATGGATGAAATAATCATCTCAGGAGCATGAAAGGTCTGTTCTGGCACCACGGTGCCTGTCTAATGGGGCAGCGTTAGAGGATCCTGTGGGTAAGAGTACAAAACTCTTACACATTCCAGCTCCATGGTGCTCCCAGGATGGAGTGGATCTGGGGAGCTGCCCTGTGCAGGCAGTGAGATGGGGGAACAGGCAGAGGTTCAGCTCCAGCACGCTACATCATCTTGGCTTCTCAGGGTAACCCTTTGTGAATGGTAATGGGACCGGGTGCTCCCTGAGCCACCATCTTCTGAGCACAGAGCAGTGCTGAGCACCCCACAGCCAAATAATCCCGCTGGGGACGCTGGCTTGCTGCTTCCAAGGGTGTTTGCCCATTGTGTGAGGGAGGGGCCCGTGCTTGTGTCGGAGCTGAGCCGACGGCGTTGGCTGCTGCTCCCTGCTCCCCTCTCGGATCGCACAGAGCTCCCGGCCGGGTGCTCGGACAGCCCCGCGCTGACCGTGCCAGCAGCAACAGTTGCCTGTGCAGCTGGGATTTGAAGCAGTTGCTTTATTGCAAGTAATAAACATGGGCTGTTTCAGCAACACCCTTTCATTCAACAGCCCTGACTGCACAGCAAACCCCACCAGGCTCGACCCACAGCGATGAACCAGGGCCTCCAAGGGGAGTGGGTGTTTGGAGGGACACAACCCGTGCTCCCTGGGGGCTGCCAGGGAGGGGACAGCCACAGCTCCTGTGCCCAGCTTTCTGCTTAAGGATGATTTCATGTAAGTCAGCTGCAACTACCGCCCTGGGATTTGGCTTGGGCACGCGAGCCCGCGGCTCACTGCCTGCACAAACACCCACCAGGGCGTCACTGAGCTCAAATTGACGTCTGGTCAGAGGGACACTCCCCCAGCAGCACAATGTCCCCAGCCAGCGCAGGCAGGGTGGACGGGGCTTCCTCCAGTGTATCCCGTGCCACTCCGCTGCCTCTCTCCCATGGGCTCGCTCCATGCAGGATCGCTGTCCCCAGGGTTTCTCTTGGCCCCGCGTTGCTGCGGTGTTTTCCGGGGCAGGCGTGGGAAGGGCAGGTGCTCCCAGCCAGCCAGGAGGGAACAGGCTGTTCCCGGCATCCCGAGGCAGTTCCTGGAGAAAGAAGGGGAGAGCGGGATCCCACGGGAACGGCTGCAGGAGGCGACCGTGGCCAGCGAGCAGTTTCTCCAAAGCCAAAGGGGCCACCCACCTCAGCAGGTTGCCTTGCAGAGCAGGAGGGGGCTCTCGGTGGGCCCCCAGGTCTGCCCAGCTCTCAGCAGCTTTGGGGAGCAAGGGGAGCCCTGGGGATAGCACCTATCTCACCCACCTTCTCCTCAGCCTTTCCAGCTGGCACAGCAGAGGTGACTTTGCACTCAGCCTGCGGGACTGAAACAGCCGCAAAACAATGGGTGCAAGACAGGGGACTGTGCATTTAAACCAGTGTGGGGGAAAGCTGCAATAAGGTGGGGGTGATGGGGAGGTCCTGCAGGTGCAGGGAGAAGCAGAAAGCCCTGTACTGGCCGGACCCAGCAGGCTCCACTGCCCATGGAAGGTGGGGAGCCAGCAGTGCTGGTGGTTTCCGTGTGAGGAATGACTAAAGCCACAGGGCTCTTCCGCTGGGAAAGACAGGCTGGGGCATTGTGACTGAGGGCTGCAAAATCACAGCTCGCCTGGAGAAGGCAGTTCCTGGTGCATTCCCATGTCGGGGGCATGGTGGGAGGCTGGTGGCTTGTTGCACTCCGCTGAGCAGCAGTGGAGCTCACCTTCATGGAGCCGTGTGGATGTGAGATGTTTGCCTGGGTCCACGGGCAGCTGTGTATGGAAAGATACACGAGTTTTCAAGGAGAAAATCCACAGGTGGTTAGTTCAAGCTGAAAGCCCCCTTTCCCACCTTGG
Source organism: Eopsaltria australis (assembly GCA_034509425.1). Taxonomy (NCBI): domain Eukaryota; kingdom Metazoa; phylum Chordata; class Aves; order Passeriformes; family Petroicidae; genus Eopsaltria; species Eopsaltria australis. The sequence goes on along the minus strand of JAVTVJ010000090.1, from coordinate 384,510 downwards.
ACTGGGAGCCAGAGGTGCCCAGTGCTGTGTTTCACCCCAGCTACCCCTGCAGCTCCTGCAAAGCTCCAGCTGGGTGAGGAGCAGCAGCCAGGTACATCCCACTCCCGCTGGGTGCTGTGAGGGGATCGTGACCTCCTGGTGTGTGCCACAGTTTTCCGGGGAGACCAGAGCTGAGCCTTGCCCTGGGCCAGGGCTTTTGTCCTTCATTAGGGAAAGAAATATTGCTGCAGCTGCACTGGCATCTAGTGACTGGTTAAATGAATTCCAGGGGTTTTATTGCCTCTGGCTATCCCAGACCTTTGTTTCTTGTTTCACGTTGTTAAAAGAGGGGGTTAGCCAGGTCCCAGGGGGGCTTTTTCTCTTTGGTCAGAATAGTTCTGATGCTTTCGGCACAGCATTATTGCCCATCTGCGGTGCCTCATTGTTAAGGCAGAACAGTGGAAGCGGAGGTGGCCTGTGGTCAAGTCGGCGAGGAGGCACGAGCCCTGAGCCCAGCGTGGCCTCTCCTTTTGTCGAGCAAATCAGTCCATCTCTAGGTGCAAGTTCAGCAGAAGGAGGGTGAAAAACCTGGCCCTGCAGCAGCCGGTGGTGAAACTCCCACCAAGTTTTATAAGCTGAGGATATTAAGTGGGGAGTCTTGGAGTCTCTCCTGGAGTCGTTTCCCTGCTGAGGTAGCAGAAACAGGTTTCAGCCAGTGACTTGTATTTCACCTTACAACTTCTCCCACGAGTGAATTGTTTTTTCTTGCTGTGTTTCTGCCCCCTCCTTGCAGGGCGAGGATCCCTCGTGCAGCCTCTGCGGCCAAACCTGGAGGTGCCGTGGGACGGACGTCATGTGCTAATGAGGGAGGATCGGTTTAGGGGGTCAGGAAAATACTGTAGCTGGGCAAACAGGGAGGACAGGGTGATGGGGGAAGGCAAGCATAAGTGCTGTGGTTTCCCATTCTCTGAGCACATAAAAACCAGGCAGCTGCTTGGGTTCCATGCAGTGAAAGGCAGCAAGGACCTCAGGGCTGTTCGGGGGAAGGACCACAAGAAAGGGGCGAGTGGATTGCATACTGTCCTGGTCCCTGTTACTGATGGGCAGAGACCTGGAGTGAGCAGAGACAAAAAGGAGATTAAATTTTACCATCTGAAGCAGCCAGCCCAGGGCTGGTTACAACTCCTGGCGGAGCCTGGAAAACCCCAGTTCTGTTTCAGAGGAGTTGGTGAAAGAACAAGCTCGGCTCTGCTCCTGGTATAGGTACATGCAAAGAGGGAAGCGATGGAGCAGCTTGCTGATGTGTTTGGGACCCATTGCCTCCGTGTGAGGTGTAGCTGCCCACCCATGTGCAGGTGTGGAGGGGTTAAGCCTTCTCCTGGCTGTGGCTCCAGCTGGTTGGGCAAATGCCAGCCAGTGCACCGAGTCTGCCCACCTTGGTCTGCGGTGCCAGCAACAGTGACACAGCCCCAGGCTCCATCCCATCACAGCCACACCACCCTGCACGGTGAGACCACCTGCCCAGCAGGCTCCAGGGGCCAGGGCATCCCCCAGGGAAGGGTTAAGCAAAGAGGAGCAGTGCCGATGCCAGGCTGGGTGTCCAGGTTCTCCCTTGGCGGAGGTCAGTGGTGGTTCATGGGAAAGGAAAAATTGGCAGCTGGGCCGGATGTCCCTGCATTTCCCCTCTTCCTGCAGCCGCCTGAACGATGTTCCTTATTTAGCTTTCCTGACGGACAGGAGGAATCTGATGGCGGAAACTGTCACTGCCTGATAACAGTTCAGGGACCCCTTTATGATGGGCGGCACGGCAGGGAACAGGGCAGCGCTGCCCTGGCTGGGAGGGGACAGCCAGGGCTGCCCTTTGCTCCGGGTTCTCGGGGACAGCCAGGCAGAGCACTCACAGCCTTTCCCTGCATGCTGCTCTGTGTACAAACCCCCTCAGTGCTACCTAGAAGACTCTCAAGACCAAGAAGTGATGGTGTGTGTCTATACATCTGTGATTATGTATATACAACCTGAGATACTGGCTTTTCCCCCTTCTTTTTGGTGAGGCATCTGAGCTGGTGTAAAGGGCCATGGGTGGGCAGAGGGGAGGCGTGGAGCAAAGCCACCCTGCTAAGGTCTGAGACCAGATGAGGCTTTGTACTCCCTGGCAATGAGGATATGAAGAGCAGCCAGGGCTGGGATGCTCCAGCAGGAGCTGGGAGTGATGACGAGTGCCACAAGTTGAGCACACACATCAGTGCTGAGAGCAGATCCCACATAAGAGTGCACTGCCCAAGCAGATAAACACAGCAAAGGAGATGTTTCTCCATATTTTATTGTGCCCAGCTTTCTCTCCATGGAAGATGGCATCTTCTTAGTGTCTGAGTCATTCTCTTATGTGTGCCTGTGGTGACCAGCCTCAAAACCACAAAAAGTCCTGAAACACAGCTTGTATGTCAATGTATCCATTGATTTTTGCCTTGCATCTGTGGAGGCCACCAGGCTGCTGCCATACCAGTAACAGCATTGTTTCCATGGCAATTAATGTACTTAAAAAGGGCAGAATGTACAGCAAGATTGTGTTTATTCAAGAGCAAGCCCTAAGGACAGCAGCCCTTGCCACTGGACAGGGCGTTGTACTCTCTGGAGTCTGTGGAATGCCCAGGTGGCGTTGCTGTGTCTTGCATTGGGATGCAGGCCATGGGGAGGTGGCTCAGCCAGGCTGTGGGACCTCACAGACCTCTGCAAAGGCTGTGCCACAGCCCTGCACCTTGACACCACCATTCCTCTGCTGCTCAGAGTTCTGTGTTCTCTGGGGTGGTTAGAGCTGCACACTCCAAAGTGCACCTCTGTTTCAGTCTTAGCTGAGGAATGTTAAAAATCTCACTGCAAGATGTAAAACCTCAGCAGAAACTCATAGGGGCTGTGTCAGTTTTCTCTGAGCCATCCACTGTCTGACCAGGTCACCCACACGAGCATCCTTGAGTTGCAGGACCAAGGATTAGGTCAACAAACCATGGTGGAACCTCAGGACCAAATGCTTCTTACTTCAGCTCAGTTCAAATCCCTTTTGTGTTTGCTTTCTGTCGTCAGGCAGCACAGGGAGGGAGCCTGGTGCAAAGGGAATTGCTGACTCTGTCTGTGTGTGTTCCTGTACTGCTCTGTCTGTGTCACAGGTGTGTGCAAGGCTGGTGGACATGGGAAGGAAGCAGGAGCTCCTGCTCCAAACCCCAGTGCACATTTCAGGTGGTCATACTGAGGATGAGGTACCCTTGGGGAATGACAGGGATTTGCATCCTCCTGGATATTTTGAGGCAGAAAAAAACAGCAAAATTCATTTTGCAAGTTATTTGTTTAAAGTTGTATGTGTTTCTTATGGTGTCACTTTCTAGCATGTGTCATTGCAGCGAGATGAGTTAACTTCCTACTGCACTTTCCTGGGCAGGAGTCATCTCTCCCATTCCCTCACATAAAAGGCTGGTGCAGAGCCCAAGGCATTTGCTCTGTGCTCAGCAGGGGGGAGAAAGGCTTTTTTGGAGATGCTCCAACCTGTCCTCAAGGAGGCGTTGAAGGAATTGGGGAGGTGATGGCTGAGCCAGCTCCCAGCTTGCATGGTGTCTGCATGCACCCATGTTCCCAAAACCGGCTCTGTGCCTCTGCCAGGTTGTATTTAACCCCAAAATTTCCCCCTCTTCCTCACTGGCCACTCCAGCCCCCTCCACCTCAGCAGCTCACAGCTGCATGAGGGGACTGGCATGGTCTGGCTGAGGGTAAAATGAAAGAGCAACATCAACCAAAACAACTGACGGCCCCAGCCTCGGGAGACGACAGGAGGAGGCTGGGAGGCAGTGGGATCGTGTGGAGTGAGCAGTAGACAAAGGAAGGAAGTTTTTATTACTGAGCCAAATCCTGAACTCCTTTACTTGTATTTAGGCCAATGTCTTAGTGACTTCAGTGGAGCTTGGTCTGAGTAAAGAGAGAAGGAAGAGCTTCAGAATCTGGCTCCTGAGTAATTGTGTCACGTGGGAAGTTTATAAAGAATTTGCAGGCTCATGGTGGCTTTGCTGAGCAGCTGGCCAGCGAGCAGCACCCCTGGCAGCCAGGCCTCCCCCTGGGTCAGTCCCCTCCCTCTCTGGGTCCTTCCCATCCTGCAGTGGGTTCTCCATTCCAGCTGCTGGCAGGGTGAGTTGGGGCTTGGCAAACTTTGCAGGGCACAGCGAGGTGCCCTGAGCTGGGCAGTGGCTCTTCAGGTTTATGAAGGTCTGTCTGCACCTTCACAAGACCCAGGAGATCCATGGAGGGTTTGGGGGTCCTCCATCATCCTTCTGAGTTACTTGTAACCTGTAAAAGGTTTACTGGTTTTATTTATTCCCAAAAAAACCACAGGGCTGTGTAGCAAAGCCTGGAAATCCCCCCACTAATGTCCCAAATTGATTGGGGGCACCATGTATGTGTCTGCACGGACACATGTGTGTGCTGACAGTGAGGTTTGACTCCAGGCTTAACTCTCCATCTGTAACTTGTTTTCCCCATTTCTGAAGTACTGGTGTCCACTGAGATGGATGTTAGATGTAGTGACCTAGGAAAATAAAATCTGACATAAGTGCGGCTCAAGTCAGTAGTTTCCATGAACGACAGTAAATCTCGACATTTACTGAGGCAGGAATGTTGGGCATGAATAGTGGTTGATACTCAGATTTGGAAGCTGCCAGCTCAGAGTGATGGCAGCAGGAGAAATCGCACCCAGCAGAGGTGACAGCATCCAGCGCCCACAGAAATCCATCACTCACAGCCGGCATCGTCCCGGCCAGAGCAGGGTCCCCAGAGGGGCAGAACTGGGTCTGAGTGGCCATCAGTCCCTTCCCCACACTGCAGCCCCTGGCCCTTGGGAAGCAAAGGTTTAACTGCGTGTCCCAGAGTGTGGCAGCCAGCTGCAGAGTGGGATGCTCCCATGGGACATGCACACATCCACACCAAGGAGATCGCTCACCGCTGGGCAGGCGGTGTGTGCTCCTTGTGCTCGGATGAAGCACAGGGGAAGAAACTGCCTTGCCTCCACAAGGAGTGACCTGGTGATGCCTTTTAAAGCAATTTAGTTAACAGAGTGTGCATCTGGGCCTGATGCCTCCTCACGGGGTTTGTTGGCTGTTGCCAAACTGTCAGACTTGGCAGATCCTGGGCTGTAAGTGCTGGCTCTGGCAGTCCTGTTGATGCTGGGATGGGATCAGGGCATAGCCTGGACTTTAACCTCCTCCCTGAGCTGTGACATCCCAGTGTGCAAGGGAAGGGGAGTTGCAGCATACCCTGTACTGCCCTGTTCTGGGCAGGCAGGCTCAGACCCAGGATGGTGGTGGAGTTCCCATCCCAGGATGTGTTTAAAGAAAGATTGGACGTGGCACTCAGTGCCGTGGTTTAGTGGAAGTGTTAGGGCATGGGTTGGACTCGATGATCTTGAAGGTCTCTTCCAGCCTAGTGATTCTGTGTGTCCCCTTGGGTGACAGTGTTGAAGTGAGATTTTCCCCACCATGTTTGCTTACTCCTGTGCTACAAGGACTATCAGAGGCACCACTGTTAGTGCTGCCCTGGGTGTAGCATGGTGTCAGCAATTTAAACACATGAGGATGGAGTTTGACGTTCCTCGAAGCCCCTGTGGTGTAGGGAAGCAGGAGCCTTTCCAATGACATTGGTCACACCAGGATTGTGTCCAGCCCAAGATGCAAACCCTGCTGCCAATGCTGCCCCTTCACAATGTTCAGCATTTCACAGTATTTATGGCTGTTTCTCACCCTTGGCTGCTTAGACAAATAAAGCTTGATGCAGCCTGAGGCAGTTAATCCCTGGCTCTCCAGCCTCCCAGCAATAACAAGGTCTGGGTGGCATTTGAAAGAATGCACTGGGGGAGAGGGGGAGTGCTGGGATCTATTTTTTATATGGAGGGGGAAATCCAAACCTGCCTTCATTGAAGATAAGCGACGTGGCTGGGCTGAGCTCTGGCTCAGAGGTTTTAGTGGTGATAGAAGGCAGGAGACTCCGCACAGTGTTGGCCCCATGGTAACCTTTGCCAAAAGAAAAACACTTCTTAATACAATAGTGATTTAAAAAAAAGAAAAATAAACAGGACCCCACATGAACTTAGGAAACCTGTTCTGCCATAAAGAGAGATGTGTATGATGAAATGAACCTGAATGGCATTTGGAAGGGCTCTGGCCTCCAGACCCACATTTCTGGGAGTGGGGAAGGGCCAGTGTCTGTCCTCGACCCCGTGCTCCAGTATGGTGCCAAAACACCCCCACTCCCAAACAGCTCCTCCTGCATTTGTGGACCAAGCCAAGGCATCTTCCCTTCATCCACACCTTGAATTCCCATAGGGCTGGAGAGGCCATCCCCAGCCTCGCCCCACAGCTCTGAGCATCAGGTATCTCATGGTGACCAAGCAGGGAGAGCCGAGGAAGTGGCGTGTTGTTTCTTCAGCACGGTTTCCCTGTTGGTACTTGTGCTCCTTGGCTGGAAGTCATTAGCATGTGTAAACGCTTCCTTCCCATCGCGTCCGCTTGCGTGCTCTTCCCACTGCGCTGCGTGGCAAGGGAAGCACCTTGGAGCAGGAAAACAACAGTCAGCCTCTGTGCACTAACAGAGGGTAACTGCGTGTTTATGGAGCTTGGTCACCCTGTCGTAAGCTATTTTTAAAAAGCAGAAGAAGAGGGTTTAGCTTATTGGCCTTCAAATAGCGCCAGAGTCCAATACTGCCATTTAGGCTGGGCGTTTCATTGTAGGAATTGTGCTGTGATATACAAAGTGTGACATTTCCAACTCAGCCTTTCTTGGAAGGGAATTAAATTAGTTTCATAGCTGCACAAGGGGTGTTATGTGGAGGTGGAGAGAGAAATCTGTGCAGATGTTAAACAGCCAGCTAATCTCAAGTGACGCGAATGCCCCAATACACTTTGGCTCTCGGAGATGATGATTATCATCTCCTGCTGCAGCGGGTCCTGGCTTGTGGTCACAGCTCTGTGCCAAGAGAAACTCAGAGCGTGTGCATCTGTAACTTGCCATCGATGCCCTGGACAGCCCCACAGGGCCAGATTTCCTTCCATTGCCCTGAGTCTCTGCATCTTCAAGTCCCTTTGCCCAGCAGGGAGCAGATGGGATCACTGACCCAGGGCTGAGGTGCCGCAAAATCCTGTGTGGGGGGAGAGCTTTGCTGTGCTCTTTAGAGCCCATCCCTCCTGGGGATTCTGCAGAGAACAGAGTAAGATTTCATTAACCACATCAGGGAAGGCTCTGGGTTTGGGCAGCTCTGGCTGCTTTCAGGAATGGCAGAAAGCCAGGCTGAGCTGTGCAGTGCAATTTCTTATCTCCTACGTGCTGTAGGTGCATTTACCCCAGGGATCCCACCTCCCGTCCCGCTCATGCACAGGGCTCTTAGATCTGCAGCGAGCGCTCAGAACTCCTCCGTCAGCCCTCACTGCTTGTGTCTGACCTCGTACCTGAGCCTTCCTTCCTCTGCTGCTACCTCTGATGACTAATTCTCCTTTGAAGAGCGTGTGCCTGTGATCTTCCTGGCTCCCCTCGTGCCCACCCCACCCGGGGTCGTGCCGACGCTGGTGTGTGCACGTGCAGGTGTGCACGGAGAGGCTGCACGGGGAGCAGGGCTCGTGCTCCCCAGGCAGAAGCTCTCTCTATGCCCCTCATCCCTCTTCCCTTTGCTTTATTATTAGTATTTTTAGATTATACTCAGTGACCCTTCTTTGATAATGAGGAAGATTAAATTCCTACTGCTTTTCACTTGTGCTTCCTACTTTCTGCACCCATCCACATCTAATGTAGCTTTTTCATGTCGCATTGACTCTGGGCTAAATTAATTTTCTTTGTTCCCTGTGTATCTTTAATTAGAAGGAATAAGGATTCCTCCTCTCTTTCACCAGTATATGTTTTTCCAAGCCAAAGCAGCCCAGTTTCTGCTGCCCTACCCTCTGTGGCTCAGGCAGGGATGGAGATACATGGAAGCTGCATGATGGCCTTCCACGGAGCCTGGAGCAGATGGGGAGTTGAATGCAGGTTTTCCAAGGCCAAGATAATCATCTAATTGCAAAACTATTTTTTTCCCCACTTACCCTGTTCATCAATCAGCTTCTCTTGCACCCCGCAGCAGGAGATCAACTTGAGGATGGGCTGTGCTGCAGAGAACAGGCACTGCCAGCTCCAAGGCAGCTGTTTGGTTTGAGGGCTTTGAGTTGAATTCAGTTCACAGCCAAGCAGCAAACATCTGGATGCAGACTTCAGGGACATGAAGATGGAGGAGCAGGTCTTTTCCACTTGGCACATTGTCTCCCAGCCCAGCTGCAGGGCTTGCAGACCCCTGAAAAAGCCCAGCACAGTCAGTCTGGCACAGCACGCTGGGCAGGAGGCAGGCAGGGCACTCCAGGTTTTGCTGACATGGGGAAACCTGCTCTGGGTGGCATACAGGGCTTTTTCAGTGTCCTGCTCAGTCTGTCCATAAGCCAACAGTCTTGGGAAGAGTTAAACTTCAAAGGCCAGCAATTAAGCCCACACACATCAAGGAAAAAGCAAACCTGTGACTTGTTTTTTTCTTTCCAAATGCTGCTGCCCTTTTCTCTCCACGCTCAGTGCCGACCCTTGGGCTCTGTCTGACTTCCCGGTCAGCTGCCTCTGCCTCCTCGTCTCCCAGTGAGAGTTGGATGCTGAGGCCTCACATAGCTCGAACTCCATTTTCCCCCAGCAGCACACCTGCAGTTTGCTTCAGCAGGAGTTCACCTGAGCCTCTGGGAATGGCTCATGATGGAGCTGTAGTTGATGGTGTTGGATCTGAGGGTCTCTCTCCACTGTTTCTCAGGCTTTTCCCTTCTTCTATGTTCATGCAGCAAAGTCCAGGTGGAAGCCTGTGGGTGGAAGCCTCTGCCCAGGTGCTGGAACTGGTCTTGGCTTTGCCTGGACTGCCACCAGCCCCAGCATGGGCAGCTGGAGCTCTGGGAAAGGGGATGATGCCCTGGCATGGACAGGGGGATCCTGGGTGTACCCACTCTGTTATGGCAGTGGGGTGGACCTGAATGTCCCACCTGGATCACTGTGCGTAAGAGCTGGCAGCTACTTGTCTTCTGGGAGCTTCTCTCTCTTTAGTAATCTCTCTGTGGGTATCCCACAGTGGAAAAATCCACTACTTAGCTGAGTTTCATGGAGAGGTACTTGGTCATCTGCCTTGTAGCTCCATCAGGTACAGCGTCAGAAGCAGTGGATTGTAATTTCATCCCATCATTTCCCTTTAATCACTGATGGGCTGCCATTTCTTCTCAGTGGCCAAAGATGTGTTCTCAGGGTTCCATGGGTTTGTACCCACTGCTGCCAGAGGTACCTCAGCCCAGCAAAGCCCCTGGGGTTACAGCTGGATAGTCCCAGGGTGGAATTAACCTCTGAAATCTGCAATCACCTGAGCAATCCCAAATAGATGAACTGGAGGGAGCAGCAGTACAAGCCTTTCTCAAGACACTTGCCCAGAGATCCCAGACCCCTAGAGCCCACAGGGGGATGTCCCTGACCCATCTTGGCCCTCCATTGATGCTGGCAATGCCTTATGCCAAGTAGTGGACTTGGACCAAGACTCGTTTCACACAAGCTGTGGACCATCCTTTGCATCCCTTCAAGTCAGAGATGTAATGAGTGGTGTTAATTGCTGTTATCAGTCCCCTAAAGCCACCCGATCCCTCTGCTCCTTCTACACCACGTTAATCACATCCTGCTGGGGCAGAGAATGTGAGCAGGGCAAGATCTTGAAAGAAGTGAATTAAAACAGGACGAGAAGCAACCTGACAGTCCTTAAGATGTGGGAGGATAATTTTAATTGAGTTTTGCAAGGGTTTAGCTGTGCAGTTAATAGGGGCCACTGGAAGAGGGGTGGTTATGTATGCTAAGCAGGGCGGCTCGCCCAGGGCTCCTGCAGAGCCACGGCGGTGGCAGAGTGGGAGCTGCCACAGGCATTTGGGTAGGTCTGAGGATTTCTGCCCCTTAGGGAGTGAATCCTGTGGACAGAATAGGTCCTGTTCCTGTCTGAAGGCGCTGGGCTCCCCCTCCCCTCCCTGCGCATCCCGCTGAGCCGGAGCTGCCCTCTGAAATGTCAGGGAGAGGAAGCAATCCTTGGCTTGTTAGTTTCTACAAGGAAATAAAACACACAGATGGCTCGAGCATCCTCTATCTCAAAGGCAGGAAAAGGATTCTCCGGGCAGGAGCAGGCGGCCAACAAACGCGGAGCGATCCAGGGAATGGGGGACCAAACAAAGCAGCGTCTGGCCAGCCCTGGCCCGCAGCAGAAAGGGTGGGCCGGCGGCCACCGAGGGGAAGCCAGCCCTCTGATGTGCCGGAGCATCCCTCGCTGCAGCGAGGGCAGCAAACAGGCGCTCCCCTGGGGCCCGGGGAGGCTGCTGACAGCAGAGATCCTGGAGGAGGTCTGCAGGGTGGCCCCGGCTGACCCGCTGCCCCCGGCCGGACATGTGGCTACCTGACACAGGCTAACTTTGGCTCAGGACGGAGCCTCTCGGGGAGGATGGAGCAGGGAGCGAGCGCGGGGGGGCACGGGCAGGGAGAGGAAAGACGGCAGGAGACAGAAATGCAAACATGGCCTGACAGCCGTGGGGCAGGGGGAGGGGAGGAGGAAAAAGCAGGGTAAACCTGGCAGGATGGAGCAGGAAACCGGGCTGGAGCGAGCAGGGCGATGGTGAGATAGTGCTTCCTGCCAGGGGAGAGCGGCAGACAGATAAACACTCCCAGCCAGGCGCTCGCTGACCCCTCTTTGGGATGCTTTGGGATGACGCGGTGGCAGGTCCCTGGGGCAGGGCAGAGTCCCAAAAACAGGTGAGAGCATGGTCAGGCATCGGGTGTAGCTCTGCTCTGCTGCTCAGAGCAGCAAGTTCCTGCCTGAAGGCACCAAAGGACCAGGACTGAGGGATACACGGGTAACTTTGCTCCTCAGGACAGCCCCTCTCTCCTGAAAGTGGCTCCTGCTTTTGAGCTGCTCTGTTTCTGTTCCCTGATGGACTCCCAGCTTGGAAGACAAAATGTTGAAGGAGCCCAGAGAGCTTGTGCCTTTTTTTGCCTCATTACCCATCAGTGCAGGTGGTTATGAGATACCAGAAAAGAGCCAGTTAATTCAAGTTTGTCAGCCGTGAGAGGCTAAAGTGACCTGTTGGGATGCATGCACTGAGGCCAAGCAGCTTTTTGGACTGAGGCTTGTTTGGCCAGAGCCACAAGCACTGGATGTGCAGCTGTGGAGTGCCAGGGACTGGGGAAGCAGGGTGGAATGCCCAGCCTCAGGGTGCTGCTGCTCTGGCTGTGGCTTCTGCTTGTGTTGTGACCATGCTGCTGTCGTGTAATGTGCTGCTGACGTCTCTGCCCACTCCATCCCACTCCCCACTTGGCTGCCAGGCAGGGGGATGCTTTGGCTGGGGTCTCCCCTGATTGCAAGTGCTGAGCTGGAGGACAGCTCTGTTTCTTCAGTCCCCAAATGCCCTGTTTGGACACATCCTTCCTCCTCACCTGGCATCACTGCAGACCCAGTATGCTTAGGGCATCTCTGAGTCTGGTGCCAAGAAAAAAGCATTTCCAGCAGCTCTGGTGGTCCTCTGGTGGGCCCTTCCTCAGCCCTCCTATTGGTTCCTGCTCAGGGGCTCCTGTCTCCACACACCAACCTGCCCACAGGTGTTTTGGGGCAAAGATGATGTCTCATACTTCTGGTGGTGGACAGGAAGGATCAGACACCCAATAATGATTGTCACCTCTGTTTGTATTGACTGAGTTTCCATAATTATTTTTCCCCCTGTCCCCAGAGAAAGGACACGTGTCCTAGTTGAAGCAAAGGAACATCTGATGCTTTGGGAAGGTTCTCACAAAGTGGTGAGGATACAAATCTGCCACACTTTGATTTGGTGTCATTTCAGGGCTTTGAAGTCCATGGGTGAAAATTTGTAGACCAAAGGACCAATGCCTTTCCATTGGCACTGCCCACTACCCACTGTGAGGAGGGGAAAGGTGCTGCCCCAGGCCTGGGTGAGCTCCTGGTGTGTGGGTTCCGTTGTGTGCCTGGACTCTGGTGCTGCTGTAGCACAACACCAGGATCAGAGGGGCTGATCCTGCACTGAGAAGCACAGCCCACCTGTTTAACCCTTCTGAGGGTCAATCCTGAGTTAAGGAACAGGGAACTTCTTCCATGAACCCATAAAAGAAGGGGTCTGCTCTGTGTGTCCTTGTGCACATGCATAGTTTGGGGGTGGTTTTCATTTTTCTATTATTATAATTTTTCATTTTTTTCACTGCTTGCTCGTTAGCCTGTTTCCATCTCTCTTTTCCTCCCAGTTTCACTGTGGGCTTGGGTGGCTGTCACCCTGCCCTGGCAGTCCTGGGGCACAGGCTGCTGGGCAGAATCTGCTCCATTTTGGTGTCAGTTCCACCATGGTTTGGGGCTCACTCTGCCTGCTGTGGGGCTGGAGAGAAGGCACCTGGTGTTTCATCCCTGCATCGGCTGGAGCCTGACGTTTATTTCTCAGCCTCGTGTGATATCTCACCTCTCTGCAAAACAAGCCTTCCTCCCTGCTGGAGAGCACTGGGAGAAGGAAGAGGAGGAGCTGACAGCCCTACTCCAAATTTCCCCTGCTGCTCTGCCAGCTGCCTGCTCCCTGTGTGACGTGATGCTCACACTTTGCCGCTCCAGCCCACAGTTGGATGCTTGCCCCGTGCATGAGAACGAGTCGCTCCATGGGGGAACTTCAGCCCTGTAGGTGGGAATTTGGCCTGGCTCTGCCTCTGGCACGTGGACTTCCCACATGCCTGTGGGCAACCATGGGTCCTCCAGCGTGAGGGCAGTGAGTTATACCAGGGCAGGAGGGGAATTGTAACTGGAGCAGGGGGGGGAGATGGTACCTGAGGTGCTGGGGTTAGTTCCTGTGGGCACATGCAGTTTCACCAGCAAATGCTGCTAATTCAGACAAGTCCAGCCTGGGAAGCTGGAGGAGAGGTCTGAAGAAAGAGCAGAGCAAAGCTTCTCCTCCCTCTGCCTCAGCGCTAGCTCCTGCTTCTCTTTTGCATAGTCCCTGTTGGCCAGCAAGGTACCAGGATTTTACTGTTGGCTGTTCAGGAGCAGAGCTTTGCTCACACAGTAACTGGTGCAAACAAAATTTTCCTTTTTAGAAAGTGTCCAGATCTTGAGTTCCTGTATTACTTTGTTGGACAGATGCTCATTAACTGGGAATTTTTGTCTGAAAACAGCAAAGTACAGATGGAGCAATAGGAGGGTGAAAGAGCACTTTTTTCTCTTCTAGCCTATCCTTTGCCCCAGCACAGTGCTGGGATGGGCAGGCTGGGCTGGGTATTAAGGATGCAGGGAGCCAGGCCTCACCTGGACCAGCTTTGCTCTGTGCATGTTGTCTTGCAGCTCTTGTCACAGAAGCCCAAGGCGTGGTGGCAGCAGTGTGAGCTGGGCCAGTTAGCTGGGGACATGTGGCAGCTGTGGCCAGAGTGATCCAGTCCAGTGCCAGGGAAGGAAGTCAGCGAGAAGGACAGAGTGTGAACAAAATCCCTCTCCGGAAAGGCACCCTGTTAATCAGTCAGCGGGGCCAACTCAGCAGAGAGGGAGGGAAGGGGAAGCAGAGAGGGGCTGGGGTGGTGTGTGGGGGCTTGGGGGAGGATCCGGTGCAGGGGCTTCCTGTGAGTGGCAGCAGACAGAGAGCAGGAGCTGTGTTGTGCCACACCATGCTATACCTGCACCTCATCCCACACACAGCCTTTGCTCTGTTCCCAAAGCCACAGCGCACTGTGGCAGTGCTGGCCCTGGCACTGATGCTGCTCTGCAGGGATTCAGCATCTGCAGCCATTGCAAGGCAAATCAGGCTCTGTGCGAGGCTTTCCTACACCATGCCCGAGGATGGAGAGATGAGGGCAGGCTGTGAGATGCCCTGGGGTGCATAGCACCTTCCCGCGAGGCAGGGAGAGCCCTGGGTGCAGGATGCAGCTGAGAGCAGCAGTGGTGTCAGGGTGCAGAAAGAGGTAGAGAGGCCTGAAAATGAAGCGGCTGCCAGCGATAAGGAGAAGGCCCTCAGTGCAGCCTGGCCCCTTTCAGAGCTACAAGCTGCAAGATCAAGGCAAGGAAAACTGCTGGGAAACGTGCTTCTCTGGAAACAGACAAGGTGTGAGTGGCTGTGGGATCCTGCTTCCTCTCGCCGCATCCCATCAATCCCCCTCTGTTTATTTTAATATCCTGCTGCCAACTTGCTTGAAAAAAGCTGCAACCATCTTGAAAAAACAAAGGCAGAGCTGCTGCATGCCTTTTTAATTACATTAATGCTCTCCCTGTGCAAGGGCACAATTGGGTGTGCAGGAGAAAGCAGGATCTGCTCGGAGGGCTGAGGAGATAAAGCATCACAGGGGTTGAAGGTGGGGAAGGAGGGACTCAGAGGAGAGGAGACGCTCCATGCTCTGGAGACATCTCCCTCGCACCCTGGGATTTGCCAGAGACACAAACCATCTGTGTGTCGGTCAGCAGAGATTTAATGGCCAAACCCAGCACCAAGTTCAGACTGGGGAGAGTGAAACACAGGAGAGAGCCATGGCAGGGACACGCTCCCACGGGGAGGGAAGGGGCAAGGGCAGTAATGGGGTGGATCCATCTGGCAAGCACAGAGTGATAGAGAATTTTTGCAGGGAAAGCTGATGGCTTTGAAGATGATTTTGCAGGCTGGCAATGGCTCTGTGCATCCCTTTTTCTGTCCTGGATGCCATGGGTGGCTCTGGGCATCAGCATCCCAAGATGCCAGGCTTAGTGTGGGGCATCAGCGTGAGTCAGTGCAGGGAGTCCCCAAAGTTCCCAGCAGTCCAGGGCCAGTGAAGAGGCTGGATGGCCACGAGAGCTGGCCCAGCAGTGCTGCCAGCAGCAGGAGTGTCCCCAGCCCCGCGCCGCGGTGCTTTCGGAGTGAGCAGTGGTTCCTTTTCCTGTTGTACTCACAGAGGGCCATGGACAGGATGCATCTGCAGGAATCCCACAGCCCCAACCTGCACAGATCGTACTTTTCCTTTCTTCCCCTCCACCCCCTGGTGTTGTTTGCTAACAGGTCACCAGGCAGCACGTGAAGGGAGGCAGGGGGTTATTTCTGCTGTCGTCCTGCTCCCCCCAGCCCCAGTGGTGGAGCACAACATTAGTCAAGAGAATTCTGCCACCTTGGCACTTATTTAGTGGTTCAAGCAGAAGGATCATGCCAGTTTTAAGACCTAATTCAGTCCCTGTTGCAGCCAGCCCTGGAGCTGACTGTGCCAGGGTTTTTGGGATTACCTCTCTGCTCACTGCCCCAGAGCATGGACAGGATGAGAGGGTTTGCTGTCCCCAAGCTGGCCCCATGCAAGCCATTATCTTCTGCATTTTGGGCTGAGCACCGTGGGGGTGGCAGGCACCCCCAGCTGCTCCCTGGGGCGATGGACAGGGAAGCTGTGGCCATCTGGAGAGCAGTGTTTGCACTGGGATAAGTGTGTCCGGCATTAATAGGAAACGCAGCTTAGCAGAGAGATTCCTTCCCCCGCCTCCTTTTTTTAATAAACCTCGTTACATTTTGAAGGGATTTTACAAAAAATGCGGTCATTTATTTTCACAGCCCCAGG
The DNA here is from genome assembly GCA_034509425.1 of Eopsaltria australis. Classification (NCBI taxonomy): domain Eukaryota; kingdom Metazoa; phylum Chordata; class Aves; order Passeriformes; family Petroicidae; genus Eopsaltria; species Eopsaltria australis. The sequence continues at coordinate 368,898 of JAVTVJ010000090.1, read as the reverse complement.
GCACATTTTTTCTGTGTGACATCTGACGTCCCCTCGTTGGGGAAGGGGAGGTTGGAGGCGCAAGGCGGGGTGTCCTCCGTGGGGGCCGAGCAGCACGCAGCCCCAGAGACCACAGTGACACCGAGCCGTGTGTTGAGTGACAAGTGATGGCTGCTGATGTTGTTGTTGATGGAGGGGTGTCTGTAGGACAGGCTGTGAGCCGGGACAGTCCCTGGGCTGAGGCTGCTTCTTGTGGGCAAGCGGAGGGGAGATGGCGAGGGGAGATGGCGGGGGAAGATGGCTGTCACCCTGCTGTTGCCACAGGGACAGCCATGGGGACACCAGCCCAGAGCCGCGCGCAGGCGGGAAGGAAGTGGAGAACAATTGGGGAGAACAAGGCCGGCAGCCCGGGCCTGGCAGCGCTGGCGGTGCCGCTCCGCACGTCCCTCGCCGCCGTGTCCCCCTCTGCAGCCTCTCCCAGTGGCCCTGGGCACTGTGGCTTCTCCACCAGCCTGGATCCCCATGCCACCCTTGTGTCTGAGGAGCTGGTGGCCATTGGTTGTCTTCTGGGTCAGGGTTCCCCATAGAGACACATTCCTAGAATCACTGGATCATTAAAGTTGGGAAAGACTTCTAAGATCATCAAGTCCAGTCATTAACCCAGCACCACCATGTTCACCACTAAATCATGTCCCCAAGCACCACATCCACGTGTCTTTTGAACATTTCCAGGGATGGTGGCTCTACCACTGCCCTGGGAAGCCTGTTCCGATGCCTGAACACCTTTTCAGTGCAGAAATTTTTCCTGATAACCAATGTTAACCTCTCCTGGTGCAACCTAAGACCATTTTCTCTCGTCCTGAGGCTCTCATCGTCCTCAGGCCACAGTTTTGGAGGAAAGGTGTTACAGCTGCTTGTAAAACACATGGAAATACCAAACCTTGAGACCTCTCCAACCCTGCCAGAACTCTCTGATAGCTGGGTTTGAATGTTACAAGGCAAGGAAACAGAAATACACAGAACACAGTTGCAAAAAATCTCATATTTTTGTAGAAAGTCAAGCTAGCAGCATATTTTTGCATTCTTTTCTTCCTTAGCATTTAGCACCTACCTGAGTCACAGCCTCACATTCCATAACATTTTTTCCCCCCTCTCTATTTCTGGTTAGTTTGCTTGTTTTTGCAGTCAACGAGACTTCTTTTGAATGATCTCACATCTCCAGAAGCTGGAGTTTTAAGATAAAGATCATGAAGTAATGACAGTCGGCAACACTGTGCTGATGAAAAACAACAGTAATCTCTGAGGGTAACCGGTACTTCGAGATGTTTTGTCCATGAGGAGCTCACTTGGGGTGCGTGTCTGGCATGCCAGAGATGCAAACACACAAAAAGTGGGACTCTCCCTGAAAAAAGCTGGAAGAAGAGCTTGATAATGTTTAACTGCCTGTCCCTGAGCCTGGATAATTTCACTCCTGGAATGCCTGTCTGGTGGTACAGGGAAGGGGGCTGCTGCAATCCACAAAGGGTTGGTCCTGTTCAGGTGACTGCACCTGAGAGTGAGCCACAGGAGAAGGGCATTCCATGAATGCCTCCTGGCTCTGGAGAGCATCTCTGTACAAATACATTTGTGGTATTTGGGCATCCCTGATTTGTCCCCCTGATTACAGAAAGCTACACGTGTATGAAAAAATCTCCTGCCAGACTCCATCTGGTTTGCAGAGGGGATCATTTCAGAGCCCTAGTCCAAGCAGGCTCAAAATCATTCACCTGGGAAGGAATGGCCACAGTTGAATTCCCCAGTTTCTGGTCTCCATTCTTTTTCTGGCCCTCATCTGTGCTAGGCTGTCTATCGGAGCCCAGGAGCTGTCTGGCCCTGGCCCAAGAGCTGAGGAGCCAGGAGGGCTGCAGGCAAACCTTTTGTGTCCCACTGAGCCAGCATTGAGTACCTTGCAGGAGCAGACCCCAAGGAGATGTTCCCTTCAAGAGCCTTTGCCCCTCTCTGGGCTCATGGCACCAGGGTAGCTGCTGCCCACAGCGCTGGGCCCAGGCTGGTGGATCTCTGCATCATCTCCTGTCTCCTTTCTCTCCACAGATCTGGTGAGCAGCTATTCTATGACCCCTCCTACTCTGAGCATCACCGAGGAGGAGTACGTCATCAACGCCAAGGACACGCTGACCATCACCTGCAGGTAGGCACCAGCAAGGGTGGCTCTGTCTAGACTGCTCTCACCTGGTGAGTGTTGGAGGACCAGGCAAGGAGAGCCCACCAGGGACACCTTGGCTGCAGAACTCCTGCAAATTAGCATGTCTGACTAGAAATCTTCCACATCCCCCTAGTGTGAATTCATCTAATTAACTGAAAAAGAAGCAAAAGACATCTCAGAGGATTCAGTGATAACCTCTGCTGTAGTCTTTCAGAGAAGAAGAAAGACAGAGAAACATTTTGTGTGATTTGATAGCTTTGTTGTAAACTCTCCAGGGAAACTGGTTTTCCTGACTCTCCTTGTCTTTCTCTGACGTTGTTTATTCTCACCTCATTGGGGCCACTAGGATTGAAGTTCTGGTTTCTAAATCTAGTGGGACATTTGGGGGACACTGAGAAATATCCATGGGAGAAGGCAAGGCCACACTTGGTGGCTATGAGAGACCTCCAGCTTTTCTAGGAAGATGGGATTTAATGCTCTCCCTATATATATGGGGGTGAAAAGAAGCTTCAGCCAGGCCAGGTGAATAACTGTGAGAGGAGCTGGAGAGTCTTTGGTTGTTTTGGACACTGTGGCTCTGAGAAGGTGGTGTGTCTGAACTGATTTATCCACGCTGGGACACTTGGCTGTGCATGTTTTCTGGACTGCCTCCTTGTCAGAAAGTTAAAAAAACCATAAACAAGTGGGAGAATTGCCCAAGGTCAATTTTCCTGGAGTTTCCCTTCAGCAGCTGAAAAGAGATCCATGCTTGGGATCTGAATGCTGGGTCCGATGGGGATCTAAATTCAGCGTGGGCCTCAAATGGGTGTTTCTCAGTGTTATATATAACCAGAGAGCAATTACTGCAAACACTTGGCTGGCATTGTGTTCATGTCTTGTCACAAACATATTTAACTTTTCCTGGAACAGATGGCATTGCTTTTCCTTTGTGAATCAGTTCATAGCCAAGGGAGAAGGACAGAGGAAAGGTTGTTGATGTTAATTACTGAACTGATTTCACTTGGTCTGGGAAGCTGAGTGGTTATGGGCTTGTTTTCATCCGGTGACTTGAAGAGCCATGATGTGTGCTGGGATGTAGGAAATGTGTGAGTTGGAGGACTGTCCATGACTGTCCGTGGGGGACTGTGGTCAGCTACTGTGGGAGCATAAAGGAAGAGAAGGGAGTTTGGGGATTCCAGTGCTTTGCCATGGTACTTTTCTTCACAGAGGGATGTGGGAAATGACACTCTCTATTAAAACCCTGGAAGAGGGGAGATTCAGTGAGGTTATTCTGAACGAGCTTAGAATCAGGGCAGACCCTTTCTCAACAGGGGCCCAGAAGGGGACACAGAAAGCGGTTTCAAGACTGTTGTTTAAAGATTGAGCCAAGGCTAAAGAACATACTGAAGTTAGAGGTGTGGTAAAAGAAACTGTCTTTTGCAGCTGTGAAAGACTGAACTGGCCAGCCAATGAGCACAGGACCATCTGCAAACAGCACTAAAACCCACGTACCCTCTGCTCATATTGCTCCTTGGCTGCTCCTTGTGTCTGCATCCTGCTGCCCCAGATGTGCTCCTTGGGGCTGTGCAGTGTCCTTCACACCATCTGCAGACAGATAAGTCTCAGTATCTCCTGCATGGCTCAGAGGGTTCCCCTTTTCCCTCTGAGCTCTCAGTCCTGTGTCTGTCTCGAGGAGAGGACTTTGATTGTGGGGGACTGTTACTTCATTTGAATGAAGAGTAAATCTTTCCTGGTCCCTGGATCTCTAATTGCACCCAGCTGCTTCTCCAACCTCTTCTCTGGACCATGGCCCACCCTGGGAAGACCTGGCTTGTGTTAATGGGAGCAGAAGGGAAAAACATGCAGACCACCAAGAGAACAGGCAAAGGAGAGGGGTGGTGGGGCAGGGTAGGGCAGAAAAATCCAGGATCCAGGGATTTCCTGCTGAGCATCGTGTTGGAGGTGACTTCAGTTTGACCCTGGTCTTCCCTTGAGAGCAATGTCCTCTGGCTGCTCTTCAAGCTGCCCTGGAGCCAGGAGTACAGGCTTGCTTGAAGTAGTGCTTTAGCAGAAAGATGAGCTCAAAACCCCCATGTAAGACTCCCTGGAGACCTTTCAAGCTTCACCCACCGAGCGTGAGAGCCCTGCAGCCAACTGTGCTCTCAGGCTCCCTCGCAGCAGCCAGGATCTCAGACACCCACGGCTCTGCAGCCCTGCTCCTGCTCCACAGTCTACCAAGCCTCACCAGTGACCAGAGTCTGTGCCAGGCCATGGGATGAGCAATGCCTCTGGAGCTGGGCATCCTTAACAGATACCCAAAGGCACAGCTCACACACAAGGAGCCACCAGACGCTGGGGCTCTGCTTTTGCAAATGCCATCACATGCAGTCCTGTTCCCTTGTCACCCAGCACAAGGCACCCTTGAGAGGCCCAGACAGGGCAGGGGACCAGTGCAGGAACATTCCCTAAAACAGAGATTGTGCCAGGGCTGGCTGAGAGCCCCAGGGATGTTTTGATCCAAGCATGTGGCAGAACAGGGGGAAGGGGCTGATGCCCAAATGGACAGTGCAGCTTTTATTAACTCCCATCCCAAGAAGGAAGGAAAGAATATTGTCAATCTCTGCATTCATGCCCTGGGCAGCCTGCGTGGGGGGAAAGCAGAGAGCTTGTGCTGTTCCAGCTTATGAGCATTGGAGCAAATCCCACAGGAGCCAGCTGCACAACAGCAGAAACCTCTGGAGGGATCAACTTGGTCCTGACTGTGCCATTCCATCCCATCCCATTCCATCCTGCAGGTGCTGGGCACACAGGTGGGGACCAAACCAAGAAAAAGAAGGGCAAGGATGTCCTTTGCTGCCCAGTGACCTGTTACCAGAGCTGACTCACAGATGTGCAAACCCGTCTGTGGCAGAGAGGAAATATTTGACCCCAGAGGCCTCTTGGCTCCTGTGGAGGAAATGAGCACAGTGGCAGGGCTGAAGGAGCCTGAGGATAATGCAAAGCCCCACAACCCCTGCTCTGGAGCAGTGTCAGGGAGCACACAACACCTGCTGCTCTCTCCTCGTGTGTGTGGCTGCTGTGAACATCCTCCATGGTGCTCAGGGGAATCTGGTTTATCCCAGCTGAGCCACAAAGCCACAACCAGCTTTGCCCATCATACCACGCATGGGAGTTTCAAAGAGGATAGAAGAAGAGGGGTGCCAATTGCAACACCTTCCTTGACGAGCATCTATCCTGAAAAGATTGAGGAAAACAGCTGTGGAGAAGCCTACAGTGCATTTTTTCCAGCTGGCATCAGCAGGCTCTATCGCCAAGAGGCACATTATCACCGAGCTGAAAGAAAACAACTTGGGAATAAATCTTGGAAGATAGGACAGAGGAAACCATCCAAAACTGCTGCTTGGACCATTCCCCAAATGCAGAGGGTAGGTTCAGAAATAAATCCACGTGAGGTGGCCTCCCCTCATTCCTGCCTTCTTCTGGTCCTCTTAACACAACAATGACACTAACTTGGACTCACAGCAATGCCCACACCTTCTGTGTCCCCACCAAGCCTATGGACATATGAAAAGAAATGAAAGCACATCTGTAAGGAATGCCTGGGTTGAGCTGCCCACGGGCTGGTCAGGATGTCTGTGTGCACTGGCCCATCCATGTTTATACAAATATGTGTCACTCAGCTACTGCAGGCCTTGATGCTTAATGAGACAAGTGGATCTGATAATGTGTGAAAATCCCAGTAGGTAAACAAACAAAAAGCGGAAACATTGGAGACTTTTACAATTACCCTCCTTCAAGGGGAGCGCCAAAAATGCCTAGTCTGGAGCTCTCAACTCTGGGCTGAAAGCGGGGACAGCCCCACGGTCTGCACCAGTGCAGTGGGGCTGTGGACACAGCAGCAACAGCCATAGCAGAGGCCACCAGGTGTTCCTGGTTTAGGGATCAGTTTTACTATTTTCCCTGTGCACGCATTGGATGGGAAAATCTCAAAATTCAGTTCTTATTTTTATTGAAGTGTTCATGAGACTGGTACTCGGGAGAAGCTTGCCTGTGCTTCATGAACACAAGCTGCCAGAGCTTACTTACAGTCCTGCCTCAGGCACTGATGGCATTTTCAGTGAAAGCAGAAGTTTGAGCTGGGTAAGAGGGCTGTGTGGCTGTCCCCAAGGGCTCCTCACTGCCTCCAGAGCCCTTGTGCTTGGTGACACGGAAGAGTGCAGCACACTCTCTCTGAACTCATCTACAGCAAGTTGGAAGAGAGCAAAGTCTCCAGGAAGATAAATCAGCTGCTGAAGACAAACACAAAGGGGCAGGTCTTTCCCCCATGCTTGGACAGAAATCCTGTCCTTGCTGCGTCTGAGCCATTGTGCCCTCCAATGGCACCTTATCTCGCTTCCTCCTCGCTGTCCCTTGCTGTCTGGGGATGGTCACAGTCTGCCTGTGCTTGAAAGCATCTGCCCATGGAGCTGCCCTGGCAGAGGAGCTGCATGTGCCAACATGTCTATTCCCAACTTGCATAATAGATGAATCCAGTTTCCCCTCATAGAGCCACTGGTGCTGACAAAAGGCCATTTTTACCCCACAGCTGTCTCTTACGATGGCTTCTTTTTTCCCTTTTCTTTTTTTTTGCACATACTTAAGTGACTTTCAGCTATTTGGCAAACTTTCAAGGGGGGGCTAGGCCTTCCTCTGAAAGGGGCTCTGATTTCACAGAAGGAAACTTCCAGTGTGGAATAAAAGCTTGTTTTGTTTGTAGTAAACAAGGGCAGTTATAACAAGCTACAGGGGCACGTGTGTGCACGAGCGAGCTCCCGCTCTGGAGATCCTCAGCTATATATAAATACACACGTGCACCTTCTGTCTGGGGGTTTCTTGAGTTCCTGGACTTTCCTGTCTGTCTTTGGGCTGCTGGTGAACAGGCTTTGTGGTCATGCCATCAGAGAGGTGTGTGCAGCTCAGTGGCTCCGCAGAGGTGGGAAGGGGCGGCAGCCCCAGGCCAGCTGGGGCTCTGGGGGGCTGCAGGGTGCTGTGCACAGCAAGGGAACCCCCTCCCACAGCCACGGGGAAGGAAACAGCTGGCAGCTGGCCACAAGGCAGTCAGCCGAGCCTCCCCTTGTTTTCCCCTTGCTGTCTTTTATCCCTGACTCCCTCCTGCTTTTCTCTTTCTCGCTTTCTTTCCAGTCTGCTCTCCTTCCCCCATTCTTCTTCCCACTCCATTCATCACACAATGAGCCCTAGCCAGCAGCTACACTGAGCCAAGGGAAATCATCACATCCATGTGTTTCCCTAATAGCTCTGGACCCTTTTAATAATGAGAGGGAATAGAAAATAAATGGAACCTTTCCCTCAGGGCCCTGTGTGTTTCCCTGTCCTAGCATTCATACCAGTAGGATTGTGCCATGGGACAGAGGGGCCTGCTTGTGAGTGGGCTGATATCTTACAGTTTAGCATGGCCAGAGAGGTGGCCTGGGGAAGGGGATGAGCCTTTGCCTGCCCAGCACTTAGGGAATCTGGTTGTTATTTCCTTGTGCCTGTTTTTTCCCTTGGAGAATGGCCATTCCTCCATGCCTCAGCCCCAAACTGGTGGCTGGGCCACGTGCAGGTGTGCACAGAGTCACACAGAGCAATAAAACCACACCATGTTCACCATGCTCAGCCCAAAGCTAATGCTGCTTTTTGCCCATGTCTAGAGGCCAGCACCCTTTGGAGTGGTCGTGGCCGGGGGGAAAGGTGGATCCTGCAGGGAAGGAGGAGACCGAGGTGGTGGCCTCAGCAGCCCCCAGCAGCGGCCAGGCAATCCAAGAGGAAGACTGCGAGGGGACTGGGACGAAGCCCTACTGCAAAGTGCTGGTGCTGAGGGAGGCGCAGGCCAACGACACAGGGCACTACCGCTGCTACTACAAATACATCGATGCCAAAATCGAGGGCACCACAGCTGTCAGCACCTACGTGTTTGTGAGAGGTAAGAGCTGTCGGTGCTGTGCAGCCTGGGGGCCTCGGGGCAGCCAATGCACCAATGTAATATCTGAAAGATTAAACATCTCAGTGTGCCTCCCAGGGCAGAGCGTGGCTGCTGCAGCCTCGGGGAGGGGGCCAAGGGCTGGTTCTCTGGAAGTGCAGGGGACCAATATCCGTCCGTGGCGGCAGCGCCTGGGATTCAATTATGTCCCATCCTGGGGGCATCGCTCCAGCCAGGCTGGAATGCAGGAATTCAAGGAGTGAGAGCCTGGCCTCAGAGACGCTCCACCACTAAAAAAAGCACAGGAGTTATCTTCTGGGCAGCTGGGGGTTCCCTGAGATGCTGGTGGCCAGGGGTGGTAGTGTTTCATAAAGCTGAGACTGAGAGGGAAGGGTGAGTGGTACAAACACTGCACGAGCAGCCTCCACCTGTTCCCAGACCTGCTGGCCTGAGCTGCTCCACAGTGACAGATCCAGAAGCTCCTCTCCACACTGTGCAGGGGCTGCCCATGCAGGCAGGGTTTTGAGGTGTATTTTGGCAGAGGAGGGATGTTCACCAGGCTTAGGGCTGGAACCTCAACTTAGGGAGTGGCTGCAGGGCCAATGCTCAACATCTCTGTGTCCCAGGGGTTCCTCCTCCGCCGTCTCCTCCACTGCTCACAGCAGGCTCCAGCAAGATAAATGAACTCTGTCCCCTGGAAACAGTTGGCTGAGCTATTTCTCTTTCCACCCCCATTTATTAGTTGGTGCAGTTGTCATGAGCCAGGCAGGTCATGACATATAAGATGCATTTTTCAGAAGTCCCAGGGCAAAGCCAATTTTGCCTCTGCAACTATGCACAGAAAAATGCAGGGGCAAATCAGAAAAGCTGGGCAGCTGTTGGAGAGGAATTGAAGTCTGTTTGGGCAATTGCTTCCTCTTTCCATGGGTATGCTGCCCACCCTAAAACAGGACAGAGCCTGCCTGCATTTCAGACATCTGTGAGTTGGACAGGGGTGTTCAGACACTCTAGAGGGCTGTATCAGGATGGAGGCAGAGAGCTTCTTAGATACGCTGAAAACGAGTACAACTCCACAAGCTTACATGCAGGGAGTGCTTTTGCAAGAACTGATTTTCTTTGTGATCCAGCAAATGCCACTTTGCCTCCTGACCCACGTTCTCTCACCTCCAGCCTCTCTGCAGCTCAGGAGTGGCTCTCCTGTTTACCAGAGAGTGCACATGGTGCAGCTTAGGGGCAATAAATCCCACACTGTCAGGGCCCATGGGACTCATGGTGCCTGTGGATGGTGTGTGTGCAACAGATCCTGCCAACACCTCGCAGCCCTGCAGTGCACATGGCCACTCAGCACGTGTTCATACTCAGCCCAATCAGGCTGTCCCCTATTATGGTTATCAAGCACCTAGGAAACCTCAGAATCTGCCTTTCCAGACAGGACAGGCTTTCAGGCAGGAGAAGGGACATGTCAGGAAAACCCAGGCATATGGTAACCACAGCCACTGCAGAACGTTCAGATAAAGCCTGTTCCTGCTGACCTGGGCTGCAATGTGAGACTGTCCCTGGAGAGCTTGGAAGGGCTGATGTAAGTGTTGGGGATGTTTGGAGACAGGATGATCAGACCACAGGTTTATCCATCAAGCTCATTTCTCATGTTAATAGCTTGGTGAAATTGCCAGGAACAAAATATCTGTGCTTGCCTGGAAAAATGGGTTCTTCTGCATTTTACCTGAGTTCAGTTCTTAAATGAACTCTCCATGCATGTGTCTCCTTCCCGTGTGTCTGCTTAGGTGTGTACTTTATTACAACTACAGATAGCACTGTAGACACAGAATGCCTCATCAGGGTAGGACAGGCTATGTACAGCCCACATCTCATAAAGCTTAGCATGTATTAATGAAGAAGATGCTAAATTATTCCCATCTGACCCATTAAGGCAGTCTTAAGGAAATTTGTGATGTTTTCAGAGATGGGAGTTAGGGCTTGAATCACAGGCTCATTGGCAGCAGGACCAGCCCAGTAAATCAGTTCTTGGCTGCCATCTGAGCTTGAAGGAGACCTCGTAGTCTCTCACCTCTGGCAGTTGTGCAGCTCCTCCTTCTCACATGCCCAGGGCTCAGGGAGAGGAATGAGGAACACGTTGACACTGGGAAACAAATCTGTGGTTTCAGAAATCAGCAATCCTGTGGCAGCAAAAAATCCCAGGAAATAAAGAACTCTCTGGGCTGTCCATGTTTTCATAAGAGCTGACCAATACAATTTCTTCAGTGTGTTTGTTTCATCTACACTGTAGAAAAAAGCACTTCACACAGGGGAGAGGCCTTTGCAGCATAACTATCATTGAAGCAGCAGCTTCATAGATCAAAAATTAAAGGTTTATGCACTTAACAGTGGGAGCACTGGGTTGGATTTGGTTTGGCCTGATGTGATTTGAACAACAGAATCCCCAAGTGAGGATCATTTCCAAATTCATCTATGAGTTGTCCCTTTAGATGGGCCTCTTTAGGGGCTGGGTATCAGAGGGAAAGAATCTCAGGTTGGACAAATGAATGTCCTCATGCTGCACTCCCTTGAAATCAATGGTTTAGCTGAAACACAGGTGAATAAAATTAAATGTAGGCCACCAGGATCATTTGGTCTGATTCCAGTATACTAAAAGCTGTAAAATCTCCCCTAGCAGCTCTCTGAGGCAGCCCAGTGTCTCCCAGATGGAGACCCATCACCTCCTTACAGAGGCCCCGTCACCCAGGGGACAATTTCCATGAATAAAGCCAATCATGACCGTGTGCTGGGTGGGCATTTACAGAGGAGAGATGCTGGCAACACCGTGCCTTCTAGACACTAGGAACCAGTCTCTATTTAGAGCATCCCGTGAGGCACAAACCCCTCTGGAAAAGGGCAGGCAGGGGCTGACACTACAGAATAAATCATCTGTCACTGAGGCCACCAAGCAGCCTCACAATTCTTTGTCTCTTCCAGTTTTGTCTTCATCCCATTTAGTCAGCCTGGGTCACTGCTGATTCTACCCTGGCTCTGCACAGAGTTTAGTGTAACATCCCTGGCCTTGCTAAGTCATTTCATAACGATTATTTTTGGGTGGTTTTGCTCTTCCTGTCAATATTTGTGCTTGCAGCAGTTGGGCGGCAGTGGGGTGGCAGCCCTGGAAAGCTCAGCTCGTGTGTTTATGTGCCGGCCGGGATGGCTGCAGGATGACATCTGCATACCACAGAGCTGCGGATCACTTCCTCGCCCGGCGAGGTCGCGCTGCGGCCGCTGCACCAGGGCAGCACAGCCCCAGCAGCCCTGCCCAGGGACACAGCCACAGCTGGGCAGGCGCCGAGCCCAGGACACGCCGCACTGCTTTCACAAAGGGTCAGGCTCAGGCAGAGACCTTGAGGGCTCCAGGAAAGGGGAGGTCATTTCCCGCACTGCCCGAATGTCACACCAGAGCCGCTGCAGCGGTGCCGTGTTCGGTGCAGAGGAGCCGGCTGCCTTTGCATTCCCAAGCTCCAGGTGTCTCCTCTGACTGTCACATGTGGCAGATGGGGCTGAACAGCTCAGCACCACTCCCTCTGTGAAGCTTGTGCTGTGTTAAGGAAATTCAGAAAGCCTCCTTTTCTACTGGTTGTTGCCTTTTCCCAGTGTTTTTCTTCGTGTTTAGTCGTTGTTCTCCTTGTATCTTTTCTTCAGATTTTGAACAGCCATTTATCAACAAGCCAGAGACCCTCCTGATCAGCAAGAAGGAGAACACTTGGGTGCCATGCCTCGTGTCCATCCCAGATCTTAACGTCACACTGACCTCGGTGAGAGCCCGGCCGCTGGGAGACTCTGGGTCGAGATGTGTTGCATTTGTTCTGCATTTGTAATTGCCTGAGTGGAAGTATGACAGGCACTGCCAGGAAAGGAAAATGCATGGGATACATTTTCCATGGAAAGTACAAGCCACTGGCTTCCTCGTTTTATTTGCTGGTTGAAGCTGTGTTGTCCAGTTCCCTTGGGCAGACCCCACGGGTTTCCTGCCAACCTTGCTTCTCTTCCCTGGAGCTCTATGAAACAAAACAAGACTTTGTTTTAAACCCATTTCCCCACAGCATCCCCTGTTTGCCTCCTCTATGATCTACACCCCTCTAGGTGGTCAGCATCCCCACAAGGGAGGAGGCTGCAGCCCTGGGGCTCATGACTAAAAACAGCTCCCTTATCAGTTTGCTTTTGCTTTTGCCTTCCCCCCCCCTTTTTTTTGTTTTTTGTTGTTTTTTTTTTTTTTACAATGCAAATACATCCTTCCAGGATGAGTGTTACTATTGTACAAAGGCCTCCAGGGACACTCTGGGGGCCAGGGGCCTTTCCCTTGCCCGGGAAGGACACTACCCAAGGTCAGCACTCATCCCGGTGGGGCTGATGTTTGGGACATCAGCATCAGTTTCCTTAGCTATCTCTAGAAGTTTCCATTCCTGGAAGTCTCTGGCCCACTCTACAGACAGGGAGGCTCATGGTGCAGGATGTGGCTGCTCGGGGTAGAGGGGAGGCCACAATTCCTAGATGGCAAACCCTTGGGGGGAGAGGGCAGGAGGCCAGCACAGCATGATGCTGCATCACTTCTTCCCACAAAAGGGATGTGTTAGCCAGCATAAAGCCTGGGAGGGGTGGAATGGGAATGTTGTTACCCTCTCATTTCAATTGGCAAAATGTTGATTTTTCCAGCAAAATTTCTTCATCCACCCTGACGGGAAAAGCACTTTCTGGGACAACAAGAAGGGAATGCAGGTACCCACAGACTTGATCAGGGACTTATTGTATGTCCACTGTGAGACTGTAATCAACAAGAAGGTCTTCAAATCCAATTTCTTCATCATCCATATAGCAGGTGAATATTTGGGGAGGTTCAGGGGAGCAGTTTGGGTGGCTCTGAAGTCCATCAGTGTGGCTCATGGGATTGTTATGGTCCTCTCTAGCTACACAGACTCTGCATGGTGCTTGTATCTCTTCTACTGTGTGTCAGGCAGAGATACACCATGCAGCAGGAGGTCATTCCAAACCCCCTGTAACTGCACAGTCTGAGTCAAAGAGTTACTAATTCAGAAATGTCTTTTCATTCCCTCTTCTACATCAGGGAGTGAGCTGTATGACATCCAGCTTTATCCCAAGAAAGCCATGGAGCTGCTAGTGGGAGAGAAGCTGGTCTTGAACTGCACAGTGTGGGCTGAGTTCAACTCTGGCGTGGGCTTCCAGTGGACTTACCCTGGCAAACAGGTATCAGCAAACAGAGCAGCTCCCCATGCACTGGGCTGTTACCCTCTGAGTCACCCCCTCCTGACCCTTCCTTGCTCTTCTTCACATCATTGGCAGGGCTCTGTTTCATAATCCTAAATGCTGTGCCCTGAACCTCTTGGTCAGAATGTTTTCCCATTTTTTTCCCATGCAGCAGAAGGCAGACAGAAGGAAGACCCCTTTTCCTGGCAGAAAGCTCCCTCCTTGCTGAGATGTTACTGCTCTGGGGTTCTTAGGGAAACACTGGCTTCACTTTCCCCAGTGCAAATCCAGAGCAAACATGATTGGTTTAAAAGGAGCTACTCTAATCATAGAGCCCTTGTTATCAAGAGCCTGTGAGATGGTCCTTTCCCCACTGTGTTTTTCCCCTCTTGTATCCTGTGGCTTTTCTGAATGGTGAGGCAGGGGAGTCCCCTGAGAACATCACTCAGTTCATGGGGCTCCCAGCCTGGTTCCTGGGCTACAGACAGGAGCAAAACCTGCTAAGATCTGACCTCAGCCTCAGGTGGTCAGTACCCAGGACATGTGTCCTTCCATCCCCAAGGATGGCAGTCAGTTGTGCAGAAACCTGTCCAGGTAGAGGCAAACACTGAGCATCAGGAATCACAGCTGTCAGGAACCCATCCACACAGCCCCATCCCACTGATGTCTTTCATCCCCTTCTCTCTGTCATGTCCCACAGACACGGCCAGCAGTGATTGAGTCGGAGCGCCAGACCCTGCAGACATACACAGAGCTCTCCAGCACCCTGACCCTGCACAACGTCAGCCAGCAGGACCTGGGGAAGTACACGTGCACTGCCTCCACTGGTGCCCAGATGCTGGAGGAGAGCACCGATGTCATTGTGCACGGTACGGCACCACCAGTGCCCTGCAGAGCCACAGCCAGAGCCCAGCTGCAGCAGAGCCAGCCCCAGACTGCTTGGGCAGAGTGGCTCCTGCACCTCCATCCACTCTGCTTTAGTGAAACCCAGCCCTCCTCCAGCCCCTCAGCTCTCCTGCGCCCCAGCACCATGCTGGGAGCACAGTCACATTCAGCAAGGTCCCAAAAGGGAGGGAGAGAGATGCCAACACCAAATTGGCCCAAATGCAGTGGAATGGCAGGACACACGTATCTTGCAGCCCTGTGGCAAATGCAGTGCCCCTGTGGCATGGCTGGCCTGAGGGGCACCAGCTGTGGGTGCACAAGGCACCATCTGCACTGGTTGGCTGTTTCTTGGCAGCAGAAAATCACAGGGCAGCCCAGCCTTCCTGCATCCCCAGTGGTTCCCACGAGGGAGACAGGGGCAGCTCTTCAGCTGCCAGGATCTCAGCTGCCCTGTCATGATACCCTGCCTGTCCTTGGTCCTTGCTGCTGGGCCCTTGGAGAGCAGCAGAGCTTTGTGACAAGCTGTCCCTTTGAGTTCTCCTCCATGGTCCCTTTTTGCCTTGCAGAAAAGCCCTTCATCACTGTGGAGTGGAAGAAGGGCCCAGTGATAGAAGCCACTGCAGGAGACGAAGCTGTGAAGCTGCCAGTGAAAGTTGTGGCTTACCCCCCACCAGACTTCCAGTGGTAACTTACCTTTCTTAGCTTGAGCCACCTTCTCTCCTCCTTTCCTCTGCCAAATGGGGAAGCCTAGCCTGGCTTCCTTGCTAGGTCCCTCTGTGGCCAAGATTGTCACAAATGTCACTTTTTTCCACCCATGGGAAGTAATTTCTCCCATGTCCTGGCTCTCAGCTGCACAGCCTGGCTTGGCAGCTATGCACACTGTGGAGGGGCCAAGTGGAGTTCCCACAGGAGCTGTCCCTCTTGTCCCTCTGCTGTGGTGGTCACAGCTGCCCAGAGGAACAAGGCAGTGGGGTGGGCTGTGCACCTCATCGTGCTGCACTCCCATCAGAGCTGACTGGAGATGGGAGCTTCGCACCCACCCACTGCTCCGGGCAAAGCTACAACACCCACAGCCCCACACACATCCACAATGTGAAGACCCATAACTCTGGTCCAGGAAAGGTCCAGGGGTCTCTCCAGAGGGGTCCTCAGTGCTAGCAAGGGACACCCTGACTGCACCCTATGGGGACCAGCAAACCCCTGCCCAGCTGCCAGTGGGACACTTCCTCCCCATGGCTGCATTTTCTCTCTGCCTCCCTGCAGGTACAAGGATGGAAAGCTAATTCCCAAGCAATCTCAATCTTCAATGCAGATCAAGGATGTGTCGGAGCAGCACGCCGGGACATACACGCTGGTTCTGCGGAACAGGCTGGCGGGGCTGGAGAAGCACATCAGCCTCCAGTTAATCGTCAATGGTAAGGGGGGCCAGGGCTGGAGGTGGGGGAGAGTGCTGAGCCCATGGCCACAGCCTTGGGCAGACCCAGTCCCCATTGCTGTTGGTATCTACAGCACCTCCTCCTCCCCCACTGCTGAGGGATGCTCTGGCTCCCGTGAGGCTGCTTCCTTCTGGCTTGGGTCACGTGGCACAGTTTTGTTCCTGGCTCCATCACTTTGGGCAGGATATGTCCTTGCTCAGGTGCCACTTCCCAATTGCAGCTGGAGATGCTGCTGAGGGTGACCCTGACTGATGTGGACTTGAGAGCAGGGCAGCTGCCACACAGATGAGTCTTGATCTGGAATAGTTCCTCTGGGTGGGAAGCTCCTATGGAGTTTTCCCATAGCAGAAACTGGTCTCAGTCATGCCGGAAAGAGATGCCAGCTAAAAAAGTGCTGGAAGGGCACTGCTGCCTGGAGATGTGTCTTCAGCAGGCTCTGTGGCCCTGTGCTTTGAGCCCTGCAGCGTCCAGACAGTTCCACTCACCAGAGAAAGGAGAAATTATGTCACTTGAATCTGCTTAAGTATGGCCTGCTGTGCCTTGCAGACCTGAGTTGCCCTGAAAGCCAGAGAGCTGTAGTGCCCAGGCTGTCTATAGATGGGCCTGGGGAGGGCTGTGCCTGGCCTGGGGGTGCTGTGGCTGTGCCTGCAGCTGCTCACAATGTCACTCTGATCCTTGCAGTTCCTCCACGCATCCATGAGAAAGAAGCCTCTTCCCCAAGCATCTACTCCAAGAGGAGCCCCCAGGCCCTCACCTGCACTGTCTATGGCATCCCAGCACCAGAGGTGATCCAGTGGCAGTGGAGGCCATGGATGCCCTGCCGGATGTTCTCCCGACGCAGCCTGTGAGTGCCATTTCTTCCAACACTTGTGTCTGGCCAGGCCACCATCATGGTGTTATGGGCTTCTTGTGACCGTAGCTGTGTCCCCAGCCATGTCTCACTTTTGCTCTCCCACCCACAACCTTGTGGGAAGGCAGAGTGGAGACACTTGTGTGGGAGTTTTGCCCAGGCTGGCTGGTCCCAGATACCAACAGCTTCCACAGCATCCTCTGCATCCTCAGCCACCTGCATCTGTCAGTGGATGTCCATGGCCCAGCTACACCTCACAGAACCTGCAAGGAAACCACTGATCACTGTGCTAATGGGGAAACTGAGGCAGATTGCAGGAGAAATTGTCACAGCCCCTTGGTGAGACCCCAGGACAGCAGTTGGGGCTCACACCATTCCTGCCCTGAGGTCCCTGTGGTTTTTCTGTCCTTTGTCTT
The DNA here is from genome assembly GCA_034509425.1 of Eopsaltria australis. NCBI lineage: Eukaryota > Metazoa > Chordata > Aves > Passeriformes > Petroicidae > Eopsaltria > Eopsaltria australis. The sequence goes on along the minus strand of JAVTVJ010000090.1, from coordinate 351,947 downwards.
CTCCTGGGTAATGGTGGAAGCAAAAGTGCTCATAGGCAGCTGCTGCTTGTGGGGAAGAATTGCTGAATCCTGGGGAAGTGTCAGATGTCTGCCAGCTGCTGGGATGATTTGCCAGCAGGGCAGTAGGTAGGCAGGAAGGGTGCATGCCCACTGCCTGTGCCCTGGGAAGCTGAGGCAGCATCAGGCAGGGCTGCAGTGGCATTTTTTAATGACAGCCTCACTGGAAAAAGGAAAAGGGATGCTGGGGAGTCGTAGCCAGAGCAGTCAGGGTGGAGGACATCAGGGTGCCTGGAGGAAGCCAGGTCCTGCAGCCCTGTACAGGCTTCTGCCAAGCCAGGGACGCCAGAGAGCTTTCCATTGCATGCAAGTGCACTGTGGCCCTGCCAGGAAGCAGAGGGGCCCATGAATTATGAGCACTGTCTCCCAAGGCCACCATATTTCTGCCTAGCACAGCTCCAGAGGATGCAGGAGGCTTCTTTCTAGCTTCCTGTTGTTTACACAGCTCACCAGTGTTTGCCCCGCCAAGTGCTCTGCCCCACACCGCCAGCACACACCTTTGCTACAGCTCCCCTCTGCTTCCCTGTCACCCAAAGCCTCTCCCTTCTATCCCAACCCACATTTTTGGGCTGACCCTCCTATCTTCCACCCCAGCCCACATTTCAAAAGCAACCCGCAGGCTGCAGCATCCCAGGTCCCTGACAGATTTGGGCACTTCTCCCCACGTGCCTGTCTCACCCTGAAGAGGTACCATCATTCCCCTGTGAGACACCAGCAGCACCTCTACTTGGGGAGGTCTCCCCCCTGGCTTTTGCTGAATTGGGGGCAGCAGGAACACCCCTGGATGCTGCACCCTTGGCTCTCCAGGCCAGCACCAGCCAGTCAGTGACACCCGTGACTCTCAGTGCCAGCAGGGCTTTAAGGCCTTGGTGCTGAACAAAATGACATCAAGAGTTGCCCTAGGCACATGTGAATCAACTTCACCCCTGCCTTTCTCCATCCTTAGCAAGGAAAAATGAAACCCCAGGCCTGGGGATGAAGACACTGCTCAGAACACCTGTATCTGTTCCCTGCCTCGGTTTTCACACCTACAAATTTTTGCCTCACTAGTGGCTGCAAGGCACCCTTATAAAGCACATCAGAATTGTGTAACTGAAAGACCCAGGAAATTTTGCAGAGTTATAGGACAGTGCCATCAGTTCTCTGACACAAAGCTGCTTTTGCTGCCTTTTTCCCAGCTGACCTTCTCTCTGTCTCTCTCCTCTTTCCCCTGGCTGCTGGATTAGCAACAGCAGGCACCGGGCAGCAAGGCGCCATCAGCGGGATCGGATGCCCGAGTGCAAGGACTGGAAAGATGTGTCACAGCAGGACGCCGTGAATCCCATCGAGAGCATCGACACCTGGGTGGAGTTTGTGGAGGGGCGGAACAAGGTGAGGCTGTATTCCAAGCCCATCCTGGGACAGGGAGCTGGAGGCAGGCACGGGACTCCTCTGCAATCAGCCAGGGAAAGTGGCCTGGAAAAGAGCCTGGCAGAGACAGATTTGGGGAGGGCTTCACACCTCTGCTTCTAAAGTAAACCATCAGTGGTAGTTCCCAGCCCTGGGGCTCTGCAGTACCAGGCAGCCCCAGGGCGAGGGAGAGCTGTCATCTTTGAGAAATTACCCTGTGTCCAGAGAGGCTCCCACTGGGGCTGGCTGCACAGGGGGGATTTCAGGGATTGCTACTGAACACAGGGCATCCAGCTAGGGAAGGCATGGGGGACAGGTGCTATGGGGACTCCTATGGCCATTTCTGAGCATTTTGCATGAGCTGTTTTGTAACAACCAAACCCTGCAGAGCATCCTAGGCAGGAGAGCAGGAGTCACAAACTGACCAGGAAATTCCTGGCCTTGGGAAGGTGCTCGTGTCTGGTGGGGCATTTCATCCAGCTGTCCCCATCCTGGTGGGGTGAGGGTGGTTTGGAGAAGCTGCAGCTTTGTGAGTGGGAGCAATGTGTGGCCCACAAAGCCACTGCTCCATCACAGCATTTCCTCTCTGGAAGGAATGTCTCTCCCTGGCTGCAGTGTGTGACCTGCTTGCTGCCTGTTTCTTTCCGTGTCCCGGGTAGCCACGAGTGTCAGGTCTGAGCCGTGACGGGGTTCCTGTCCCCACTGGAGTCGGGCACCAGCCGCTCACAGAGGGATGCAGAACAAACAAATGGGCCCCTGTTTCCGAAAGTCACTTCCTGTTTTCCTACACACCTCTAAAGGCACTTCCCGTCCCCTGGCCTGGCCAGGAGTTCATCACTCTGCCAAAAGGGTGGCAAGGGCAGATGATTCTCCTCCCAGAGCAGCTGAAGGGAGGTTGAGGGATTGATGTTCCCCAGGGACACAAGCAGGGGTGCTCCTGGGTGAGAAGCCCTTGTGTCCCACTAGGGATGTGACACTTGTATTGGTCCTTTTTGATCTTTCCTTATTTTCCCCATTTTCTTCCTCCTATTCCTCAGCTATGTCCTTCTCATTCCATCTGTTCGGTTGTAACTGTCCTGGAGCTTCAACTTGGGTTGTGCATCCCCACAGATGTGCAAGAGCTCTGGGAGAAAAGTGCTCTTCCATTTACAGTGGGATGCTACATCCACAAATCTGCTTTCTCTCTCTCTCCTTGTCCTTTCTGCCTGTCTTTTCTTACCATCCTCCTGTTTTTAATTCCATCTATAAAGGCCAGAATGAGCCACAGGATGCACAGTGCACAGCCATGCACTGCAGGCAGCAGGATGATGTCAGATCAAGAAACCCCAACTCAAACACAACACTGCAGATTAGAAGGAAAATCCCCAAGAAACAGGAAAGGCAGCACACAAAAGTGCCAGCAATGGGGTCACTTTGACTGTATGAATAACCCCAAGAAACGGAAAAGGCAATGCACAAAAGTACCAGTAATAAAGTCACTTCAGCTGTATTGAGTATGCACTGAATGAATGACTGTTCCTTTCTACTCAACATAACCTAACACATTGCCCCTCAGAAGGGAAATGCTTCCCGAAATCTATGGGATGAATAGTGAAGGCAAAGAAGTTTCCCTGTTCCTGTAGGAACATGTTAATTTTGCATTTTAAACACCGTCTCATTAGAGGGATTTCTGCATGTGTTTAACCCATCATTTAAACTGGAGCCTCAAACTGCAAGTCTCCTCTAAGGGGAGTGCTTGTAACACATTTGGTAGCTCACATGTGCTGTGTGAGCCAGGAGGAGGGGGAGAGCAGCCTTAACCCCCAGCTGCTTTTCCTGGTTTATTTGGAGGCAGCATTCCCTGGGTCCACGCTCCCAGGATGGCAGCCTGGCTGTTTGCCCAATCTTAGTCATGTCTTGCTGGAAGGAGAGAGGAGGAAGCTTTTAGGACCGTATCTATGTATACTTGGAATTCAAAGGGAGAAGATGACAACTCTTCCTGAAGGGATGAGAGCTGGGATGTTTTCACAGGTTTGATTTCTCCTTATGGATAAAAGGAGTGCTTGCAGGTCTGTAAGGACCTGTAAATTCCACTGAACCCTGTGGGACACTAAGTAGTCACTTAACTGCAGAGGGCTCAGGGAATCAAAGCCCTGGTGTCCTTTCTCTTTCTTCCCACTGTTATAAATAAAGCTTGGCAGGAGCTTAGCCATCCCCTCAGCCCTGCATCATGTTACTGTCCCCCTTGCTGAGCACTGTCCCCACTGTGACCTGAGGGGCTTAGCAAGAAGTTTGCTCCCATGGAGAGGCATCTATGCTGACTGGGCTCTGTAAAAAGAAGCAGAGATTGGGAATAAAATCATGTTGTTGTTGCTGGAGCCAACAGATAACGCTTGAAATGCACAAAGAGCTGTAGAATAAGGGGCTATTTTTGCATAACCCTTTCCCAGGTACAGCTCTTGGGAGCTTTGCTATCTGCCAGAGAGCAGCAGTGATCCTACTTGTCTTCCCTGTTGCTCTTCCTAACTCCTTCTTATGTTCTCTTTCCCCATCAGACAGTCAGCAAACTGGCCATCCAGGAGGCCAATGTCTCAGCCATGTACAAGTGTATTGCCTCTAATAAAGTGGGTCGAGATGAGCGGCTGATCTACTTCTACGTGACCAGTGAGTACTGCAAAATCCCCCTCCACCTGCACCAGCCAAGCTCTCTGCTTGAAATAGGCAGGTCCCTAGAGCTGCCAGGTCCTGCCATTCACAGCCAGGATCTTCAACAGCAACTGGAAAGGCAGCAGGAAAGCAGGGCTAGCCCAGAGCTCTGCTGGGTGGCAAATGCCTGAAGTCCTGGCAGCAGACAGCACAGGCAGAGTTTGGCAGGCAGACCTGGGAATGAGCCAGCACTGCCTGTGCCTAGGTTCTGAAGCAGCCCTGGCAGGTCCTGGGGAGGTCTTGGGCTGGGGATATCCCGCTGGCTCGGGCACGGGCAGCTCCCTGGGCTGGGGATGTGTCTGGTCCAAGAGCATCCTCTAGTGGCACCGCCCGACCCTGTCCCAGGCCAGGTCTCGCTGGCCCCGGCCCCCGGCAGTGATCCCACGGGATTTTGGTGGTGAGAGGAAGCTGAGTTTGTAGGAACCAGAGCCCAGCGGTGTGGGCTGGAGTCATGGCCCATAGGGGGCTGTATGAGCCTCCTGCCAGTGGTACCCTGACCTGGCAGCAGCCTGTCCCTGTCTGCTGGGACAGGGAGCACAGCAAGGGCACAGCAAAAGCTTATCTAATGGAATGAGAATTCCATAATCAAATTCTCAGCCCAGAAGGCTGGGCTCATGGCCCTTGTGGTAGTACCTGTGCTGTCAGAGCCACCAGCTGTTGCGAAGCCAGATTAACATCTTCAGTCACTGCTTCAGCAATGCTCTCTGTGCTGTGTCACTGCCTGCACGTGTAAAAGTGGGCATGTGTGCAAACCAGAATGCTGCAGCTGAGCTGGGAGCAGTAACAGCCTAATTCAGACCTCCCTGGCTTGTTTCATTTGTGACCCCATCTTAATTTCACCCTGGGACTGGAGCATATCCCGTAGCACTTGATGGGCTTACACTGTGGTTGCCAGCAGTTTGCATGCTACAGTTCTGGTCTACAGTTTCCTTTACCCTGGCTGAGGACAGGCAAATCTGAGAGCTGAGCGCAAGGAGACAATTTCATTGTGTCTGGCAGCTCAGCCATGAAAACGCATTCACATGTTCATTTCCTTCCTGAAAGCCATTCCAGACGGGTTCGAGATTGAGTCCCAGCCCTCGGAAGAGCCCATAGAGGGGCAGGACCTACAGCTGAGCTGCAATGCAGACAACTACACCTATGAGAACCTGCAGTGGTATCGGCTGAACCTCTCCAAGCTCCACGACGAAGAGGGCAACCCCCTCGTGCTGGATTGTAAGAATGTCCACCACTATGCCACCAAGATGCAGGGGGAGCTGCGCTTCCAGCCTGACTCCAACGATGCGACCTTGCTGCTCACCATCCCCAACATCTCCCTGGATGAGGAGGGAGATTATGTGTGCGAGGTGCAGAACAGGAAGACCCGGGAGAAACACTGCCACAAGAAATACATCTCTGTGCAGGGTGAGGGTCCACAGGGCTGGCGGGAGTGACAGAGGAGAGCTGGTGCTCTTGCTGCCATCAGCTTCCCAGTCCGTCCCCAGGGGAAGCCACACAAGCAAGCTAAACTCGAGGTGGCAAAGGCAGGGCACCTGGGTTCTCAAGGCACCCTTCAGCAGGGGTCAGAGACCCAAAGCCCCCCAGGAACACAGATATTCCTTTGATCAATCAGTTTCCCGTTTTCCCCTCCTCCTCTTTGTGCTGCTCCTCCAGCCCTGGAGATCCCCCGCCTCAAGCAGAACCTGACAGACATTTGGGTGAACGTCAGCGACTCCATAGAGATGCGCTGTAAGGTGGACGGCAACCACATTCCTGAAATCAGCTGGTACAAAGACGAGAAACTGGTGGAAGAAGTGTCAGGTACAGTGGGATGGGGGCGGACCACAGGCAGGGCATCATGTCCAGCAGCTGGAGAGCTGTATGCTGCTGGGTTCTGGGAGTTGCTGTGCCCAGATAAAGGCACCCGTTCTCTGAACCAGCCAAACCCTGGTTTTAATCACATTCTGTCCTAATTTGATGCAGTCTCACTGGCCAAGTCTGTGCCCTAGGGCCTAGCTCTACACTGTCTGTGCTTGTGCATGTTCAGCTGGAGAGCAGGGAGAGAGGAATCATACATGTTCTTACTCTCAGCCCAGTGCCTGGCATCTCTGGTAATGCAGGGACCAACCCAGATCTCATGGAAGGAACATGCAAAGGATCCAGCCACATTGCAGAGAGAAAGGAACAGGTTCTGAAGCTGAAGCAGAACTTGACACACCAGCTGGACTGCCTGGGCACTGTCTCTATTCAGCATGTTCAGTGGGGGATTTGTACCCTCCATACACTGTCTGGGGAAGGCCCTTCCAGGGCATTTCTGGGGCCATCAGGAGAAGAACCTCTACCAGCTGGTGCGATGTCATTCTGCCATCTAAAATGAATCAGCCAAAAAATGCAAGCCTTATTTTGAGCCTGAGTCCAGTGTGCTAAACTTCCCTTCCTGTGAGTGACCACCATAACCCTCTGTGCCTTACAGGGATTGACCTGGCAGACTTCAACCAGAGGCTGAGCATCCAGAGGGTGAGGGAAGAGGATGCTGGGCTCTACCTGTGCAGCGTCTGCAACGCTAAGGGCTGTGTGAACTCCTCAGCCAGCGTCTCCGTGGAAGGTACCAGCAGCCACAACACACCTGGGGATGTGAAGGGGTGGAATAGGAGTTGTGGCCAAGGTCCCATGCCTCTTTCCTGTGACAGTGGGAGGCAGTGAAAGCCTTGCTGGTGGCATGGTGCTCTCACAGGAGGATCTGTAGTCCAGAGCATGTTTAGCTCAGGCAAACATGTCTCCAGTCACCCCTCATCCTGATGCAGACCATAAGGAATGGCTGAGTTGGGGCACGGAATGGAAATCTCTGAAGCTATGACTTCCCTCCCATCCCACAGGCTCTGATGACAGGACCAACGTGGAGATTGTCATCCTGATTGGGACTGGAGTTATTGCTGTTTTCTTCTGGATCTTACTTATTCTCATCTTCTGCAACATCAAAAGGGTACGTGACTATCACTGCCCCAGGCTGGGGAGTGGCACAGCAGGGCTTGGGGCAACACCAGTGCTGTGATGGAGGGCTGCATGACAGCACCTCCTAAAAGGAGGTCATTGAGTGATGCTTCCAGTGCTCTCACTGCCAAGGACAGGGTGTGTAAGGGCTGTGGTAAAGGAGGTGATGGTGAATGGCCTTTGCTTGAAGGGGTAGCAGGTCAAGGCAGGCAAAGAATCCAAATCCCATCTGGGAGTCAGCACCCAGGGCAGAGAGGGCACATCCTCACCCTTTGTGTTGGCTGGTTCCTGCAGCCAGCCCATGCAGACATCAAGACAGGCTACCTCTCCATCATCATGGACCCTGGCGAGGTGCCCTTGGAGGAGCAGTGCGAGTACCTGCCCTACGATTCCAGCAAGTGGGAGTTCCCACGGGACCGCCTGCGCTTAGGTGAGCCAGACCCCACCCTCCCACTGCAGCCAGGGCTTCCCACCAGCCCTACAAACTCACTCTTCAGGTTTCTTAACACACCTCTGTGTATTTAATGCTTTCACTCTGCCTCAGGCTCTCCATCTTCTTCCCCAGGCTGTGCCTAAAGCCCAGCTGTGCCTGGGAAATCTCTTTAGGTCTGACTGTAGACAGGTCTAAGCCAACTGTAAAACCCAGACTTCCTCAGTGTATCCACACAGGTATTACTGAAAACAGAAGACCCCTGGCCATGCTTTAAAACACATCCCCATATTTTCCAAGTGGGAGTCGGGACAGAACAACTCAGTTCACAGCAGGTATCCAGAGTTCAGGAGCAGGATTACATCCATTATTGTCCTCATGCTAAGACACCTACCTGCAGCCTCTTTCCTCTGTCTGGCAGAGTTTAAAGGGCAGCAGACTACCTTGGAGGCACAGAGCAGTGACATTAATTCTGGCTGCTGTGCTAAAAGGGGTTATTTACCTTTCCCACACACAACAACTTGTTGCTCGAGGGCAACAAACAGCCCCTCACTTCTGCTTGGCCATTTCCTTCCTCTGCTTTGTCCATGCCAGCTCTGTCTCAGTTCCTTCCATCGTCCTTTCTCTTATTCTCACCGACACAGCAAGCAGCCACCTGAAAGGGCACATGTTCCACTCCTTCCTTTTCCTTTATGATGTTTTTTCTTTCTTCTTCCCATGGTTTCCTGTTGGGATTTTTGTTTTCCTTCATTGTATTCTGCCTGTTCTGCACCTGCCTTTCTTCACACTGACTCTCCTTGTCCATAGGTAAAGTCCTGGGTCACGGTGCCTTTGGGAAGGTGGTGGAAGCATCAGCATTTGGGATCAATAAAAGTAACAGCTGTGAGACTGTAGCAGTCAAAATGCTGAAAGGTATGTGAACAGTGAAACAGAACATGCAATGTGTGTAGACAGCAATTAATGAGGCCCCTGCCAGGGAACATTCACCATGTAAATGCCTGCCTTTTAATTAATGGCTTCTTGGCCTCAACACAGTTGATCCTCTTTGGCCCCATTCAGCTGCACTGGGAGGCTGAAGTGGCAGAACAGACAGCAGGGACTTGGGGAACTCACCTTTCAAGGAAATTTAGCTGTCTGCAAAGGCAAAGAATGAAATCTGTCTCAAAGGATGAACAAGAATCCAGAACCCCTCTTTGGCAGGTCACTGAAGGAAGTGTTGCTCCCAATTGCCTTCTTCCAAATGTGCCTGTGTTTTGTGTTTATGGGCCAGATCCAGAGCTGGGTAAGGAAGCAGATTGCAGCTCTTATCAAGCTCTGAGGGCTAAACTGGCTTTGCACCCAAAGCCTGGCCTATCCAGAGTGAGATTTTAAACTTTTATAGCCATGCTTTCAAACGGGCATCCAAAACATTATTCCGTAATTTGGCACCAAACAAAACACTGAGGAAGTCTCTGGCCAGAAGTAGCCTGTACATGGAAATCGAGTCATGGCTCATCTGAACAGTATTTACTGTTGCAAGTGTACAGATCATCTGCACAGCAGAAGGGAGCCTGGTGTGCAAGGTTGCTTTACAGTTTTTTGAGGCAAGGCTCTCACCTGGCCCATCAGCTGCAGTTCAGGAGGATACTTCTGTCTCTCAGGCTAAATGTACAAAAACTCAAATATGACAAAATGCATATGGGAAGGCTGAGAAGTATGAAAAAGGCATAGCAAACCAGAGAACATACCCTGGGGGTAAAACAGAGGGTCAAGAATTGATGCGAATTGGACACTTGAGAGAAGATGCAGTACAGAGAGATGGCAGGAGCATGACACTGTGTTTGCTGTTGAAGAGGAATCATCAAAAGATATCTGGATTTGAGTTGAGATAGCTCCTATCTTCAGTTGTGATAAAAAGAATCAGATGTCTTTTGTTCCTAATCTTTCAAATTGTTTCATGGCTCGTTATCTCTGTTTGGAGGCCAAAAGGGCAGAGATTCAAACGGGTGCAGCCCAATGAAAGTCTCAAGTGATCTTTTTCACTGCACAGTTATCATAAAGAAAAATCTGTTGGGCACAGATTGTGTTGTCCTTTGTTCTGGGTCCCTGCACCTGCAGAGAGCACCCTACATGTTACAGCAGGGATCCTGGGATCTTCAGACATGGCTCAACATTTCATGTGGGAACATGCAATAACAAATTGTACCAAGGCTTTGAGGTCACAGCCTCCTCAGCAAGACTCACATTAACACGCTGCTGGAGAAGGGTGGTGAGGGGGAGTGAAAAGCTGTGGGGAGGTGTCATGACATGGTCTGTGTGTTTCCAGAGGGAGCCACTGCGAGCGAGCACAAGGCACTGATGTCAGAGCTGAAGATCCTCATTCACATCGGGAATCACCTCAACGTGGTGAATTTGCTGGGTGCCTGTACCAAACCCAATGGTAAATATCCCAGGGCAGCAGGCTGTGCCTGCTCCCAAAGACCAAAGCTTGTCCCCTGTGTCTTTTTGCTGCCCACTTGTGTGATCACAGGGACCTGTGGGGAAGTTACGAATGTGTTTCTATTCACTTGGAGCAGATGTCACAGCTCAGCGGGGCTGCACGTAACACAAGTTGTGGGAAATTCTGACCAACTCAAGCCCTTACCTCTTGCCCTAACCTTTGATCTCTTCATACCAGGTCCACTCATGGTTATTGTTGAGTTCTGCAAGTATGGAAACCTCTCCAACTACCTGCGGACCAAGCGGGAAGGATTCAGTCCTTACAGGGTGAGTGGCTTCCTTTGCCCATAGGGAGCTGTCCTATGTCTAGGGAAGAAACACATGCAGCCTAATACATGATCTGACAATGTGACAAAGATACCCTCTGTCCTTCTTTCTGAAATGGTAGATGCTTCCAGGCCAGAATTACAGTTTAAGAACAGGAAGAGACTGCGCAGCTCATGGGTGCAGGGGTTACGGTGTATGCTGCCTGCTGAGGGTTTTGGTTTGGTCCCTTGGCAGGAGAAGTCTCCCAGGCTGCGTATTCAGGTGCAGTCCATCGTGGAGGCAGTGAGGGCAGACAGGAGGAGCCGCTCGGGGACCAGCGACAGCGCCATCTTCCACCGCTTCCTGATGCACAAGAGCCGCACAGCGCAGCCCATCCAGGAAGGTAACACTGCAGCCTTGGCAGCACTCCTCACCCGGACCACCAAAACTATGCCAGACTTGATTAGCTTGGGGAATGGGCAGGGAATATCAGCAGGGAGTGGGGCTCAGCCTTGGAGCTGATCACTGTTGCATGGCAATTCCTTGAACAGGGCTATTGTGTCATCTGTTGTCTCTTGTAATAGACACAGAAACCCAGAAGGGAGAATTAAATCCCTTTAGGTATTTTAGCCTGAAGAAAGGAGAACTGAGGGGGATCTCGGTGAGTCCTCCCTAGGACAGAAATGATGAGCTGACATTCAAAGCCCCTTCCAGTCCTGTTCCCCACCACTCTGTATGACTGACATGTGCTGGAGGGTGGACTCATCCTCTTCACATGTGAGCAGGTTCCTGCCTTGTGCCTTCTGCCACCTAAGCAGAAGATCTTAGAGGGGAGATGATTACTCCAGTTAGGACTGAAGACTAACTGTATTTCACTGAGAAATTGGCTCTATCCTGCAGTCCAAAGAGAGGCAAAGAGGACAACAGATCACCAATTGTCTAATCATTTTCTTTTACTTCTGGACAGTGGATGACTTGTGGCAAAGTCCCTTGACAATGGAAGACCTCATCTGCTACAGCTTTCAGGTAGCACGTGGCATGGAATTCCTGGCATCCCGAAAGGTGAGTTCGGCCTTTCCTTTGCTCACCTGATCTTTTGTGCATGCCTGATGAGAGAGACCTGACTACAGCCACTTCTCAGGTGACACACAGAAAGATTCAGCACTCTGCCTCACACTTCTCAGGAAATCTGAGATAGTTGTGTGTACACAAAGCTGGGAAATCAGTTCTCTTGCATTTCAACCTCTCCTTAACCATCCCTTTTTGAAATTGTTATCTTCAGCTTCTTCTCATTTCCATCATTCCCCCATTAAAGCTCAGGCTTATGGGGGAAAGGAGGTGCTGTACACTTTCTGATTGTGGTTTCTGTCCCTCTTATTTTGCCCTTTCCTCTTCGTGTGCCCTCAGTGCATCCATAGAGACCTGGCGGCTCGCAATATCCTGCTGTCAGAAAACAATGTGGTGAAGATCTGTGACTTCGGCCTGGCCAGGGACATCTACAAGGACCCCGACTATGTCAGGAAAGGCAGCGTGAGTGCCATTTTCTCAAACCCTTCACAGATTAGGCCCCTTTGATGAAAAGATGTAAAAGCAGGAGTGGAATTACTTGCATGGCTAGGACCAGAAGCCATTGGACCAATGCAATAACATGTCCTGTTGTCCTCCTCCAGCCTTCCTTCTGCCCCTCAGCCTGTCATTAACTTACTCTTCCTTATACTCTTTAATCCCCCTTCCATCCCTCTCTCTGACCTAACCAGTTCCTCCATAGAGAGAGGAGCAGGGCTATGGGCTCTGATTTCCTTCCATCCAGTTCATCCCTTTGCTACAAGAAGGGATGCCTTGGGACACGTTCCCAACTGAACATTTGTGCCTTGCCTCTCCCTCCTGCAGGCCCGTCTCCCACTGAAGTGGATGGCTCCAGAAAGCATCTTCGACAAGGTCTACACTACCCAGAGTGATGTCTGGTCTTTTGGGGTCCTTCTCTGGGAAATCTTCTCACTAGGTAAGTGCTAATGAGGGTCTTGTGCTGCTGAGGGCAACACCTCTACCCACGTAGCAGTTCGTGGGTGAGTCTGTGCAGGACAGACATTCTGAAGCACATCTAAAGACTCATGGGAAGCAACATCCATAGGCAAAAAAAATATGGAGGCCATATCCACCCATGAACAGAGTGATGGGAACACAGGCATGCAGAGGTGGCCTCCACCTCACTGAGGCAGAGAAGCCTGACTCAGGCAGCACCAAGGATTGGGCTGTGTATGACAAGTGACCACATCTCTCACTGTTCTGGGATGAAGGACAGTCTCAAAAGGACTGGTTTCTGATGGCACATTTCATGTTCCCACCCTTCTCTGAACCTTCTTTAGGGGCATCTCCATATCCTGGAGTCCAGATCAATGAGGAGTTCTGCCAGAGGCTCAAAGACGGTACCAGGATGAGAGCCCCAGAGTATGCCACAGCAGAAATGTGAGTCAGAAACCTCAAGGATTCCAGCGTTAGTCAGAGCAGAGGCCTCTGTGGGAGGGCAGAAACCTACCAGATCCCAGCATAGGGCAGAAAAGGCCCCTCTGTGGGGTGCAGACCTTTAGCCAGGGTAGGGGATGAGCCAGCACATCCTTCACTCCAGGCAGCTGCCTGGAGAGCAAGGCAGATGGGTTCTGATCAGAGCTCTCTAGGTATCCTTGCATGCCTGTGTTGGGATGGGTCTGTAAGTGAGCACTGTGCTTTCCTGATCCAAAGGGTATCAGAGGGGTCTGAATTAGCTCCTAGTGCCCTGTTATAATAAATGCATAATAAACCAATATCCTGCCAGTAAGTTCACCTGGCCAGTGTGCTGGGGGTGTCAAGCTTTCCTTCCTAGTGCAGGAACCGGCTGTGCCAGTGGGCAGCATGGGGGTGGGAGCTGTGGAGTGGGGCAGGAGGGGATTTCTGTGGCATAAAACCAGCATCTCCTCTTGGCAGCTACCGTATAATGCTGAGCTGCTGGCACGGTGATCCCAAGGAGAGACCGACCTTCTCTGACCTTGTGGAGATACTGGGAAACCTTCTTCAGGAAAATGTTCAGCAGGTGAAAACCTCTCTGTGTCCCTGCTCTGCTTCAGACAGCTCTTTCTTCTGTCATCACCAGCTCCCTCACTGTAACCTCAGTTCAATGCAATACCTTTGTGTAGGCCAACCAATAACACAGAGGTTCCTGGATCAGAGGTCTGTTTCCCAGAGCTGTTGGAGAAGTCATTTCTGCAACAGCCTTTTAGCTGCAGCCTCATAAAACTCTGCTCCTTGCAGAGCAAAAGCCCTCTCAGTCGTCATTCTAGTACTTCCATCCTAATCCCCAGATGATTATTTTAAATTCTTCAGCTGAGTCAAGGCCCTGGTACTTCTGCCTCCCACATGCCTGCATAATGAAAACCAGGACTTGACCAGGGTTTCTGAAACCCTGCCCTCAGATTGAAATGTCAGGGCCATGTGAAGCAAACAACTGTTATATTACAGCAGTCAGTAATACAGATTTCTTTAAATGTATTACTAATCACTTCCATGTGGTAACTCACCAGGACATTTAACTCTGATTAGCGTGCAGCTCTGATTTTAACATTTTCTTGATGTTCCCTTTCAGAAAATGATAGCTAAATGCTTGAATACTGTCTCATCCTGACGTTCCTGACTTTAACCTTTCAGCACTGATTCCCAGCACAGGCATGAGTAAGCCACAAATGACACTGCCCTGGAGCACAGTACTCTGTCCATGTGAACTGGAGAATTATGGGATTAGGTTGTTTTCCTCCTCACACACACCTCCATGCATCACTCACAGCTGCTTAACACAAAGGTCATAGAAATCTCCACCTAGATATTTTGTCCCAGAGAAATGAAATTCATAAACCAGGAATTTTCCTTCCCAGCTCTGACAGTTTCTGCCTGTGGAGCCTTTTCTTATGGGGAAAGTCCTCCCCTTCTTGTAAGGCCATTTACTGTTCTTCCTACCAGGAAGGGAAAGACTACATCCCACTGAACGACTCTCACAGCTCAGAAGATGATGGTTTCTCCCAGGTGCCTTCCTCTGCCCAGCAAAACTCAGATGAAGAGGACTTTGACATGAGGATACGCTGCCACAGCCTAGCAGCAAGGTGAATCCCCTCCAAAAAGGGCAGAGAGAGCCCAGCAGGCAGCCAGCATGCTGACCTGTAAGGGAGTCTGAAGGATATGGGGAGAACCCAGATGTTCAAAAAATCCCAGGTGATAAGGTGTGATCCAAGCATTTAGGCCACAGTAATTTGCTTTAAAAGCAAAATTACTTTATTTTGCTGATAAGGAAGTGCTGATTCGTAAGCCTATCACATTCCTCCTCCTCCAGCTATGCTGCCAGCATATCATGTAAGAAGCTTCATCCTATCTGTTCCTAACTGACCCAAACAATTAGTCCCAGGCCTCTCCTCTCTGGCAAGCTATGGTAATGTGATGCCTGAGATCTATATGACATTTTCTGCTTATCCCAAGTGGAGAGGTTATTGGGGACTGATTCAGTCAGTCTAGTCCCCACTGCAGAAGTAGTGTGGGGTTAAGAGGCCAAAGGTGACCCCATTACCCTCCCCAAATCCACCATTTGGGTCATCCTGCATGCTTTGGTTGCACAGCGAGGATGTTGAGTTCAGGTCCTGTTCATTCAGGACATTGACTCTTGCCTTTACTGAATACTGTGTGCTTCTGTTGGCAGATACTACAACTGTGTCTCGTTCCCTGGTTGTTTGACGGGAGGAAATCAGATCAGGTGTCCATCCAGGATAAAGACATTTGAAGAGTTTCCCATGACACACACAATGTACAAGGCACACCCGGTGAGTAGCAATTAAATGGATTTGAATGGGGGGCAGCTCTTTTCTGACACCTTTACTGTAAAGACTGTGGAAGGAAGATCACTCCTATCTTATGTCAGTCTTTCTGTGTCGTTCCTGTTCAGTCCATCCAGTCCTATGCACATTCATTTCTTCATCTGGCACACAGGGGTTTATCTCCAGCACAGTTCACACTGCCCTAGTGGGAGCCAGGGAGGTTAGATATGCAAAGTGGGGGACTATAAAGGACCTCAGAGAAGAGCCTGCTCTTCACCCTTCTCAAATCTGTGAACATAGCCTGGTTAAGCACACTGAAATCCTGCCAGGACTAGGTAAAGCCAGAGTGCTTATCTGCAGCTCCTGTATCTTGACCCACATGGCAGTGTGCAGTAGGGACCCTCCAGGTCTCTCTGAACTGGACTGGAACTGGTATCTCCTCTAGCAGAACTGAAGTCATACCTTTAGTCTCAGAGGAAAATATCACCTCTCACAGATTTTGTGGTAATACATCTTCTAGCCAGGGAGCACTCTTTCTTTAATTCCCCAAAAGTGGCACTGAACTAAGCACACAAATCTTACCTTTTTATGTGCTGCTTTTAAGAAGGTACCTAAGAAAGATTCAGCAAAACTATGGAGCATGCTGGTAAAGTGCTCCTACCCCTTCTTCCCCATCACACATACACACAATCTCATCTCCTGAATGATTTCTCTTCCCATCCCACTCTGATCAGTTGACAGGGATGTTACTGATAACTCCTGTTGCTTCCTTCCAGGACAATCAGACAGACAGTGGGATGGTTCTGGCATCTGAGGAATTTGAGAGGATAGAAAACCGACACAGAAAAGAAGGTGGATTCAGGTACTCCTTAAGCCTAGCCACTGAGGCCTCCCTGCTGCCAAATGCAGTGAGACCAGGAGGCAGCTCCTGGTATCTCCCCATAGGCTGCACTGCTTGGAGCCCTCAGCTGTGGGCCTGAGCCAGATAAATCCACATACTCCTTAACGAGAGCCAAAACACAGGAAGAACAGACAAGCCTGATGTTTTCTAGGGTTTAAAAATATAAACTGTGCCCATCAGTGAGAATGTGCCTGTTAAGATAATGAGGCACAGTGGAGTGGTGGTGTTAATGAGACTGTTAATGCTTATTGACATTTTCTGGTGAAATGTATCAGGGCTTGCTCAAGCAGTGGCAGATGGGATGGGCAGAAACTATGTGGCTGCCACCTTCCTCCCTCAGCCCTGACCCACGGGGTACAGGGCCCTGATGTGGTGGTGCAAGGATGGGACAGGCCTTAGGAATTCCCATGTGCTGACATGGAGTCTGGCAGGCTGAGCTGGCACTCTCAGAGCTGAGGATGTTATGGATGGTTATGTCCTTCCCTAGGCTTTGAAACTGGGTGAGAACCTGTGCAGCTCATCTCTGCCAGAGCAGGCTGAGACTGTCTCTGTGACAGTGTGTTGAGCAAGCCATGTCACCTCATATGTAGACAAGGCCAGTCCAAAGCCTCTTCCTCACCTCCTCTACCTCCCAACATCAGATTGGACTGGTCATTGTCTTTTCTCTTAGCCATAGCCCTGTGGCCTTTCTGCTCTTGTATCAAACTGTCTCCTGCTTCTTGTCCTTGTCCTCTTTTCCCTAAGGCATGTTCCTGTTGTCTCCTACACCTGGTGTCCCATCTCCTGGAAAACATTACTCTTGAACTTCTCCTTGAATGTGTCCCTGCCTTTGCTCTTGTGATTTCTTGCCAGTCACCTGGTATTGGCAGGCACTGAGATGGGCGAGATGATTTCTTCATCATCTTCCTTTGTTTCTGTTCCCTCATCCTGGCAGTTGGTTTGTATCAATTTCTGTTATTCCTGCCAGGTCTAGAAGCAATTAAGGCAATGTCTCTTATCTCTCCCTACTCACTGGGGTCCCAACCCTTCCCTGTATCTAGAAGATACCCCAAAGGTATCTAGAAGAGCTGAAGTAACTCAGGTTATGTGTAGATTTGACACAAAATATACAGGCTGTGCTTAGATTTAGAGTAAGGCCTGTGCCTTGAAATGCAGGTGCAAGTCCATTCCTGACCCCATCTCTGCCCCATGCATTAGAAGATGAGATTTTCCGAAGCTGGGGTCCCTCTAAGCAGGACAGAGGCTTTCTAGGAGTGCCAAGGTTAATTCTCTGTGTCTCTCTCCCTCACAGCAGTAAAGGGCCCAGTCGGACCATGGAGCTGTCAGGGGAACAGTCGGACCTGCGGGGCAGATGTCGGCCGTCATATGGGTCCCAAACCAGAGGCCAGACTTTTTACAACAGTGAATACGGGGAGCTGTCGGAACACTCTGAGGATGGCAGCTGCACCCCACCTGGAGAGGGGGCAGTCCCCCCACTCTCCACGCTTCCTTCTTCTCTGAGCAGTACTAATGGCACCAGGCCCTGGAGGCGACTGCCAAGGCATCCCCCCTCACCCTCCAGGCACGTCATCAGGGTCACTCAGAGCTTCTCCTTCAACCTACGCCCAAACTCAACAAGGAACCTCCCCAAATGGACGGGGAACACTGATGTCCTTGGAACAGCAGCATGAACCATGCAGCACCTCCAGCTGCAGCTTCCCCGTGCCACGACTGGAGAGAGCACATCACTGATTCCTCATGGTTCTTTTATTCCTGCACCTCAGACAGATGCATTCTGCCGGAGAGTGGGTGCCTGTGTTCAGCACTACGGCACCTTCTGCCTAACATCCAGCCTCCGCTCAGATCAGCTTCCCATTCAGAAAGCCCATTTCAGGTCAGATATAAATAGATCTGTCTTAGTCTCAAGTTTCTTCCTGGTGTGCAGCCTGAATGTTTTTCCTTGGATTGCTTCCTCCTCCCCTCATCATGATGTCACTGCTGAGCTGTGGAGCAGAATCAAAGGGAAGAAATCCCTAGTGGTATTAGCAGCAAGAGCAGGACATTTTAAAGAGGTGTACAGAGAGATCCTGAGGGATCTTTGTAAATGTTCATGCATGCTGCTCATCCTGAGTAGGTGCCAGCCTCTCCATCTCCTCTGCAAGCAACACCCACACCCCTCTCATCTCTGCTGGGGGGAAACCTGCCAATCTGCCTTATCACTAGGATTATTTTAGCCATCTCAACACAGCTAGTGCTGAGTAGGTCATCAGCTGATGGCTAAAGTGCTCCTGGTGAGATAAACAGCAAGTCCTTTTGCAGGTCGTGTGCAAAACAGGCTCTTTTATGATGTCTGCTGGGAGCAGGTTACTCACAGGTTTGCTGTTCTCGCCTTTCCCTTCTCCCAGAATGGTGCTGAGATCATTTGTTGCTTGAGTGAGAAATTAAAGCAAAACTGGGTTAATTTGAGCTGGTTTCTAAACATAGAGTTTGCTGGGAGGAAAAAGATCAAAAGGGCAGGGAGCGAAATGTTTATTTTCAAGCTGCTGCAAAGCATTTTGGAAACAATGAAAGGAACAGTGCTCCAGCAATAAGGTGCTTGGGGTTGCATCCCCTTGTGTGTGAACACATGGAGCCCAGCACCTGGCCAGGGTTCAAGCCCTGATTCTCCTGGATGGACACTTCTGCTCCATGACTTTTCCTGTCTCCCAAGTTCCCTGGCTCGAAGGAGGCACTCTGCCCAGCGGGCTCCTCTCCAGTTTCTTTTGCAGACCTTCCAGCAGAGCATACCTGACTGCAGAGGATTAAGAAACAGTTATTTGCTGAGGAAACATCTCCTCACTTTGGTCTTTTGTTTCTAAGAGATACCACGTGAATTCAGAGCTCTGGGGAACCTCCGCAGCCCCTCTCTATAGATTTCTGTACTGCTGCCTCACCACTTCCCACCTACTTCTTTCCATCCTGCTCCCTATCCAAGAGCTCAGCAACAGAGCACGGTTACATCACCGCCTCAGGAGTCTGGGTGAAAAGGCTCGCTTGAACAGCTTGTCATCATCTCTTTTCCCACATGCCCGTGGCTGGCAGAGCTCTATGCACCAGGGCATATCAGCACCAGGGAATTTCTGCTTGTGGGCCACACCTCTGTCACAGAGCCAAGGGTTTGGACTTGCAAAACAGTGTTTCCTGTCAGATGTACAGCTTTCCCAAACTGTATTTCTTTTCCAGCAGAGGGTTTTACGCGTTTCCCGACGTAAGCCTTTGAGTCTTTATGGATGATGTTGCCAAGTCTTAATTATAGTTCTCCACACGAGTGTAATGGGGAGATTTATTTAGCACATGGGAAAAGTACGCCTGTCATTCAGATTCTCTAAGCCTGTGCAGCTCGTTCAATGCTCCCCTCCCTTTTTGTGTCAGCAGGATGACATGGCTGCAATTTCCACGGCAAAAAAGAGGCACAAAACCAGACCACTTGAGCCAAACTGGCTCAGGATGTGGAATTGGAAACTGCATATGACAATGAATTCCCTGACTTCTACTGGTGTCCCCTGAAGCTGCCAGGAATTTAAGCATCTTTAAGTAATTGTTACGACTCAGTAAGAATCCTCTGGCAGGAGCTGCTGGAGAGCCAGGACAAGGAAGTAGGACAGCCAGCAGGGTGTAGGCCAGATCAAATTCTCCTGCCCTCATCTTGCCCTGCTTTTTGAACTGGTGGTTCCCTTGGCAGAAGGAAAGCTGCATGGGCCTCGTGCTGCTAGAGGTTTCCACTGGCATTGACAGGGGTAGAAGGTGTCCAGCTGAGCTAAATTCAGGCTGCTCCCTGGCTGATGTGCATCCATAGGACCCAGACTCTCTTTACCAGTGCTCCACAAAGAGTTCTCTGCCTGGAAACAGCCCCACCTGAGAGACAGCCCAAGAAAGAGGATTACAAACAAAATAATAGTTACAAAACAGAATTTCAAAGCAGTTGCAAGTCCCTGTCCATATGTATGGGATAGAAATGTGCCAGCAAAGCATGACATTTGCTGGGAAGAGGCAGGATTCCTCAGCAGAAAGGGGACAGAGGCATTTTAGTGCCCAGGCTGGTTGTCAGCATGAACATCCAGTCAATACAACTGCACTTTTCCTCTAGGTTTAGCTGTAAATTGCTCACAAGCATCCTTGTGGAGAAGGGTTTTGTTGTTAAAACCATTGTTAATGATCCCCTGCTTCACCCTGGGGAAAGCACTTCTGTGTCATCTGATTTTTGAACATTCAACTCCACAGAAGTTTATTTTCCCTCTCTTGCACCATCTTGATGGGGGATGGAATCAGATCCTATTGTGTCTGTGTCAACAGCATTGCATGAAGAATGCAGCATGATAGGAGCAAAAGCTGGCTCCTCTTCAGACATTCCTGCTGATGAAGAACAACTGTAGTGTGGGATATTGAAGAGTTGTTGAGACAATTGTACTTTTGCTCTCTAAAGGTATACTAAAATTAGATGTGCAAACCTGATAACCCTTCCCACTCTCTTGAATTATTTCTGGCTTTTTATTTTTACACTCTCCAGATAAGCGTGAAGTGAAGCTGGTCTGTTTTGGTTTTAAGACGTGAGACAGGAGTGTTGTCTATCTTTCCACAGCAGCAAGGGAATATTTCAATGTTTAAAACCCAGGGTTCAGTAATTGTGCCTGCTCTGTTCACAATGCACTCTCTGTTTTGTTTTGTTTTGTTTGGGTTTCTTACTGGAACTCAACATTGAAGCTAAGCTATTTATCATCATCACCTTCCTTTAAAATGGCTGCTTCTACTCTATGCTCAGTCTCACTTTTCCTTACAAAGTGTAGGTGTTGAGAGGACATTCTTCCCTCCTGAAAACAAAGTGTTGGGTCCCCTACTTGCAAATACACGTGTGTCTCTGAAGAAAAACCTGTGTATCAAGTAACACTACATTTATATTGCAATACTTTAACCTGGTACCTGTTGTTGCTGTAGCAGCATTCAATGTTTCAGTGGGCTGCCTTTGAAGCAAGTAGGCTAAAACAGGGGTTATGTGTGAGTACAAAGCATGGTCTGTGTGTGTGTGAGTGTGCTGTGGGTGAGTGTGTGGGTATTTGCATGTGAGTTTTCCTACCAGTGAGCGTATGTGAGTGATTGTAACTCACGTTGAGTCTTGTCTCTGGAAGTTCACGGTTATATATCAAACCAGTTAGAACACTGCTTCCTTTCCTCTCCTCCTATAGTACTTGTTATCCTTTGTCATTAAGAGTTTTGTTGTAATATCTAAATGTGAAAATGAATAAAATCATAACTGGCAGCTGCTCTCTGGTTCCTGGGGCGACCTCTGCCCCTGGGGCAGCCCAGCCCCGGCCCAAGCCATCAGCACATTTTGGGTTTATTATTTTTACTTTTCTGTCTATTTGCATTTCCTCACATCCTCCCGGAAACAGCTGGACCTTGCGGTGTTTCCATCCAGGATGAAACTCTGTCTTTTCTCATGAAGTCAGATTTTCTTTGGCTAAGCTCTGACAGAAGCAAGCAGAGCACCCAGCCCTGTGCCCCGGATCCACGACCCTTCCCGGTCACCTCGGCCCTGGGGGTCTCGGCCCTGGAGGGTCTGCAGCCTTCCCGTCCTCATTCACCACGCCAGGGGAACCAGAGACCACCAGACCCCACCTCTTCAGGGAATCAAACCCTTCCCGGACCCCCTTTCTCAGGGCAACAACACCCTCCGGACTCCCCTCCTCCTCATGGTACCGAACCCCCACAGACCCCTCTTCTCAGAGCATCAGCCCCCCCATGATCCCTCTCCTTCTCAGGGCACCCAACCCCGCCTCGGACACCCGTTCTCCTCATGGCACCGAACCCCCGGACCGGACCCCCTCGTCATTGTGGCACAAAATTCCCTCCCCGTTCCCGTTCCCCTCACAGCACCGACCCCCGACCCTCGCCCCGTGCGGGTCCCCGGCGGTGCCGCCGCCGGCCTGCAGGTGGCGCCCTGCCCCCGGCGGCCGCGGGCCCCGGCGGGAAGATGGCGGCGCGGCTGTGGCGGTGTCACAGCAAAGCCAAGGGCGGGAGCCAGGCAGGGCCGGCACGGCGGCTGAACGAGGTGTTCGCTGTGAAATGGGACAGGAGTGGATTCGAGAACATTTCCCTAAAAAAAAAAAAAAAAATCACCAGGAGTTGAAGGAACGCTCAGGCACAGCTCCCTCATTACCCCTGGGTTGACCTGTGGAGGCGTCAGCACCATTTGTCTGACTAAAATCATGTCCCCTGAGGAGCCGTCAGTGGCAGAGGCAAAGCTGAGGTGACACAAGGGAGACTTTCGGCTCCGTTCCACCCCTCCATCCAGCTCCACCACGGGGTGAAAGCATCCAAAAGGACCTTTTAATTTTCCTTTCCCCATCCAGGGGCCTGCCCATCTGGGGAATGAGATTGAAGCTGTTCTGCTGATAAAATATCCTATTTTGGTGCATCCTGGAGCAGTGCTTGGCTGCTCCTCCTCTGGGGCCATGAGCAGTCACCCTTGGCTGCTCTTTCCTGCCTTCCAGCCCATCCATAGGGCATCCATGGGACAGGCTGGGAGGCAGGTGAGGAGCAGCCTCCCAACCGTGTGAGGAGGGATGGGGATGGGAATGGGAATGGGGATGGGGATGGGGATGGGGATGGGGAATGGGGAATGGGGAATGGGGAATGGGGATGGGGATGGGGATGGGGATGGGATGGGGATGGGTTGGGGAATGGGATGGGGGATGGGGTTGGGGATGGGGAATGGGGATGGGGATGGGGATGGGGATGGGGATGGGGATGGGGATGGGAATGGGGAATGGGAATGGGGAATGGGAATGGGAATGGGAATGGGAATGGGAATGGGGAATGGGGATGGAGATGGGGATGGGGATGGGGATGGAACCAAGGAGGCAGCCCTCACACAGGCATTGGAGCACCTCTCTCCATCAGAAACACAGCCCACAGGAAACCGGACAGGGCAAAATAAAAACCAGCCATTTCATGCGGTTAGCAGAGAACTGGGGATGCTCTGGATGGGCCCCTTGTTTTGCTTCTACAATGGCAGATGAATACTTCCTCAATGCTTTTCAAAAGTGCTTTGAGATCCTTCTCTGAAGGTCAGTGCAGTGATAGCAAAAAATCCTTCAGGCTCCTAGGACTTCTTGGTCCCTTCTGAGGTCATTTCGGCAATAAAGCACATGAGTTTGCATCAGAATGATGCAGAGCTCTTAGTGCTGAGAAATCAAAGCAAGAACAGCTCCTAAACATGTTCTGCACACTGCAGTATCAGTGTGTCAGCCACAGCTCTTGCCCTCCAGCTGGGGTGAAAGTTTGGGTGAAATGAGGAGGCAATCAATGGCATGTGGTTCCTCACCCAGCATTTACCAAGAAGAGCAAAATTAAATTAAAAAAAAAAAAAATGTAAGCAGAACATTCAGTTGCTGCTTCAGAATCATTTCCTAGATTGTATTGACATTTCCACAGAGCTTTGCAGAAACAGCTTCTCAGAGGATTTTACAGAACCATGCATGCCTTTAGCAGAGTCCGTAGGTCCCTTCTGCTCCGAGATGCAGGTTTTCAAGCCTGCTGCTTTCCTTGGAAATGGAACAGATCTCTCCAAGGGCAGGATTAAACTACTTGCATCTCAATGAAATAAATAGACCGTGCTTCGTGCTTCAACAGTGTTATCTTACATGTGTGTGTGACCAGGTGCATCACAAATGAATAAAATACAAAAGCTTCTAGAAGAAAACAGGTTAATAGGATGTATAGGTTAAACACCAGGCTTATCTGAGGGCCTTCCCGTGCAGCTGGGGAAGGCACCAAGGAGACCATATCTCAAAAGAACAGCTCCACTGCCATTTTTTCAGAAACTTAGAAAATATCCTAACTCACATTCCTGCAGTAATTGTTCTCTTTGCTGTAACTAATTTTAAGTTAGTTTGCCTTTCGAAATCCAAGGAGGCCATTACACTACTTTGTTACATCTCCCAAGAGACTGAAATCCTTAAAACTATGTTAGCTGATCATTCATCAAACCCTGTTTTACAGTATTTCCTTGGATTAATATTTATTAACAATATTTGAGTGTTTGTACAATTTCCCATTTGAGTATGTCAGAAGCGGGTGACACCAAATGGGGTAGGAATGACCAAATCCTGACACGGAGGCTGTGCTGTTCCTGCCCCAAAAGCCCTTTCAGTTCTACCTGGACAGACTGAACACATCCCACCTCGTTTTCACCCTCTATTTTTGACATGCTTTAAAACTCTTTTTATCTTTTTGGCGATCAGCACTCCCGAACTGGAAATATTTTTTTGAAAAGATGCTGAGGAGCCATGGGAGCCTGTATGTGTCCCAACATATTCAGCTGCACCAAGGAAGGTTTAGGTTGGACATTAGGAAGGCTTTCTTCACAGAAGGGTGATTAGATATTGGAATGGACTGCCCAGAAGAGGTAGTGGAGTCACCATCCCTGGAGATGTTTAAGGAAAGACTGTGTGTGACACTCAGTGCCATGGTCTAGTTGACATGGTGGTGGTCGGTCCCAGGTTGGACTCGATGAGCTCAGCGGTCTTTTCCAACCTAACTGATTCTGTGATGCTGTGATCTAATTCCTCACGGAACCGCGGGTCGCAGGACCCGGTGTCATTCGCGGTGTCATTCCCTGTGTCACTCCCTCTGTCATTCCCGGTGTCACTCCCGCCACCCCCGCTCCCAGCACCCACCACCGCGAGGGCCACGCCCACAATGACATCATACACCGTGACCCCGCCCATTGTCCGGGTCCCGCCTCCCAGCGGGCGTGGTCCTGGTCCAAGCCCCGCCTCTCGCCCTCGTGGCGCGGGGCGGGGCGTGCGGCGCCTGCGCAGACCGCGGAGCGCGGGGCTGCAGTCGAGGCGCGGGCGCGGAGCCGGTGGCGGAGTCGCGGGACGGTGCCGGGGCCCCGCCGGCCCTGGGGCGAACCGGGCATGAAGCGGCGGCTGCCGGCTGCGGACGCCGGGCTGGGCACTGAGCTGCGCCGCCTGCCGCACTAAGGCGGCGACGAGCCCCGAGGCGGCGCGGCGGGCCGAGTCCGAAGGCGAGCCCCGCGGCTGTGTGCGAGCGCGACTGAGGCGGCAGCGGCGGCTTCTGCCAGCAGCCTCCCCTGGGCTGGCGAGGGGCTGCGCGGGGAGGGGGCCGCGGCACCGCCCCCGCCTCGTCCCCTCCCCTCCCCTCGCCCGGCCGGAGTTCCCCCGCGGCGGCGGGCGGGCGCTATGAGCGCGGCTCTCTGAGGGAGCAGCGGAGCCCCGAGGGAGCGGCGGAGCGCGGCTTTCCCCGAGCAGCCTCCCCTGGGAGCCGCGGCGGCGGATCGGACTCGGCTGGGACCTGCCATGACTCCCCTGGCTCCTCCCATGGCATGAGCCCGAGCTCTCCTCCCCGCTCCGCCTGCTTTTGGTCTCTCTCCGCTCCCGGCTGTCAGATGGGATAGGACACACCCGGGTGTGCGGGGCTCGACGCTGCCGCGGGGGAGCGGCGGAGGCAACCGGTGACGGCCGTCGGCTCGCCTGGAGTCGAAGATGAGCTGGCGGTGGGCTCGCCAGCACTGGAACGGCGGCTCCTCCGTGCTGCTGCTGCTGCCGCTGCTGCTGTGGCACGGCCGGGTCCGGCCGGCCGGCGCCGACAACGCCAGCCAGGCGTACTACACCGCGCTCATCAACGTGACGGTGCTGAGCCCCGAGCGCGGCGGCCCCACACTGCTGCGGATCGACCGCGGCCGCTACGGGCAGGACTCCCCAAAGGTGGAGGTCAAGGGGCTGCTGGTGGCTCCCGTCCGCATCAACGGAGGTAACGCTTCCCTCGCTCGCTGCCGGGTGGTTGATCCTTGCCTGGGCTGGGCACGCTTTCCTAGAGAGCTCTGACAAACGAGGAGGAAGAGCTTGCCCAGAGGAAAATGAAATAAATCCATGATCTGAGAGCGCTAGCTTGAATAGCGGCTCAGCAAAGCATAATGTGCTTTCCAGCATGGATCCCGGTAGATTGGGCGTATTGAGCGGTGAAGGTGTTATTCCGTAACTAATTCAGAGCGGGTAGCGATAGTTGACAGTATTTGGTTACAGCATTGTCTTGAATCTCAGAACAGCTGCATAGCCATCTCGCTGTGCATCTGGATAGCTTTGGCAGCTGCATGAAGTCACAATTTTTCAGTGTGCAGTTCCTAAAAACGCAGTTTAAGCTGCCCATCGAGACTTGGAAGGACTGAAGCTACCAAGTTTTTGGTCTTACAGCCAACCCAAAATATGCTTGTTTGCAGTACTGAACACTGGATAGAGTGTTCAAACAAGTTTTCTTTTAAATAAGTGAAGCTGTTGTCTATCAGTTCTTTTTTTTTGATAACTGTTGGGGTTTATAGAGAACACTGCTTTGAACAGCTGAGAGTATTGTCATGATTTTTGCCTGAAGAGAAACTGATTTCTTCACTAATAGTGATGTAGTTTTAATAGTATCTTATTTTGAAAGCCATTCTTGACATTATCTAAGCTACCATCTTTAAGAAATGGACCACTTGATGGAATACAGTGGTCCCAACCTCCCTGCCTCCTGGACAGTAAGCATCTGAATAATGTATTACGTGAAATATTGTAGTCAGTTAAAACTAGAGTTTAAGTGGTGGATATTAAGAGTGTTTTAGAAGAACTGATAACACCAAACTATTGTATTATTAGAAGCTTTGGAGAATTTGCCAGATTTTAAGATCAGGAAAATACTTCGATGCTTCTTCAGAGCAAATGCATCCTGTAGGCATCCTCTGTAAGCTTCTGATCTGGATGGATCAGTGCATCAGCAGGTGCTTGCCGGTCTCACTGGAGCTCAGTTTCATTAGCTCTGCAAAATATAACTAGAATATATTAATAGGGTAGATTTTGGGGTGGAAGGGTGCGGAAGCAGAAATTGTTGGGAAAGTCTGCTGTAAAACTTTTTTTATTTGTACTTCAAATCTTGTCCATCAGGTAACATTAAATATGTTGCAGTCGTTTTTCTGCTTCCTGATATTCCTCACTTACGTCCCCACACACCCCCCTTGAAATCAGGAGTCTGTCTGAAAGTTTTAGGCTGTAAACACTGTTACTGCAAGTAATATTTTAACAGGTTTTTAAATGCTGCCTTTTAATACATGCAAGGTATCAAAGGACTTTATTTTTTTCGAGCTGCATTATTTGTCAAGAAAAACTTTTAATACTAATTTCTTTTAATCTGCCTCTGTAACTTTTTCTGCTTTCTTTTGATATGCCTTCACTAAGCTGTGATTAAAACACTGAGCGAGGCTTTGACAGCATTTTCACAGGCAGCTAATAATGAGAAGAGCTAAATGAAATTATGAACAGTCCATAAACAGCATTTTTGTACCTACTGCTAAGTGGTGTGACGAATAACTTTATTGAGAAAGCACAGCAGGAAGTGTGAAAATGTCAGACCTGACATCGTTTAACATGGTGCAGTCATTAAAACTTTGCTATCAGTTTCTGGGGAAACTCGGTTTGGCCCTTCTGTTTCATAACAGACAACTTAAAGCAAGCACAACAGCAGTCATCTTCCTTACTTTTAGATACTCTGAATTATTCTGTGTATTTATACACAGAAGCTTGTTATATACTCACATTTTATTTGAATTTTGGTAATGTGCTTGTGGTTTAAAAATGTTTCACATAGTAAGAAGGATTGGAATATTTCATGCTTTTAGTTAAGCTGTTCTTAAACATCTGCTTTTTTATATTCAGATTTGATAAAAGATGATGCAGTCTTGCAGAAAGTAATTGCTCTAATGATTTTTTAATCAGCTTGTTAATATTGCTGTAGAACTCATTTGCAAATTTTTTTCTAATAGCTCTAAACATGAGTAGCTGCCAGCTACTGCTCTTAGAGCACTAAATTCTCTACCCCAGTTTTTATGTATCCTCAGAAGTAAAGGACTCTACAGTTGTTAACAACTTTATTTGCAGATACCTTGGATTTGAAACTGCTTTGATGTCAAGCATTCACCCATTTATGGGCTATCTTTGAAATTTTCACAAATGTGGGTGATCTGTTAGCACCTTGGTGGCATGGACTGTTTTAGAGCTGAAGTGGCCTTGATTTCACATTTCTGCATGCTCTGTAAAGAATCACAGAATGGTTTGGGTTGGAAGGGACCTTGAAGATCATGAAGTTCCAAGACCCCTGCCATGGACAGGGATGCTTTCCACTAGACCAGGTTGCCCAAAGCCCCATTCAGCATGGCCTTGAACACTTCCAGGAATGGGGCATCTCATTACATCCCTTACTCATTGCCTGCAGGGAAATAAATGAGTTTACTAATTGAAGATTTAGGGCCAATGATCTGCTGCTGACCACACACCATTTGTAGTAGTACAGCCTGTGTTTTTAAGTGTTCTGTGATGTTTTTTTGACTTCTGTTCTTGAATATGCCCAATATTTTATCTACTGCTTTTCAAAGATGCCAGTCCCATGTGGTCATCCATCCTTTAAATCTCAGTGTAGCATGATAGTCAATCACTTCTCCCATTTCTTCAGCAGGATTTCTTTAATGGAATTCAACCTTGTCATGTTAATACATGTATTAAAACTCTTTCCTTGTTCTTTTTATAGAGCTTGTATGAAATTGATAGGGGTTTTCAAAGGCAATGCTCCCCTGGGAGTGGGGTGGCAGTAATTGGCATGACCGCCTGTGAATGTGACTTGTGAAAGTGCAGCTCCAGTGAGCTCTTGGTCACAGTTGGCTGCTGGGTGTACATTCAGCACCTGTGTGGACATATTTTTCCAAGCACATCAAATGCACGATAGCAGCATAGTTTCTTTGTTAATCTCTCTTCCGTTCTTCTGCTTTGAGTTCCTTTTCTTGCCTCCTCTTACTTGTTAATCTCTTGTCATTACTTAATTTCTTATAAGAAGAGTGTTTTAAACCACTTCTGGACATGAATGCTTGCAGATTCAAAAGGAAAAAAAAGGTCCTTTTGTTCTGCATGGAAGGATAAAAGTGAGATGAGTAAAATTCATCTTCACAGCCTGATGCAGGTTTTCTGATAGTTTAGTTCAGATTTATCATATTCCTTCAGTGATGTTCCAGAATACTTCTCACTCAGTCCCTTACTCTGTTATTTGTGGCTTTGTGCAACCAGACATTTCCTTAGAATCATAGAGTAGTTTGGGTTGGAAAGGACCTTAAAGATTGCCCAGTTCCAAGCTCCCTGCCTTGGGAAGGGACACACACTCTCGTAGACCAGATCAGTCAAAGCCTCATCCAACCTGGTCTTGAACACTTCAGGTTATTTCAGCCCAATCCTCTCTCAGCAGCTGCCTGGGTGCTCCTGGATTCTGTACATGCACCATGCAAGTGTTCAGCCCTGTGCCAGTCCAATGACCTGTGCTTTTAGTCTTCTTTGGTATTGGTTGCCTGACACCAGTTGTGGTGCAGACCTTTAGGTGTCAGGCATATTCCTCTTGCCATGGCATACCAAGCCAGAAGCCACTGAATACTCACCTTAATTGTTTTTGGTAGAAACTGCAGTGCTTTGTGGCTTAGTTCCCTCAATAATGTTTTCCATGGGGAACAGGACTCTTTGTGGCTGTTGAATCTGGGTCATTGCTTTTAGTTCTGTGCTTGGATTCCAGTATGAGGACTGGAAATGCCAGTCTTGCCTTGTGTGCTGTTAAAAGTCCCCTTGCAGGTGGTCACATCTTGATGGGAGGTAAGGTTTTGTGCACCTTGGCTGGCTTGGGAAGCAGGCAGGATGACCAGGACTGGAGATGGGGTTGATGGAAAGGGAAATAGCAGCAGAGTCAAACTTGAAATGTTAAAATTCACTGAGCCAGTAGGTCAGGAGCAAGGAGGTGAGGAGGGGTGGAAAGGGATGGAGTCTAAAGGGCTTGTGGGGAGGTGATGGTTGTACGAAAGCTGCTTTGGAGAAAGAGCTCTTAGAAAGGAGAGCTCTCCCACAGTGGTAGAAGGGTTGGGCTGGGCAAGGAGACTGAGAATGTGAGGAAAAACATATGTTAGCAAAAGGTGAAAGTGTGGGAGAAACAATATTGGCTCAGTGTTAGGAAGGAGGTATATCTTGTGCATGGTGCTGTAACTACAGCATTCTGTAGCATCTGGCACTTCATAAACATGTTGTGTGAACAAGTTCTAGCTGCAGAAGGTTTGAAATGCCAGTTTCCTGGTAACTGCAGAGCTTTAGGCAGCATTCAGACAGAAATTCTGGCCCAGAATCCAAACCAGTAAAGCTTAGGAAAATGCAACAAGCAAATGTTATCAGTAGAGTAGGGGAAGAAGACTCTTGAGCCATGCTTGTCCTTCATCATTGATCTTGGTATCCAGCTTAATTAGTAGTCATTAATTGATAGCAAAAGTGGAGGTTATATATTGGAGTTTATAGCCATAATTGTAGAATACTTACTGATGTAGCAAGATTAAATCTGAACTATTATAGGACTCTTCTAAGCTTCAGTGATTTTCTTTTGTTTAACTTCCTCCCTGAAACCAGATTGCCTCTTGTTCAAAGAGTTTCTTTTTGTGCTAAAGCCAGCTTTAGTCAAAGCAATTACCTGAAAGAGCTATTGAAAATAAAACGTTGCTGTCCATAACTCATTGATTCATTGGCACAACCTTATAAAGTAGAAATTATGACTGGCTTGAATAAGGGCTGTATTGATAATAACACAAGTAGTAATGCTTTGAAAGAAAATATGTCCATTGCATGTATTAAGCCCCAATGGGATAGAAAATAACTAATACCATTCTTTGAAATAAGAATCAATCAGCACTGCTGAGTAGCCTCTGAATTTCCCAGTTGAATTCCTTTTCTGGAAATTTTATCACAGGATTATAATTAATGTGTTGCACAAAGCTATCTTATTTTACCAGTCAGGTGTTCTCCATAGCACCTACCTGGGCAGCAGAATTGTAGGGAGAGAAAGCTTTGGGGTGCAGCCTGCATGGCTCTGCACCTTCCCGTGTTCCTCTGTGGTTTCTTTCCCAACAAGCCTCGATCTGCTCTCCCTCAGAATCCTAGTGGTGTCTCTCCAGCTATTGTATTACAGTGACTGAAGGTCAAACTTTAAAATTATTTCTGTATGTGTAGCTGAGATGGGCCAGCTCTGGCAACTGGTGATGGCTTTACAGAGTACAGTATTAGCTAAGATGAAATCAATACCAAGATATCTGACCTTTAAAGGAAAAAAAGAAAAAAAAAAGATAAAAAAACCCCTGCATAGAATAAAATGGTTAATGCCCAGAGAATGGGATATTTCTGTGAAAAGGGGACAAAGTCTGATAACAGCCAGTGCAGCAACTTTGGCAAAAGGGGGGTGTCACAGTTGAGTTTGAGGCGATGCAAGAGCAGCAGGAGCACACAGTGTGAGAAAGAGCAAACCCAGCCACAGTTCAGAGCTAGGGGACAATCTGCATTCAGACAGGTGTGCATGTCTGACAAAGCTGCTGAGAGCTGCCCTGTTCATTTCCCTGTTGCTCCCACAAAATGGTTCTCCTTCTTATAGGGAAAAGGCTAAAACATGGTCAAGCAATTGGAAAAGAAGAGGAAGAAAGTACTGTTGCTGTGCTGATGTGAGCTTGCCACTACTTCAGTAGTTGAGGAACCTTGGTTGGATCTGTTGCATTATTAACTATTTTTTCCCATGAATCCCTAAAATGCTGTCAGAAACCTTAGTCCTTCAGCAGAAATGGGTCTTGAATTATAAAAAATGTTCAAGGAAAAATAGTTATACAAATTGAGCAGCCCCATGTATTCTGCAGAAGGAAACTGATGCTCTCCTAAAGCAGAAAACAAACATGAGCCTAATGGTAGGTACTTAAATCACAGCTGATTCTTCTGTAAAGAGGCTCTTTTGTGGTGTTGGGACTTAGGGTACAAAGGAAGATATTTACAACAACATTGTACATAGCTCTTTAACCCAGCGGGCTGCCACTTCTAACAGAAAATTGAGGTTTTGCCAACCCACGATGCATAGATAAACACAGAGACAGGCAGGGTAAATAGTTTATATTTCAAATAAGCCAGAAGAGTCGTACACCTATAGGGAAACTTACTTAAATGGCTTTCTGTATGCTTATATCTTCTGAACTTCCATAAGTGGCTTCTGATCATATCTTTTTCTGTGCAAGTGATTTGTTTTAGAATAATTTAATGTGAAGTTGCTTTTCTTTCTGGCAAGTAACATCAGTTTTAGGCTTCTCACTACAAGAAAGGCGTTGAGGCACTGGAACATGTCCAGAGAAGGACAAAGGAGCTGGGGAAGGGGCTGGAGAACAAGTCTGATGATGAGAGGCTGAGGGAGCTGGAGAAAAGGAGGCTCAGGGAGGATCTTCTTGCTGTCTAAAACTCCCTCACAGGAGGGTGGAGCCCAGGTGTTCAGCCTCTTTTCCCAGGTAGCAAGTGGCACAATGTGAGAAAACTGCCTCAAGCTGTGCCTGGAGGGGGTTAGATTCGATATGAGGAAAAATTTCATCACGACAAGGATTGTCAAGCACTGAACCAGACTGCCCAGGGCAGTGGTGAAATCACCATCCCTGGAGGGAGTTAAAAGACTTGTAGATGTGGTACTCAGGAACATGGTGTAATGGTGGGACTCGATGATCTTAGAGGTCTTTTCCAACCCAAACAATTCTGTGATCATCCAGGTATTGCTTGCAGCCCATGTGGTGTTGATTCTAGTTGAACTTTGGATACCAGATCGTAGGTGGCAGGGTAGTGGAGAGCTGTAAGTGATGATTCTGGCTGACCCTGTGAATGTGTGTCCCTTACACTGCCCACTGATATCCCTGGCACCCGAGCTGTACAGGAGATGTTTTATTGTAACCATCTCACTATTCTAGGAGGGTGACTGTGATTTTAAAACTTCCACGCTTTTCAGAGTATTGTCTATTGAAAAGACAAGCAGAACACCCCGCATTTTTCACTATTGTTTCTGAATTTTATTTAGTTAAAAGTGAAAAGATTACTTAACATTTGTGTGGCGTAATAGAATGCTAATGCAAAGAAAAGTGGGTTGGCTTTTTATTAAATCTCAAGTGACTTGCAGACACTCAGTCCAGATTTATCTAAACCAACCAGATTTTTGTCAGAGTTTTTGTATTACTTAAATAGTACTGAGATAATCTTGTCAGCTGTTAAATTTTCGTCAGGATATACAGAATACACCTCGTCAGGAATAACATGCTGTAAGCATTTGAGTGGAGTTTGTTGGTCTATATCTGGAAAGCTTTAATCTCTTAATATCTTATTTCCTAATTCTGTTTCTTTATCCAGTAACATTTCATAGCTCTGTCCACAGCTGAGAGAGACTTTGATCTCTACTGTGGTAGAAAATTTTGTACTACTTTTCCCACAGATGCAGCTTCTGTTATCTCTTACTGCTTCCTCTGTTGCTTTTTAAGCTAAATATTTTCAAACATACAAATTGAAGGTGCTTACATGAATTTTGAGAATGCTGCCTCCTCATTCAAGGAGCTCTTTGTTGCTTTTATGGTTTTTCATAACCCATTGCATTGTTCTTCTGGCCATTTTTGTTTTCACTTCATATTTTAGTTTTGATCATGATTGTACTGAAGCAAACAGTACATAATCTGTAGGATTACTGTTTTTAATAATCCCATATATTTTAGGTAAATTTAAGTTGGACATAGTGTCTATTTTCAGAATTATTTTTGGCAGTTTAGGGGGTTCTATGGAATTGTAGCCATTTAGAAAATGGTATTTTCCAACAGATGTATCATACCTGAGATTCTTGAATATGATTTCATGGCAGAAGGATGGGATTTTTAGCTTTCAAGGCTTGAGAAGCTTCCTAGCACAATCTGCTGGTGCTTTCCCCCTACCATGTTTCTGAGTGGAAATGTTCAAAATAAAGGGGAATCATGCATTAAACAGCTTTTATCTTAACAGAGGGCAAAAGGGTTGGTGGCACATGTGCTGTGTTGTGATCCTTCTGCGTTTTCAAAAAGGACTGTAATTCCTTTAAAAAATACTGTTCTCAGATTTAAGATTACAAAGACAAGCTGCCAAAGTGCAGTGGGCATGAACATGTGATTGTTGATGTTTGTGGTGGCCGTCACCAGTGCTGCAGACCTACATGTGTGGATCAGTGCTAGCTAGCAATTTCCACAGGGATTCGAGTAATGAAAGAAATGGAAGAAAACATTACAAAATTGAGCTTTCAGGCATCTCTATTTCAGATTTTCCCTGATGCCTGTATGATACAAAAATACAGGATATGGCCCTCCATGTCTGAGATGTCCAATACAGGCTTGAAAAAACAATTGTGAAAAGGATGTGCTGGTATCTGGCTCCCCACCCTCCTTCCAGGGGAACAGGGAGAGGCACTTCTTGTCCAAATTAAGAGATGCAACAACTTCCTGTGTGTCTGCCACGGTATAGATTCATCTGCACCCGTTTTCTTCAGGCAAGCAGATGATATTCTTTCTTGTTTCAGAAAACATCTTTGGCTCATTGATTCTCCTTTGTTACAGGTCTTAACCTCAGCTGTGTTAAGCTGAGAGTGCTTAGAAAGACCTTTTGTTTCCAGCTAATATGCTAAACTGGATATTTTTTTAGTGGTAGATCTTTTGCTGAGATCTCGTAGTTGTGCTGAACTCAGTTCTTAAAAAGGAAAAAAATTATGGGACGCTTCATTTGAATTGTTCTTACATTGCAGAGCTGTAATGTTTTCTGAGCTAATATGCAAATAAATTGTTTGTTTATGTCTTGAAAAATCACTGTTTATCCCAACTATTTTTAGTAGCCAGAGATTCTTACACTCTTGGCATTTGAAAGGATAAATATGTTTACATTGTAACCTGCTGTTGGCTCTAAATTTATAAAACCCGTTTAATGATATGACCAGTGTATCAGACTAAACTGTGTTTCCAGTTGTGCAAACAGATCCGTCTTTCATCGGTTTCAGCTGCTGTGAAGTTACTTCTGCCTTGGGTTTTGTGCCTTTTGTACCCAGCTCTGTGGCTTTGGGTTGTTCCAGGATATGTTGCACCATCAGAAAGGACAAAAGAGCTTTGCACGCTGTTGAATTCAGACATCTGGCATTTGCCATTTCTGTTACTCTTCCTTTATGCCATCTATACCTGTTTAGCTGACGAGTGCATTGTGTTTGCAAACCCATTTGTTTCTCTATGAATTTGAATACATTTCCTTGTAGACAAAATGTGCATATGTGAAAAGCTGATGTTGGCTGCTGGGGTTTTACAAGATCAGCTTTTAATATTGTCCTTTTTTACAGTAGCCTGCACATGGCAGATAACTCTGAAATCTTGTTTGCACAACGTGCTTTGTTTAGTTGTACTTCCCACTGCAGTGATATTTATGGCTGCATTAGGAAGAGAAAGAAGACTTGTACTCCCCAGTATAACTGATAAACAGCTGTTTTGTAAATGCCTATAGCAGATGAACCATATTCTAATGTTTTTCAGCCTCTAGGCAGGTATTGATTTGAATGTGAATTCATTGTTCTAGCTGCACTGGAGTTAAAAATAGCTTGTGTTAGTGAGCTAACTCTTGGGCATATAGTCACAGCTTTCAATGCATGAGACTTCTTTTTTAAAA
This sequence comes from Eopsaltria australis, assembly GCA_034509425.1. NCBI lineage: Eukaryota > Metazoa > Chordata > Aves > Passeriformes > Petroicidae > Eopsaltria > Eopsaltria australis. Next base: position 316,388 of record JAVTVJ010000090.1, on the reverse strand, counting down.
ATCTTTTTCTCATAAGAATACAGTTATCTTTAGACTTTCTTAACAAGAGAATAGTGGCTTCCTAGTGTGTAACATTTAAGTACTTTAGCAACTTGGAATTAGAATTTTTCTTTTGCCTGTTAGAAGAAATTGGCATCTGTGTAAATTTGTTTCCCATTTCAGTTACAGATCGTCTGGGCTGTGACCCTCGAACACGTTTCCAGGTCCCACCAAACACCAAGCAGTGGATTGCTTTATTACAGAGAGGAAACTGTACATTTAAAGAGAAAATACTGAGAGCAGCTTCACATAATGCCACAGCTGTGGTCATTTACAACAATATATCCAGTGAAGAACCTGTCACGATGACTCATCAAGGTAAATAAAATATAATCTCCTTCACTGTAATGTGTTTGCCATATAAACTGTTCCTAAAGAGCCCTTGGCATTGGACAGATGGTATTGGAAGTAGCCCATTCCCTAATGATATTTGCATGTATGCAATATAGTGAAATAAGCCAGTAACTCTGAAAAGTTATTTTCCTTTAGCATACATTTATCCAATGAGGTACACTTTCCTCTGCAGTGGGGATGTGGGTGTGTTGGAGTGAGGAAATGCCTGTAAGATCTGAGGAGCAATCTTTCAAACCTTTCTGCAGAAGAGAAACTAACATACATATATAAATATATAATGGAAGATCTAGAATTTTAACAAAGCATCTGTACCTGAAGAATTCTGTAGCAGCATGTGTTCAACTCACTGTTCTGGTGGGGACCTTCAAACGTTAAGTTGTATTTTGGGATCTGAGCTTGCATGCTTTTTTAAATGACAGTCTACAGAGGGTTCTCTTTCTACAATGAAAGTCTGAGTGCCATACAGAAATCAACAAAACAGTGATTTGGAGGGCAGTTTCCTCTGTAAATTGTCTAGAATAATGCTGGAAGTCTGTTTTTCTAGAGAGTTCGACTTTCTTATAGCTGTCTATGTGTAAAATTTCCTGGTGACTTACTTTTGTTGCTAGAAGCCTCATGTGTAAACATTTTCCATGATTAAAAATCACTTCTGCAATTCTGATAACTACCTTTTTAATTTTCCAGAAGGTTTTCTCATTTTGAAACTATTTAGATTAATCAGAAAAGGCATATCTCTATATCTGGTAGTGGTACTGCTGGCTGATTTATATTTTTTAGAATATTTTCAGTCTCTTAGCATAGGGGGTTGCTTGGAAACTAGAATTTCTTAATTACTGCTCTGCATATTGTCACACAATTAGAACTGAATTCCTTTACTAAAGAAATGCTATGGTTGTTTCTGTTTTTAACAAGGAAAATGTTAGAGGGGTTTGACCTTCCTAACTCTGTATACCACAGGAATTTTGCAGGGAGGTTTTGACCTCCATGTAGCAATTCAAAGCCTGTTGACAATTTTTTATCTCAGGTACCTTCCTTAGACATTTTTACAAGTAACCTGCAGGCAAAATGTCCCATATCCTAATGAAACATTTTTTGCCACCTTCCTGGGGGGTTTTTGAGGTTTTTTTGGGTTTGGTTTTTGGTGGTTTGTTTGTTTGGTTGGGCTTTTTTTTATTTGGTTCATTGGTGGTTGTTGTTGTTGTTTCTGGTTTTTTTTTATACCCCACATCTCTCTCTACAGTTGTAGTGCCCTTCTAAACCTTCATCTTTGGACTTCTTCAACTACTTATAAGAATGTAAATTCTACAGTCTCTATTTGGCAATGATTTGTGAGTTTTGCCATAGCCTGGAATACCTCACTGTATCAGGAAAAAAGGCTATTACTAATACATGTTAAATCATATAATGGGATTGATTACATGTTAAATCATATAATGGGATTGATTATAACTTTAATACCTTCTTTCTCATAATGCTGTTAGGTTTGGCAGTTGCTTTACAGCAGTAGGATGGGGTTTGTCTTTTTATTAGGAAATCCTTGTTCACTCCCTATTTCATCTCAGAAGACAAGTGTGTTACCTTTGAAACTTTATCAATAGGCCCAGTAGTTCTGGTTGATTGAAATACCATCTTGAGATGTAAAACTTGAGAGCTGCTGTGAGTAAAAGAGTGTCTTGTAAGGCAGCCAGACAGCTGTTTGGGTACTTGATGTTTGGGAAAAAGACCAGTACTGTCTTCAACACGTTGAGTTCCAAATATTTACTCTCACTTGTGGTAAACTTTTGAAAAAATGTAATTACTGGAGATGATGCATATTTTAGCTTTGTGTATTTGAGATACTGAGTTTTAGGTGCGTATGCTCTGTGTACTTCTGGAATCTTCCCTGGTTTGGGCTGAAGGTTCTGTTTCAGAATTAATATTGTAGTGTTCCAACTACGTGAAAAACTAAAAGTAACTTCCTAGAACTGAAGTAGCACCTGTAATGAAGAGAAGTGTTGCTCCACAGCCTTTGTTTTGATTGTGTTACGGACATGTGAAGGATTTCCTCAGCAATCACTTTGCAGAGCTTCCTGCAAATAACTTCCTGGTGGGCTGATGGAGGAACCATAAATGTGTGTAACTGAGGTGTAGACCAGTCCTTGGGTGTTAGCCTCAGCACAGGAACGGTTTGGAATCCAGCATTCCTCTTCTTGAGAGTTATTCCAGGTGGGAGGTAGATTCCTGAAGCTCTGCTTATGGGATGAGTCTTTTCTAACGCCGTGTAAAGCAGGCTTGCACACATTCCCTGGTCTTCCTGTTTCTGCTTTTCAACCATATCAGTGCTTGTGTGCTTTTTAGGTGATGAACAACCACATCATCTTAGAGGTCTCTTCCAACCTACTTGATTCTGTGTGATCTGCTAAGTAGATATTCCAGTGCACTACATCACTTCTCCTTACTATTTTCTGTCCCTAAATGTTGGGAGGAGCTGGCCCTGTCTATTTGAGAGCTGTTCTGCACTGATTAGAGTTGATAGCAAGTGAGAATGAAGGTGAGCCAACCAAGTTGGTGTTAGCCCCATATGATGTCTATTGCTGTGCAGTATTCCTCTTTTCTTTAAAAATGCAGTATTCACAAAACAATTTTGCAGCTGTGTTATGATGACCAAGTTAATGACTCTATATATTTTTTTTCCATAGACAAGGGAGAAAGCAGACCTTGTGTTATTTTATATTACTGTAACATAATCTTTGTACTGCTGAATAGCAAGCCTTAGAAATATTCTGTCTTCCTGGTGAAGCAGAGAGGAAAGCAGCAACTGCTTATAATGCACACTATGAACTGCAAGCTTTCCAGCTTGGATATTTGCATGAATTCCAATCACCCACTTAGCTAGTGTCTGTGGTAAAAATAAATAACACATTACACAGATTTATGTATGTTGCCCACCTGCAGAGAGGTGATTCCCTGTGAAAAGAGCTTAGGAAGCACTTTTCACCTGTGGGATTAATATTTTATCCAAGCTATTTTATGCTTGGATACACATTTGAAAATTTTATTCTTATGGAAATTGGTTCGTACTCAGAATATTACTTAGCAGGATGGCAGTTCCTTCTGGTGGCTGGATAACAACTGTCACTCTGGAATCAGTCTATCACCACTGTGTCAAATGAACAGTTTCTGCTGCTAATAGCAGAGTTTGCTTTCTCTTGTGTCATAGTCCACCAAGTCTCTGCCCCTTCATTTTCACCTTTGAGTTTTAAAGTAGGTAATGACCTTCAGGAATTGGTAAACTTCTTTTTCTTAAATACCTGTACTTCTGTTAATGTTATTGGCAACATTATTTTCTTTTCTTTGTGCATATCCTTTATACGTTACTGTATACTTATTTGACACAATGCTGTAGATGTCTTCTGTCAGCCTAAGCAAAGGACACCTTTCCCAGCATAGGTTAAGTTGGACTATGATGTCACTGGCAGGAAGGCAGTTTTATGAGTGGTTTTGCTTGCTGCTTCTGTTAAAGCAAAACTGATACTGTCTAATGTAAAAAAGAGCCTGTGTGGTGGAGAAAATATGTAGTAGCCGTCTCCTTTATAAGCTGTTATGGGAATAGGAAGAAAACGTAGGTTAAGTAACATTTTAATTCCGTTTTTGTTTGTGTGTGGTGGAGACAATCCTGTTAAGTACAAAATAGTTAAATTTGGGGAGGCTGGAACTAGGTAATTTTTAAGATCCCTTCCAAACCATTATATGGTTTTATGATATCGAATTTCTCTCTTTAAATCTAGACTTTTGTTTGGATTTATAGAAAAGAATATAAGCCAAACAAGCCTCTAAAGTTCAAATTTCATACTTAGAATTTATGGAACAAGTATAGATAGGAAAAGAGAAACACATACAGAAGAGAGCGTCAGAAGTTGCTGGATTCCAGGAACTATGGTTTATCAGCACCTAAGAAATTTCCAGAAATATATAAACAACTTCTAAAATAACACTTTTTTTAGAAGATTACCTGATACCGGTAAATCTTGTAAAGTCTTTTGAACCAAGATGCAGACAAGTCATAAAGATCAGTCTTCATTGCTCTTCTAGAGAAACAGCTCAATAATTTTCTGGAGGAAGGTGTTTCTGCTCCATGATGTGCACAGGTGACGTTCCCCTGCCCTGGCACTGTGCAAGACCTGTCCCACATGGGCTCCCAGGAACAGCTTCCTTCCAAGGGAAGGGTTTTTCATGGTCCTCTATTTGCTTAAAAAGCGCACTAACGTGGGAAGCAAGGGCTGTACTTGGTTTGAACTCTGCTAAAACTGCCTGTATGTTCTGTGGATTGTTTTAGGTCAGTGGGTCAGAGGCAGGAGGGACAGGAAGCAATTTGAAGTTGTTGCCATCTAATGGCTATTCCACGTTCTTGCCCTCATTCGGAGTGGGTACAACAGACTGCAGAGAGCCCGTGGTTGAAGTGCCACTGTGCTCTGTTGTGGCACTGATCCCTGAGCAGCTCATCTCTTAACTCTGCTGCTTGCTTTTTTCTCACAAATGTCTCTTTATGTAACTGAGCTGAACTGATGCATGAAAGCTCTGGCGGGGTGCACTGCAGATTATCTTGCACAAACGTGTGCTGACGAATATTTTAGCCCTACACCAAATCCACTGCAAGACTTGCCCTGGATTACTGAGACCTACTTTTAATCCACAGGTCAAAACTAATTTTACTGTATATTATGATGTTGTTATTAAAATGTATTATTATTAATTTATCTTAGAATATTAGTGAAAAGGAAAGAGCTGAGTCATTAAAGCTGAAGATCTAAAAAGGCAAAGCAATTAATAGTCCAATCATAGTTTACATATATTTGATCATTTTTCGTTTATGATTGCTAATTGGAAATAAGGAGGGTGAGTGTCAACAGCTTTATTGTTGATCCTGTTTCCCACTGCATTCCTTGGAGGTGTATCAATCAGAAAAATCTGTCACACAGTAGATGGAGGTGTCTGACACTTAGAGACGTGGAGAGGAGTGTGTTTGACGTGCTGTTTCTGGACCATAAGGAAGCACTTGCCTCTTCAAGGAATCCAGGGAAACCCCTTCACAGAGCCATCATAGCCTTGGTGCCTCGCAGAACTCCTTACCAGTGTTTCTGTGTCATACATGCCTCATCCACAACTGAAATAACAGCAGTCAGGCTCATTTGAACTCAGCCATCTGAAAGGGTAATTAGTTCTGTGACTGTGAAAAGGCCCACGGGACTGTTAGTGACTGTAAGTAATTACATTCTTCTTCTTCTTATCCAAAGTCTGAGCTCCAGCAGCAGAGTAATTCCCCATATCTATGGACTCAGTAGAACCAAATTTATGATATTAATCTATGAATATGCTATTTATAAATCTCTCAAAGTATTTCGTAGTGTCCTTGGATAAGGCTGTCTTGCCATTTCTCATCTGTGCTTTGCTGAATTTGTTTGGAATGACTCTCCATGTCCAGATTGATAGATCTGTACAGAAGTTGTATGTCTGTAGAAGAAAATACATGAGCATGACAAACTGCCCTTTTTAGAAATCCCTGGGTTTTTTAGCTGCACCATCCATTAGTGAGAATACAAACTGCCATCCAGAAATTGCAAAGTGTAAGCCACCTGCTAGCACTTGGTCACACTATGGAATGCAAGAGACAATTTCCAAAATCCAAGTGTGTCTTACATTGATGAATGGAGCAGTGAGGTCTGCACTGCATTAATATTATTGATGAATCAAGAATGTAACACTGTAACAGATTTTGGACATTGTTCAGAAGTACAGAAAGTGAAGAAAAGTTGTTTTCAAATTAGCAAATGTGTTTTTGAAGATAGGAAGATACAGATATTTCAGAAATGTGTGTAACTGTGACACAATTTTTTTTCAGTGGTGTGTAATGTGTCAGGATTACACCATTTCCCTGGTCAAAACTTAAAGTGATCCTTCAGCTTTTTATTAATTTGCATTTGTTCAGGGTTTGAATATAAAATTTGGTCTACTTTGTTAGCATACTAATACCTTAACATTACAAGTGTTTATTCCTTAAAAGAGATTACAAATCAGTTCACTTGCCATTAAACATGGTTAAATGCCATTTAAAAATGTGAGTAAAAGAAAAAAAAAGTCTGTGCACAGATTGTGGAAAGGGGATGATCAAGTGATGCATGTCTTTGTGCCAAGCTTTTTTTATTCTTCCGGCATTATTTAGGTGGAATGTCCGTTTCCTTTAAAAAGGATAAAACTGTAGTGCAAGCAGATGCAAAGAAGCATTGCGAAAAGAGCAAAGAGTGTCAAAGGTCTGTAAAGTCATTGCAACATCTATCTGCCTTTCCCATGTCTAGGCTTTTTTCCTAGTGTAAAGAACCCTGAAGGTCACATGCACAAAAATATATATATAAATGTAATTCCTAGAAGATAAAAGTCCTTCCACAGAAAGGGAATATGTGATATAAATTGAATTATCAAGGCATTTCAAAGGAGGGGAGCACAAGAAAGCCCAAGCCCCTGAACCCAATGTTGTTACCATTATTGGGGAACTCTGTTGCAGTTCAAATTCCAGGGCTTTATAAATTTTCCCCCCTTCTTGGCCTGTCCATGGGTCTGTCCTCCTGCTGCCCATCAGAAGCATTGAAGTAGCATGTTTAATGACTGAGCAGAGATTCTGGAACTTGTGGGGCTCTTACAAAAAGGTGGGTGCATCCTGTAGCTTAATAGAGGATCTTGATTTTTCTAGCAGTGCTTGGTGTCATATGACTTGGAATGGAAGATACAAAGGAGCTCCCTGGGTGAGGCTGGTGGAGAGGAAATGATCTGCAGAGAAGCCAAAGCCTCTTTTGTGCATGCTGATGTTGTGTTGTATCTTTGAGAGGCTGTGAGTGTTGGTTCTCTGGAGTGTGTTGGGTGTAGCAGAGAGACAGCTTGACCTTGACAAGCTTGAGGAAATCCAGGGGCGTATCTCCCCAGCTCACGTGTATCAGCAGGATTTGCACTTGTGAATGAATCAGGATGTGGCTGTGACTACCTGTTTTGATTGTATGCAAATTTCTCCTTAAGAAACATTTCCCTGTCAGAACAGAGCAATTGGGTTATGAAATAATGTGTCAGCAGTTGTCATCTAAATACAGCCCAACAGTTTTCTCAACTGATTTTTAGCTCTCCTTTTAGGAACTCTTGGTCAGAGTAGATTATAAAGCTAATCAAAAATACAGCAAGGACATTATACTGAGCCATTATTTCTTGTTTAACAAAGGAGGATGGGCTTATAAATTTATTATTTATCACTTATGGACTTAATTTAAAGTGCTACAGGCTAGCACAACAAGAATCTGATTAAGCTTTAATATTTGTTTTGAATTTAATTGTGTCACACCCATCTTTGAAAAGCTGCTCTTGCTGTTTCTGGTTTTCTAATCATATGCCTCAATCAATGGCTGCTTTTCTTAAAGGAGCAGGACTTTGTGATGGTGCATCATGTCTGCAGTACAGCAGTGCCTGGCACGTTGCAGAACACTGAAGTGTGTGTAATCCTGTTTGAGGGCACAGAGCAGGACCCTCTCTTTACCTGACAGAGTGGAATCTGTTGAAGTAGGTTTTCCTACAAGGAAGTTTTCAGTGTTCTTCAGACTCATATTGACAGTATTCCATAGAAGCCTATTCCTTACTGAACTTGCAATACCTACTTCTTTGTCCTCTTGAGTAGACAGAATTCAAGTTTTAATTTCAGAAGCTTTTTTATTTAGGTTGTTTAGCATAAGTTTGTACAGCAGAGAGATTGTGATTCCTGCAAATACCTGCTCAGTGTTTTGGGATAGCAAGTTGTTCCACTGGTTGTATTTAACTGAGGCATCCTGGAAAAGCCTGACTTTTGGGTAATAGTTTCATATGCTGCTGCCCTTTATGATTTTCCTCATGGCAATTTTGTAAAATCTGTTCTCTTGCCTTACACTAAATAAAACAGGCATTCTAAAGTAAATGTTTACATACAGGCAAGAATTCAGCATTTTCAGTATTATTAAGGCAACAGGAAGACAAATGTTTCAAAATGCTACCAGTCTCATTTTAAAACTAATGTATATTCTCAGCATTAAATTCTTGTCTTATTTAGAATGCAATAACTGTCAAATATTATGAGTTTTTTCTGCTTTCAGAAGTATTTGATTTGGGACATCTCAAACAACATATTCTACTCATGAGATTGCTCATGTGTTGACAGCTTGGATGTGCTCTTGTTTACTTTCTGATTAGATCAAAATAAAAATATGTGCAGCTAGACCAGTTTTAATGACTGAAGATATGCCAAGGCTCGTCCTCTTGGTGTCTACTTTCCCATAAACCTGTTCAGAATATAAGAGTTATTCTTCAAAACAAATTTCTTTATTTTGCATCAGATAAAAATGTTAAGGTACCTGATAAATTTGTGGGTTTCCCCAGTATTGTTAAATGCAATGGAATTTTTATTTAAAAAACTCATCTCCTCAAGCCTACTTTTTCTAGCAGCACAGCTTTGCATACAAGTCAGTATGCCTTTCCCTTATCCTTTATCTCACAGGTTCTGTGAATTATATCCTCTATGGCTGAATCCCTTCCCTAGCAGAGGTAATCCTTCCTTCAGCCTCTGCTCTCGTGCAGCTCAGATGTCTTCTGGTGTTTTCACAGAACTCACAATCGGTCTCTCAGAATTTCATACACAGCCTTAGCTTTCATTAGTGCTTTCCTGCTTTCTTTGTCATTTTCTGGGCTCCCAAATTCTGTTGGAGTGGTTTCACTGTTAGTTGCTGTTATTCCAAGAAATCTGTCACTCACAGTAATGGGACTGATCCCTTTCCAGGGTACTGAATAGTAGGTGTTGCTGTCTTTTTATTTCTGATGTAATGCATTCAGAAATGCTTAGCACACAGCTACAGGATTTTAGTAGAAGAATAGGGAAGTCTGGTTTGTGAAGATGGGCAGTTTTATCTCCAGTTACATTATCATGATGATGGTCCTATTGCTGCACTCAGAAAGGCAGTGGCATTTCATTGTCTGAATCATGCCCTGAATCCAGCTTTCAAGTGACTGTCTGGACCATTCTTTACCTTAATCAGGAAATGGGGAATTTATTTGTGTTTTCTAAGGAAGTACTCTGAAATTTTCACCAGCAGAATTATTCAGGTAAATGTGTGCTAAGTTTAGGTTTTTCAGAAAGAGGTGATGAAAGGACTCAGCTGCAGTTAAATATTCTCTGCTATTTAAAGAGAGGACAATATTCTTTCGCAAGCATGAGATGAGTGCAGTCTGTGTGCTTCACGCTGTGTCTGCAGCATCAGCAGCCACTACCAGAGACTTATTGCAAGGACTTTAGCTTAAAATATCAGCCATTAGCAAATCACTGACCTTTGTTATGAGTATCTGGCTTAATTCTCAGTTCTCTGCAAACCTTGTTGCACCAAATCACAATAGTTCGGTGCCTCTTACAGGTGGTCTGATGTTTCCACACTCGAGATGGGATCTAAGGTTTTGGTCTCCCCATCTGCAAGAAGGTGTTTGGAGCATTGCAGCCTGATTGGCAGTTGCATTTTGCCAGGCTGCCATTCCCTGCAACCTCGAGTGGATTGAAGGTTTCTGAAGTCTGCTCTTTGAACCATGCTTGTCTTCAGCTTAAGCTTGGTACCCTTGATATTGTTATCCATATTCTGAGCTTCAGACTAATATTTGGTGGTCAAGAATCAAAAAAAATACTCCAAAAACGGGGGGTCGGGGGGATGGCGGGGGAGGAACCAAAAGAAACAACCCAACACAACAAAAACACCACAAATATTTGGCTGTGATGACACTTGTAACATTTCTTTGAGCTGAATTTTTATTGACTTTCTAAGCGTGCTCTTTTAGAATTGTTAGATGTGAACAGGTCAGTGAGAGAGCAAAGCAGTTTCCTTATGAGCTCTACAGGAAATTTCTGGATGTTGCTGTTTTTCCTGTAGTCTTGTTTTTAGTGTCTTCTCAGCTTTTAAGTTCTTCTCTCTTCTGCTCTCACAATGTAACATTACACAGATTTAATGATTAGTCACAACTTCATCCCTTTTCATACACAGAGTTGTATAACTCTCCTAATTAAACATGCGCATGGGAAAATTGCAAGCTAGGAAGAGCTGCCTGGGCTTGGATGATAGCAATTAAATGATTTATGTTTACAGGCATCAATATTTATCTTATGCCTACCGTCTGTCCTAGCTTGTCATCTGTGGTTCCATGTGTAGTTCATTGGCTTCAGTCAGCAATCCAGATTCTGTTCTCTGGACACTGTGTTCTTGGCTGAGGAGAATATTGCTTTTCGTAAGATAATGGAGTAAGACCATATTCTGAGTTTCACAAACACTCTTAGTCTTTCTGTCTTCACCTGAGGATTTTTTTTCTGCTAAAGTTTCAGAAATACAAGGTTTCAAGGTGCTTAAAATAAATGAGTCACTGTCTCCTCCTGCCCCCAATTGTTCTCAAACAGGGAGTTCTTGCTAAAATTATTTAGGGTGATGCCCCTGACAAAAATACGGATGAACCAAGTCCCAGTTTCCACTGAGCTTCAGTATGTTAAACAGACACAATTTATTTTTCTTTTCTGCAGTTCTCCTTGGCTCTGGCGGGGTCAGAAGCAGCAGTAGCACTTTGGCTGTTCCCAGTTGAGTCATTTGGAATGCAAATCACTTTGCAGTGATGCCAGAGGTTCCCATTGTGCTGGGCTTTATATAAAACGCGTGACAGATTGTCAGCTTTGTCACATTCCCTGGGCAGCAGGGGATAGGTAGAGGCTTCAGCTTTGGATTCAGCTAGAAGTGGACTGGTATCAGAAGATCTTTGTCATCTTTGCTTTGCAGATAACTATAAATCATGTTAGAATATTACATTGAGTGCTTCAGCTTGATATTTTGATATAACATAATTACTCAGTGCAAATAAATTCCTACTGGGGAAGCTTAGCAGAACATGTGCTCTGGGGAATACAGTCCTCTTGTACCCTTCCCTGCTTTTCTTCTCTGTCTGAACTAGATATGAAGAACAGAAGTGAAGTCTGGGGAAAATATCAAGCAGTATAAGTTATGTGCTCTTGATTGATCTTGCACTATCTGAGCTGCAGGGATTTGGGGTTGCAGGAGCATGTGGTGCATCTACATACAGGATCTTGTAGAAAGGGTGTCTCTTGTGCTGTAAAAATGTGCTGCAAGTCTGGGCAGCTGCAAGTCTGGGCAGTCTCCCCAACTGGACAAATAGGAATCTGGGTAGATTTCCATGAAAATAAAGCTAGTGATGGACTTCTACTCTCAGATTTGCTGTCTGTTAAATAGCTTGGTTATTTTTGCATGAAACCAAACTTTGTACTGAAGTCTCTTGAGAATTGGATTAAAATTGATCTTGTATGAGTCTGTGCTATACTAGAGATTAAATAAATTGTGTTGAGTTTTCATTGCTATTCAAAGCCTTTGAATTACTGTGGCACTGTTTCAAAAATATTCATAAGGAAACCCTGAACTTTCTTTTCCTATTCAGTCCCATGTTAGCAGGACAAGGCCTGAATGACTTTGCTGTTTCAATTGTAAATAAAGCAAAGTTTAAATTTCTTGAGGAGAGCAATTTGAGGGCTGTGGATTCTTTTTTCAATTACTGTGCAGGTCTTAATTTCTAAGATTATCAATTTTGATTCTTTTGAGTAGTTCTGTGAGCACAATCCACATCACCAACATTAGTGAACTTAATAGGAAAACTGATGATAGTGACTGTAAATGTTACTATTTAGCATGGTGAATGCAAAGAGTAACAAGAGAACGTTTAAGGCTGTTGCACAACTCTATTAAAAAGTCCCCATTTTGGAAAATTATGTACCTATCACCCTGAGTTGTTGTGCCCAGGGTTTCAAAGATGCTGCTCTTTTGGCTCTTGAACGTCCTGTTGTGGATACAGTAGCTTCTTAAAAATTAGGTTTTGATTAAAAGTCTTTGAACAAATGCCTTGTGTTAAAAGAGGACCTCATGTTCTCTATTGTCACACTAGGTTCTCTGTAGCTTAAATCCTCTCTAAATCCAGAATCTTGGTGCTGAAGTCGTTTGCCTTATACAGTTCCTCTCTGAGGGAATGTGAATTGGAGCAAGCAGATGGAACAAGCAGATGAGCAGATTTTGCAAGCATTTTGAAAATAGGCCTTGAAAGGGTTTTTAGTATAGGAAGCAAATAAGTCTGGATGAATAAGAATGAAACTTCACTAGGGTTTTTTTCTTTCTGACTTTGGTTTTGCTAAAACTTTTCTCTCTTTGAACTTAGAATTACCCTGTGTTGAAGATCCTAATTTTTAATGGGGTCTTTGCTTTAAAACATAGGTGCTCTCTGCTCTACAGGTGACTCTGTTCTTTTTCATCAAGGCTTATGGTTTCCTATTATCCTTGTACCAATAATTTTCCCTTTGGGACAGGAAATAGTCTAGAGGCAAGACACTACGAAAACAGATGGTCCACACATTGAAAATGGAGCTGATGAAGCTGACAGCCTCTTTGCAATCCTATCAAGCGTGTCTTTGTATGGGTGATAAAATCAGCAGTCAAACTTCTGCCAAGTTTTTTCAATTCTCTTTTACTTTGCAGCCACATAACCACGCAGGGGAACTTGCATAACTCTCCCCAGCAACATCCTCAGCACTGCCTATGCTGAGGGCACTCCACCAATGTTCTCATACTCTCACTCATCTCCTAAATGTTTTTCTGAGAGTTGCCTCTTCAGGTATTCACGGCTTCAGATCTGGAACAAATGTACTTTTGAAAGCTAGTTCAGACTGCACACAGTAATTTCAATGTGGGAAGTGCTGTGTAACCAGCAGTAGAGATCTGTTACTATGAGTGGAGCTGCAGAGCACTTGCATGTTAACATCCTAATTTGAAAATCTGGATTTGAAGGACAAGGCATGAGTAGAGTGCCTGGTAGCATGTTCCATGTGACATAGATGGCTTGGATTAAAACCTCTTGAGTTCTGAAATGGCTTTGGAAAATCTTGTGAGCAGCATGCCATGTTAATTTTAAATATAAATTAAACATTTTTTCCCTTTTTATAGGAACTGGAGACATTGTTGCTGTCATGATTACAGAATCAAAGGTTAAGGAGATCCTGAATTACTTGGAAAAGAATATCTCTGTCCTGATGGCCATAGCAGTGGGGTCCCGTGTTCCTCCGAAGAACTTCAGTCGGGGCTCTCTAGTCTTTGTGTCAATATCATTCATTGTTTTGATGATCATTTCTTCAGCATGGTTAATATTTTACTTCATCCAGAAGATCAGGTACACAAGTGCACGTGACAGGAATCAGGTAAGGGGCCTCTTCTTTTCTCTTAAGTTATGGAGATAATATTTTTGTATACAGTAATCAATAGAGAACAAATAGTTTCTAAGGAATGCTCATCAAACTGGTGTCCAAGAACCTCTTTGTTCCAAGGCAGAGCATGTTGCCAGACAAGAATTTTTATACAGCAAAGTGTTTTCATCCTGAGCAGCAGCAGTATAGATCCTATTACATGAAAGGAAAGAATAGAACTGAAGCAAAATAATACTTGAGTTTTGGTTAGTGTAAGTCCAAAAGTAAGATGGATTGTGTGTTGGCTGAGGGGAGCACTGAACAAATGTTACAAATTCTCTCCATGCTCTTAGGGATACCTTCTGTAATAGTTAAGGCAATTCAAAAATTGTATAAAAATATTCCCAAATCATAATCTGTCATGAATGTCAGGGTGAGAAAACGAAGGTGTAGAGCTGCTTAGTGGTATGTGTTAACTTTTCAACTTTTTTTAAGATCACTCTTGGTAAGGAGTACCTAATTCTTCTGGTCACATATTTTAACTAAAATTTTGTCTAATATGCCTTTCTTACATTCTCAGAGATCCAGACTAAATCAAGTTGTCAGCTCAAACACAGATTAAACTTCAGAAGTAAATGGTTTACTAGTGTGGACTTAATGACCCTCCATAGTGTGCCTTGGCTTTTATTGAGAAGTGTCAGTAAACCTCAGGAAAACCACAATGCCCTCTTTGCCCTGTCTCTCTGTCAAGGCTAACTCAGAAACCTCCTGACCTCTAGTCACTGTCCCCCTTTCCCCCAAATTGCAGCTGATACACAGCAGCTGACTGTGGGCCAGTTCTTTGTGTTCTGTCAGACCTAAAACAAATTCAAGCTCAAAAAGCCTCGGCTGTGGCACAGGATTTCCTTTTCAGTTACTATAAATAGTGTCTGATGCTGCAGGTCCCATGGGCATCCTGTAGATTTTCCTAAGGATGTCATTCTTAAATGACCACACTGTAGCTGGTACTTAGTGTGGTCCCTTGGGATGGTGAAAGTTTAAATATAACTGTAACTTAATGAGTGTCTGTGGAATACTAAATTGTGCCTTCTCTATCCCCTACATGGCTCTAGGCTTCTTCCAAATGTCCACGTTTCAAAACAGTTGCTCCATTGGGAAAGGGCTCTTATGACCTTTTTTCTTTCTTTAGATTTTTACAAAGGTCAGGAGAAACTTGATGAAAAATTTATGTGGTTTAAAAAGCTGAGCTTATTAAACTTTAATAAGAAGGTGGCGACAGCTACAGCTTATTTTTAAAGAGCTTTGAGAGCTTTCACAAAGACTGTACTGTTAGTGATGAAATAGCTTGGTTTAGGCTATGATCTTCTTTTTAAGTTATGTCAAGGTGCACGTTTTTCTGTTTTTTAAATCAAAGGCATCAAAAACTTGCTGTGTTTTGTAGATAACACAGTAGATATTGGTATTTCACATCGTTATTCTTGCGCACTTCCACCTGAGGTGTGAAACCATTTTGCATGTGGAAGTGACCTTTTCCATCCAGATAGTTGTGGGTTTAAAGGCAAGCATGTGCTGTGTGCCTGTGCCCTAACTTAGCAAAATAACAAATCCTGAGCATTTCCAGTGTTAGCATGAAAGAGTATTTGTTGAAATTAGAAAATGGAAGAGATGAAAGTTATTATTTAGCAAATTTATTTATGTCGAAGAGCTTCAATATGTTGGAAGAGTTCTGCTGAAATACTATGCTTTCAATGGGAAGATAATCTTTAAAATTTCTTGTAGTGCATATACAATCACATGCAGTAGAACAAAATATAGATGCTACCCACATTTACTTAGCTGGTAGTGTTGAGCATTTAAGTTAAATGCCATTTCAGCCTCATTCCTCTCTTAGTAATCGTGCTTTTGGTTATGCAATGGTTATCTACTCCAGCAGTGTGCCCAGTGTGTTCTGTGTCATTAAGTACTCAGGCCAATATGCTTGTTCCAGGGCATGTAATTTAGATCTGCTTAAATTCACCAAATTCTCACATATTGAAGTTGGGGTGAGATTTCTGACTTTAGGAATCCCATCCCAGCTCTGCTTCTGATGCTGTGCTTCCTACATGGATATACTTCAGTAGCTGGGAATGTGTATCTGATTTTTTTCATATCCTTGCTCTAAAAAATATAAAATAAGAGCTGCTGTTCTGTGAAAACCACAGGGAAGAAAAGTGCTTATGTAATTGTAGAATAAGTGGTACAGTCAGTTGGGATACAGACTTCTGAGGTAATTGTGTTTCTCAAATAAAAGCAACTTTCATTTCAGTTTGCATGCAGGGAAATGTGTGATACAGGGTGTATACCTTATGAAGGATTTTGGTTTCAGTTTTATAAAAGGTGGGCACAAAATCCCACACATTTATTGCAGACTGCAGGGAGTGTTTTGAGAGCTGCACTCTCAGAAGCAGCTCTTTCAAAGGCAGAGTACTTAGTTGGAAGAGGAAGAGAAAATACATAACTTCTGTTTTTTAAGTCAGTTGTAAACAGAGTCTGGTGTCTCATGTCCCTGAAGGAAGACAACAGGATCTTTATTTCATTCAATGCCCATCTCTGGGACCCCACTGGGAAAACAGTGACAAACAGCTGTTCTTTATTGTCTGGGAGCTGGGCATTTCCATAGGAACCAGCACTTGAATGTCAGAAAAGGCTCCTTCCATCCAGCTGTGGTGGTCACAAAGCAGCATAAACAGCAAAAAACCAGTTTGGCCTCTGCATTCAGATTGAGGTTATCTTCAAACCAGTATTAATTTCAGCTTTATTTAAGTCTGTATTGGCTTATTTAGATTTCATGACCCATCATTTTTTTTCTTTTATGAGATTCTGGTAGTTTTGGGTAATAGCAAGAGAGAAACTAGGTTACACTGTGAGGATCTTTTGCATCTCAGAATGAGATCAGCCTGCTCAGAGGGGAAATATAAAAATAAGAGAACAAGCAATATATTACGGCACACTGAATAAAAACCAGTATGAACAGAATATAATGGAAATCATCAGCAGGGGATGTTGCTTCAGCTTTTATCCTGCGACCTGGGCTTGATTAGTTTTGCACATCAATGTTGATTCACTTCTGTGGACTTTTATACAGTCTGTGAGTTTTATGCCCAAGCTTATGGAGAGCATTTGAGGATTCAACTGTTGGCTATTTTTCCTTCTTGACAAATGCTCTGTTTGCATTTTGTCTTATGTGTTGGCCTGCTGCCATAGTGTGTATTGCAATGGTATTATTGAGTCTAAGTAAGTCGTTATAAAGGACACTAATGAAGCTTGTTTATCAGGGTTAATTTGTGTTCTCTTCTTTGTCACTTTATTAGCGTCGTCTTGGAGATGCTGCCAAGAAAGCCATTGGTAAATTGACAACCAGGACAGTAAAGAAAGGTGATAAGGTATAATAATAAGATTTCAACATGATCAACTTGAGCATCATGTTTAAATTTTTTTTCTGGGGAAACAATCTCAGTTTTTTCTTTCTGTTTCTGATTTATGACTTTGCCTTCCCTATTGGAGGCTTCCTTTGTCCCGTGGCACAATATTTTGTGTAACTGTTAGTACTGATGTGTGCTGTAAGTCTGTATATTTCAAAGAAGGTTTTTTTTTTGCTTAAATACTATTTGCACTCCATCTGGCAGCTGTGACTGAGAGTGGTTTTGTGCTGGCTGACTGGGAGGGTGTCCTGGCATGAGTACATAGGGCTGGCATTGTTTATGTGGAATTCTTAAGCTTAGAACCTTTCCATATGTAAGTTCTGTAAAGGAAAAATAAATTTAAAAGACAGGTAATTGGAGATAATCTCTTAAGTAAAATATGACTGTTCAGTAAGTTAATGGGGAGCATAAAGAGGTATTTCAGTAAATATTACTCCAAGAATATTTCTTGCTAGTATATAAACTAAAATATATGGTGTATTATGTCCTAAACTTTATCCACTTTTATGAGCAGTATTGCTTTATTTTTTATTCTGAAAGGAAAAAGTAGTCATTTAATCTTGCTTAAT
Organism: Eopsaltria australis; assembly: GCA_034509425.1. Taxonomy (NCBI): domain Eukaryota; kingdom Metazoa; phylum Chordata; class Aves; order Passeriformes; family Petroicidae; genus Eopsaltria; species Eopsaltria australis. The sequence goes on along the minus strand of JAVTVJ010000090.1, from coordinate 298,671 downwards.
TTTTTAGCTTTAATTTTCAAAAGACAGGGGAATTCTGGCTATGATTTGATTTTTAAAATATTATTTCCTAGGGCCTTTTTATTGTGATTCCTTTTTTCTTTCTTATCAACACTATCAGCAGTGAGAGATTAGGAAGTGATAGGAAAATTTGCTTCCAAAGAGAAGGCAGAGAAAATGTCTTTCTGTTCTTCCTCCCTCCCAATGTAGTTCTATTTCAAAACAGCCCACTGCATTAAATCTTTCCTGGAATGGAAGAACATAAAGATTAGAGGAACCTTTCTGTGTAAAACAATGCTGTTGTCTTGACAGCATAAATTCAGAACTGGCAAGTGCTGTGTAGGTTGCAGTACAGACAGCATGAGGTACACATGGAGGTGAACAATGTGAGAAAAACCTTTTCTTCCTCAGAGGAGCCATCAGGATTCTCTTTGTGCGGCCCTGGCTGGTGCTGGCCAGGAGTGGCTGTGGCCTTGCTCTGGTCCCTGTCTTGGTGTCTGGCTTGTAACTGGTTGGCATCAAAAATAATAATGAAGTTGAGCTAGGAGAAGGCACAGCCTGTTTTGTGTCACAGGCCCAAATATTTTAACTATGTACTGCTGATGCCGTATCTATATCCAAATGAATTCCCCCCTTTTTAATTTGGAATTTTAAAACATCATATTTAAAAATATAATTTTTTAAAAATCATAACTTCTGGAGAACAGAAAAGAGAGGAGCCGGTCAGTCAGTGATCCTCATATTCTTATCTGGAGAAGAAGAATGATAATTCTGCATGTAAGCAGCAGACACAAACATGGGACTACGCTGCATTAAGTAAAATGTGCTAGTTCTGGCTGTAAAAATGAGCCTCAGAATTCTTATTCTGCCAAAACAAACAAACAAAAAAACCTCCGTGAATAAAATAGAAATGTTAGCTCCAAGTTGGAAGTAAAATAGGAAATCTAGGAAAATCTCCACTATTTTTTAATGATTTCACTGAGCATTAGAATCATTTGGGCTTTACCTTATATTTCAAATGATGATTTACCAGCTCCAAGAAAGGGGAGTTTTGTATGTATGAGATGCTTTTCTAGCTTAAGTCATGTTGGGATATAATAACCCAGTCATTGGTTTTATGGGTTAGTAACGGCCACTTGGCACAGTGCAGTGCATGTACTAATCACAACTACTTTGACATTTGTCACAGGCTCAACTCTTGACTTGAATTCTCATTCTATTCATTTTAGGAGACAGATCCAGACTTTGATCATTGTGCTGTCTGCATTGAGAGTTACAAGCAAAATGATGTTGTTCGCATTTTGCCATGCAAGTAAGATAATAAAGTTGCTTTGTTTGGAAACTGTTCTCTTTTGGTGCTCTTTTGTTTCATTTCGTGTAATTGGTGCACTGTAATTCATAAATGCATTTGTTGGATGTTTTCAGTCCTAATAACGGCCACTTTATTTTAGACTATGGTGCCAGAAGGTGTGAAGGTGGGTGCTGGCACTGTTAGGACAGTGGATATTAAACAGAATTTATATTTAAGATATTGGCAGTGGAGCTATTGAGATTGCAGTGAGGTGGAGGGGTGCAGGTTTAAGGACCAAGTGATGGGCAGATTCATAAAACTCCAGTATAATGAGCCAGGTACAGCTGCAGCATTCTGCACAATGGATGTACAACACTGGCTGCTGGTTTCTGAAACTGCAGGGAATGAAAATGCAGTCTTTGCAACCTTCATACCTCCTGACATTAGTCAGCCACTGTGCTGTCATCTGTCTTTGGTCTCTCCAGTGCAGTGTGATGTTGGCTTGAAATCTCTACTTACTGGTGATTCTACATTAGTGTTTAAAATGTAACAGCTTTCTCCCCCTTTTATGCCATTGTGTTGACACATACAGGTTTTCAGTTTGTTTTCATTCCAGTTCCATTCTTGAGTTGTTCTGGGACATTTTCTCTTTGAGAGATGTTTTTAAATACTTTTCCACCTGGTGTTTGATTTTGATGAATCATACATTTTGGTAGCTTTAGGCATTACCAAGGACATCTTTCCCTTGTGTTCTGAAATGCAAAGCTTTCTCCTCATCTCCAGGTAAAAAACCCATGTGTAAATTAGGTTGTATATATGCAGCAAGATCCAGTAATGTGGCTTGTGCTTGGTGCATAAATGGTTCTTCATGATACTCCAGAAACAATCAAGTCATGTGTTGGAGTCAATCTCCAGTCAGGCAGGAACATCACATAAGAGCTCATTATTGGCCTTCTAAATCCTCCTGCAGGCTGTTCTGAATAGCTTGAATATCTTCTAATGTGCAGTGCATTTCCATCATCATAAAAGGAAAACGGTATTATTTTATATCTTACTGATCAAAATATGTGTGCATTATACTTCTGAAGCCAAAAGTCTAATTCAGTTTACTGTTCTGTGTTCATTACCTCTTGGACAGCAGGAAACAATGACCTGTTTTTGATTCTCAGCGTTGTTTAGCTAAAATACCCTACAAACGATTATTTAGAAGCTCTCATTAAAATATTTAGGAATAGAAGAGCTTAGGTTGTAAAGATATGGGAGCTTTTGGTCATGTGGATGTGTGTGCGTTTCTTTTTTACAATTCGGCCATTTTTACTCAAAGTTGATGTCTTCTTGCCCTGAAAAATGTACTCCCAAGTGCTGAGTAAAGATTAGTGTTACATCATTTGTTGCAATCTCAAGTGAAGCTTGTATAGGTGAATTAAGCCCTGCTCTTTTGATACGTTATGCAGAAGGTTGTTCAGAAATTAGAGGGGGGACTTCTGGAAACTGCACACCAGTTTTAGACCACTGAGATGATTGTTGGTAAACTACCTCTTAAGAAAACTTCTCTTGTGTAGTTCAGGGTGGTACTGTGAGGCTCAAGGATGTTGAATGAAAGGTCACAAGTCCCACTCCTCTGTGCCTTTCTCTTGATACTGAGCACAGGGAAGGAGGTCCTTGCCAGTGAAGAGAGAATTAATCTTGCCTGGTAGGAAAACAATTGCTCCCACTGAGCACCAGGCAGAGTTGGGATTAAAAGCCAACTCTTTAGTGAAACAACTGCCCCTGTGCAAGCAGTGGATGTGTTGCTGTATCCACAGATACAATACAGATCATTTAAACAAGGTGATCACTGATTTTTTTTTTTTTTTTTAATTAAGAAAAAAAAAGAAAGAAAAGTCCTTTTCCTTCAGACACCTTGGGTGAGCCACAGTCCTGCAGACAGGAAGCTCTGGGCTCTCAGGGATAGTTACAGCTGTTCAGGGAGCTGCATGCAGGTGCACCTGGCTGCCACCTCAGCACAACCTGCCCCAGTGCAGTCTCCCATGTAAAGGAGAGATCAAGGCTCTTGTGTAGATCATTTTCTGTTCTGTTTTTCACAAGAATGTAAGGTCAGCGAAGGCTCAGATTACATTCCTGCCGAAGGCTGTATGGCAACTTTTATGTTCGCTTTCTACTTCTTTTTTACATCTCACTTTTCATTTGCAGCTTTTAAGTTGAGTGCAGAACCATCTAGGCTAGACACAAACAGTAAGATGGATGCTTTCCACAAGACATTTTTATATTTGTAGATGAAAAGCCAACTAGTACCTGCAGAGATGGGCCCAATAAATTTCAGATTCCATGTAAGATTTTTCAGTCTTCAGTACCTGAGATGCTTCTCCCCAAATCTTGTTTTGGAGGTTTAATCCCTTTCTGCTTCCTCTTACTTCAACCTTCCATTTTAGTGCAGCATGCAATGTTTGTTAAAAAAAAAAAAAAAACCAAGCAGCACACAGACAATAAAATAAAGCCTACAAGAGAGTTTTAAAGTCAGATGAGAAAATAAATGGCAAGAAAACCATGGAGAAAATTACTTGACCAAGAGGAAGCAAATAAAAGGCTAGAAGTTCTTCTGACTGTGCCTGTTGGGGAAGCTGTAATCATTAGACAGTAGGAATCACTGACATGTGACATCTTTGCTGCATTCATCAATTTAAAAGTAGCCTTTCCCTTTAGTACCACAGTTGTTCTCTGCAGTTAACTATGGTCTGTCACACTGTGCTTCAGCAGAGGAATCTGGTCTGGGCAGACACACAGCAGGCAAAATCTACCAGCAGCTGAGCAAGTTGCACCTAAAATTCCATAGCAAAACACCACATTTGTGATGTAGTTTTGTGGCATGTGGGAAATTGTGGCCAATTTAAAAATATACAAAGGTGAAAATGGTAGAAATCAACTGCATTGTTTGCAGTAGTTCATTTTGTGCTTCAGAGAGAGAAGTACATTCAGTACCAGCAGCCTATGGACATACCTATAGCTTTTAGTGCACAGAGGGACAAGCAGCCATCTGTTCTAGGCTTCCAAGCTTGAGGAATGTGTCTTTAGGAATGTCATTATGTAAGAAAAAAATAAGTAGGGGAAGCAAATGTCAGAGGGATCCTAGCAAAAGGCAAACCTCATAAACAATATTCTTTGTTCAGATAATTTTACTCTACCATCACACTGTTGCATCCAGGGGCTGAACAGGTACTAGGTGGAAAGGGATCAGCAGTGGGTAGTGTGAAGGATTAGTGAGAGATAAGGGGAGAGAAAAGTGACAGGTTAGAGAAGAGCAGAAAATGACATTGGGAAGGGCAGAAAGATGGCCTGGGAAGGAAGGAATTAACAAGGTAGCAAAATAATTTAAACAGTAGCAAATACTGTAAAACATCTTTTGAGCCAAATTCTTAATTCCTGTCCTGGGCAAGGAGGAGGAAAGTGACAAAAGTGACTAAACCAGATTTTCTGTTTTTCATCTGTTTGATTCTGTACTCCTACAAATAGCTGCCTTTTTCTTTTGAAGCCCAAATTAGCAGAGTCTTGATGGCATCCTTTCTGCTTCCTGCAGTGCCTTGGACCTCAGGGCCAGGGGAGCAGCTGCAGCAGCCAAAGATCCTGCTTTGCAGCAGCCAAAGATCCTGCTTTGCAGCAGCAAAGGTTCCTTTGGTGGGATGCTGCACTGAGAGCAGGGAAGGGTAGTGAGCTCTAGGGAAACAGCACTCGAAAATCTTTCAACCCTTCTCCTTTTGTGATGTGTGAATTTGGAGGCCTTAGCCCACCAAAAGAGATTCCTAACTCACTTTCTCCCCTGTGAAATGCTGCAAAGAAGCCGTATTGTACAAGAGTCAGTGTAATGGTGTTTATTACCAGCTGGAGGGCAACTGGACTGGGTGTGCTGACAGAGTGGAAAAATACCTGCAGGTCACCTGCCTGGAGCTGTGCCCGCATGGGAGACTCGGTCAGTGCTGCCAGCCTGCCTGCCAGCCCTGCCTCCTCCTGCCCGAGGCTGGGGATGCAGCAGAGGCTGTGTCACACCTCACTCCCCTGCCTGTGGCTCCTCAGGGAGCGTCATCAGCTGTCGTGACCAAGAGCAGCTCGCTAGGAACTCTTCACATTTATGGTCTTGGAATACCAGTGACAGAAATAGGAAGATGGAGAGGGTTTATGAGAGCAGAAATTGCAAGGGCTTGCTTTGTCACAGTGAGGGTTTAAAATAATTCTACTTTGCTGTTGTCATTGCTGTATAACTGCTTTCTAACTCTTGCGAACAGAGAAATCCAGACAGAGCCTGAGCCACAGTGATGCTATCAGCAAACTTTTTAAGAGGTGGAGAAACTGTGTAAGCAGTAGGCAGAACCATGCTCTCTAAATCAATAACCTTTGGAGAGCTGCACTTCTTTGAAACACATTAATAAACATCCTTGAAGATTTAGGAACTAAAAGCAAAGAATTAGGAGGTCACAAAAACAATTGGGCTGTGTATATAAATATATCAAAGTGCTAATGACTTTTTAAAATAACTCATAATATTTAGTGGATGCATGTTGGCATCTATATCAGTCGTCTGCTTCACTTGATCTGAGTGCTTCTACAGCACTGATTAGCCAGTAATGATATAATAAAGCTGATTTCATACTTCTGTGGAGTCTTGATGTCTGCTCTTGCCCAAAATATTAAATTTTCAGGTTTGTTCTACTTTAAAAAAACAGACTCCAGAAACATAAAAGAAAACATAAGCAAATAAAAGTCATAATTCACCTAACATGAAAAAAATAGCATCTCTGTATGTTTCAGAATATTTCAAACCATTTTGTATCACCCAGAATTTCTAAACATTGTTTCCTGTAGTTTTGTGAATAATAAAGGGATTGTGTTAAGACTTAATAAGAATAGAAGTGAGTCTATTTTGGGTGATGATCTGAACAGAAGGCACTGTACATAGCCTGTTTTTTGTGTTTGCTGTCCTGCTAGAGGACACAAGCCAGCCTAGTGACTAACTGAGGTTCTTTAAGTTTCTATTCCTACATTGTTCATCTTCTGTTGACTATTTTGCACCCTAATTCTGCGTCTCTAGTTAGTATGGGTAGGACATACATCTGCAGCTGCCCAGAACTTCCATTATGTTGATATTCTTTAGTCCCTCCATCAGCCTGAGTAGACATAGAACATAATTATATACTGTCTTTTGTCATGTTTAACAGTTTCAGGAGGCCTTTCAGGTTGCTTTCCAGAGATTTAGAAGAGAATTATCTAGTAACATGCCTCATTTGGTCTCTGGTTTTAAAATCCCAAGGGATGGGGAGCAAAGAATTCCCAAATTCCATGATGAGCTTTCTGAGGCACACAGCACAAGTGTAACTCGAGCAAGGAGGGGACAGAGAGTATCTCAGCTTTATGCTGCCTTGGGGCACACATGACCACCTCTTCCAGACCCTGCTGGTGCCTCAAACAGATGGCAAGAATTGCTTGTTCTGCCCCTGCCCCTTTCCCTGCTGGCTCCAGAGCACAGCTCTTCAGTGACTGACTAAGCAGCCCTTGTAACTGCTGATCTTTGTCGTGATCACCAGTCCGTCGTGTTTGGGTGTGCCTGCTCTTTCTGGCTTCCTGCTCTGCAGTCAGCACCACTGGAAATGAAGGATCAGGGCTCTTATCATAGGAATTATCATATGCAGTTACTCAGACTGGGTTATTATGAATACGTGCTGAAGCTATATTGGGTAGACAGTCTTGTGATACCCATTCCTGCCCTGAATATGCTCTGAAAAGTTCTTTGCCTTTTGAAAAGCTAAGAGGGCATTTCCTTTACTTCCTTTAATTTATATACCTTGTTTTGGTCTCTGCATAGTCCTTTCTTGTTATACTGGTTTATATCAACCCCAACACATTTATATTCATGTATGTGACTAAGACTTTGAATGCAGTGTAGGAGGCATTTCAGACTGTTGCCTATTGCAGAGTTTCCTGCTGTGCAAGTAGGAGCCCAATTTGCCTTTCCATCTCTGAAAGCCCAGTTTGCCTCTCCTTTTATTTTTATGACAACCGTATGATGATGGACGTGTTTTCCTTCTTGATACCAAGAAATACTGATGGCTGGGAAAGCCTTCTTTCTACTTTGATGTGATAATTATAAAAGCCTTTTCAGAGTCTAACAGGGGTGTGTTTGGGTTGGTTCCACTGACTTGTGAACAAATTTGACAGCTGATGGATCTGTGCTCTTCCTACCGAGTTTATGGTCAGATTCTGCATCAAAACTGAGACAAGACTGTAGTCAAGGTTATGGTGGGAATGGCATTGCCTTGGTTCTTCTGCCTTACATCTTTTACTCATATCCACAAAAAAGGGGTGGAGGGGTAGGGGAGGAATTAAAATCTTCCAAGTGTTTCCTCTTAATTGAACTATTACTAAAGGGTGGCAACAACAAGCAATTTTTTAAAATTACTGCAATTAGCACAGAATAGTTGCAATTCTAAGAGTTGCATGTATTTTAAAGTAAAAAAAGCAGCTATCCAAAAGTTTAAATAGTTTTCATTGCATAAAAAAGAATTGTTTGCAAACTGTGTATGTGCCTTCTCTGTGCTTCTAGGCACGTGTTCCACAAAGTCTGTGTGGATCCATGGCTCAGTGAGCACTGTACGTGTCCAATGTGTAAACTGAACATTTTGAAGGCACTTGGAATTGTGGTAAGTGACTCTGTTATGAGCTCTTCTTCCTCCCATGTCTGAGACCCAGAACAGGAAGAATAATTGTAGGGGAGAGAGGGGGAAGGGTGTTCCACAACCCTTACTTAGCAAATATTTGAGAGTTTTTACAAATCTCTTTGGTGCTGATTTGTTGTTTTTCCTCTTTCCCTGGTTGGTAGTTGAGAATATATTGCTGTATTTGCATTTATGACAATTACCTACTGGAAGTATGCTAGATTATCTGTAATCTTCCTTTTTCTTGAGTCCTTTCAATCCTTCCTTGTTAAATTTACTCTCTGTATCTCTTGTTCTTGTGGTTTCCTGTAGGCAGTCTTACATTTGCACATTAAAAGCCCCACCCTAGCCAAGGACAGTGAGTTTTCCTCAAGAAGCTCATGTCTTATGGGATCCCCAAGGACTGCTTTCATTGACCAATTCACAAAGGGATAGCAGTGAAACCACAAAGAAGATCTTTTTAATCTTTCCTGTATGAGGAGAAAATTACAAAGTGGGAGTGATGCTCTTTTCAGAGTAAGAGAAGAACATATGGAGAGACTGTCTAAAGTGGCTTTTGATTCAAGACAGTGGGAATAATCAGGCCTCCATTTTTAGCTGTGTCAGTCGCAAATTTGCACATTTCCTAAGAAGTAGTAGCAGATATTTTGTGGATGACCTGGTTTTGCAGTTAATAACATCCCTGGGTTTTTAGAAGAGGATACAGTAGAATTCAGAGTTTGATACAAGTGTACTTGAACCCCTTCCTTGTATGTCAGTCCTTTTCTCTGCTTCTTCCTTCTCCTCTTTAAGAGGCGACTTCAGGTAGAAGTTGTTCATTCGTGCATTTCTCTTTGTGACCTCAGGACAGCCAGAACAGCTGAAAAAAGCATGTGTATGTGTGTGGTTTCATTCAATGTATGAGTGTGCTACACGTAGAACATTCCCCATGTAACGTGGAGCTGTGTTTCTCCCCAGCCCAACGTGCCCTGCACAGATAATGTAGCCTTTGACATGGAGAGGCTGACGCGGGGACAGCCGGCCAGCAGGCGCTCGGCGCTCGGCGACTTCGGCACCGACAGCTCCCTGAGCCTGGAGCCCCTGCGCACCTCGGGCATGTCACAGCTGCCACAGGACGGGGAGCTGACACCGAGGTCAGGAGAGATCAACATTGCAGTGACAAGTAAGTGTCCCTCTGCGCTGCAGGGCCCTGGTGATGGATGTCCCTGCAGGGACAAAGGTGACCTCAGTGTCTCTGCAAGAGGCATATGCTCCTTATTGGAACCAATAACTCTGGTGTGACAGTGCCAGCAGTTCCATTATTAATGGTATATCCATTTAGATCCGCATGCAAAGAACCCTGAATGAACTGAAATGGCACCAAAATAACCTTCCCTGAATTCGGTAACCAGCACAAGAAGCTGGATTGCCAAAATGGTTATTTATCCCTTTAGAATACTTTACATGCAATAATTTTTACAAATATAAATATTTTAGCTGATTGCTATTTCTGCAGACACTTTTTCCCCTGAGAACATTGCTACTGGAATTCTGACGTCACTTAGCAGGTGTTTTTTCTTACAAAATCTGTGAATTAAAGAAGCATTTGATGTACCAACGTTTGAGTATTGTCCAAGTGTTTTATAACATCAGAAAACTGTTCCTGTACTGCTTGAAAGCTCTTTTCCATAAGAGCAGCATGGAAAATTTCCACTTACTGGAATTTACCTAAGGTTTTTAATGTAGAATAGCACTGTAATGAATACAGTATGTGTGGAATTGCATCAGTTTTCCATATGCTGTACAGCCTCAACTTGATGCATGAATGGTTGTTTTTCTGGCTGAATTGCAAAAATAGAATCCATGCAGTAAAACAGTCTAATTTTCTCCTTGTATTTTGTTTATGTGCATCTGTGGTCTAGATTTTGAGCTTAGTGACACTGGTTGCCACTGATCAATGTCTACAAGGCAGTGGAACCAATGCAGTTCATTAGAGTGTTTCTTTAGATGCTGTAGCAAAGTAAATGTCTCATTTAAAAAAAACCTCACCTTATGAAAAACATAGTCCATATCTAGAAATGTCCTGATCTGAGATGGGAAAATCCACATATAAAATCTGGATTCTCCACAAAGCCAGTGAGTCACTTTGCCATCCAGTGTTCAACCTCTGGTTCACCTTGCACTCAGTTCTGTTGAACTGAAGAACAGTTCATTTTCTGAAGAACAGATGCATTGCTGTGCTGTTTCCTTGTCATGGGTGGGAAAACTGTAGTTTTCACTTTCTACTAAGTGCCTTTTCAGAAGGTGTTTTTTACTGTCTATTCCCAGCTGTAGTGCTGGGAATCTTTGCACAGATGGAATGCCAGGGTAAAACAAGAAATAACCACCAGCAGTTAATTCTGACAATGTTTGTCTAAAGTAAAGCTTTAGAAAGGGCTCTTGAAATGTGTGTATTTTATGGATGACACATGCATTCTTCAATGCATGAGAGTTAAACCTAAAGCTGTATTCAACAACAGTGTTTGTATTCTGAACTGTTACTGTATGCCAGGTTGATCCTGGGGAGAATTTTGAATAGTGAACATTCTTTAATAGACTTCTTTATACTACCTTTTATTTTTTAATATGTGTATGTGTCTACCCTAGTGTTGAAAGTATTTTTCTGCAGCTATATCTGTCTATTAAGTAGAAAACTCTAGTGACGTGGTACTGTTGAGCAATCTATCCTGATTGTTGTTGGGTTTTAAATAACACTATAAGATAAATTCAGGAGGGAGGGGGCAAAGACACAATTGAAGTGTGACAGAACTTTGGGTGTACTTATGTGAAAGATCTGCATCTCACCAAACCTAACCCAGCCTGACTTGGGGGTGGACAGAGTTTCCATTACATTTTCCCTTGATCTTGCATTTCACTTTACATTGTTGAGTAACTTTTCTTTATCACTAACCCTTGGGCTCAGCCAGGAAATACTGTTGTGCCATGCTTTTTTTCTGCACCTCTCTCCACTTCTTCTTTGCTAGCCTTCTCCCGTCAGTAACTCTGTGGCTTAACCTCCTTCTGCTTCACCTCCTGGGGCCAGTCATGGCTTAGAAGCCTCTTGCCTTCCGCCAGTGGTGTTTGAGGGAAATATTGGCATCGCTTTCTCCCACGAGTGATTTCCTCCCTTTCCTTTGTCAACAGAAGAATGGTTTATTATTGCCAGTTTTGGCCTCCTCAGTGCCCTTACACTCTGCTACATGATCATCAAAGCCACAGCTAGCTTGAATGCTAATGAGTAAGTAAATATTCAGATGTTTCTGTGCATTTCTGGTGGGTGTATGTCATGGACAACGTTGGGAATAAGTACCAAAAGAAGGGGGAATATGTAGTTTTCAAGGAATCAAATTCATTCCTTGCTTTTCTCAAATGTATCTCTGGTAACAGCAGGTTTCAGGGTAACATGTGGAGTCCCTCTTTATTTATGTTTAGTTGGGTTGTCTGAGGAAATTTCTTTGCTAAGTGGAGACATGGAAAGAGGAAAACAGAGAATATTTATGTTCAGTTTTTGATCAGTGGTCTAGGTGAACATTAGATTTCTGCCATTAAATTCCTATATTCAAAATTCACCTGCCAGAGCCAAAACTTACTACCAGCAGTTACCTTTGACAGTTTTCACCTCAATTTTATAGTCAAATTTCATATTTAAAAAAAAAAAATCTGTGTTCCTAGTTGGCACACTTTCAGCTAAGGGGAAAAAAAGTGTTTAAATAGAAAACTACGTTTTTCCTTTTAGGTGAGGGAGAGATGAAAGCAATGAATGCAGCACTGTTTCTTCTCTCTTAAATGAAGGGATGCTTGCTTCCATGCTCTTCTAATTTATATAGAAACTCCCAGACTCCCTTTAGGCAGGCTGGACAAGAAATTACCCTAGCAGATGACTTTCAGTATTTTTTTATAATTCTGTGTGTGGGCAAGTATGAATCTATTCTGCAGATCTATTAACTAAGTACATCTAGTTATTTTCATGTAGGTGTACAGAATATCTGAGCTCTGGATATATGTTTAATCTTAATTTAACTATTTATTTGGGAAGGCAAAGTGTCAACATCTTTCTTTGTCTGCACATCTTGACAGCTGAGTTTCCATTAAAGTGCTGATCTCTCTACCAGAAGTGGGGTGAGATCCAAAGGCATGCAGCCTGGAAATGCAGCTTTATAAACATTCTCTTTGGGTTTGTTTTTTTTTTCTTTGAGATAAGAGAAAGGAGTTGGGTTTCTTTTTTTTTTTTTTTCTTTTTTTTTTTAATTGCTGTTTGGAAAGTATAAGGTGTTTTCAATAAGGTGGAAACATGTCTAATAGTCTCCTGTATAAAAGCTTAGACAATCTCAAACTAATCATCTTCAGGAAGGTCCAAAATATTGGTCATCAGGGGTTTTTGATTACCACTAATTTGCAAATATTCCTCCTCTTTTCATACGCTGATTCCTAAAGGGCTTCATGAAGAAAATGTTCAGAACTTCAAATAGCCCTACCAAGTCTACTGATTTTTGATTATTTGTCAAAATCTTGAAGTTGCAGCCATCAGTCAGCAACTTGCCAACATAGCTGCAGCTGAACATAGTTAATCTTTAATCTGCCTGGAAAAGTAGCTTGGGAGAGCATGGGGCAAGATGAGCTGCAGAACAGGAATGTCTGCATTGCTGGGCACTTGCACGTCACTGGGAAGGAGGAGGAGCTGGAGCCCATGAAGTCTCATCCAGATGTGGGCACTGATAGCAGCTGCATTTCTGCCTTGCCTTGCAACTCTTCTTTTTGGTGCTCAGTGGGGTCTGAAACTGTTTTGACTGCAAGGACAAGCTGCTGCACATTGGCAGGGACTTTGGGCCTCCAGCAAAGTGTTTTCACAGTGATGTTCCCTCAGTACAAACAAAGGGTGTGCTGATACAAGGAGAGCTCCTTTTCTGAGTGATAGGAATTGAAATGAAGCACATCGAGTGTGTACTTGAGACAGACTTGAGAAAACTCACAATCACAGAAAGCAGAGCTTCAAAAATCACTTATCTGGGTAACTGAGGTTCCTGGCTGTGGCCTTTGACCTCAGCAGCTCTTCATCTGAATCCTTTGGGATCAGAGCAGCCTCCACTGCTGGGTTCAACTACTCATTTTACACACTTTAAAATGACACTAATGCTAAGATTTATTTTTTCACTGATACCTTCCCAGTGCCAGACAAAGAATTTCCTGTGCTGAATAATATGCCGGATATATGGCAGCTCCTTCTCATTGCTTTTTGTATTAAACAGCATACCTGCTTTTTCTGCTGCACTCTATGTAAAAAGCAGTGCTGGCATACCCTGCCTTTCTTATGTTAGCATTTCAAGAGGAATCTGAGGGGGTTTTCTTATTAAAAAACAACAGTAGCAAGAATGAGGCCATGTAATATGCTGATGCAAGTAAAAGGCTTGAAATTCTGCATTAAAATTTACCTAAAAACATATCCTGTACCTTTTTTTTGCTATGTCCTTCCCACAGCTTAGACATAGTTATTTAGAACAGTAGTTCTGGAGCTGTGAGTAAATACATATTTAGCTGTGTATATGTATGTTTGTGTGTATGTATAAATACACACACATGCATTTTTAAATAGTTGTGATGAAAGTAAACACTGTCTAAGTGATAAGAAAATAAGAACCAGCTGCTTTCTCTTGGTCTCAAAATATCTTTGCAGTACTAGTACTAAAAGTTTTAGGCAGTGTTTTAAAGGAACAGAAGCAGCACAATTTGCCTTGCTTTCTAGAGAACAGTCAGAAATTAGTATGTAAGTGTGGGTTTAAGCCCAAAAAGCCTAAATGTTGGATAGCACCACTTAGAGAAAGTTTTCAGTAGCAGATGGAGTGTCCTCAAGAGCTTAGAAGTGCTCAGACCTCTGTCTGTCCTGTAGGAATGATGTGACAAATACAGACCTCTCTTAATGCTCTGGCTTTGTATAACTAGTCATTTTTCACTAGGTTACTTTTACAGGATTTTAATATTTTTTTTTTTTTTTTTTTTTTTTTTTTTAGTATTGGCAGTATTAACTTTAACATAAATATTTTGTTCCTTTTTTTTCTGCCCTGCAGAGCAGAATGCTATTGAAGAAAACGCTTTCCGGCCGATTGCCTTGGAGAGAGACACCTATTTTTATGCATCATTTATCGATCATGCAACACAAGCAATTATTTAGTACATTCTATTTTTTCATAAAATTTGCTGATGCCAAAGCTTTGTATTAAAGAAAAAGTGAAGAAATAAAAAAAACTTTAATTATGAAATCTTACTCTGTGAGAATTTCATTTTTCTTGGGCTTTCTGTGTTAGTACGCAAGTCTGAGAGCACTTTGTAAATTTTACAAGGTACTTTATTTTCTTTGAATGATTTCGTCTTTGCAGATCTCTATTATTCTCCATTCATTTGGGACACAAGCTGAGTAGTGGAAATCTCATGCAGTGCCGTTGTTATGATGCCACTCAAGTGACTTAACTGCCACTGAAGTGACTAAAAAGTATTGTTAGCAATCATTCCACATCAACTTGTTAGGGAAAAAAGCTGGGTCAAGCTGTCAATTCTGCTATAATGGACTTACCTCAACTCCAGCTGAGAATTAATTTGAAATAAGAACATTTTCTCAGTTTCTCTTCCTGTAACACTCCCAATTACCCTGGGATCACTGCAGTATGATTTTTGCCTTGAGGCCAGGCATTGCTGGAGATTTGCAATGCTGTTGTCTCAAAACACAAATCATAAACCTTTTCTGTCTTTTACTTTCACCCCACTCTCCTGTTGATAAAAGTGAAGCTGCCCTAAACCGCTTCTTCCTTCCTAATAACAAGTGAAAACGCAGCGTTTCCCCCACTGCCATGCATGAAGCCTCCTTTCATATCACTGCTGGGGGTTAGTTTTGGTTCAAATTCAGATCATGGAAGATTGATAACACTCCTTAATGTAGAAACTCTATGCAAGCATGTCCTTTCTTGCCACAGCTTCTGTACTGGCGAGGAGACAGAGGGAAAACATCTCCCCTCGCTGTCCTCACTCCGGCTGTTTCAGGCAAGTTATGCAAGCCCTGTGTGAGTAATTCCACAACAGTCAGTTAAAACACGCGGGCCTGAGTCGCAGCCAAATGCTAATGCTCGACTTAATGAGATGGGTAAATGAAGGTAACAAGTTGGGAAGGAAAAAGTAATTGACAGAAGTTAAAAACTGTTCTGTGTTTGCTTGTTTTTGTTGTTCTCGGCTCAAGATGTAGAAACTGAATGCTTTTTAATTTAATTAAATGAACAGAGAGAAGCAATTTTGCTGTAAGATTTAATTTTTTTATGTACTGGGAACTAGAGGATTTAATTTAATTTTATTTTTATGTATAGGCACTTTTAGAATTTAGGAACACAGCCAGATGCTACATTAAAATAGTTTCTTAATTCTTATTTGTCCATCAGGCTTCAGCTGAGAAGGCAGCTTTTATAATAAGTAGTGAAGAATGTGATAGCTTCAGTGCATTTAATAGAATTCTTCTTCAATGTGTCCTTGTGAAATTCTGAAACAAATACAAAAACAAATCAATAGAGCAGTAAGTGCATTTTGAAAGACTGGAAAACCCCATTGGACTTACTCATGAGAAGGAAAAAACCCTCAAATATTCTCTATCTGAGGGCTGTGTGCTTGTAACGTACAGCATGTGTCAACTGAGTGTTGTTGCCAAAAATGGAGGAATGTGGTTAGAGCATGATTTAGGGAACAAGCTATGATACATGTTTTTTGCACTCATCTCTCAACAGCAGTAGTAAAACTGATAAGTTTGTGCTTGTCTCCTGAAACAAAATTCCGTAAGTGCTATTTAATGCTGTTGGGCAGGGACCGCGTGAGCAGTGCAGTGACCCAGATGCAAAAAGCACCATAACAGTTCCAGTTCATGTTTCTTCTTCAGAACAGCAGCAGAAGGAGAAGTTGAGTGATATTTGGAACAAAAGGGTTGACAGGACTTTTTAGTGCATTTCCCTCCATGGAGGATTTAAATAACTCAGCATCATCTTTTCTGGTTTTTCTTTTGAGCCTCTAACAATTGTCTCAACAAAGTGTTAATAATGATACAAATTTTGATAGGTTACTTAGAGGTCAAGCATGTTTATCTGTTAATGAAATAAATATGTTCAAAGATGGACTCTGCATCATCCCAGAAACTATTTTTTTTTACCCTGGATAGACAGAAGAAAGAAATCCCCAAAGTTTTTCATAGAATCAGTCAGGTTGGAAAAGCCCTCTGAGATCATCAAGTCCAACCATTAACCCAGCACTGCCAAGACCACCACTAAACCATGTCCCCAAGAGCCACATCTGTATCTTTTAAATACCTTGATCCAGCCTATCCAGATCCCTCTGTGAAGCCTTCCTGCCCTCCAGAAGATCAACCCAATTTGGTGTTGGCTGCAAACTGACTGAGGGTGTGCTCAATCCCCTCATCCAGATCATTGATAAAGACATTAAACAGGGCTGGCCCCAGTCCTGAGCCCTGTGGATGTAACTCCATTCCCCATTGCTGAGCCATCCAGCCAGTTCTTAACCCGTGTTTGGTGCACCTGTCTGAGCCATGGGCAGCCACTTTCCAAGAGAAGGCTGTGGGGCACTGTGTCAGACTCTGCCAAAGTACAGGTAGACACACCTACAGCCTTTCCTTCATCCGCTAAGTGGGTCACCTTGTCACAGAAGACCAGGTTGGTCAAGCAGGACCTGCTTTTCCTAAACCCACACTGGTTGAGTCTGACCCCCTACTTGTTCTGGATGTGCTGTCCCTTCCTGTCCCTTCTGAAGAGTTTTGAGCCATCTGTTGCAGCACTCCAGTTGTGCCAGTCATGCCACCATGTCTCCACGATGGTAACCATGCCGTAGTCTTCCTGCTTAACTGGCTTTGAGGAAAGGGTGCTTTATGAAATTGTCCCACTCTGTTGTTCCTTAACTGAGAGGGTGTCTGAAACAGATCGAGGTAGGGAATGCTCTGATCAGATTTCCACAGTAAGAAGTCTTTGCTGGAGGAGCTGTGGAAGGGACTGCAGCTTGTGGCAGAAGATAGCCCTGATTAATGACTAAGGGCATTAAAATACTTTCAGATGGAAAGGGAACACCAGGTGATACTTAATCCTGGTGCACCTGCAGTGCTATGTCTTGAGCACTTGGTATTGTGCTTGCTTTGGTGGCATCCTATGGTAGGAATAAAGATCAAAAAGGGTAGTATGTTTATTTTCACACTCAATGCAAGTTAACTGAAAAGTTCTTTTAAAGCATATAATGAAGAATAGTGGCAGAGAGCACTGAAGGATTTGTTTTTATGCATTAAAACTGCATGTAGCCTTCCCATTTGTTTTCCGTTCCTAAGGGATAAATCTTGATCTTTCTTGGTAAGTGCAAAATAGGAAGAACAGATTCATAAGCTGAATTTGGAACTGCGGATGTTTGTACTTGTCCTTAAAATACATTTATTCAGTAAATTTATCAGCTGGACCGATGCCATGTTTTCAAACAAACAGTAGCAATTTTCTGCATTAAGAGGAGCGCGGCTGGGTCACTGTGCCCTGCTGAGTCTGCTGCTCCAGCTGTAAACTGTGGGCAATGCTCCTGACCTGGTTAATAAAGCACCTGAAGATTGAGTGGTGGAAAACACTGAGCAGCAGCTGGATTCTCAGCTCTGGGCTGGCTACACTGGATGGGAGAGGAGACACTTAGGAAAAGAAGGAATGATGTGTCTCAAAAGTGGTATGGAAGCCAAGAGATGTCTATCTGTATGGAAACATGCAGCCTCCCTGGAAGTGGGTGGCTTGAATTTCTTTTGCCAAGAAGGACAAAAACATCACAGTAAAGAATTTTAAGGGTGTTGGGTATACACTGCCTATTTCCAGATTAATACAAAATACTTGTTGTCAGATGACCTGTCTGCCTGTTGATCAGATCTGTCCCTCCAACCCGCTAGAGTGGAAGTCTGGGTGCACACAGAGGAAATGACAGCCAGGGCTGTCTGCTTCCTAATCCCATGTTTGATTTCTGCGTAATAAAAACAAAAGCAGCACCAAGCTTTTAGAATCCCTTTGGTTTGTTTGAGCATTGGTCGTGTGTAACACTTCAGCAGGTGGAGGAAGGGGAGATGAAATATCCAATATTCACAGCTTATTTCAGCTGCAAAATGAGACTCGCTCATCAAAAAGTAAATGATCCTGACCCGTAACACAGTCTTGGAATCAGTTTTGTCTGGTATAATTTCAAAGCAGGTTCAAGGTTTGGGGTTTTTTTGGCTTGAATCATACAATCATTAAGGTTGGAAAAGACCTCTAAGGTCATCAAGTCCAACTGTTTGAGACAGACCATGATAATCGGGAAGTCACAGTTCCAGCTTTATACTTCCTCAAACACTTAACCTTTATTTATTTATTTATTTATTTATTTATTTGCTTTACTTTAAGAATTGCCCAGTTTTAGCAGCCTGTAAATTTGGAGGACAGTTCAGATATAGAAAATGGGCATTTATCATTCCCCACTGACGGTTGCTGGAAGTATATTCCAAGACAGCCCACTT
This sequence comes from Eopsaltria australis, assembly GCA_034509425.1. Classification (NCBI taxonomy): domain Eukaryota; kingdom Metazoa; phylum Chordata; class Aves; order Passeriformes; family Petroicidae; genus Eopsaltria; species Eopsaltria australis. The sequence goes on along the minus strand of JAVTVJ010000090.1, from coordinate 280,124 downwards.
GTTCCAAGTACCTGGGTATATGCTCCTGGCAGAGTCAACAATCCACTCCTATGCAGTGCAACTGCTGATTTCACTCTTGTTTCAGTTAACTACATGATCAAAAATTAATTTGCTCATGACAGCTTCCCATTCTCACTGCAAATGGTGGAGTGAGTGTGTGCACTGACTTGGCTTGTAAAAAAGCAGCAGATCCATTGCCCAGCTCCAGTTTCCTGCTGTTCTTAGCAAGGATTTGACCTGGGCACACAAAGTCTATGTCTTTTGGGTGACTGGGGAAGGAGAAAAGGTGTTTTGGACAGTAGTAGCTGAATTCATCTTTTCTTATGTCTTCTGGAAGGTCTTTGTTTCAGAATGGGATAGGCTGGGCTTAAAATTTGGCAAAGAAAGGGGGATTTAAGCAGCTAAAATCTGCCAGGGCTAAAACTACAATTCCCTAAGCATCTTGCTTCACTGATGCCTGAAACTGGAGGCACCTTAGTTTGTTGAATGCCTTCTTGATGAAGCTTTTCAGTTGCCTCCAGTTTGGCTCGTGTAGCTGCATGGTGTACTGTAATCTAAGCAGCCTTGCTCCAGCTAATCCCCCCTGGGATCAAGAAACCAGGTAATGAAGCGTTTTGGCCAAGGGCCTGATCTGATGAGAGATGCTTTTAGAGAGAATCATTTGTACAGCAGGAGGGCTGGGCTCCTTGCAAAAACACATCTGTGGATTCAGAGAGCCACGGGAATGCCAGGCCACCGAGGAAAGAAAATGGACTTCCACTCCCCACTTTATCAACAGCCACGTGGTGCTTGTTTTGGGTATTGCCAGTGTTGGAAAAGAGGGTTGGGTCTCCTCAGTTATGCCTAAGGAAATCTGTAGGTGGCTCTTTCTGGAAGGTGACTCATGTGGATGGAGTTTTCTGAGCTCTGGAGGAGGTCAGGCTTCCAGCTGCATCAGTGGATGATCCTTGGGGAGCCCCTCACTGTTCTTGCTCATTCCTCTCAACCCCAAGCTGAAGCACTTTGTGCCGGTGCAGGGCACAGCGCTTTGGTGCTGACCAGAGGTTTCTGGGCCTTCTGAGGAAGCACATCCCTGCTTTACAAGGCTGTAAATCAACAGCCAGCCCCAACTGCAAAACTCCGGCCTGCCGCAGCCTTGCTCAGACTTGACCTGTTTTATCTGAAAGAGCCATTTGAGGTGGGACTGTTCATGCATATGGAAAGCAGTTGCTTTAAATTGGCAGGGAGCACACGAACAGAGGTGAAATGTTTCATATGGTTGTTACTGGTCTATGTTGAAGGGTGGCTGTTTTTTCTGTGTGAACTGTGTTGGCAGCCAGCACCCGGGTATGAGGATGCTTTATTCAGTTCTTCCATTGTTCATGTGTGTTGCTAACGTGGTTTTGTTCCATCTCTTGCAGGCAGTCACTTCTTCCATCGTAACTCTCTGTCCCCTCGAAGCCTGGTCTACGAGAGCGAGTTCTCAACCATCGAGCCTGCCTTGGACATGTACGACGAGAACAAAACCTGAAAGGAATCCATGCTCCTTCCTGGCCCTTTTTCCGTTTTTTTCATTTCTCATTCCTATTGTTGTGTACTCTTTCCATGGATCTCCTTTGTCTGAAGAAGAGCTGCTTTTTCCAGAACACGAACCCGCCTTCTCGATTGCACAGGGTGAAGACCAGCTGTGGTGGATTCTGAGGGTGGCATCTTTGAGCTGACAAAGAGTTGTGCACAAGCAAGGTTGTCTGATGGAAATTGCTGAGTAACAGCATGGGGAACTGTGTCGGCCCAGCCACGGCGATGCAGGAGAGGTTTTACGGTGGCCCTAAGAGTTTGTGCTGAACTGCAAATGCGTCTCTTACACAGGCGTCTGCTGTTTCCAATTTTTTAATTGTCCAGGCGATTGGGCAATGTCAGAAAGGGAACTGGTTGTAGAGGAGATGGCCAGTGACTGGTAAAAGCACTCGTATATCTCGGTCAATCCATAACCTTACTGTGAAATAGCCCCTTCTGAGAGGGACCTTTATAAGTGCATTGAGTTTCCTACAACCCACTTAACCCCGGACAGTGGCGAGCCAGTCTGACGTTCAAGCTGCAGAGAGGACCTGCATTTGCAGAATGATTTCAAGGAACTTGATGCTGGGGTTTTTTTCTCCAATTTAATGGAAGCAGGAGAAAAATGGTATACACAGAATGTACTTTTGGTCCTTCTGTATGCTGAAGTCAAGTGAGTCTCTTTCTGTAGAGAGGACGTTCACAGAACCAGCACTTGATCTACCTGAAAACCATTAGACTTTTTGAAATATGCAGGAATCGAATTAGCTTTCTTTCTCACGTAACTTTTTTTTGGGGGGGTGGGGGGGGTAAAAAATTCCACCAAATTTTTCACTGAGGTTTTTTAAAAGCCAGCATGTTGGCATTACACAGAGAAGAACAGAGGTAAGCTTCTTATCCCACTCTCCTGTTGAGATCTGCGACAGTTATTTAACAAATACGTTCTCTGAGCTGTGCCCTTTCCCACTGACATCAATAACGGGAATGCAGAAAGCAGGAGAAGAAAGGAAAGCAGCTACTGCTTTGACACGCTGCAGGAAAAATCAATTTTTACCGGCATGTGACAAAAGCAGTGGGGAAATGGATATTGTTTGCAAGCCTCTGAGAGAACAATGCAGAAGTGGAGAGCGAGAGAGGAACCTCTGGAGCTAAATCACCCACAGCGTTCCTCAAATGAGCTGATGTGGAGGAGTGAGCACTTCTGCTCCACCATTTCCTACTGGACAATGCATAGCTGTTAATGAATGTTTGGATTTTTCTCCATTGCAGTCTAAGTTACTGTAGGTGTAGAAACTCATTTGTGTCCTTGTAATATGAAACACAGTTTCACCCTCTGTATAGGAATCTTGAGAAATCAGTTAAGCCAAAAAGAAAGGTAAGACTTATCCTGCCATGCTTTAATTTCACCTGCTTTTGCTACAAGCAGGGGAATTTCCCCTCCTTTATAATGTTTTTAATTGTATAGCAATCTGCTTTACATATATCCTTTATTGAAGTGTGGTTCAGCTGTGTCTTTAACATGGATGTTCAAGAGAAAAAGAAAAACCCAGCTCTGTAAAATGAGGAAATGAGCCTCTTTGCCGAGCATGCTTTGACTTTTGTTGCTGTGCATCAGCTTTATTTAATCTGATAATTTAAGAGTGGGTGGCGTGAAGTGTAGGGAGGTTTTTCTCATAATACCCACATTGATATTTACCAAATGCACTTTTATTGCCGTTCAGCTCGCTCTGGAAATGCGCTGAAGCCCCAAACGTTTTAAAGAGCACAATTTTGACTCCCACTTTCTCCTACAAAGCAGAAGTGAAGGTTGCAGGAAGTGCCACAGTGGCTGGGGCAGCAGTGGGTCGTGGTCAGCATCCCTGCTCTGCGGGCGGGTGTGCGGGGCAGGCAGCGACAGCTCCGGGCAGCACCGGCGAGCACGGGCACAGCTCCCCATCCCAGCCTGGCTGAGCTGATCCTGGGCACAGCTCCCCATCCCAGCCTGGCTGAGCTGATCCTGGGCCTGGGCACAGCTCCCCATCCCAGCCTGGCTGAGCCGATCCTGGGCCTGGGCACAGCTCCCCATCCCGGCCTGGCTGAGCTGAACTCGACTGAGTCTCGGGGGCAAGTTGAGAAGGGCTGGTTGAGCAGCCCCTGTTTTCATAATTCCATCTGCGAGATCACAGCAGGGACACGTGGGAGCAGCGCCTCAGGAACACAAACACCCGAGAGGAAAATCAGCGTCTATCAAGGATGTTGTGGGGCTTGTTTTTATCCATGAGGGCAGTCAGGTTACGATAAACCCAGGTACCTGGGCGTTCCTGGCTAAATGCAAACGTTGCTTGGAGTCTCTGACCAGCACAGAGCTGCTCAGGTGGGGTTTTAGGTGGGACAGGCTCTTGTGGCACTGCGTGGGGTGCTGATGCTCCAGACAAATCCTTCTCGTAGGGGCTGCCCCATCCCCACACAGGGATTTCCCCTAAGGCCACCAGGAATGCCACTGGGGCAGTTTCAGCACAAAACCAAAACCGGTGATTTCTCAGCTCCAGCTGAGCCCGTTTGCATGAGCTGCGTGCCAGAATATACAGAAAAGCTAGAAGAGGCATGAAAATTAAATTTAAAAACTAGAAAGCACAAAACCCCCAAAGACAAAATAATAAATAATGTAATCTGTATTTTGCTAAATCTTATTTCTAGCTGAACATCTTGGTTTTAAGCAGGGGGAGGGCAGGTTTGCCTCAGTGGAGACCAGGGTCTGGCATAGTGATATAAAAATGGATTTGTGCTGTAGCATCTTGGATAGGGGAGCTGACATTTGTAATTGACATCCTGAATTTGGGACATCTTGCAACACTGGAAAAATTAAAAGCTTGTTCAAGCAATCAGTCCCTACATGCTGGAGCAGGTCTTCCCCCAGTTAGTCATATCTAGGATAGGGAAGAAGCATCACAGCAACATGGGTGATTTTTTTCTGGGCTCTGCTGGTAAGTTTGAGGTTTTCCTTTTAATATTAATCAGTATATAAAAAAAGCTTGGTGAGCATCGTTGTTCTTGTTCTGCTGCAGTGGTGCTGTGTGTGGTTGAGTCATTTCACAGAAGTAAAATATACAGCAACCTACCAAGGACTGTAAGTGCCAGTAACTTGGAAAATCATTTTTAAGGTTAAAAAAAGTGCTTTTTAACAGGAAAACATTCAGTTTATGACTTCTACATATAAAAAAAAGCTTTTATCCCCAAGTGTTTTCCTAAACTATTTAAACCCTAACACTTTGCCTTCTCTTTCCCAGCTTCCTCTTCTATGAAAGTTTTGCATGTTCCCATAAGACATTTGTAAAATCAAGGTTTGCTTGTGTTCTTAGAGGATAATTGCCAGTAAGAAACCAGACTGTAAGTGTGCTTTTTGCCTATAATACACAACATTAAATATTAAGTTTGAAGCATGTTCAAATTTACCTAAGGACCCTCACAATTGCTCCCTCCAGTGAGCTCATGTGTTGGAATCTGCATTGTCCCTTTGCTCTAGGATGCTTGCCCTGGCACCTGAGGATAGCCAGGTATCCTACATTAGCCAAAGAAAGACCAAAAATAGTTTAATAAACATGTCTAGGACTATGTTATGAGACTTTTACACATCTGTTTTCTTTCAACACATGAATGCAAAATAGTGCAAAGCTTTGGGAGAGCCCAGAGCTTTTACCAGCTACTGGAAAGCAGAGGGAATTCTGCAGGAAACATTGGTCACGCTGAGGCTCCAGGACTTGTTCAGTCCAATTTAGGTTTGAGGTAGTGCCACGGTCAGGTCATGAGCTGAAGGATGAAGGCACCAGGGTTGAGCTGAAGCTCAGGCAGCTCTGCAGCCTGATTACTGGCAAGTGAGTTGACTTAATTATTAAAAATATTTGTTATTTTGCTTAGTTAATAGTGGTTTGTTTTTTACAGCATAGAAAATAGCACAGCAGCTCACAAGCAGAGGCACAGTGGGGCAAAGGCAAGAGCCACGGGGCTGCTGCCAGCCCTGCAGGGTGGGGAGAGAAGGACAGCAGAGCTCTGGGCAGGGACCTCAGGAAACACCTTCAGCTTCCCAAGTAAAGCTTTTGCTCCTTTTTCACCCTGTGTTACCCAGCCATACTTGACCTAATTTTCCAGCCTGAGCGGTGCAGAAGGGTGTATGATGTGCCATGACAGCTTGCATATGTGTTGTTATATTTAAAGATATCTTCACTTTTTCCTTTCCCTGCTAGACTTGCTGCACCGCAGGGCAGCCTCAGCTCTGGCACACTCGGTGGAAACTGGTGAGCAGGGGAGGGAGTGAGAGAGGGAAAGATGTTCCAACTAAACAGATTGGGGGGAAATCAGGGGAGAGGTAGACAGTACTTCAGTATGCTGGTGCTCATTTCTGCTTTTTTCCCTTGTCTTTGAAATAAGAGAAAAAGCTGTACCCTCTATCCCTTCCTAGTGGGATGCAGTGACAAGAGCAGGGCTCCAGGTGGGATTTTGCCCTTCATCCAGGGTCATGATGCTCTGTAGCTCCCAGACAGTGATGTCCTGAGATGTAGACCAAAAACCCCAAATTCAAAAGGGCTTGTCAGGCTTACTTGGTGTTTGCAAAGTGCTTTGGGGGGATGAAATCTGCTCACAGAGCCTTTGCGAAGCACCACTAATTGACACCTTGTTATCTGTTAGTTGATTGATCCTTTCATTAACCTAGTCTTTCTAAAAGCCTGCAGCATTCCCAGACACTCTTAATTCTCCCAGTTAATCTCTACCTTTCCCCTCCATCAATTACTAGTGGCTTCCTCCTCCTCTGGAGAGCTGGGTGAAGGTCCCTGTTGTGCAGGCACTGCTGTCCACCTGCTCTCCAGCATCTTCTTCATCACTGTGCCATCACCTCACTGTGCCATCACCTCTCTGTGCCATCACCATGCCAGCCAGCCCCTCCAAGGGGATGCATCGCTCCAGAGTCATGGTCTGTGGGAGCACAGAGGTGGGAACGGTGGGCTGTGCTCAGCCAAAGCAGGGTGTGTGGGACCTAGGCTGGTTTTGTGGGGTGCTCATTCTCTGGATCCCTGAATGAAGCATCCTTTTGCTCTTCTGCCCATTAGCCTCATGGAGATGCTCACGTGAGCAGAAATGGATGTGTAGGTTGTGCAATAACATCTGAATATTTTTTCTTTCTTACGGCAATAATGTCCGGGGTCTCTGGGCCCTGTGGTATAAAGTGTTGCCCAAAAATAATCCCTTTCCTAAGAAGTTAATGATTAAGTATTAATATTAATATAAAGTAAGAACTACATGGTGTTTTATTGAAAGTTGAAGCTACTTAGAGTGATTGCAATGCAAGGCTGGGGTGTAACATCAGTTCATGTCATACAGCTGGGACTGGGGGTTTGCAGCCCAGAAATCAGATGGACACGTATGTGAAGGCTCCCTCACTCCTGCTGGGCTATTCCTTTCTCCACAAGCCCCTCAGGAGCTCGGAGCTTTTATTCTTTTCCCTGAGCTCAGCTGTGTGCATTTATGTGCCATTTGCCTTTTTGTTTTTTTGGCTGCTTCTCACATATTCCGGGGCTCACCTTTGCTTGGCTCTGACTTGATCTTCAGCTGCCCAAACCCCTCGGGGGGACAAGAGCCATTAATCCCCAGCAGAGCAGCTCTTCTGGGCTGTGTTAAGGCATAGATCATCAGATTTGCTGTGGATCCCCCGTGCCTGTGTGTGTAACACCCTCAGACTGTCTCGGGCAGTAAGAGCTGCAGCTGCCTGCAGACTTCCCACAGCCCTGGGCTGCTCTGGGAGGGAGGATCATACAGAAAACAGCTCAGCAGCCCTCCCATGCTCCAGCACAGGAAAGTCTGGGCTTGAAAGTAAACTTGTTCTTTGCTGCTGTTAAGCCAGGAATGTTTAATAGAGTGTTTGGGGCTGTCAAAGCAAAGCTCCTGGTGCAGGTTTGTGAGGTCCCAGCAAGGCAGTGCCCCAGCCTGTCGCTTTCTGCTTGAGCTGGAAGGTGCTCAATGAATGAGAGGCTGTCCCCGTGCCACCACATCAGAAGGCAGGCTTTTCCCACCCTGTGTGCCTAGACTTAACTCCCAGCACTGGTAAGGTCAGTCACAGCACTCCTATGAGGGGGAATAACCTTTCAGAGCAAAATGAGCGGTAGCATCGCTCTTCTGCTTGTCCCATCAGCCCTGCTGCAGTTTGCAAGTAGATGTTAAATACTAAAAGCTTCTCTGTATGACCGTGCCTGTCCAGGATCACCTGCTCGAGGCTATGGCTAACTATGCACTGAATCCACCAAAACAGGATCATTTTATCTCAGCAGAGAGGGGACACCCCGGCCTTTGGGCACAGGAGACTGCAGCAAACAAAAAAAACCCCAATTTGCGTGCGTGTAAAATAAAAAGTCTGTTTGAAGTGGCTCGCTGCCAGGTGGGTCACACCGGTGTGACCAGGTAACCTGAACATGCCAGCAGCTGCCAGGGGTCTGGGGACGCTGTGGGGACACAGGGACAGGCAGTGCCCTCCCGACAGGCAGAGCTTTCCAGCCCCTGGGGAAGTGTAGCTTGCCAGCAGCAGAACTTGTTGACATGTTTTGATGTAAGTATAACACTGTATTGTAGTTACGTGGTATATGCCGATATGTTCATAGTGTATACCGACTAGTTAGGGTTTGCTAATGTACTACATTTCAATAAAAAGCAATTTAAAAATATGGAGTTTGTGAGTTTGGTGTCTGAAAATACGGGAGGATGAAAGTATTGCCCAGTGACTCCAGCATTTCTTATAGATCTGTCTTAGAGGACAGCGTGGAACAACTTCATCAAAAGATCAATTTTCAGAGAGGATTTTCCCCACTCTGATGTAAATATTTCTTTTATTTTGCTGTATTAGTGCCTAGAAATCCCAGGCCGTTAAGGGCCACATGGTTCAAAGTGGCTTATGAATACACTGGAGACACTAATTCACCTTCCCACAGCTTTTGCCACCTTAAGGATGGCACAGAGTGAGCAAGAACAGCAACAGTTAAACGGGGAATGATCCTTCAGCATTTTCCACCAGTGCTCAAACCCTTCCCACAGGACACCCAGCCCTCAGAAACCACCCTGCTGCTCCCCAAAAATAGCCGTGCCACTGAGGTGAAGGCACAGCCCTGCAGGCTGAGCCAGCTAATAAATATTTATATTAGAGTAGTGTACAAAGGCTCCGGCTGGGATTAGGGCACTGCACTGACAAAGAAGATAGATCATCCAGGGTTAAAGGATTTACAGCCTAAAAAAACAGCGGCATTCCCGCCTTCCTGGGAGCTGGGCAATAAGCACGGAGATGGCAGATGTCAGTGTTTTCTGCTGTTGTAACACTTTCAGAGTTTGCCTGGAGGCTGGCTAATGGTTATTGAAACAAGAATAGCGGTTCACTAAATTACTGGGAAGCTGCTCTGCAGCCAAGGGATGAGAGGGAGCTGCATCTCCTGCTGTCCTGTGTGCTGCAAAGATCATCCTTGGACTGGGCCACAAGCTTTGAGTGGGCTCCAGAGCCACAAAGCCAGGACCAAAATGAAGCAGCTGCCAGGAGGGGATGCTGAGACCTCCACATGCTGGAATTGCATATTCTTCGCAGCAGAAAGGGCAAATTAATACCCATCCTCCCAGAGGAGAGATGGAAGCATCGCCAGCCTGGGCAGGAGAGCTGGACACGTCCCTGATGTTCCAGGGCCCGACCGCCCTATGGTGTGGATATTTTTCTAATATCCAATATAACAACCACCACCTCCCCTTCCCGACACAACTTCTGGCCGCTCAGTTCAGGTATTTTCAATGCCACAATGTGCCACCGAGAGGCAGGTGAGCTTTGCGGTGACCCCGACTGCCCACCGAGGACAGCACAGGGAGGCGGCACCGGGCGCCGTCCGGATGCGGGACTCGAACCCGCGACCTGGGCGCTGCGGCGGCAGTGAGGGGGCCGGGCCGCCAGAGGGCGCGGTGGCGGCGGGCGCGGTGTGGGCCCCGTGACCCGGCCCGGCCGCTCCCCCCGCGCCACTCCCGCCCCGGCCGGGCCGGCCCAGCCCCGCGGGCCGCTCCGCTCCGCAGCCCCGCCGCGATGTGGCTGGGCCCCGAGGAGGTGCTGCTGGCCGGCGCGCTGTGGGTCACCGAGCGCGCCAACCCCTTCTTCCTGCTCCAGCGCCGGCGGGGACACGGCAAAGGGGGCGGCCTCACGGGTGAGGCGCGGCGGGGCCGCGGGGAGGCTCCGGCCCGGCCCGGGGTCCGTGAGAGCGGGGCGGGGGCTGGGAGGGCCCGGCGGGGGGAGAGAGGCGCGTTCCGGCCGTGTCCTCGCTGCTCCTCGCTGTGTGTGACCCTGGAGCCCCTCGGGCGCTGTGTCTGCCCGGGGCCCGTGTCCGCCCCCGGCCGGGGCTGTCAGCGGTCAGGCCCGGGAGCAGCTGCCGGGGAGGACACAGAACTGCCGGGGTGCCTGGGACCGTCTTCTTCCCTTGTCAAAAATGGCTTCTCAGCCCTGCTCGCTTTGCTTTCAATTATTAAGGTGGTTTATTTGCATATTTGATGTGTGTGTGTGCTTTTTCAAGATGTAGAGGATGACAATAAGACGTGGTTTATGATTAGTAGCAGTATGGAAGTTGTGCTGTACATGGGCTGGGGGTGAAGCTGTGTAGGTGCAGCCCAGTGCAAAGTAGCCCTGTGGAGGGAGGGGACAGCCGTGTTTGTGACATGAACTACTAAAATAACATGACTGTCACCAAAGCACAATGTTAACAACAACAACAAATCCCCTCACTTAAAAAAAAAAAAAAATCCATTTATGTGCAGAATGCTTTCAATTATGTGAATTACAAAAATGTGAATTTTACTTTTGGGAATTATACAGAGCCAATGTCATATATTAGCCCTGTTAGACAAACTAATTACAGAAATGGCACAGCTGATAAAAATCCTCAGCATATTTCATCTTTTCACAGTGTTCAAAATTATTTTGAACTGCTCTGTTCGATGTCACGTTACTTGTGCAGTTTTACATGAAGGGCCTATACTTGTATTTTACAATTTTCCATTTTTTTTCAAGAAGAAATGATGCCTGGTGCTATTCTGGGAACATTTAAACTGGTGTGTTTCTGAGGGGTTGAAGGTTTGAGCTATGCGTACTTTTTGAGCTACTGTGTCTCAGTGAGAGTTTTCTTCAGAGCTCCTGTGGGTTAAAAGCCACGTGTCCTTATCTGTGCAGCTGCACGGTGACATCTCGGAGTTAGAGTGGGATGTTCAGCTGAGCTGGAAAGGTGTTGAAGTTGCTGTCAGGCTCAAGTTCTTAAACATCTCATTACCAGTCTGTGTGTCAATATTTGACACGTTCAGTATTGTCATAGGAAGGATTCAGAATTAACTTTTAATCCATATCCTGCCTAAAGCTACACAAGAAACCCAGAGCCCAAACAGATCCTGCTGTGCTGGTTGTTACATACGTGTTTGGTTTAGGTTTGTCACATGAGCTTGCTGTTTTGCTGGAAGGACGGTCAGTGGCATATTCTTAATTTGTTAATTGCTACAAAGATAGCCAAGAGAGATAAGGAAGAGGAAGTGGCATGTTTCTTGATAAGGAATGAGATATGGATGAGTTCACTTTTGCACAGGCTTACCCAAACCATGAGAGCTGGGAATTGAGCCTGGACCCCCCAAAGAGGCAGAGCTGAAGGAGCAACCATGCTCCTTCTCCAAGTTCTGATGCTAGAGAACTTTTAATCATGAGTGTGTTGCAAAATTAATTTGCATTGAAGATGCTCATAGTGCATTGTCTAGAATAACAAAGCAAATCATCATCTTAGCTGTTTGTTTTATCTAATTGAAATACAGTTTTCATTGAAGTAAATTGATTTGCTTTGCAAAGTCTGGTCCATCAACATTTACTCTGGAAGTGTCTCCTTTCTTACTTAACATCATATAAAAATATTTTGACTTCTGTATTTCCAAATTTTGAGTCGCTGACATCTTTGTTTAATCAAAGTACTTTGAGAAACATCCCTGAGACCTGTGAGCACCAGTTTTTCTAGATCTGCTTGATTCTACTTGTTTCATTCGGACGAGTTATCTTACCTACTGTTGGCATGGGTGATGCTGAGAAAACTCAGCATTAAAAACTCTTGTGTCGTTTAGCTTGTTAGGCTTAAAAATCACCATTAGCAACAGAAACCCCACAGAGAAAAATACATTTCACTTTCATTAGAAAACTCTTCTAGGAAAGTGGGGGTTATAATGAGGCTCAGTAGGCATTTAATTGCCCTCTAAACTTTGTCCATTGCCAGTAGGATGGGCTGCAGTTGGTTTTTAGGTAATCTACCTGCAGTGACTGGATGTGTATCCATTTTCTCAACCAAGCGTCACAGCTCTTGCATCACAACTGTTCGCAGACTGTGTATATCAGCCTTTTTCTGCAGTGATGATCTTGTGTTTTTGCTTAACCCCGTTCTTTGTTTTGGTATTCCAGTGCTGTAATTTCTGTCTCTTTGCTTCCCAGGTCTCCTTGTGGGAACACTGGACGTGGTTTTGGATTCCAGTGCCAGAGTTGCCCCATACCGGATTCTGCACCAGACTCAGGACTCCCAAGTGTACTGGGCAGTGGCCTGTGGTATGTGACTCTTGTTGGGGGGTGGATTTGAGTTATTTTCTTGTCTTTTTGGTTCAGATGACCAGTTATGCCACATGGGAGTATCCTGTGACTGCTCAGGACACTTGTGAGAGCTTCTGATGGTGTAGGGGAAGATTCCAGAAATGATAAAACTTCTCAGTGTTGTGTAAACTGTAACTGAGGAACTTGAAGCTCTGCAAAAGGTTCTGTTTCTGCAGATATTACGAATTTTCTTTCTTCCAAGCTGTACCTTGTGTTTGCAAGGTTGTAGTGAAATTGTTCAGAGAATAAACCTGTGCTAGTGTTGGTGGGGTGATGAGTGTTGTTCTCCTGCTTACCAGGAGCACAGCATAAGATGGGAACCTGTAACATTGTCCAAGCTACCAGAGGTTCTTTGGGGAATCTCTTGGTCCATTTTATGTTTTTCTATTATTTCTGGCTTGGAGTAGATGTGTATATAGATCTCTAAAATGTATTAGAATAATATTTTTTTTCACATCAAGGATCCTTGGCCTCTTTTACTTGAGAAATGTAACTACTGTTTTAGAATATCATAATGCAACCATCTGATGCCTGTTGGTGAACTTTGATTAAAGCTTTAGGTCCTAATGCTTGCTAAAGAGGAACTATCTCCAGACATATTTGTTAGACCAACTTTGTTTAAGAATCTTCACTTCTCACTTTGTGGTGGAGACATAAAATCTGTTAATGAAGGAATCATTTGCTAAGCCCACAGAGGCTGGTGTCTTGTTTTTCCTGTTCCCACCTTCTCCCCAGGCAACCAACACAATATTCTCACTTGCAGAGCTACTTAAATTCTGCAGAGGAGAGGTTTAGATGTTGCTGTGTTTCACAGGTTCCCTTTTGAGGAGGGTGGAGGCAGAGAATTAAGAAAGACAGAAAACAAAATGGCAGATCAGGAACTGCCTAGAAAAAAAGGAGAATATTTAGTGCAGACCTGTAATTTTACAGTCTCTTGACACTCAATGAGTTGTTTTTGTGCAATTTCAGGAGTGTTTTAGTTGATACTCTCTGTATCTCAGTTATTTTTAAGCAATGCAGCATGTAGAAGTGAGATGGGCTGGGTAACACCCAAATGGAGTTTGGTAAATTACTCTACTGGAGTAAATATGTTATCTTCATCCAAAGTATTTTTTTATCCTGTTTCATTCTCATTCTGCTGTCAAAGTAGGAGTACTGGCATACCTTTATAGTTATAAAATGTATACTGCTCTCTAGTTGAAAGCTGGAAGTATTTTATTTACAATTCACTGTGTGTAAATACTAATGGGCAGCAATCTGGTCACACATGCAGCTTCAGCTCTTCAGCACTTTGTTCTTATAACCCTCCTTGTAGGAACTGCAAACTTTTACTCCTTCATGTATGTCATTCTAATGTTGCTCTTACAGAGATGTCAGTTATTGAGGCCAGGCTTATTTTAGCAATTTGTCTGCTGTCACTTGGTGAGAGATGCAGCTCATGAAACAAAACAGGACACAGACTTTATTCCACTGCTGTTGTTGCTGAACCTGTGGGGTTTTTTCACAATCAGAGCATCCTATAATTGATAATTCTGTGCCCTTAAAATAAATCATTATGTATTACTCAAAATAATTTGTGCTTTAGAAACATTGTCAGATGCTGCAGTAGATGTCAAGTAAATTTATACACAGAGGTGACAGAACAAACTTTTGTTGTTGTGCACATAGGATTGTACACACAAACCCAAATTCATACCCCTGCAGTCCTTTCAGACAGGACAGCTCATTTGCTTCTAATTTTATTCTCAGATTACATGGCATTGGGTTTTTATAGTTTGGTGTCCAACTACAAATATGTGAAGTCGATTTCATGGCTGAAGCTGCCTCCCAGGGAGCTGTTTGTGTCATTTGTTTTTCTTCTTTTCCATCATTAACCACGCAGAATGGTAAAATGTACTCATAGAGAAACTGAGTAGTGGCAGGCATGCTGTTAACATTTTTAAATATCCCCCTGCATAAGTATGAAACTAGAAGGTGAATTTACTGGAATATGGTGAAGAGAAATGTAAAAATGTCTTTGACTTGCATATTTATTTTCATCTGCATTTAACAATGGTTTTTATCTTGTTAAAGAAAAACTGAAATTTTTTAATCTCTTCTACTTTTTTTCCTGTCTACAATATAGTGATAGCTATTAACAGAGAGGAAGAAAAGACAAATATTTGAAATAATTAATGGAAATTAAAGCAACTTTTTGAAGAAAAGTTCTTTAAATTGGTTTGTGAACTGTTATAGAATGTATGGTTAACTGTTGGATAGAAAGTTTGCTGAGATGTTTTTATTTAAGAAAGCAGAGAACTTTTTGACATAAATGTATGCTCCCTGCTGACCATTGCCCCTGGGAAATGGAACCTCTTTGTAGGTGTAAAAAGTCCAGTTGTTCCGAAGTTTTAAGGTTCTTCCGGTAGTTCATTATTTTTGTTCTAGAATGCCAGTAATTAAAAGAGTTCTTCTTGACTGGAACATAGGAATGCTTTTTGTCTGGGAAGAAGGCTGTGCTTGGCATGCATTGGCAAACAGGGTGATTATCCTTGGTGACAGTGGAGACATTTTATTAGAAACATAACGTTGGGGTACATAAAATATCCTTGACACGTACACAGTTGGTGTGTGTGATTTATCCTAACCACTGTTCATTAATTATTAGTGTCCTGCTGTGAACTTGGAGGAAAAAAGACCTTGTTCTAATTTTTTTTTTTCTTTGCTCTTGCCATCATCTTTCTCCCCTTCAATTAGGATCATCTCGTAAAGAGATCACAAAGCATTGGGAATGGCTGGAGAATAACTTACTGCAGACTCTGTCCATCTTTGACAATGAAGAAGATATCACCACCTTTGTCAAGGGCAAGATACATGTAAGTGACGTTTCCCTGAAGGACTTCAAGATCCTGAGAAAGGATGGGGAAGATGGTTGTAAGAAATTTTGACCTTTTTCAGTCATAAAGTGCCGTGGAATGCATACAGCATAGTCAACATCAGGTCATAGTCAGAACACTGAACAAATATATTTGAAGGGGAAGGGTTATGAACAGTAGATCTCAAGGAACAGTCTGCTTAGGATGTTCCTACTAATCAAAATATAATACCTCTTTAAAATCCTTGCCAATTATGCCTTTGATGCAGGGAGAATGTTTAACAAGGGTTCATATAGCAACAAAAGGAGGAGAGAGAATTCTAGTTTGCAAGCAATGTAACTGACCTGCCAGATGTCTGAAAGGCACCTGGGCTATAAAGGAACTGCACCCCTACTTCCACTGACTTTGGAGTCAGGTGTCTGCTGGTTGTGCAGTTAACACACTTCAGGTTCCTAGCCCATAAATCCTCCAGAGCAGAAACTTATAAATACAATTCTTTATTGAACTGCAGAAAGTTGCATCTTTTTCATCTCTCCTGACAGATTCTTTATATTTTCTCTGTGTTTATGCATGAGAGAGATTGGGGTCGTTTGTTTTTCCTTCTGGTCAGTCAAGATCTGACAGACTACAGAGTTCTGCCCTTCCTGGCAGATGATCTTCTTCCAGCTGGAGAAGCATTGTGCAAGTGAAAAGAGACTTCAGGTCCCCTGCAGGGAATTGCAGGTGTTCCCAGGCCAGCCATGAGGAACTCAGTCAAACATTAAACATGAGTGTTTGTGGCATGTGTTCAGGAGTGCATCCCAGACTCCCACAGTATCTGACTGCCCTTTCTGCACGTCTTTGTTGTTTCTGACACGTCAGGAGAACTGATAAGTGCAGTGTCCTGTTCCTTTGTGCCTTCCAGATTGCTGCTGTGACCCTTTGCTTTGTACATTATTTCTGTCAGCAGGCACGTTCACTTCTGTTTCTTCTGTCTCCTCCCATGTCCTTTCAGGGCATTATTGCTGAGGAGAACAAGAATGAGCAGCCCCAGAGTGAAGAGGATCCAGGCAAATTCAAAGAGGCTGAGCTGAAGATGCGGAAGCAGTTCGGGATGCCCGAGGTGGAGAAGTTGGTCAATTACTATTCCTGCAGCTATTGGAAGGGACGTGTTCCCAGGCAGGGCTGGCTGTACCTCACTGTCAACCACCTCTGTTTCTACTCCTTCCTGCTGGGCAAAGAGGGTGAGTTAGGAGCCTACAAGTTGTGTTTCTATCATTTCCCATGATCTTTTCGATGCAGATGATCTTTTGTGTGAACTAATTTTCAAGCTGACAGGTTTTTTTCCTTTTAGGAATCCTTGAGCTCTGTCTGGCTCAGCACGTAAATCAGTTCTTGCTCTCATAGGCACTTTAGTGCTCTTTAGACTGAATGCCTGAGTCATTTTTTAAAACATTTCTCAAGTTGTACATCTGTTTTACTCAAAACTCACAAAGGTAAAAATACTGCTTGGCCCTCTAATCCAGTCTAACTAGTAAAAAGTAATCCAGTTTATCTGGAGCAGCTGCCAGGACCCAGTATTTACAAAGCTTGATCTCCTGAGTCCAAAGCTAATTTTCTGGAAAGAAAGAATGAAAACTCGAATAATTGTAGTTGAAAGCGTTTATCAGATGGGAGATAGTCCTTTTGGAACTGCGTTATTTCTAGTCTAGTTAATCCCAAAGGTTATTTTCAAGTATTTTTGGAGAACCCGGTAGAAGTGTGAAGAAAAGAACTGTCCATGTGTAAAAGGGGGGGAAATGCTGCTCCACTGAGAGCTTGCAGACTGCGTGACCTTCATTTCTGTTTGGTTGCTGTTTTGCCTCGATTGTAATAATAGGATTTTTTTTATTCTTTTTCTCAGTTACTCTAGTGATCCAGTGGGTGGATGTAACCCAGCTAGAAAAAAATGCTACACTGCTGTTCCCTGAGTGCATTAAAGTAAGCACGAGGGACAGTGAACTCTATTTTTCCATGTTTCTCAACATCAATGAGACGTTCAAGCTGATGGAGCAGTTGGCCAACATCGCGATGCGGCAGCTGCTGGATAACGAGAGCTTCCTACAGGACAAGTCTCTCCCAAAGCCCAGGAGGCCTCTTAAGAACATCTCTGCACTAAAAAGGTAAATGTTCCCAGCAGTGAGAAAAGAAGACAGGTAGTAGGGGATTGTAAAAACAAATCTGCATTATTTTGTAGCTCCCGGGTGCTGCTGGGGTTTTCTCACTCTAGGGGCTGCGTCACTTACTTCAGTCATTAGCTCTCTGCTTGTTCTCTTTTTCCCCCATCCCAAATTGGAGCTGAATTCACACACACCCTCATGTCTTTCTCATGCATAGCTAGGCACTGTCAGAAGGAATTTTCAACTAAAAACTGCTGAAATTCATATATTAAAAAAAAAAGTGAAGGAAGAAAATTGCACCAGCCCCTCTGTCTGAAGTTGAAGATTTATAAAAAGAAACAGATTTGTATTGTAAGAAATCCTCCCACTGGGGACTGTTCTCTGCAGTTTCAAGATTTGATGTAACATTTCAGTTTTGCAGATGCACTGGCATATTTTATCTTGTACTGCAGGACATACCTTGTCAGGGAGGCATGTCTGAAGGCTGAAAGAGGAGTCAGAGGAGGGGTGGCATCTCAGTTAGAGAAAGGAATACTAAGAATACACAGCACAGTCTGAAGGTTGTGATTGGAATGAACATTAGACATTAGTGTTTGAGTGGGTTTTTTGAGTGAGTAAGAAAGCTTCAGGGTACTACCCTTTACTTCTCCCCAGAGACCTGGATGCTCGAGCCAAAAATGAGTGCTACCGTGCCACTTTCCGGCTGCCCAAGGATGAATGCCTGGATGGACACACAGATTGTACCTTGTGGACACCATTCAACAAGATGCATATTCCTGGCCAGATGTTTGTTTCCAACAATTACATCTGTTTTGCCAGCAGGGCAGAGGAGGCCTGTCATCTCATCATTCCTCTCAGGGAGGTGGGGATTCCTTAGCTATGTGTTTAGACTACAAGGCCTCTCTACTCTTTTGTGGCCTTCTGTCTTTTATGCTGTGCTTTATGGATAGTGGAGAACATGCCAGATCCAAATGGGCTTTGTCTTTGTGTTCTAGGTGACAATAGTTGAGAAAGCAGATAGTTCCAGTGTCTTGCCCAGCCCTCTGTCTATCAGCACTAAAAGTAAAATTACCTTCTTCTTTGCCAATCTGAAAGACCGGGATTTCTTGGTCCAGAGGATCTCTGACTTCCTACAGAGAACACCATCCAAGAAACCCTGCAGCATCGACAGGGAATGGAAGTGGAATGTGGCTGAATCCAGCAGCGAGGTACTAAGGAAATAGCTGGGACAAACTTTATTAACTTTACAAAAGCTCCTTACAGTGTCTTTGCAGTGCTTGTCACCAGCCAGTGCTGTCTCTGTTAGGCCATGAGCAGAGGAAGGAGCTTGAGCTCTGACATTTTCTGTTCTCTTGTCCAGGAGGTTCCAGAGCTGCCTTCCAGCAGCCCCCTGGCTGTCAGCCCCACGTCTGCTCTCAGCCATCGACCCATCAGCTTCTGTGCTGGGCAAGTGCCAACAGCCTCACAGGGACTGCTCAAACTCTTCAGGAGAAATTCTGAGGAGCTCTCTGGACCCAAAGGGGTAAATAGTATTTTTATGTAAAACAATTAGCTTTAAATAGTTTGCAGTAGGTTGCTGATTTCTTGGCCTGCTCTAGAATGGAAATGCTCAGCGTGTTTTATCCAATGTTTTATCCCTGCTCAGCATCACTGCTGTGTGTGTCACAGTGGTAGTGTTGCATGGAAGTAACTTGACTGTCAGCTTACACTGTTTGTACAGCTTGACCAGAGGCTGAGAAATGAGTGTTACCAGTGTTCTGGGATGTGAATTCATGGCTGTGAAGAACAACTTTTCTTCAGAGCAGGGAAGTAGGGAGCTTGTATCTCTGTCTGCTAGTTAATCATCGTGATCCATGGTTCTGCTTTCATTTATGTGGAGATTTGCAAGGTGACATTAAGCAAGGTCATAACTGATTCAGAAGAGGGTAGACTAGTATATAGACTCTTCAGCAGAAAGAAGAGAGATTTTAAATGTCACAAGGTGTTTTTCCTGTGAAGCGCAGGCTTGAGTATACCCAGAAATCACCTACAAACATAAAAATGCAATAATCTCCTAAAATAGGCATATTTGTTTCTATGAAGGCAAAGGAGAAGATGAAGGAAGAGTCTTGGAACATTCATTTCTTCGAATATGGGCGAGGGATGTGTATGTACCGCACTGCCAAGACAAGGGAGCTGGTACAGAAAGGAATCCCAGAGAATCTCCGTGGGGAGCTGTGGCTCCTTTTCTCAGGTAGGATGTTGTACTGCATATTTTGACAGCAGGAATAAGCTTTCTGCACATCTCAGAGGAAAAGGTATGAATCTTAGCTCGTTTCAGAAGAAATTAGTGACAGATAAATGCCATCTGAATGATACTTTGTGGTGGCTTGCTTTATTATCCTAGTAGCTGTTTGGCCTCTTTTGTCTCTGTTTCAGTGTCGGGACCTAAACTCTAACGTGATTTAACAATGAGTTTGTTGCTATATTTTCACATCTATTTGTAGTTCGTGAGTTCATGCAGTGCTTCTTGGCTCCCTCATCTCTGAAACTGGGAATAAAATCTGTATTTCAAAGCACCAGAGATAAAACAATGTTTGTTTGCCATTTTAGGGGCTTGGAACGAGATGGTGACTCATCCTGGTTACTACGCAGATCTTGTGGAAAAGTCAATGGGAAGGTACAATCTCGCTACAGAGGAGATTGAGAGAGATCTGCACCGCTCTATGCCAGAACATCCTGCCTTCCAAAATGAGCTGGGAATTGCTGCCCTCCGGAGAGTCTTAACAGCTTATGCATTCAGAAATCCAACAATTGGCTACTGTCAGGTAGGAAAGAAGTCTTAGACTTGTTAGTCCCACACGGTGACCATGATTGATTTAGGCTTTTTCTGCAGTTTTTCGTTCAGTTTCAAGCTTTTCCTTCATGCTGTCGGTGTAGTGGTGAGGAAGTAGGAAGGAAGTTATGCTGCATCATCTCTTAAATATCCTTTGAACACAGCATTTAAATAGACTTCTCACATTGCTGTTAGATGTAATGTCAGAGTCTTTAACAGTTTTCCTGCCAGAGCTTTCCATAGTTCAGCAAAAATATCTTCTGTTTTCATTAAAAGGAGCAATTAAATCAAATAAGTGACGTTGCACATGGCCAGTATATTGAAAATGAAGCCATTTGCTGGTTTGTGAAAACTTGGTGGAAATCTATGTTCATTTTGTGTATTGCTGTGGTGTTACAGATTCTCATTATGTTGTTTTGTTATGACCAAATTCTTACAAAAAATTTTTGAAGATTTTGAAAATTATTCTTGTTCTCATTGTTTACTGAAAGTATGTGGCAAAAGGTCATCAAATTATTTGCTGTCTCACAAACAGAGGAACTGAAAACAGGAAGAAAAATTACCAAAGGTCATCTATTGACTCAGATACCAGTAGAAGCTGGAAATAGATGTGACTCTTAGCAACAGTCTGCTGTATTCATGCTTTGAAAGTTTAGCTGGTCTGTAATAGCAGAGCTTTCATGAGGACCTCCCTGTTTTTCCCCTGTCCCTGTGTGTTTGCTGTGCTGGCTCCTAGGCCATGAACATTGTCACCTCGGTGCTGCTGCTGTACTGCAATGAGGAGGAGGCTTTCTGGCTCCTGGTGGCTTTGTGCGAGCGCATGTTGCCAGATTACTACAACACAAGAGTAGTGGGTGAGTCCTTGTCAGATTCCTGCTGCAGCCTGGATTTTCAGCTGCACTGGCATCTCCCAGGAACGTTTTGTTGTTCAGAATTAATTAAATGTGGTGCGTTTTAAAGATAATGAAGCTCAGCTCTGTTCCTTTTGAAGTGGCAGGGGTGTGATGGAGACATAGGAAGAGACACTACAGGCCTCCAAGGCAGTAGTATTACATTGTAGTAACAAGGAAGATGAAGTCACCAAAAATTGCTATCAGGGGGGATCATTAGCAGTAAGGAGGAATATCTAAAAGAACATTACTGAGTTTTAGTTTTCCCTATCTGAATGTATGTGATTGATGTGTTAAATCTTTTGAATAGCCTCTCAGGAAGGATTAGTGAAAGCACCACGTCATGGGCTTTTGAAGTTGGTTTGTATAAAAGAGTATAGTTTGGTGTAAGTACCATACTATCAGTAATCCTCCACACCTCCATTCAGGGCAAATGCACAGATGAATGAGGGGTTCTGTGTCTGCATGTTCTGCAGTGTAGGAGCAGTCTCACTGGTTTTATTGAGAACAGGGGAAAAAATTAATGTCTGTCTAATAGTTGTGATGTTCTGAGGCTTATATGAAATATAGTCATCTCACACTGTTTTGTTTAACAAGTAGCTTGGTACCATGACACCACCATTTTGAGTTCTACCATTGTTCTGTTTGTCTGTTTCAGGTGCACTGGTGGACCAAGGCATCTTTGAAGAACTTACACGAGAGAATCTTCCACTGCTGTCAGAAAAGATGCAGGACCTGGGAGTGATCTCCACCATATCCCTTTCCTGGTTTCTCACTCTCTTCCTGAGTGTGATGCCCTTTGAGAGTGCCGTGGTCATTGTTGACTGTTTTTTCTACGAGGGAATCAAGTTTATCCTGCAGGTGTCATTGGCCATACTTGATGCCAACATGGAGAAGTTGTTACAGTGCTGTGATGAAGGTGAAGCCATGACTATTTTGGGCAGGTACCATTCATTGTTCTTACTTATAACACAATAGTAACAGTGGCCTTTTAGTCATCATCTCTTTCTACCTAATAGCAGGTCACAGATAACACCCCAGAATGAAACTTGAGCTCCAGAGAGGTTTGCTATTGCTTTCTGCAACAGCTGAAATTAATTGTTGGCTCAGCTATGGAGGAATCCCATACTTTTGAAGCTGTTTCGCAGCATAGTGCATTCCTGCACCCCAGTTTGAATTTGATCTTTTAAAGGTTGTTTATTTGAAATTTACATATTAATCCTGCTTTACTATTTAGAACAAATTCTGGCAGGAATCACCTTCTAGAAACATAAAACATTATCAAGCAGGTATCTCCCAAGTCTAGTAAATATAAGATTTTCTTGTTTGAAATGGGAATCTCTTCTATGTGCAGCAAGATCTTCAGCATATGACTAGAAGCTACTTTTAAAAGAGTAAATACCCCAAAAAAGAGTGAAAATCAACTTTGCTCCAGGTACATTGAGGGTAGCAGTACAGATTAGATGGGAAAAATTAAATCCTCCTTTGTGTTTAGATTAGTGCTACAAAGAAGTTTGGAGTAATGCATATAGGACATTATTTCTTTTCCTGGACACTAATCCTGGAATCTTGCCTCTGTTCTCATTTTTGTCCACAGATATTTGGACAACGTAGTTAACAGACAGAGCGTCTCTCCCCCTATTCCCCACTTGCACGCACTGTTGACCAGTGGAGATGACCCCCCACTTGAAATTGATATCTTTGAACTCATCAAAACTTCATATGAGGTAAAGTTCTGGCTTGGTTTATGCCCCAGAGATTTTTTTCTCTACTAACATCCCATTTTATACTTTGTGTAGCCAAAATCTGAGCAATGTTCATAGCTTGAGCTGCTTAAATAGTGCAGGCTGAAGCCTTTGTTCCACCTGCTTGGTATGAGTAGAACCTGACACTGTTGGCTATTGCACATTACAAAGAGTCTGCCTAATAACAAAGGGACTAAAATGAAGACTGCAAATAAGGAAAAAGTTACAGACTTGAGATTTCTTCTTGCTTTGTCAAAAAAGTCACCATTATTACTTCTGTTTGAGGATTGTCAGTGCTAGGGAGTTAAGGAGGGAAATTCAGAGTAAAAATTGTGAAGTACTCTGCAGAAACATGGAAGCATCCCAGTTCACATGCATAGGAATCCTGTTCTGGGAGCCACATTATATTAATAGGAAGACGACCCCAGAATGGTGCCAATGCTGTTAAAATACCTCTGCACTGATAGAGGTGTTCCTGACAATTCATACTGAGAACAAACTCACAATAAATTTGATTCCAAATGATGAAAAGAACACAGGTGAAAGAACTGGTGCTTGTTCTCTGCTACCTGTGGAATCCCTTCCCTCTTTATCTCCTGTTTTTCACCCCATCCCCCTCTGGCTGTTAACAGTCAGGCAGCTGTCATTTTCTTGTGTGTTTTGTTTGCTCCTTCAAATCTGCCATCTCTGTTTTTTCTTGGTTTCTTTTTATAAAAGAGAGTCGCCAAATTCATATTACTTGTCTGACCTAGTCCATAGAAAGGCTTCTTGACTTTGATGTTTCTGGCTGAATCTCATGGGGGTCCTAGAGGAAAAAAAGACAGGGCTGGAAGGAATGACAACTTGTCTGTTCTCTTATCTCTGCCACAGTACAGGGACCTGTATTTCTGTCAGTCCTGACAGATCCTTTTCCAACTTTTCTGTAGAGACCTCTGATGTTGGATTTCTCATGAAGTCTGAATTACTTCCCTTGCAGGACAGGAGTGAATAGGGAATAGAGCTCAGGTTTTTTCTTGTCTCAATGCTGGTAAAAGGCTTTTAGTGGGTTTAGGTCATCTCTGCGGGAATAGTACACTTGTTAAAGAATGTGCAATTGAAGATGGGTTGTTCTCTCTTCAGGAGATGATGTTGACCTGATCTGCTTCCTTTCTTGTAGAAATTTGGCAATCTGAAGGCAGATGACATTGAACAAATGCGTTTCAAACAAAGGCTGAAAGTGATCCAGTCTCTGGAGGACACAGCCAAGAAGAGTGTGGTATGTGACTCCCAGCTTGAACGAGCTACCAAATGGCACATTCATGGAAAGTGTTTTGCTGTGAGCATCAAGAAGCTTCATGCTGTAGCAGACTAAGTTTTAAGTGACTGAAAGAATGATTGAATGAGATGTTTGGCATGGAGGGTGATAAAAAAACATCTGTAGGCCGTGACATAGTCTCCCATGCCTAGTGCTGTCTGTTTTACTGCTTGCCTGGAATCTTTGAGAGAAGCTTGCTAGTAGGTAATTATTTTACTGCCATTTAGAGAGTGCATTAGGGAATTTTACTGAAGGGTTCATGGCTGAAGGGGAGTGTCCATATTTATTGCCATTATCTCCCATGTCCTAGGTGGAGAATCTCATCAGGGTGTTTATTTCACTGTTGTTCTTTAATGCATCCAAGTCAAACATCTGAAGAGAAAAACAAGAGGGAGGGATGACACAGTCTGCTCAGCCAGGTCTACACAAACAGGAAATAAGCACAGTAAACTACTGAAAACATCAGCAGTTTCTGCTTGACTGCAAACTGCCTTCCTGATTGGTTTCCAGGGGTATTAGTATGGTGGTGTTTTTCTTCCCATTCTGTGTCATATCTCCTTGCACTTGTTTTCTTCTCTCTATGCTACACAGATTTTTCAGTGAGTTGTATTTGATTTTTCTACTTTTGAAATAAATTGTTCACTCTGTTTTATCTGTAACTACAGGTCCGAGCTGTGTCTGGAGACATTGGTTTCTCTATGGAAGAGCTGGAAGAGCTGTATGTGGTGTTCAAGGTAAGAAGCCTTCCTTGAGAGTGAGGAAGAATGTTGTCACACACAATACAAATAGGCAAGTAAGTTGAAAGG
The DNA here is from genome assembly GCA_034509425.1 of Eopsaltria australis. Taxonomy (NCBI): domain Eukaryota; kingdom Metazoa; phylum Chordata; class Aves; order Passeriformes; family Petroicidae; genus Eopsaltria; species Eopsaltria australis. The sequence continues at coordinate 255,403 of JAVTVJ010000090.1, read as the reverse complement.
GAAGCAGTGACTTTGCTTTAATTCTTAATGTGACTTATCGGAAACTGATGTGGCATTCTGTGACACATGGTGCCAGTAGGAATGGCCCTGTTACTATATAATTAATTATTTTTAATTTTTTCCCCCTAAGGTGACCAAACCACATGATACTCAGAAAGAAACTGTAGAGTCAGTGGAAAGCAATCCAACATAGTCCTGAGAATGGGGAGCTAGGATTGACTGTACCTCAGTTTTTATTCTCATGTTTCCCATTGACCTCATCTGTAATTGTGATGAGATTACTTAAGGGCTTTGTCTCTGTTTGTCAGCATATGTATTTTTAAAAGAACGCTATTACTCAACTGCATTTACCAAAGTCAGTTGTGCTCTGCTGTAGACTCAGAAAGAGAGGCTTAGTTCTAAAACCTGTGTGTTCCCTTTGCAATAAAGCCTGAGTGTCATTTTGTTAAAACCTAAAATCATGTTTCGTATTTTTCAGTTTAAATAATTCCATGTGTTTTTCCTGAAATCTCTGTCTCTGCCTTCATTTCATATTATTTGGTAGTGAAGCAACACTAGGAATAACAAGGCAGATAACATGTTTCCTGAAATGTCCCTTCTTTGCTTCCTCAATGGTACTCTTGAGCTGTGACAGTCTCCCCTGCTGTGGAGCAGCATAATCTGCCCTGTTGATCCTTTCCCCCCAAAGGCCAAGTACCTGATGAGCTGTTACTGGGGGAACAACCGTGCGGCCGCCGCCCGCCGGGACCAGAGCCTGCCCTACCTGGAGCAGTACCGCATCGACATGGAGCAGTTCCAGGAGCTGTTCATCAGCCTCACCCCCTGGGCCTGTGGGGCACACACCCCCGTGCTGGCAGCGCGGCTCTTCCGCCTCCTGGATGAGAACAGGGATTCTCTCATCAACTTCAAGGAGTTCGTGACAGGAATGAGTAAGTGGTGTTTCTGGAGCAAATGGAAAGCTGCAGAAAATGTGTCTGTCCTTTTCCAAGAAGAGAACTAAAAGGAGATAATGGTGTGTTCACTGTCATGAGGGGAGGGTAGCAGGAAGCCTCAAGCTGGACAAAATACGCCTTTTTGGTGTGGATTTCATTATTGATTCTGCACAGGACTTTGAGCAGTCATTGTATGGGAATTCACTCTGGTTTGAACCTGTGAGCAGAGGGTGATTCTTTATCATTAAAGTGCTATTTTTCTTAACCTTTTTTTTTCTTTCCAGGTGGGATGTACCATGGTGACCTCACTGAAAAACTCAAAGTACTCTACAAACTGCACCTGCCTCCTGGTGAGTGACTGCTTCTGTGTGCTGCCGCTATTGAACACTGGCTGCTCTGACATCAATTGACATGGGGTGCCTCATGAGTTTTGCTAATGAAGTGGGTCATACTGCTGGTCAATTAGAGGTCTTAACATTTGCTTCTCTGTGAACACAGCTCTGAATCCAGAGGAGACAGAGTCTGCTTTGGAGGCCACAAGTTATTTCACAGAGGATGTGACAACAGAAGGTAATGCAACACTGCTGCCTTTACCTCTCAGTTAGGCAGGAGTTGCAGCATAGATCCATGTGCTCTGAACAGTGATTTTGTGCAAGGCATGGTCTTGTGCTGGCAGTGTGTTAGAATTGCCAGTGTGTTTGAGTTCACTGTCCTTGTTGCATGATGGGGAAGAAGTTTGGAGCTAAAACTCCTCGGTGCCCATTCCATGCAGGGTACAGCATGGTCTGAAGCATGGGCACAGACTGCTGAGGAGGAGCAGTGTGCTTTCACCAGCCTGTCTCCCACCGTGATTTAGGTTTTTCAAGCAAGTCTCATTGTCTCTCTTCTTGTTTTTGTTTCCTTCTCTGTGTATGTCTATGTCTGACCTCTTCTGTTTTATCTGGGATATTGTCCCCTCAACCCCTTTTTCTGCTGCTCAAGTATCTCCTTTTGTCTCAGAGCTGGATATCTGCCTGCACTGTGAGTCTCAAGGTCAGTCTATGGATTATGTGCATGCATTGAGCATGGCTATGGTGCTGATACCACCTGCCAGCCCAGTGAGCTGATGTTGTAAATACTCTGAAATTATTGCTGCTGCTCCTCTCTCATGACACTCTCACTATTAATAAACTGCTATAAGTAATTAAATATCTTTCAGTATATTCTACTTATTGAGTTTCAGCCTTGGTCAAAATAGGTTTTGTCTGGCTTCTTTCAGTGGAATTCATCTCATCCTAGAAACTGGTGGTCAAAAAGATGCTCAGAATAGAGTGGGGAGGTGCTGGGCTTGCTGGCCTGAATAGGGTGATCCCTGTGCCTACTCCACAGTCTTCCAGTTTAAAGGAAAAAGGATGCATGCCATTGAATGCTGAACTGTTGGTAGACTAGTTTACTGATTTTCTTAAAATACAACATAAGGGATTGGCAAATAGGAGGTCAAAGTATGTCAATCATGCTAAACGTTTACCAAAATATAACAGTGCTCCAGAAAATCTGAGTAAGTACAAGAGGTAGTTGTGCAGTTTGGTGCTAGGTGACTGATTGAACAGTCTGAGTTGAACCAAATCTTCTATTTGCTCTTGTGACAGTGTAGGGAACCAGAAGTGAAGTTCACAAAGTTAGACTGCAAATTGCTCCCAAAATGTCAGTTCAGGCAGTGAATAATGAGGAGTGTAGGCATTAGTCACATATGTGCTCACTAGTGGTTTCGGTTTTTTCCATTCATTATCTTGCTTTGGATGACTGAACATTCTTGTCTTTAAGTCATCACACTGCTTTGTTATCTTTCATATCTGTGTTTTCATGCTTTCTTTTGAGACCTCTGCCCTCTACCTCAGCTCTTCAACCCACATTTTGAGTGTGACTCTTTATCCAGCCCATCCCATCACCCTCTTGCTTCCATCCTGTTCTGTTCACTCCTCTAACCATGACATGGGAGTGTGAGATCTAACTTCTATTAAACATACTCTTGGATAATTTTAATTTCTATATTGAGTTGTCATAAGTTCTTTGTGTGTTATATTGCTGAAAATCAGCAATTAATTGTTTTATAATTCCATAATTTTTAGAAACCCAGGAAGATAAAGGAAGGAGAAATGAGAATGGTCCAGAAAAAGGTAATTTCATCATCAATAGACAACATTCTAATCTCATCTCTCTCATATTATGACCTGTTCTTGTGGACAGAAGTAAAGCAGGAGGTGAGCAGGGAAATAAGTGTCCCTTGTGCCTTACTGCTCCAACTCTTTCACATACCAAGATCACAGCATTTGTAAATCGAGTTGGGTAAGTTGTCAACTCACAGTTTGTCTGTGAGAAGTTGAGCTGATGCAGCACTTAAATTTTTTGCTCTACTGGGCTGAATCAGATAAACCAACAGAAAACAATGCAGCCTTCCTGGTAGATGCTTTCCTGGGCTGTCAATAACACCTTCTTCAAGCCTGATTTTTGTTGGCTCAGCATTCACTTTTTAAGTCTGAGACCATAAACCACCTGACTAGTCGCTTGTTCTTGCCTTGCAGAGGAGAAAGGTACCAGTCCACAGGACTACAGATACTACCTAAGAATGTGGGCCAAGGAAAAAGAGTCCAAGAAAGAAACCATTAAAGATCTCCCCAAAATGAGCCAGGTAAGAAATGAATATGAAGGTTTCCAGTTGGATCACTGGCAGCTTAGTGGAATTCTGTGGTATGTGCAGCCACTGTGCCAGCATGTTCAAGTCCTTGTCCATCGCTTTCCCTGCTGTTCTGTTCTGGTGAGCTTTAGGACCTCTAATTCCACACATTTCTGTTGAATTCTGCAGTGGATATGGACAAACTGCTTTGTATCGACCAATCAAATGTAATGGATTCACTCTGCCTCACAGAACAGTTCTTGCTATAACAACTGCACTCTGTGTTTTCCCTCCAGAGCAGAATGTTTCAAATATGCCATTAGTCACAGAAACTTGCTCAGCTTTTTTGGTTTTGCATTGCTTCGAGTTACAGCTGCTTGGTGGAGAGAGAAGAATGTGGTTACAGAAGGGAGAGTCAGATGACTGGTGTGATCTTCTCTGTCTCTAATTTCATTGGTGGGTGCTACTTAAACCAGCTCAGAAATGCTTAGAAGCTGACCACAGAAGAGTAGCAGAATAGAAGTAAAGCTTCAGGTTTTCTTAGCATTAGTGAATATGTGACTACTTAGTTCATCTGTCAGCAGAAAACCCACCATTAAATTGCCAGCTGTGTCTATTTAGCCACAACAGAGAGGGGGGAGTTTGCCTGTCAGACTGTTCTGAATCAGTGCAATAAGTTGCCACTTGGTGGGGAGGCAAATAAGCAATGAGTCATTTGAGATGGTGCCTGTTGCTTCATCTGCCACTGACAACTTTTTTCAGCCTGATGCATGATTATTTGGTCTTTGTCTTTTAAAGGAACAGTTCATAGAGTTATGCAAGACCCTTTACAACATGTTCAGCGAGGACCCCGTGGAGCAGGAGCTGTACCATGCCATCGCCACTGTGGCCAGTCTGCTGCTGCGGATTGGGGAAGTTGGGAAAAAATTCTCCAACAGGCCCACGAGGAAGTCTGAGGACTGCAAAGCAAACAATACTCAAGATCCTGTGAGTGAAGAGGAGTCACCAACATCTGAGCAGAGTCAGAATTCAGCAGTGGAGCAGCAGCCCCAAGCTGACCATGAGGACAAAGCCAGCGTTGATGCTCAGCCTGAAAAAACACAGCAGGAAACCCAAACTCTAGGAGATGGGTCAGGGGAAGGACAAGGCTCTCCTTTACAGCTGCTATCAGATGATGAAACCAAAGATGATATGTCCATGTCTTCCTACTCCATGGTCAGCACGGGCTCCCTGCAGTGCGAAGACATCGCGGACGACACGGTGCTGGTCGGCTGTGAAGGCAGCAGTGCAGCTGCCAGGTATGGCAGCACCATTGACACTGACTGGTCCATCTCCTTTGAGCAGATCTTGGCCTCCATGCTGACAGAAACAGCCCTTGTAAACTACTTTGAGAAAAAAGTCAACATTCTCCAAAAGATCAAGGATCAGAAGAAGGTAGAGAGGCAGTTCAGTTCATCCAGTGACTATGAACTTTCCTCTGTGTCAGGGTGAACTCAGGAAAGCAGGAGTTGTCTTTGGGAGATAAAACCAGAAGATAGTGTGGCAGATGGCAGAATGGTTTGGTATTTTCTGTTTGGGGTATTTTTTTGTTTATTCAGAGACCAGTAACTACACAATTACAATAGAATCCAACTGATATGGGGCTCCTGACAGTGACTGTTTTGTGTAGGTGTTTCTTTGGCTACTCTGGCTGAGAGAATTAGATTTACATTCTTGAGAGCCATTAGAACCTAATAGCCCCTGACATATAGAATTACCACCATCAATTATGCATGTCTGCCTTTTGCTATCTTTTATTTCAATGAAGTTTTATTTCAGACTGTAACTGCTCCTTGCCTGCCCTTGTTTGCTGTAGGTTCCTGGGTAACTTGCACAGCAGATGCAGCCTGGCTTGAAACCATGCTCACTTCTGGCTGCCAGTCCGAGAGCTAATGCAGTGTAGTCAAGTGCTGTAGGACTCTGACCTATAAATAATCTTGTAAGTTCTTGTAAGCTGTTCTGTGACTCAGCAGCTATAAAGCAAATGTGCCCCACTGCTCCCAGCACCCTAAGATCTAAACACAGACGTTGCTCAGACCTGCAGGTTTCTTTCACATGTGATTTGACATTTTCATAGTGTACGATCACTTACATTCTTCAGAATTCAGGAGTTTTCAGGCAAACCTGGTTTTCTAGCATTTGCTTTTTTATTTCTTTGAAAGCCATTGGTTTTAATTTGTCTGGGAAGCCACAAGCTCCTTGACTTCAGTGCAGAAGTGATACTGAGTCAACCAGTGGGCTCATGATGGTTATAATGAGGGAATAAGTTCCTAAAATAGAAGTCAGTGAATCAGCCTCAGCATTCCAGGGCAGTGGCACACTGGTCTGCTGGACTTTCCCTGTTGGTACATTCACTATTTATTGCTGATTCCCTGCTTTTCCTAGCTAGTGATGGGTCCAGTTTTTAGGAGGACCCTTAAGAATACTCTGATCAGGTCAGCCCTCACAAATGCTTGGGGCAGGAAGTTGAGCAGGAGCACTGTGCCACCCACTGCTGCTCTGTCCTTTCGTGAGAGTTTAGCAATGGTCGTGCTCTTAGAAACTACTGCACATCCAAGGGCATTTGTACCTAAAGGGGAAGAATTCAGAGCAGCGTGGCTCTGCCATCAGCCCCTATGGGAAACCGCAATACCAGAGCTCATTCCAGTTAGAGACAAAGTAACTGGGAGACTGAGTGAGTGCTCTTTCAAATCAATTAAAACCAGAGGAAACTATGAGTTGCCCTTCTGGTAGCAGGGTGTGTTCTCCGAGGAAGGAGAAGTAATGCTGTTACTGCAGATAAACTCATCTCAGCACGGGGGCAGTGGCCTTGCAGGGGCAGGTCCTGAGACGCTGCTGCTCGGCCAGAGCAGACCCCGCACTGAAGGCAAGGTTTGATCCAGCTTTTGGCTGGCACTTGGGATCTAAAGGCAGAAGGACACATGTGGATGTTCCCATTTAACACTACTTGGTGTGCTACTCAGTGTTAATTCATCCTCGTGACATTTTCGGTCTGTATTCACAGCTGGTACATATTTCTTATTTCTCTGCCTCCTCTGTCCTGTATCAGTGGAGAGCAGCCATTAGTAAAACTGCTTTTACTAATTATCCAGTAATTTATTGTAATTTTTTTAAAGTACAAATAATACATGTGATTTTACACTGTCTGTCTTACCTGTCATGTATTCAATAAATGAACCAGAATCCTATAGGTTATTTGGCTGTCTTTTATTTCTCTCTGAGCTCATGGAATATTGCTGGTTCTTTACCCAGTTATCAGGAGTGTGTCACCAAAACTGTGGGAAAAACAAAAGCCCTCCAACAACATTTTTAGTGTTAGAGAATCAATGCATTACTTGATTCTGGCCAGGGTGTTGTTCTGGCCAGGATGTGCAACAGAAATTATTTCATCCACACATAGGCCAGGTGTGCAGAGAAAATCATTCCATGACACATCACTCTTCACTAGATTTTTCAGATACTTACACAGTCAAAACCCATAGAAATTGGTTCAATGTACATTTGTCCCAAGTTACACCCTTCTGAGTATTTGGTTTCTTATTGGCAGGGATTTCTTCGCCTCCGATGCTCATGTGGTCTCCATTCCTTGGTTCTCTGATCGGTCATTTCCGACCCAGGTGTGCTCACCACGCCAGGGGTGATGTTTGGAGTTGATGGTCGTTAATGGTTGTTATCTTTTGTGTATCTCCTGCACTACTCCCAGTCTGTTGAGATGTTAAGCTCATCACGCCTTGAGTGATGAAACAGTCCTTTTAAAAGAAACTTAAAATTCCTTTCCCCCGGGGCAAAGGTGAACAAAACCCCCGACTAAAGTGATACAAAAATTTTAAACTTGGTATATTTTCCAACGAGTGGACTTGGTGTGGCTGCACTCTGACTTTTGTTTTCTTCCTTTTATCTTTCATTTTTTCTTCTCTTTTCTTCTTTCTTCATATTGTACTTTTTTCTCTCTTCTCATTTTTCTTTTTTTTCTTCACTTTTTTCCTGATTTTCCTTTCTTTTCTTTCCCCTTTCCCCCTGCCTTTCCTTTCCCTCTCCCCGTTTTTCCCCCTTTTTTCTTTTTTCCCCCCTATTCTTTTTCCCCCTTTTCCTTATTGCTCCGTATACTTATTTGTCACGTAACACAGCCCAGCCCATCTCGAGTCGGTGCAAACCTGACGGCTGACGATGCAGCTGCAGACACGAAGGTCACGCACCGCCAGCCGGCCCCTGCACAGCTGCGCTGCCGCCTGCACGGTGCCGGTGGCGCTGCCCGGTCCCGGTGTCGCTTCTCGGTGCCGGTGGCGCTGCCCGGCCGTGGGTCCCGGTGTCGCTGCTCGGTCCCGGTGTCTCTGCTCAGTGCCGGTGTCGCTTCCCTGTGCCGGTGTCGATGCTCGGTCCTGGTGTCGCTGCCCGGTCCCGGTGCCGGTGTCGCTGCCCGGTGCCGGTGTCGCTGCCCGGTGCCGGTGTCGCTGCCCGGTCCCTGTCCCGGTGCCGGTCCCGGTGTCACTGCCCGGTACCGGTGTCACTGCCCGGTGCCGGTGTCGCTGCCCGGTCCCTGTCCCGGTGCCGGTCCCGGTGCCGGTGTCGCTGCCCGGTCCCTGTCCCGGTGCCGGTGCCGGTGTCGCTGCCCGGTCCCTGTCCCGGTGCCGGTGCCGGTGTCGCTGCGCGGTCCCGCTGTCACTGCCCGGTCCCTGTCCCGGTGCCGGTCCCGGTGTCACTGCCCGGTGCCGGTGTCACTGCCCGGTGCCGGTGTCGTTGCCTGGTCCCTGTCCCGGTGCCGGTCCCTGTCCCGGTGTCGCTGCCCGGTCCCTGTCCCGGTGTCGCTGCCCGGTCCCTGTCCCGGTGTCGGTGTCGCTGCCCGGTCCCTGTCCCGGTGTCGCTGCCCGGTCCCGGTCCCGGTGCCGCTGCCCGGTCCTGGTGCCGGTGTCGCTGCCCGGTCCCTGTCTCGGTGTCGCTGCCCGGTCCCTGTCCCGGTGCCGCCGCCGGGGGGCGCTGGCGGCCCGCGGGGTCACGTGGCCGCAATGGCGCAGCGGTTCTGGGTGCTGAGGTGCTGCCGCTGCCGCCGCTTCCAGGGGCAGCAGGTGGGGACGGACGGGACGGGACGGGACGGGACGGGGGCGGTGGGTCCCGGGCTCTGACCGACCCCTCTGTGCCCTCGCAGGCCAAGCGCAGCGGGCGGTGGAGCTGCAGCGTGTGCGGCCAGCGGCAGGCCGTGCAGAAGGTGAGGGCAGCCCCGCTCCCTCAGCCGCGGGTGCCGGCCCTGGGTCGCACCTCGGGGACACCGGGGTGTGGCCTCAGCTCGTGCTGTGCCCCTCTGGCTGCTCCCTCAGCCTTGTCCTCATTCATTCCGTGCAGGTTTATGGGCAGGGCTCGGGCCTGGAGTGCAGGCGCCACGTCCAGAAGCTGAACTTGCTGCAGGGGGAAGCGGAGGAGGCGCTTGGTTGGACATCTTGGTACAGTGTTCAACCTTTGCTTTCGATCTGCTGCTGCTGATGTGCATCTTCACACACTGGGTGCCTGTTGGCCAACCTGAGCCAACCTGAGGAAGGGTTTCTGGCCTCTTGACAAGCCTTGACCGTGCCAATGTTGTCCTCATCTCATAGGGACAAGCTCTTTGTTGGGTTTAGTGTCCCAGCATGTTTATTTTGACAGGGATTTCTTTCAGATAACCATAGGTGATAAATAGCATGTGTTGGTCAGGCCTTTATTCATTAATATGCGCACAATAGGATTTGGATTTGTTGTGTTGTTTTTTTGATTATTTTTTTTTAATCTGGTCTTTCTTATGTCCTGTTTGATGAGCTGACTGTGGAGGTGTCCATTTTACAGATTGCAGTCCTCATCAGATTACATCCGCAGAAAACATCCATTTGAAGAAGTTGCTGCCTAACTGTTGGCATTTAGGGGGTTCACACTGTGAATCTTTTGAGTAATTGCTGCTATTGATAAAAGACTTGTTCAGTGCAAACACTTCAGTGTAATTCCTGCTGGGCTGGAAAATCTGAGTAGCACCTTCCTGTTTATTTCATTCCTGAATCTGTTTATAAATCATCTAATCTTGAAGTGGTCTTGAACTGGCCCAGTCTCCTTTTTACTCAGAGTTATTTTCAGAGATTGTTCAAGGGTAGTTACGTAACTTAATTGTGACTACAGGGTGCTTCATGGTTAAGCTTGGGGAAGAAAGCTCATTGTTCACTTTATCAAAAAGTGTTGCTATTTTTACTCTCAAAGAATTGTGAAATTCAAAACATTGTGAAACAACTTCTCTTTTCCCTTGCTTTCATGGGATTAAATTAGTGAGTTTAAGCTGTTGTTCCAAACAAACACTGTTACATCCCTAGTTATGATCAATTAAAATTTATAGTTTTGTAATTTGTGGCTTTAGGCAGCTCTGTATAGCAACAAGGAGGCCTACCATCTAACTAGATTTAATCAAGTATTTGTGCAGGGTATCTTGCAAATCATTCATTTGGCATAAGTTTTTCCATAGATCCTGTTTTTTCTTATATGTCTCCTATCCAGCATTCCCATCCATTCTTTCTGTTCAATCCTTTGTGCTGTGGCTGGGTGATTTGAAGCCTATAAACCAGCAGTCGGGAGTGTGTTCTAAACACTACGAAACTGTAGTTTAAACCTCTGTTTTAGGTGTGTAGAAGACTCTGAAAATGACAGCAAAAATAGAGCAGCACATGAGGACAGTTCAGTCCAGCAGGTAAGATCCCTACAAAGCCAAGGTAAATACAAACCTGTTGTGTCCTGGGTGAATCCCAGTGAAACCAGTGATCCCTTTATGTGGTTCAGACAGCAGAAATGGTTATCAAATCAGAGAGGCTCCTGCAGAGCTGGAGATGTACACAGAAACTGCTCCACTGGGGACTGAACCTGGGAGCTTGGTACAGGAACATCTCCTAAACTGATTCACGACTTGAGGCATTTGGCATGTGTGTAACAATACCAAAAATGAGAACCCCCATGCTTTGCTGTTTTTAGTAATTCTCCAATGTTGTAGGAGGGAAGGACAGAAGGCAGTCGCTGGAGCAAATATCTGGACCAGGAGAGTGAGGATCAGGAAAATGACGAGGAGGAGGCAGCTCTAGAAAGGCAACAGTTCTGTTCCCAGAGAAAGAACACTGTGGGAGAACAAAGGTACAGAGAGAACTTGGTTTTGCAATTCCTGCCCCCGAGTGGTGATACTTGATTTGGGGGTGTGGGAGGCAGCTCATCTCTGAGGCCTGAGCTAAGTGCAGGTTTCAGTGTACGACCTGAACTGAGCAGGGATTTGGTGTTTGGGGATAAAGAGCCATGCATTTTATGAACCTCTCTGGTAATCTTTGAAAAGGATCACAGTGGATCTAATGTGTCCTCTTTGTGAATGGTTTTCTTTCCCAGGAAACACCTGAAGCGCTTCCTCTCCAGTGATGTTCCAGAGCATGCAGAAAGAAGTGGAGTTTCTCAGCTTGTCAGTCAAGCCAAAAAAGTTAAAACCACTGAGGTATTTTAGCTATAGAAGATGCTCCTGACCTCTCTTGTATCATCATTTTGAATTTTTTATGAGTCTTTCTCTGCTCTTCTCCAAGCAAGTCAATGCATGACTGGGGAGGAAAAAAATGTTGGGGGTTTTTCTCTGAAAGCTTTTCTTCAGGCAAAGCGAATGCCACCTTTAATGCTTCTGTGCTGCATTTATAACCAAGTTCTCTCCCTCCTTACAGCACAAGAAATGCTTTTTAGCAGTGCCTGATGGACATGATGGAGATGCTGGCTCTGGAGGCAGTGTGGTTCCTGCTCTCTGTGAGTCTGTAGTGCCTGAGGACAATACACAGCCCCCAACTGCTTGTACCAAACCATCCAAGTGGGGAAAATTTCTCTCATCATCTGGCAACCCTAGTGAAAGTGCTGCTGCAGTGACCATGGCACTGCAGGAGGGTAGTGGAGGTGTGGGACTGGACACCACCACTGCTGGTGGGGCCTGGAGGTGCTCAGGACAGGCTGGAAGAACTCTGCCTCAGGGTTCAGGTTTTGAATTTAACAAGTATGTTGCTGGCACTGAGGATCTGGCATTGAGACTGCCCAGCAGCAGTTGCTCAGTTGAGGATGCAATAAGAGAACCTCATAGCAAGGGGCTAAGGGCAGGATCTGGTGCAGAGACCACTGCAGGGAGCTGCTGCTTGGATACCACAGGGAGGGCAAACACCCTTATTAACTCTAACCCTGGGTCAAAGCTGAGCAGCATTTCTTGTGAACAACTCTTCTGCACTGGTGAGGAGTTTGATGATGACCTCTGACAAGTTTAGGCAGCTCTGGCATCTTTCTTGTCTCTAATGTATTTGATATGTTGTCTACTGAGGTACAGGTTTGAACTGAAGATGGTTTCACTCAAAGCCATCGAGAACTGCACTATTAAAGTTGTTTACTTGATTGATGATTGTTTTTGGGGGGGGAGGGAAGGAGGGGGAAGAGACTGTTGCTCTCAGGTTACAGTGTTGTCTAGCAACCTCAGCAGCTAGAAATAGGAATGGAAGTAGGTCAGCTTGGGGAGAGAAAGCTCACAGGCTTTAAAGATTCCTGGCCGGCACAATTAAATTCTGTGATTGACTCCTCCTTACAACCCACAGCTCTTTTTCCCCAGACTACATCTTTGTTTAGATCTCCCGTAGCAACCCTTTCTTCCAGAGCTTCAAGCAAGCTCCAGAGGCAGCAAGACATTAGATTTCTCAAGTGTAACCCTAAGTGTACACCAGAGTATGTGCAAAAAAGCAATCCTGGGCTACTTTGTGTTTTTACCCTAGTCCAGTAAATAACAGCTGTGATACTGAAATGCTGACACAGACACATCACATGCAGTAGTATTTATTTTTCCTCCATTCTACAAGCACTTAAGAACATGAGACAGAAACCTAGAGTAGGATGAAAGATGAACCACAATAACTCGTGCTGCGTTATCTGCTTTCAGTTAGAAAAGTGCTTTTTGTTACTACTACAAGTGAGGAGGCTGCTTAGAATACTGGATGGCATCTAATGCTGCCCCAATGTCGCAGTTCTTGGTCTGCAGGAGCCGAGTGAGCCATCCACCCTCATCGGAGAAGCCCATGGAGAGCATCTGGGACAGGGACTCAATGAGACGAGGGTCTGCTTCTGTGAAGAGAAGAATAGTTTAGAGTTCAGCTATTTCATGTAATTAGCAAACCAGGCAAGGATCTAATAGCAGTCTGTGAGGAGACATGCTCTTCTTTGCCTCCCAGGAGTGCAGATGTTTGAGATAAACAATACATAATGAGAGCTAAGGAAAGTGCTTAGTCAGGCTCAGCTGGCCTTGCTGTGGCATCAGTGCTGCTGATCTCAGTTAAGTGGCCTTGGACACTGTTACTGGCTCCCACCAGGAAAGTGCTGCCCTAAAGCCACAGGATGTACTGGTCCACATCCTGCATTAAAAGGCTCTCTGGAGCAGTACACAGCAAGGACACAATTGAGGACAGCCCCTATTGTGTGTTGCTCAAATGGCATATTAGCCTAAGGTCAGACATCTGGTTAAGGCTTAGCAGCCTACATTCAAGAGAGGAAGCGCCTGATCATCTCTAACAGGGTACCAGAGCTGCCAAACCTGCCCAAGTCAGGCACAGGTTTAGCTCTAACTTAAGACAACCTTGGTTTCTACCACCTCCAAAACAAGTCTGCTTGTGCCAGGCCAAGTTGGCAGTTCCCAAGCCAAAGTTACTCTCAGCTATGAAAGCTGCACACACTCTCCTACCTGGGGGGAGGTGTGGGTAGAGAGCAGCTTCTCGTAGTCCCGTAGGTCCTGGCTGGGGAGGATCCTGAGGCACATCCAGGGAGCTGGGACCATCTGTATCTGGCATTTGCAGAGACTGCAGTTCACCTGTGGAAGGATCCACTTCTTTGGATGATAAGTGGGTCCAGTCCTCCTCACCCCCCGATGAACTGCTGGACTCACTGTGTTCCTGAAATGGAAAGAAAAACGGTCCAGGTGCTGTAGTGCTTTCCAGGCAGGATGCACACTCCTATTTTGTGAATTCCATCCACATAAATCCCACCACCTCTGCTGTAAAGGTGCTGTATATCAATCTACTCTCATGTTAATATTCACTCCCACCAAGCATGCTAAGTGATTACATTCAATTACTGTTGTAGCTCTGTACCTGGGAGTGGAAAGTACCATCTTCCATTTGTGTGGGCACAGGATCTATCACCATGTCTTGTATCTGTTCTGCAACGACATTTACTTGTGTAGCAGAGTCTGTGTTATTCCAGTCTGCTCTGGTCTGAACATTCTGGGTTGCAGCACTGCTGGCTGCCTCATCATTGGTCTTCTCTTGGTTGGCAGAAGTGGGAGTCACTTTGCTTCTCTGTCCTCCATGTTCCACATCGATATCAACTTCAATGCCTAGAAGTGCATTTGAGGTGGACAAAGTCTTAGAGATTTTTCCAAAGCATGGTCCTAAATTATCCTAAATGGATCAATCCTGCTCTACACTCTCTTAAGGTTTCTGTCATCCTACAGTTTGCCATGTAACATGCAGGAATTAAAATGCAAAGCCTTCTTTAATAAAGAATAGCTAAGCACCAAATTATCATCTTCCTCTACACAGGCAAGCCATATATTTAAAGGGCCAGGGCAGAAGTTATATCTATGTTCACATAAACCAGGCAAAATCCAGAGTCACCACTGATTTGTGTTACAGTGCCGACACGTTAAACGCAATCTTTCCTCATTTTCTCTCAAAGAAAAGGCACTGAGTGGCTGTTCTAAGCCTGAGCATTGTTAGTATCCAAGTCTAAATTAAGCCTTTGAGGCTTAGGAGGCAGGAGGTAGTTCCAAGACCAGTCACAACAGCTGACTGCTGCTCCTGTTGAACAGACCAGTAACCCAGTCACAGGGACTGGTGACAAACTGTAGGTCACTTACCCAGGGGACTCAGAAAAGCAGCAACACTCTCCCCAACATTCTTTAGGAAGGTGACATTTGGGTCCTGAGGCTGGCTGTTAGTAGAAGCTTCTAGAAAAACAATTTCTGTTAGCACACACAAGCTCAGAGGGAAAGGGCACCTGCAGAGGGTGTGTCCCCATAGGAGCTTAGTGCTCATTCCTGTCACTCACATACACTGCAGAACAATGCACTACAGAGAAAAACTAACTGAGCTACCTCTGGAACAGAAAGCCAGCATTAGCATTGTTATGGCTCATTAGCCATGCTGAAAGGCAGATCTGGAGTAGAATAGTGACATGCTTGACCTAACAGCTCGGCTTGACTGGGTTCCAGGTATTTTATCTACATCCTTATTGACTACATGAACACAAGATACCTTAAAGTAATCATACTGAAAGGTGCCAATTATTTCAAGCAAATTAGATTAGTTCCTATGTTTATTTTCCCACACAGACTCTGCCCCATGCTGCAGAACCTCAGCTAGTCTGAGGTTCCACCACCACCTTGTCTACCAGGGCATCTCCTCTTACCTTCTGCAGCTGGTGCACTGGGGGCTGCAGGGGTGGCTTCAGCCTGCCCAGAGTTCTGGCAGGGAGCTGCAGGCCCAGGATACCCCCAGCAGTGCATCCATGGGAAGGGTGGAACACCATGGCGCATTTTACGGAGCCAGCGTCCTCGGGGAAGCCACTGTAAAGGGTGACATTCATGTGACACTGGGTTCTGAGCAACTGAAGCTCCTAACTTGAATTTGAGGAATGTCCTATTCATCAGTTCCCCTCCATAGATTTAGCTCACCTCAAATGGATTCAGCAGTGGGCTTTGGAACATCACCATGTTGTGCTCCTTGTGGATGCCCTTCCCCTCACAGGTGCTGCACAGGTCGTAGTCTGGACAGACACTGCACTTGAACCTGGTCCCCACCACGGGTCCCTCACAGCCATCACAGATGACATTGGGGTGCACCATGTTGCGGGGAGGCTCCTGGCTGCACTGCGAGCGGTGCTCCCGCTTGCACTCCTTCTTCTCTGTTAAGGAAAGGAAACTTTGCATCAAGAACAGGTTGCTGTTTACAAGCTAGAAATCAGGCAGAGGAAGAAGCACAAATGGCCCGTCAGAGCAGTGTTGACTTACTAAGTCAGTTTATTTTTATACTGGCTGCCAAACCCAAGCCAGGCTCATGTAAGGCACCTTAAACCACGTGCAAAGAGGTTTTGCAAAGATGCCATCTCCTGAAACCAAGCATGCCTTATCCCAACTATCTCTTGGAATGCTTAATTTGGATTAGTACTGCACCACCTCATCTGGCTTCCCATCCTACCTTCCCAAGCACTACAAGAACAGAATGTTTCTGGAGAAGGAGTTAGGAAGGCAGATGCCAGGAAACATAACATGAGAATGGGAACAACAGGTGTGGTTCATTAGATGGGACTGGAGATAAGGCTTTGAGGGCATCTACCTGAACACAAGGCAGTAGGGAGCAACTGCGCACTGGGAAAGTGGAATTAGGGCTAACACGTTGTTGTGAATATTTAAGATACCAGTGCCAGTTTAGGGTATCCAGGGAACGAGAATGACAACAAAGCCTCGCACAGGGCCAGCTGACAGGGCTAGGAGGAAACTTGCGGTTTGTTTACCCCACCTCAGATTCGCGTTCTGTCATATTACACCGCCCTTTATTTAACCTCCCCAGCAGAGGCCGCAGCTTTCACCAGGCCCTTGAGGACACGGGCAAGGGCCAGGGCTGGCCTGTCCCGCTTTGGGAGCGCTGCCAGGAAGCGCTCAGCGCTCAGCCGGGACCCGCCGTGCCCTCCGGAGCTGCGCGGCCGTACCTTTGATGTAAACGCGGAATACGCCATCCCGCACGTAGGGCATCGCCAACTCCAGCTCCTCGTCGGAGGAAAAAGCGATCAGGTCCCCGTCCTCATCTGCAAAGGGCGAAGCGCAGGATGAGGGGCCCGGCCGGGTGTCACGGGGGGTAACGGGGTGCCCAAAGCCCCGCGCCCCAAGACCTGCCACCCCCGGGACAACCCCCCGGGGCCCGGCCCGCAGCGCAGCCCCAGCCCCGCTCACCCTTGTAGTGCATGCGGAAGGCGGGCGGCGGCCCGGCCCGCAGCAGCCCCTGGAAGAGCTCGGCGACGCGGTCGTAGATGGCCCGGTAGCGGGCGGGCGGCGGCAGGGAGAAGCGGCGGATCTCGCGGGCCGTCTCCTCCTTGCCCAGCAGGTAAGCTTTCACGGTGAGCGCCGCCATGGCTGTGGCGCAGCAGGAATTGCGGCCGGAGCACAGACACACACACACTGAGGCACAGGGCGGAGCGAGCGGCGGCTGCGGCTCCGCAGGCAGCGCTTTTATAGCGCCACAGCGCCGGCCACGCCCCCAACAAACCACGCCCCTATCCGGGTTCAGGCCCCGCCCCCGAGGGTCAGGCCCCGCCCCCGCTCCCCCTGTTCCGATCCCGGTCCCGGTCCCGGTCCCGGTCCCGATCCCGGTCCGTCCCCATCCAGCGCGAACAGGAAAGCGCTCAAGGCACGTTTTTCTGCAGCCGGGAAAACCTGTGGATACGTGCAAATGCCCGTGTGTGCTCGCTGCCCTGCTCGGCCCCCGGGTTTGCGCCCGGGGCAGTGCCAGGAGGGTTTGGGGGCACGCGGTTATTGTGGTCACCAAAGCACCCGCGGGGCCTGGGCGGCGGGGAGGGAGTGCGACATGGGGACCTTCTGGGTGGCCTCCGAGACACACCGCAGCACGGGACAGCGCTGGGCTGCACTGGTCCCGTCACCGCTCGGCAGCGGCCACCAGGATCCACCGGGCCACGTGCAAACCCGGCACTTGGCCATCCCAGTCCTGCCTGTCCCTTCCACCATGGCACACGGGGCCATCCCAGTCCTGCCTGTCCCTTCCACCATGGCACACGGGGCCATCCCAGTCCTGCCTGTCCCTTCCACCATGGCAAACGGGGCCATCCCAGTCCTGCCTGTCCCTTCCACCATGGCAAACGGGGCCATCCCGGTCCTGCCTGTCCCTTCCACCATGGCAAACGGGGCCATCCCAGTCCTGCCTGTCCCTTCCACCATGGCAAACGGGGCCAGCTCGGTCAGGGGACAGAGTTGGGAGCCACGCACTGGCCTGGCTCGTGCAGCACTCACTGGAGGGATTTGCGTGCCGAACATGGCAGGAATAAATAACTCTTCCATGAACCCCGTGTTTCGGAAGGGAGGCACTAAAAATAAAGACACTGGTGTAAACACAACTGACATTAAGGGGGTTGTGCTGTGGCCTTTCCAAGCTGGTTGGCAGCAGTGTTTTTTTGCAGATCAGATACAGTTGACAGGCCTCTTAATCCGGCCACAGGAGGGTTCATCTGGCAGAACACACCGTCTGTGCTGTCCAAGCATAATTAAATAATGATGGATCAATGATTATTAGGTTCCTTGTTGGTGTTAATTTCCTCTCACCCAAGGGCCTGACCATTCTGACTCTTGGTGCTGTATTTCTTGGTTTAAGATATTAAGAACTTAGGAGAAACTGTGTCATGATTTATCATCTACTGTAATCAAGAGAAGCATAAATTTTAATTTCCACGATGGGAAGGTAGTTTATTTCTTAACCTTAAGTATATATGTTAAAACATTGGCCTTTCATGTAGAGACTTTTTTGGCATATGCTTGGCAATTTTGGAATTGCAACCCTTTCCTGGAAAATAGTATTTACAATGGAAAAGTTTGCCCCATTTAAGTTAAAATGTTTTCTAGAAAATTCTAGAAAATTTCTAGGTATGACATAGCTAATATTTCCACTGTGAAGCAGTGGGTTAAAGTTCAACACCAGCAGACGTAAGTGGAAGCAGGGATGATGCTGTGTAGGAAATGATGCAGCAGCTTTTGCAGCAGGAAATACGGAAAGGTTTGGGCAGCCAGCAAAGCCATATTGTGTTCACCTTCCCTTTTGCCTGTTTGCTGTGTGTATCTTTATGTCTGAAAATGTCAGTGAAAGCTGATGACTTGATGTTGTTGGATTATGATTTTTCTCCATAAAATCTGATGTGGCACCAGCAGAAGCAGGACATGGAGTACAGGACACTCTGCCAGTGTAGGATCTGCCTCACCAAGCAGCACCTCCAGCATGCCCACCTCATGTCCTGTTTCTGAGGACCCCAAGGGTCACTTTTGGTCCCATCTATAAAGCCAGGGACTCATATTTTGAGACCCAGCTCCAGCACATTCATTCCTTATGTTCCAAGTTGCTGCTGTTCCAGACAGCTCCAATTCCTGTTCCCTTCTCCATCCCTGCCTGTGTTCGAGGGGTGTTAGAGGCATAGGGGGTTGTCCTCCAGTTGCTGTGTCTTTTCCTGTCAGTTCTGTCTCCAGGCTGGTTGTTGCATTTATAATTATCAAGCAATGCGCTAAAATAAAATCAGAAATTTGAGTTTTCCTCTGTGTCCACTTTAATCCAGTTCTCCTGGTGGGACATGCTGAGTCATGTTCAGCTTTCTGGGTGTGACATCATGCACTTTTACAAAACATGAGGAAAACAGGCTTTCACCGGTCTGTTGTTGGCTTACCTCACCGGTCACGGGACAGGGGTGACTCACTGAGTCCCCTCCTCCTCCTCGAGGTCGGGGATTTCCTCCCAGCAAACCCTTCTCCAGCTCGGACCTCGCTCTGCCCCGTGACCTCCAGCCCTGGGATCTGCCCCTGGCCGGTTCCTGAGCCCCCTGGAGAAGCCGTGAGAGGAGCTGTGCTGTATTCCCAGATCCGCCTGAGAAGTTTTTCCCTCTGTGAGCGGATCTGGATTTTGGCATTAGCATGAAGCAGTGGCTGTGTGGGTATTTTCTTATGATACCTTAGGAATCCCTTAGCAGCACAGCAACCCCTGCCCAAAAAGTGGTTTGTTGGTCCCAGGTGCTGAGCAGCCAGCTTCACAGATGGATGTAGCAAAGGAACAGTAAAGGGAACAGGAAAAAAAAAGCTGTTGGAGTTTAAAAATTCAAGTTAGAGAGGAAAGGCATAAAAAGGAGCAATTAGCATCCCTTCACTGCTCTGCTTTCTCTCTACACCCACTTCTGCTGGGAAATGTTTAAAAATATTTGGTGAGTATTTTGTTCTGAGGGCACAATCACCAGAAATACTCCTTCTGTCCAAACTTTTTATGTTTGCAGTAAAGCCCTGGGGGGAAGAAGGTGGGGTGGAGAAGGGGGGATGCCTGATCTTTTCCTTGCTTTGCAAACCACAGCAGAGGCTGATGAGAATTTTCCAGAGGAAGTTTTCCCCCAGATCACTGCTCCAGCCTGAGGCTCCCATCACTGTCCCAGCACTCATGGTGAGGAAGGGAGGGCTTGGTCACTGTGCCCTCGGCTCTGGCAGTGATGGATGGACCATGCTCAGCTCTCCGGGCTGCACCAAGTGCCCCATCCACACATTGCCATCCCACACCCTCCTTCCAGATGCTTCTGGAGAGGTGGAGGATCCTCCAGACATGTCAGGTCCGACGCTGGTGACTCAGCCCGGTCCCATGACCGCTTCTCTCCTCCTCTAGCCCAGCGAAAACACTGCTCACGCCTCGGAAGCAGAACCCTCCTTCCTCATTGGCACAGGCAGAGCAGAAATCCGAGCAGGGAGTTTTTTGCTGTCTCATTTTTGAGGCTGGGCTTTCCTGAAGTTTAGCTGTGCCACGTCAGGTGTTTACACAGGCTCAGCAGTGTTTCTCATTGCTGTGACATGAAACTGTGAAGGGCAGAAAACTCTGGGGCAGTTTTTTCAATGAGACAGGGGAGCAGATAGGAAGAACGGGTGGAGAGCAGGCAGAAGATACAAGCACACCAGGGGTGTCACGAAGTTCCATCAGGATTTTATGCTCCTGAAGGTGAGAAAGAGCTTTTTGCAACCTTTGCAAATTGCCTGGGGCAAGTGTTGCTTTGAGAGCCTGACTTGTAGCTTTTGCCCTGAATTAAAGCATCAACATGTCAACACTTTGAAGGTAAAGCACCCTGTTGTCATCTTCCTCTCTCATGGCTAAGGAGATTTGGAAACATTTATACAGCAGTGTAACAAGCCATGGTGATGTTTGAACACAGCAGCCTATGAAACACACAGAAAATGAAATTATTTTGTTTCTTGCATAAAGCAGCCTGGGAAGGATCAAGCCTGAAGATGGGTCAAACTCCAGAGCCAAGCTCTTTAGAGCACTAGATAAAATCAGCTATAAATCTGGATTACATTTTATACCTAGACCTAATAAATGTTTTGTCTTTCTAATTTTTGTAATGGCCTCAGGACCCGTGGATTGCTATGGGAGTGCTTCCCATGAAGGTCCCTCATTTCTGCAGCATGATCAATATTGCCAATGTCAACTGCTCAAATATCATGAGATAACCTTAAAAAAAAAAAACCTTTCAACTCTATTTGCTCCTGGGGTTTTGGGTCTCTGCCATTCGCATTTTAATCTTTGCTCCGCAAAGGGGCCAAAGCTCAAAACTTGCTCAAAATTTGCTCAAAACTTTAAAAACAGAATAAAAGACAAAACTGGGAAAAATGGGGTGGACTTCAAGAATAAAAGAGACCTCTGCAGGTCTGAGAGAAAAATGGCAGATGCTGCAATTTGGTATAGTCCCTCATTTTTCCCAGGAGAACCCAGGGTTTTTGTCATGAGAGGGTGGTATAAAGCTCATTAATTTCTTCAGACTTTTATGAAGACAAAGTATAACAGCAGAAATTAGATTAAACTTTATCCTTGGGAAAGAGTCTAATTAATTGTCTTGGAGAAATTATTGATGTTCCTCTCTTCTCTTCTGCTGCAGACACACCACATATCCCAAATGGTGGAAGCATTTTGCACCTCTGAAAATAAACAGCCAACATTTAATGGACTAAAACGTTTCCCCACCAGCAGCTCTTACTTATCTGCCACCTTTTGGGGGAGGGAGTTTGCTATTAATTCCTGTGGACCCGCTGCTGTCTCTTGTTCTGATGGGGACAGTTGCTTGGGCAGTGCTTTGTAAAATCCAGGTCAAGGTGCACAGGTCCAGCCTCCCACTCCGTTTTTGGTTTTTTTCAGCATTCCCAAGAGTTCTGCTCAGGGTATTTCCCCGTTCAGGGATGTGCCCGGTGTGAGCGGTGATCTGTACCCGGCCCTGGAGCTCCTCCCTGCCTTCTGTCAGTGGAGGGAGGCAGAAACTTTTGATGCCGTCCAAAGGGCTCCCTCTGCCGATTTCCTTCCCGGATTTTCGAACCACCGGGAGAGGCCATTTCCGGATTTGAGAAAAGTGGTTTAGTTCATGAACTGGAGAAGATTCTAAGGATGCAGTTAGACGAGACCATCACCTGCAGAAGTGAGCGACCTGTGCTTTTCCTCATAACCGTGGATGGCCGTCAACCAGGCACCCAGAGCACCTCGAGGCAGCCCCTGCACCCTCCTGGCTGCTGGGCTCCCTTCACTGCTCACCTTTCCAGAAGGAACACAGCGGAAGCCTCAGGACCCATTTGCCAGGTTTTCCTGTTTCAGGAGGATTCCCATGTCTGCTGGAGTGTTGCTGGGAGGAGATGTGCCCACGGAGGGTGGCTGGCTCCCAACTCATCCCTGCCTGCCTGGGACGGCTCCGGAGCTGCACCTGAGCATCGCCTGCATCGGCACTCCTGGCTCCTGCACGGGCACACGCCTTGCTGTACACTGCACCCTAATTGATCCAAACATTTCAAGCAACAGACTTTGATCACTGGAAGCCAGACCTACAATATTTGCATGTCTGAAAAATATTTACTTGCTAAAAGAGCTCTGGGGAATGGAAGATGACAACTTTCCCTGGTTCAGGAATTATGTATCCACCTACAGGGCACCTGAGCTGCCTGACCTCATGCACGCCCACAGAAACAAGTTCAGATGATGAAGGCAAATAAATGCCTGTGGAGCCTGACCTCACTGTACAGTCCATAATGAAATAAGCTGGACCCATTAACAGAAGAAAACAGAAGCAAAATAATTTTGTAATCTGATTTCTTCTGTCTTTCACCCAGGCAAGCAGCTTGAGGTCATAACCCCTGAATGCCAGGTCCTTTGGAAGAGGGATATTGTCCTTCCAGGCAGCAGTGTGTGATATTCATCTGGCATCGATTTTCTCTCAATAAACATTGGAAGCTGTTTCCTTAACCAAGATGAAACACTTCTGTGGGAATGTCAGCGAGGATGCACTGCACGACTCCTGGGGCTGCAGCCCCCGACCTCCTCCTGCACCCGCAGCTGTGCACACCCCGCGGGGACATCCCTGTGCACAGGGGCTGAGCACACACCTCCCTCCAGGGGCACCCACCCATGACACCCCAGGGACTGGGCCATTCCCGGGGATCCGTGTGCAGGGATGTGCGTCACCCTGGCACAGCCACAGGAACGGGCACACCCCCACACACGGCAGGCAGATGGGCCCGGGCGCACGTTCACACACACAGACAGACATATGGACACAGAGAGAGACACACATGGGCACAGCCGCGCACACACACACGTGTACAGACCCACGCAGGCACCCACAGATATCTCTGTATCTCTGTAGCGACATATGGATGGGCATGAGGAGGCAGACGTGCATCAATAGGAATAAGCCAAGGATACAGGTATGTACATTTATATATGTAACCCGTGAACATGCACTCTTGCACACACATGCACATGAACATGTACTCACACACCTGTACACGGATGGACACGGACACAAACACACTCATACACACATAGGTGTACACACGGACACACTCAGTCTCAGACACAATCTCACACTCTAACAGACACATAGATACACACTCTCACACACACACATACACAGACACAGGCAGACAAACACAGACGTGTGCACACACATGCTCACAGACACACACTCACTCTCGCTCTCACTCTCACTCACACTCTCACGCTCACTCACACTCAGACTCCCACTCCCTCACACTCACACACACGCACGCACACACTCACCCCTCCCGTCTGCAGTCCCGCATTCCCCCGCACGGGGGCGCTCTCCGCCCGTCGCGGCCCCGCCCCTCGGCCCCGCCCTTTGGCCCCGCCCCGGCCCCGCCCGGCCCCGCCCCGCCCGCCCGGCGGGCCCGGCGCGGGCGCTGCGTGCGGGCGGTGCGGGCGGTGCGCCCCGCTCCGCTCCCGCTCTCGGCTCCGCGCTCCCCGCTCCGCTCCGCCGGGGCCCCCGGGGCCGCCGAGGCCGCGCCGCGCCCGGGACATGCTGCCGCCCCCGCCGGCGAGGAGGCGATGAGGCTCCGCAGCGGCACGGCGCTCACGCTGCTGCTCGGCTGCCTGTGCGCGCTGCTCTCGCTCTCCTGGTACGGCGCCTTCGGCGGGCACAAAGGTAAGGGGGGCTCGGCCGCCTCCGCGGGGGCCCGGCCGCCGCCCCGCCGCCGGGGACGGGATGCGGGGGCTCCGCGAGTGGGGCTCGGCTGGACCCCGGGGGCGCGTTGGGACCCAGACCCGGTGAGCATCCTGCAGGACCTGGCGGATCCCGAAGGGCAGGATCCTGCTGGAGCCCCAGGGGTGCGGACTCGGCGGGATTCTGTGCGCCCCTGGCCCCGCGGTACCTCCTGGCCCCCACGGGACCGTGACCTGTGGGACCCCTGGGGCGACTGTCCGTGCCCGGCTGAGCGGGAGGTGCCCCCGCCGGCGCTCCCTGCTCGTCCCCCAGGCGCGCTGTGGCCGGAGGTGCCCACGGAGGGTCGGGGGGCTGTGGGGGTGATGGGCGGGCTGTTGTCCGAGTCGAGGTGCGCTTGGCTTGGCTTTGGTGATGTGCTTCTTTGCACCTCCGCGTTTATGGCTAAAACCTTCATGGGCGATGGGAAACCAAGTGGGTTCAATCTACGTGCAAGGGTGATGGTGCCAGCAACTGGGGTGAGCTCTCAAGTGCTGGGGGTTCTTTGGGCAAACTGATATGGGAAGGTCTGAGCAGCTCTGCCTTCCTTGCATGTTTCTCTTGTGGCTCAGTGCTGAGTCCAGTAACTTCAGTGGATGTGGGACAGGTGTGAGGGCTGTGGCTTCCTCACACAAATATCGATGCTGGCTTTGCTCTGAGTAGGCGGCTACAGAGCAGAGGTGCAGGGCCCTGTCCCGCCGAGGCTGCGGAGGAATCCTGTGCAGGTGTTGCAGAGATGCTGGCAGCTGGTTTTTCCTGACAACACAATAGTTGCTTTTCTCCACCCAGTCTCTCGCTCAGGCTGTGCACTGGACTTATCGTGGCCTGGAGGACAATTCTGACAGTTGCTTCTGAATTGTTCTCTGTACTGTGTATGAGTGTGTAACCTCCTATGCCTGTGGTAATCACTCAGCTCTCCCAGTTCCTGCACTTTTAGAGGTCATTAAGGGTGTGTGGTCTGACCAACCAGGCCTTGACTCCCTCCTCCCACTTGCCATATAAGCATCTCTCACTGCTACAGGTGAGAAGCAGCTTTTGCTGAGTGTTAGCTGTGACTTGATGGATTTGCAATCCTGTGGCACACCATGCACCATCACAAGGTGCAGCTTGTGCGTAGTGCAAGGCCAGCATCAGGGCTGGGGCAGCTCTGGGGGAAGCTTTTTTTTTTGGCTCTGATGGACAGGATGACATGAGCCCATCCAGCCCCTTCCCTGGCAGCAGGACAGGAGTGCCTGGGATGTGCCATTTTCTCCTGGCAGCTGCAGGTGTCTGACAGGTGGCTGCTTGGACTCCTCTGCCTCATGCATCACTCAAGGCTCTCCTGTTGTGCTGCTAAGGTGGTTTAAATCCCACCAGAGCTGCCTCCTGCAGAGGTTTGTGTGATGGGTGTTTGCAGTGCAGCGGTGCTGCCTCGGTACCGGGGGAATGGTTTGCTTTTGCTGGTGACATCTTTAACTGGCCAAAATGTTTCCATACCCAGGTGTCGGTGGTGTGTGCTGCTCTCAGACAGAAGTGCTAGACCACAGGAGTTGTGCAGGGGCAGAGGAACGCTCTGAGAGCTGCCCCATGCTTACCACTGAGCAGTGGCTTTGCTTGCAGCTTCCTCTCATAAATAAACCAAAAGCAGTGTGCAGTGCTGTGTGGGCTCTGAGCAGCCCCTCCTGATTTCAGAAGCAGGGTGGCCAGCCCCACCAGGCAGCCTGTGCTGTCTGGGCTGTGTTGTCCTTTGACACACTTCTGCTTTTTAACAAACAGCTTTTCCCTGTGGCTCTTGCCAGTGCCAGAATAACAGCCCTGGGTACCACTGTCCCTGTGCTTCTCAGCAGGACCCTCCCCGGGATGCGCGGTTTCCTCTGGCAGCAACAGATTGTCAGCTGCACACGGTGATGGCCACCCCAGGTCACAGCAGCACGGGCTGGCTGTGTCAGCACAGCAGCTTTCCGGCTATTATGGTCATTTACGTACCAGAACGTTATTCAACACAGAGCTGGAGAAGACCTTGAGAGGTCATTCAGTCCATCTCCTGCCCTCCGCAGGATTGCTGATAACCAGCCCCTTCCTGACAGATGTTTGTCGCATTCGTTCTTAAAAACCTCCCATGACAGGGACTCCTAAGGTCCCCAGACAATCTGTTTGACATTTAGTCACCCTCATATTATGCTTTTCTTATGAGTCGTACAGAAATGTTCTTTTCTTCAGTTTAGTTTCAGGATTGCTCTTCCTTTTTCCATGTATTGGGCACAGGCAGAAAAGTTTCTTCTGTCCTTCTTTGCAGCAGGCCGGTAGATATTTGGAAATTGCTACCACTTCCCTTCCTGCTACAGATTAAACCTCTCTGGTTCCTTTGATCACTCATTTTTAGGTCATGTATTCTTGGTCTGCAGTTGCTCTTGTTACTCTCTTCTGGACCATCATCCTTGGTGGGGAGTGATGCTTAACCTGGGATAAAGGGCTGAAGTTGCTGCTGTATTTTTGCTCAGAAGACTAGGAGTTACTTCATATCTTTTACAAACAATGATCCTGTTTATACATCCCACTGTGTGTGCTTTTCACTTTTGCCATAGGTGACGCATATTTTTTTTTATCCCATCAACCCTTCAGCTGTTCCTCTCCAGAACTTTTCCTGGTTTTCATTCCTTATCTTGTGTTTGCCTGGTTAATTATTCTTACCAAATTGCATTTCCTCACGCTTGCCCTTGTTGAACTGAGTCTTTTTTGTTTTTTGCAGACTGCTTCTTCTAAATTTTCGGGGTTGTTTTGAATTCTGATCTTGTCCTCCTGTTTGCTTGCAGTCCCTCTCAGCTTGGTGTAGCCTTCCAGGGCAATCAGCCTGTTTTCCCTGCCATCAGCCAAGTCATGGATGTAAACACCAATTGGTGTTGGATCTGGGATGAGTTCCACTGGAAGATGCTTCAGCAGGGCCCTCCCAGTCTGTGCTCAAAGAGCAGTGCCCCGTTCACATGTGGTCTCCCCAGCAGCGGTGATCCCACCTTCAGGCAGCTCAGGCCACTCCTGGCTGTGTTATGGGCATGTCTCCTCTGACACTGTCAGAGGTCTCTGAAGTCTTCGTTTCTTCTCCCCTTCCTGCAAGTCCTGACACCCTGTCACAGAGAGAAATATGAGAGATTTGATGTGATTTGTTCTTGATGAACAGAGGTTATCTCTTGCACAAGTTCTCCTTGTCTCCTAAGCACTTCAACTGAAGTTAAGCTGATTATTCTATAATTTCCTGCCTCCTTATTTCCATCCCTGTATTTTTCAAAGATAGGCTTTGTGTCTGACAGTCTCCTGTGACATCAGTCATCCCCTGTGAGTGACTGGAGACAATTCCCAGTGCTCCTGAGTTGCTGATGTCGTTGAGTTCTGGGGAAGTCTGGCAAGGTCCACGTTGGCTCTAGTGGGGAATAATATGATATTAAAACACACGTAATGCATTGCAGAGTCTGCTTGTCTTCCCACTCTGTGTTGGGAGGACAAAACAATTAATTGAAAGAAAATAAACCAGAACAAACCATCTCTAGAGCTGCTTTTCCGAGACCAATTCAGGGCTTGTTTACCTGCTAATGGTGTTCTGCCGTGCTGTGGTTATTAGTAAAGTTTTGACCTCATGGTCTGCAAAAACAGATGCTGCCTCTTTCCAATTATAAACAGGGTTTGAAATAGTCTGCTGGAGTGGGAAGAGAAGGGCAGCCTCAAATAGCACAGCCACTCACCCAGGCAGCCGGTGTCCAGCATCACGGGCTGTTCGGAGGTGGGCCACGTGCTGTGCGTCATGGTGGTGGGAGTCTTGGCCAAACTCTGATATTGTCTTTGCTGATTTTAGGTTTAGATATGGTGTCACCTCCCAAAACCATGAGCTGCCTTGCAGAAAGCTCTTAGGTAGCCTGGTATCAGGTGTTGTACGTGTAGGGTTTATCTGTGGAGGATCAAGCCTTTGGGAAGGCGCAGGCAGGTTCGGGTGTTAATGTGCCCGATGTGGGGACTCCAGGGGACTCAGGACTTACTGAGGGATCAGTAAAACCAAGAAGGTTTCATGACTTTAGATAGTTCACACGTACAAGTGGAATGAAGGCAAACAATTTAACCTGCCTGCAGTTAAATTATTGTGGTTTTTTCATTTCCAAAGGTGAAAACTGTTTGGTTCTCATCCATGTTTGTTCTTATCTTGACTGACTGACCAGCCATGTGCTGTTTATACAGCCCTTTGCCCCTTGCAGCCTATGCAAGCGCCATAAATGCTGCAGGATATTTGGGGTTTAAGTGTTGGGATTTGATTTTGAATTGAATAGGAAATTTTAAACCTTGTGTTGAACCTTTTAGGAGACTCCCAACCTGCTGTCCATTAGAAATGCTACATGTAGAGGTTGGCATTGTACCTCCTTAGTATGGCTGTGTAGCTCAGGGCAGGCTCTGTTCCCCTGCTGCCTTGCAGGCTTCCCCTGGCAAGTTTTTTTGCTGTCAAATTTTAATGATTTCTAGTTACCCATATAGCCAGCTCCTGGCTTCTATTGTAAAACCCCAAGTGCAGTCAACTCTGTACCTGTACATTTACCTGCAAAGTGGGGTTGCCCTTTGCATGGTGGCTTCACACCCCTAGGGTCAGTTGTGACTGGTGTTTTGGATGCTCACCTTGTGGGAGCTGCTTTTCCCATGGATATTGTGGAATTGCTTCAGAACAGGCGAGCTCAGCTCAGTGAAGGACTCACCACACACATCCCAGCTGGGTGTCTTGTGCAGGTCTGAGCACAGGGTCTCTGCCTTGGTTTGTGAGGGTGGTGAGGAGCAGGATGCTGGGTTTGGTGGCCGTGGGGCAGTGGCTGCAGCGGGGACGTTGCTCTGGTGCAGCAGGGAGGGCTCAGGCAGCAGCTCTGTGAGGAAATACCGCTCACACAGTGCCGCGCACGGCGGGACGCTCCGCTCGCTGGGGGTGTCCTTTGTGGGAAGCAAACTTTGTCCCAGAGGGATGTTCCTCTGAATGTGTTTACAAAGTCTTCTTCTATAGTGCATAAAAGCCGTGAACGCTAATCCGCTCTGGAAGCAGCAGAGTCAAAGCCTGATACTGTTAAACACGAGCCGTGTCCTGCGGCATGTGGGGTTCCCGCTGCTTTTTCATTTCTGTTGCCTGCACCAGCTTGACTTCAGGTTTTTGTAGTTTCTTTGAGGTCTTGGGCACTGCCTGCAGCGAAATGGATATGAGTGAAAGCCCTGGTTTGAACTGGGATCACTTCACTGCAACCCTTGGATGCGTTTCCCAGGAGGAGAGATGCCAGCAGGAGACCCAGCGAGTGCTTTTGAGGGCTGAGGAGGTGCAGGCAAGGACCTGGCTAGGGAACCATGGAGTTTAGAAATCTGTCATTAAAATGCATGGTGAATAAAAAGATGTGCAGGAGCATTTCTGAGAGACTTTACATGGCCTGGGTGGTGCTCAGCAGACATTGTGTGAAATTGGGGGCTGGAATGCAGCAGCATTTGCAAATTTATCACACCTGTGCCTTGAACAAATTCATCCCAAGAGCAAGGGGCACTGTGCAATCTGTTGATGTGCTTTTATCAAGATAAGTCGTTCATTGTCTGGAGTCACCCATGTTTCTGTTTTTATTTATTTGCAGTTTTTTAAGGCCTTTAAATGGGGCTCTTGACCTGTGTTGTGTGTGCACTTGCTGTGCCCCATTGCTGCTCCCACAGTAAGCTGTGGTTGTGTGATGGAGTTGAAGTTACAAGGGCTCTCTCCTAACCTGTGCTCTTCAGCACAGACTTGGATTCGTGTCCTTGCTGTGCTGTGTCCCTCCCTGCCTTGGAAAAGTCGACTGGCTGGTTTCATGCCTCGGTTCCCATCTGCTCTCTGGGGACAGTGACATCTCTTGTCACAGGGTTTGGAGGACAGAGCCACGCTTCTGTGACAGCAGGGTCTGTGTCAGTGTGTAGGAAAGCAGCAGTCAGAGGACGTTAACACACACACACCCCCAATTACATCAAGTACTTCTCTTGGTTTACTTCTGTTGTAGAGCAAAACTCATTTGTGATTCCCTTTGATTCATCTAAAACAAATCATTGATTTGTACTTATATCCTGAATGTTCATTGATTATTCACTTAGTGTTTAATGTAAAACACATCTATGGCTGGCTAGTTTAAGTGAAGCTGTCAGTCATCTCTAGAAAGCCTTGAAGCCACTAAGTGCTGGGGAAATTGCTTTAGGAATAGATGGACAAGACTGCTGCAGGTAGGCTTGGATTATCCATGGTTCTCCCTGTTCACAAAACCCAAACCAGTCACCAAAGGACCAATTTCTCTGTTTGTGGTACAAAGAAACACAAACAAAGATCCACACTGGGATGCCTGGCTCAGCACAGGCATTCACAGCCAGGACTTTGAAGGAAACCCTTAAGGCTGAGCCACCTGCCTAAAAATACTTAGAGATGATGCTTAATGTTCCAGGTGAACATTTTCCATATCATTATTGTGCCAATTCTAATGCTGAAGTTTTCTTTTTCATGAGACAAAGATCAAGGGGTTGGGAGATGGGGTGGGTGAAGAGGGCTGCTGTGGTGGCAGAACTCACTGGGCAAATTAAAGTATTGTGGAAAGTATTAAAATAACCAGAGCTTCAGCAGGGGCGGGCAGGTTAGCACTGTTAGGAGGAGAGGCTTTTCAGGGAGGGCTGATCAAGTATCTGCTTAGCAGCTTCCTGATGCAGGCAGAAGATTGTTGTCTTTGATGGAGGGAAATAATTTTTCTGCCTTTTCCATCTGAATTGCAGCATAGGGGACTTTTTATTCAGCAGTGCCCTTCTTGGGTTTATTTTCGAGCTCATGTCAGGCTTCCCTTGCAAAGCAGGAAAGTCTGGGAGTGGCAGATTCCTGTATTAAATAATCTCTTTCTGCATTAATTGTGTCACTGGCCAATTCTCCTTCTGTTTTTGTCCTGGTGTCAAGTCCCATTTGAGTCTCCAGGATCAGTGCATTGGCATGGCTGCATCTCTGATGCACAGAGATAACTCTGTAACTCCGTCTTCTCTCCTGCCTGCCCCTGCCTTGGAGTGACTCCTCCAGTGTTTAAATATTCCATCCCTCCTGTGCTATGTACAGGATAAATACTTACCTAAAGGTTAATCTGTATTTTGAAGTGACTAGACATGCACACGGAAATGTCTTGTGCAAGATATTTTCGTTTCTGCTCATATTGAAGTGGACAGCAGTAGCATTAAAATGTAAATCATTAGGCTTTAAAGAAGCTTCTGGGCAAAAATTAATATCCACCTGTCTTTTGTGTTCATGATGAGTTTTATTGCTTTGCAGTGTCCATTTACTTGTGGCTATAATTGTCACTCTGGTGGTTTAGGAGTCGTTGGTAGTGGGATGGATGCTGAACTGTGGGAAAAGCAAGGTGTTGGCTTCTGTCAGTGCTGCTGCCTGGTCCATACCTGTTCCTCAGTGAGTTATTAGACCATCCTGATCACATTTTCAAGTCTGCCTTAGAGCATTTAGGTTTTCCTTCTCTCCCTGCGATGCCAAGAGCTTTCTGGAAAGCTTTCAGGAAGGCTCAAGCTGGAGACCCTATTTTGTCACTCACCGCTTGTACTTGTGTGACAATAAATCCTCTGTGTATTGTCAGTATTCTGAGGAGTGTCGCGGCTTAGGGAGGAGGCTTGTGGTACCAAAAGGTTGTGTAGCCTTTAGAAGCTCTTGTAAAGAATCAAAGAAATGCTTCCAATCCTGAGTAATTAGCTCCTTAAAGATCTGTATATATGTATTTTGTATAGTGAAAACGTGTAGTGGTTTAATTAAAGCGTAGTAGTGAGGCCAACCCTGCCAGTACCAAGAGCTACACACAGAAGCTGGAGAAGTTTTCTGAGGAAGAACTAAATCTCTTTATTCCTCCCCAAAAGACAGACACTGGGGAGCAGAGCTGCTGTGCAGTGTCCCCAAGGCATGTCCCCATGTGAAGAACAAGAGCAATGTATGTCCGTGTCCTTTGCCGGGTGAATGGATGGATCTGGTGGTGGTTAAGCTCTCTCAGACTCAAACACTGCCACAGACAAGTACCTGTCAGATGAATTATTCAGTTAATGCTGGCAGAAGTGTTGGGGTGGTCTCCCCTCCCTCTGCTCTGTGCCCAGACTGTGATCTTTTACTTTTATTTGATCTCGCCTTTCATGTTTTAACTATTCCTTTTTCGTGCCATCTTTCATTGCGCTCTCTGGAGCTGGCTTTGATATCTTTTCTCTTTGTCTTCTATTTCCCTCGGTTTCCTCCCCTTCTTCTTCCTTTGATGTTGTAGAAAATGACCAGGATGGAGATCTTCCCATGTCTTCCCTCTCTTAATCTTTTCCAGTTCAAGTTATCCACTATTTGAAGAACTTTACCAGACACTCACCTAATAGCATGGCTTTGTTAACACCAAGCAATGATTTTGGGTCGAAGGTGGTTCAGGCTGCCTGGGGAGGAGATGGTGCTGATCCTTTCACTGAGTGTCAGGGGTTGTTCTGAGTCCATCTGGGTCCCAG
Organism: Eopsaltria australis; assembly: GCA_034509425.1. Taxonomy (NCBI): domain Eukaryota; kingdom Metazoa; phylum Chordata; class Aves; order Passeriformes; family Petroicidae; genus Eopsaltria; species Eopsaltria australis. The sequence continues at coordinate 222,964 of JAVTVJ010000090.1, read as the reverse complement.
GAGTGGTGAGGCCAGGCACAGGCCCCAGGACAAACCATCCTGATCCCAGAGTGAGGATATGCCCTGGGGATGGTCCTACAGATGTCACACGTGGCTGGCTGGTGCTGATGGGCAGCAGGAGCTCATCTTGCTCTTCACATACAGAGCTTCAGCTAAACTGAAGGGAAAGCAAAAAATGTGTTTAAAAGGAGATTAATTTGCTAATTTTGAGGCTCGAGAAGTATTTAGGAAAAAAACTGGGAATGCAAATTCTGGCTGAGCACAAGCTCTGTCATTTGATGGCTGAAATTCTCCACTTTGTTGTGCCAGTGAATCCACATGAAATGTGTATTTTCCCCGAGCTAAGGAGCTGACCTGGGTGGGGGAGGTAAGTACTCTGAGTGGTGGATGAGCATAATTAGGACATGGATTGTGGGTTGGCTCTGTATAGATCAGTTTGTGTTTCGTTAATGTCTGGTTCCACCCTGTCTGTCTGTTTTATTGGATTAATTTATTACTTTCTGAAAGCGCCTCTCCAGTGAGCTAAAATATCTATTTACTGGAAGTATTTGGTTACCATGAAAAAGTGTATTTGGCATGTGTTTGGCAAATATTAAGTACTTTCTTCTGTTTTTTTTGCAATTTAATCTTCTGTTTATCTTGGATATTGATTGCTGAAGGCCTTGGTAATTATTTGCTGATTTTGAAAACAATGATTTTAGAGGCTTGAATTACTTCTGTAATATTAATCATTACCTTGGTGTGCTTGCCTCAAAGGATGAGGTCTCTCTGACAGCTCCAGGGTGGACATTTACTGTCTGAAGTGATGCTGCCATCTTAAAATAACAAAATCATTACTGATGTTTTGTTTCCAAAACTAAGCAGATACTTGCAGAGATGCAAACCTGGCAGTTGCAGTCAGCTCACAAATTCGCTGTTCCTGTTGACGGGAGGAGTGGCTGGATTCCGAAGTCAAATAAAAATATGGTTGTATTCAGTTTCCAAATTAATTTCATGGTTTATTGGTCCAGCTCTGGCACAGGGCTGGTGGGACGAGGGGCGGCCCCGCTCCGGTGGCGATGGAGCTTTGCCAGGGGGGACAGAAGCCACATTCCAAAGGGTCTCACACTTGCAAGTGAACGTGGTGCCATGCAGAGGCACATCTTGCTTTGGGGGAAGGTGAGAAATTGAAAAGTCTCTGCTGGGAGCTGAGTAATTGGCACCTGCTATTATTGTGTCCCTCCTCCCCCTTTTAATAACTTGTTTATAGAGATACCTCTCCTACGGATCTCATTACACAGCCATAAAGCACGATTCTTTAAAAAATACATGCATTCCTATTCATGTCGGGTCTGAATACCTACCTCCTTCATTTTCCATAAGGAGAAGGGATGGTTTTTGTGGTATCCAGGCATCTTTCCTCACTGCTGGTCAGAGCCACGGCTGCCCGTGAGGAGACGAGCTGTGTTCTTGCCATACCTGGAGGGAGATGTAATTCTTCCATTAATACAAAACCTGGCAGGCAGTTAGAGTGGCTGGGAGGGGAATTTTGTCTTCTTGTTATTTTAGGCCTTGAAGCAAGGGGTTGTGTTGGCTGTTTGAGTGACGTTGGCCTGATCTCCATCAGAGCTTGCACAGTGACATAGAGAGCACGAGAGGCGACGTTTGGCATCCGCCCCTGGGATCTCCAGTGCACTGAGTCCCACTTCCTGCTCATGCATCAAGTGATAAGTTTAATTGGTTTTAACAGTTTTATCCTCATTCTTTTATTAGTGGATCGTGGTGCAAAAGGAAGCTGGGAGCGTTTTTGGATCCTGTCATGGGTAATTTGATGAGTAAGTCTTGCTGAGCTTCATCTCTCTGCAGGTGCAGTGATGCATCTCCTGCAGGGCATGCGGTGGGAAGAGCGTCTCCTCCTCCTCCTCCTCTCAAACACGTGTGGAGAAGGAAGAGGAGGAGAGGGCAAAATTATGTCCATGACAATTATTTTCTGGTTCTTTTCATCACCTTATAGAACAAGAATGATAAAGGGAGCCTCAGAAAAGAGGGCATTCCAGCAAGCCCTGGCGGGGATGTAATCTCTTTTCTTCATACTGAGGTATAAAGATAATTCCAATCGGGATTGAAGCAGCGGATGGCAAATAATTCTTGAACAATCCGCTTATGGTGTTCCAGGATGCGAATGAAAACCACTAATGGGATAAAGAAGGATCTAGATAATTATCTCGACTGCATTAAATCCCATCCTTTCAGGAGAATACTCTTGTGTGGACACCAGTTTTGTGTGTATCAAATGCTAAAGCTGACTAGACATTTTCAGAAGCTGGCTGATTCCAACACAGCCATCCTCTCTTGGCGATCATCTATCTTTTATCTACCTGGTTGGTCATAATAAATCTGATTTCTGGTCTCTGCTGCCATGTTTCCTTTTTTCCCCCCTCCCTGCAGCAGGTTAAAGCTGTGACACACATTCTCTCCAGGGCAGATTTGAAACCTCCTTCATCTTTTTCTCCTTTCATTTGGTCTGCTGTTTTGAGAGACTTCCTGGGGTTTTTTTTCCCCTTTTACAGCTGGTAGTGCTGTTGTTTTAAGTCTGACAGAAGAGCTGCATGTAATATTAAGGTGTGCAAGATATTTTTTAAATTGGTCCATTTTTTCCCCCCATCAAGAGCTCTGCCTTGCAGCGTGGGGATGGTGCTGTGCTCCCAAACAAATCCAGTTGTACAGTCAGCTAATGAGGCTCTTGTTGTAGGCTCTTTGTGTTGGAACCTAATGGACACCCCATGGCTGGAGTGGAGGATGGCAGAAAGAGAAAGGAGCAGTTTTGTAGTGACTGAGACCGTGACATTTGGATGGGGTTGGATCAGTTAACAGCGTTCAAAGCTTTGTGTCACAGTAACTCTGTTCTCTGAGACCCCATGGTCAGAGAAAAGGGTGACACAAACGCATCTCCAAGAATGTGGGTGACAGAAAAGCACCTCTAGGAAGTGGCTGGTTCCTCATTATCTCCTACCAGCTCATGCAGCTGCATTTTCCATCTGTCAGAGAGCCATTTCTCTCCAGCCTCACATCAAGTGTTCCCCAAGTGACCTGAGGCATGTCTGAGGTGGCTGCAGCATCTTTTGGTGAGCCAGGCTCTGTGTCCCACAGTGGGAGCAATCTGGAGACTCTCAGCTGAAGACGGCTGCCCACGAGCTGTCCTCCAGCTGGAAGAGGAGGATTGACAGCCAGCATCATTCCTTTGCACTCCAGAGGACAGATGCTGTTCATGGCTCTTTTGTCAGGGAAAGAGTCCCATCAGTCATTTGGAAAGTGCCCAAATGCAGATTCTCAGTGCAGACCCTCTGAAACCACAAGGTTCCCATACTTACTTGCTGGCAGGGCAGCAATTTTAAGGCTCAGGTGTCTTTAGAAGTGCAGAAGGGCATCCTTGCTCTTTGTGAGCAGTCAAAGAAGAAATTCTGTCCTGTCCAAGGTGTGCTTGGGTTTCCAGTCTTGCTAACTAAACTCCTGGTAACCTCCAGAGAGGTTACAAGGGCCAGTTTTGTGCTGAAGTCCCAGGGGTTAGTGTGTCCTTTTTTGCTGTGGGCTGTAAGTTGCTCATGACACCAGATTTGCTCTTCACACCATCATGAGCTGTCACCTCCCTGTCCTAGCTGGAGGATGGCCTTAGAGGCACATGGAGCTCAGCCCTTCCATACCAGGCTTGGATTTGGGACAGATAGGCTGCACAAGGGTGAGATTGGGCACACCCCAATAAGGCACTTGCCAAGCAGGGCTGTGTGTAGAGAAGAGGACATGTGGGATCCTTGCAGCCTCTGGAAGGCTCTAGAGGAAACGAGTCATGTTTAAAAAATGTGGTCATTTTTTGTTTTGGTGACATTCTTCTTGAATAGCAGCTCTTAAACTGAAATGCTCACATAGAAGAGTCAGTATCAAGGTTTCTTCACCTCCTGATCATAGTTGTGTGCCCTGTGGCTCCAGGAGCAGGGCTGAACTTTAACAGTGATGCCTGGTGCAGTCTTTTGCCTAAAAATACTGACATTCTGCAAGAGGAGTCTGGCAAGGTCTGACAGCTGATTCCTAAAAATCAATTGATTGCTGTTTAAAATAAGTTATCCATCCTACACACTCGTGACTTGCACAGAGATCTTGATGGGCATTTTCACCTGGGTCTTGGTATCACTGCACACCCTTCAGATGAACCACTCATTAAAAAATCTCATTACTTGCTCCGTTAAAGGTGTCTGGTTAGCTGAGTTGCTAATTGAAGTGTCCTTTCTTCAACCCAGCGTTGTGATGGAGCAGTTCCTGGAGCTGTTATGCCAAGTGTTACCTCCACAGAGCATTATAAACGATCTCCTGCCATCTCCTGCTTGGGTGAGCGCTACCCAGAAGAAACTGTGTTTTTCCAGATGTCTGCACAGCTCTCAAGTGACTTGCACGATGCACACACACAGAAAGGCAGATATTTCATGTCTCTTTGGAAATCTGTCAAGACAGTGGCAGATTGCTTAGCCTGGGTCATGCTGTCTGTTCATAACTTCTAAAATAAAGGTGAGGGAGTATTGCTGTAATAGTTAAAGCTCAGGCAAAATTACAACCTTTAGCCCTTTGTAGCAGCTCTGGTCATGAAAGGAGGTGTTTTACTCCTGGGATTGAAACTTTCAGCTCTTGTCTGTTGTTCCAGAGTGGTGATTAGCTGTTCTGCAAGCCTGCAAACCAAAGGTGGCCGTTTCTGCAGGTACCCCTGATGGTGACCTCATGGTGCTCAGAGGCCCCAGCTGAGACCAGGATCCTGTCTAGTGTGCCCTGAATGTCCTGGGTGCACTGGAAAACCCTCCCAGAGAGCTTCACCATGAAAGGCTGGGCCAGGAGGAGGGGGTCCCTGCAGGTGAGGTGGTTGTCAGTGCCAGAATTTGGAATCCACATCGACTCATCAGCATCATTTGGTTACCAAGGTCACTGCAGTGCTGGGATGTACATGGGGGTCATTTGCATCAGACTTCAGGATTTCATGGAGAGGAGGAAAGGGAAGATGTTGACAAGAGAGAGCTTGTAGGTGGGTAGAATTCAGATCACTGCCAGCCAGTGCAGAAAAGGTCAAGAAATGCTTTAGTGTGCTGGTGTGTGGCATAGCACACCAGGGAGAAGGTGTGGATTTTGTACACGCACTCGTGTTTAGTTTGGCTTCCAGGAGAAGTTCTTATCTCTCCTACTGCTGCCAGCTTCTTTGGAGTTGCCCTCTTTCCCTCTGCTCTGCCTACATTTCTTGCTGTGATTTCAATTATTTATACCATTTCTCTTCCCCTTAAACTGCTCCACTGCCTGTGCACTGTGGAAGCAGCTGTCGCTTCCCAAGCCTGTTCTGCTGATGTGTGAAGAGCCGATCCCTGAGCACACAACTCGGTAAGAGCATTTCAGGGCTCTTCAGTGTGGGCAACTATGTGCATGTAAAATTGCAATTGGATCTTACCTTACAGAAGATTTTAAGTGTGGCTGGTGAAGTAATGATCTACTTATTAATGTCGAATAGCAGGAGGGAGCTGCTCAGGGTGACAAAGGGAGAGGAGGAAGAGTTTTGCAGAGGAGTATGTCCCCTTCCTCAGGTGAAAATTAAGCAGCTTAAAACTAGAGGTTATTCTTCTCTTGGTTCCACTGGTGTGCATTCAGCAGAACCTCATTAAAATAATTCAATTTCTTTTGGACACAGGCTGATGTCACAGAGGTGACGGGGAGGTGCAGCCTCACCCGGCTGCTCTGGATCCAGAGGTGAGGCTGAGAGAGGCAAATTCAGCCATTCAATTTAGTCCTCCCTCATTTTTATCTCTGCAGCATTAAGTTTGGAGAATGAGCAGAAAATGTTTAAATCCCTTTCTTTATTGCTGCCATGTTCAAACTGAATTAACTCTCATCCAAAGGCAGCCTGTGCTGGAGGAAACATCTGCCATGGTCCAAATTATGTTTTGAGGTCAGAATTAAAATGTATGTAACTGTTGAGCAGTGAGTAATGAGTACTCAAATCCTGCTCTTTGCCAACAGTTGTTTTGCAAGATGTGATTTGTACACATCCCCTGTACCTGTGCAGGTACATGAATGTGTTATTGGAATAGGAACCAGCACAGTGTGTCACAGGAAAGAATGGTTATAAGGAGAAGCAGCTTGCTAGAAATTTAAATAAGTTTTTATTTCAAGCCTACATTTATTTATTTGACTTCTACAAATGTAGCTTCTGGAGTGTAATTGATGTGAGTATGCAATTGTATTCATGGCACATCTGTGTCAGAGGCAGTATTTATGTGCAATGGCTGCTCCATGAAATATTTGTTCTCTCCTCTTGGCTCCTCCATCCAGTAAGTAGACGTGAGCTCTCAGGGAAAGTATAAACAATTTTTAGAGCTGTTCTAGATATAGTCCTTAAAGAATTTTTTGATTGTGTAACTGAAAAGAGCTTTTGAAAAGATAGAACAAGTCTCAAGTAGAGAATGGCCAGGGGGAGACTGGTGCCTTGCTGTATCTGATGGGATTTCAGTCTGCTAATGAAGAAAAACTAAAGCTCCCACTTTACAGAGCATGGTCTGAGGAGTGAGACTCTCGGGGTGTGTTTGGGTGCATGGGCTTCCTTCTGCCTTCCTTTGGGTAGAGACCATTCAGGTTTGAAAAAAATTGCTCAAGCTCCTTACATTGTGCCCTGTCTTTCAGTGGGAATTGCAGAGAATTGCAAAGCAAACTGGGGAGAGACTGACAATGAATGAGGCAGAAGTTTGGGCAGGACTCGCTGTGTGCTGAAGTCATCTTCTGGTGCACAGTGGCCAACATTGGTACCACGTGTATTTCAGAGGTTTCTTACATGGTACTGCCAGATTCCCAGTGGATGAATGGATGTTTGTTCAGACTGACAGCTCCTGAGGCCCCACAGCAGCAGGATGAGGGTGGAGTAGGTGAGAGCAGGAGTCACCTGACTGCTAGACAGGGAAGTGGATTGATGAAAAGCAAAGCCCTCTACAAGGCTGGCTGGGTGTCATTCAGCCCATTTTACAGGTGGGGGATCAGGGCACAGGAGAGGTTCCCAATCCCTTTAGAACCTCCCTCTGAGCATCCCTCTTGCAGCCCCTCAAACACAAAAGCTGTGTCTGCAGAAGGATGGGTTTGAATTTATCTGCTGGCGTGTTTGTTACTGGAGGAATGGCATTTATTGTTTTTTTCCAGGAGATCTACGCCTGTTCTGGGCTGGGAAGTTGTGGGACTCAGGGCAGGAACCTCGAGCTGTGCCAGGAGGACAGACAGAGAGAGCATCCTCCCTGCAGCATCTCACCCTGCTCAGCTCTCTGTTCTTCAGCAAGGCTCTGGTGCCAGACAAAATACTCGTGTGGGGAGGCAGCTGGTGCCAAAGCTGCTGGAGGAGAGCAGCAGTTGGCCATTAGTGTGCTCAGAGGTTGGGTGGATTGATTGTGCTGCCGTGGAAACCCAGGGCCAGGGGACAGGGGTGGAAGGTCACACCACAGGCTGCTGTCAGTGCAGAAGGAAGAGGGAGATTTTTATGTTTTGTGGCGCCTCTTTTCCTACTTTGGAAAAAGCTTTTATTTTATGTGTCTGTGTAAATGCTTTATAACCCAATGCTGTGAGTACTCTGAGTAATTGCTCAAAAATGGATGGTGAATTTTGGCCATGTACAGACAGTGCCTTCAAGTTCCGAGGATTCTTCTCTCAGATTGTGATGCATTTTTTTTACTGCATTTAAATGAGTTATTTTATATAAATTCTGAGTGCTGGCAGGCTTACAATCACTGGGGATTTTTAAAGCTTGTTTTTTCTAAGGGGCTGAAGCAAGATCCTTCTTCCCAACAGCTTTCAAACTCTTAGTCTCACTTCAGCCCAGTTAGGCCACGGTATGGAAACCCCAGAGGTGATTTAAAGCCCTCTGGATATTTTGAAGGTAGTCAGGAGGGTGGGAAAGAGACCTGATGGCTCTGTCAGGCATGGGTGAATCTGTACAGAAAGTGATATCTTCATAGCCCAAGCTACAAGAAGTTCTTTAATCAAACTTTTGATTGAGTACAGGATGCCCAGATGTTGGGTTCCCCCCAGGGGTGGGGTGTGTTGGGGTGGCTGTTGCCAGCAGTGTTCTCTGTGCCTGGTCAGCAGCTCAGCCCATCCCTTAAAAAAGTCCTGCCAAGTGCAGAAAATAAACAAGACCAAGTTTTTTGTACCTTCTCACACTTCTAGCAAGAGTTAAAAGTAACCACAGAAAGAAAATATTGGGGGGGGGGAGCAACATTAATGGGCCCATCCATTTCAGTATTCCTGTCTATGGCCAGAGCCTCATGCTCTAATTTTTGTTGCTCTGGCTGCTTTGTTTTTCCTTCATTGCAATCAAGATAATGCAGTACAATAGTGCACTAAGAATTCCAGCTATTCAATTACCTTTCAGAAGTTGACTTAATTGGCTCTTTAAGTGATAGCTCTCTATTGTGTGCAATCAGCACCACTCAAGGAGGGAGCAGGAAGAGGAGAAGGACTTTGTTTCTAATCAATAAACAGAGGTCTTTGAAATAATGCTGCTTGCAATTTGTATCACTGGTTAAATTACACTGAAGATGATCATCTGCACCTTCCTGGAGGAGCACGGCTCTAGCACAGTAATGAAGCTTTGCTATGCACAAACATAAGCTATTTTATTCTGTGTTTCAAGTTAATCCAGTGTTCTCCCCTTGAACTTTTTTTCTCCCCCCAAGTATTAAAGAAAACCAAAACCAAACTGCTGCAGAGCCTGGCACAGATGCTTTGGGAAAGTCTAATATGTAATGAGTAATCATTTGGTTTGCACCTCATAAAGCATGCAAATGAATGTGATACCTGACAATAAATAATTCAAAGTGGAGATGCAGGGCAAGGGGAGATTATAGAAGGAAAAATTAGATGTAAACCAACCTTAAGAAAAATAAGCGATCTCAAAAGCTTAAGCTCTTCTTCCAAGCTACAGCCCATACAAACAGCTGCTTCTTGGTGCAGGTTTGCTTACAGTGCTTGAATTCAGGGGACTTTAGGCCAGCAGGATTTCCAGTTTGTAGTCAGTTTGGCTAAAACTACAAATCTCAGGAGCTGCCCCCCTTGCCCAGCTCTGTTGCACTTCATGTCATCACTGAGCCTTTTTAGGTAGCAGGAAAGCTTTGCCAAGCGGACCAGATTTCTTTTAGATATGTGGTTTTTGGTTTATTTTTTCCTGGTTGTTTGGTTAAGTGATTGTCTGCTTCATAGTTTCATTAAAGCTAAAATTACTATCATAATTACTATTTAGTCCTAATTAAAAATATTTTGAATCCAGAAAGGTCTTCTTGAGATTGCCAGAGGCACAAGCCTGGAAGTCCAGCTCAGACCCCTGGTACTTCCACTGCCTGGGGCAATTCCAGCTCCCATCCCCTAATCCATCCCCTCCCCATGGGGATAGGTGAGAACTGCAGATGCAGACCTGTATGGAACCACAGGTTTTAATGATTAAAGCATCCAGCACACTCCTGGGTGGGTGCTTGTCTCTCTGCACTCCGTTTTCAACACTTTCTATAGGGAATTTCATTTGCTTTGTGGGAGCAGCCATGAGATGTTCTTTGCAGGGATTGGCTCGCTCAGACCAAGCTGGGATTTAATTGATTAAAGATGCTTCTTCCTTTGCTCCCTGCCCCATCCTGGTAAGAGATGGGTAATCACCCTTCAGTGCAATGTTCTTGCAGAGGGAGGGAAGGCGGTGTTGATGCAGATTTATAATCCTGCACTGAAGAGCAGCTTTAAGATCATTTCACGTGTCAGCTTTGTAGGAGTTTTCACTAAACTGTGGAGGTAGTTTGATTTTGCGCTTTTATCAGCCAGAAGCAGCGATGCTCCAATGTCCTGCTGCAGCTCAGGGCTTGGCAGGGTTCCTGAAATTGCCAGCAGCCTTCCCCTGGCAGCCGCTGGCCGGAGTCAGGCGCCTTCGGGCCCCGGCGCCCCGACAAGGCAGCGTTTGTTCCCCAGGGCTGGTACGGTCCTGCCTCGCTGGAGGAGCAGAGCTGAATGGTCATTTTGTGATGACAAATTACAGCATCCATGCAGCTCTACCATCCAAGTGTTTTCCTGGTGATCCCCAGTGCTGGGTTGGTTCCGTGCTGGCTTTGCAGAGCAAAGGCGCTGGGAGAGTGGAGAGTGTGTGGCCTCTGTTTGGTTTGCTCCTAATTTTGTCTGTACTGAGTTAGGAAGGAGGGAAAAGAAGCAACTTTTTTTGTTGCAAATTTACTCTGTGGCTTCTTCGGCTCCTGGGAGGGGCTGTTATGATAAAGTCTGATATATTTTCACATCTGCCTACGAAAAATGTAGGATTTATCTTTCAAATGAAATTTGCTCTGCTGCGCTGCCAGCAGGGGTTTTTTTTTGAGTAGCTATTTTTGTGAAATATAACCTGAGAATTTTTATTGGCTTAACACTTAAAATGTAGCCAGGGGAAGATGGAATATTCATCTTTATTGTATTTGTTTCTCCTGTAATGAGACGTTACTGTCTGTCGTAAAGGAAGTGGTTCTCCAGCCCAGGGAGCATGCCCGGTGATTTTCTGCTTGCTCCATTAGCTTGTGTGCAGACCTCCTGATTTTTTATGTGCATGTGCTTTTCTACTTGTTTAATCCTGCCAACTGCTCTTCTGGTTGGAAATCCATTTCTATAATGCTGGGTATTACACAAATTTGTTGAAGCTCTTAATGCAGATAACGGGGAAGGGGGGTGAGCTTTGCCCGGTCAGCCTGAGACAACTTTCTCCTTCCCATCACTCACACAGAACCTCAGCTGCAGTTCACTGAGGGTACAAAATGCATGCAGTAAGGAAAAATAAAGTTTAAGGAACACTAGAGTGCTGTAAATGTTGCTTGGATTTTGATTTACGAAGTCCAAGCACAGCACAAATTGGATGGCTCGCTGTGCCCTGTGGAAATCTCTTTGTCTGCCTATTTTTTTGAAATATTTCCATAACTAGTAATCATGGCATTGTAGCAGAGAGCCCTTCTATAAAGAGCTTTTTGGTCACTGCTGCTGTTTACTATGACTCTGTACAGCGTGTTAATTGCAGCTCCTCATTCAGGGAGTATTCATCAGGAATTGCAGTGTGGTGCCAGCAGTGATGCTCTGGATTTTGGGGTTCTTCTGTGTGTGATGCTTTGAGGACCAGAGCTGGAGCAGTGAGAGGTGTCCTCCCTCTGTGTGTGTGATTTGCAGTGTTTGTGGAGCTGTTTCCAGCAGGACTGAGCACATCCCTGCCCGTTGTACTGTTATGGTTGCTTTAATCTGTTGAATTCATCCGTGGCACTTTGCCTGGTGGAGAGTAGTGGGAATGTTCTCAGCAGTGGCAGAGAAGGATGCCAGGCTGCTTTTTTTATTATTATTTGTAGTAAAGCCATACAAAGTCCATCCAGGGCCTTGTGACAATGGTTTGAGTAGCTGTCAAGCATACATGTACCTTTTTTTTAAGCAACGGAGCAGGCGACCTGCTCAAAGTTTAGTGTGAATTTATATACTTAGGTTAACTTCTGACTTAACTATCCAGTTCTATTAAAAATAAAAGGAGTAAAATCATTCTGGCACACTTTGATAGCTACAGCATTTGGAAACGCTTCAGCTTCTCTCTCTTTCCTGATTTCTTCCCAAGAATAGTCACAACACTTTCTTTTTTAGGACTTTGCCCTAATAATTACATCTGCGAAGATCCGCTGGGATGGGTTATCCCACAAGCAGGATTATGCCCTTAAATGGAAAATAAGCCACCACAACAGCCAGAGTTTGGGGGAAAAATATTATTGTGGGAAAACAAGGTTGCTAAATGTGTTACTCCATGTTGTGGAGCTGCACAGTCAGGAAATGCTTGTTTGTGCAGAGAGGAAATGCTCATGTCTTCTAAATGCTTCTTGCATTCCTTTTTAATTGTTGTTATAGTAGGAAAAAACATGGCTCTAATAAAATACCAACTACCACCCCCTCTGTAAAAGGGGCAGGAGGTGTGAGAAATAGGAGAGAGACTGAACTCTTTATTTGCTGGCTTCTGCTCCTCCCTTTCCCCCCAAGCCGGTGGGGGTGCAGCTCCTCTCCAGGCTGCCCGTCCAGCTCTCCAGCCCTGCTGCCTCTTGGCCAAAGATTTGGGCTAAATAATCCAATTAAGCTTTGCAGCTTATATAACTCTCTTGGCTTGAGGCAGCAGCTGGACTGACAGGGATAGAAGCACATCTGGAAATAGTGTTCTAAACATGCTGCCGCAGCCAGAGCCAAAACAGTTTGGACAAATTTGCTCATACGCACAAGATGTCCTTTGAGCAGCAAGATGAGTGTGCACAGTCTCCTTGCTGAAGAAGTTGAAGTTAGAAAATGCTCATATCCATAAATTGCTTCCCTGGCGGGGAGCTTAACTGGCTTTTTTCCTCCTCCCTCCTCCTTTGGAAGATCATCCAGCTCCAGAAGATCAGCCAGGCCCTGTAGTACACTGATCATAAATAACAAATATGGGTTTTTTTTATTTCAAAGGTGGGAAGGACCTGCAGCATTATTTAGTCTAACTTTTTATCTGCTACCCATCATAGGAGTTGCTTTTTATTTAATCTGAAATGCAGCTTGGTGTATAACTAGAACACAGCTCTGAAGACACAAGTATTTTTTCTGAGAATTCATTATAACCCAGGTAATTTATCCTAATGGTTAATGACACTATTAAAACATGGGCATTTTATGTTGGCTCAAGAGTTGGGGAGAAAATAGAATTCAGCCATTCTGTATTTTAAGTAGTGTGCTCAACACAAGCTTAGGAAAAAAACAAACTGTGCACATTTTGGCACTTTTGGGTGTCTCTTCTTTTGTTGGCATCCATTACTCTCAGTAAGGAAGTTATGGGTATTAACAGCAGAATGCATTTTCCTTCATGTGCAATGATATGTGCTTGTAGCTTCATTTTATAGTCTGCTGTCTAATGTTAAAGAATTTATTTGTCAGGTGTGCAGCGCTGGTTTAGCGCTCACGTCCTGCCTGTTCCTGGGGGCTTGGACGGCTGCTTGTCCAACACCTTCCATATCTGTGCTGGAGAAGGGTTGTAGAAACATCACCTCCCTGAAATCTGATATCAAACACACACACACACACACACACACACACACACACACAGGGAGATCCTGGGCTTGTCCTCAGGAAGACATTCCCAGGGAATTGGCTGCAGTGTGTGCACTGGCCAGGCTGCCAATAAGTGGTGCCAGAGCTGCAGAAGTGCTGGAGGTGGTTTGGCAGAGGGTGTGTTTTGGTCCCAAGAGGGGACATTGCTGGGGCACAGCAGTGCTGAGGCAGCCCCCTGGGGCATCCTGACCCCGCTGTGGCTTTTAAACTTCTGGGTGGTGCACAAGGATATGTACCTTGGCAGAACCCTCCATGCCAGGGAGGTGGTGCAGAGCACTGGGTGGCTCTGCTGGGGCTGTTCCAGTCTGCAGCAGTGTAGGGCCAATATGGTATTTCTTCCAGCATACAGATTTATAGGGCTGTCAGAATGCTCCTGCTCTCACCAGGTATGGACATGGCCATGGGGAGCCTTGTAGGAGTATCTTTGTAGCCATGAATACCTACATGCAAAGTCATGATCTTACAGTTCACACATTTTGTGGTTTTCCATGGTCATAAAACTAAATACTGAGTTCCCCAAAATAGTCTGTGTGTCTTGAGTCACTCCTCCCAGCTCACACCAGTGCTGGAGACCCCCCATCTCCATTGCTCCCTCAGCCATGGGTTTGCTGGCAATGATAACATAGCTGTGCTGCCACTTCTTCCACATTGCTGCTGTGTCTGACTGACTGCCTGTGCTTGATGTTTTATTCCTAAGGAAGAAAGAAATGGGATTAGATTTCTCTCAGCCACGCACAGTGGTGATCCTGGGTAACAAAGCTGATCCGTGTGCGGGAAGCTTTGGGAAGCTGGGTGTGAGGGTGAATTATTAACTGGGGACTCACCCAGGGTGATTTGCTTTATGGATAGCTCAGAAGGGCACTCCAAAGAACTCCAAGAGGTGCTGAGCACCTCCATGGCCCTTGAGAGACCATTTCGGGTGCATCAGGGGTACCTAAAGCACCTCAGTACAGAAATTACCTCCCTGGACACTGAAGTCCAATAAACCTCTTTGTAGAGAGGGAGCAAGGGCTCAAATTTTGCTCTGCATAGTGGTGCTGCAAGTTTTACAGGCAGTTTCCTTGTGGGTGAGTCACGCCGCTGTTCTCCCTGTGCCGTGCTGAGCCTCGCTCCCCTGTGGTGGGATTTTTCCTGAGTTTTGACCTCCTGGCACCCCTGGGACAGGCGGATTGCAGCGAGCCGGGTCAGGCCCTGCAGTCCCTCACACCCACTGGTGTGGTTTGCTGTGATTTCTGCAGTTTAACTCCTCCTTTACCAACCGTGGCTTTGCTCAGCTGTGCTTGGGGTTCTTCTTGTGCCAAAGCCCTCTCCCTCCCGTGCCTTTGCTGAGCAGCTGTGGCCTCTGGAGCTCTGTGCCCTCTCTTGTCTTTGCCTCACACCTCCTTGAGCTGACAGCCTGATCCCATGTCATCCTTCACGTGCTCCTGTGAGGCTGCACTGGTGCTTTCTGGGCTGTGCGAGATGCAGCTGTTAAATCATGAAAACTCTCCCTGTTTGCTCTGATGCTGTTTGCTGGGCACAGCCTCTGGCAGCCCATCTTGCATTCTCCTTGCAGCACCTAAACATGTCAAATTTCTGTAACAAAGCTTCCCTCGGGGTGGAAGGTCTGGCAAAGTGATCCACAGCAGCCCACATAGCAATTAGGTTATCTTATACGTGGCACCAGTAAAGGTAATGGTGTGTGAAATACTGAGAACCCAAATCCATTTAAATAGACATGTTCAAAGGGAGTGTGAGGTGTGAACAGCGTGTCTTTGCTCACAGGGAGCGTGAAGTGTCTTCTGCCAGGACTCAGCAGCACTTTAAGAATAGTTGTGAAATTAAGCATAAATACCATGGTCCTGTGGTCCAGGCTCCCGGAATCACACCTATTTTTGGAGGTGATAAGCAGCAGGCTGTAAGGCTCAGTGCACTGCCTTTAAGCCTTTAGGTAAACCTGACATTGCAAGAAAGCGAAACCTCCAGGGATGTGGTTTCACAGACATTTAAACTGTTCTCCTTTTTGGGCTGTTGTCCAAAAGGGCATCCTGGTTCCCATGTGCTTCCTTTGCATCACTGGCTCAGTCAGCAGGCTGATCTGACCCAAAATTAAGCCTGGAGCAAGGATGCTAAATTTTCCAGCTGGATCAGGCCATGGGACCATGGGGCTGACTGAGTGTTGGTGCCCTCTGAGGAGATTCAGGGAGCACCCTGCTCATTTTGGCACTCCTGGCTTGCCAAAAGCCACTCGTGACACCTTGCCTGGAGCTCGGTACAGGGAGTGGGAGATGCCAGTAGCATTTCAGAGCAGCAGCTTGTGGAGAAGCTTTCAGGCATCATTTAATAAGCAACCAAAGGTCTTAGCAGTAGGACACCCGTGTAGTCAGCATCCTCCTCCCCTCCAGCTGTTTATTTTCTACCCTTGAAATGTCCTGCAACCCCCACCTTGTGCTGTGCCATCACCAGCATCTGTGTTGCCTCTCAGCAGAGCTGATCTGCTGGAATAATGCTGCTGCTGCTGGCAGCTCTGCAGCTGGGCTGTCGTGGGGTGTGGAACCAAGGCCTCCTGGTTCTGGGTTAGTCCCTGCCTTTTGGAATAGGGAAAAGTTAATTTACTGCAGGTTACTGTTGCTGGCAAGTCAGGAATTCTGTCTTTGTACTTCTAGTGATGTGTTTTTCTGAAAGAGGAAGAAATAAGGCTGGGTTTTATGCATTCTGAAGCAGCTGGTCTGGCTTTGTGGGAGAAGGTGTTGACATTATTTGATAACCCTTTCTCATGTTTTCTTGGCTGGTGAATGATAAAAGGGAGAAGTGGGTCTTCCAGCTCTTTTAGTGGTATGTTTTTCTTCCCAGGAATTATCCTAGCATATAAAATGAAACAAGAGCCCTCAGATAGCATCAACAGCTATAGCTGACCTAAGAGTGCTATTTTATGGCAACGTCTTGTTTTTTCTCTGGAGAAAAGAAAATGTACCCCATTAAGGGCTCGTGTTACAAGCCTGCACCCCAGGGAATAAATACTTTAAATATTAATGCTGAGTAATTTTTAAAAGGTTCTGCATGCATTTTATTTTAAGCATTCTGCAAATTATTTAAGACTACTAAAACAAAATGCAATTTAGATCAGCTCATCCTGTGATCCGTATGTGGTGATCTTAAAATCTGCTCTACCCAACAGCATGGTCGTGCTTCTGATCAGGCATTGGTACAGTAGGGAAATTGGAATCTGGTGGTGGCTGTGGATCTGCAGGTAGACAAGATGTGCAATTTACATAAACAGTGGAGCGAGGGGAGTGCTCTCCATATCCTTTCACTCCAATACAGGCACATGCATTGCAAATGAGTTACTCTTTTGGAAAAAGAAGTCAAACCTGACTTGCATTGAAGTTCTCAGCTATTAACATCAGCAGAGCCAGGGACTCCAGCCAGAACTTCTGTGATTTCCTTGATATCCCTCTTAGTACATCACTCTAACTTTTCCATATGTGTTCTCTGATTTATAACACAGCAATACTTTATTTCACTGTTGTAAAATTCTTTCATACACTCAGCCCTGCCAAAAGCTTCATATGTTATTGATTAAACAAATTCCCACTGTTCCAGGATCTCGGCTGCTCTGAGTCTGGTGGTAACTTTAGTGGAATGATGAGTGCAATGGTCGATTGTACAGGAGGTGGGGAAATACAAGGCACCAGCACTTACTGCTGCTAATCAATAAACTCACCTTCAATTTGCAAAGTGGAGCTGCTTTTTCCACTGGCCAGTGCCACATCTCTCCTGAGATAGGGCTGAGCTTGTCCATCAGCTGCGAAGTGCTGGTGGCTCAGGGTCATTTGTGGGGGGGGATAATGATGATGTTTGATTTTAGTAATGTTGGGAGAAGGATTAACAAGAGTTTCATTTCGACTCCTTCACAGGCAATTACCGACAGCTGCTGCTAGAGAAAGGGCGTGATGATTAACACAGTGACCTTTGCAAGGATTGACTTCCCTTCTTGGAGGGATTCCTTTTGGATGGACTTGCGAGCCATTAGCACTAAGCACAGAGCAGGATGCATGGGGGCTTTGGGGTTTGGTGGAACAAGGTCTCTGTTTCACTATTAACTTAATTAGGTTATAATAGAAAGGGTTTTCCTGTTGGGCTGCAAGGCATTTGCTCTGCTTCAGGGTTTTCTGCTTCTGTAAAGCTCCAGAGCTGGGCCTTGCCAGCACCCATGGGGACATGGTCCTGCACGCTCCAGCCATCAGCTGTTCCTTTGGGGTTGTTTCGGTTCGTGAGATTTTACTCACTGGCTTTGCTACTTGTTGTGAGAACGAGGTGAAAGGGAGAGAAATGCAGTCCGGAGGGTTTGGTGAGAGCCAAGCAAATCCGATTTGGGCTTTTCCTGCAGTGTGATGGTTGGCAATCCAGCGTGACAAGTGACATGGCCTGGTCAGTGCCCAGAGCTGTGCCTGGACCCCAGTGATGCACAGACAAGGCTGCTGCAGGTTCCTGCACGTTCATGTTCAGAGCAGAGCACCACCCTCTCCACTGCCAGCCTGTTACTGCGCATCCAAGAGCATTTTCCATGCCCATGCTGTGTGAGGAAAGTGCATCAGGCAAATGCATCTCCCTTTAAACTGTGCACAGGTTTGCTGGGTAGGATTGACTGCAGGTACAAGCTCCCATCCTTTCCCATTCCCCTTTCCCCCCTTCCTTTCCACCCCTTGCCTGGGTTTGCCTGCGTAATGTCCTCACTTAAAAATCCTGTTGAGCTGCAATTATTTTGAGGTTTAATGACCCATGATTTCTGTAATGCTTTATTTTGTTCACTTTCAGCATGTTTTTATTCCCCAGTCAAATAAAGGGTATTAAAAAACCCATCAAGTACAAAGCCTTCACTTTCCATTTGAGAGAAAAATGCTTCGAAAGCTGTATTCGTGCTACACAGGTAAATAATTAGATTGCTAATGAATTAGCTTTGCTTTGAAGACGAAAGCTTCGGTGCTCCTAATTAGGTTGTGAGGAGAGACATAGAAATGCGTGGTCTTTGTCCCAAGGAAAAGGGGAGAAAAGAGGGCTCCCAACCCAGCTGAGACCAGGGACCACTGGTAGGATGGTGTTTTACCCCACCTTGGGCTCAGCACCTTCCAGCTCTTTGACATTGTTTAAATTCCTCAGTGAATTCAGAGAAATAACATACTTTATCTGTGCAACACATTTCCTTTTATTAGTTTCAAATTAATATTTGAATGAAATGGTTACTTACTGCTATGTTTCGAAACAGGGAGAATAGAAGCCTGTGGTATATTTTCATTATATCACTCTATTTTATATGCTTTTCATCATAAGCCCTATTATCATGCCCATCCTAAAATGAATTATCTCATATATTTTTTCCTTGCTCACAGAGCAGGGTTTTTTCCCAGGCCTTTGATCATTCTTATCACCCTCTCAAAAGCCCCTTTTAAGTCTGTATTAATACTCTTTTTCAGATGAGGTGAAAACTATTGTGGGATTAGGCAGCATCATTTTAATAATGTTAAAATCTTCATACTATTATTCCCCATCCTGTTCACTAACACCTTGTTTGCCTTCCTCCCTATCCCCCCTTTTTTCCCTGGATTACTGCTGCCTGCAGATTGGGCTGCAGACACTGATGCTGTGGTCTCCTCCCTAGTTAATATTGCTAATTAAGAACTATGTGAAAAATACCCCTATTTCCCCCTCCAGTTAAATTGCATCTATCAGTTTTGGTGTCACTCTGCCATTTGGTTGACTTTTCTCCTGATGATTTGCTCCTTTTCTGGCTTTGAGGAGCTGATCTCCATGTCCACTCCATATTTGGCTACTTCACAAATTCATCTCCTTCCCCAGATCCTCACTAAATCTATTAGCTGGTGAGTTTAATACCAGTCCTTATGGCTTCCTCTGGATAGTTAACCTTTTGCTATGATGAAAGTTCACTGTTTAATCCCCTCTTTTTTTCTCTTTAGATCAATGGCAGCATTTGCCCTCTTCCCCTTTCCTCCTTAGCTGTTTTGCAGCAAAATGAATTGCCATCTGATTTCTTCATCTTGTAAATCCCTTGAATGGGTTGATAAAACCCCAGGACAAATCAGAAGGACTGGTTCCTTTGTCAGAAGCTGATGGTGGTTTATACCTGCGGGGAATTTCCTCTCCTGCCAGTGCTTTTGTTTGGCAGGTGAAGCCCAGGGGATTCGCAGTGATCTCGGAGCCCTTTGTATCCTTCACTGTGATTCACCCACGGAGCTGCGCTGCAGAAAGAGATCCCAAACCTGCTCTGCAGGTACCCAAGAGCAGTCTGACAGCTTCTGCTGCCTCCTCTGCCCTGATCCAAGGCATTTTAGGCAGAGGTGATGGGCATTGCTGTTTGCATTCCTAATTTCTGCGTTTCTACATCCTTGACTTGGAGTCTGCATCCTCCCTGGGGAGCCTTTGGGTTTGGGCACAGGCACCCCCTGTGACTTGCTCTCCTCCTTGGAATGGGGAATTGTAATGTTCACCATCTGTGTTGTGGTTCAGCATCCCCATAATGGGAAATCTACTCATCCCCAGCTCTGAAAACTTACTGCTTAGGACTTCAGAAGCAAAACAAAAAGCTTATTTTTTGCAATATCTGTGTGTGTGTTGTCTGAACTGAATCTCCAATGCAAACACTAGCTCATCCTTTGGAATAACAAGGCGCAGGGGATATGAATTTTCCTCTCTCCTTTTGGTGACGTATGTGCTGAGACAACATTAAACTCCAGCGAGGAGAGGCGCAGCCGAAATCCGATCAACACCTACTGCTGCAAAAAGAAATAGTGACTTAAAGGTGCCCGTGTTCCCTGGGGAGGGACTGTCAGTGGAGAGATGCATTGCAATTCTATCTCATTACACGGAGCTGCTGAAGGTTGAAATGCTGTTAAATATACCACAGGCTCTTATTAAATGGCCATATTAAAGAAAACAACATACACACACACCAGACTGGAGCTGGGGAAAGCTCTTGCTTTATTTGAGGATCATTTTTTCAGACAGGCTGACTTCTAATAAGCCTCTTGCCCTGGCAGATGAGATCTCTCAGCGTGACGCTGATGCCATGGGATGCCCAAACCCAGCAGCCAACCCAGGGGCAGCACAGGAGCCTCCACAGGCTGTGGGGGATCTTTCCTGCTGCCATCACCCACCTGGGCATCCCGTGCCTTTTACTGGGTGTAGAGGGTGGGTACTGGGTTTTCTAAGATGCCATAGACTCTGGTGTTCCAGAACAGCTCTGCATCCCATCAGGACAGTTCTTGAGCACAGGCTCCAAGCTGGAGCAGAGTGGTGGCACTGAGGTGGTGGGGGCATCAAAATACATTATTCAGCCCTAGATCAGGATAGCACGTGCTGTAGGTACTGACTGAACTGAAATAAAGAGTAAATAAAGGGCAGAGGATGAGCACAGGGAGCTAAACCATAGCTGCTGTTCTTGACAGCTCTTTGACCACCAGTGCCCATTGTGCCCCATCCCTGGCAGTGTCCAAGGCCAGGTTGGATGGGCCTTGGAGCAGCCTGGTCTAGTGGAAGGTGTCCCTGCCCATGGCAGGGGAGTGGAATGAGATGAACTTCAAAGTTCCTTCCAACCCAAACCATTCCATGACTCTGCTGACTGGGCCTCCTGTAAGTGCCAGTGCCAGCAGCACTTAACCCAGCCCAATTGCTTTGAGCTGGAAATCCACATGCCACCCCTCTCCTTCCCTAGTCCCTGTCCTTCCTGGAGCTCTCCACACCTGCAGATATTTTCCCAATCATAATCAGCTTTCTAGTGGTATTAAAGATTCTACTTTCCATATTACTTCTTGCCTTGGTGGTAAAAATTCCAACATAATATAATTTTAAGAACTTGGAAAAGTTTCTTTAAAAACTTTTTTTGTTTTAAAAACCTTTATTCTTTAAAAGATTATTGAAAACACTCACAATAAAGAATCTTGGGGTGTATTTTTATAAGCAGCAGCTAGAAAATGTCTGCTTTGACTGAGTATCCAGGTGGTTTGGGACACAGTGGAGAAGTAAATGTCGCATAATGTTTACTGAACAGAGCATCCGTGTTTGCTGTGTGCTGATGGCACTGCTGAAGCACTCACACTTTGTGTACAGATGAATCAGCCCCCAACAGGGTAATTGCAACTGCTGGAGCATTTTGGGAGGCCCATCCTGCCAGATACCACCCACTCCCCAAACTCTACCCTTGACAGTGTTTGAATTGTTGCTCGGCATGTCTTGGTGCTCAGTTCCTTAATGCAAATCAGGTTCTCAGTGGCTGCATGTATCCCACGCTGCCAAAATATTTATGATTTTAAAAGATGAGTTTGAAACTGGGAGCAATGACCTGCTGGCTCACAGAAGGGAAGGTGATGTGTCTCTCAGCTTTCTCATCTCACAGGAGCACGTTCGTGTTTCTTTAGATCTGAAGGAAAATACCTCAATCATTATCCTGCATTTGGTGGGGGAATGAGGAGGGGCTGATATTTGGGTATTTTGGGTGCTAAACTATCCTTTCTTTATCTTACTGCTACTTAAAGAGTTCTCTTCACTGTGGTTTTTTTGGGGGATGATTTGGGGATTTGTTTATGGTGACTCTCTAGAGCTGATTTCCACATTTTAAAGCCAGATAAGCAAAGGGCAACATTTTGCTTTTAACAGTACAAAAGGATTATTGTGGAGTTGCTGCAATATCTGTGTACCTGTGTGCAAAGTGCCTCACACCTGTGTGCTGCACCAGCCATCAGGTTTCCATGTAAAGCAGGACTGTTCCTTTTTTGCATCTCAGGAGCTGAATTTAATTCACAGATACGGCACAGTAACTCCTTCTATCCATTTTAATGGTCCAGTGAAATTCTGTTAGCAAAAGACCTAATGAATGTTGCGATTCAATCAGGGCAATCTAGAGTGTAATGCGTGGAGCGGTGCCAGCATTATATAAATCATTAAACATCAAAATATTAAAAAAAAATAAAATAAAATTCCCTAATCATCATCTACTCCAGGAGCTGCTGGGAATGGCTGGGGCTGGAGGCAGCTGGGGTCAGCGTGGCTGCCTGGCTGGCATGGGGACAGTGGCTCACCAGCCTGGCTCCTGTTCTTCCCTGTTAGCATTTTGGGATAACACAGATGCTCCAGCATGGAGAGGGAGTTGTTTGTGTGCTCTGCAGTCCCCTCAGGCACTTGCAAGTCCTAGAGGGGGAAGCAAGGGGTGCTTTAAATAAAATGAGGGAAAACAGTCATTACAGAGACATTTTCTGTAGGCAGATGAATTTTCTGCTCCAACTTCATTTATGTTGTAAGGGAACTGCACCTTTTCTTGCTCTTTTGGCTTTGGGAATTTGTGCAACAGCGGTCAAAAGGTGCAGTTATGCTCCAGAAGCCAAGATTTTATAGAGATAAACAGTTTAGAGGTTTGAGAGTTGTTTTTAGTTTTTAAACCAAGTCTCTTGAAAGTCTTCCTAATGAGAAGCAAGTCCAGCTAGCGAAGATTGTGTGTTTGCTTTTAAAAAGACTGAATTGGAGGGAAATCTCTGGCGTTGGTCGTGGGTCCACTCAGCTGGGAGAGTTTATCAGCAGAGAACAAAACCAAAAGTAATTGGAACTGAAATAAGGACATGTTTAAAATGCACTGCAGACTCCCTGGGAGGTTGGAGTGTGATTGGAAAGATGAATGCAAAATACAGAATTATAACATTCCTGACTGTACATATATATATATATATATATATATGTATGTATGTATGTATGTGGATGGATGCCTGTGAGATTTCAGGGTGGGGGTTTTATTGGCACTGGTCTGATTTTGTGTCTGTCTGCTGGTTTAGGATCAGATTATTTTGCTTTCACTCAAAAACTGAAAATGGATGTGGATGCAGTTGTCCCAGCCCTCACCCCTGCTAGCAAACACAGTTTCCACTTAAGAGTCACTTGAATAAGAATGAAGCCACAGAATTCTCCATAATGGAGAAATGCTTTTTATTAAGGGGGTGCTGTCTTAGATGGATAAATGCTTTGAGAAGGCTGCAGGAGCTCAGCTCTGTGGGACACCCAAGGCTCCTGGGGAGCAGCCCATAAACCCCACCAGCCTGTGCCCATCCCTTGCACGCTGCTGCATCCCAGCTGCTGGGAAATCACAGAATGTTCTGGCCTGGAAGACACCCACTAAGATCATCAAAGTCCAACTCCTGAAAGGGCCTTCTGCTTCCCCAGTGGTTTGTGTTGTTGCTCAGCAAACCCAGCCCAGATAAAAACACAAAGCCTGGCAGCTGTGTCTGGGCACAGCCGTGCAGGAGGGGAGTGTGGGGGACTTCAGTCAGTGAGTGATGCTCAGCTGGACACTTCCTATGGCCACTGTCCCTCAGCCTCGGGCTGCTCCCCCCTCCAGGGATCCCCTCTCAGCTGCTGCAGTGGCCATGGCATGGACAGATGGTGACTGGCACTCAGCTGTGCCCAGTGCTGCTTCCCTGCCCTGCTGAGCACTGCCTTGTATGAGGATGCCTGATTCCCACTTGGAGCCTCACAGCCAACCTGCTCCTAAAAACAGATTGTGTAAACATTGAGTGCAAATACAAGCCCTGGCAAGGTGAGAAATGAGTTATTTGCACATGTGTGCTGCAAGTGTGAGAGGTTTTTGGTCTCCCAGGTCAGTCCTGCAGCCTGTCACCTAACGCTGACTTTTTTTCTTTCTTAAACCAGTATATTTTAAGCCCAAAGCAATGTGTTATCTCTCAAGAAAAAATAAGCTAATTTTTTTTTTAGATATAGCTAGGAGTTTTTGTCCTGCAGTGCTTGAGTCTAGGGATATTTTAAGAGCTCTCTTATCTTGTGCTGGGAGGGAGTACAATAAATATGTAGATAGGGAGTGCTGCTGCTTTGAAAGGTATGTAAAGGGTCTGTGTGAACTGACACTAGCTGAAAAATTTGTTCAGCCTAATTAGCAGCAAATCACTTCTGTGTCCAACCTTGCTTGTAGAGATGGGAGCCAATCCTCCCCCCTTATCCTCTGCTGCCCTTCGTGGGTTTTCAGAGCCCTCCCTGGCTGAGTGGTGAGGGTTTTTGTGAGGACACAGATCTGCAGCCACGTGTCATTGCAGGCCGACAAGTGCAAAATTACTGGAAATTCATGGGAAACTGTACACCCAGCTCAGGCTTTGTCTAGGATTGTTCAGGCTGTCATCAGAACCAGTCACGATCGATCAGCTTTTAAATTTCATGAAATTTTAATTAAAGAATGGAAAGCCTACGAAGACATCATATGACAAGAGCGCTGGAAACAAATACAATTTCACTTCCAACCATTAACCAGAAAAGCAGCAAATGGTTGACTGCACATTGCCATTGCAGTCTAAGGAAAGTACAGCTCTTGGCTTCGGCGGGCAGGTCATTAGCGACTGAATAATCAGTGACATTTCCCTTCTAAATCTGACACAAATGAAGTGCAGTGCTCTGGAAAAAGCCATTAAGTGCAAAGCCTCGCCTTTACTCTGCTCCAGGTATTGCAGAACAAGATCTAATGGCAGCCTTTAGCTGTGATTTGGCTTTGATAGCATCCACGGGATAGTAACCCCCCAGGATGCCAAGAGCCAAATGCTTCCAGCCTTGCACAAGCCATCATGTTGTGCAAAAAAAAGGAAGTGAGACTTGTTCCTTGCTGGTGTTCACAGATGCAGCCAGTAGAAGATACAACTAGGAAAACCTGTAATGTGGAGTACTGGGAGGCCGAGCAGTGAATCCTTATGCCTGAGAGGTACCAGCAGGTAAAGGTCTCACTCATCGTGGGCTGAGTTTTTAGAGCCTGACATCCTCCTGTGAATTCCCGTGGCAGATCTCAAAGCTGGGTGTTAACCTGTTTTTCTGCACATTTGAAAATGTTTTCTTGATGGGAGTGGAGAGCGAGCAGCACCTCACAGGAAAAAGGAAGGACTGGTCTTGTTTATGTTTCTCCCTTGAATTTCTCTGAATAACGTGCTGTCAGATGGACCGAGTCATCAGATGGGTGTAACTTCCTCTGCTCCCTCCCCGTGTGCCGTGGCTTTGAAAATAATGTCAAAAGGTTAATAGGAGCCAGACTGCCTTGGGGGGTCCCTTGTGCTGAAGCAATGAGTCTTTAAGGAGGTTTTTCTTGGGGGAGAGACTGAATGGGGGAAACTTTTTCTAGGCAAAAGCATTACCAGTAGCTGGACTGGAAAGCACTGTTGTCTTGGAAACTCTGTGCACTGAAGCTGGATATGTCTGATCTTCAAAATTCATTTTTCTTTTCCTTCATGGACCCCAAAATAGAAGTTTTTGATGCAGTCAATGTATCTTTTTCAATTGCTTTGATTTATATTTAGCCCTGTGTTGGGAAGTTCCAGTGCAGTATTTTTGATCATTAGCTCTCCTAGTCGTGTTTGGGTTAAGACTCTACTGTTCAGTGGATAAATCTGCTTTGGGTATAGTCCTGTGAGTTACAGTCTTACTGAAAACACATGAATGACCACAGATAAAAGTGTATTTTTAGTGAGCAGTTTCATTAATAATGGGAAAAAAATGTTCTGGGAAGGTTCATTAGTGGCTCGCTGATTCCACTCCCAGCTATGGTATAGTTAGTTCTGACTGAAAGCTCTTAATAGTTTTATTGCTCTATTTACAGAGCATGGGATGTTGTTTCAAAACAAAAAGCTTTGTTACCCTATCAGAAGATTTTTTTTGTACATTTATGATGCATCCTAAAGGTGTGTATCCAAACGCTTGAATTCACATAAGCGTCCAGGCAGCTATTACCATGTGATTTTCTTTATCCCAATGTGTTCTGGGCAGGTTAGATTCCCAAAATCTCTTTTGACTGTTAAAATTTGGGGCTGTCTTCCAAAGCTGGAGGAGGTGCTGTCTGCACTCTTGTCTCACTGCAGGGCAGCATTCCCCCTTGCCAACATCTCTCTTTCCATCATTTGGCATCCTCCAGGAGATTTGGGTGTCCAAAGAAGGGCAAAGAGCTGGGGAAGGCTCAGCCTGTAGGAAAGAATAGATTGGATATTAGGAAAAAATTCTCCAGGAAAAATCTGCCAAGCATTGACACAAGCTGCCCAGGGAAGTGGTGGAATCACCATCCCTGAAGAGGTTTAAAAGACGTGTAGGTTTGGCACTTGGGAACATGGTTTAGTGGTGGACTTGGCATTGCTGGGTTAACAGTTGGACTCAATGATCTTAGAGGTTTTTTTCCATCCCAAACTGTTCTATGATTCTATTTCTACATGACCCAGAAACCCAAGCTGAAAGAGAAAATGTGGAAGTAGCTTTATTCTTGTAGTTCTGCAACTTAAACTGCCCTCCCTTTGACCCTTTCTCCAATGGGTACATGCTGGACCACAGCTCCCTAAATCCATAATTTAAGGACTGGGGAGGCAAGGGAGGTGTGAGTGAAACCCTTCTGAGCACAGAGGACAGAGCTTCTCTCTCCTCTCCACCCGCAGGTGACGTTGTGGACATCTACCAGCGGGAGTTCCTCGCGCTCCGGGACCGGCTGCACGCCGCCGAGCAGGAGAGCCTGAAGCGCTCCAAGGAGCTCAACCTGGTCCTGGAGGAGATCAAGAGAGCCTTGTCGGAGAAGCAGGCCCTGAGGGACATAAACAGGACCTGGAGCAGCTTATCTGGTGAATAAACAGGCGTTGAGGATGTGGGGCTGTGTTGAAGCTGTTGCTGATGAGGAGGTAGAGAGGTGTGTGCGTGTGTGCAGGGCTGCAGACAGGACCTGCTCTTCTCTCCCCCAGTGTGAGCAAACTGTGGAGTTCAGAGAGACTTGGGAGCTCTTAAACTCCTGTTTAATTAGAGGTGCATATGCATCATTAAACATGGATTTGCCTCTGCTGAGGATATTTGCCAATTTGCTTGCTTACAAGCTTTTTTTTCTTCCTTGCAAGTCACACACACTGTTTCCTATGGCTGTATTTAACCCATATGGAAAATGGGTATCCAAAGAGAGGGGGGAAGAAGGAGTTAGGCTGGCTGAGCACACCTTGCCAATTTATTTGTTCGTTTCTTTTTTTTTTTTTTTAAGTTGCTCAGTTGAAGAAAATTGGATCTCTACAGAAAGATCTGATTTGACCTTCATTTTATCTTCATTCTCCCCTCTCCTTCCCAAATATTTTGGGACTTCTTTAAGGCCCTCCTGACTCCTGCTGAACTTTAATTGGGTTTGTGGTAGCATGTTAAAGGTTGGCCTGATTTTTTATAACCCAGCAGTAGTCTCGGGTGGCCAGGCTGCTGTAAAAAGGCTTTTTGCCTTGCAGTCTCTTCCTACCTACCGTGCCTTGCAATTGATTCCCTTTTCCTTTTTAAGACGAAACCAAGTTAAAACTGTGGAATATCACCAACAAGAATGTGCTGCACCTTCCCACCATCTTCCATCATTTGCCACATTTGCTGTCAAAGGAGAACAGTCTGCAGCCAGCCGTGCATGTGGGACAGGGGCGCACTGGAGGTAAATGGGAATTAGTGCTGCTTCTGGTGCTCTTCCTCACCTTGGTGCCTGTCCCTCCCCTTTCCTCTAGGCCTGGCTGTACAGATATGAGCAGGACTGGAGGAAGGGCTGCATGCATCATGCAAGCTTCCTTGGTTATGGTGACATGTGGGGTGGGTCACGCCTGCAAGTCTACAGGGGAGTGCTGTTTGTGCTCTTGACTGGCCCTAAAATGTTCTTGATGCTTCTGCCAGATGTTGTTTGCTGCTTTCCATATCCAGAGTGCTCTAGACTTTGCCTAGAAGGGCTTCAGATGAAAGCATAGTTTGTAGGGTGCTTCATGGAGACTGTAACCCATCCAAGGAGACAAATCCCATCGGGAACAGGACTTTGGTTACTTATTCCCCCCCTGCTCCCAAATCCCAACCCAACGCCAAAGAACTGACTTGTGCCTACCAAATTGGAGTGCTTTTGGCCATGGGAGGAATTTGGAGAACAAGAGGTGGTCTTGAAGTTGCTGTTCACAGGTTGAAAAGGCCCCTGGGAGGGGGAGGGATTTTGGATATTTCCTTAGAGATCATTCCTTCAGGGAGAAAAAGCAGAGCATATGTGACTGCCCATGGGTGCCCTGCCAGCCTGGCACGCTGGGGTGCTGCTGGTTCCACTGGGCTGAGGACAGGAGTGTGGGAACCCTGCATAGCCCAGGAACCCACCAACCTGCTGCTCACTGCTGGTTTTTAATGACAGCTTGGCACTGACCAGGTGAACCATGAGTTGCTCATGGGAGCAGAGCAAAGTGTCTTGTCCATCACTGCCCCCTCTCTAAAATCTCTCCGTGGCCCTGGGCAGTGTCCGTCGTGATGGGAATCCCCAGCGTGAAGCGGGAGGTGCATTCCTACCTCACTGACACCCTCAACTCCCTCATCTCAGAGCTCACTCAGCAGGAGAAGGAAGACTCTGTCATCGTTGTCCTCATTGCCGAGGTAAGACAGAGCTTTGCAGTTTGCCCCGTTTCCCTGGCCCCCATCCCACTGCCTGCCAGACTCAGTGCCGGGATGCTGCCCACCAGGGCACCAGCTCTGCCACTTGCTGGGTAGATAAGCCTGGCCTTGGGCTGCTGTCCAGCAGGATCAGCAGGTGTGTCTTGCCCCAAATGGAACGTTGGCTGGACCAGAGAGGATCAGGATGTGAGCAGGCAAAGGTGTCCCATTAGCAGCTGCTGGTGTGGCACAGCTCACCTGAACCAAGATGCCTCCTGCAGGGTGCTTGAATGGATATTCACAAAATGAGCTGGAGCAGCCCCATGACCATGTCTAGGAGAGCTCTCAGACCTGCTCCTGCAGCAGCTCTGTTTGTCCACGTACCTGTAAGATGGCAGTAAACCCTTCTTGAAACCCAAGAGTCGAGGATTTGGGGTTGAGACTAATATGCTTCTTTGTACGGGTGCCTGGAGCCCAGAATCAGTTGCTGAATCCAAGATCTAAAAAGCCTTGATACATTAATCTGCAAGAGCTGCTTTTATCTATGGGTTTAGATGGTTATTTTTCTCCATGGCTTTCCTCACAGGATTATTTTCTTGAGTCTGAAGTGCATTTGTCTTAATTTCCATAAATCCGGTGAGAAAGATAAACCTCAGTAGCCTGTTACTGGGAGCAGAACAAAGATGAATGTCTGGGTTTGCTGCCTGTTTACCCATAATTTGACATTTTGAGTAGCATTCGGCCTTCAAGGCTCTGGCTGGTGTTTTGTACAGGGAGAAGGTATGCACAGATGGGTACAGCCCAAAGGGCCCAGGACAAGATTTGGCTCCCTTGGAGCCTGGACAAGTTTGATGACTGTTTTTGCAGTGGGTAAGTTGAAGCTTGAGAGGTTTTAAACAACTTGTCCCAAACCAGCTCCTGTTTTGGACTGCAGTAACATTACTTTAGTTGACTTGAAAATAAGGTGTGTGCTGTGATGGCAGCTCCAGGACTTTCAGGCTGTACCTATGACAAGGAAAGTGAACAACAAATAAATTAACTGTGATCCTGTAAAGTGCAGGAGCACACCCACCCCATCCCAGTAATAGTGATAGCAGTTGTTGCAGTTCCCTTCGGCCAAGTTTGGTCTTGGAGCTGCACAACATCCTTCTGTGCAAGTGTCTACCACTGCTGCGCCTGCTCTGCCTCTTCCCAAAGTGTTTCTCCATTTACCTGCACTTGTTAGAGCTCCTTGGGCATGGGATAAAGAGTAAATAGTGGAGTGGGTGGTATGAACCTGAAGCAAATGCTGAGTAATTTGGAGATTCAGCACAAGTGCAGCAACTGAATGCCCTTTCTGGGATAGGGACTTTTCATTCCCAAGCATCACTTGGACCACTGTAGGTGTCATCCACAGTGGCTGGGCTGCCTGGGAGAGCAGGGGGTTCCTCAGCTGCCCGAGGGGAGCTCTGGGGTGAGATGGCTGGCTCAGCTGTCACCAACCCCCTGTTTCAGTCACTTGGAGTGGAGCTGCATGGTTCCTGCCAAAGCCAGGAGCATCTTTCCTGCTTTTGTTTTTCCCACTGCTGTTTTCTTGGCACGCTGAGGTAAGAAATCAGTCCAGCACTGGGACTCTGAGCCCTGTTTAGGAAAGGGACCTTTTCCTTAGGAGAAAACCCTCCCTTGTCTCCATGCCAGCACAGAAATGCTGTGCTCAGCCTGTGACACACATCCCGTGTCTCATTCTCACCTCGCCCGACGCTGAGTGCAGCAGCAGCAGCAGCTGATCCCTCCCGGCTTCTGCGGTGCTGCATCGGCAGATCCACCCAGGACACGCGGCCTCGGGATCCACAGGGCTGCCCTAAACCATGCCAGCACCAGGAAACAGGAACAGTTTTTGCATGTGGGTCTCCTGCCCTTTGTTCTGGGGTTTTGTTTTCCCTGTCACTGTACAGATGGTTTCTGTCCGGTGCCTGTCCCTGTGCCTGCACTTATCTCACCCGCAGGCAGCAGCGAGCGGTGCTGATGACCTTTGTCTCCGAAATGTTGTCCCTCTGATTGTGGGAACAAACTGGGACTTTAGGAAGAAAAGTGTCAAAATGAACCTGAAATTAGAAACTTGTAAATAGACCACTCTTTTTCACCAGAAGGTACAGAGTATTCGTTGCCAAGAGTATTCACTTGGACGCAAGCCAGTGTGTGGAGGGAAAAAATAAATAGCCCAGAGGTTAAAACTTGTGCAAATACTTGGTGCTGGCAGGGGCAGAAGTGCCAGGAGAGTGCATTGGGAAGATGTGTAGGACCTTGTATCCTTTGGGATGGATTTTGGTGTATGATGCCTTTGGTTAACACTGACCACAGAGGAGGGCTCCTTGGAGCCTGTCAGCATGGGAGAGCAGTAAAGCTGGATAAAAGGAGACATGAAGGTGAATGAAGATGATACAGATGTGCTGACAGTACCCCAGGGTGTGCTGAAGAAGATTTCTGAGCCATGGGGGACACAGGCTGAGGCTGAAGGCTCTAATGCTGCTTTTCTTTTATTTTCAGACGGATCCACAGTACACAGCTGGAGTGGCAGAAAATATCAAAAACTTGTAAGCACTTCCAAGTGACTTCAGTGTACGGCCTGTGCCTGCAGCAAGGCCAGGGAACGCCTTCATTAAGGAGAAAATACACACTTTTCTGCTTCCCTTTTGTATTTTGTTGTTGTTGCTTGGGGTTTTTTTCCTCTTTTTAAACTCTGTGCTGTCTTTGCTAATGCTGCTTCCACTTTCTGCTTGTCCTAAAATGCATCCCATATGTAGCTTTCAGGAGGCTGCTTTGTGCTCACAGTATTTAACACACGCGGTCATTTCATTCTGTTTTGCTTCTTCTGTCCTGGGGCACTGTGAGGACATGGATTGTTTAGATTTCCAGTGATCCTGGCTGTTGTTTCAGTGCCTATTGCAGCCCTGTACTTGCTCTGTGCAGTCTGGGCAGTGTAGTAAGCACACACAAATGCTCCAGCCTTATTTTGCTTTAAAATCCATGATCCATCTTTCTTCCCACTCCAGCCTGTTTGTTTTCCCCTTGTTCCAGGCTCTAGTTACATCTGTCTCTCGTGCTGGCTGCTATTTATGTCCTGGAGCCTCACTGGCTTTTGCAGCTTCATCTGTGGCTGTTTAAGCAGAAGCTGGTGATGGATTATTAACCATGAGCCTGTCCAGGCGTTAAAGGCATCAGAGCTCGGAGGCAAAGGGAAAAGGTGGTGAGAGAAGGGAAGGGGCAGTGACTCCCGTCCAGCTCCTGCGATTGCTCCTTTCCGAAGGATCACAGCCGCCGCACAAAGGAAAAGGGAAAGGGCAGCACATCCTCCCAGAGCCCCCTGTCCCCGAGCCAATGATGGGAGAGGGGCTGGGACGTGTGTGGGGAGGGTTGTGTTCCCGGGCACTTGCAGAAGAGCTGAAACAGAGCCCTCCATCTTGCAGTGCAGGAGCTGGCAGGGCTCCCCTCCTTGTGCCTGCTGGCAGGAGGACGCACTTATCGGGGATAATGGACTGATTGTCCGATGGGTCCTGATGAAATTACCGGGCGCTGCTGCAGAGAGTGCCTCTGCGTAGAAGTCCTGAAACTTTAATTGACTTAATGATTTGATTTCTCATCGTCCCCCTCTCCAGTGCCTCCTGCCCCTCCCTGAGTCACTGAAATTATTTTTCTTCCAAATTGAATTGAGGTGCTGTGGGGCCAGGGCAGGCTGGGCTTCTCTCGCCGGACGGAGAAAGCTGTTGCTGCTTCAGTGCAGTGTTTTGTCAGCTCAGTGAGAAGCTGCTGTTTCACTGCTGCCTGAAGAAAGGAAGATTTGAAAATGCTGGCTGAAAGACCTGCCAGTCCCAAGGAAGGAATAAGGAAGGGGAAAAGAAGTGAGGAGTTTCTGGCAGTCCTGCTGCTTTGTCTCCCTCTGCCCCATCTCCAGTCCTCCAGGCTCTGCACAAACAAAGGAAATCAGCCTTGCACCAAATGTTCTCGAAAAGGCTGTATAAAAATAACTGGTTTTCCTGCTTATCTCTCACAGTTAGAGCAGTCCCAGGGTATTGCTTGCAAGGCTGATGTAGGTGCCTACGTTTCAGATGGGTGACATTATTTTCTGTTTGAGTCTGACTCTTTAAAGGTTTCTTAGCCACATTATAGGAAAAGTAGATGCTGATTTTATCAGCATAAGAGAATGAGGTAGACTTCCTGCTGGCTCGCTGAACTACAGCACAGCAGTGTTTTAAGCAACTTAGCAGAAATGTATTGCACAACCTTGGAAAAATTAATTTTAATTACGAATGCATTTGGAAAATCTCTAAATGCCTGTAGTGCCAAGTCCTTTCTTTGCTGAACCAGTTTGCAGGTCATTTAATCCTGTAAAAGGTACATGGTGCTCAGGGCTGGTCTTTAAAGCTGACCTCTGTGTGTGTGTGCAGGAGGGAGGAGGATGCTGAGGGGGAGCATGTGCACATGGGGCTATTAGAGACTGGGGAGAAAACAGCTTAAAAACTCCATGTCAATCCCTGCTCCTGTCTTCTGATGAGGCCTGGAAGTGCAGTAGATACCAGAGAAGTTATGCCTTAGAGGCTGTATTTTTTGTTTGGTTCTGTGGCTCAGTGTTTACCCAGCGATTTGGTCTACAAAATGCTGTGTCAGACGTGGAGGTATTTGTTTACTGCTGCTTTTCTCCCTCAGATTCCCAAAGGAAATACACTCAGGTCTCCTGGAGGTAATTTCTCCATCTCCACATTTCTATCCTGATTTCTCCCACCTGCGGGAATCCTTTGGGGACCCCAAGGAAAGAGTCAGGTAAGAATGAATGAGCTTATAAACAAGCAAGCCCTGAATTAAGGAACTGTAGCAAGTTCCTCACTGACTCCAGCAGGGAAAGCTCTTCTGCAGGGCCAGGCAAGGATTTTAAACTGGAATTATCCAGGAGCTGGAAGGATGTGATTTAGTGACAGGGGGATGAACTGGCACCAGCTTTGCCAGGCTTGCCTCATGCTGTGGTGCTTCCATCACCAAGCAAGGGGCTCATTTTAACCCAAATTATCTTCATTGTGGAAGTCCTCAAGGTTTCCAGTAACTGTTACCTGACCAGGGACCAAAGGGAGAGGCCATATGCCATCCCCTGTGCCTTCCAGGGCTGTGTCATGTCACCTTCCCATCCCAAACCCAGCCTTGGCAGGCCCCCTGGAGCAGCCACTGTCCCAGGAGAGACTGACACTCCCATTGTCTTTGTCTCTTGCAGGTGGAGGACAAAGCAGAACCTGGACTACTGCTTCTTAATGATGTATGCCCAGTCCAAAGGCATTTACTATGTGCAGGTGGGTTTGGTGCTGGAGGGAAGATGGATGTACCTGTGAGTCCCCTGTATTGGGTTGTACCAGCTGAGAGAGAGCAAAGGGCACATCCAATTGTGTGATGCAGCAGAGTGGGAGCAGTTTTTAGCCACATAGTTTCAAAAGTCGGGTTTCTAAAATAATTTTAGACTTGGAAATCTACCATTTAGCAAAGACAGAAGTCCTTGTTTCTCTTACCTGTTGGACTGAGTGAGAAAAACCTGCTTGGAGCACTTTCCAGAATAAACTGGGTCTGTGCCAGAGCTTTCCTCTGGTCTGTGGTGATTGCTCTGCATAGAGAGACTGTTGCTGGGACCTGGATGGGACATTGGCACTGTGCTCTTTTGTCTTGCAGCTGGAGGATGATATTGTGGCCAAACCAAACTATCTCAGCACTATGAAGAACTTTGCCTTGCAGCAGCCCTCTGAGGAGTGGATGATCCTGGAGTTCTCTCAGCTGGGGTTCATTGGTAACGTTCTCCCCTGCTCACCCCAGTCCTATCAGGCACAAGGCACAAGAGCCTGCTGGCTCTTGACAACACTACATTCTTGGCCCAAGAAATTGTCCCCTCAAGATGGTAAAATACTTGGACTTGATCCCCCCCCGATTTTTGCAATGACTCTTACGTTTGCATAGGGGAGAAGGATCCTCACAGCTGGCACTGCTGATGCTCACTTTTAGTAAAAATAAACCTGGTGAGTGGCCCAGCTGACAGCCAAACAGCTTAGATATGACCAGTAGCTTTTAGGCTGGATGGGATCTGGATTTGCCTAAGAGTGTGCAAAAGGAAGTTTACATCAGCCCAGAACTATTTTGGGAACGGCAGTACATGGTTGCAGTAGCAGCTTGATCTGTTATTTTGGATACTGGTTTGACTGGCTTAAAACTTGTAGTTTTCAGGGCAGGAAACAGTCTGTCCTGCAGCTGGCTGCATGTTTTTCATCCTTGTTTCTCTTTACTGAATGGGAGAGTTTTAGACCTTTTGATACTGTTGTGACCTGTGAAACTCTAATGCTTTCTAATTCTGCAACAAATATTAAATCCGGAACTGTATTAGCAAAGTCAGCAGTGCTGGTGCATAAACTGGAGCCACGTGTTGTTTCCTTTCCATAGAGAGATGGACACATCTAACCTCCACAGCCCAGTCTCCCAAGTTTTCCCTTCCCAGCTCTGATTCTTGACCATTTCATACCATACCTCATCTCTCTCACTTTGTTCTTTCCTTGTGCTCTAGGAAAAATGTTCAAGTCTCTGGATCTGAGCTTGATTGTGGAGTTCATCCTGATGTTCTATAAGGACAAACCCATTGACTGGCTGCTGGATCACATCCTCTGGGTGAAAGTCTGCAACCCTGAGAAAGATGCTGTACGTAAACAACCTCTGTGGAAGGGAAATGCTCTGTTGTGTGCGGGCAAATGTGCTCTTGGCTGTGCCTCCAGAGATCTTTTCTGTGAGCTGTGGTGCTAACTGACTTTGCACCGAGCTGGGCCATCCCTGTGGAGCGTGCTGCAGGGTGTCCTTGTGGATTGTGTAAGTGGAGATCTGGGAGTTCAGGCTTTTGTAGTCTGCAGCTGCCAGAAAAGGCATTATTTCTGCATCTCAGCACTAATAGGGTATTCCTCCTCCAGTCATCGAAGACAGGAGTCATTCCCCATTCCTCTGTGTTGCTTTGCATTCTGGGGTGCTTCTGTCCCTGAAGTAATTTCCCACTCCCTGACTACAACCCTGGAATAACCCTTTGAGCCAGATCCATGTGCTGTACCCTCCTGGAGCACACATGGAGGCTGCCCAGGGAGCCCACCCCAGACAGCCCAGAGCAAACCCTCCTTGCACAGTCTGCCAGAATGAAGCCAGATCACACAAAGCTCTTGTCAGGGTTTCTAGGAGGGTGCAGAGAGGTGAAATGGGCTCTGTTTTCATGCTGTCACTCCTTTTGCAGGGCCATAAGCCCCCATGCCCTGTGGAGGTTGTGTTTGAACTCCAGCAGCAAGGGGCTAAAGCGAGTGGGAAGGGCAGAGGAGGAGTGTGTGTGGCAGCAGATGTAAGATGAGCTCAGCACCAGATACTCCCCTGTCTCCTCTCTGAACATACTGTATTTACTCAAACGCTTGCTCGCCCTCCTCCCCTATGGAGAACAAGCAGCAGAGTCCCTGTGCAGAGCCTGGAGCCAGTGGCCTGGGGGAGACTTCATGGTGACAAATGCCAGAGTGGTCACTGTGAGAATTAACATTGTATTAATGTGCTGGGGTAAGGACCATCCTCAGAGCTCTGCAGAACTGGGGCAAGGATGTGGTTTAATTTGGCCTGACCCATGGCAGAGGATGTGGATTAGCTCCAGAATTCCTAGTGCAGCAGGACCAGTCCCAGATTATGTCCACTGAATCCTCCTGGCAGCTCAAACCACGTGCTCAGGTGTGACAGAGCAGTCCCCAGGACAGTCTGGCAGCCCCACAGTCCCCACAGCTGTGGGCAAAGCCAGGTTGTTGGGATGCTGGGATGGAGCTGGGAATGATGCTGCTGTCTGTGCCCCCACCTTCAAAATCCTCAGCTTGAGCACTGATTAAATGCAGATCCTGCTGCACAGGATCATCTTCTCCTTAACTCATCTGTGCTCATCTTTTGCTACCTGATGGAACCAAGGTTTTCTCAGGGGAAACCACAAACCTCTTAAACATGTTGCCTTTTAAAAAATTAACCTACTTTCCATGTGGATTTGTGGCTCCTTTCCCCCACTGTTTGCATGATTAACTCTGCACAGCGCCCTTTCAAACATGACTTTCTCTTGTAAATCCCACTGTGCAGAATCAAATTGGTAGCGGGGAGGATTTGTCTTTTTGATTGAAAGTTTGTTTGACCTGAGCTTTTGGTAAGTGCTTTGCCTGCTCTGGGTATATTCTGCTCTTTCTTTTTTAACTAATTTTAGATTTACCTGGGGTAGAGCTGTGTGAAAGGATGACCTTCTTACCACCAACTGAGCTATTCCCCCTCCTGGCTTGTCTGTGACAAGGCTGCTTTCAGCAAACGCTTCTTTAGCAGTTACAGGAAAAGGGGAGAAAGATAAATCAGGAGATGCTGTAGCTGCCTTCATTCCCCTTCCTCCTCCTCTCCCCATCCAGAGTGAGATAGACATGACGGAGTTGCATCCAGAGTTGCTGGCAGTGAGTAGGGTCTGTCCCATTAGCGTGGCTAGTTTTAATTTTCTAATGTAACGTGAGCTGGATTAGGGGATTATCTCTTTTGCAGCTTGCAGGGGTCATGCCTGGAATTTCCCAGTTCCCAGCCGGTGGTGGGGGCTTGGTGTGGCACCCTGTCTGTTCCAGGCATCCGGCGACGCCGCACCCGCCGCGGGGTTTCTGCCGGGTGGGAGGCTGCAAGAGCAGATGGCATTAGGGATGTGCATGCATTTCTTTTCTTGGAAAAATCCAAAGTCGGATAACAAATACCCTCTCCATACAGCTTTTAACCTGTATTTTTGTCCTGCTCCCCCAAACTGAGAGAAATGAGCTATTT
Source organism: Eopsaltria australis (assembly GCA_034509425.1). NCBI lineage: Eukaryota > Metazoa > Chordata > Aves > Passeriformes > Petroicidae > Eopsaltria > Eopsaltria australis. Next base: position 185,569 of record JAVTVJ010000090.1, on the reverse strand, counting down.
TAAAATGTCACTTCTCATCTCCCCACACTCTCAGTGATTTTCCCTTTTGTCCTTTTTTCCCTCTCCATCATCTCTCTCCCTCCACTCCATGGTAAATCACTGCCAGGACTGCAGTTGCATCTCCAAGTTTATTTATGTGGTGGATAGGCGTGAAACAGCCCAGCAGCTTTGACGATGGCACGTGCTGTACATCTGCTCACAACTCCTGCCAGCAAACTGGGAACTGCCCATCCAGAGAGAGAGCCCACACTTGGTACCTGGGCTCTGAGTCATCCCAGCATTACTGTGCCTCGAGACTTCAGGGATCCCTAGCTCTGAGTTGTAGGAAAAAGGCTTTCCCAATAAGCCAAGGGCAAAGCAAACTCAGTTCCCTGACAGCACAGAGGGGATTTGCTCAGCGTTCTAAGCTCTGCTTGGCAAGGAGAAATTTGGCACTTAAACCTGGACACTGCCCAGCAGAGCCTGGGGGGCGAGTGGCTGAGAGTCACAGTCTGGTTTCTCCAGAGTGTGGTTAAAAGCCCTCTTGCCAGATTGGAGCCTAAATACCACAGAAGGGCACAGAGATGGAGGGCAGAGCTGTCTGTCACTCCCTGTACCCTTGTGGATCAGAGTTTTGAGCAGAGGTTTGAGCCTGGGGCACTGGGGCCGTCTCGTTTCAGAAACACTGCGACAGGCAGAAGGCAAACCTGAGGATCCGCTTCAAGCCCTCGCTCTTCCAGCACGTGGGAACCCACTCCTCCTTGGCTGGGAAGATACAGAAGCTGAAGGTGGGTACCAGCTCTCTGCTGCAGGTAGCCTGGCCTGCAGGCAGGGAAGAGGCTGCTTTTGGGTGGGGATATCAGTGACAGCAGCTGGTGGCAGCTGGATTTCTGTGCAATTGTTATGTTTAATTCTGAGTTACAGTGAGCTCAGGTAGCTCCTGCTCCTCAGAATGGCAGTGACATGCACCAAGAGTCACTGCAAGATTTTAAGCCTTGGTACCAGTCATGGCCACGCATCCTGAGTGCCAGACCATGGTCCAGGCAAGTGACTTCGAAGAATCTACTGAAAAACCTTGGAGAGATGACTCCTGGGGTGGTCTGACTTCCTTCCCACCCCACTCCATGTTCCTGGGATTTGGTCATAGGCAAATTAGAACTCACTGTGTAAGAGCTGGCATTGTTGATGTGTGTTTAAACATGAGCACAATGCAGCTTCCCACAAGTACAGGTGCAGAACCCATGGAGACACATCCCTGGTCTGTGCTGTCTGTGTGATCCCCAGGGAAATGGATGGTATAATCCAGTTTGTATCACAGTGCAGTGCTGTCAGGCTATGTAATCCAGTCATTTTATGCTATTGTCAGCCTCCCAGCTGCTTTCTCCTCAAGTGTAAAGACTGTTTCCAGAGCTCGTGGGGCAGGGACAGGCGTTCAGGGACATTTGGACAATGAAAGGCTCCTTGGTGTCCTGGATCAGAGCATAGAGCAGGGGTGTTTCTCTGAGCTGCCTCTCCTGAAGCTGTGTCCTGGGATCCAGTCACACATTACCCTGCCTGATGCCTTGCCCAAATTACTTCCATCTCTCATCTTTCTGTGCCCTGCAAATCACAGAATTTTAGTGTGCAGTGCCTTGTAGCTGGGGCCCTGGTTCCTCATGGGCTAGAGCAGCTCATGGCCCTTCTCTGCCCTTTTGCTTTATGCCCACCAAGGACAAGGACTTTGGGAAACAGGCACTGCGGAAAGAGCACGTCAACCCTCCTGCCGAGGTGAGCACCAGCCTGAAAACCTACCAGCACTTCACCTTGGAGAAGGCTTACCTGCGGGAGGACTTCTTCTGGGCCTTCACTCCCACTGCTGGAGACTTCATCCGATTCCGATTCTTCAAACCGCTCCGTATCGAAAGGCCAGTGCTTGGGGGGCCAGCAGGGGGTGAGGGGACAGCCCAGAGCATGTGGAGACACTTGACTTTTGCTCTTCTGGCAATTTAAATCAAGGTTCTTGCCCGTGTCCTGCTTGGCTGCCCAGGAGGAGAGAGCAGTGCTCTTTCAGGGGAAGGATAATTTGACCCTTTTTCAGTGGGGCCACCTTTGCCAGAGCCCTTTGCTTCCCTGCACTTGGTTTAGCTGATCTGGCACAGAAAGTCTCCTGTCAAATCGTGCTGTGGGCTCTTTGGGAAGGTGCCTGTTAGGTTGAGCAGTTTTATGATTCAGATGGGGTGAAAGCCATCATGTGCCCCCTCACTCAGTGTGCCTTTCCGTGGATTTGGTCTCTGTCACAGGTTCTTCTTCCGCAGCGGGAACATCGAGCACCCAGAAGACAAACTCTTCAACACGACCGTGGAGGTTCTGCCGTTTGACGTAAGTGTTTGATTGAGATTTGAGGTGAGGGTGGAGTGGGAAGCAAAAGAGACTTGAGAGAAGGGAACTGCTTAAAGCCATCAGGAAAATCTTTACAAGATTTGAGTGCCTCTTAGAGGTGCTGGCAGGGAGCCAGAGGGTTGTGCCTGGTGTGATGACACCTCGGGAGCGGGGTGCTTTGCTGAGCACTGCTGTGAGCCACCTCTGCCTGCAGAGGGGATGCTCCAATGGGTGGGATGGCAGCAGAGGAGGGGATGGAGCCAGAATGGTGCAGTGGAAGCAGCAGCCTGAGGACTGCAAATGTCCTCTTGTTTTGGGCATGTGTCTCAGGGTGCCAGGTATGGAATGAGATGCCAGGGTTTGCTGGCAAGGACAGCTGTGGGGTTGCTGCTTTTCCTTGGGGCTTTTGGGTGACTCTTGCTTCTGGTCTTGTACAAAACTCCTCTCCTTCTGCAGAGCCTGCAGTCAGATAAGGAAGCCTTGCAGGAGGGAAGAGGCGCAGTTGTCAAATACCACAGGACAGCGGATGGCTACATCCAGATAGGTACAGTGGGGTGTGGGGTGGTAAAGTGCCTGCTGGCTTTGATAACACAGCCCATGTCCTCACCTGCACATCAGTCAAGAGCCTTAGAGCTGTTTGCTTGGCAGAGTAATTTCTGCTTGCTGGGAGCCAGGTTGGAACAGGATTAATTGTCATTGTCTCCTCTCCTCCACTGCCCTCCCTCTCAGACCAGGCTGTCCTCCTCAGATAGTTTTCAGTCCTGCATTTCTGCCAGTCTCTGCTCAGAGCTGGGAGCAAATGATGCAGATTATTCGTTTGTTTACCCTGGGCTTTAAAACCTCCATCACAGGCAGTTTTGCAGTCTCTGTACTCACACCTCTTGCAGGTCAGACTTTGTCTCTTGCCACCTGAGCTTGTTTTGGTGCTTGCCCTGCCCTTGGACAAGAACGAGCAATTGCAGCCTCCAGAGACCTGCCAGTGTGTGATACAGCCCTGGTGTCCCTGCTAAGATGTCTTTTTCTTTTTTTTTTTCAATAGACAAATAAAAGAAAAATTTCCTGGCACATGCAGTGTTTTGCCATTTTCTCATTCCTCTGTGTGCTGGCTGGTTTCTCCTAGTTGCATTTTGGAAAAAAAAAATCACACCCAAAAAGCATGTCAGGTCACTCAGTCCCCTTTTGCACAGCAGCAATATGCAGCCAAATACTCCCCATTTTGTTTTGTTTACCTGATTTTTGTTCTCCAAAGTGAGACATTTTGCACTGTATTGCCATCCACGCTGGTTTTTAGCCTGCTTTGTGTTGGGGAGCTGCAGGCAGGAGCTGCTGAGGCTGTTGGTGGTGCCCTCGGGGAGAGGGGAAGGTGGAGGGGCAATGCCAGAGGAGCATCCCTTTGTCACCCACATGCTCTCCCCACCAGGCTCGTTCTCCAAGGGTGTTGCAGAGGGCGAGGTGGACCCATCTTTTGGGCCCCTGGAGGCCATCAGGCTGTCCATCCAGACCGACTCCCCGGTGTGGATCATCCTGAGCGAGGTAAGCCGAGCTCCCTCAGCACCTCCCCACCCCTGCCCCGCTCATTGCTCTGATCCCATCCCTCTTTTCTCTCAGATTTTTATCAAAAAGGCAGAGTGAAACAGGCATGAGGCAGAACGGACACACTCGTGGATCCCTGGTGCTGCTCCCTCCCTCCCGCTCCCTGCTCCCCGCGGCGCCTTGCCCGGACCAGGACAGCGCAGGGCCGGCTGCCGGAGGCGGCACTCGCCCGCAGCCCGCGGCAAAGCTGCAGTGATCCCAAAGGGGCTGCGGGGCCACCACGGGCACCGACTGCTCCTGAAGAGGAGCAAAAAGCAGAACCCAACCCCCTGTGCAGAGGGGTGGCTTTGCTCCACTCCCTCGGCCCCTCGGGGTGCTGGCTGCCGCTCGGGACAACGGACACGGGACAGTTCGGGGTCGGGATGAGCTTTAGCGAGCGTGGGGACAAAAAGCACCTTGAGCCCCGGACAGGGCAATCTTTGGCTGTATTTGGGGCCAGAGCAGGTGACATTGAGCCCTGCCAGCTGACCCCGCCGGCACGCTGGGATGGAGGCGGCAGGGACCGAGGTCTGCCTTGCCCTCTCCCAGGCAACAGTCCCGGCCACAGCTGAGGATTAAGTGAGGGCAAAGACTGACCCTCCTCCAGCAGAGGAGGAACGAATCCAAAGGGGTTGGAGCGATGATTATGGCAGGGAAAACAAAAAAATAAAATACGCCACACTGTGCCTGCCAGCATTGAACACAGCCCCTTAACTCACAGTGAAGTCTCCAGTGTCTTCATGCCTTGAGATTGAGTGCAGAAACTGTCTTTTTTTTAAATAACTTTCAGTTATTGATTGATGTGGGTTTTTTGGGGAAGAAAAAAAAAAAAGCAGAAGTAGCCCAGTTCAAAAATAGTAGGGATTAGTGTAAATCCCAATGTCCTTTCAGCTATACACTGGAATGCATTATACTACTTTAATGTGCTGTATTTTTTATTATTGGATACATTTGATTTTTCAAGTACATCTCTCTATATAAATATATAAAACAATGTGCACTGTAATAAAAGCTAAATTTAAACCTTTGGTGCAGTAGTGAGAGTCACTTGCAGCAGGGCTGCTTTAGGCACCTGCAAACCCCAGGTTCACAGTGGAGGGTGGAATCCAGGGAGGGCAAAGTCCTGCTGCAGGGTGGGTGGTAAGTGAAGCTGGGGCAACGTAAAGGTCTTTCAGTCAATTCCAAACACAGACTTTGGTACTTGGACTAGGGTTAGGCTCTTCTCCCAATATTTGGATGTGATTTTAGGCAAGCTTACCCATCCTTTTCAGCTAATCGCAGCAGCTTTTCCTGTGAAACCCAGTCCCCAACTCAGATGTTCTCACACCAGTCTCTGAGCATCTTTGACAATCACAGGTGATTTCTAGTGAGAAAAAGAATTTATTTTTGTACGTCCATGGTGTGATCCTTCAGCATGGATCATTACAGCAGTAAGGAGGAGAGACGACAGCATGTGGGTCAATCTGTGCTCCATGAGGCAGAGCCAGAGGCATTTTAGAGCAGACAGTGCTACAAAGCCCAGCAGTCAAGCTCCTCAGCAGGGGCAGGGGCTGGAAAGCATTTGCTTTCTAGAAGGGAAATTATCTCTGAAGAGCAGAGGAGTGCCAGCATCCACCTCCCTTCAGAGGGGAGCACAGAGCCAGGGAAATATTCTCTCTCTGATGGTGCCACATGACTGGATCCCCTGTGCCGGGGCAAACAGCAGGGTTTGGGAGAGCTGTGGCCCCTCTCACCAGACACCATGCAGCTGGAGAGGCCACACCAGTGCTGCCATCCATGTGGAGGAGCTGGGCCACAGGAAGTGTGCCAGGAGCCCGGCCAGTGCCAGCCCCACCAGCAGCCAGAGCAGCCAGGCACTGGCGTACAGCGGTCCCAACCTGGGTGAGAGAAAACATGGTGAGGCACTGCCAGCCCAGCCAGGGCACAAGGCACACTGGGGGTGCTGGGAGTCCCCACCCTCCTTTGGGACAGCCAGGGAAGAGGTGACACAGCCCTGAGCACATGGGGGCAGAAAGGGAGGAGGAGGAAGTGATGAAAATCTGCCTGCAGTCCCACCCCTGGGGAGGAAACCTCTTCCAGGGGCCACATCCTGGTCTCAGCCTCCCTGGCTGGTTTGGGGTGTCCAGTCATGTCCTTACCTTCCCTGTGCAGCCACAGCATAGCCCTGGAAGTACCTGAGGCGGGTGTAGAGGTACAGCATCCCACAGGCTGCAGCCACACCTGTTGGGAACAGGGGAGCTGAGTTCTGATGGGGCTGGGGATCCCTGGGCACTGCTGGAGCTGCATTCCAGCAGTCACCCCAGCACATGGGGCATGACCAGATGTCCAAACAGAGTGACTTGGCTTTAAACCACTGTGGGAGTTTAAATGAGTTTTCTTCCTTCCCTTTTTGTGAGGGATGAACTTCTCTGCCCCACAGAGCTGCCCTGGGACTTGGATTGGCAATGCTCCCTTATGTGGTTTCTCCTCACAACTTCCCTGTGGCAGCAGCCAAATCCCCTGAGCTCACTTGGTAGGGATAGACAGTGGATGAGTAACTGTTTGGGTTATGGTTTCTTGTTCTGACATAGCTGCTGCCACCCTGGGACAGCCTGACCTTGTCCAGCACCAGGGGACAGCCGGGCTCCAGCGAGGGAGCAAGGGCTGCCAGTGCTTCCTCCTCCAGGCAGGAATGGACTCAGTTACCCCAAGCTGGAGTTGGGGCACTTCTTGATCAATCCAGCTGAAGGGGAAATTTGCTTTCCATGAGCAGCAGCCTCACAGGCACAGAGAGAATGTGCCTGAGTCACAATGGGATTTAAACTGGGGTTGGGGTTTTTTTGTTTGTTCACATGGTTTGGGTTGGAGTTCCCCCCCACATCCCTCTTACCTTGATGGAAGAAGATTCCAGCAACCCAGAGGAGGGCAATGAAGATCGGGAAGTACTCTGAGCAATTTGCCCTGGTCAGAACCAGAGATGAGAGTTAAAATTGCCCCCTTGTACCTCAGAGCCTGGATAACCAAGGCTGGAGAAAGGAATTGGAAACTCACACCAGAGCAAACTAAAAGAGCCAGTAAGAACCATCACTGAGCTGTGGGAAGGGGGCCTTTTCTGTGATCAAGAACACCCAATATCTGTATTTTAGAGAAAAAAAGCAGCCAAACAACACGCAGCATTCACCTCTCCCACATTCACATGGCCCTGGAATGATGAGCTGTGGCTGAGATGGAGATTTTTCTCTGCTGGACCCTTGACAGGCTCCATTCCACACACAGCACCATCAAAGACAGCTGCTGCACCTCCAGCTGCTGGGGGAGAGCCTCCTTGTCAGTATTTAAGGAGTTTTCTCTTCCCCTTGGGTGAGCACAGCCCAAATTTGGGACAAAAGTCACACTCCAAGAAGGAGCCTTCTCTCAGATAAAATTCAGCAGGAGGTGATCAGAGCTACAGCCAGGTTTTCCTCCTTTTTCCTTTAGTAACAAAAATACAGATTTTCTGCAAGAAGAGTAGGAGCAGTGCTATTAAAGGCATTGGTTTTGCTTCTCCTACATTTTACCATTCCCTAGGCAATTTAATCTTAATTTTGGCCAAAAATGTACAAACCTTTGGAGAATGGAGCCAGACTGGGAGCTAGAAAGAGTCTGAAGAACCTTATGCTGTAAATACAGTTTGAGCCTCAGTGAGGGGAAGCTGCCAGGTTTCTTCAAGTGAGTAATACATCAATACCACTTTTTCCCATTTTTTTTTCAATATATCAAATTATCCATTTGTACACTATTCCACAGGGAAAAGAGAAGAAAAACCCACAAAGAAGCAGTACTTTCTCAAGTCCAAGTTCCCAAGGTCACCTTCTCTGCCGATTACAAGCCAGGGCTTCCCAGAACACCACAGCCCATGGCATGACGTGGTTAACACACATTTAATAGTTAAGTATTTAATTAAAAGCCACATCAGCAGCTCCCCAGCTCGCAGAGGCTGATGTCTCCAGGCAGGCTGGCCTTCCATGGCACCACAGAAGGACTGAGGCTGGTGTTTTTGTCACTCCACAAATGTTTCCTGTGCGCTGGCAAGGGAACGCAGCTGCTTTGTTGGGGATTTAGTGCCGTGCTGGAGCTACCCCTCACACCAGCTCCAGCCAATTCCTTTCAGTCGCTTGCAAAACACAACGACTGAGATGAAAGACGGAATCTGGTGCTTGCTGGAAGCCGAAGGGATCTGTGAACGTTTCCAGTTTAAGCTCTAGCATTGCTCTCTCCATAGGAACAGAGCAAAAAGAAACAGCCCTCAGCAGGGGCCCATGAGTGCTGATTCTCACAGTACAATGGCTTCTGAAAGGGAAAAAATTAAAATGCCCTTGTAGCTGGTTCTGCCAGCAAGGCCCTTTGCTTCAATCCAACAGCAAAACATTACAAGAAAATATCAGGTTATTAATAAAGCTTTGGCTGCTCCCACCATTTGGAGCCAATGGTAATATTAAATTTAATTATTCTAATTGTGAACGCTCTGCACCTCCTCCACACGGCCACTAATTTGTAATTTGGCTGCCTCACAATGCCAGAAGGAGAATTATCATGGATGGACAGAAACACCCCAGCCAAAGTGCTCCAAATCAAAACTCAGACCTTTGCACACAAAGCATTGGAAAAAAAAAAATACTATCAGTAGCAGTAAGTGGAAATGTGACTGAGGGGAATCAGCCTCTCCCAACAGTGACAGTTGACTGAAGTCTTATCTAGACAAAGTCATCACAAAAAAAGTCAAAATCTTACTGAGCTCTGAAGATGCGCTCAAATTCAGGGTGACCCCTTGTTTCAGGAGGTGAAATATTGTACTTCCGACGGGCGTAGATCACCTGCATTGCAAAATAGGCTAAAAACAGAACACAGGAACGGTAACAGACCAGCAGTGTTTATTTAGCCAAGCTTTATCTGGCTTGGAATCAAGCAAGTGGTTAGAATGAAAGATCTAAGTCCATAGTCCAGGGCTGTCACACATGACCTGTAATAAATGTGTCATTTATTTCATGCTCGTGCTTTAAATTCAGGTTTGGTTATCCCAGCTGAGTGCCACTGCTGGATGACACTTTGCATCATCTGAAGCCCAGCAGAGCCCTCAGTGCTGCTCCCCAGCAGATCAAACACACAATAAAACCTTACCAAGTCCACCCTGAGCCACAGAATTATTTCTTAATCTTTCACTTTGTGTTAAGAGTACATGTGCACCCTCAGCCAGTCTGATGGGAATGATGTGCAACACTTCTGCTATTCCTAGTGGGTGCCAAGGATGGCCCATGCCACAGAGCAGTGTCCAAACTGTCAAGCACTGGGGTATCACCAAGTCAATTAGAGATGCTCTTAATCATGGCAATAAAAGGAAAGGGGGAAGAGGGCAATTATTTCTTGCCCTTTGCTCCAGCAGTTCAAGGAGCAGAGGTGCTGCCCATGCCTGCTATCAGCTTGTGCCACGTTTGAGCCAAGGCACTGACTCAGTGTCTGCTACATCAGTCCTTTGTGCATTTGTAAAGGACGTGGAAAGTCACTGCAAAACAATGAAAACTTGCCAACATGAAGATTTGGAGTGTTTCACTGTTTATTGAAAGCTCCTACTCCCACGGGCAATTGCTGATGCTCCGAGTCGTTTATTTAGGTGCACTACTACACTGCTGCCTTTATTGAAAACTCCTATTTTCATATAGGAGAAAACTAAACTATAAAAACAATTACTTTGGTGGCTGTGGTGGTGTCACTGAGACGCTTGAGTGAGCAAAGTCCTCACGTAGCAACATTTCCAGAGAATTGCACAGAGAGACAAGAAGCTGGGGTGCAAGGTCTGCCTTGGGGACTGTCTTATTGTAACAAAGATAAAAGCAGAACAGCAGGATAGAGAAGGGGAAGTAGGGACGGATGTTCCAAGATTAAAGACAAAACACGTACCTGCAGAAAAGCATTAGAACATATGTAGAAGGGAAGTAGAAATGTGAATAATCTGATGCTGTGTGATTTGTATATCACAGTATCTTAGTTACATAAATACAGTCATTCCTTTCAGAACACATTTTAAGAACAATTAAGCATGTTCTTGTGTCTTCCACAGTGACCCAGCCCTAAACAAGACGTGCTGACAGAGCAAAGTGGGGAGAAACAAGAATGTTCTCCCCTTTGATATATTTGTAGCAGGTTGATCATGGGTGAGGGTGTTGTCCTTCCCCAGAGGTCCAGCAGGACACGACACATTCACAGCATTTCCTCTGTGAATCCAGAGAGGTGGAATTCAGCAGCTGCTGGCAGAGCTCTGGGAATAAGATGAAACCATGACCCATCCTGTGACCTCTCCTCCTCCCAGTCTCCTCTCCAGAAATGAACTGAGATGGAGTTACAGCATCATGAGCAGCTCTGGCTTCTGGCATAAGCCCAACTGCACTGGGCAATGCTCTTCATCCTGCTTTGTGCCATCTGCACCTTTCCTAATGTAGGATTCTTGTGACTGATGGGTGAGGTCAGAGTAATTTCAGATCAAACCTCTCCGTCAGCTCTGCACTTAGCATCTTGCCTCTACACAGGGGCTAATATCCAGGCAAGTCCTACACAGATCTCTTACACTTAGGGATGGGTAACAGCCACTCAAGAGGAGCAGGAGCCTTTTGGAGGATGGCTGGCTGTACCCCAAACCTGGTGTAAGGGTGAAGTACTAAGGATGAAGAATCATTCCCCAAACGTACTTCTCAGAATGAGGTGTTGAAAAAACCGACACTGTATGAGCCTTCTCAGCACGGGCTTTCAGGGAGAGAGTTCAATCTACTCTGCAGAACCTTTCAAACAATTTTTTTTTGTGATTCATGTCTCGAGGTTAATCACCTGTGTGGATTCCCATGTGGCTTTTGGGCTCAGCTCTCCCTGAACTTTGCTCCTCTGTGGAAATACTCTTCATTCTCTATTTGATTATGTCCACAAACTTGTCAAATCATATCATAGCTGCTATCTGCCACATTTGAGTGAACCTGGCAAACAAGCCCTGTGGGGCCTGACATTGCATAATTTTTCTTTCCTTTGAAGCTGTAAAATAAAGGAGAGGGGGAAAAAACTGGAGTAGAATAATTTTGCTCTGTGGTAAAATGTTCATCACAAGGCTGGGGCACACATCTACAGAGCACTAAACTCAGAATCACTACATTAAAAAGGGGAAAGTTACTTGAAAGAATGTGAAAACTGCAGGCTCCCAGGAAATTCAAAAGGAAACATAAAAATCAGCCAACGTTGTACCAAGGACAGCCATTAAATTCCATCTCCTACACCAGGATGTGATGGAGGAGTGTCTGCAGGGACAGCCCACATCCTTGCTTCAGTGCTCACCTGCTCAGAGCAAATCCCAGACCTGTGACTCACCTACAGAATGCCCTTCCAAAGCATGCAGAGAAAGCCACTGCATGGCTCTGAACCCCAGTGACACAGGCACACGTATTTGATGGAGTAGATGGAAAGGGAACATGCAGTATTTTTGCAATTGCTCCTTGGCTCCCCATGCAGAGATCATAAAACCAGGATACTTCATCCGATCGAACACAGATAGGAGGGTGCCAATGCCTGCTATTTATCTGCTGCCTTCACACCTGGCCTGCATGCCGTGAAAGTAAAATGCTTAAGGCTGCAACCTTTAAAAAGTACTTGAAATTCTCATTAAACAAAAATATTTGAGACAAAACTGCTATCTAGGGATTTGCTACTGAGGGTTTCCCAAAAGAAAAGGGCTCAGCAGCATTTCTGTAACTCAATTTCAAGTTTTCTTCATGTCTTCTCTGCACATTAAACACTTGCTCCACCCCCACTAAGTTTAATAACAAAAAAATTCATAGTAAAAAATTTCTTCCATTTGTGGTTGCACATGTCTGTGTAAATTGAGAGGAAATTACTGATCGTTCAGAAGTCTTGAGCTCTATTTTTAAAGTGGCAAATTTTGTTTTAAATAATGCTTATATTAAGAGATTTGTCATCTGACGGCTAAAAGCACATCAGACTGCTCAGAGATTCACATCCATTTGTAAGCAGAGGTGTGATAGCTGTATGGTGAATTAATACAGTAATAATAAAACCCACGAACCTTCCCTTACAGAAATGTGAAGATTTTAATAAAATGGGGGCTCTGTCCCCAACCCAGGCAGGGGAGTGACCATCCTGAAGCCCAAGGGGGAGAAGCTTTTCCAAAGGACCCACAAATAAACAGAGCTTGGCAACAACACTGCTCTTTCTAAATGGTCTAAACACAATGCATCTATTTAAATGAGAAGTCACTGCATTTCTTTGAAGAGCTCTGTGTCTATTTCTGACCAGAACCTGCATTAGTTTCCAAATTACTGTGCTCTCACTTCATCTCATCTGCTCTGTGCCATAAGAACATACAAGGACATTGGTCACACAGAAACACCTGTGTGCACAAGGCTCCAGGTCTGCACACTGACCTCCTCACCAGCACATTTACTAACCTGCCTTTATTTCAGCTACCTCCAGCCGCTCCAAGTTACAAATTACCAGCTAAAATTCAATCACAAACTAGTTTACTTTAAGAACATCATGTTGAAATTGCTTTAACTCTGAAAGTTTTACTTGCTGGCTTTGAGGATCATTTTAGCCCCTGTTAAATAGTGAGCACCCTCAGGCATGACACCTCTGCCATGAACAGCCAAAAATTTGTATCATTTTACCAAGCTGGAAAACAGTGATTTTCACTCCAGACACTCCACACAAAACACAGGAACCACATCCCACGAAGTTTAACATAATTAGGTTAATACCGGCATTGTACAAAGGACATTTACCTTGCTCCAGGACCCCCAGAACTGTGACCATGGCCAGCAGGTCTATCTGATTTCTCATGCTGCTGATGGTGGAGCAAACCCCAGCCTGATGTGATGGGTACAGCTGTTCCAATCCACTCTCCCACCACCACCCACTTACACAGATCTGCCTCTGAGCACAGGTGTTTCCTCCACCTCACCTTAACTCTCTCCACACCACGTGGTTTTCCAAAGCAACCACCCACCAGAAAATGTCTATTCCAGCAGAGTGCCTTTTGCTGAACAATGGAGCAGGGAAGAACTTTGCATGAGCAAACTGTGAAATTCTTCTAATTACATTTACAGATTTTATACCACGATTGAATTACGTTGCCAGCGATGGAAGATGATGGAATTCTTTCCAGCCTTTTTGTTGCTAGTTTTAATGAGCTCTGAAGCATCTCAATTATGTGCAGGGTAGTAAAACTTATTAACAAGCATTTACAAATTAATGACTTGACCTTCTGCTCTTATTTCAAGTAGTGGAGTTGCCCACATGAAAGATTTGATACACTCCAGCTGGAATAACTTAATTCTGTTACCAGATTCTGTCATTTTAAAAGAACATTCAGATACTCTATCCCACTAATTACTACTCTAAGTTTACCAAAGAGGAGTACAGTTCTTTTATAGCACTCACCCTTAGTTTTCTGATGTTTTTACGCAGTACAAACCTTTTCCTGATGAACATAACTAAATAAAAGCTCTCGGTTCTGAAGGCAGCAAAGGATGTAGAAACATACAGACCCTGAGAAATGTTACACTGACATCAGAGTTATAATTGTAAAATGTAAAATTTGAAAACCAGCCATGTTTTATCCCTGAATAACTTTTCTCCCCACTCCACAGAAGTAAAATAGGCATCAGTTCAAAAAGTTACCTCATGTTTTCGAGCAACTTTATATGGACGACTACTCTGACTTTAGAATTTTTTAAAATCAAAGACAAGGAAGGTTTTCTGTTAATTTTGGTGGCTGAGCCATTGCATTTCTCTCTGTTCAATCACACACACAAACCCTCACTACAGAATTGGTGCATGTACCAGACCTGCAGTTTCTCCCAAGAAGGACACAGCAAGTTTTTTTTTTGGTTTGGCTCTTCCTTGTGTCAAAACCCCATTGTGACAGCTTATCAAGTTGAAAACTTCAGTTAATCAATCAAATATCCAGTGTTACACTTTTTATAAATAACCACACATGTAAAACGGCAAAACCACTCCCTTTCTCTAAAAAACACTCATATGATGTGGCTTCAGACTCTCCAAGGTACAGCAGACTCAGACTAAACAGAACTAAAACCTAAAAATTAACCTCAACCAAACCTATTGGCGACCAAAGATTTCATCAGGGGTGTCCAATATAAAAGTCAGACGAGAAATGTCACCAGGGGTCTGCTCACACCGTATTTCAACAAACAATTTCTTGAGAAAACACTTTCATAACAGATTTCCATTACTTTCAGGAAAAACACTGGCATCAAGAAAAAAGCATCAAATTATTTTCTGAGCAAAGGTTTGTCACAAGCTGCCACTGACTCCTTAAAATCTTTGGAACACCACATGTCATTTCAGTGGGGGATGGTTTGGAAATTTCTGTTTCACTCAACAATAACTAAAATCCAGCTTTTTTAATGGGACAATAAAGCAAAAAATAATGTAACTTCACAGTTTCCCATGGGCTAAAAGCAGCTGATTCTGGTACTGCTACTTATTGTTACATTTGGTTCTTTATAAGCTTCTGAAGCTACAGGTCCCCTCCCCTCCAAAACCGAACACAAACCATGTAGAGCAGGAATACACGAAAAATACACTCTGGTAAGTTGGGATGCTGTGAGGAAACCTGGAGGCTGAGCTGGGGCTGCAAACACAACTGCACAATGACACCAACTCCAAAGCCTGGACAATGACCCATCAATGTCTGAAGCTGGGCAGTGGCTGTGGGACTTCACCAGCCTCAAGCCAAGATCTCCACACACTGCCAGTACTTTGTTCCTTGTTCAGAAACATCAGCTCCTGCTTGCAGCACCTGTTCCATGTCTCAGCTGGATTCCTGTGTGTGCCATGTGCCTGCATCAGACGAGCCTTGAGGAAACCAGGTTGAACCTCTAAAGCCTGTTATTCTGAGGGAATTGGCACATTTTTGGAACTCTACAATTTTGACATGTGAGGTCTCAGTAGTTATTAACATCTTTTTTCACTACTAACAACCACCTCTGCAGCTGAATTTCCCAGCTTAAGGCCTACAACTGCATTCCAGAAAAAAAATCAAAAGCCCAGAAGCAGTGGGAGTAGCGTAAAGCCTGATTTTCAAAGCTACATTTTCTAAGGCCCCTTTTATCCAGTTCTGGCCTGTTTAAATGGACTTTCTGAAACCGTAAGAATTGGTAAGACACAGCAGAAGAATTTGAGCCTCAGTAACAGACTGAGCAAAATTGTGTGTTGGGATGAAGGGAAGGAACCATCTCACTAGGAATGACAACGCTGAACTCTGCTCAGCTCATGCAAATGTATAAAGTCACACCATGTATATTTAATACACTAGCAAAATATTTATTTTATAATGATAAAACAGAAGTGAAGGATTTCTTTTTGGTGTGCACCAGTAATTGTAGTAAAAGAATAAGGGATTAATGGACTCTTTATACATTTCAATGACAAAAATTCATAAAGGTTAGCATCAAATTCAACTGTTCTCCATTTACAAGCATAAAACTTACCATAATACCCCCCAAACACATATATAAAGAATTATAGTTTTAAAATCTATAAAAAGTAAAAAATATACAGTCAGAAGATCTAACTCTTATTCAAATCTTTAATATAAAATTGTAAACATTTATTTACACAAAGGAAATGTGTATAACAAAATTTTGAGCACCCTTTTCAATTGGATCGTGGTTTTTGGAAGGCAGTGGATGTTGCACAGTGACACTCTCACCTTGCCTGCCCAACCAAAACCGCAGTTTATAAATAAAGCCATGGGCGGCCGGCTGGGTTCAGTTCAGGGGAGATTGGTTTTATTGCTCTGAAGCTGCAGCAAATGGAAAGCCCGAGTGCAGACACAGACAGTGACACATTTCAGGGCACCAGGGCAGAGCCCAGCCCTGCCCATGCACCCATGTACATCAAAACTGCATTTTCATTTCCATTGAACTGTTCCAACCTTGTTCCAGCAGCACCGCGTTCCCAATGCTCCCACCGCGTTCTGTGCACAGGGACCAAAGCCAGAGCCAGGGGCTGTTTGGGTCCTGCTCACACACAGAGACCAATGGGTATTGTAAGCCAGTTTGTCTAGAATCACACTTAATTTCACTCCAACAGTACCATGAAAAGGCCCTGTCATCAAACCCAGATTCCTTCCTGAACAAACCCCCTGGTCAAGCAGAGCAATATCCACCTTAGCTTCCAGAAACAGTGGAGGAAAGAGCACACCTGTGTTTTCCTGGATATTTCGCTGGATTGCCTTTTTGGTAATAATAATGCAAACAGCAGATGTTCTTCTCCTCCAATTAAGAAATCATAACTGGATGGATTGTATTTTGACTTATTCAGAACAAAGTCTGTGTGCAAAATCTACTGGAAAACAGAGCAGATTTCACCACAACCTAAACAGGGAGAAAGAAAAGCTGAATCCTACTACCCTGTTATTTCTGTCAAGTGTTTGTAAGGGGGAGAAAAAAACAGTGACATGGAAGGATGCCACTTGAAACTGAGGTCCCAAGCACCCCCGACAGGAAGGGAAGGCACACTGGTGCAAAGTTAACCCTTAAAATTAAAAATACAGCAAACACTCCTTCCCCTGCCATTGCTAGTTTATATCTATACTCTTCTAATGACACTTACCTTGGACCAGTTTTTGGTTTAACTTAATAGCAAACCAAGCTCACTAGCTCTTTTCTTAGATTGCCAGTATAAGAAAAGCTAGCATCAGTTATTTGCATCTCAGCTACTTATTCTAGAAAATATCAGAAGTGTCAACAACCAAAGTTACCAACACCTTCGTCTTCCCATCCAAAGACAATCTTTATGTTATCTTTTCAAAAGCTCTATGAGGGATTAAGCCTGCTTCAGTGAAGTTTTATCCACTGTTCAAAGGTGGGACCCACTCATCAATGCACATCTTTCATCAACAGTTCAACATGATAAAACAGCAAATCTGATCAACAGAGCGGAATTCATCCACACTAGCTAAGTGTGCTGGACAAACCATGTTCCATGCATATTTGGAAAGGGTTAAAGTATTAGTGTTAAAAAAGCAGTTTTCAAAAGTGCAAATTGTCTCATAAAGGAGCTGCAGATACAGTAAAATATTTTCCTTCTTTGAAATCAATGATATCTTTCACTTCCCTTCACCCCTTCTGGAAAAAACCCTCTCACAATTCTGCAATGCAGGAAACTCCTGGAGAAGCCAGTCTGTGTTGAAGGAAATTGCTTTTAAATCACAATGCTGGGTTTGGTTAGAAAGTTTAGAGGAGTTTTTCAAGAAAGTGGATTTAGAAAGGGAAGAGGTATTTGTGCATTTAAAACAAAAGCTTTCAACTTTATTTTCATTTTAAAATAAACGTTAAGGCAAGGTGGTTTGTTGGTGGATAAGGGATTTTTTGGTAGAGAGTAAGGACTTTGGAACATTGACTGTTCCCATTGTAGTTTTTGTCCTTTCTGGGACCCACACCAACATATGGATAAGAGGTCTCCTTGGGCTGAGCTGAAAAACAGCATCTGCTTCAAGGGATATTAAAAAAGTAAATCCACCAGTCTATAGAAAGATTATCAAACTTGTAACCCAGTATAAAAAAAACAAAGCATTTAAAGGGGGAGACTTCCATATTGGAGCAACCCTGGTACAAGTATTCTCCCAGGCTGCCTGTGCTATTATTGCTAATAAGGACTTTCCACCTCCCAGCCAAATTCCTTTTTCCTCATTTTTATCCTGAAGTGACAAAGTCTTGTGCTCATTGCTAACTTGGGGGATGAACTGATCTCAAAGGTTAGTTTTACTTTTTACAACAAAGAAAACTAGATGAGCTGTCATGAAGCAAAGCCTTCATTTAAATACAACTACCTTTGGAAATAAGTTATGAAGAAACAGGTGCAAAGTAAATGGCTTTACAATTCATGTTAAACCTACTATAGTTTAAAAGTTCTCCCGTAAGAAATTCCCCCTTTAAACGCAGCAAGGTACAAGCCAAGAACTGTGCCTCTCTACAACAGAGTGCAAACTGCAGCTTAAAAGACTACAATCTATGAAGATGACTATCTAGACTAACTGGCCAGGTTTTAATACTTTTTCTCAACTATTACCAGCATCTAGAAATATTTACCATGAAATATCACTTGCTTACTGAGAGTACAGGCACATGCTTCAGCAATGGGGAAAAGAAACAATTCCAAACATTTTGCAAGCATACTCAGGTGCATACAGCCTCTTCTCAAATAAAAATCAGAAGTCTGATGGACAGTACTATAACAGCATGTCAAGCTATGAACAAATAATTATTGCAAGTTATAGCTGCAGACTAAGCCCTAAACACAATTTGTGCAACTATTTGCGTTCTTTCTGCACTATTTCTGTGGAATTTTTGTTTTGTTTTTAAATAATTAAAATATTTAGTCTTAGAACACTGCAAGTGAGATTTCTGGAAGGCTGGCTAGGACACAGCATTTTTTGACCTGTTCAAGTGTGCCACCCCTCAGAGACGGCAGACAAAGCGCACTCCTCCTGCAGACCTGCTTGGTGCGCCGTGACCACGCGTCAACACTCATTGAGAAGCAGCTCCAGTCTTTTTCCCAACCATTTACCTCTAATGCCTGCAAGTCTCCTCAATGCCACAGGTTTTTTGGTCCAAGAGTTGTTTATATCTCATGAAATAATTAAAAAAGTAGAACCCCCGCCCCTGGCCCCATTTTAATGAGTTCCTAACAACTCATCCAAATCGTTCATCCACTCCTCTGAAGTCCTGTTTTTCAGCAAAGAGTCTATCAGATCTGTGTCACCAGTTAAGTTCTGAAGTCCATTATTGCCTGACTGGCTGCTGTAGGCGAAAGGCAGCTCCTGACTGGTCGTCCTCACAGGGTACCCTTGGCTACAGTGCAGGTTTCCTCTGTTGGGAATTTGCTGATTTGGGTTCTGGTTGAAAGCATTTAGGTCTGGAACAGTCTGGTTCATGCCAGGCAAGACTTGCTGTGAGGGTACCTGCTGCTGTGCGGGTGGGTTTGTCCGCGGCTGCGCTCCCAAAGAGGACGACAGCATCTGTCCAGAGACAGCAGCGTTCATCGAGCTCATGGGCCTGCTGGTGCTGAGGCTTACCTGAGGCATTCCCTGGGCAAACTGCTGGTTGGACATCTTTAGATGTGTTTGCTGCATGTGGAAAGAGGAGTTGGCAGTAAATGGTCCTAAGCCACTGTTTGCTTGTGTCTGGTTGTTAATATTAGGGATACCTTGGTGTTGCCAAGATGGATTTTGAGCCCCCATAGCAGCTGGTACTCTTGCCATCTGTGGCTTAGATAAGGTTGGATTCAATGCACCTTTATTGTGCTGCTGAGAAATACTTGAGTTTGGTAAGGTGTTCTGTCCATAGCCAGCAGGAACAGCAGCGCCCTGGCCCAAGCTGCCCTGCCTCTGCATCGGGGTCTGTCCATTGGCACTCGGAGTTGCGTGCTGGGGAACCATCTGGGTGATCCCAGGGGCCAGGTTGTACAGTCCCCCGCGCTGCATGTTCTGCATGCTGGGGTACTGAGACACCCCCCGCTCCTGCTGGCTGGAGCCTGACTGCAGGGGAGCAACAGGAGTGTGTCCAGGTCCCATCTGAATCATGTTCTGGCTCTGAGGAAACATCCGGGGACTACCGGAGCTGGACTGTCCTAAATTACTGACCCCGGGCATGGCTGAAGATGACCCTGAAATACAAAGAAATATTTTGCACATTAAACACATCAGGTTCAACCAGAGACAAGCCAGGCTTGTAGGCACAATAACCCAGAAGGGAGGTGCAGCTACATTTGTATAAACTGACCTCTGCAAGCAACACACAAGAGAGCAGCAGTTTAATTACAGAGTGTCAACTGTTGCTCCAGTTAGCACCTCCACCTGGATCTCAAACACAGATATGCCAATGTCCTAAAAAATCTGAATACCACTTCTAAGAGTTCAGCATCACTAATTTAAAAAAAAATTATTACTTTAAAGGCAGGACTCTGATATTTCTTTGTGAACAAAGGCAAACACATATATTCTGAAGCGCATGCACAATTTACTAAGCTGTTAAAAAATACCTCTTGCTGCACACACACACACAATGTCAGTCATTTCATGCATACACAGTGCATCTCTTATCATACAACTGTTGGGTTCCCAGATCTGCATTTTCCCATTTCTAGCAATATCCTCTATTTATCTAACATGGAAATACCTAATTCAGAATTTTTTGGTCAAGTATCTTTTGGATTTCCACAGTGAAATGTTCACTATGTTAATATGCAGTGTTGATAGCCAAGCAAGTCAATTTGGAAAAATGTCTTCTTGGCAGACCAAATACAATCCTTTGTTCTTGCAAATTCTGAGTTTAAAAAGTTTCTTCCTGTAGAAGAAACATCTCCCCTGCTTGAAGCAAAAAAAGTAGAAAAGCTCTGTAAAGTGTAGTGCATGTAATACTCCCCACACTCATTACAGTTGACCAGGGGAAACCTACCTACGCTCATAATTCTTTATTTTCAAAACTAAAAGTAAGCTGCAGAATTTTTTCACATTTTATGATAGCTGAGGAGTACTGGCTCTCCATTATTACTAATATTGTATTTGAATAAAAACAGAATTATCAAAAATAATTCAAATAGAATTCAAATTACATTGACTTAATTATCAACAAAGCACATCATAAAAACATCAGTGTTCAGGGATGGATGGGTGGGGGAAGAGTCTTACTGTAAAAATATTTACAGTGAAGAGATACTACACATCCG
Organism: Eopsaltria australis; assembly: GCA_034509425.1. Lineage (NCBI taxonomy): Eukaryota > Metazoa > Chordata > Aves > Passeriformes > Petroicidae > Eopsaltria > Eopsaltria australis. Next base: position 164,896 of record JAVTVJ010000090.1, on the reverse strand, counting down.
GATTTAAGGTGCAAAAAATACTTACAATCATCATTACAAGAAAAAAATATTTTTAATAGTACTGATGCCCATTATAGCAAAACCTACACTAACAGTTGTATGCCTATCTTTCTGCAGAAAAGTGGCAAGAGAAAAAAAATATTTCAGTGCAATATCTGAAGGATGTTACTGATCCCTGTTTTAGCACACAGTCCTTTGGTATTGGCATTGAGTTTTGTCAGTTAAGTAACAAAACCCAGTGGTAGCTGCACTTGACACTGCACAGGCACGAACACTGCCAGGGTGATGGTATCACATTTCCATTTGCATCCTCCCCCTTCGGTATTTATTTCTGCAGGAAATGGAAGGTAAGGAAACAAAATGAAGGGAATTAGCACCTTTTTTGTACTCTAAGTTTATGAAAAAAAGACAAGTGGTTTCTTGATGCCCCATCAAGTAACGGCTTTTAAAGTAAGATGCGTTTTTATTGTTTTCTAGTTCTTCCATATTTTTGAAGCTATTCCAGCTGAACAGTTACAGCATCTTTTATTTATCAGAATTAATACACTGCAGACATACTAAGCTGCTTCTCATACAAAAAAACCCACGTAGGACACTTAACATGCAATGAAGAGAATTTAAACTGCATTCCCTTTTAAAGGTAGCAGGAATAAGAAAGTTAGACTTTTAAACTCATCATAGACATGAGAGAAATAATACACCACTTATTTTTCTTTAATGAGGGCCTGTGATAGATACAGGCAGTAGTGACGTCAGGCTTCAGAAAAAACCCTCTGAATCCTAATATATCAAAGTTAGAGAGAATTTCCAACCTGCACAATGAAACAGTAGTATAAAAAAGGCCTGCAAAACAATGAAGGTAATTAAGAATTTTACTCATTTCGCAAACAACATTAAGAATCAGAAGCTTAAGTTGTCCCAGATACCTGCAACCAGGGAAGCTGTTAATTTGCAATTGAATCAGAGTATAGGTCAAGAGGTTTTAAGGCAGAGTGACATGCAATAAATTAATTAAAAGCTATCCAATACAGGAAATTTGAAGACATCTTGTTTTTTACTCCTGATATCTTTTCTGCTATTATTTCAATTGCCATGCTTACTCACCTGTGAACTGTCCAACCTGTTGCTGGTATGGATTCTGTGGCTGATCCTGGTACTGGGGAGGAGGCCGAGTCAGATGCCGCTGCAGCTGCTGCTCCTGCTGCTGCCGCTGCTTCTCCTAAGAAAGGTCCAATGCAAGACGATTTGAAAACAAATCAAGATTTTTTTTTCCCCCAAGGGCTATCTTGGATAAAAACAAGCTGTCTGCATACTTCTATGCACAGCTGGTAGTCAAAGGGGCTTCTGCAGCCCTACAGTCACTTCAGACTTTGTTCTCAAGGCTCAAACACAGCCAGTTTAATCTGAGTGACAAGACCAGGATCTCAGAGACAACAGCATGCACTACGAGAGTTACTGCAGTGCATATCTGAAGCCTTTCCAAGATTGAAAAGCTGAGATGGTAGTCTCCTAATCAGTAACATAATCAACAGGCATTTTTAGCAATACTCTAAAGACAAAGAGAGGTATAGGTACAAAAAGAGCAAAAGTGAACGCATAAAGAAAACCAAAACTTTTTTGGTCTTTATTTACAAATCAATGTATTTTAGACCCCTCTTTGGAAATCAATAAAAGTGCAAGTCAGAAATATAAAAAACTGAACATGTAAGTATTTTGTAGTCCTTGTCTGCAAACATGAAAAGAAACACACAAATCCATATTTTCCTGTATCAAAGGTTTTCCTAAAAGATTATGGAAAACTGCAGAACTAAGCCCATAACAGAAATTATACAAGTTTTGCAACTATTGTTTCAAACCATTTTCTTAAGAATGCACTGATCAACTGAAACAAACCCTACTCGTGACACAAAATAATTGTGCCTCTTTAAAACAAAAGCACATTCAACCCATACCTATTTTATTACCAAACCATTTGAAAAATAAACCAAGCAAATTTTCTATTAGGAAACTTGAAAATTAGTTTTCAAGAAAAATGAAATTTAAAGTCTTGAGGGGAATGTAGATGTAGTGACCAGTACACTCATATCTTGACAGTGTTAACAGGCTGCTTTTACGACAGGAAATGTACCAGGCACAGCATTTCTGCCCCTTCTTCCACAGACACCTTCAGCCGACTGACATTCTGAGACAACCACGCAGTGATACAATGCACAACTACCTACTTATGCAAAAAGTTACAGAGCAGAGCAGGGGACAGAAATGCCCTTCCAAGAGTATAGGGGTAAAGATACAAGCCAGAAGCCTTTACAGAAGAGACTGGTGCAATGTAACAAACAGCAGATACCCATCTGCTACCACCTTTCCCAAATGTCTCCAGCTGCGAAGCTGTTGAGACACGCACAGGAATGAAGAGGGCAGGCTGCTTGAAAGAGGATCTGCTGCTTGCAGGACCAGTCAGACCTGAAAGAGGCTGACCATGGAAGCCAAGAGATGCCATAGCTCTGAGAGAAACCAAGAACTGCAGAATCTGGCTTGGGCTAAATAAAATAAAAAATACACAGAATGCCAAGTGAAAAGACAAACCTATAGTGGCAGGGAATGGCAGCGGAGCTACCTGAAACTACAGCCTGCAAAGGAGACATCAACAGATTCAGAAATATTTTTGTAAAAATGCATCCAGTATCATGTGTATCCAAAGAAATAAATATCAAATGAGAATGCTAACAAGACCTAGCTTGACTAGGCAGCATAAGGCAAATAAATGTGGCAAATGCAGTATCTAAAGCTCCAAAGCAAAGCCACTCCTTATTTGGGACCAGACTCCCAGCATCACCATAGAAAAATGGAAATTACGGAAGTCAGCTGTAGTTACCATAACTAGAACATGAATGAAGTATTTTCATAATACTGATATTCACTGCAGCAGCATGTGCTGGCAAAGCAAAAGCAAATAGATAGGAAAAAATATTTCAATGCTGTGTTTGAGATATGCTACTTATCTCCTCCCCACTGTTCAGAGAGATATGACACTTGTTAGGTCCATTATTGTCCTAAGGAAACCTACTGGACCACAGCTCTAAGAGCTTTAACAAAGCTCTAATAATCACCATCCACCAGACATGCAAAAGCACAAGCAGGAGGTCACACCCCGTATTTCCTTTCTCCCCACCTGCTCTCAAAGAATGCCTGTTCGTTAACATTTTGGGAGAGTAATGATTAATCATCTTTGACGTTTGATATTAACATACAAGTCACCAAAGACTGACTGATTTACTATAAAGTACTCTAAGCTTATAGATCACATAACTCATAGAGAAAATGTCATTTTATTGATGATTTGGGCATTCTCTGTCTTTCAGTCTTTGATAATATAATTCCCCCACAGTATTTCCTTAGTCCAAACTGTTTTAACCCAAATATCAAAAACATATCTTGACCAACACTCATACACTGCCAACCACATTACTGTGTTTTTTCTACACTGGCTCCAGAACAGAAGGGGTTTTTCTGTAACCTCTATTGAGACCTCAGTTTTAACACAATGTCTCCAGGTGATAAAAGAGCCACTGGCTAGGACTCGGCACAGCCACAGCTCCACCATCCCGCAGATTCTACTACAACCTTCCCTGAAAAATGGGTTTTCACACATTTTCAGTTCAGGGGAGACTGTATCATACCCTTCTTTCTTAAAGCTTCTGATGGGCAGCTGATTCAGGGAGACCTTAGAGTACTTTTCAGTACTTAAAGAGGGCTCACAAAAAGGCTGGAGGAGGAAGGTGTCTCAAAGGGGCATGCAGTTACAGATTAAGGGGGAATGACCTCCATCTGAAGGAGGTTAAGTTCAGATTAGATATTAGAAAGAAATTATTTACCATGAGTGTGGTGAGGCATTGGAACAGGTTGCCCAGAGAAGCTATGGCTGTCCCATGCCTGGAAATATTCCAAGGTTGGATGGGGCTTGGAGCAACCTGGTCTAGCAGAAGGTGTCCCCACCCATGACAGAGGAGTTGGAATTGAGATGATTTTTAAGGTCCTTCCCAACCAAACCATTCTCTGATTCTAAAACATCAAATGCTATTTCATGCACCAAAGCAAAGCAGCACAAATTTAAAAAACAGATAGCTGGCTCCTCTCACCTGTTCTGCCAGCAAATGCTGCTGCCTCTGTTCCATTAGGAATTGCTGCTTCTGTTGCTCCATGAGCAGGTGCTTTTGTTGCTGCTCTCTCTGCTTCTGCTGGTCCATCAGCATTTGGTGTTGCTTCATCACTGCTGCTTGCTGCTGATAAGCTGAGTTGCTGTGGTTACCTGCCATGGAGACGTTTGGAGCCTGGGCACCCACCCCAGGGCCCGGGACTGAAACAGGAACACGAGGAACAGTAGGAGCAGGGTTCTGATCCTGCAGAACACAGGAAAAGTGACAAAAGTTACAGAAATGCAGTAACTTCTTCACTTCTGAAGCTAATTAAAGACAGACAAACATCCATCTGTACAGCACCAGACACAGAACCACCAGTTTGAAATTAGGGCAGAAGCTCCACAACATTTAGAAGTAGAGACTTTAACTTCAGTCTCAAAGTACTTCCCAAATTTCAGCCCAAACAGGTGAGTATAGCTCTGTGTGCTTTTTTTCAGGCAGTTACAAACAGCACTTCTAACACCCCAGCTTCAGTTTACTTTGGTAGCAGTTTTTCAAACAGTACATTTTACACTTTCATTCATCAAAACATTTATTTAAATCTTGCCTCTTCTGTCAACATTTGATTCTGCAAGTGTTTATGTCTCCCATCCTAAAGTTACTTTTTTTTTTATATCAGAGAATTTACTATTTGCAGGTGAAGGGGAGAAGGCTTCCACTGGTCAAAATGGGAATTAAAATATTTCTCCAGCAATCCAACCATCACCATACTCCACAGACAAAAACACTACTAGAGATTAGTCTGATATTACTAGTTCTTCTTAAGTCTCCATTTTTTGGCTTTTTTTTTTTTTGAGACTGCAACTTGGAATAAGCAGGAATAACATGGAACAATTACCATTCAAGATCTGATACTGCTCTCTTAATACCAGCAAATCCCTTTGAAATTTGACAGTTTTCATCATTGTAAAGCACAGTTCAGCCTCATGTCTAATTACACAAACAAATGCTTTGTTCAAGTTAAGAATTCCGCTAATGGGTTCTGTTGTTGATTCTCACTTTGCAGTTTCATAAGGAGTCATGAGCCAAATATAAGGAATGCTGTGCTAAGTTGTTCTGTGTGCAAGCCTTTGAGAAATTCTCCAGAAGCTTTCATCAGTATTTCTGTTAGTTCAGTGCAAGTGTAGCAGTGTAGATGCACGGTCACCCTCATGTTTTTCAGTGGGGGGCAGATGTGACACCCACAATCGTCTCTACCCTTCTTCCATCAAAATGCTGTTAGACTGTTCTGCCAGCTTTCAAAGGGATTCATTTCCTTGTGCTTTATGAAGCACGCATTGATCTCAAATTTCTATTCGTACACTGGTGTGGTCCTTATCACAGACTAATCACAGTTTTTTCACAGGTTTTCTGTTTTGTTGAAAGAAGGTATAACTAGAGCTGGATCTCAAGCACCTTTTGCTGGAGGAGCTTTAATCCTTGTAACAAATACCTTTTTTTTTTCAACAAGCCCTCTCGTATGTGCACTGCAGGTACATGTTAGAGAATCCCAAGGAGTCTGTACTTCCACCCACTACAGAAATTTTCACCTGTAGAATACCTGTAGTAACAGTTATAAACAAGGCAAAGGAGCACCATCTGGAATTTTCTGTTAGAGGAAAACCTGAAGCATATGCTTCAAGCAAACATTACTATTATTCATTCTTAATGATATATTTCTCTTCTGTGTTATGCTTCACCAGTGCCCAGAGACTTAACCAATAAAAATCCTTAGAATTGAAAGGCCCCAAGGAACACCCAAGAAATCAGGTATGCAGCCCCCACTTCCACGTCTCTGCAAAAGTACGTCTTTTTATAGTAAGCCAACTCTGACACAAGTAGGGACTAAAAACAAGGTAAAGAAATCAAAGCTTCTTTGAGGACACTGTTTAACACTACAGTTTTACACGAGTTATTTTAGTCAAAAGTTTACAAAGCATCTATTTATCTTTGTAAGTAGAAGCTTCTGTGAAGCACGACATAATTTGTTGCCCACAAAGTATATTAAGCTGGAAATCACACGTTACATGACCTAGAACCCAGTATTAAAAACTGTCCCCAGTGGAAAAAAAGACCTTCATGATTCAGCTTATTGTATATAGGATTAGTCTCTTTAAAATCAATGAAAACATATGAAACTACATCAAGGAATCGGCCCTTCAGCCTTACCTACCCAACAACCTTAAATCTGCTACTGAACAAAGGTAATTCAGGACATTCACCTGACCATGTGGCAGTCGGTAGGCAATGTTTCCAGACTTGGGTTTCAACAGGATCATCCCACTTTGGTCGTCACTCACATGGGACAGAGGTGGCTGCTGGCGCTGCTGGATGTATGCCAGCATGGGAGCCTTGTTCTGCCCAGGCACTGCCACCCCCTGCTCACACTCCGCTTTGTAATGGGAAAGAGGTTTGGTGTTCCCATAGTCCAGCATAGAGCCTTGACTATTCACAGGGTTCTGGTTCAAGCTGTTTTGCTGATGACCCAAAATGTTCACATGATAACTGCCTCCAGCTCTTGGTGAGCTTTTATTTCCCAGATTAGGCATCATGAGTTTCTGATTGTTGAAGTCTGGCTGATAAACTGATGGGCTAGTGGGATTTTCCATGGTATATGGGACAGCCAATGGACTATGGGAAGGCCCAGACTGTTGCCAGGTAGACATCTGATTTGTTTGGTGGACTTGTGAAGCTTGTTGCTGGTTCTGCAACATCTGATCTCTCTTCTGCTTGGCAGCAATCTGCTGTAGTTGATGAGCAGAAGACATTTCTTTGGCACTTCCTGCACACTTCCCAGGTAACAACACAGGCCTCTGGACGTTCTGAGAGTGGTTTGATGCCTGCATCAAGGGTTGATTAGGATTTTCAGTCATTGACTGACTGGGAGGTTGGAACATAGCCTGAGAACTAGCAACCGTTGTAGAAGCGGCACTTACAGGTACAGAAGCAGCACCAATAAATGCTGAAGCTGAAGAAGTGGATCTAACCTGGGGAGATCCCAACTGTTCTTGTTCAAAGGGTGCTGGGGAAAACTCAGTCTTTATGTTAATATCTTGTGGCAATGGAGTCTGTGCAGCTGAATTTGAAGAATCTGCATCTTTTTTGTCTTCAAAGTCATCATTGAAGAGATCCTTCATGTCTTCATCGGGCACTGATCTATTGAGCTCCTCAATAAGTTCCTTCCATTCCTGCTCATTTAGATTAAGATCAGGCATCAAATTATTCTGAGATATAGAACCCCCTGGTACAGGATTCATACAGGGAAGCTCATCTACGGGCTCCTGCTTCAGCTCTTTGTTCAAACTCAGAGGAAAGGAGTCATCAGCATCAGCACCTCCATTCATCTGCAGGCTGGAATCTGGAAGACACTTCTTGCTGATGCCATCGAGCCCCAATGGACGTTTCCCATTAAGCTGTAAGGTATCACCAGTGCCAGATTTCTTGTCAAGATGATGGAGTGGAGACACAGGGGGCATTCCATTGGAAGAACCACTCACTCCCAGACCATCCTCACGACGCAGTTTCTTGGACACAGAAAACACATCACCATAGCCATTCTGCTGGTCTCCATTCTGAGGGGAAGCAGCACTATCAAGCTTTCTTTTCACAGTCTCATGGAGCTGCTGAAAAAGAAAAGGAGTATTTTAGTTACGTAGCTCTATGTTACACAGATCAGGATTTTTATTTCTTACAAGAACATTGCCTTGCTCTGAATAGAACATTTCAGAAAAAAATCAAAGATTGCATCTTTGTTTTGGTAGCATTTTGTTTTACAAGTCAGAACATGAGATGACTTCCTCACTCTAATCTCTTAGGGAAATTTTTCAAAAAACATGTACTACTTCAAACAGAGACCCCTTCTTCAGACAAAACTAAAAGCTGCCATATACTCTGACAATAAAAAGTTGAAAAATTATTGTGAACTGGAATATGCTATGATTTTTCCTATCCAAAATGAGAAAAATATTGAAGAATGTTAAGAATCAAATTTTAGATGAGAATAAAAACCTGTATTTTATTTGATCTATGTACACAGACAGTATAATTGTTCCATGAGACTTTTATAAAACAGTCTCACATTTAAATATTTATAAAGCAGTCTCACATTTAAATATTTAGAAAAATGAGTGTTTCTCTTGTGATAATAACTTCTAGAGAAGAACCATGTATATAAATTTTGTACACAATCACACTTTTGGCACTGAAGCAAAACCAATTTGTCACTTAGCGACCATTGCTTCACAATTGTGGAAAATGCAATTCAGAGTTCAGCCACTCCTATCACAGCAGAGCAAGTTCATTTCTTTCCTCCTTTCTCCTGAAGTATTTGCCAGCTGCTCTGACCACCAGAGCCCCAAGCAGCTCCACAGTTGGCCTCTCGCAGATGGTGAAGGCAGAGATTCTCTTTCTCGTGGTGCCACCTAGAAGCGACCAGCGGCTACAGCAGCAGCTTCACAGCCAGAGCCCGAGTGCCTTTGTTCGACTTCTCCTTCCTGCCAGCATTCTTGCAAATATAAAGTTCTTTCTATTGACCTCAAAAGCATTTGAAAACAGAATTCCTGCACACATCAAAGATGACTATAAACTTTGCCTTCCCTCGGGTGCATTCTGTAAAAAACCCTGAGCTTTGCCGGTGCTGGAACGCTCCACCAACGCAGACAAACCTGTAGGGCAGAGACGCTGCTCCAACAGCGTAGGGAGCTTGAAGAGGGAACTGCCATCATCTCCTGACCTGGGTGAGACACCCTGGTACATCTCAGCAGGACACTTGACAGGAATCCCCACCAAGAGCCATCCATCTGAGACGTGGGGTCACTGAACAACAGCCCTCTCAGACGGCAGGAAAGCAGCTCATTAAACAAACCTCAAGACAAGTATGGTTCTTTTCATATTATCTGCAGGGAGTCCACTAACCCCTGGGGAAAACTGTCTCATCCCAGAAAAAATCGGAAACCTAAAGATCTCAGCATTAAGCAAGAGGTTGTATGTAGGGCCAGCATAAATTATCAGAAGAATTTTACACACTTGCCTGGGCAACAGCATTCTTTGATTTACAGACTGAAGGACTGGTTCACAGTTAATTGTTTCTATTTTTTTTTTTAACCGTCTACAATTAGCTGATCTTTGGGGGGAAAGAAACCCCAGACCATCTGTTTAATTCCTGCACAGGTAACAGCAAAAAATCCCCACTATTTGTTCAATGCTTGCATAGGTAACAGCAAAGCCTTATTTTTATCTGTGGGACAGACTCCAGCTTCCCTGGAGACTGTGATCTTCTAGACGGCTCATGGAAATAGCAGCAGAGTAGCAAGATCAGCAGAAGACTGAGTAGGATGAAGTGAGGTAAAGGAGAGGAGGCTGGAACTTGAAATCTCTTAATTTGAACATTAGGTCTTCAGCTCGGAGTAGTAGCTCTCCAGTGAATTTTTCAAATACCAACTTGAAAGAATAACGGAAATTTATTTTTTTTGTAGAAAGGCAAAACAACAGAGAGTAAAGAAGCTCAACTCCATCACAACCTTTGGCTTTCAGCAAGTTTCCCACTGTTTACTTAATACTCCCACCAGGAAAACTGAAGCTCAAAGCTCAAGTTGGATGAGTAACTTGCCCAAGGTTATATGATGAGTCAAATTACTCAAAGTTGGGGAATGGGTCCTCCTTAATTCTAAATAGCTAGGGAAAAAACCCACTCCCTGAAAACTTATATAAAAGTAATAACTTTGTTTTGTGAGCTACACTCACTGCAGTCTAGAAAGAGATACAGACCCCTAATATCCAGCACAGGCACTGATATCTCTGTGGGTTTTAACAGTCATAACACTCAGATATCTGATCTTTGGAGACATTTTGACTGTGAGCTGCTCGAGACAAAATCCTCCTTATACCTAAAACTGTATTCCTTTTACAAAAAAAGGGAGATTAAGTTCCTCCCCAGTTTGTCTGTGTCTATCCAAATAATCTGGTCTGAGGGGGAAAATAACAAGCTGCATGTGAGATACAAGTCAGACTGCAAGCTATCTACATATCAAGCTGCTCCAACAGAGTTCTCAAGGCAAGAAAAACCTGTTCTCTTCTGCCAAAACTCAGGAAAAAAAACAACCAACACACGGCTGAAGCAAAGCATAGCTTGCTACTCACTAAGCAAACCCCTTCAGCTTTCATTTTCTTGTCCATTATCATCCTGTAAGGCACAGTGTTCCTCCAGTACGCTGTCCATGGTTTCCGTAGCAGAATCAATCAATTTTATTTATAACACTGAGCCAATCATTTCCACTGTCACAAGATCAGATACTGAAGTGTGTTCTCATTTTCTCAGCCTATTCAATTTTCCAACAAAAGATGAACTTCCGAGATCACTGCTATCGAGCTATGCCTAAAAATATTACCCCAAAAGCATTTATCTGAAGTATTTATGGCAATATAGGAACAGTGCAAGGCATGGGATGTGAGAAGGCCCTGGTCCTTTGGTCTAGGACAGGACAGAGAGTTTGTCAAAGAGCTACTGAGGGGCCACAGGCTGCACTTCCTCCACGTCACATCACCTGAGCTGCATTTTATTCACATGAGCACAACACACAGTCCTCAACGTGGCCATAAACACTTCCTTGGCAGGAGCACACATGCCCAGCTGTGGATTCCTCATGCACAGAAAACAAGCTGACAAAACCCAGGTGCCATCCATGACAACAAAAGGTGTCCAACACAGCAGCCTCTGGCCATGTAACTCACACACTGACAAGGACACAGGCCCACAATGGCAGAGATGGATGCGTGCCCAGGCAAATGACAAGGCTCCCAGCAGAAAAGAGCACACAAAGCATTTTGATATATTCAATCTCTGTCTTAAACCCACCAATTTTACCACAATGATGCTCAGCCCTACTGTGGTCTCACTGCAGGGGCAAATTGAGTGACTTCATAAAAGCTGTCCAAAAACTACTACTGAAGCCCAACAGAAACCAGAAAAGCTTCAAAACTTAAAATATTGCTTGTCTGCTAGCACTGGCAGAGTTCAGATCTTCAGAGGCCAGGGCAGTGCTCTCTCACTGTCTTGGTGGGAATCAGCATGAATCACTGATTAAAACAGTGGTACAAAGTTGTTCTGATTGGTTTTGTTGGGCTTTTTTTTTCAGGTTTTTTTTGTTTGTTTATTTGCTTGGTGTTGGCTATTTTGGTGTGGACTGAAACTAGATTTAGATAATCATCTGAAACCAATGACATTTCAATGCTTAGAACTTAACAAGCATAAACGTTTAGTTCACACTGTTTGCTTGAAAGCAAGAAATCCTTTACCATTCATGACTATTAAACTGAGGACAGTCAGCTAAAGTCCTTTTGCAAAAATCCAGTACTTTGCTATACTTTGAATCCTATAACTCAGGACAGAAAAAAAAAAATACATATATATAAATACATGCAAGCTTCATTTAAAAAAAACAACAAACTACTTCATGAATATGGCAGAAAAGAAACTTCTTAAAAATCTTATACTGTGACTTTCAGGATCTGTATAATGTTCTTATTCAGCTTTTTAAAGGATCTGTTACAGAGATTTAAATATTTTTGCAGGATTCAGTAGAGCTTTAATTTTTTGTATTTTATTTCAAATTAGTTTACCATTTCAATATCAGAATTAAGTTTACAAATATCAGAATTAAGTCCTGATATACCAGCAAGAGAAACATAATGCTGGACATTTTCAAAGAAGAAATGCTATATTAGCCCATGAGCATAATAAAAACTAGCTCCAATATGGCTCCTAGCATTCTCACCTAGAAGGGGAAACCAAATCAGGATACATCCATTTTTCTGCCATGGAAGTGGCAGTATTGCAGCACAGAAAAGCTCACATGTACCAGAGTTCACAGTAGGTCCTCCACAGGCACTGATTGTCCTCCCATCTTGCCAAGGACAGAAGCAGCAAAGATGTGAACTCCTTAAGCAGGAACAACAGTGCAAATACCAGACACTGTCGTGTATGAATTTTATATAGAAAACATAACATTTTGACTACACACCATAGTAAGAACTCCCCATTTACTGTGCATCCACCCACAGCTTCCAAAGTTGCATTCCCCCTGCAAGGAAAGCATTTTATTACCCAATGTGTCCCTGCATTCCAGTGTGCTGTCAGAACCAAACTGCTGGACTCGTTTTAATTTTTACTTTAATTCTAGCAGACTTTTGTATTTGGGTGACTGCCTGCTGGAGTGAAGAAGGGCTGTGGATAGGCATGTCTATAAATATCCCAAGCCTGCATTAGTCACAAGGGGCAGCTTCTGCTACAGGAATTGTTCAGCTGAATCAAAAAAACTCCAGTGCCTTCAGCTGCAATGCCGGATCCTCCACCTCACTTGAACTTAAACAGCAGCAGCAGCAGCAGCTCAGTCACTCCCAGATCCTTACAACTTAGGAAGCATCACTGCATATCTAACTAATCTGGTAAGGGAAATGTTTCAAACATAAAACAATACCTCACAGAGAATTAAAAGGAGACAAAGAAAAACCTGTCTGAGTTGTTGGGCAACAAACTATCAGACTTGTCAGCAAAAACAAACAATGGTGGCAAGACTACACTGCACCATAGCTATAAATAAATAACATGTAAATAATTTGCTATTTTTGTGGTAAAACACAATTTCACAATTTAACACCCCTATACCACAGCTTACACAAAAATGAGGTCTTCTAAACTGTTAGTGTACCAGCCTGAGCTTCGTTAGAGGAACGTCATTAATGCCTGTCAGTACACTCTGGGCAATCTTTTCCCTTTAATTTATTACTTTAGGTATTTCAATCAAGAAACACTGCATTGTTCTTCTTGGACTTAAATTTAAATTAAACTTTCTACTTGGTGCCTTTGCTTAATTTAGAATTTGACTAATATTAATGCAAAACATCTATCACTCCCAAATAAATGCTGCTCTTCAGCTTTAACACGAAGCATTCTCAAGGCAGGCCACTGACTAGACCTTCTGTGCTCATTCCAGAAATACTGTTTGTGGTTTTGTGGCAGTCCTAGACAAAGCAAGCTCTCTGCACAACAACTGCTCTCAGGTGGGGAAAAAAACCCAGTAAAAAACAGGGAGCAGCTCTCCTTCCAAGACACCACATCATAAAACAAGGAGTGGAGATGAAAATCTAGATCTCGCCATTCTCCTCATTCACATGTCAATGAAATGCCTTCTGTTCAGCTCAGCCACACACAGCTTTACAGTCTATCACGGAAATGTAAGGAAACCAACCTTACTCCTGCAGAGAATTCAAACAGCACTATTAGATGAATTTTCATGTATCAGAACCTGGCAGAGAAAAAATTGTTCTAGGAGGCAAGTTCTATCTCTTCCCAACTTCTGTATTTCTCAAAAATGTAAGATTAACACAGCAAACACATTATCTAAACATCAAGCATCTTCTACTTTGAACACAGCCTTAATAATGTCGTGTTAAACAACAGAAATGGGAAGTAGATGTCAACATTTGGATTTCCCATTAAATAATGGTCTGGAAGTTTTTTAAAAGTAGGAAGCTAGAAGTTTTTTCAACATTTTCCTCAAATGAAGGACAGGCCTACATGATGCACAAATAATCCAACATATTTCTGTATCAATACTGTATTCTCTCAGTTCCTGTAGCTCCAATTTTACAGCTGCTTAATAAGAAAATAAGGAAGACTCTACCCTTTACTTCTGCTTGTAAGCAAGATCCATCCAACTTCAGGATCTAAACCAGAGAAAAGCATAATGAAAGAGAAAATATCTGATTTTGTTCACGTGACAAATCATACAAGACTCCAAGGAGGAAGTGGAGGTACCTCCCTGTTCCCTGTGACTGTTGTGGATTCACAGAAGATGCTCTGCAGCACCAGGCAGTGCCCACACTTGGGGCAACCCAGCCTCATGTCCTACTGCTGATGCTACTGCTGATGCTACAAGACCTCTGATGCTAGATCACAAAGCCTTCACCTTTACATGAACTGCTCTCTCTTTCAGGGACCAAAATAAATGCCTCATGAACAGTCAACATAAAGTACCAATTTCCAAGAGCAGATTTATATGCAGCTTCACAGAAAAATCTGGATTGTTACAGCAGCAACAGCTGATATAATGCATGTTGCACTGAGCTAGCAGCATTCTTTGGAAAGGAATGTGTCCAGGATTTTTTAAAACAAGATAATTTTGGTGTTCATCCAAACTTTATTGAACACTGGAAACCAAGCCCATGTCCTTCCCATTCAAACCACATGCTTGGTCTTGATAATAGCAACATGATGGGTAGAGGTAAACTACCAACCCAGAGAGGGACCTTCTGGGCCAGAGGAATTCAATTAGCAGCAGAGGTGGTGTTGTTGTTGTTGTGTTTTTTTCCAAGACTTGAATTACTAAGCAAACCAACTTTATACCCCAGTAACGAGGTGATGAATCAGCAGCTGCAATTAAGCTCACAGTCATGGATCCTAGGAAGGAAACAGCAGGCCAGCCCGAGGAAGAGTCATTCATACACTAAAACCCTCTTCTGTTGTGTAAATTGGCCACTGGCAGCAGCTTCCTGTACAAGGGCTTCCCCAGATGTGCAGTGCACTTCAGAACCTGCTGCTATTGAGAGCCCTCATTATAATGGATGCTAATTAGATCAAATCCACATCCAAAGTGATTTAAGAGAAACAACACCAGTGAATTAGAGACATCTTTCTTTTAGAAGATCAATATGAAGTCGTGTGGTGGCAGTTTAAGCGACAGGATTTGACATGCTAAAGAGCCCTGACTGTAATGAAAATACACATTATTTAGGGGTAGAGCCCCATATGCAAAAGCCTGAGAGCCCAGCAGGAAATAAACAGAATCCCACCAAGTTCTTAGGTAATAAAAAACAAGTTTGAGTAATTTTTGTTTTGACACAAGTTTACATTCAAGAACAGTTTGCTGAACAACAGCTAACTGTAGAGTTTTGCAGAGCCAGTGTCAAGAATGCACAAGGTTTCCTCTCTTCCTCAAGTACCCTTCTGCAGCAGCCCTGTGAAGTGCTCTAACTGTGCCACAAGGACCTCAGTCTTCTCAACAGTCAGCAAGTCCTCGAGCCTCATAGGTGTATTAGCAAGAACAGAAACGATTCAGTTAAGTAACACTTTCAGTTCATCTTGTAAATACTACAAACTGCACCCAGGCCGCCTGATGCTGGTCACAGTAAAGACTGACATTGATACATCCTGTGTTTCAGTATTTCACATCATGTCCTGGACACTCAAGTATACAATAAGCTCTATCGTGATTCTATTTTCAAAACAGTAAATGAGGTCTAAGACAGAGATTCTAATCCAATCAAATACACAGAGTACTCTAAAAATATTATTTATTCCATATATTAACCTGGAAATATCTTAGGTTAATCCAGTGCACCCTTTTAAAGACACACAGAGTAGTACTGAATCATTTTCATGAAGGCCACCATTTAAAAATACCTGGTTTTAAGGCAGACAGGTATTAGGACAGGCAGCCTTTAAGAGGTTATCCTACTAACCTACATTACTGACACATTAGCACACAGCAGTATATTTAAAGGGCTCAGAATAAGTTAAGCAATAGCTATCTTGATATACAAACAGGGCTATGTGAATATGTCCCGACAACCAGAAATGCTAGAGAAGCCAGAGAAACATTAAGATTTTGAGCTAAGCCAGTTTTTAATGGGTGGAGTGGGATTCTCATAGTGTTCACACCCACCAGAGTGAGTGGCAAACAAGCAGCTGCCTTTCCACTGAAATTCTTTCCAATATGTACCAGAATTAACACACACATTATTTGTCTTAAAAGTCCCCCCTCAGTAATAAGCGTATCCTTATCAAATGATTTCACAAAACCCTGACACCTCAAATTAAAGACTTAAGCAAGCAAACAAAAATCCAAAGGCACCGCAGTATTAATGCCCCTCTGACAGTTTCCGCAGGGGCATTTTAGGTGAATTAGCCAGAAATATGATTCACAAAATACTCAGAATGATTTAAGCATCACAGAAATCCTGCCACTATCCCTACCCCACCATGCCGCAGTTTTTAGATACTCTTCCAGCGTGCAGAGGTGACGAGCGAAAACAAAACAGCCCTTTATCGGCCGCGAAGTTAGAACACAGCAGACAGGGTGCTCTGCAAAGCAGCCCCAGCCCCAGCCCCGCAGCCCCCCACACCAGCCGCGAGCGTTTGTTTTCCTTCCCCATGCAGCTCCAGACGAGAGGTCCGGTGCCACCCGGGCGCGACCGCCGGTCCCTCCCCGGCCCCAGCACCCGGCCCCGGGCGGCGCTTACCGCGATCAGGGCGCTGCTGCGGCCGTGCTGCTGCTCTCCGCCGGCCGCCTCGCCGTCCAGCCCGTTGGCTCCGCTCCTCTCGGCGCTCCCCGCGGCGGCGGCGGGCGGAGGGGGCGCGGGCGGCGGCGGCGCCGGGGGCGGCTGCCGGTGCTTGCCGGCCCGCTTGGCCTTGGCCTGCAGGCAGCGCTGGTGCAGGGCGAAGGTTTGCTGGCGCTCCAGCTCCAGGCGCTCCGGGGACACGGCCTGGTAGCGGGACTCGCAGGCGCTGTGGTGCCGCCGGCAGAGCTCGATGCGCCGGCGGAGCCGCTCCATCACCGCGCTGTGCCGCGGCACCACGAACTCCGCCATGGGGCAGGGGGGCAGCACCATGGGCCGGGAGGCGAAGGGGCGGCCGCCGCCGCTCACCGGCTGCTCGCTCCGGAGCCCGCCATGGCGGGGCCTCCGCCGCCCCTGCCGCCGGCCTTACCTGCGCTCCCCGCCGGGATCGCCCCGGCTCTTTCCCCCGCCCGGCCCGGCGCCCGCTCCGCTCTCCCCCGCCCCACTTCCTCCTTCTGCCCCGAGCCCGGCGCCGCTCCGGTGCCCCGCTCTTCCTCAGCCCTGCCCGCCCCGCAGGGCCCGGCGGAGCCCGCCGCGCTCCCCTCGCCGCCGCCCTCAGGCGCGGGCCGGCCCGGACCCCCGGCCCCCCATTGTTGTCCGCGCCGCCGCCATCTTGAAATTGTTTTTCCCCTCCAGAGCCGAGTTGAGAATAAATGGGCGGAGCTTCCTGGGTGGGGGGCACGTCACGGCGCGCGGCGCGTCACGAGCCGTGACCGACGCCGCTGGCGCCCAATGGGAGGGCGCGGAGGCGCGAATGCAGCGGCGGAGGCGAGCAGGGGGCGGTGCTCGGCGCGGTTAAAAGGAACAGGTAGGGAGGGGCGGGGCGGCAGCGGCGCAGCCAATCAGGAGAGCGGGTGGGCGGAGCCACGAGTGATTGACAGCGAGGGGCGGGCAGCAGGAGCGCTCCGGGCGCTGGAGCGGAGCCCGGCCCGGCCGCGGGTGCCGAGTCCCGGGCACCGCTGCTGGCACCGCTCGGCCCTGCGCAACCGCTGCTTACCTGGCTCTGCAGAGGCAAAAAACTGCAAGAGAGGCACGGTTCACCTCACCCCTGATGAAGACTGAGCCAGCTTTGCTAATTAGACAAAGAAAGCCAAACAGATTTAAGTTTCTTTATTGATTAGTTTTTACATTTTTTTTTCAAGTTGCTTCTACAAGTACCTGTTTGAAATGGACATGAAAGCACAGTAGTTATGTCCAGCAACACTAAAAAAAAAAACAACACAAAACAAAAACCCAGTGAACCAAAAACCCCTTTTACAAACCATGAGGTAAGAAGGATATTAACCATCAGTTTGGGAGGAGCAGAGCAGTCACAAGCCCCAAGACTGCAGCCACAGCCTCAGTGGAGGAGCTGTTTGTGAGGGAGGAGTAAGGAAACAAGACAAAACCATGGACACGTACAAGTAGGCAGCACTTGCAAGAAACCCTCCGCAGGCCCAGAAGTCAATCTTAAAAGTAGACATTTGTAACGCATTGGAGAGGTCAGAGCCTGAAGCAGTGACAATTCAGCAGTGAGCAGAGCCAGCGAGGGACATTCACATCCAGGGACACTGCTGGCAGGGGTTAGTGGGTTAGATGCACCCTAATCTATAAACTGCCCCCACCAAGCACTGGCTCCAGGAGAAAAACTGCTCTCAGCACTTCTGCCTTGTGTTTCAGAGCCCACGGCTTCCGATTCACCGTGTCAGCCTAACATCGCCCCCTTTGTCAGACAGCACGTCAAGCTCAGCATCCTTTTCAAGAGCTGCCACCCTTGGCTGCACAGACACAAAAGGCCCAAATACACCTTCAGGTGTCTGTAACAGCTTCAAACCCAACTCACAGGTTACAGCCAGGTGGAGCTTCACTACTCTACAACACACAGTTATGCTTTATGCACTCAGGAGAAGCAGGTAACCATTTTTTTTCCTCCAAGACTTTAAAAATAAGAGCAATTCTAAGGTCAAACTGAGGCACCCAAGCCAGAAAGCAGGATAAAAAGTAACTTGAGTTGTCTATCCATTTTGGAAAGTCTTCATTTATTGTAGTGATTATTTAAAGCATACACTATGGTATCAAAAAAAGCCGTAACATGCAGACAGGAGACTTTTTCAGGAGATTTAGCAGAAGCAAATGTAGATTTACAATTAGCTTTAATATAGTACTATTTAAAAGCTGATAGCAGATCTCGAGTTCACATCTGATGCTTTGAAAGAACATGTATGCAGATGGATTGTTTGGGAGTTTAAGGCAATTTGCATATTAAGATAAAAAACCATTAGATTAATTAGATTTTTATGTTGTGCTCAAAACATTAGCTGAATTGAAACCATTTACACATAGTTCATCTCAAAGGACTGAGAGTCATAAATAGCAGCTGCTCCTTGATAAAAATACAGTCCTGAGAACAAGCTAGTAGCAATGCTTAAGCTATGACATCTTCCATGTCAGAGTATAAGCTATTTTTGCAATAAGGAGCAGTATTGACCAGGTGATCAACAGGCAAAGGCATTCTAAACATGCAATAGCTCCCAACAGAAGTCTGAAATTACTTCCAGTATCTTGCTTACAATAGTTTATTTGTACACTGCAGAGAGATCAAGAAATCCTGCTATGCATTTGTGATCACTAATATTTCAAACACAACAACCAAGGGATGCAACATAAGGACAGGCAGCAAAAAGTGTTTTACAAAAAAAAAAAAAACCCAAACCCAAAACAAGAGTCTTATACTAATTGGTTAGATTGTTTGCAAGGTAATTGGAACACTCTTCCCCCCGCAACCCCTGGGAATTATTCCACACACTATACCTATCATATGACCAAACAACACTGGAGTGTTTAAGTTCAGTGCAAGAAGAATAATTTCAGGACATTTAATTTCATTCTAAACAAAGGCAAAAGTTTATCTATATAGACATCCAAACGCCAACATATTTGGTACAGTGTAATGAATTACATCCATCTCACCCTCAGAGGTAATGCTCTTGTAGTGCTCACCTGCATTCCACAAAAAAAAAAAGTGTTTGAAACAGTGTAGTATGGTAGACTCAACACTTTAAAAAAATTTATTCAGCTGGAATTGGAACTTCCTAACATTCACAATATAGTTTAGAATGCACTTGTTACATGAAGAGCAGATAAAAGGACTTAAAACAGTTTCACATACCAGTTAAGAGATTCCACATGCTCCTTTTCCACCTACAATACTGACATCCTGGTTGTGTTTTTTTTTTCCTTAACAAATACTCAGTTCAACTTCTCTACCTGCCTACCTCCCCCATTTCTACAGCAGACATACAGTGACAACAGTGAGAGGATATGGGACACTGCCTTATTCAGTGTTTGGACCCTGGAAAGGAGTAGGCCTAGCTACGAAATTGAGTTTGACGATGAAGTGAACATGAAGTGCTTCAGCAACTGAGGCAAAGCTGCTCTCAGGAAGAGCTGTATCGTCACAGAGAGGAAAACACCGGTGGCTGAACAGAGGGCAAAGGGGGAAGTAGCCTAACCACACCTCCCCAGCAACCCTCAGCTTTACAAAAAGAGTTCAAGAACAAATAAAATTGGTTGTCTGCAAGCTCTGCAAGATTAAATGCCACATTAAGATGACCCACTCCAAATCCTAGATCGTTTGTCAACACTTAACAGGGCTTTAGCCATGCACAGTATGCATATATTCTACAGACTGCCTAACCCCTTCCTTCCACCCCTTCTTCCTCTTTCCCCTCCCCCCAAAAGAACGAAGTTGATTGATTGGAGAGTTTCACTACTGGTTTCCCCATACATCCCCCCCTATGGTTTTCTTTTCTTTTGAGGGTAGGGCAATGTCAAATACATTGACAACTTTTCTTCAAACAATTACCAAATTTTAAGGGGTATAAAGACATTGATGCATTTAGGAATTTACATATTTGTAAAAAAAAATAGTTATAAAACTGCATTTTTATCACCTAGCAATTTCAAGATTCATTGTTATATTTCACTAATTAATATATTAAATTAAGCCAAGGTTTGAGACTGGAAAAATTCTACCAATCTACTTAAGAACAGAAAAGAATATTTAAAACCAAAAAATGAAAAGGTTAGTTATGTTACATTCCAAAATCCACAGCCCATTATATTAAATGCTTTCTTTCTACAGGAATGATGCTCTTAAAAACAGATGATTGCAAATATTTTACTGCTAGACACTCCATTACATTGGATAGTGTGACTGGAACCTGTGGATGGTGAAATCTTGAGGTTTGTCCAAGTTTCAATGTAAGGTGTCCAAGGTCCTCTCCCAGAACCATGTTTGAAAACAACAAAAAAAAAAGAAATCACAGATCAAGTTCTTATGACTTTTTTCAATCTTTCCTTGGCTTTCTGTTTCTGGGTGATCTATTCACAGTTTCTTCCTCCTGCAAGAAAGTAATTTTTGTAAACAACAAAATAAAACCTAAATATACCCTTAATAACAATTTTGAGAGAATCTATGAAGAATAATCTACTTTCACTTCTACATTAGAATTTAGTTTTTGAAAGTATCTACTGTTGTAAGTTGTTTGTGGCAAACACGTAAATTCCTCATTTTCACAGTGGATGTACACTATTTGTTGGGAGTGCTCAACAGCTTCTGCTGCTGGGAGAATCCTTTAACTTCAAGCAACACTCCACCCATTTTTAAGTTAGCCATTGTGTCAGTGTGCAGCACTTAAGGTCACGTCCTGAGTGCACTTGAAGCTGAATAAGCCTTTTGCCTCAAGAAGATGATTTCCAACAGTCCCACTCCCCTCTCAAGGCAGGCTCTACAGCAGTGCCTTTAGCAGGGTGCCCACCTCTGCTGAAGTCACCCACAGCAATTCCTATTCTTCAGGGTGATTAAGTTTTCCAGAGTTCTGAACTGGGAGGGAGGGTCACATGAGCCAGGTTAACTTTTAACACTGTAGTAAGGCCTGTTCTACATAGCCTATGAAAGAAAATGCACAAGCTTCCTTCAAAGGTCAAGCACTCTTACCTCTGATGTAGCTTTCCTGTCTTCTTCCTCTTCTTCTTCTTCCTCCTCTTGACTAGCACTTCCTAGATCAGCATCACTTTTCTGCTTCTCTTCAAGGGGAAATTAAAAAAAAAAAAATTTAAAAAATTCATTCTCCTTTCTGACTTATCATCAGTTCACTATTGGCTTTATTCTATATCTGCCAATCCTGCTAGTTTATTCTCTCAGGGAGAACATTGTTCAAGATTATCTAGTTTACCTACCAAGCTTTTCCTCATTTGCGTCGTCCTCTTCCTCCTCCTCCTCTTTTTCTCCTTTGTCTTTTTCTTCTTCTTTCTCATCATCCACCACATCAGGCTGAGGAGCATCAGTCTTTTTGTATTCTGCAGCACTTGGCTGTTTCTGAATGGCAATGACAAATCCAGGCAATTATTTGAGACATTTTACTGAACCTCCTTTTAAACATGATACTAATTCTCAGAGGAAACGCCATTACCTTCCCAGAACAGCAGAAAAGGACAACAAGGAACACTGGCAAAGCCACAGTGAGGATGTAGACTACCCAAAGCCAGGGACGCTCTTCAGCAGCTGCCATCATCTGGCCCACAACACCAGGCTGCAAGACCAAAAAAAACTCTCAAATTCCATCCCATACAGCAACTTGTAGCAGCTAAGCTTAAGCGACAGAATTTTCAAATATGTTTTTAACATACTGTAACTATGAATTGAGGCTCCCATCTGGTTTAAAAAAAACCATCAGCCTTGGCACATACGGGTAATACATGGACAAAGGCTGTGAGAGAGAAGAGTAGAGGTGCTTCTACTGTTCCACTCAGCAGCACACAATTAAACCTTCCTCTCTCACCTCTGCAGCACCATCAGCTGCCTTTTTCAGTCCCCATCCATCACTGGCCCAATCATCAGCCACAGCTCTTTCAGTACAGATGATAAAGTTGTCAAAAAATATGTCAGATGTCATGGACCACAACTCAAGTCCCACAGCACTGAAGGGAGTCATCTTGAAAGGCTCCAAGTCTTCAAAAAAATCTGGGTTTGGGATCTTTCTAGGTTTCCATATACCCTAGAAAAGACAAAAGACATTCAGCCTCACCTACCAAAAGACAAATTTTAGTTTTCAGCCCATTATGACTGGAAAGATGTAACAATTCATTGCACTTAATTACAACATCTACAGGTGCAACTTATCAGGCTTTGGGAATTAATACAATGAAGTGACATCTGGTAAGAAAGCACTTAGACTCTGTCCACTTGAAACACAGTACATTCATGACAGCACTTGAATTCTTAATTGCATCTGTTGAATCTAAATCATTCTGCTTTTTGTAAGAGATGCTGCATTGGCTGCCAGCTTAAGCAATCAAAATACCAACCTGATAGTTCACGTTATCAATCATAGGAGGCTTCCATTTGCCTTTGTAGTTTGGATTGTCAATCATCGGGCGCTGCCAGGTACCACAGCCAGGAGCTGTCTCACATTTAGGATTTGCAATCTGAGGTGCCTCCCATTCACCATCCATATCTTCATCCCTGAAAAGGCAAAATTTTGAAGGCCATCCCTTGCTTTCATACAGAATAAGGCTCAGACAGTGTCCAATTTCTGGGAAAATCTAAATTCCTACCACTAAACAGAGATACTGAAACTCTATATAGCATAGATCTGTAGATAAATATACAGCAGAAAGGACAGCGATTTCAAAGACTAACTGTGAAGCACAGAAGATCAACAAAAGCCAGTCCCTGAGCACAGCCTCGCCAAATGCCCCTGCCAAGTAGGTTCTACTTCAAGATGAACATCCCTGCTCTGTTCTGCTTACAGTCACTGAAGAATTGAAAAATGCAGAGGTGAATGCAGGACATGAGCCCACTGCCTTCTGCTTTTGAAGAAAAATAGCCAGAACAAAAACTTTGTCAGCAAGCAACAATGAACTGCAAGCATCAGTACCAGAGCCATGAAATATTTACTGCCATTTGCAACAGGCAGCAAACTTACCAATCTTCAGGTTTCTCAGCATCAGGGTCTGCCACATATTCTGGCTCATCATCCAGCCAGCCCTCCGGTTTCACAGCGTTTTCATCCGCAATCTTTGCAGGAGCATCCTCATCCCTTGAGAGCAGAGCATTATGTGTTAACATACACAACACGTAGGAGTTCTTAAGTCCAAGGCATAATTCTGAACAAGGCCACTGCTCTAGACAGCCTTCCCTTCTGTCAGGGTCACCCCATGATTTCAGAAGGGAATTGCCTTGCAATCCATTACCTACACATGTGCCTCATGCTATATCAAGGTGCCAACTGCAAAGTACTACTACTAATTTTCTTAAAACCAATCCAGAAAGGGCATAGTACAGCAAATGCTATTTCTTAGCAGCAGCTGCAAAAACACATTTGTGCTTGAAATTGAGTCTATGATTTACAAAGCACAGGTACAAAGCCAGAAAGCCAGGATCGGTTTCTGATTTAGGGAGTCAGATTTTTCAGTTATCTTATCTATACATTATACAAACAACTACAAAGATCCTTCAGTTACATCTTCTGCAGCTCATCTTTTGATCTCATCAAGGATGAAAGCAACAGGTGGCAAAGGTATTTCTGTAAAATCTTTGTCTGTGGCCAACGCAGGAACAGGAGCACTAAACAGAAATTCCCAGAGGATGTGGAACCTGTCTGCCTTTGCCTACTGAAGTACTGTTACGATACCTAAATTGACAATGTTTCGATTACAAGGATGAGACTCAAAACCTTCCATAAGTCATGTGGGAAAGACATTTTGATGAATATCAAATTATCAGGCTAAGGACTCCCTCAATTCCACTCCTCCAACACCTTACCAGTCATCTGGTTTAACAGCATCTGGGTCTGGGATTTTTGGTCTCTCATCCCAGTCCTCAGGCTTCTGGTCATTTGGGTCCTCAATCTCTCGGGGTGGATTCACAGGAGGAGACATATCATTTAGCAAATTCCCGCTGTTGACAACTGTTTGATCAACCAGTATCTCGAAAGTATTGTCAGGATTCAAGACTGTAAGGAAAAAGGTTGATGTAGTCATTGCATGTACAATACAAAGCATGAGTCATAAAGCATCACTCATCCCCACTGTACAAACCAAGCTACCACCTACCCATCAACTGCTTTAAAGAACTGTTAAGAACCTTTCTCCTTATGCCAAAGTACAACTAGTAAGGATGCACATCTCACCCTGTGAGAAGGCAGACTCCTGGCAGAAGTCCTACTTTAAATGTTAAAAGCACAGAGGTTTGCAGAGTGATTTAGCAGTTACCACAACAAGTTGACTTTGGCACAGTAAGTAGTAAGAATGTTTATACTCATATTCTACTCCAGACTAAGGCTTCCTACTACTGACTAACAGGATTTTAATCTCACTTCTTTATCTACTGCTGTCTCTGTAGTAGGAAAAGCTAGAGATACTCCTAAAAGTACTCCGAGAGATTTTGATCACAGCTAATATACCCAACACTATTTCAAGAACTCCTGAGTTTGTCTGGTACATGAAAGCAGAAAAAAACCCAAACAAAACCAAAACAAACCATGATGCCTCTACATCTAAAGCTTGATGTATCCCACATTACTCAGAAGCAGCTTTCAGGCAGTTTATAAGTGCTGATAATTATTTTAAACATACATAGTTCAAGTTACTTACAACTGCCCTGAAATTCAGTTCTCCTTTAAGTATTAAGTTCAAGTTGCATGACCTTTCTTACATGAATCAAGACTTCCTGGAAGGATGAAATAAGCCTTTGTATAGACAATCAGTTTTTGCATTTGAAGCTTTCAAGTGGTTTTTATTTGTATGGTGCTTTGGCACAAATATTCATCTGTTCATCTGGCTCGCTATACGAGCTTTTGGTGCAGGAAATGTAGTAGTTATTAATATGTACAGTTAGCAGTCACCATACCTAGAGTATAAAGATGAGTCTTCTTGTCAGTAAAATAAGTCTTCAGATCTGCATCTGGACGCTTTGCGTGCTTCTCCTCATATTTGCCAGTCTTTGGGTTTTTGTGTCGGAAGATGAAGTGCAATTTATAGTCCTCTCCACATTTGTCAGGGCCAAACATTATTGTATATGGAGTTTTGTCATGGAACTGATCCTTTAAAAACAATGCATTATTTCATTACATTATTTTGAAATACAATTTAAGTCATTGTCTGGCATCAGAATTCCCAATTCATTAAAAATTATTCTGCAACTTGGATATCAAGCCCATGAAGTCTCCACACCACAGCTTGTATTCCTCAAATAAGCCTCCCGAAAAAACACCAGAACTACCCCAGCTATTTGATTTTGCACCTTTGGGCTCTACTGTCCACATGGAAAACACCAACTATTCAAGTGTTATCCAAAAGATTAGTGGACACCCACAGTGTTTAAGTATATCTCTGCATTACAATGAAGTATTTTAAAAGCTATCAATTGGAAGTATCAGTTACTGGTAATAAAGAAAGATTAGCAAGGCCACTGAGTTTCTTTCACACAAAGTGATAAGCAGCACTAAAGGTGAGGCCAAGTTGTATTTAGTCTACACTCATGAACTGGGGTACTGCCTCAATCTAAGTTCTAACTGGATATAATCACCATTGAACTCTGCAAGGCTATTTGTTCTTGTTAACGTTATCTGAAAATTCAATGTACATACGAAACTGATTAAGCAGCCAAGCTGTGTTCTGGCTGTTCCTAGCTGTTTTGGGGTTTTTTAATAGCTTGAAAATTGTATTAATAATACAACTGCAATGAGACTGCAGAAGGAAAGGAGAAGGATGGATAAAAAGTAATAAAAAGTACATCCTGTAAAGTCTAGAAAAAGGGCTAAAGAAAACCCACAAGCTATGCCAGGTTACCCAGCAGTTCAGCTTCGTCTGAACAGACTAAACCACTTCAAGGAATGAGAGGACAAAAAGCAGTTCTTAGGCCTTAAGAGCTGGCCACTCTTCTAAGCACCTCCTGTTTTGCTCTAGAACCCAGGGAAACCTGAAGTACTTCAAAGTTTGGCAAAGGTCTACAACTGCTCAGCCATTAGGGAACTTCAACTCCCACTCAAGGGACCGTCACATTTCAGTACTTATCCTCTCCAACTGAAAACATTGGGAAAATGCTGAGTGCAAAGTACTTGGGCAATCAGGCCCCAGTGCCTCCACTAAAGGGGCTTCTTGAGGAAGAAGCAAAGTCAAAAAACTTCAAGTTGTTTCACAGCTAATATCCCAAAGTAGTAGCATTACTCACCAGGTTCAACTCAGGGGTTTTTGAAAGCAATTTCACATAGGCCCCACCACACTCTATTCCATTTTGGAAGTTTACTTCATACCTAATTTTAGTTTTGGATAGAAAAAGGGAGAGCACATGTTATACATGAGGAAAAATTATTTTTGGAATACACAATTACAATTTTTTCAGTACAAATTTACAGTAACACTGTTGTGTTGTTGTTTGTTTTAAATCACCCAGTGAATATTAAAGATACAGACATACAGATATATAAAGATATAAGGACTAAGAGAACATTCACAAGAGCCTGAGACCAGTTAAAAAATTGAAGATTTAGAAGACTTAACGTGACAGAAAAGATTAAAAGAAATTGAGTGCTGGCCTAGAAGATGATGACCAAGAAGTAGAGAGAAGGAAGAAAAAGCTTTCTGGTACCTAAGACACTTCAACAGGGATTGAGGCAAACCAATTATTTTCCCCACAACTACTACAGTAGACATATAACTCAATTTGCAAGACTACAAAGCAAAAACAATTGGATCCTAGGAGAAGACCCTTTAGGGTTATAAGTATACAACAGAGTATTTAGGGATGTCAAGGAACCTGAAAAAGGCAAAACATCTCTGTCAGGAATAAACTAAGTATGTTTGATCCTCTCTCAATGCCAGCAGCTGGAGTGGATGACCACTGGGCTTTATTTTTAGCCTCATATTTTCAGCCAAAACTAAACAGTGCAAAGCAAAGAGACCAATTCATTATCTTGTGCAAATACCAGTTAGTTTACTTGTTTAAAATTGATAACATCGCCAATAATGCACAATTCAACTGTTCTCACTGAATTATGTTTTACCCTGACTTGCTTGTCCAAGACACATGCAAGTAGATTCTTCTACAACAGTCGTGACCAGAGCTATGTAAAAGGTTCATCTTCCATGGCAAATGAACTAAAACACAGGAAGGAGGAAACAAATGCATCCTTACCCCTCTGTCCACTTCCCCTCAGAAACAGGGGGCAGTTTACTACATAAGAAAGTGCACTGACCTACTTACAGACCAGCTTCTGTTCAAAAGGACAAGAACTTCCACAATTAGCCATACAGAAGTCAGTTGTCTGACCTTGTTACTACAATTAAATCAAGTGAATTGAAGCCACAAGACAGGTTACCAAGTCTAGTTCACAGAGACTTCATCCTTTCTCAGGCTTCAGAAAGACTTCTGCTGTTACTAACACCCCACTTTGGGAATCTGGGTTACTATCTTACTCAAACCAGTATAATAATATGTTACAGCATCTTGTGTCATCTAGACCCCTAGTAAACAAAAGCTCAGTTATGGAATTAATCTCAGCTTGCTATTGTGTCACCCTGGAAACAACAGAACACCAAATTATTCTTTACTTACTGTATAATAAGGGGTTTGGTATCAAACACAAATGGCTTGGAAAGTTTAGATGAAATTGCATGATGCTTGGCTCGAGTTACCATTACAAGCCCTTTGTCTCCTGGAAGCTTCGTTTCCTTCATGTCTTGGACTTCCCATTTACCTGGGGAAGAAATTGACCAAATGTTCATTTCTTTTAAAATCTCCAAGTGGATATTTTGTTTAAATCAGAACTACATTTTATATTGTTAGCCATGTATATAAACATCCCTCCCATTTTTTTCAGTGAATGTAATTTTAGGTGAGAAACAGAAAAGACTTGCACCTCTTTTTCATCCATGACAAACAACATCAGAAACATTTATTATCCAAAACCTGAGTTGGACTCACCATCATATTTGGCAATCTCATCATCTGTATCATCTTTTTTGGCTCTGGAAAGGATCCATCTAGAAGACAGACATCCAAAGGTTGGAAAACCATATTCCCCCCTCCCCACACACTAAAAATCCTGCCCCTAAGATAAGGCAGCCCTTGTTGTCTCATGACTACACCCCAGTATCTTGATCCCCTGAGGAGTTCTATTCCCAAGCCTGCAAACCTTTCTGTTTGCCACTTCCCACCCCAAGGTAGGACCATGGCCTCATGAGCAAGTACCCCGCTCCTGTAAAAAAAAAAAAAACACAACCCAGAAGTAACATCTTACCATCCTCACATCACCTGAGGAAAGTAAAAAAGCCACATGTAATGGCCTCACTTCCCCTTTATTACTAGAGCTTAAGGAAATACTGGTTTAACTTATCATTTGAACAAGTAGCCTCAAAAAGTCATTACTGTAATCCCAACTGAACAGGGGCCCTCTGATTCAGTTTTGAGTAACACAGGCTCTGCAGAGAAGGTTTCATTGCCTTTCACCAAGATTTTGCATTACTTGCTGTACTGAATCATCCTTCAGATTCTACTCACCCATCCAGAGTTCCTTTATCAAAAGATTCGGCAAAATACACTTCACCAGTTGGGACAGGGGGTCTGTAAGTAACCTATTGGAAAAGAGGGGCATTTCAAGACACATCTTCCATTCTACAGAAACATAGGCATGTAAAGCTCACACTCCTTCCTACACTTGAGTACAGCTCACCTGGACATTCTTGAAACATAAATACAGAAATTACATAAACATTGCTGCTTGTGCCAAGCTGTCGTGCTCTTCCCTGCAACTAAAACTCAAGTATATACTTAGCTGGAAAATTTAGCATTAACTCCTGATACTCACATCACAGATTTCAAGGTTAGATCTAAGTCTCCTGGAAGAACATGGGGGACATGAGAACAGGAACAAAGCAGCCAACCTTAGTTCCAAGCCCTACTCCCAGACAACATCTTTGATAAGATTACAACATATTAAAGGTCAAGAAAGTAAAGACAACTCTGATCAGACTCACATTAAACCAAAAAACAAGCCATAATTAAACTGTAAAAATAAGTTCTATGCCAAACCTTTGGAGTTGGAGGAGGACCGCTTGTTTCAGACTTTGACTCTTCTACCTCCTCAATACCATCATCCAAGTCATCCTCAATATCAACTACATCATCAGCATCATTGTCTTCATCCATATCATGTGCCTGGACAGCAAGGATCCCTAGGGCTAGCAGGGTCACACACAGTAGCCATTTCAGCTCCATGTTCTGAATAAATAAGACAAGGCAAAGTGGTCAAGCCAGCACTGCATGCAGAGCAACACATTGCTTCTCGGTACAAATCCGAGCATCCAAGGCAACAGGTGAAGTGCAAACTTATCTCTCCAGCTGTTATTTACTGCATCTGTCTGAGACAGCTCTAAAAGCTGGGGAGGAACACAACATAAAGCTAAGTATTTAATACCAAACAGACATTAACTGAGTGGAGAACCATGTGTGCACATTCTGCAGATCATGCTGCAGAAGTATCATAATTTTGCTCTTACACTGCCACAGCCCACAAGAAGGACAGCAGACACGTACATGGCACCACAACATATGTGACTGTAAAATCCTAAAAAGAAAATCTATTTTATGCTTATGAAGGACTTTAAATACACGACACAGGAACTCAAGCTTCCACTCAGTCCAGAAATTGAAATACAATTTTCTATTTTTTTGCAAGCAGAGAGCAACCTGCAGAGTAATCAATCCTCAACTCCTGTTCAATATATTTTTTGTCCTTTCAAATGCAGAGCCCTGGTGTTCTCAATCATCAAACCCCTTCCCCAGGTTTTATTGTAGAATTACTGCCAACAGTCATTGCTACTACTGGCAGATGCCTATAAGCAGTTGAAGCTCCTGGAAACTGCCACTTGATTCAATTCCCTTCTTTCAATACCTAATTTAACAAGATGACCAAAGAAAGACTAGCTGTTAACTGAAGCCTTACAGAATTAAAATATCACACTTAAAGTAATTCATAAGGTGCTCAGCACATTGTCACACCTAAAACATGACAGACATTGGCAAGCCATAGCTTAAAATATCTTGTAAGGAAAATGGGTTTCAATTTGACTTTCCTCCCAGAAAAACGACAAGATCACTGTATCTTTAGGTTGATACAGAAGACAACACTCCCAGAACACTGCTCAGTTTAATCTGCCCAAAAAAACCTCACTACAACCTGTGCCTTGCTCACCTTTTCTCCTTTGAATCCCACTCCAGATTTTCCTTCCAAAACCAGAGTTATAACTGAGACTGATTTTTTTTTTGAAAACAGGTATAAAACCAAACATCCTCTCCTCCTTCCCTTACACTCCTACTTCATGCTGTAGCCCTGCAGACTTTCAAACATAACTCAAGCAGAGTTAACAGTGCCTGTAGGGGCTTAAGATCATGCTAGGAAACAAACTTTCAACTTTCCAAAGCATGTTTAGGCAACTAAAAGAGTTTAAAGAGTTCAAAGCCTTCTCAAAGGCTTATCAGCACTATCCAATATTCCAAAACTACGCTGCATACCAGATCTACCATTCTTAGATTATTCTTTAACTTACTTCTAATGACAGAGAGAATGTTTTATAACTACAATAAAATTGTATTTTAAAGACTTGAGCTGAGGTCATGCCCAGTTTGTCACTACAGCAACATGCAATTGCAGCCAGTTTTCCAACAATAGTGATGGCCTTGAGGATTATTGTCCAAATGCATGTGCACAGACCTCCCCCCTCAGTTCAGACAACTGCACCTAAACACCTCTGAGCCAAAAGGACAATCATTTCAGAAGGAATAGCTGACAAAAACTTTCAAGGGCTGTTCTATATGAGCAAAGCTTGTTTGCTTAATGCACAGTGCACAGCCAAAACTGAAAAGAGTTTCAAACCTCAAAACAGCTCATAGGTCTCAATGTCAGTGTGAGAGCCACAACACAAAACCAAGGACTGAAAACAGTCAAGCAGACATCAGTACCCTTGGAGCTGCAAATTCTTGTTGCACAGGTAATGTGTTCTTTGAATAAGCCCATACCCACAAGCATAAAAGCAGTACAGAAACAAGAGCCTGAAACTTCATCTGAAAAAGTGATCTTTAGAGCTCTGGATGGGCCCTGCGTAACTGAAGGAACCATGGATGAGACAGCACAAAAACACCTTTCCATGGAAAGGGTTTCATTTTGTCTTACCTTACCAACAGGGCCTCCCTAAAATTTTTAAATAGAACTAAATTCAGGAAGATTATACAGTTTTATAACTGCTTTCAAATTACACTATGCAAATAGAAGGACCATGTCATGATTTGGAAAGTGATACGACAAAGTTAATCTTAAAAATATACCAAGGTTAAAAATGAGCCAATTCTCTCCTTTCCTAAATGGAAGGACTTTCTGCACCCCTCCTCCCAACCTAGTGCAAAGGGTATTAATGGTTTAGCATGCAAGTAATCCTTTAAGTAATCTTACCAGTAGCCAACCAGCATGAAAGTTTTGGTGAAAAGAATTAAATCATCCCCCACAACTTTCCTGCCAGTACTGACTCCATATGTAATAATTACCTACTTCACAATCCCACCTCAACTACAACGCTTTGGAAACATTTGTCAGCAACAAATGGATTTTGGTAAATGCTCAGACACAAGTGGCAAAGGCATATGGCCTCAGAAATTCTTCTGTCAAAGCATCTTAGTGAAACCAGACAATTCTGCCAGGGACCACACCACAGGGGCAGAAGTTTGCTGCTGCTGTACATCTGTGCTCCTGATACAGCCACAGGTATCTACCCTGCAGGTCTACACTTACCATTTACTCTGCCTGAATCTGAGGCTTCACTGAACCTCTTTTAAAGGAGAAGTATTTTCTGATCAAGT
This sequence comes from Eopsaltria australis, assembly GCA_034509425.1. Classification (NCBI taxonomy): domain Eukaryota; kingdom Metazoa; phylum Chordata; class Aves; order Passeriformes; family Petroicidae; genus Eopsaltria; species Eopsaltria australis. The sequence continues at coordinate 132,433 of JAVTVJ010000090.1, read as the reverse complement.
TCCCAAGCAAGCTTCACCCCCCAAAAAAAGAATGCCAAAAAAGTCTGATGATAAACTAATCCAGTTTCACATCCTAACCTCTTTACAGTCTTTGGCAAGCAGTTGTCACAAGTTTATATCCCTGCAGAAAGCTGCTTAGGACACTTCCTACATATTAAATCAGTCCCAAATTCAACATAAGCTACCATTCATATCCTTTGAGTAAGGCTGGTAGCTTCTTCTGCATCTGCCAGTTATAATGCCAAACTCCTTACTCTGTTTAACCTGAAACAATATAAAAAGCTGACTAAATTATAGAAAAAAAGCACTATGTTCTCAGAAGAGCAATTTAAGTGAAGCACACATTTTCGCTATTTAAAAAGCTACTTCTATCCATAATGGATGTACTGCTACAGGAAAAAAATTCAAATTCACTTCACACAATCCTTAGGGACACAACATAAACACAATTATGCCCTAGTAAATTAGGTTATTCCTAAATAGAAGAGGAGGGGGAGAGAGATGCAACTCAGATTTTATACAAAACAGGCATAAATCAATTTTTCAGTGGAACTTCAGGTTGCTGGCAACTACAGATGTTCAGTTAGTCACCTAAAACATAGTCTAACCTTCAGACACTAACACCTACTCTATTATGATCAGACTTCTCCCTTAAAGAAGTATTCAATGTCCAAGCAATTACCATCCTTAGCCATTTTTCACTCTGCCTGCACCTCCCTTCTTCAGGTTTAACTGTGCAGTATTTCTGAAGGTTGGTGTATTTCTGATCATGCAATTGCCAAAAGCCATTAACAAAGGAACACTTTCATAATAGGTGAGAGCTTCTGACGTCTCCATTCTACTTCAGTGCAACCATCACTTTCACCATAACAACGTTTCAAGTCAGAAATAACAATTCCACGTTCTTTTTTTTAATAAGGTCTTCAGTCACTTACAGACATTGGCGCACCACTCAGATTGGAGGGAAAACTACTGTAACCCCAAAGCACTAACAAGGAAGTGAGCTTGAGACTGTCAGTGCTACAGATTACTTGTTCTCTCTTTGCACACACCCATGGCCAGCTTCTATCCCAGAATACTTGAGAACTGATATTTAAGCACTGTTCACATGATTGTCAAAATGTTGAAACATTTTACCCCAGAATTTATAAGATCTATAGTAAAGCGCTGGAAACAGACTCCTGGAATAGCCGCACTACAGACTTTACTTTTTCACAAAGTAAAAATCAAAACCAAATTGGAGTGAGATTCAGAAACAGAATCAGCTTCTTGCCCCAAAAGCAACACTCCTAACATGTGATTACTAGCTTTGGAGTTCAAGGCTTTCAAAAAAGTCATGCATCTTCAAAGATTAATTTTTATTTAGAATTCCCGTTTCTCTGGGCACAAAGGAGAAAGTTCTTCTCAATTATTGGCACGATACTGGAAACACTCATACAACAGACAGTTGTCACTATACTCCCTAACACCCATGTCCCCTGGAAGAGACTGAAACTGCCCATAGAAAGGATCTTCAAGTCCTTTGCTATCATTCTTCCAGAACATACTGTTTAGTAACTTCCCTGTCAGGTCAAACAGAGCCTGCAAAACCAGTTTAATCATCTCCTTGGTTACTAATCTATTTCAGTGGTTCATCAAACCAGTTCTTAATACAGCATATTTCAGAGTATATAACTACATTTGAATGGCTACTGGCTATCTGGTTTACTACTTACTCTTTTTTAAAAATAATTAACAGTCAGACTAAACAGCACTTATAAAACTAAGTCACTTCCTACAGACTACACCTAGGCAATTTAACTGGATGAGCTTCAATGGTTTCTATTTCAGCAGTACCTGAAGTCTCAGTTGAGTGACTCAAGCAAAGGAAGAGCAAAACCCGCTAGCAAAGCCCTGTGTTCCAAACATTGGCTTTCAGTGTGGTATTCACAGCAGAAGCCCACCAGTGAAAACAAGCACAATGCCTCATGCAAGGCAAGAATTAATGAAGAAAAATTTAAAGTCAAAAGAAAGACAATTCATCACAACACAAAAAAAATTGCAAGGAGACAAGAACAGAAAGGCTTAGACACAGATATCCATTGTCCCTCTCAGATGAGAGTTCTGTGGGTTTTGAGCAAAGGCTCGGTTACCCTATTTGGTAATGCACTAATTTCTTAAAGTCAAAACTACTGAAGAGCAGAGGAAATCTCTTCTACATCTCACAATCCCTCTGCCTTCCACATCCTGCCTCCTCTGCGGTGCCAGGGTAACTGTTTACACAGCCTCATGATGAACCAGCCGCTGGTTTAAGATGGCTCGAAGTCCTTCTGCCATGTTATTTTAACCCTGAATCAATACCCCAGGCCAATCCAGCAGCAAAAGCAAAAAGAGTTGTAGCAGTACCAGAGAAAGTAAGTAGCCAAGGATATAGGAAATAAAGCTGTTGGGAGCAAAGTCAGCTTAATGCCACTGTTTCAAGTTCAGGTCTGTCACCTGCACCTGCCTGACCTGTCTTTAGGCAGACTTGGGGGATGGACACCCTGGTGAAGCTCAAGAGTGTGGCTAAACACTGTAATTTCAACAACCAGTACAGTGCCTCAGCACCCCTCTAAAGGGCATATACTAAAATTATGTTCATATATATACAACAACTCATACAATGCAGAGAACACTTTTTCATCTGAAATACTGTTTTGAAGCTAGACAAATTGCAGCATTGTGAAAATTCTGCTTTTAACATCATAACTCAATGAAGAGCAGACAAGGATAAAGAAAACCACCTTACCAACAAGAAAAGAGAGGCAAGAACTCTCCATGGTGGAGGTATACCCTCCTATACTATTTTTTTCTTAAGTAAGGGTGCTTAGGATGCACTGCTACATGAGGAAGAAGTCTCCTGGAAAGGATTATCCAAACCTCTCCTGGAGAGTCCCACAGAAAAAGCTGCCTCCTGTTTGGGTTGTAGAGAGGACAAACCAGGCAAGGGATTAGGTGTGAAAAGGGACAGCAACAAAGGTTTGCTTTTAACAGGCATTTCAAATATGCCAGTTTCTAAAAATAATGTACACCAGTGCAGACACAGTACAGGAGCAAACAGCACATACTGTTTGTCAGCACAGACATGCTTCCTGCAGAACTCAAGTCCTTGGAGGGTAAAGACAGAACCGTGAGGCTTTTTGACCTCACAAAACAGATGGGCTGCTAGGAAAATTATATTAGGTGGGGGCAGATCTGGAGGCACCCCAAGATCTTCCACACCATCACATCTAGAAATCAATTCAAGTATGTCTTGCTACAGAATTGATTCCAGCAAGAACAGGCTGCCACCACGATCAGTACCAGAGGCAGAAAATCAAAGGCCAGAAAAGGAACTAAAAGCCAGGGCTAAGTACAACTCTCAGTGTATTCTCTGTAAAGGATTTATTCATTTACTCAGGGAGAAGCACTGCAGCACACCAAATGAGAGGGTAGTCTGATGAAAGTTGAAAAATTCCTTACTATTTTACATTAGATTCCCTTCCCAGGAGGGCAGTTGATCCCAAAAAGCAGTTTCCATATTATACACAGCTTGTGATGTTGCCTGTGAATTGTACAAGTATTTTCTTCATAATGTTATTTTTAACTAGAAATACTAAAAGTTAATACAAACACCAAGTTTTACTCAAAGCTTGTCCTGATTTTATTAACTGTTTTGCATAAGCCCATTTAATACAGCCAAATTAACAATAAGGTGGTCTATGAAGTCAGGTACCTCAGCATGAACCTAGAGCAATAGATATATATATAGCACCCTATATTTAACCATTATTTTATCTGCATTAGCTCATACATTATTATAGTTCTGCTAGTTCTTTGCAGTACTTTAGGAACAACCAAAACCACAACGTGCAAAACTGTCCCATAAAACCCATGTGTTAACTATGCTTACTTGACGACGTTAAGTAAACACGCTGCATTTAGAAATACATTACATGCCTAGAGACCAGTTTTCAGACATCTAACATACTCTAAATAAGTTCCAGAAAGAGTTTTCCAAGAAGATCTGCAGAAGCTCTGCAGCATTAATTATGCTAACACTCACCATATTGAGGGCTGGACCTTCACCATTACTACTACCATTAATACTGCTTCCCTTCATAACCAAATCACCTGCAGCATTTCTCTTTTTTCTTTTAAAAGCACACAATACAACGCTCAGCCAGAAATGAGAACTGAGATGTCATATACACGCTATTTGAAAGCGAAAAATATTTAGAGGACAAAAATCAAAGCATGCATTTCAATTCCTTCAAATTTTCAGATCTCTCTGCTGCAGATTCCTCGCCTGCACTTCACCTGTTGGGCCTCCAGCTCCGCGCCCCGAGCTGCCCCTTTCCAGAGGCTTCTCCTTCCCCTCGCACAGCCCCAGCCAGGCCCACGCCACGCTCCGCATCCATCTCCCTTTGCGGGGCTTCATGGGGAGCACGCTCAAGATTATTTCCGACACTGGAACACGTAGCCAGATAAAACCTACACCACGCACTGCCCACATCTACCTCCGACCCTCGGCTTCTTCCCGGTTCCAGCCCGCGGCCCTGGCACCAGCCGCTGCCCAGAGCGGCGCTCCCAGAACTTACCAGAAGAGCCGCCGCTCCCCCCAGGCCGCTCCGAGCCCTGCGGGTGCCGAGCGGGACCCGGCGCCGCCGCCGCAACCCCGCGCCCGCCCCCGGCCGCAGGGGCCTCCCCAGGCCGTCCCCCCCGCCCCGACTCCCGGGGATCCCCGCCTCCTCCCACCCTAGGATGGGGCCGGGACCACGTACGGGCCGCCCACCCCCCAGGGCCCAGCACAGCGCCCCGCCGCACGCCCCGCGACAGGCCCGGCTCCCCCACCGCCTCATGCCGCGGGCGGGTCCGTTTCCCGCTCCCCTGCCCCGATGTTCCGGAGCCGCAGCGGCTGCGGAGGGACGGCACGCACGGACAGACGGACGGACGGACGGACGGACACACTCACCCTCCGCCGCCCCGGCCACCGCCGCCGGGCTCCCCTCACCTCCGTCACGTGCCCGCGCGCCCGCCGCCGCCCGCCTATCTGCCGCGCGCCAGCCCCGCCCCCGCCTCACGGCGATCAGCCTCTCCCATTGGCGGATGGCGGGCCCGGCCGCCCGCCCGACCGGCGGTCCCGCATTTTGATTGGGTGATGTTGCCGCCGCTCAACAGCCGGCCCGCCTCTAAACACGCCCCCAACGGCGCTGCCCTTCGTGGAGCGCTGTCATTGGCTGGCGCGGTTGGAGGAAGTGCCGGCTGATTGGGTGGTTGCTGCGAGGCCGTTGGGATGTGGGCGGGCTCCCAGCGGGTCGCGGTCCAGGGGCGCTGCGGTGGCTGGCGGGGCGCTCGGGCGCTAGGGGGCGGTAAGGGGCGGCAGGGGGCGGGGCCAGCGGCGCCTCACGCCCTCCCCGCGCCCCCATCCCCTCACCCGCTACCTCAAAAGTAGAATTGTATTAAACAGCAAAGCCATCTTTATGTCTTCTCCTTCCTTAGAGAAGGTGTTCCGGTTTTCTTGCCTATTCAGAAAATGCAGTGTATCCGGTGGTTTTTTCCCTCAATTACAAGCTGAGGGTTTAATAGTGAACAGTGACACCCGCTCCAGTGTGTTCAGAACATGGCAGCTGCTTGCCCAAAGGCCTTGTGCAATTCCAGAACCTTTAACCTGTGCTGTATTTTGAAAATGAAAGTAACGTCGTTCTGTAGAGGTGAAATGCCATGTAAATGTTGAATGTTTGTACATCGAATGAGTATAGAAAGACAGGGAAATAAGGGTCCCTGCTGGGCCAGTGGCACAGACAGGCCGAAGGAGGTGTGGGGTTTGATGGGACCGTATGAACGAGGTCAAGAATAAACCTGAGGAGTCTCCGTGTCCTGCTGCATGCACAGCCATCTGTGAGGGCAGGGAACACAGCCCCACGGAGCGGAAACAGGCTCCTGGTAGCCTGGAAATTGCAGCACCTTTGAGTTGTCTCAGAGCTGCTCCAGCTGTGAACAGTTTGGTAGGAAGCTGTGTCTGAGGCACCCAGTTCAAAGCGAGCTCCTGTGCTTTCTGTGGGCTGCAGTCTGCTTCAGGAGATAGGAGGTATTCTGTAGGAATAACAAATCCAATATTACCAGGGAAAAGTAAAAAAGAAAAGGGTGGTGTTTTTTTTTCCTTTGTAAACATAAATCTGTTTTGAGTTGATGCAATGAGTCAGCAGTATAAGTTTCCCCACAGAGAAAATTCCACCGTGTTAGGACAAAGCAAGCAGGGCCCCAGCATTCAGAAATAAGGCTCAGCATAAATGAAATCAGCAAATCCCTGCTTGCACTGAAGTTTGGAATCAAACACATTTTTCCAGAAAGACATCAAGCTGGCTCCTAAACTGCTCTTTTGGGCTATACCCAGACTGAGCAGAACATGCAGACAGGCAGGGAAACAGTCGCAAACAACAGGCAGCCCAGGAGATACCAAATGCTTAAAGAAGAATCTAAAAACACCGTGGAAAAATACTTAAAAGAGTAACAAAGCAGTATATTTTAGCAAGTGCCCTCCTCAGTCTAGGCAAACCCATTTTTCCACCAAGTATCTTTCAAGCTTTCTTTTGAAGTAGGTTATTAATTCCAACATGACTGCAGGACAGCATAATACTCCTGCTGGAATCACAGAAGAACCAGGAAGTCAAATATATGCACACGCCTGTCACGTGTGATTCCCCTTTCTCTCCCACCCTTTCCCAAAAAAGAAAACATTCCTTCCTTTTACAACCTGCTGAATCATGGCACAGGCAGGCAGCCCTGGAGCTGGCTCCTGCCTGTGCTGCTTTGTCATTGAGGAGAACAGAGCAATGTAAGTTAAAAAAAAAAAATCTGCTAAAAGCATATCTGATGCAGGGATTTTCAAGATGTTTGAACTAAGATAAAAGGAATTCAGAATGAACACAAGAGAGAGATAATCCAGAAGGAAAACAAAAGGGATGAGTAAAGGAAACAGAAGAAACATGCACAGAGATTTAACTACTTTGGCAGCGGAGAGGGTGGTATTTTTAGACTCTGGAGTGCCAAGGCAGGGAAGATGAAAGAAGGAGAATGGCAGATACCACATGGCAAACATGACATTGTCAAGGAAAAACATTTTGGTGTGTTTGGGCTTTATTGCAGCAGATTTGCTCTGTCCCACTGACAAACGCTTGGGAAGTGTGTTGTTCTCTGACTTTGGCAGTACAGTCGGAAAGGCAGAAATCAGGCAGGGTGGTCAGACTGGCAGAGCCTGAATTCGCACACCTCAGAGGTGAGAGGCAACTCTCAGTTTGTAAGTGCACTAGAGCTCTGAATAATTCCATTTTGGGGAACTTTCTTGTCCTAAGTGTTATCAGACAGAGAAACCTCATGTGCTTTTCACGGGTACTTTCTTAATTCCCTCTAACTTGATCTCCAAAGTGTTCCTCCTTCCTTAATCCCTGCAGGCCATTGCCACATTGCTAGAGTTCTCCTTGCATTTCAAGCACTAGTGGTACATCTTTTCAGACTCATCTCCTCTGGAAAACTGGCAAGAAGCAAGTGGAAAATCCAGCAGGTCAGTGTGACAGGAGGGACACCACAGTGGCAGAGAGCAGGCAGTCAAGGCATACAACCAGTGAGAGAACACTGACTTTTGCTCTTTCAAACTTTGAACTGCAGGAGGGAAGGCAAGCTCACATCTCTGTACGGAGCAATGTCCATGTGCCCTGGAATGCTTTCCACAGAAAACACATTTTGTTACAAAGACATCTCTGGAGACTATGCTTGAGAATAGGATGGGAATAGATGTGTGAACATTATCTCAATGGGGGGAGGATAATCATCTTAAAGGGAAATAATGAAGTCCTGCCATTTTCTGAACTAATAAACATGAATGTAAGAAGTGTTATAAGTTAATTGTAATAAGATGAAGCAGATAGATAGAAGAAAAAATCATCAGAGAAGCAGTAGCAGAGCACTCACGGATGGATGAAAGGAGACAGGCAGACACAGTACTGAGGTGGAAAAAGACAATCTATCTGCCTGATACCATTTGCACAAGCTGGGAAGTGTCCCTGAGAACAGGAACTTTACAGACAACTTCTGGGACCCAGAAATTCAGAGTTACCCAAGACAAGAAAGTAGGTGCAGGTTTAGTCTGGACATAAGGTGGGGAAACCCTGATGGTTCCTATTGGTTGTATACAGCCTTCCTGACTCCCATAGGCATTGCACCAATTTACTGGGCACCATTTGGCTTCTTCTGTGCCCCTTTCCACCAATTCTTTCATGGACCTGATGTAGAAACCTACTTGGGAGTGGTCTTAAGTTTTGACAGACTTATTGGATGTGATTAATGCCAAGTGAAATTCCATTAAAACACAGAATATCCCAGGGAGAAAGGAAAGAGTAAATGGGTTTATTATTTGGGGGAGGAGGGACAAGACAATGTCCAGACTGACTGTAGGAAGGAAGACAGGAAGGATTTTCTTCTCCCATAACAACATGTGATTGCTCTGGGGCATGGCGAGGTCCCATGGCCAGGATTGCCCAGGAGCCCCACACCCACATCCCACTTGTCCTTTGGCTTCAGGGGACAAGAACTCCTCCAGCCCTGCACAAGAAGCCAGGCATCTGGAGCCAGATGCAACCCTGGCCTAACTGAGCTGGCCTCAGCACAGTGCTCCTCCTCAGCTGCCTCCTTTCCCCACCATATCCTCTTAAAAACCAGGCAAAATCATGGTAGAGTTGCTGCATTCCTGACATGCCATGTAAACAGCACAAGGCCACCACCTGGAACCCCTGGCCTGTCCTAATCCCAATTTACTGAAGTCAATAAACAGGGAATTAGCAGCACTTAACCCAGTAACCTCTCCAGGCTGGCCACTCTCCCACTTGCAATCATCAGTTCCTGGAGCTGAAGAGGCTGGATAACAGAAAACATAAATTTCAGTCATTTTAATGGGTCTTTGTCTGTGTCTGATGAAAAAAAACCCTCACCACTCTCTTCTCTTAAGGAAGACAGAAACCTAGATGTGGTTTGTACCCTGCATGCTGTCTTTTGATCCCTATTTTTTATACTTCCCTACTGTTTTCACTTAAATCTTGCATGTGGTTTTACACTGAGCCTCTTTCTGTTACCAGTGTGCCACTCTCCATGTGGTTTCCTCCTGCGTGCTTGTGTGGCTGTTCCATGGCTGGTGTTGGGCGCTTGGCCCAGCTGAAAGCAAATTCAGTAAAAGACACGTGGTTTGATCTTTGCTGGATTAGCAGAATTGGCTTTTTGAGGAGCAGCACAGATGTAGACGTGCCTGAACGACTTGAGATATTGAACCTCCAACATCCAGTGCAACTGCTGATGAAGGCAGGTTGGCGCTGAAATACTCCACTGTCAGAACGGCCCAGGTGGGACAAATGTCCTATTAGTTGTCCCTGATGTGGAGCATCGTCTTCTGGTGGATGGCCCACGTGGAAAACTGAGACAACCTATTAAATTGCCATCGAGAGCCCTGTAAGTCAGAGAGCTCTGTAATGTGCAGGAGGGACTTGCTTCTGAGAAACAACCTCCCCAAGGAAAACCTTCCCAGTAACAGCTCCTTCTCCATCGTGCATAGGATGTGGGGAGGAGCAAGTGCCTGCAGGGAGGGTCACGGCACAGCTGCACTGTGGCCACGGTGGCTGCAAGCAGCCAGCAAGGATTTCATGTGCATTCACTGTACCCCTAATAAGCACTGGGTCATAGATTGGAGCTGCAGGGCAGAGGGACTTTGCACATTTAGCTCCCTCTACGAAAACAGCAGCGCCGCAGCTGCTCAGGGTGGGTGCTCCATGCCGGGGCGGGGTCCACGCCTGTGCTCACCCCAGGAGGGTTGCAGCAGATGGGAGGGCAAGGCATGTCTGATGCACATCTATTTTCCAAAGAAAATAGTAAGAAAATTGCTTTCTCTGTACGCTGTAGTCTCCTGTGCTTTCCTACGGACAGTGAAGGGGGTTGGACCAGCGAAGTGTGACAAGGCAAGTTATAGTCAGCACAGGGCTCCTTGTGCTGTTTCTCCCTGGGGCAGCTCTTGCGAACACCAGCTGTTCCCAACCGCAGCTCCCCGCTGCCTTCTGGTGGCAAAAATGCATTGTGGAACTCTCTCCCGGCCAGGAGTTCTCCCAAGCCGGCGCCAAGGCACTTGCACAGGGCGTGTGGTTTGGGGCCCCTGCTCACACCCTTCCTGGCCTCGCCTGCCCTCCCCTCCCTGCAGAGCCGTACTGGAATTCCGCCTCTTTTCTGCAGAAAAAGGCTCCATTCTGTGCCAGGAAGGAAGGGGATAAACAAACCCTGTGTTTTGAAGGATGCAACTCTGCCTCCAGAAATGACACGTCTCCAATTTCTCTGCCTCGCAGGAGCTTCAAGATCCTGGGAGCCCTTTGTCAACATCCCCCAAAAGTGCGGGCACTTCCGAGGCTCCGGATGCTCAGGGTTAGCTGGTCAGAAATGGTGAACAGATTTCCATCCCCGGTTGCTGGGAGCAAACCAGCCAGCAGTGAAGGGCTTATAGGATTTGCTGCTGCTTGTATTTGTGATAGACATCTCCTAGGAAAGGATTAGCTGCGGGGTCCGGAGGTGGTCCCGCGCCTGCCGGGCATCCGAGGCCCAGCAGGAACAAAGAGTGAGCTGAGGACTTTGTCACTGCCTGAGTGCCCGGCTGCCAAGCCGTGCTGTGCCCAGGAACAGCAGTGGGTTGGCGCAGATGCGGCAGCAGGATGAAGAGGAGGACCATGGCAAGTTCCTGCTTCCAGCCCACTGCATGGAGCTGTGTGCAGTGAAAGTGACCTTGGTGGGTCCAACCTGGCATTCCTCCAGAATTTTCTGTGGGAATATGCTGCATTTTCTTGCACTACTGTGGCTAGCAAAACCAAAATAGCATTACACTGAGGTGTGCATTCCCTCCCTTGGTTTCAGAGAAAAGTTTTCTTTCATTCACTTGTTGTCAGTCTGAACTCTTGCCCAAACAGTGTCTAGAAATGAGCAAAAAGTGTGCACTGTGGAGATGTACTGGAGGTTTCTTTTCGGAGAATGTCTATGTTTTTATTGTATCTCACCCAGGAGGCCCTTGAAGTGTGGGGTGAACCTGAGACATAGTCTATGGTATCCTTATTATCTTTGTAGACACCTGAAAACCGTTTGCATGGGAAGCCAAGGCTGTCCACATCGTCAGCAATGACCCTGAGAACCCTGCAGCCCTACCCCCCACCAGAGGGCTCTGCTTTGGAGCTGCTTGTTCATGACAAAGTAGAGACAAGGGCCCTGGTGACTGTATTAATACCAAACATTTCTGCCCATTCTGACTCATTCCAAGGCAATAGTAGAGCCTGTCCTCTAGGCTCACCCACTGAGTTTGAGCCTTGCTGCCACTGCTGTTTGATTATGGGGGAATGAAAGGAAACAATGCTTAGTGCTATTTCAGAAATCAAAGAACATTTTTTAAGAACAGATGTAGGCAAGAACATGTCAACCAAAGAAGACAATAAGTGAGAATCTGGGATCCAGAGGGTTTTCTTCCAGTTCAGAGTAAGGAGAGTGAGCAGCATAGCCCTAAGGGTGTGATGTTCTTGCTGTTCTTCACTGTCCTGAGCTTAGCTTCACCCCAGTCTTCCGTGCACCTGACTGGAAAGCTGGAAATTGTTAAAACCCCCTAAACATTGCCATTCCAACAGTGTTTCCAGGGAAAATGGTGAGTCAGGGATTGTGAAGCAGCACTATGGCTGTGTGCAAGTGCAGCAAGCGGTGCAATATTCTCTGCAGACTTAGGAGATGCAGAAACCCAATGGAATGCAGAGGTGGGGATTTATTTCAGAACTGACTGGCTGTTAAAGCAAGCAAAAGTTGGGGGATGAGAGGCTTCCTTTGCTACTTGGACAGATAGGGAAATGAAGGTGGTCTAGTCAGTCACAGAAAATGCTTGGCATGAGAGGGAAAGGAATGGTTAAGGTTACACAAGTGAAACATGACAACCTTTGCTTTCATTTTCAATTCAAATAGCTCAGAATTAGATCTTATCACTCAAGACTTGAATTAATCATGGGGCAAGTATTTTAACTGAAAGAAATAGATCAAATTATAAAGGCAAGCTGCTACCAAGTTCAATGGAAACTCAAAAGAATGAGGAGGAATGAAGAGAGAGATCCGATTAAGATTAATAAAAATATCCTTAGGGAATGTTGGTGTTCTCAAACACAGATTTCAAAGTCAAAAATAAGGTGCTTTAGTTTTCCATTAAGTCACTGGGCTGGGTAAGAGTTGAATTCTTGAATTCTTCCAGAGTGAACTAAGTCCCCCAAGATGAAGAGGTTGAGCTGAGCTGCCCCCTCATTTGACTTTGTACAAATTGTGGGTTATAACTATCAGGCGCATATCAAATAAGCTCACTATTTTGATTTTACATTTCCAGTTAATTTCTTTCATTGATTCTAAACGTCTCCCCCATTTGCAAGTGCATATACTGGAACTGGATTCAGTCGCTGATTTACTTTGTAGAAGCTCAACATTGTCTTCATAATTTTGGGGTATTTTAATCTAAGACTTTGTCCTGTGAACAGGTGCATTTTAAATCTGTCCATCAGCTCAGTGACAAGGGCTTTTCCTTTTGTTTCTGCTGGACAAGCCCCATCCAAAGTAAAAGCAGGCTGAGCTGTGAGCTTTCTGCAATCCTAGACAGACTTTCGTTAGAGGATGTTTTCTGATACCTTTTTACAAAGCAGCAAAAAGAATCAGAGATTCTTCTCCCTTTATGAATATACAGATGTAAATCTGGGGCAAACTCAAAAATCCCCAAATCAAATTTGAAATTAAATTTGTTTCTAATTGTTTAGTAGTTTTTTTTAAACTGATTACAAGCTAGGGTCTGCTTTCCAGCTTTTCATAGATTTATATGTATATATATTAAATATCTGTATACATATAACAAAAATTTATATGTAATAAAAATATACATAATAAAAAACTTACTGTATGCATCAGGTTAAGAAACCCTTTATTTAGGATGAAGAAGATCACTGGTATGATAAATGTTAAATTCTGAAAGTGTTGATCATTTGAGGACTTTGGGAGTGATTTTAACTAATTTTCACAGGAGAAAAAAAAAGTGTTCTGCAGATAGTAGCTGATTGTGTTAATCTATTGTAAATATTGAACCTCTGGAAATTATAGGTGGAGATTTTTCTCTTTGCTTTAGTAATAACTTAAACACTGATCCCTGATAAGTGCTGTACCAACAGACTGGATTCATTTTGGATCTGTGCAAGTGCTGAACAAAAGTACTAAATTGTGATGTAAAACAGCAAATACTACCACTCACATCAGGGCTTTCAAACAGCACAGGCCAGGCTCCTGTGTGCTGTGCTGAGCTGTGCTCTGCCTCCCCAGGCCCTGGATAAAAGGCTGCTCCCATCCCGCAGTGCTGGGAGGCAGGGAATGGATGCTGTCCTGCAGACTGAAGCTGCCAAAGCTAGGAGGCATCAAGCACTGACTTGGCACTGAGAATTTTCCTAACAGGAGTGGCCACCATCAAGACATGCCAAGTTAGGCAGCATCCCAGTCCTGTGCAGTATGGAGCAGAGAGGTGGGTGCTGGAAAATGGGTGTTCTACGGTGTGATGCAGCAGGCAGCGGGATGCACATCCCAGTTCTGTCCATCTCTCCTTACTGCCCTCAGAGGCACAAATCTAAACCACTATGACCACATGGTTTGAGGGCAAGCATGCTGCCTTCTGAGAGATTTGTATCGCTAAGAAAGTCTTCCTTAAACACTGAATCTCACTGTAAGAGGGCAATGGAATTATGTCAGGAATCTGGAAGCAGTGGAATACTTCAAGTGAAGGAAATTCTGGAGTTACAGCAGGTTCTTTCTGCCTTTTTCCCCAGCAGAGGTCCAGGGTGCCAGTAGATCAGCTCTAGCAAGGAGCTCAATAACTGCCCCATGTCACTCAATGACTCCTCTTCTTGTCAGAGCACTTGCAGACACCATCTTTCCTGCTTCCAGGCTTTGGGAGGCAGAGTCACCAAAGTAGCATCACTTCATTTGCCATTTCAGCTTCCCAGAGGTTAAAAGCAAGGGTGTGCAGGCAAGTCTGGTATTTCACACTGTTTCTGATCATTAAATTCTTTTACATAATTGTGTCATGCAACCATTTCACACCCTGAAAATAAACCCAGCTTTTTCTAAGGCAAGTCCTTTGTCCCAGTATGGGATTGGTCACCAGTTTACACCTGCTGAGAGGTGATTTCTCATTATTGGCCAAAGCTCCTGTTGTTGATACTTCTTAAAGACCTCTGGGAAGAGAAATTCTAATCCTGTCTGTCCTGGCTTCCCAGAGCACAGCCCCTCACTGCCTGTCACTGTGGGCCAGCACTCCTATGACTGGCGAGGCTGAAGTTGCTCAGAAGATGCTGGAAGACCAGCGCCAGGATGGGTACCTGGTCCCAGTGGCACCTCTGGGACTGCTTTTAGCCCAACTTTGGAAACCCAGGAGCTGGGACAGAGAGGAAAAGGCTTAGAAGAGGTCTCCACTTTTGGTACCTTAAATGGTGCCCCCCAACTTGAGATGCTGTGGGTAGGAGTTACCTGCCTTGCTGGGGTACAGCGGAGCTGGATCAGCCTTCACTCAGCATCTGGGCTCCCTATGAGACTGGAGGAGTCACATTCTCGTGGCAACTCTCCCCAGAGACTGTCCCCAGCCCCACTCTCCCTGCAGTTGCCACCACTGTCGAGTACACGCAGGTCAGCTTGACCTTGGCCAGCCTCTGACACACAAAGGCCACAGGAAATGATGGTCAGTAACCAATAACCCGTCTGCTCCCACACCCACATCTTGCTCCCATAACCTGTAGTTGCTGCTGTCTCCCTTGACCTGTGCCAGCAGGAGACGTGGAGACTGGCTCTGTTTAATTTCTTCTTTGGAGATGGGAGAAGAAACAGAGCCTGTTTGTGTTCCTCTGTGCTCAGTGGTTTATGTGACCCAGGCAGCCTCTTCCCTCTGCTTCCACGGCAGTTGCAGCCTCACAGCTGCAGCACAGTGTGTGTGCCCCTCTCTGGCAGTGTCCCATCCAGCACCTGGGCTCCATTCCCTGACCAGCACATCACTTGGGGCATCTTCAGGGGGCACGACAGTGAAGGAGTTCAAAGAACAATCCAAACAGTGGTCTGCTCTCATCCACAGAGTTTGCCTTTGATTCATTCTGAAGATATATTTCAAAACTTTTTGACACTGCTGACGTCAGAGGAGCTCTACAGAAACATCTGTCTGTTTCCTGCTGTCTGTGCCTTCTGCCCTTGCACAAGCTTGTCCATGGGCCTCATGCTGACGGCTGAACACTCTGTGGTCTCACCCTCTGTATTTGTCTGGCTGAGCTGTGCCACAGTGTTATGGGCAGGGTGACAGAGCAGGACGCTCAGCAGGACTCGGGTTTGGGCACAGTCCCGCAGCACTAAGCAAGGAGAGAAGAGCAGCTCCAGTGAGGAACTATTGCAGATCTCCCCCCAAACCATCTTCTTTCCCTCAACCCCATGAAAAGTCACCATAAGGCAGAGGGACCAGTGCCCTCCTGATTGCCCCATCTCTGAGGATATGACCTTGCACAGCAACACCTCCCCACTTCAGGCAAATTCCCCTGACTCTTTCCCTGTTTCTGACAAGCCAAGGGTCTCTTCTTTGCAGGAGACTTATTAGGAATTCCAGTCTTTCCCCTGGAAAATGTCTCCTTAGAGCTGTCCTCACTCTGCCCCTTTCCAATGCCCTATCCAGCTTTATCTCATAACCAGGTAGGGCCAGCCAGCATCAGGTTGTGCTGGTCCAAAATAGATAAAAATGCTGAACAGCTTTATTTCTTCACCTCTATAATTTAGGAAAAGGGAAGCTGCACTCCATGACCATTCTTCAGCCTTTGATGTATTCTGGTGTACCCTGTATACTTGCAATTTTTTCCCACATCATTATAGGATAATACGAAGTGTATGTTAACATAAGAGCTTCCAAAGATGTTTGAAAGGCTTGTTTGTTCCTCTGCAAAGGGAAATCCTCCCCCTCCCTGACATATGCACTTATCGTTCAGAGATTTATTCTTCAAGGTAGCCACTTTCTGGCATTGTTCCTTTTTGTTTATTAGCTATTTCTGACTTTCTGTTGAACAGGAGGTAGGAAAATTGGCAAAACACATGGAAAAGGCTTTCCTTGTGTGACAATAACACAAGACAAGGCAGGGCAAGAGAGACATTTAATTAATATTTTTAACAGATGTTTATCATAAATGAAGGGGTATAATTGATTTGCATGTACCAGTGCCTTCTGATGATGAATTAAAGGGAGAGTTTTAGCATTGCTTTTATATTGATGTGCTCTCCAGTCAGACTTCATGTGCATGTAGACAAAGCTCACCAAACTCCATCAGAAGAAAGTTTTTAAAATATTTCTCCAAACTATCCCTAAATAAATTAGTATATATATTCATTTATGTGGTTTTCCAAAGGCTCGGCTTTCCATTTTGCTTTTTAGAAAATTACTTTTTATGTTTTCCCTGTTTGGTCTCTGAAGTAAAGCCCTTCACCTTTACTGAGATGAGAAGTGCTGTCAATAGGTGCTTGGCTCTGGTCCTGCTCCATGCAGAAGCATTCAAGCAGCCCAGAGATTGATTTGGCCCCTAGAAATTTTGCCATAAATAAATATTTGTAAACATTTTTGTGACCTCTTTGATCTGCCATAGATATATAGATGCCAGGAATATGGTCTGAAATCAGTCTGGGTGAACAGGCTAAGGCACATCTCCAATATACACTGAGTTTGCACTCCAAGAGATGAGTGTCAACCTGGATGTTGCTGACAAAACCAACCACTTGCTCTTTTGTTTTGTGAAAGGAGGACCCTCTGGACAGATGCTTGTTTTAGGAAGACATGGTAATTCTTGTAATGCAAAATTTTTATGGTTATTTCAAAATGCAGAACCCAGGACAGATTTCAAAGTACTCAGGAGATCTGAGCCAGCTTACACCTTGTTCTGAGTCCAGCTGGGAATCACAGAGCAGAAATTGTCTGCAGCTGCCCCCATTTCCTGGGAACACATGGCCAGTTACGCCTTCCTAAGGGGTAAAATAATGAGGATTTTATTCTTACCATATTTTTAGCGTGTCCGTCCTTTCACAGATGGAGAATCCAAGAATTTCAGGAAAATCTCAACACATGCTGGTTTGAATTTACGACAAGCCTCCACGGGAATGGGAGGCCAGGAGGGCACATCGCCAACCCCACCACCCCACCCCGAGGAGCTGTACTTGAACAGACTGAATTGCTCGGGGCTAAGCTCTCTTTCTTTCTCTACAACTCTAAAAATCCTTTCTTCTCTGTGAGAAAAAACTCTTTTGAGTGAACCCTCCCCTCTTTTTTTTTCTATGTGGTTGTTACAAAGACAGTAGCTGTTCTTCACAGTCACGGGTTTGGATGTACATAGTGGCTGCAAAAGGATTCGGAGGGAAAGGAAGCACAAGTACGACCTGCATTAGAAAATACTTCCATATTTGTGCAACAGGACTGGAAGAATGAGGCGCCTCCATGCTTCAAAGCTGAAGGGTAAGTTGCTCATCTGCAAAATATTCTCCCTTCCACTGACAGAAGGTTCTTGAGCCGTTGTATGCTCCTGAAATACATTTCCAGAGGGTGTTACTGCATGTAACGATGCTGGACTTAGCACTGCTGGCTTCTCTGGGCAAGTAATAGGTGCTGTAAACCCTGTGGATACTTAAAACTCCTCCAAGGCATTGTGTTGATAATTTTTCTTCCAAGGATTATTTTTAATCCCTATTGGTGTTGCTGTCCGGGTCAGAGCGCATCCCTACAGTGAAAATTAGGAGGCAGAAAGGATTATTGGCTGCAGGAAGAGGTGGTAGAAGAAACCATGGGCACAGAGAAATGCCTGCAGTGATGACTCAGTGGGGGCTGTGAGGACTTTGGTCTGTGCCCTCTGACGCGGGGCCACGTCCACAAGGCACTACCTGGAGTGCAGAGCCAAGGAGTGGGAGAGGGGCACAACGTTTCCATAGCTCCTGGTCAGCAAATCCACCCTGAGGTGCACCTGGAACTGCAGGACTTGTCTTTGCCTAGAAGGGAACTTGTGTGTCAGCCTCGGAAGGTGAGATATCACAACACGCTGCGGTGCAGGGTGCAGAGGCTGCCCACCCGTGACAGTCTGTCACCCAGGGCATTTGGTGCTGGGAACGGGGTACTTGTGCCTGTTCCTTGTAAGCACTGGGGGAGAATGGAAAATAGAGTTCTGCTGATGAGAAACAGGGATAAGAAAAACATTGTGCTCTTCAGGAGTTTAAAAACAGCTTGAAAAATTATGCTTATGGAGGAGGGAGGAGGAGGGGGGAGACATCTGTGCTTGTTTATTCATTCATCTTTCTATTGGCCTTTATTATATTTAGACCAGGCTAGATGATGACACTGAAAGTGTTTTGTGTCTAACGATGATCTGGAGAGCAGGAATGCTCTGTGGCAGCCTGTGCAGCTCCTCCTGGCCCAGATTCCATTACACACATTTGACACTGTTGGTGAAGCTTGGCAGTGCACTGTCATCTGATGGAGGTGTAAGCTCAGATCCTTTCTACTCAGTTGTTTTCTTTATTTTCTTTCACTAGCAGGCTGTTATCAGACAGGAGCAGAAGGAAATTAAACCTCATTAAGCACTGCAAGACCTCTGCCCTTCTTGAGCTGACACAGGGGAGTTCTTAATTTCTTTGACAACTAAATAGAAGAAAACAAAACACAGTGTTCCTTGTATTTGTAAACAGTCACTGTAATGAAAAAGGCTCAATTCTGAAATAAAGGAATTAATCTTAGAGCTGATGTTTGAAAAACAATGGGGTGTGTATTTGATATTTGGACAAATACTAAGCTGGGGCATTGTTATAGCCATTTTGGGTGCCTTTATGGAGAGGCAGAAAACCAGAACCAGCATATTGCTTCTCAGAACACCTATCAGAGACACCAGGCATACAATGTAATTTCTGTAAACTGCTTTAATATAACTTTTTATAACAGTGGTGTTCAATGATCACTTTGTCTTAACCTGCTTTCCTTTTTCCCTGGCCTGATGGGAGAATTCTTTGAATGAAGGGAGAGGAAGGAAACAAACCTGGTGGTACCAGCAGCTTTTGTCTATGCCAGCTTTATGCTGTCAGATGGGAACCAGATAAATGGGTCTGTCCTGAAACATGAAAATGTAATTTTCTTTTTGCTATGTCCTAATGAATTCTGCAGGTTTTTCCCCACAAAGAACTCACTCTGGTGTTTATGGTGAGAATTCATTGGGTTGTGGATTGATCAGAAGCCTTAAATTCGCATCTCCCAGCATTTCTGGGACTAGGGCTGGCTTTGAAATCCCCTTTGTGTCTGAGAGTCATTCTGCAGGACCCATCCCCAGATAAAATATCACTGTGCAGGACTGATCTAGAGACCTTTCATACTTTATGGCATGCTGTCTTACCCTCTCAGAGGGTTTTTCACGCGGGGGCTTTTTTCGAGGCTGTCTCAGTGTTGTGGCCATAAGTCATTCTCTGTGCCCAACACATGCTGTCCAGATTGTAGGATTATATACACAGGGATATGTACCTTGGAGTGCTGCCTGTGCTCTTGTGTGACATTTGGTTTCTCCTGCAACATCTGCAAAGGGGATGTGCCTTGGCCTAAAGCAGATGCCCTGGGGGAAGTGGATTAGTGGACTATTGAGCTTTGTCCATCCATTCAGCTCCCCGTTCTCTTATCTCTCACATTTGTCTCTCTATTGGTTTTTCCACTTCCTCATAACTCCGTTCCTGGAAAGGGCGGGCAGGGAGCGGAAATACTCCGTTAAATCAGTAAACGTGTCTCCACTGATTTCCATTTCCACACTGCATATGATAATGGGCCAGGCTCCTCCTGGGATCAATACCACGGACTAAACCTTTGCTTTGTTTGTTCAGTTGGAACAAACCTAGACTGCCAGCTACCATCGTAAACTGTCACATCATCGAGGACTGAACCTGGGCAGAGGTACTTCTGATCAAGAAATACGATTTTCTAGAGCCTGGGAAAGTCAGTATGTTGGATCAGATTCATTGGCTGGCTGCTGTGACAGTCCTGGGAGTCCTGGAGCAAGGTAGGGACCATTGGATACGTGTGCTCAATTACTGGCTGGATCAATTGACTGTAACTCCGCTGATTTTCTTTCGCTTTCATGTTTAATGTCTCCTGTTGCACTGGCACTTCACTGCTGCTCAGACAGTGAACTGATATCTGGGTTCTAGAAAACATTCAACCAATTGAGTGCATGGGTAGCCCTTTCTCTGAACTAACCTATCCCCTCCATTTAGTAATTTTTTGGTAGATCTTTCCCTCTACAAACATGTAGCATTTCCCTCTTTGGGTTTACAGCAGTTCTTGAAGTGCATGTAGATGTGAGCATACATGGAGTTTTGCAGTGTGAAAAGGTGGAAGGATGGGCTGTGGTTGGTCACATCTCTCAGCCATGGGTCCACATTGCATGACAATTTAATTTAGTGTCTGGGTGGCTTATCTGTGGCATCAGTTCCATCCCTACACAGATATAAGAATTTAGAAGAGGAAAAAATTAAAAGATTGAAAAAACCTTGAAATTGTCAGTAAGAAAGTGCATCTGAATTGTGTAACAATTTCTGTAGAAATTACCATCTGCTGATTATGCAAGAAAGCAGATAACATTGGTAGTATGTGACTGTATACTCCTTGCTTCAATATAGCTCTGGGTCATTCTTTTTCCTTATCTAAAAGGTACCTGGGATTTTATTGTAACTTTCTCTGCTGTGTGGGGGTGTGGGGGTTTGGGGTTAGGAGGAGACTGCAGATGTTTTTCCCTGGCCTCTGACCAGCTCCTGACCCCACCATGCCCAGCCATAGAACTGACCACTTCTACTGTTCTCTCTTTTGCTGCAGCCTACTTCTTCCTCCAGGTGATCTATGCTAGGAGATTGTTTGGCATTTCACCTCCAAAGATCTCAGGCCCTCCTGAATTTGAAAGGATCTTTCGCGCACAGTAAGAAACTCCTCTTACCTGATGTTTGTCAGATCTCATGTAACTGCATTGCCTTTCCCCTGCTTTGCTGTTCCTTTCCTGGGACTGTAATTACACAATTACTCACCTCCCTCGAGGTTAATGAATGGGTTGAAGAGTCAACATCAGGACTGGGTTGGCTCTTGAGTCCCAAACCATCCCATTGCTGATAGAAACAGAAATCTCCACTGTGCAGTGAAGAGCTCCTAAAGACATAACCCTTGGTGCCTGAGACTTAGGCTGGTTTTATCCAAGTGGTATCCAAACCTCAGGCAGCTTCAGCCCTGCTCTGAATCTCAGTCACAGGGAAGGACAAGCTCCCAGAGAGATCTCAGTTAGAGCTGGGATGAGGATAATCCAGCATCTCTGCTGTGACTTCTGTGCTAGGGCTGCAGCAGGGAGGGAGGAGCTTCCACTTTTGTTGTAGCTGACCATTGGAAAAGATGCAATTGAGTAGCTGGAGCTGGATCCCCTCAGCCATCCCCTTCTTTGCTCCTTCACCAGCCTAGACTCAGCTTCATCCAGCATCTTTTGGAGCTATTTTGCCTTTGGGAGGACACGGCATGGCATACAAATAATCCCAACAGTTTTGTGCTCCCTTCAGCTCCTGCACAAAGCCCAGGCTGCTCTGGCCATATCTGCTTGAGGGACAGACTTCCCTGCAGCTCGGGGCTTTGGGGCATCAACACCAAGGTTTGAGTTGCAGCACTTGGGAAGGGGCAGTGGGAGTGGTTCATGGAGCCTTTCTGTGCACAGTCTGACCTGGGAATCTTTTACTTAATTTCTTGTACCCTGGAGATCCTGTTCTTTCCACTGTTTAATTTCTGTGAATAAAGCTGGGACAGGAACTGCAGGAAAAGGAGCAAGCCTGGAGGCTTTTGATGACAACATCAGTTCTAAAAAGCAAAAGCCTCCAGAGTCAGGAAACTGCTAGGGGAAGCAAAAGAGGAAGAGCTTCCTTCCTTTCCCTAATTTATGACCTTTCTCTTTCCTGCCAGGGTGAACTCCTCTGAGTATTTTCCCATCTTCCTGGCACTTCTTTGGCAGGCTGGACTCTTCTTCCATCAAGGTGAGAATATCCCATTACCTGGTTTGTCACTGGATCTGTT
The DNA here is from genome assembly GCA_034509425.1 of Eopsaltria australis. Taxonomy (NCBI): domain Eukaryota; kingdom Metazoa; phylum Chordata; class Aves; order Passeriformes; family Petroicidae; genus Eopsaltria; species Eopsaltria australis. The sequence goes on along the minus strand of JAVTVJ010000090.1, from coordinate 110,238 downwards.
CCCCTGAGTCCTGCCTCTGTCCTCAGGTCCTGCTCAAACTCTGAACAATAAATTAATCAGTAATTCTGTCTCTGATGGGAGGGTAGAGCCAGAGGACACAGTCTCTATTCCTTCAGTTTGGGCTACCTCCTTGGTTCCAAGTAGCTCTGAAAAGCCTTTGGAGATGGTCACTGTGGTCTCTCCTAAACACAGGTCTGGCTGCAGCCTTGGGTCTGCTCTATCTCTACGCCCGCTACTGCTACTTTATGGGATACAAGGCATCATCCTCAGAAAGGTAAATGCACTCACACACACTCTCGCATGCTCTTACACACTCTTACACACTCTGATACACTCTTGCACACACACATGCTCTTGCACACTCAAACACTCTAACACACGCACACACTCACACACACACACATAGACAGCAGCACTCAGGGGAGTACACAGTAACTCATGGGGGGTTGTATTTGGGAACATAATGTGCTTTGGGAAAGCTCAGGACTCTTGGGTGCTCTAGTGTTCCTGCATGACTCAGCCTTGTCTCCAAGGCATAATGTGAACATGGATACAGGGCTGGGGCAGCAGCAGAGGTACTGGGCAAGGCTGGAGCTGCCCCAAGCCCTTTTGGGTGTGTGTGTTTGCTCCTTTGAGGTGGAAGCAGGGCATGGAACCCCATGTAGGGGGCAGGGGACAGCCAAGGTCTGCCTTCCACCCATTTCTGCAGGGAGGAAGGGGCTGTTCCTGAGCGGGAAGCTCGGTGTCAGCAGCTGCCTCTCTCCCACCAGGCTTGCTCCGATATACTTCAGCGCTGGAGTTCTCTGGATTCTCATTGCAGTGTCAGCCCTGGGCATCCTGCATTTCTTCCTCTCTCACTATGTGGGGCTGAACATTCTCCAGCTTCTCACAGCATGATCCAGTCCTCTGTGCCTCATCACTGTCCTTATGTTCACATCCTGCTCCCTCCTGCCCGCCTTAACAGACTGGCTGCAACTCAACAGCCCCCAATGAGAAATCCACCCTCACCCGAGCTTTTAACACCTCCTTGCTCACTGTCCAGCACTGGCAGGAGCTGTTGGGCTCTTCAGGAGATATTTTCCTCCATGGCACTTGGTGTGCCAAGTGCTCCACATCTGGTGGCTCCATCGTGTCTGATGCGGAAACAACAATCCCAAACAAGGATATATAAAGGCAAACTCTTCTCAGTCTGAGTCTCCCAGTGAGTTGCCAAGGGGAAGTGCCATGTGTTCCCCATTCTCCAGCGGCTCTGCCCTCAGCCCAGGTACCAAACACGGATTCATGCCAGTTTTCCAAGGCCCACACCTAAGAAAGGCATTTGTTTGGTACCAGATGTGGGCTGAGACATAACAAAAGAGGTGAGGGATAAACTGGAGCAGCCACCAACATGCTGTGCAAAAGTCTATGGGTGCCCTCATGCTGGTTATCAGCCACTGCTGTACATTGGACTGTGCAAACTTATCACCACTGCTGTGCCACTTCGAACTCGCCCAGTGACAACGGGCACAAATAAAAGGCCACTGAACTTGCTGTCCTGGGCGTCCCTTTGTGAGTCTGCAGCAGGCAGAGAACAGAAACATGAGTGTGTGAGTGCAAGGTGGCTGCCTTTGTTTCTCTGACACGCAGTCCAACGCAGCCTGCAACCCTGTGTGCCATGGGAGGAGAGCTCTGAGGAGGGAGGAGCTGATTTTTGGAGATACTGAGCTCATGGATTGGGTGCTGAGCCACTCAGCACCAAAAAGTGGTTTGCCCAGCACTCAGGTCCCACCTGCATTACAAGGGGATGGATTTTCATGAGTTCAGTATTCATAACACTGATGCTTTTGGCCACTGGAGCCCTCATGTTGGTGCCACAGCTCAGGAAATGCCAGCAGTGCTCCGTGTGTCATCACAGAGGGAATTTACACCAACCCAGAGAATGAAAATAATTGCACGAGCATGATGCCAGTCCAACCACATTGTAAAGCCCACTGCTCTCCCCTCCTTTTCCCAGCAGCAGGCATATCTGGACTGTAAGAACAAAAGGCAGGGGCTTTTTGGAGGAACTGATTCATTTTTCACATTGTTTCTTTTCCTTCTATGCATTTTAAATTGGCTTCTCCAGCAAAGCCCCTGGTCCATTTCCCTTTCAGGCTCTCCTGCCTTGGAGTCATGTGGTTGCATTGAAACTGGCAAACACTGCAGGGGGAGGCTTAAAGCCAAACAAAAAACGATTGTACAACAGTTGTCTCTGCAAAGTTTTCAGTGCAGCAGGGCCCCATCTCACAGGAATCCTCAGGTGTCACAGCAAGATAAACAATGACTTTTTCTCCTGGCATCTTTGGTGACACATTTTAGAAAAGTCTGAGCGTAGTTTAACCCTGACTGTGCCTTAGCTAGGTCAGGGAGGAACAGATTTCACAGCGAGATTTCACTTAGCCTTTGCACTAACAGGTCCTACCATCTCCTGAAGTTGCTCCTCAGTCCTCACATTTTTACCAGTATAACCAGTCACCTCCCAGAGAATTAATGCAGAAGGACCAGTCCCAGGTGCTGGTGCAGGTCCTGCCTCCATGTCAAACCCCTGCTTTCTGGGGTTAGGCCAAGTGGGTGCTCACTGGTTCTTCAGACACAATCTCTGTCTTTTGTCCTACAACCAGTTTTCTAAACCTGCTGTATCAACCTGGAGCCCCTGCCCACCTCAGCCCCGCTTGTGTCCGCTCTGTGTGTGACAGGGCCGCAGGATGACTCAGAGGAGGGAAATTAATGATTCAGCAGTGAGATTGTAGCCAGCTTCTCCCCTTGGATGCACAGAAGACCATTAAAAATCCTGGCACGGTGCAGTCAGGCTCTGGCCTTGGTGGCTGCCATCACCAGTTCTGCCACAGAGAATCTGACGGGCACATCATCAGCCCTTCAAATCACTGTCAGAGGGGCCATTTCGGGTGCCCTGAGCAGAAGGAAAGCTGCTCCTCTCCACCAGGGCCGCTGTCATTGCTCTGCTGCTTCATCAGTCAAAGAAAACCACTTTACACCGATTGATGGTTCCAACAATCGATGATTTTGGGATTTACCCAATCCATGATGCTGCTGCCCAGCACGCTGTGCTGGTGCTGTATGGCACCAGTTTGCCCAGCTGCACCTGCTGCAGAAGTGCTGAGGGGCCGCTGGGCTGGCACAGGGTGAGCTGGGGGCACAGGGTGTGCTGGGGGGCTGCACCTGCCACCCCGGGTCACCGTCCCGCAGGTGGGAAAGCCACCCCGTGAGCACCAGTTCAAAGGTGATCCAGCCGCCAGCGGCACTGCTGCGCTCCCGCGGGCTCTGCTCCAGCGCTGAGAGAGAGGGTCCCACCGCTCACCCCGCCGTGGGGGCCAGGCCACGCCGCCAGACCCGCTCCCGTGGGGGTTCGTGTCCCTGTTCCCCCCGGGATTGCTGTCCCCGCTCCCGTGGGGATTCGTGTCCCTATTCCCCCGAGACTGCTGTCCCCGCTGGTGCCGGGATTTGTGCTCGCTCCGCCCGCCCCGGTCCCCGCCGCCTCCCCCCGGTGTCGGGAGAGGGCGCTGGTGCCCCGCGGCTGAGCGGGGCGGGGCCCGGGGGTGTCCAAGAGCGGCGGGGCCCGGGGGTGTCCGAGGGCAGCGACCACCGGCGGCTCCGGGCCCGCCGCCTGCGCCCAGGCACCGCTGGCTGCACCCGAGAGGTGCCCGGGGCAGCGCTCACCAAGCAGCCGTCACAGCCACGGCCTCTGGCACTCACGCACAAATCCGCCTGATTCGAGTTTGATGCGTGCTGGGCCAAGCTCTGGCTTTAAGGTTATTGGGTAGGGGAGTCCTGGAGCCTCTCAGGAATCTCCTGGGGTCGCCTCCGACAGATATAAAGAGCTTCTGCAAAGCGCTCTGCGGACTCCAGAGCTCCTTCCTGCTTCCTCCCCTTACGGCTGCCAGTTCTTTGCCCTCAACGGGGAGAAAAAACGTTTGGCGTGCGATATTTAGAAGCAAATCCACTCTGGTAGTGCCACAGGCTCCCAGGATAAGCAGCCAGCCGGATGGGAGGCCAGCAGAGAGCAAAGGAAATCCGCAGAACCAGCGAGAACTTTTTTATCACAAGAGGTGCAGAGGCTGAACTTGTAAACAAGCCTCTGTCCCTGCCGGGGCGGGTTCCACGCGGGTGACGGTGGAAGTGCAGGGCTCTGTCCCAGCACAGAGCAGCTGCCACCCGCCGCAGGCACCGCCGGCACGCACGTGTTCCCATCGCCGCATTCCCATCGCCGCGTTCCCAGCATCCCAGCCAGGTTCCTGCAAGGCTTTTGGATCACGGTGCAGAAGTTTCTAGCTTATTATCTTGACTATTTCAAGGGCACCCAGGTGTACTTCCCTCTCCGTGACGTGCTGGCCCGTGCCGGACACGGGCACGGATAGGTCTGGTGTGGGCAGCGGCGGCTTTACAAGTGGTCCCCAGACTGAAATGCTGTGCTCTGGCATGAGGAAGAACAGCAGCGGTGCCCCCAAGCCCACGGAAGAGCATCCCAGTCCCTCCGGAGCACGGCTTGGTGGGACGGATGGAGGATACCCTTGAATTTCCCAGGGAAGCAGGGCTGCTAACTTTTTTTAGGGGGTATTTGGGAGGGAAACTCCCGTGGGGCCGGGAAAGGAGGGTGCAGCTGGTGGCCCCGGCTTTGTGGCACTGGCATGTCAAGCAGGTTTCCATAGCACCAGCATCCATAACACGGGGCCAAGGGGAGGGAGAGAAGTAGGTCAGACAGGGCTAACAATACCCAGACGTGTCTATCTGTAGCTCAGCCTGACCCAGGAAAGGGGTGAAACAGAGAAGAATGGGAGAGGGAAAGAAAAAAGAAAAAAAAATAGTAAAACACAAAGTATCCACAGTCTGAGCAAGCATTTCTTTCCCTCAGAAAAATAAGGACCTTTTAAAGCCACCTTTGTGTATCAGCGCTGAGCAACCGGGACTAGCACCCACCTCCTGCCCATCTGACAACAGGCTACAAGGGAATTCAAATGCTAATTTGGAGCCAGACTTCTCAATGGGCCTTTATTTCTGCAGCAGCAGCAGGATCAGAGCTTTGGGGAGCCAGCCGGCAGGAGCTGGGAGGATGCAGTCTCCAGAGCAGGACTGTGGGACACTTCCCTTTCCCCTCACCATTCCTCACCGTCACTTTGTTACCTCTTGTCTCAGTTTTGCTTGTTTACATGCAAATGACTTCAAGGGCAAGGAAAAAGAAAGGCGGGCACACGGAGTTGAGTGAGTGAAATGCCCCCGCTAGTGACCCATTTTATGTGCTGAGTCTGCAGAGGCCTCGCTGTCATTGTCACAGCATTTTGGGGGCTGCCTGCTTTGCAGTACGGTCGTTTCGAGCTTTGTGTCCATCAATGCCAAAAGTAGGAAGAACATTATGGGCAGTGAGATCTAGAACCCTCTTGATCCGAGAAAACATATGGACACACGGATCTGCTGGGTGGGTAACAGAGCACGGTCGGGGGAAGGAGTGCTTTGCTCAGGGGGCATTGGAGAGGGCAGGAGCAAGAGCACAACCCTCACTGGAGAGACTGAGATGGACTGGGGTGAAGAGTGTGACTGTGGCTGACCTGTGTCATACCTGTGGTTTGAGAGCACTGGGCTTGGCTTAAACATCACCCCCACACCTTCACTGAGGAGATGCAGCAGTGGATGCAGGCACAGAGTGTTTCAGATTGGCCAGTGAGAGCAGGCCCCCCGCCTACAGGTAAGTTCTCCCTTCACCATTAACCACTGCCCAGGCCACAGCCCAGCGCAGTAAAAACTGTTCCTGCACTTAGTGGGATGAAGTCTAATCAAAACCAAAGCTATCTGCAACTTTGTATGTTAGCAGGTCAGGAGCCCAGGAAAATCTAAAGTTACAATTTGCCTCATTCTCATCAGTTTTCTACCTCCCAGCAATTACCACTTCTACGAGAGCTCCAAGAATTCACCTTTCCCCAGGAAAGGGCAGAGCCGCAGTATATATAAGATGGACAGGGCTTAACACGGCCCTTTGTGAATGCCTTCCCTCCAAAGGAAAACTGATCATCTCCTGTGGAACCTTAGGGAAGAGCACGCCCAGCTTCAGCCCCCACCGATGCTGTGCCAGACTCCATGTTCAGGGATTAAAGGTAAAAATTATGTAGGAAGAGCAAAAGGGTCAGCACCCAGGAGGATTCACAGAGTACTTCTGGAGTGAGATAATAAAAGCTCTGTGCCTGTGCATGTGCATCAGCTGTGTTGCTTTGATTTGGCACTGGTTGACCAGAGAAAGCCGGGTGACCCCAAATTATTAAGGCAATATTACTGGGTGACCCCAAATTACTAAGGCAAGGGGTAAAAGTCAAGGATAATCATTGCAACGAGGTCGAAGCCAGTGAGCTGTTGTGGTCTCTGCATCTGAGCCTGCAGTTGGCAAGTGGCTAAAATAGGCTCCATTTCATGAATGCGGTTGGCCAGGATAACAAGAGCTCAGGACTGCTGTCTGCCCTGATACAGTAGCACAGCACTCTCTCCCAGCATTGGACTGAGTCACCCACTGTCGAGTATCTGCAGCTTTACAGCTCGTTCTCCCTCTGGGAGGGCGCAAAGAAATGCCGACAGGGCTCCTTGGACGTGTGCGAATGGCCACTTTCCCACCTCTCTCCTGGCAGCACACGGATGAAGCGCCAAGGTGCTGCCAATGTTCCGCCTGAGTGAAGAAACCTTTCCCGGGAGCAGCCTGATGAGCTCAGCACGGCGCTGCTCAGCCAGATGGCTCCTGGGCCAGAGCTGACTCATGCCCATAGAGCTCCGGCAGCAGAACAGGCAGATACCTGCAGCACGCTGTCCACACCCCAGCTGGCCCTGCACTCACAGTGGGGCAGCTCCAGTGCTAAAAACCAGTGTTCTGCCCACTGCTGTAATTCTAATGCTGCAAAACTGAAACGGTGACAGGCCTGGGTTCCACTGACAAACAGAGAAACACCAGGCTGGTGAACTCTCAGCTCAGCCCTGAAAGGGTGCAACCATCGAGGGAGCAGAACAGAGGTAACTTCATTCTTGCAGTGGCAAAGGATGGTGAGCACAAGCTGTGGATTAGCTGCTGGCACAAAGGGAAGGGTGATAGCTTCAAACAGTGCAGCGGTGGCTTCAGAGAGAACAAGGGACTTGGGTATCTGCTCTTCACTAAAACAGCATTTATCAACCTCCCCAACTGTTTTCCAGCTTGGTTTCTTGGTGAATTACAGCTTAGGAAAGCTGGGAAACACAAGCTCCATCCAATCTGTGCTGCAGACCACCATTTTCAGAGAAATTAATAAAGGTTAAAAAAAAAAAAAAAAAGGTGAAAAGGAAGGAAGGTGAAGTGTTGCCAAAAATCCTTTTAAATTGCCCAAAGCAAACATGGGAGGGAGACTGCACTGGCAAAGCTGTGAACAGGCAGCGTTAGTGGGTGATGAATGTGGCCATGTTATCTAATATGGCAGAACACACGTCATGCATTTTTAATAGCATTGTATAGCTTCTATTTGTCACAGTGTCACAGCTAGAGGCTGTTTCAAAAGGCATGGGAAATAACAGAAAATTGAATGGTAGGGCTTTTGACTGGAGGTCACACACACACAGAAACATACAAAGCGTCGGTAGTGTAAGACTTCCACGTATTCCTTATTTTCAGATCTCAGATGAAAAACAAGTCAGCTGCAGCAGTGTTTACTGAGAGTTAAGCAGGTTTGCAGATTAACTGTAAGATCCTGAATTATAGGTGCGTACATGCAAACATGAGGCACATGCAACACACGTAGCTGAGACATGAAAAATGAACTCTGTGCTGGCAGCAGCAGAAGAGATGGATAACAGCTAAGGAAGAAACAGAAAGTGCATACAGTGATGATGGACAATGAGTTCTGTCATCTCTTCAGAGCAGGTATTTAAGTTCTGATCAATTCTCCCTGTAACAGCAAATGCTGGCCTATGAAGGAATCCTTGGTAATTATTTTTTGCATTGTAACAGTATCTCCAAAACCTACTCAGAAATGAGCATCTGCTTCACTCCCAGACACACAAAGTGTCTCCAAATGCTTGGATGACTGTGGAACCCTCAAACCACAGAGCTGCAGATTTTCTCCATTATTTTCTTGCCCTGGAAAGAAGCATAAGCAAGACAACAAAGAGAGACTGGTATAAAACAGAAAATTCTTGAGCAGGTAGCAGGTTTCAAGAGCTTCACTTTGGTCCAGCTTAACAATCCACATGTGTATTCAGCTTTATGCATCTCTCTGCAGGCTGGACTGGGGCTCCTCTGCATGAACATGTAGGGAATTAGGGGTGTTGCACAGGAGCTGTGACTATGTGGGAGATTGCTTCTCCAGCAGATTTCTACTCTGGAGGCCACATCTTTGTCCATTTTCTACCTCATGCACTACAACACCCAGCAGGCTGAGCTTGGATTATGGCCCTCATTCCCCCAGTTGACTTGAATGAGGCAAAACTTTCTGAGAAAGCAAAAGGGAAAATGAGAGCGGCTCCTCTCCCCTGCTGTCTGGACAGCAGGTGTGCCTTTCCCCATGGCAGGAACGAAACAGTGAAATTCTGAAGTAGAACAAAGCCCTTTCAGAAACAAGACATATACCCAGAACTGCAGTGTGAGCTGTGACAGACACACTGGAGTTCAGCTGGGTCTCTTGGAGGGGAAGGTGCAGGTGACAGGCTCACACCATAAAACAAAAAGCCAGGTAAACATGAAACCTGAGTCCTAGAAGAAATCATGGAAGGAAGATCTTGTACCAATATTTTCAGGAAGTTTTAATCTCCTGTCTCCCTCTCTCCAAGTGCTCACATACCAAGGGACCCCCCCCCCCATCTGCAAAAGCACTTAACCAGCCAGGGCCTCTGAGGAAAAGTGCTGCTCTGTTTGCAGTAATTCCATTTGAATTGTTAATTATTTTTGTCTTTCTAACACAGCACATACATTGGTTAGCCACAACTCTTCTGATAACTATTTATGTCTTTGCTTGCCCCTGCTGCTCACAGTCACGTTCTTTCCCTGGAAGTGGCTGTACCAAACTTACTGTGGCATATGTCAAAGGCAGGCCGAGTTTTTTGCCTAAGATTTGTGGCAGTTACATATTTGCAAAAACAAGTCATATGACCTTTCTTCTAACACTGGAAGGATATCCAGAACTTCTTGTCAGTGTGAACACAGGATGGTTTTAATTTCCTAAGAGACCTCTAAAGAGAAGTCTTACATCAGAATCCTGTTCAATTAAATAAACATAAGATCAAGAAAATATTAGGCAAATCAGGCTTCATTTCTCTCTGTAAATTAGATAGCAAGAGAACAGCCACTACAGCTCTCTTTAAAGCCATTTAATCACATAGATAATGATGCATAAACAACAGAAAACCCATTTTCTGTCCTTTACCAAATGCAGTAATGGAGACTAAAAATATCAATCAAGACTCCTAAAATGTCACATAGTAAATGTACCCCAGTGTATGAATATTAATACCACCATAAAAAGCCAAAAATTATCATTATCTCACTGCTAGAAACGCCAAGGCTTCAACGGGGATTAGCAAAGGGATTTGCTTTACACTCATTAACACTCGGCCAGAAACAAAGCTTGGAGTCGATGCCACACCTCCACAGTCCTAAGGTCACCTCTTATCTGTTCAATGCCCAGCAAGGCTCCCTCACAGCTATTTTAACCTTAAATTGCTTCATCTCATGATTCTTTGTGGAGTCGGTAGGTCTGGCAGGCAGAGCGCGGGCCGAGGGCGCAGAGGGCGTGTGGGAAGTGGCCATTCCCAGGGGATTCCCAGCGCAGCTCCAGCCCAGGAGCCTCCTGCGCCAACCCGAACAGCCCCGGCAGCGCCTGAGCGGGGCCTGCACGCCCCGAGCCCGGGCTGCCTCAGAGCTGCCCTCCAAGGTGCGAGACAGCCCCCGAGGCCTCCCCGGCCAGGCCCGCGCAGGCCCCGCCGTGCCCGGCCCCCGCCGCGGCGGGAGGCGGAGCCGAGCCCAGCTGACACCGGCGGCGGGCGGTGCTGCAGTGCGCGGAGCCGCCGATCGCCGCCGGAGCCCCGCGGCTGCAGCTCGCCGTGAGCGGGGGTGCTGGGGAACGGGGACGGGGGGGGAGCGGCGGTGCGGGCGTGGGGGGGAGGGACGAGGCCGCCGCCATGTTCGGGAACCGGGGAGCGGAACGGGCGGGGGCGGGACTCGAACCGGAGCCGGGTGGGGGGCACAGACTCGAACCCGGGCCCGCCGGCGGCCGCGGGGGCCATAGGGGCTCGCGGGACCCCCGGGGCGGCCGCGCGCTCCCCCCTCCATTATTGCCCCCCCCGCCTCGCGCGCGGGGGGCCGGACGTGACTGGCTGCCTTCAATTTGTCACGCGCCCATTGGCTGGCGGGGGCGGGCGGCGCGTGACGTCAGCGCGCGGCGCTGCGCGGCCGGCGGCCATTTATAGGCGCGGAACGGGCGCTGCGCAGCCGGAGCGAGCGGGCGGTACCGGGAGCAGCGGCGGCTGCATCGCGGCCCATCCCCGCGGGACTGCCGAGAAACCCCCCGCGGAGCACCGATCCACCTTCCCCGAGCGCCCCTTCGGCCACCGCTGAGCTTTTGTTTCTGTTCGCGCAGCGCCCGAGCGCCCCCGCCCATCTTTGTTCTTCTTTGCGGCCCCTGCGGGGAAGGCGCGGCCAAGATGGACCCTTGTCACACCGAGGAGACCGAGGGCGAGATCCCCGGCTTGGGTAAGGCCCAGCAACGGCGGGCGGGGAGGGGCTGGCGGGAGGGAACGGGGGGGATGGGCGATGGGCCGCTTGCGGTGCCGCCCGCACGGGCCCGGTGCCGCGGAGGCCCCAGGGAGGCCTCACGATGGCGCGGGGGGGGCGGCGGGGACGGGGAAGGGCCCGGCCGCGTGCGCCGCTCAACCCCCCCTGCCGCGTGCGTCGTGTCGGGCGGGGCCGCGGGGGCTCTCCGGGGTCGCTGTCCCGCCTCCACCGCCGCTGCCGCGCCCGCGGGTCCCTCCCCGTGTTGGGAGGGGGGGGAGGGGGGGTTGGGGTGAGATCGTAGTCGAGATAAGCGTAAATTACAGTTTATTACAGGTCTAACGTCCAGCTTTAAGTAGCGTAAACCCGGTGGAAACGGCCACTCAGTAAAGCAGAAGTTGAAAGTAAAGGTTTCTGGACGCCATAACAGTCTCGTCTTAAAATGGTGAACCCGTGCCAGTTATTGCAAAACAACCCTGCTCAGCGCCTATCTGTTTACTGGGTGTCGGCTTCTGACAACGCTGAGCTCCCCCGCGGGGAGGGCCACTCGAGAGTCAGTATGACTTTTAAATCTTTATTGAACAGCAGAGAATATACAGGAAAAAAACATTATCAAAGCAGCCCGTATTTGTTCTTTTTAGCTATCCAAAAAATTTTAACAAAACCCACGCACATCAGACAAGGAAAAAAATAAACACCGCCCCCCCCCCCCAAAAGGTGTTTTTACATTTCAGGTTTGCTTTTAAAATAAGCTATACAGGTAATGCATTTGTTTAAAGTAAAGTTTTGAACACGCAGAGCGTTAGGTGAACTTCAGGGACTTGTTATTGGAATTAGTTTTCATCTTCTAAAGAAGTCAGGAAAGACTTGACCTATGAGAAAAAAAAAAGTATTATTCAGGGCATTAAAAGCCAAAGAACCAGGCTTTTCCCTCTATTTGGGAAGAAATGGTCTGTTACTGTAGTTTTCCAGTGATGTTTTGCCCCTACATTTAATTTATGACCTGAAATGCAGTCAGCCTTTCAGAGGGGCAAGGTAGAAGATGGCATGGCTCAGTGTCTGTTCAAAGCTAAGCTATTAATTGCTGGTCTCCATGAGGATGTAATGACAAATACCTCTACAACTGATCATTGTGCTCCCCTTCCAGTGTATTTAGAGCTGTTTAATTGAGGGAATTAGACTTGGCTTAAAGGAGTCATTCTTTAGTAATCTCAAACTGCTGCTCCAGTATAAGATGAAGAAAATGGTTTATAGGGTTTGCTAGGAGAGCACTTCCTCATGCCTTTAAGTATTTAGGAGGAGGGTTTTTTTTTCCCACGGACTGGCCAAACAGCTCCACCAGAATTCCTTCTGTCATTTACTTCCCAAATCTTGCCTTTCCTTGGCACTGGTAAACACCATTTTGACTGAAGTGACCTCTTATCACCACCGTGTTTCCTCAAATGGTTGTTTACTCTGCCTCCCAACTCTTTTGGAAGCCTCACTGCTTGCAGGATAAGTGCAGAAGAAAAGCAGATACAAACCCCCCATATTTGATACTTACTTTATCAATTAGGTACTCCTGTTTAATTTTATCGTTCTTAAAATCTTCATTAACATCCAAAACTAGTATAGGGATCTTCTTAATATTCTCAAAATCAACTCTGTTGAATGGAAAAACATAGTTTGAGTAAAACCTGCATAAAATACTGTGTATACAAGACCCCTGCTTTTGATTACTACGTGCACCCAAGATGTTAAAGCTGATGCCCGTAACTTAAATATAAAACCCACATCAAGTTTATCCTTAGTTGCTCTTTGTATATTTCACAAATCTGGACTTTTGGTATCTGTCTGTAATGTGCAAGTGGGGGTTTTTACCTTAATTTCCTTTCTCTCATTCTTGTCACGAAATCAATTAGCAGGAACTGATTTTGTAAGATGGAGTATTTTTTTAAAAAATCTCCCTTGCCCTGTGTCTCCCCCACCTAATCCACTTACCAAGATGCATTTTTAAAGCTTCCTTTCATGGGGATGACCTCTTTAACAGGGTATAAGACTGGTATTTAAAATGTCTTGGACAGATGCAAGACCAGTTTGGCTTCAGTTTAGGAACAGATGGGAGCAGTAGTTTTTTTCCTGAGTGTGGAGGGCATTTCTAAAATGCAGTACGTGTGCTGAACAACATTCTGACTTGTGCTTGCACACTTCAGTGTTCCTATTACAAACACAGGAAGTGCTTGCTTACAAGTTTGGAATGAGTACACAACACAAACATTCCCAAAAGTCTACACTACGCACTGCGTTCTGTCTCCTCAGCATTTGGGTCATCCTATGTGAAACTTCAGCAAGTAGATCAAACTGATAATGTACTTTTCCTGGAATTGTAATGCTTCCCATTCAGTAGAATATTTTGGGCTCCTCTATGGAAAAATATAGTCTGCTTTCATGTTTAGAGGTTCCTGAGATGGGAAAGCCACTAAGAGTCAATAAGGAAGTTGAGGGAAGGTGTCCAGGGATCACTCAGTTGCTGATAAGGTTTCTTGTGTTTAACAGGTCTGCCAAAAGCCTTTCTGATTATGGCTTAAATTGAAGTTAGGATTAATATTTAAACTTCGTTGAAATGCAGTTCTGCTAGTTTAAAGGTAGTTGGGGCCTTGACTGCCCATTGCAACAGAAACTGCATGGTGAGAAATGTATGTGATTGACCCCTGAACACCATTGTAAGTGTCCTGTTCCCTGCCTGCTTCCAGTTAGCAAAGTCCATATCCTTGCTGGAGTCACAGCTGTAAAGCTTCCTAGTTGAAGCTAGTGCTTAACAAAGGTTTTAAATTAGATGAAGTTCCATCTCTTGAAACCTGAAGTGGGTGTAAATACAAGTCTGTCCAACTGCTTAAGTGAACCTAGACTTCTGCTAAACTTGATAAAACCAAGGTCTAAGGTAGGAAAGAGCCTTGCCTGCAAGTTGAAACTTGCTACAGAAAATGAGTTCCTACCTCATAGTCTTTTCATGAAGCCACATTTCATGTTTATAGTGAAGGTTTTCCAAATACTCAAGCTCAATTCCTTGCTCCTCTTTTCTTCCCCTCATCTGTAGCCTTTCCATGCATTTCTGGGGGGGGAAAAAAAAAAGTATAAACCTGGTCATTAATCATGTGTTGTAGGTTAAATCAGCTAAACGGATCAAGTAGCCCTTAACTTGGAAGGAATAATGCTAGACATTAGTGAGTTTTAATTTGACATGCTTGGCTGAACATAAACAAGTCAAATCTAGAATAAGTTTTTTGTACCCTCTTAAGCCGCTGGAAAATGAAATTGGAACTGAAAAACCTTCATTTTGTGAGCATACCTGAGGTGTGGTTCTGAGATAGATCATGCCATCCAGTTCTATATCTGATTGAAACTGATGCAAAAGCCATGTTTGCCAGTCTTGATAAATAGACCACTCTGTTTCATTAATGTTTCCAGACTCGAACAGGTTAGAAGCAAACACGTATCTGCAACAAAAAACATCAGTCTCATGCCAGGAATGACAAAAGTGAAGTACTAAAACACTTGTCATTAGAACAGAATGATGGTATTGAAAATAATGTCTTAATAAAGCCTGCTCCCTTGCAGTTATTAGTTTAATATCAAGTGTTCCTCAGCTCCATGTCTTTAAAGACCTGGAAGCTGTTAATGTGAGTTCTTGCTGTAGTATGAGTGTAATTACCTGTCACTGTACACAGATCTCTCGAAAAATTGCACTGGATGTTCTGCTTCGAGTAGCTTGGCTGAGATAGGTTTTAATTGTGCTTTTACTCGGCTTAAGCAAGCGTAAGTCTGAAATGTGTAAGCCCATCTTGTGGGTTTGTCATACAGCATTTGAAGTAAGTTTCCTCCGCTCTTCTGAGATGTTGAAAGTTCCTAGAAGGCAAGAGAAAAAAGTAAATATGAATACACTGCTTCTCTCAATCCAGAATTCTGGGATGTTTAAGTAATAATTAATGGCTTTTATTATTAACTTAGGCATAGAACGTAAAATACTCTTTTCTCAGGTGATGGTGATTTTCATTACAGCTTCTTTGAGTTCCAGATTTTAGTGTGATTCCTGTGGAGTAGGGGATGCGATTTGGAATATACATTCAGTAGTATCTTGCCTTTACAATTTGAGTGCCTGACCAGCTGTGGTATGATAGTGGGGATGACTCTGGCTGCTGCAGACTAGTATAGCTGGATTTAGGCATAGCTCCCTGGCTGTGGAACTCCTTGCAGTTTCTTTCGGCCCAAATCCTGCATACCTACCTCATACTCGTCCTCGGCTCTCTGGATGTTGCACCACTTAGCGATTGGCTCGGGGATGATCTCCCACTCATCGCTGTGTTTCTCCAGCAGCCTGACGAACGTTGACTTCCCCGCAGCTGCGGAAGATTAGAGCAGTTCACAAAGGGGTGGGGGTTGATTGCTCTGGTGCTGCTGATGGACAGGGGGCAGTCTGAGGGTTGTTAGCGGCTCTCGGGGCGCGGGGCCGGCCGGGTGCGCCGTGGAGCAAACAGCGCTAATCTGCCGAGCCAGAGGGGCCGCGGGCGGGCGATAAGGGCGGCCGAGGAGCAGCCGACATTTTAGGAGCTGCCGTGGCGGGCGGAGCTTGGAGGGAGAGCGACGGAGCGGCCGCGCAGGCGCCGGAACTTGGCGCGGGCGGGCGAGAGCCAACGGGCACTGCAGCCCGGGACGGGCCAGGGGGCACGGGGGGAGTCTGTGCTCCCGAGCCCGCCCTGCGGCTCCCCGTGACTGACGGGCACCCTGCCCGCGGGGCTCCCCATCCGTGCGCCGGGCTCGGGTCCCGGTGCAGCTCTCGCCGCAGAGCCCCCCGCTGCCCGTAGAGCGGAGTGGACAGGCAGCCGGTCCCCCGCAGCCGCCCCTCTCTCCCCCAGTCTCCCCCGCCATCCCGGCCGCTCGGGGTGGTCCTGGCCTGACACCCTTCCCCCCCCGACTCCCCCACCCGGACTCCCGTACCACCCTGAGCCGCCTCCCGTGCCGCCGAGCTCACCGATGTTCCCCTCAATGGAAACCTTCCTGAGGCGCTTCTGGAAGCTGGATTCCAGGGAGCCGATGGGGCTCTGGCAGTGCCGCTTGGCGGGGGTAGACATGGCCGTGCCAGGCGGGAACTCAAGGGGTTCCCAGCTGCTCCAGCGCACTTAAAGCTTCCCGCCAGGCGGTGGGCGGGATGGCCCCTTCCCGCCAGTCCTCCCCGGGAAGAGGCGGAGGCGCTGCCCCCTCCCCCGCCGCTCCTGCCCCGCTCCTGCCGCCGCGGTGTTACAAAATGGGCGTTCGGCAAGTGAAATGGAGAAGAGAGCTTTGTGCAGGAAGTGACTGTAGCACGGTTCCACTGACTGATCTAATTTGCATTTCTGTAAACGAGTTCGCCATGTTGTTGGATTTACTTACGTAAACTTGAGCATGCACTTAAAAAAAAAAGGTAAAAAGCCTCCAGCTGTGGGGGTGGGGTAGTTGTTAGTAGTCCGGAACACGTCAGTTACGTGAGAGATGGCACTGTAGGCTCACAGTCTATTTTGGTACTGACTAGAGAAGAAACACTCGTGGATGAATGGTGTTCATGCGGAGACTACTAAGAGCAGCTTCTGGGCTCCAGATACCTGTATCAGGGGCTCTAGGAGCCTGCTTAACTCTAGGTTTGGGTCCTCTCACCTGCTTAGACAAGTTGAAACATGAGCTGGTTATTCAAGGGGAAAGGGGATGGAGGATTCTTACATAACGAGTTATTCCAGTTTCCCCTTTCCTCCTCGGTAATACTGAGATTCAGGGTGAAATCCAGCTAGGTCTGGTGTGTTTGGAGGAAATGGGAGGGAATTAACTTTTCCTTTCTTTTATGATAATTGTGACCCATTGTCTCTTCTTTCCCCATCTCCTCCAAACACACCAGGCTTCAGTGACCGAAGCGAGCAGATTGTTTCACGTGGGGTAGCGTCAGCCTTTGAAGCTGGTAAGTGCTAGTTCCCACTCACGGTGTGCGCAGCCAGAGCGCTCCGCTGTCCGCGCCACGCGGGAGCCGCGCCGGGCCGGGGCGGGGGCGGCAGCGCGCGGGGCATGCGCAGAGCGGCGCCCAGGGCGCGCGGGGCCGGGGCTTTGTTCGGCGCGGCGGGCGGGCGGCGCGTGCGCACAGGCGGCGCGCGGGGTCTCGGGGGCGGGGCCGGGCCCCACCGGGCACATGCGCGCCGCACACCCCCGGCCACGCCACGGCCGCTTCCGTGCTCGGCGCGGGGCTCACGGTGCTCAGGTGCCCGATCGCCACACGCTGCTCTCCTTGAACCGGCCGCGGGCGCTGCGCCGTCGCCGGGGGCCGCGGGCACGCCAGGGCGGCGTCTGGGACCGCGCTCTTTGTGCGGCGGAAGGCCCGGCCCAGCGGAAGCGGGAGCACCCGCCGCCATTTCCTAGCGCGCTCTCGCCACAGGCTCGCCCGCTCGCTGCCGCCTGACCGGGACTAGGCGCTCTCCGGACAGCGGATCAGGCTCGGAGCCCTAGAACCAGCGCGGAGCCCCACCATGTGTGCGTGCGGGGAAGGGGCAGGGCGCGGGCCGGGGGCGGGAGCGGCGCCGTGTGTGTGAGGCGGCAGCGCCCGAGGCAGAGGAGGCTCAGGGAGGGCCGGGGCACAGGCCAGGGGGGCCGCCGGGCGCTCTGAGGGGGTGCGGGTGGCGGCCGTGCTGAGTAGCATCTCAAAGGGCCCGTTCTGGTCTTTTCTAGCAACCACAGAAGCAGAGACGGAGCAGAGCCTCACCCCCAATGTGATGCTCAACACGGAGAGCAGCGAGGGATACGTGGTGAAAGTCCGAGGGCTGCCTTGGTCCTGCTCCACCGAGGAGGTGCAGAGGTTCTTTTCCGGTAAGTGGGGCTGTGGGGGAATAAGTGATGTGGGAAAGGACCGGGCTCTGCTGTTAGTCCTGTGTCTCTCCCAGGGACACTGTGGCAGTAGGAGTGCTGTAGTGAGCAATTGCAGGAGGTACTCAGTAGCCAGTGAAGTTTGTAGTGCAACAAGTGCTTCGGCCAGAACCTGGTATGCAAAGCCATGCTTGTACTAGCAGGAACTCAGCATAAAGGGGCTTAGTCTGAGAGTTGCTGGGATAGCCACAGCTGCCTTGGCTGCTCTCAACCAGGAGAGAGAAGCTTCCATTTTAAAGAAAGTTCAACCTGAAGCAAGAATTTTGAAGCTAAGTCAGTTAAGTTCTTGGTATTGTCCCAACAGACTCTCTTGTTAAGTATTTTGTGTGTGTCCTTCCCCAAATTATTAGCATTCTGCAGTGATAAATACATGCTTTTTGCAGTGACTGGAGCTTTTAAAACTGCTTCAGGAATTTGATGTATTGACTTCGTTGTGATTTATTACACTTATAGTGATTGATACTATTCCTTCTTTCACTCTAATAAGAAAGTTAAGATTAAAGACAGATAGTACAATTTGATGCAGAAAAGCTTTGGACATAGCAAATTTTCAGTCATCTTTAATGTTGATCCGTAGATTTAACCAGAAGGGTAACTTTAGTTAGCCTCTTATTAATTGGTCATTTTAAAGTTGTAATAAGAATAGTGCAGGTTTTGTTTTCTTGATATAATTGTTACTCAGTACATTTTTTCTTATTAGGCTCTTTGAAACTTTCAAAGTAACGCTGTTCCTCTAATAATTAACTTAATTCTCACCTTCCTGTTTCATTTTCAGATTGCAAAATTCTGAATGGGGCTTTGGGTATCCGTTTCATCTACACCAGGGAGGGCAGACCAAGTGGAGAGGCATTTGCTGAACTTGAGTCAGAGGAGGATGTGAAATTGGCCCTGAAAAAAGACAGAGAAACAATGGGACACAGATATGTTGAAGGTTTGACTCAGTTGGTCTAGTAACTGAATACACTGTGTTTGTGCTTGATGGGTTTTTGGTTAAGTGCCTTTTTTTGTCTCTTTAAAATGCATGTGGAAGGACAAATGGACTTGAATATCATAAGTTGACTAGTTTCAAGGCAAATGACTTTAAAAACTCTTGCTTATTCCAGAATGCATTAATTCTAAGTGCCTTTTACAGTTTTCAAGTCAAACAACGTTGAAATGGATTGGGTTCTGAAGCATACTGGTCCCAACAGCCCTGATACAGCTAATGATGGTTTTGTACGTCTTAGAGGACTCCCATTTGGCTGTAGTAAAGAAGAAATTGTACAGTTTTTTTCAGGTATGTGGGATAAAAGTAGTAGCTGTAGCACTATTGGTTTATGCTAAAAAACCCCAACAAACCCAACAAGCATGGATTGCCCAGTAGTACTTCCAATAGTATTATCATGGGTATCAAAAGTAAATAAACTAATTCTTCACTAGTTTTCTGGGCTTGAGGAATCCCTTGGATCACTTCCTAAAGTACTTGATAATCGAATAATTTAGGGAATGCCAAAATGTTGCTCGGATTTATACTTGGTGGGACATTCTATTCCAAGTAAGGATTGTAGAAAAGTGTTTTGCTTTCCAAATAAAGCTGAAGAGTTCAGGTGGGAGGATATTCCCCCCCGGCCCCCCTGCCCCCCCAGCCTTGGCTGATTGGCCCTGGTCAGTGAAGGATGCAGAACACTCTCACCACCGGGATCCGTGTGAGGAGCAGGTTCTCAGTAAAAGCCCGTGACCTCTTCCCAACATAGAGTTAGTATTGAATGAAATTCAGAGAAAAACAACCTGCTCAACTCTACCCAAGTGCAGATGTCCAGATTTGCCCCTTTCTCTTACTATGGGGAAAAAAGGCCACCAAACCCTTGCTGTTCCCTTGCTCAAAGTTTTTTATGGATGAAGAGATAATGTCTTGTTTTGACTAATTTTTATTTTTTTGCAGCTGTTTTATGTTTTACAAACTGGAATTAGACTATTAAAATGTCTAAGAATGAAATCTGTTGATTGTTTAGGATTTCACTTGTTATTTTCAGAATACTAGATTTCTAAATGTTTTGCTATAACAAGATATGATTGAGCTTGCTGTTTTGCTTTAAAATACAGTAGAAACATTTCCAGTTTTACAGTCTCAGAACTTGTTTTTTTTTTTGTTTTCTGAATTGGTGATATGAACAAGAGCAATTTCTAAGCATGTGCATTTTAAGCTGTTTTTTCTTACATGGTGAAGTAATTCAAGCTTTATAAGTTGTTAATGTGCTTAATATACAAAATGTGTCTCTTCTGTTCAGGAACTAATACTTAAAAATTACTTCATGATTTTTTTCTTAATTAAGCACTCCTAAAGATCAAAAAAAAATCAATGCTGAAACTTGATGTTTGCATAAGATTAATTATTTTATCTGAGTAACTTCTAGTAAAATTACTTGTTCTATATAAAGCTGTTTAACTTGCTGTGTTTGAATGTAAGTTCTCTTTAAAAAGTTCATCATAAATACTTTCACAGAATTGACGAGGTTTGTAATAATGTGTGAAGTTCTTAACACACCCTGCATTAGATGCCTTCTCTGAGGGGCTGTCCCTGACCCTCAGAGCATTTCTGAGCTCTGCAGGGTGGGTTAAGAACCTGAACTGAATGGTATGTGATCATGGAGCTCTTTGTTGATGTGCCTTTTTTATTCTGGTGTTCTAGAATCAACATACCATTCACTTAAAAGTGTTTAAATTCTGGTGTTTTTAAAGCTATAAGAAAAAACTCATGACTGGGCTTGTGATGTTAATATTGCCCCCCTACTGGGGTTATTTGTCCTTGGGTTGAAGGGTTGGAAATCGTGCCAAATGGGATAACATTGCCGGTGGACTTCCAGGGGAGGAGTACGGGGGAGGCCTTCGTGCAGTTTGCTTCACAGGAAATAGCTGAAAAGGCTCTAAAGAAACACAAGGAAAGAATAGGGCACAGGTGGGGATGGATGGTTGGTTGGCTCTGTCACTTTTCTTATGGTAAACAATTAAATCCATATTCTCTCTTCTGAAAGTGTTAATATCCAAATCAAAAGTAGTATTTTGGTCTCTAACTTGGTGATGAGTAAAGGTGATTGCTACAGTGCACGTGGCACAGACTGTTTAGATCTACCCAAAAATACAAGATTAAATTGGGCTAAACTAAAATGTGTTTTGGAAAACGAGTAATAATAGGCATTCAAAAACTATAGCTTGGAAATGACAAAGTTGAGAGACTATGGCTTTAACTTCTCAAATAGCACCAATTCTGCCTTTAGCTCTAAAGACATGCACAGTATTCTTACTACCATAAGAAAATGTGATACTTTCTAAACTTGTTTTATAAGTTGAAATGTAACAAATTTACTTACTTGTATTAATCTTCAATGTAATAAGCATAGCTTTCAAGAAATTGTCACAAAGGGTTTTTATTCAATTTTACTTGTGACTATTTTTCATTGAAGCATGCACCTTTTGCCTACGCTGAATCACTGAAGCATAGGCTGGGTTCAGTAGTACATGCAGAGCTTTTTGTGGCATCCTGATGGGTTAAACTCTCGGTGGAGATCGGGTTTTTAACCCTCTGTTTCTGTTGCCTTGAGCAACAGTGCTGAGTTGAGTGGACGCCAGTCCCTCCTACATTGTTTGACTAACACCTTAAATTGGGGGGAGGTGGGTGGGGAATCAGTATTGCTCCCCCACCCTTAAGGTTGGGATACTGCAAAGTATGAGGAGCACATAAACCGTTCAGTAATTTTAATTTCTTGAAAATACATTGATTTAAATGTAATGTAGTGCTTATAATAGAACGTCATTGCCTACATAATGTAAGGAAACCTGGCTTAAAATTACTGCCAGTGTCAAGGCTATGACTAAATGGCTTGTTGTAATGTGAAGTTGTGAGGTGTTTGTGGAAGGAATGAAAGACTGACTTGTCCCTGTGCAAACCACTTGTAGGTACATTGAGATCTTCAAGAGTAGTCGAGCAGAGGTGCGCACTCACTACGACCCTCCCCGCAAGCTGTTGGCCATGCAGAGACCTGGTCCGTACGACAGGCCCGGCCTGACGCGCGGCTACAACAGTCTGGGTAGAGGAAGTAGCTTGGAGAGAATGAGGCGTGGAGCCTACGGAGGAGGTAAGTGCTCGGAGGCCCAGGGAGCTGCTCCTTTGAAAAGCAGCAACTCTTGGACCTGGTAGTGTCTCCCCAGCTGTGTATGTGTCCTTGGCCTTAATTCTTATAGAAGAAATGAAATGTTGTAGTAGTCGTTGTTTGCAGTGTGTACTGTGTATTTGGATCTTGCTGTAGTCGAAATGAAAGTTTATTTGGATCTTTGTGTAGTTGAAATGAACATGTCCAATCTGTTTCTAGGTTATGGAGGTTATGATGACTACAATGGGTATAATGATGGCTATGGGTTTGGTTCTGATAGATTTGGAAGAGGTAAGGATCTCTAATAGGAACAGTAACTGAACTTACGACATGTCCCAAAAGAAACTAAAATACATCTGAAAGACCTAGAATGGACTCTTTTCTCCGCAGGGATGTCGGACCACAGGTACGGCGACGGATCGTCCACCTTCCAGAGCACGACCGGCCACTGCGTCCACATGCGAGGTCTGCCCTACAGAGCCACGGAGAACGACATCTACAACGTGAGTGCCACATGCTGCTCCCCAGTGCATGGCTTCGGGGCCCGGGGTCCTTGTGGGATATGCCAGCTGCACTGCAGCTGGAGTGTTCCTCTGGAGAAAATGGCTTGTTGTAAACCCCAACTGTTGCATTGGTGCGTTTTAATCTGTGTGACTGTTCCATGTGTAGTTCTTCTCACCTCTGAACCCTGTAAGAGTACACATTGAAATCGGACCAGATGGCAGAGTCACCGGAGAGGCAGACGTTGAATTTGCTACTCACGAGGACGCAGTGGCTGCTATGTCCAAAGACAAAGCAAATATGCGTAAGTCCAACTGCTTGGCAGAGGTGGCTTTAGGGAGCTGGCATTGCAGTGCAGTGCATCTGCTGCAAACAAAATGCCAAAGATTTTACTGCAGCTTCACTTGCAGTGAGACAAGCTGCATGGGTTTGCTGTGAAATGCTCTCACAGGAAAACTTCCTTCTTCCAGAACACAGATATGTAGAACTCTTCCTGAACTCCACAGCAGGAGGAACTGGTGGTGCCTATGGCAGTCAGATGATGGGAGCAATGGGTATGTAACAATCTCACTGCACTTCAAACAAGCGCTTGCTATTGAAGGAAGCTGGCTCGTTTTGTACAGCTCCTGCTTATTTTGTGCCTGGCATCAAAACTGAAATTCAACATTCTGTCTTAATCACACAGTCAAGGAATCGGAAGGGGTAGTCCAAGATTGGAACACTAGCACATTGCCAGGTATATAAACCTTTTGGGAATACATTTGAGCTTTAATAGGTTGAATAAAGTTGTGGTGCTGAGTGTGGTGTGCCTGGTGGGATGAGTGGCTTCTTGGGAGTATGGTAGTACAAAATACGGGGGATGCCTGTCCTTTTTATTCTCCTTCCCCTTCCCTCTTGGGGATACCAGAACATAGTTTGGTGATGGAGGATGTATCTGTGGCACGTGACCTGCCATTCAAGCTGAGTCTTGGTGGTGAGAGATACTTGGAATTGGGAGAAATTTTTTTAATTGCTCTGGCAAACCCCAAAATCGTTTAAAAATCTAAAATGTGTGTTTGCAGCACAAGTCTTAAATGCCTGTTGCTGTTGTGCCTCTAAGACAGATACCCTCCTGACACCCAGCTGGGCTGGTTTCGGAGATGAAGGTGGGGTTGGTTTCTGGGGGGCTCTTTTCTTGAGGGTGCGGGGGTGGGGGTGTGTGAATATACTGCTGATTTTGTAGTACTTGGTTACAGAATGTTTATAGTTGTAATGCTGATACTGAAACTACAGAAAGGAATGTAGGCAAGTGATGAGGTGAAAAGCAGTTGTTTGTTTAAACAGGTCTCTATGAGCCACAGCACTGCTGTGATGTGATGCACAACCAGTCTGGAGCAGGAATAAGTCTGTCAGGGCCATGTACACATGAGTGACTCCAGTTAATGAGCTGCTATGCTTCTGGAAGGGCAGCACTCCTGTGTGAGGTCACTTAAAGCCAAGTATAAGTCTTTTGGGGTGTGTTACAGTGCAGATCAGTCCTGTTTAGTATAGTCCATAGAAATTGTAAAAGTAACTTCTAAAGTTCTTGTTGCTGCTTGATTGCAGGGATGTCTTTAGAAACCCCATCACTTTCCTTGAGCATGTTAAACTTCCCTTGGTGTGAGCAAGGTAGTGCCAGAGTGCAGGGGCTGTTGGTTGGGTGAGGGCTGGGTTTGTTGATGATGAGCAGATCTTGACCAACAAGTTAATGTTTTTACCCTTAACTTAAAAGGGAGCCAATCCAGTTATGGTGCTCCAGGCAACCAGCAGCTGAGTGGAGGTTATGGAGGAGGATATGGAGGTCAAAGCAGCATGAGTGGCTATGGTAAGAGCATTTCTTTGCTGGTTTCCACTGGGCAAGGTGCAGCTGGCTTAACATGCTCTTCACTGGTGTTGAAGGGGTTGTGTTATAACCTGGGCAGCACAGGCTCTGAAAGTTGAATATGTGGCTACTGTGGATGTTTGGGAACTGGGGGGAATCGATTCAAAGCAGCAATGGGGAGCTGAGGGGGGAAATGTGGACAACTATTCTAAAAGGGGGAGGAAATGCCCGTCTCCAGACTTGCATTGCTCTGATCACTTCTTTTCTTAATCTGAGAGCTGGAGACCAGCTTTGTTTAAACACAGTACAAATGGGGGAGGGGGTCATGGGAGGCTGGGTCCTCCCTGTTCCCCCAGAGCAGTGGTAAAGCTCTGGCTTGGGAAGGGGGTGATGCAGAGCTCGTGCTGTCGTTGAACATCCGATAACGGACTTTGGGTACGGAGCTGTAAACTGACACTTTGCAGCGTTGGGCACGGTAGACGGTATTTACGAGGTGGCCCAGCAAGGACAGGCGTTGGGGCAAGGATGCTTCGAGTCGGCCTGAGGCAGCTGTGAACCTGCTGTCGGTTTCCCCCTCAGACCCCGGGAGCCAGGGCGCCATGAACAGCAGCTACTACAGCAGTGGGAACCGCGCATCCATGGGAGTGAACGGCATGGGCGGCATGTCCAACATGTCCAACATGAGTGGTGGCTGGGGAATGTAACCAATCGCTGACTTTTGGTCACATCTTTTTTAAAAAACAAAAAAACAAAAAACTAAGTTTAACAGTTTTGCAATACGAGCTTGTGATTTATGCTTTACTGTAAGTGAATTCAGGATTGTTTTAAAACCTTTCAGGTTCAGTATTTTTGAACATACAGAAATGAACATTCATCTAGGATGTAATAACCAAGTAAAGACTATAACTGTTAAACAATTTGGAGCGTTTCTCAAGTTAGTTTTGTTGTAGGAGTGTATTTAAGCAGTAAGCGTATTTAGGTTAAACAGCTGTTTGAATTATGTTAAGTGTTGCTCTTATACCATATTACATCCAACACTGTTTTGAATACATGTTGAAAGAGATGCTTTTTTGTAAAGAGCCAATATAGGAGCTGTGTCTGAAAATCAAAGTGAACATTTGGCATGTTAGTTCTAGTTTATTTCTTTTAATATCCTGTAAGGCATGTTAAAGCTTTTTTTTTTTTAAGTTAATGGGGGAAACATGTTGAGACGCAATACGGCTACTTTAGGATTTTGGTCTTGGTGTTCGTATAAAATTCTGAGGCCTTGATTTAATCTTTCATTGTATTGTGATTTCCTTTTTAGGTGTATTGCGCTAAGTGAAACTTGTTAAATAAATCTTCCTTTTAAAAACTGGAACTCACTCCTTCTTGACCTCCAGCTTCTTGTAACCACACTTGCACCCGTGTCCTGTGTGACTGTTGTGCTCTGGCCATGCAGCTGCTGAGCACTGACCCATAGAGTGTTACAGTGACAACTGCAGGGCGCAAAGGAACCCATCCCCACTGCTGGGGGTGCCCAGTCACTGCGTGTGGGTTCCAAGCACTGCATGGCTGTGCCCTGAGCAGGGGCTCTGGGCCCTAAAACTGCGGGGGGTGGGGGGAGGTGAGAGGTGATTCTGTACTTTCCTGTAGGTAGTGGGGGACTGGGCAGCTTCCTGCAAACATGTTTCAATAAATGCAACTGGTGAAACATTCTGCGTAAAGATGTGGTTTTGTAAGCAACTTAGTTACAGCTTTTTGAGCATTGCTACTTTCTGTGGAATAATGTGGAATCTGCTTTCATGCAGTGGCCATAGTAGTTTTATTTGTCCTTGGTACTGAACCATTTCTCCTGAAGGGTAAGAACCTGAGGTCCCTTTCTACAGTGCTGAAAGTGCCCTCCCATTCTGTAGCAGAGGAGCTGTAAGGGTGGAATTCTGAGCACTTGGAACTAGAGCCATGGCTGTCTGCCATGAAAACAGCCTGCTTCCTGAGGGGAATGCTGACTGAGCCCAGCTCCAGGGACCTGTGCTGAGCCTCTGTCTGAGCTGGGTCGATCTGAGCAGCCTTGGGCCAGAGTGGGAATCACCCCTGGGTTTGCACTGCTCCACATGGAGCCTCTGGAAGAAGCTGCTCTGGAACCTGTGGTACAGGTAGTGTGGGTGCTGCTGGGGACAGAGGTGACAGCCCCGTGTGCTGGAACACAAACAAACTGCTTTGGGAACCCCGGTACAGCCGAGCCCAGGCCTGGCACAGCAGGGACCAGGTGCCCATAAACACCCCTGGGGCTGGGGCAGCAGCTGCTCTGCACACAGCGAGCTGGAGTCACTGCTCTTATTTTCCTGGAAAAGGGTGAAAGCAGTTGCAGCTGCAGAGCAGTGGCTTCATCCAGCACTTTCCAGGGAATACCTCAGCATTGGTCAGGTATCCCAGACACGTTCTGGTACCTTTAGCTTAAACCCTGGATATGCATGGCTGGACAAGAGCATTCTCTTCTAGGAGCTGTGATTGACAGGTGTTAAAAATAAGAACTTTGCTTGCTTTCAGTTTTTGCTAAAGACTTTATTGTGTAACTACTGCGTTGTGGTCACAGCGACTTCCAGAACAAGTATCATGTGCAGTTTTTTGACTCTGCAGTGAACTGAAGGCACATTCATTGACACTCTTTATAAAGCCTTCTATAGACAATTCATAAATTGACCTTTTCCTCTCTGACTTGGAGCAAATACAAAACTGTACATGAGCCAGGGGAACACACAGGAGCACCTACAGTGAAGGTAAAGAAATGAAGTTCATGTACAGAGGGACAATGATGTCTACAGGGATCAAATAAATGTAGAAATGCCATATACAAATTTTAATACAAATATCTATAAAAATCAGAAAAATGAATCTTAGTTTCAAATAGAACTTTAGGGGAAATTACAGTTGATATAAGCTTCTTAATTATTTCAGTTGGAGAAGCATTAGCTTGCACAATCCCTAAAAATTAATTTACATTGCTCTTACAGTGGAAATTATCAGATCAGCCAGTCCAGTTGGCTGCACAGAAGACACCTGCAATTCAGAATTAAAAAAATAATGGCTACTTTCCAATGTTAAAGTGGCTCTGTCAAGGGTGGGAGAGCCTTAGGAGGAGTTAGAGGAGCACTGCTGGAGCAGTAACGTGTGACAATTATCACAGACACGGACGGGTTTTGGGTACGATGGCAGTGCGAGTTCGTTACTGGAACAAGTGTTGCAGAAGATGTCCCCGCAGTTTCTGCAGTGATGCTACAAAAACAGACTCAGAATGAGCACAGCTGCCTAAAGACAGCATGAGGAAGAGAGAAGTCAGGCCTTGGGAACTATGTCCGAGTCCACTGAGTCCCTCCACTTCCCACCAAGCCCGGCCCTCCCAGCAGCACTTCCTCCTGCGCAGGGCCGAGCCCAGGGCGTGATCCCAGCGCAGCCGCCCTCACTCC
Source organism: Eopsaltria australis (assembly GCA_034509425.1). Classification (NCBI taxonomy): domain Eukaryota; kingdom Metazoa; phylum Chordata; class Aves; order Passeriformes; family Petroicidae; genus Eopsaltria; species Eopsaltria australis. Next base: position 82,671 of record JAVTVJ010000090.1, on the reverse strand, counting down.
GCGGCCAGGAGCTGCTCCCGCCCCGGCTCGGGGACAGCCAGGAACAGGAGCCGGGGCGGGCCCGGCCAGGCCCGCGCCCAGGGCAGCCCTCCCAGCCCGGCTCCCCGCGGCTGTCAGGTCCCTGCGCTGTCCGGCACCGCGGGCTGGGCTCTGAGCCCTGCTCAGCTGGGAAGGGAGCCTGAACACAGCCACAGCAGCTCCTCACCGAGAGCACTGAGCAGGCGGCAGTACTATTTTTTGGGTGGTAAATGCCAAATTATTCCCTATATATTTATCATGCCAACAAGACTGGGAATTGAACAGGTTCAGTCTTCCCTTGCAAAGTATGCAACAGCACCACTTTTGTTTTCCACGGATTATTTAAAAATAATCCACTGAACATTACCTTTCGTCTTGAGATGGAGAATTCCTTTTTACATTGCTTGCAGTGTGTTGCTTCATCATCCTTCAGCCACGTATGACCCTGGAAAATTGGAATGAAAACCACGCTGGAGATAAAAATAAACTTCTAGGCATTTTAGCAACGTTGTTGGTATTTTTCAAAAGCCACCTTTTAAAGCAGAATAAACAGGGTGAAACTTCAAGGTGTTAAATGAAATTCATATGCTTAGTCAAAATGTCCATGAGATGTACAGTACCTTTAGTGCTTTATTTACTTCTTTAATGTCTTCCATCTTCAGCTTTGATCTGGAAAAAAAATTTTTCTCTCTATGACTTTTTCTTTAGTTGTGTTTGGTTTACCTGGCATTCCACTGTCCAGCCACTGAACCCAAACCCCAATTCTTCTGTCAGCTCCCTGTTACCCCTCTGAACCACTCACTATCACTGGGAGACCTGGTCAACTCAGGGTTTGCCCCTTTTTCAGTATAAACAGAAGAATGTAGGAAAAGCACAGTTCCACTATAAGAACTAAACATTTCCTTTAATGTTCCCTCTCAGCCAGCTCACTCTGACAAGATCCTCCCTTCACTTTCATTTCTTGGCTCTTTAGTTTCCTATACATAGTAATTGCCTCCTGAAAGTCTCACATCAATTGATTTTTATAACTGGATGAGGTTTAAAATTCTTGGTATTAGTCTGACACTCCAGCTTATGTCACTTACAGGAGTTCTGTTCCCTAGAACTTACTGGCTGAGATGAAGTCCCATTTCTTGAAGAGCTTGCTCCTGCTCCTCATGGACCTTCTTCAGCTCCTGCTTCTCATCTTGCAGTTTTCTCAGTTCCTATAAAATTAAGAACAAAATGAAGTTTTTTGTGCACTGGTTTGACCTATAACCTCAATCAGTCTACCCAAACTACCCAAGCAGTTTGCAAGAATCAGCTCCTTTGCAAATCCCCCTGTTTCTAAGGCTTGATTTTTAAAATTACATGGGGGAACTACCATGGGGGTTCTGCACAAACAATGGAATCACTTAACTATATTTACCAAAAAAAGGAAGATTTTCAGGCTTTGAACATCCTTGAACATTGCTAGAACATGGCTGTCCTGTGCCAATACAGGAGCACACAGACAGATACAGGTGCACAATTGTGTCCTCAGAAAATGCTCCATACATGGCAGCAAATCCTTTTCAGGTTAACCAGAATGTTCATGCATAAAAAATACATCACATTCAGTTGTTCTGAATGCTTTAAACTGTGCATACCTTTTTCAGTCCTTCCATCTGCTGCAATTCTGTTTTAAGCAGAGTGGTTGCATCCTTCTCTTGGTGCAGTTCTTTTTGCAAAGTTTGTCTCTGTTCCTTTTCGGATTTTAACTCCTTTTCCAGAGTTGAGCTATTTAAAAATAATTCATTCTAAAAAAACCCTATAGCAGAAGAATATCCTATAGCACTTAAGGATAGCAACAGTGTGAGAAGTAGAAATCTTGTCCAAAAGAGGGCAAAACTAGAGTGGTGCTCTGGGAAAGGAAAGAACAGGCAGCAGACGTCAAAAATGTTAACACTGTTAACATGTAACGTATGTTAACATTTTCAGGTCACAAAAAACAAACAGCAAGGAACGCTAGAAGAAAAACAACCAGCCAAAAGACCCCCCAAAGAAACCAATCCCCACGAGTAAATATTTCACTACCTGTGTTTAAACTGTTGTGTTTAAAAGGGACACCCTACCCTGGAGCATAAACAGTGAAAGAAGCTTTTTCTATCCGTATTAGAAATCTTTAGAGGATTAAGATTCCCTAAGAACACACCCACAAGTCCCTTCAAAAATCCCAGTCCTTTTGGATGACAGTCAGTTCTATGCTTAGCCTACCAGCATGACCATACCTATCTCCTGATTTATTGAAAAAGCAATTGAAAGCCCCACTGCTAGTTGGAATGGGCAGATTTTTGCTGCCACTCTGTGCTCTAAATTGGATGTCAAAAATCCTGTGCAGTACAGATGTCAAAAATAACTGTGCACTGTACAGAAGTGCTGTGCTTTCCTGGGTCCTGCATATGTCCATCAATGCTGAAGCCAACAGAATTTCAAACTCACCCCCTCCTTAGACCTGAGCATAAAAGGAGCAGAAAACACTTCTTAATGAAATGGCAAAGGGAAGGGAAACACCTGCTCAGATAAAATACCATTTGTTGTCCAGCTGGGCCATCTGCTGCCGACACAAGTCGAGCCTCCCAGCCAGCTCCTGCTTCATCTTATTGCACCGTTCCTCCGCCGCCTGCCTGGCCTTCTCTGCCTGCTGCAGCCTGCACAGGAAGGAACACAGACATTTGTTTCTAATTCACTCCTTCCCTGCACCCTCTCACCCTCTTATTTTAGAGTTACCACAGAGATCTCGATAAAAGCTGGAACTGAAAAGCTTGAACTGAAAAAGACTTTCAAAAGCAGTTGTTCCTGAAAAAAACCCAAAAGCAAATTCACACCTGTTCTTAAAGTGAAGTGAACATGTTTTTCAACAGCCTGTTTATGGAAAGAGCTATGGTTTTCCAGTGGGTCAGTTATGGCATGTTTGCCTGGGAAGAGAGAACAGCAAGGGGCAGAGGGATGAAGAGGAGAAAGTAAAAAAGCTCATGCTGGCACACAGGCCCAAATGTCTGTGGGGCATACAGAAGGTCACCTTGTAAAGGTTTATATTGGAAACTTTGTACTGACTTCAGTGTTGACTTTCTGATCTTGCAATTATTACCTCTCTTCCATTTGTTTCATAGAGGACATCATCTCATTTGTTTTTCCTTCAAAAGAGGATATTGCTTCTGTTTTCTGTTGTAATGAACACTCTGCATTCTGTGGGAAATAGTGAACAGTGTTTAAAGCCTGCCACCAGATAAAGAATGTTCAGCTTGCTAAAGGCCATGCCTGGGTCTGACTGGAATGTGCAAACAAAATGCTGATAATGCCAGAGCAGACATTGCTCCAATTGTTTTGTTATAACCCCAGAAAAAAACGCAAACCACCTTAACTAAGTTTTGACTATGAGATCAGCTACAAGGCAAAAATGTTCTCTTCAGAAAAAACCTGAAGAAATAAAACTGAATTGACAGGATAAGAATACCAATGATGATTTGAATGTAACAACTGCACTCAGTGGGCATGGGACCAGGAAGCAAAAAAATCCCAAATAAATACTGCTGTCAAAAGCAAAGGCCCACCTCAGCACTGGGGTTTCACTGACTTGCAAGTGAAAGGAAGCAAAGACCTGGGTAAAGCCTGAAAAGGCATCAAGAAATAGGCCATAAAAATTGAGAGAAATCCCCTCTGGATTTCTGGCACCAGGTGTGGGAGAGGAAGGGGTGCTGAACTCTTACTTCATGCATGGAGAGGCTTGTTAAGCTTTTGTTTCATTAATGGAAACAAGCTCTGTATATTTTGTGTGAACACTGCTAACACCATGGCTCCCTTGCAGAAATGCCTATCATACAGTTTTGTCCAATTTTAAAAAAAGACGTAAAACCACAACCCAAACAAGAGAACCCCCCAAAAACCATCCCCAGCCCCCTGTACATACCTGGGATTTGTGAAACATCTGCAAGTTAATGGCCTTCACTTCTTCCAACTGTTGGCGAAGTGCGACTAAAGTGTCTTGTTTTTCATGAGTATCTTTTTCCAGAAGCTTCATGGCAATTTCCATTTCTGTTTTCATTCCAATTTGTAGCTCCAACTCTTTCTCTAGTTCCTTACAAAGAGATTTCCTAGTTACTGCTACGTAGCCGTACGTCAGGGATAAAACCCACATAACCCCATACCCAAACTGTGTCTCTGCTGTAATCATGCCAGTGGCTTCTTAAAAAGAGACCTTTTATTTCCAACATTCCAAAAGCCCCAATTCCCAGTACCTTACAGACACTGTTAATGACCAGTGCCCAGCATCTTGCTTGCAATTGCTCAATGAATTCTGAACAGCTGCAAAAGGTGCACAGCTGTCATCTTGTATTTGTAATGTTACAGTAGGCTGAATCCCGTGTTTTTCACCTCACTTTCTATAGTTAAATTTCCTTACCAGCCTGATTTTTTTTTCTTCTTTCAACTGCTTCCAAACATCACTGTACATTTCATCAAGGCCCTGGCGTGACTGCTTGTAAGTATCCAATTCTACTTTTGTATCCTCTTTTGTTACCTACAAGAAACATCAGCTACATAAGATCACAAAGTATTTAAAGTATCCTTTTAATTCTTGTGTGTAACACAGTATTTCAATGTGCTATTTCAAGTAAAATCCTACTGTTTTACAGTCAATGACCTGGCAAACATTAATAAGCTGAAATTTCAAAGATAAACTAATGATGAAAATACTTTCATACTTTATACTTTTTACTTTAATACTTCTAATACTTTTAATTCATTCTTCCTTCTGCAAGTGTATTTTTGAGTGTGTGGTAAAGAACAGTAAAATCTAATGCCTGAGCATACAACACCCAAACCCAGTGACCTGCATAGCAACGTGCTCAGCTGTGCTGAGCATTCCAATTCACACTGGGTTTGGAGCACTCACTACAGCTGATCAAAAGAGATCACTTATTTTAAGGATCCTCATCATCTCTAAATAGGTGTCCCACCTCTACACTTTTCTCACTCCGCTCACGAATTAATTCATTCTGTTGTTTTAGCTGCTGCTGCTCTTCCTGAAGGGATCCAATTCGGTCGGTAGCTGCTGCAAGCTGTATGAAGAGAACAGATCTATATTTAATCACTGTGCAATCATGCAGCATCTGGAGCAATTCTGAAGTCAGTAGCTCAGTCTCTGCAGCAGCTGTGCTGCTCACTTCCCCTTCTGCTCTCCCCTTCTGCAGCCGTACCCACTGTTAGCCAAAAATTAACGTGCCCACCAACATTTGTTCACCAACTTCTGCTTCACACCCTCATCAATTATTTTTAAATATTAACTGAGCAAAGAAATGCACCATAGTGTAAAAGGCTAAAATCCACCCTGGATCTGTGATGTGAACTAGGAGTCAATCCATGCCAACCCATGCCAGTCTGCCCAGCCCCCACATCTCACCAGTATCTACTCTAATATTTCAGGTGTAAGGCACAGCCTTAGGGAGTTTTGTCTCTGGTGGAAAAGGGCTGTGAGAAATATTTAACAGACCAGATACAAACCTCTTCCTGGAGTTTTGAATTGGTCTTTTCTAAACAGTCTACTTTGTTCTGGAGATCTGCAACCGTGCAACTGCAGCAAGGAAGAGAGATGCATAGAAACAATAAATGAAGTGTCAATGTTCAACTTTTACTCCTATCTTCACCAGCATTTTTACTGTCTTGAATTTTTTAACAAAAAGTACTTTGGTGAGCTGGGGAAAACCCTGAGGAAAGACAACTGTCCCTCTTCAGCACTGAGAGGACCACGCCCTTCTGCTGGCAGCCCTGCTCTGCCTTAGCTTTGGAAGTCTTAACACCTCTCCTGCTCAAGAGGGTAAGGGAGGCCTGCTCCTCCCACTGAGCAACCTATGGAGGAAGACAGAGACTCTTCCTCTAAGGAATGAATACCCAGATGCATGTGTAATAGTTTCTCTTGAAAAAAATAGCTCCAAAATGTTTTGTTAATCATTCTCAAAAACAGTAAACTATTACACACACTTGGCTTTCTGCATTGCATGTGCTCGCAGAAGAGTAATACTACAAAATGCAACTAAGATTTTTGGGAAATAATCAGTAAAGATATTCAATATCAAACAAAAATCTGCAAGACTGACAACAGAGACATTCAAAGCCATGCTGGAAAAGCTAAACAGGACAAGTGTTTGTATATGAGAACAGATGAAAATCCCACCTTAGATGTCGGTTCAGTTCTTCCACATAATGCTTCTGGTCAAGGACAGCTGTAATGCCTCCATCTCTAGTTGTAAAAGTGAGAATTTATTGAGTGAGAAGAAACTCCTTCATTCTAAAGTGCTGTTTTGTACTAGGGCTTTCAGCATAGAACTGTAAACAAAGCTAAAATCTTTTATCCTTTCCTTATAAAAATACTTGTGTCTGAGCTGGATCAGAAGCACCAGGGAGGTGAAGCAGCTGCTTGGCTGCTTCTCAGCAGCTCCACAGTGAAGTGCTCTGAAGTGACAGAAGCACATTAAATATGAAGATCCCTTCTTTTCCTACAAGTCTTAGAAGACCTTAGAAGACCTGATCCAGTGCTGCTAACTGCAGTCTCAAATCTAATATTTCACTTAAAATTACATTCTTTTCCTCTATAACTGATCTCTCCCTCAAAGACAGCTACTAAGTTGAGAGGGTTTCTAAAACTGTGCTTAGAAACAAAGCAGTGAGTTAGCAATGGGTGATTTGGCAAATTCTCTTGTCGAAAACCAAATAAAGTCAGTCTAATATTTTGTGTACTTTTAATTTGGTCCCATCTCAAAGCTCAAACTCTCCAAATTGTTTTTAAAATGATCACAAATCCAATCTCTGCAAGATATTACTTTTGTTTAGGTAATAAAATCTGGTTTGAGTTCTCCTTTTTGGATGATTAATAGTTTGAGATCTCCAGCACTCCCATCCTCCTACAGACTGTCTGACAGGTTTGTTCTACAAAAAGTGTAATAATTTAAAATTATTAATTCACCATACATACTGTTTGCCATCACTGTCCTGTGTTTCCTTAAGGTACAAGGAAAAATCAATCACTCCAACCTGAAAAATATATTTAAGATATTAACACACCCTCACAGTGCAATTATGTGTAGAAGCAGGCATTACTACATATTTGGAAAATGATAAAAATCTGAAGTTTAGAGTTAGAGAGACAAATAATACCTATATTCTTCCTAACTGATGCAAACATGCAAGCTAGCATTTGTCATAAAAGCATTGAAATAACTGTACTGTGTGTGACCAGTTCCCTGGCAGTTATTATGGAAATATTTGACAGTATTTCCATAAACTGCTACTTATGTACTTTCTTTTGATACACTGAGGGAAACACAACATGCTTCAACACAGGCCATGCTGGGAAGAAATCTGGACCCATCCCCATAAAGTATTTATAGATGTACTTAATTCTACTACAATCTTATACCAACTGATCCTGTTTAAGCTTTAATCTTACCTGGGAATCCAAGTCTTCTCCTTTCAAGCAGAGGTTTGCATCAATAACATTCAGTCCAACCAGCAGACCCACAATAACTGCTCCTTCCTCCTCCATCATCAGTGCATCAGGTTCATAAAATTCACTGGAAGAAACAGTATAAGGCATCACTGCACATCAAACAATTATAATGGCACTTCCATCACTGAAATCATCTAAACAATATTGCAACCTTTACAAAACTCAGCTGAGTTCTCACTCATTTGTTGCATAAGGCAGAAGATTTAAAACTGTCCCAGAAAATACTCTGCAAGTTCCTCTGTAACTTCACTGCAAAAACAATTAAACACTTGCTCCTCTGCAGGCTGCAAGAACAAGCTTAAATTGGTCAATTAATGGCTTTCCCTGGAGCCACAGGAGGTGTCAGTGACTCAGGAATATTCAGGAATACACATCTGTGCAGTTACCTTAACAGATGTTTATGGTCCAGGAGTACTTTGAGATAATCTGCCAGTTTCTTCTGCATGAGTGCTAGATAAAGCCAAGCCCTGCCTCGGCCCACAGCAGTCCTAAAATGAAAAGTTGCACGTTTTGGTAAAACCAAGGTGTTTTATTAACTAGATTTGTGCAATTCAAAATTCTCCCTTTGCAAAGTGTGGGGAAGGACATTATTTACTAAAAAACAACAACAATGACAACAACAACAAATCTCTGAGGAAATGAGCTGTTGTCTCCAGAATACAAGAGCATTAAAGTATATTCCATTCTTCCGGGAAAGTATATTGTAAAGTCTTCTTAATTTGAAAAACCATACATATTGTCAACTACCACCATAACCCAACCACTGATACATCCTAGCATTAAAACCAAGTCTATTTCCATCATCCTGAATTACTCAAATCAAATACTACCAGCACACGCACAAAATGACATAAAATAATGAAAGTGGAGGAAAGAAGAGGAAAAAAATACCTGTGAAGACTAGTTATTTTTAGCAAGGTTATAAAAGTTTCCAAATGTTGTTTTCAATCTGACAGCATTGTCTGAGTCAGAAACTCTGAATATTTTGAGATATCCTCCTTATCTCTTGGAGAAGTCAATGCCTCCTACACGCCCTATTTTTTCCTTTGGGAACAAGAGCTCGTTAAGGAAGCCAAGAGACTACATGAAGAATTCCTTTACCCAGCAGTGTGAGCAAAATTCATCATCCCCAACAATTAACTTACTTCAACTCTGGCAGATTTTTAACACTAGTTGCTATATCTGATGCTTCAGGACAAAGTTTTTCCACTAGCTCCAAAGGACCAAAAAACGATTTGTTCTGTCCAATAAAAGTCTTCTTCACTAAAGGGAGCATACAGAGATATTTGTGAGGAAAAATGACAGGTTTCTAACTCCAGAATTTTAGACAAAATTTACTTTGTTACTTTGTCTTACCAGCTTATAACATGTCTGTGGAAAGGGGGCATTAAAAATACTCTGGCACTTTAGGAGGCACAAAATACAGGGTGTACAAGGGTAATCACATATCTGTAATCCTGAGTAGCATTGTATGTTTATAGAATTAATAATGTCATTCAGAAGTCAAGCTGGAGCCACAGCAGGATGTGACAGGGACTCCTTGACCTGCCTCTCCTCTGTCTGCCAGCCAATGCCCACCTTTAAGGCCGTGCTTGAGGCAGTGTTCCAGCACCACGAAGAACTGCTGCAGTGGTGGGAAGTCAGAGTCCAGGGTCCGGCCCAGGCTCAGGGCTGACTGGATGAGGATTTTGATGCTGAGCTTCATCATGTTCATGAGGTTGGCACGCTCCTCCATGGTGTGACACCGTGTACCTGGGGGCACACGGGTGGGGAAAGGAAAGCTGCTTTACAATCACAGAACCGATTAGGTTGGAAAAGACCTCTGAGATCATCGAGTCCAATGTATGATCAAACTAGGCCACTGGCACTGAGTATCACATCCAGTTTTTCTTTAAACAGCTCTGGGGACAGTGACTCTCCCACCTCCCTGGGCTGCCCATTCCAATGGATAACCATGCTTTCTGTGAAGAAATACTTCCTAATGTCCAACCTAAACCTCCCCTGATGCAGTTTAAGATTATATCCTCTCGTTTGCCTGGGAGAAGAGATCGACCCCCACCTGGCTACAGCCTCCTGTCAGAGACTTGTGGAGTGACAAGGGCACCCCTGAGCCTCCTTTTCTCCAGGCTAAACACCCTCACCCCCTCAGCCGCTCCTTTACAGTACTTGTGCTCCAGAACCTTCCCCAGCTCTGCTGCCCTTCTCTGGGCCCGCTCCAGCCCCTCAATGCCCCTCCTGAACTGAGATGCCCCGAACAGCTCCCAGAACTCGAGGTGTGCCCTCCCCAGTGCCGAGTACCTGGGGAGAATCTACACGGAGACGCTGCGCAGCTTTTAGAGCCCCCTCGCCGCGGCGCCCCCGCTGGGCCTCCATCCTGCGGCGGGGGCAAGCTGGGTAAACCCCCCCTCAGCGCCACGCCCGGCCCCCGAGGGGGACACGGCCCCAGCCCCGGCCCGTGGGGTCCGTACCTGAGCGGCGGGGCCGGGCCGGGGCCGCGGGGCTGAGGGACCCCGGCCCCCCGCGTTACCACGGCGACAGCGCGCGCGGCGGGGCCGGGGGCGGGCCGGCCGCCATCTTAGAGCGGCGCGGGGCGGGCTCGGCCCGGCCCGGCCGCGGCGTGCTGCAAAATGTGGAATATGTACAGATTTACTCAAGAAAGGATGCTCTTCGAGCTTTCTGCAATTTCAAGCCTAAGCAACAAGAAGGGTGATTTAACCCGTGAAACATCAGCTGACGTGAAGGTGTTACAAAGGCGAATCAGCTGTCGGTAGAATTGCCTTAAGGTTCAGGGCTGGACGTGCTTCAGTGACCTCAGACCTCGGGGAGGTAAACAAAAGGATGTAGCACTGACAGCAGACTCAAAGGATGCAGAATTTATGCGCCGCAAGGACGGCCTGAAGCTAAATCAGGGGAGGTTTAGGTTGCGATCTGTAAAAACCACCTAGAGGGTGTTTGGGCACTGGAATGGGCTCCTCATGGAAGTGGTAACGACACCAAGCCTGACAGAGCTTGAGGAGCGTTTGTACGACACTTTCAGACACATGGTGTGGCTTGGGGATAGTCCTGTACAGGACGAGGAGTTGGACTCAATGATCCTGGTGGGTCCCTTCCAACCCAGCACATTCTCTCATTTTATGACATTTGGCAGAACCCCCAAGATAAGGGAAGAAACTCAGCAACTGTGCTCAGTCAGCTCTGGCTGGGTACAAGGTAATCCTGGCAGGGACAGATTGTGACCACTGACCCAAGAAACCCACTGACCCTAAGAACAGACACTGAGCATGCGAAGTGAGGATACTGTTGAACAACAGAAGATGGAATAGTAATTAATAGGAGAACTCGGGAATTTGTAGCCAATGAACAATAATACCTTTGTTTGTTAAAATAGTGAAAAGTATTGGTAGTCATGCTGGCTTTGTGGATTTGCCACCCAGCCCTCTTTCTGTGCAAAACTGTAAATAAATCAAATCCCTCCACTCTGTGCATGGACTGGCCTCTTGCATACCAAGTGAAAGAACCTGTTTTGGGATAACAGGAGTGGGCCCAGGACCGGGACCAGCTCCCTTGCTCCTTGAGGCACCTACAGGCTGTTACAGGAGCTGCCAAACACAGCCCAGTGGCCACCAAATCACATTTTAATCCACTGCAGTTTCAGTAGGACAGTCCTACTGTCACCTGTGGGTCACACACGGCCACACTCTGCAGAAACAGCAGTGGCAGAAGCCCCAGACCTGTGTCAGTCACACTCAAGATGGTTAACACTGTTTTTAAGATTGTGCAAAAGTCTCTGCATTAATTTTACCTTCCTTTTCATGCACACAGTGTTAATTTAAGGTTAAAAATGAGCAAAACTCCTCCTGGTGACAGAAGAGGGAAAACAGAGTCATTCACGTAAGAGTTACATTCATGTAACTGACCGTAATAACCACAATACACACAAAAGGCTCTCATCTCTGCAGGCTACTGTATAGTTCATTATATATATACATTGTATACACTATATACAATAGTATATATAGTATATAATCAACATACAGAATATTATATATACACACATATATAGAAGGAGTATACTGTATATTCTCTATAGCCAATGGATGCCTCAAAACTGTATATAACGTGACATGAGGTTGAGGATTAAAAGCACCATAATATTTAGAATTTTGATCTCAGTATTGTCAGGTTACACATTAGGAACAGAAAAAAAACCTGCACAAACAGAAAATCAGTGAGGTTTTCTTGGGGGTGTTTCAAAGAAATGCTAACCATTTTGATGGTTTTTTGAATTTGAATTTTTACTTATCAGGAATACTTTGCTTCCATGCCTTGCTCAAGATACATGTATTACCCACAAGAATAAAAATATAAAATACCATGAATGAAATGCTCTTTATGAATAGAATTTTAAACTTAGAAGTTTCTTAATATGGGTTTGCATTAAGTTAAATAATAACTCGAACAATATTTTTTTAGACTGTTGCAAATTTACACAGTCAAGAACATCTTTTGCAAAACTGTGCAAGTTGGTACATGCAAAATAAACAGGTATTAGACACACTACCAAAGCCAAGCATCAAAGATTAGGAATCAGGTTACCCCAGTGCAAAAGATCACAGACGTGATGCTGCAATCTTTAAGAATGCAGTCACACAGTTTTGTATCTTATTCAACTCAAGAGATTTGTTTCAACATCTTTTTGAAGCCACATGCCTTGTTTACTATAATTATTCAGCACACTTTGAAGTCAGAAAACACTGAAGCACAAAGGAAAGCTCACAGTTCTCCATCCCTTGGTCTTTGGGACTGCAAGTCTTTCTTGATTCATTTTCTTTAGATTTGAAGCTTCTGGCCTCTCTGCAAGGCAGGACACAATTTCCTCAGTGGCAGACACTGGTTTTAGGATGGAGTTTATGTGTTAAGAACATGGGATCAACAGATCTGAAGTAGCAGGTAGAGGTTACAAAATCTCTGGAAAAAGATTTCAGCAGGCAACAAGCTCCAAGTTTGCCATAAGTGTCCTGTGCAGGCCTTGGCTTATTTCTTAAAAATACCTGCTTTAAATTATATTTATAGTGCTTGGTCAAAGGTAAATGATATTAAACAGGTAGAACAGGTGCCTTAGTGCCTGTTCACATTTCATATACAAGTTATTAACAGATTTTTTTGTACAGAATTTTCCATAAAACTCATCAACATATTACCAGAATCCTTTGAATAATCTGGGGAGGTCATGGTGTGTCCTCTTACTTTACAAGGAAGAAACTGAAAGGTTATGGTGAAAGTTCCATTAAATGTGGGAGCTTCATTTCAGGTAAGAGAACATTTTATTCCCTGCCCCTTGCCAAATGCTGTGTTGTTTTGAATCACATCTACTCACAGCATTATTCCAAATGCAAATGAAGAAACTGGGATATTCTGCACTTTGTCAGGTTAGATCCCAGCTGTGCAAGATGGGTACTCAGGAAACAAACCTGTGAGAAGTTTAGTGTGAGACTTTGAGATGCAGGAAAAGAAAATAATATATTTTTTAAGGAGAATTAATCTTCAACTCTGACTATGCAACACTGAGGAATTTTCACAAAAAATGAAGAAGTCCATCAGCAGTAACACTGCCCTGTGCTGTCCTAACTCAGCCCCATGGAACTTCCCTTTGAATACTCAATACCATTAAAAACAAAAAGGTCAGCACCAAACAGAGCAAAGCTGACTTCCAGTGCTCCAGAACAATTAAGCACCAGTCTGAGACTCTGGAGAATAAGGCTTCAGACCCAATTTCTGCTGCATTTGAATGGTTTTGGTTTTTTTCCCATTATGAACATTGCTGAGATTTATTTTCCATAGGATTCAACTAAAGCCCTTTTAATTCAGTTCTAAGAGACCTGTTCCACAAATCTGGAGGGCTGCTAGATCCACAAATGCCAATGTTGAGCAAAGCAAGTTGTAGTTAAACTGAAGGCATTTTTAGTGTAGCTAAAAAGTAACTCCTAACAAATCTGTATCCTAGTTTGCTTGTCTAGCCTCCGACATGAAAGGCACAGCGAATTCCTCCCCGGAACCAGCAGCACACGAGGGAGGATGTGGGATTTTCAGAGATCCCTCAGTGCGGCCAGGCTGCTGGGGAGGGGAGCTTTAAGGAGAAGGAGAAAAGGCAGCAAATAAAACAAAAGTAGATTTGTCCAAATATAAGAGTTTAGGTTTCTTCCGATTATAATGCATTTCTTAAGTTCTACATCTGTGTCGCTTGTTCAATTTTACTTCAATACAAAACTGCAGCATCTTAAAATAAGAAATTCAAAGTAACACCCATGCACCACTGACACGACCCAGCAGCACTTACGGGAGCGAACTCATTTGCGCACCACAAAAGCGATTTTACTAAAGAAGCGGAGCCGTACTTGTCTTTGCCGGGCTGTCACTGCTGCCGGGCTTGGACACCAATCCCACCAGGGATGCGGACTTCAGGGCGCTGCCATAGCTCAGCGCCAAGTTTTCCGAGGCTTTCCTGGCCAGAGACAAGATCGGAGCAGACCACCTCGCTTCCTCCGGCTTCGCCTTCTCCTCGTTCCTCAGCTCGGCCGCGTCCGGGAGCTGTTTTTTGTCAATAATCTCAAAGTCTTCCTCCTTTCCCGCGGCGGGCGCGGCGCGGCGCTCCGCGGCAGCCATCTTGGACGGGTCACATGACCGCGGCCCCGGGCGAGGGAGCCGCCCCCGGCCCGCGTGAGGGGAGGGAACGGGAGGGCAGCGGGAATAGGGGCAGGAGCCGGGAATCGGGGCAGGAGCCGGGAATCGCGGCAGGAACCGGGAGAGCAGCGGGAGGGAATCGGGGCAGGAGCCGGGAATCGGGGCAGGAGCCGGGAATCGGGGCAGGAGCCGGGAATCGGGGCAGGAGCCGGGAGAGCAGCGGGAGGGAATCGGGGCAGGAGCCGGGAATCGGGGCAGGAGCCGGGAATCGCGGCAGGAGCCGGGAATCGCGGCAGGAGCCGGGAATCGCGGCAGGAACCGGGAGCCTGGGAAGGAACCGGGAATCAGGGCAGGTCCCGAAGCCCGGGCAGGTCCCGCAGCCAGCGTAAAGCACCTGCACACAGAGGCAGCGCTGCAAGACAGGCCCGGCCAGGACTGAGCACTTCGCTTGGTGTTCAGAGTTAAAGGGTGTGAAACATGAAAAAAGAGTTTACCTTTGAAAAAGTTAGGAAGGTAGCAAAAAGTACAGGTTTCTACTGCTGTGTCCCCAGACATAATTTTCAATAAAAAAATCATCGTGTTTTGACATCTCAGGTTTACACAGTTAAGTTGTGACAGCTAGAAGACATCTCTATTACTCTGCCTGTGATTCAAGACGTTGTAATTTAAAGTGAAGGATTGGTATGACAGGTGCACTGCTGTGAAAAGGGCTTGTCCTCGTCACTAACATGGAAATCCAGCTACTCGGTAAAGCCACTTCATTAATGTACATGGGCTGCGTTTGGTAGAAAGACCTATCACGAAGGGGAACTGAAATTACCCCAGTATGAAAATTTGGCCTTGCTGTGTGCCTCAAATATTGATGCAGCCTACTGATGTATGGCTTGTTGACTGTTTTTCCATCCAGCAGCTGCATGTGCTTGAGATGTGTCACTCGTTTAGTCACGAGGTAATAAATGCTGCGCATGAGCTTTTTGTGCTACACAGAGGAAAGTCTTTTGGGTTTTTTTATTTTTGTGGTTTTTTTTTTTTTGGTATTTTTTTAATTAAATAGGCTAAGGAGGAGCAAATAGGAGAATTGAAGGTCAATTTCCTTAGTCTTGCAGCAATATAAATCTTCAGGTCTGTATCTTATTTTTTTCCTAATATAAGCTTCCTTGTGATTGATTCTGTCTTCTTGGCTTCTCAGACACTGAAAATTCAACAACTTGTGTTGTGCAAAGCACACGGAAGCTCTTATATTTTTGTTGAGATATCAGAGATCAGCAGCCTCTTATTCACCCATGATTCAGATGAGCTAAGTATAGGCTTTAAGCTCCTTTTGCTAAAGGCGGCTAGAGATAAGTTCTGCTCCATCTTGTGGGCTCCAGCAGTATTGAGCTGTTTGTAAGGAAATAGCGCAGCTCTGTAGGTCGCTATCTTGCAGCTGAATATATGAATATATATCCTGACAGGAGTAAGACTTGATAGTGGTTTTCTGCCTTTCATTAACTACTCGATATTAGAGTCATGGTGGAGAAGGTAGTCTGGGCTAAAAGCAGAATTCTAAGCATTAAAAGAATGTTTTTTTTCCAATGCATCCGAAGAATAGGGCATAAAAGTTTTGTAACTGAGAAAATAAGAGTTAACTAAGGCTCCTCTTTGCCTCATTATGTTGTTCCTTTAAGATAACGATGCCTCAGACTCCTCTTTATGGCCTCACAATGAGGTATTTTGTAAAAATATGAAGCTATCACATAGTCTGTGATCATCTTTTCTTATGTTACTAAGAAACATTAGATCATTTTGTTTCAAGTGTCTGATGAGGAAACTTTATACTGTGCATAATAAATGTCCTAAAACTCTTGCTACACATGATTTAATTGTGCTTCACTTACGACTATTTGGTCAAAATTACTTAAACAGCCACTGGTTGCTTTAAATGCCCTCTGTCCTCACACTTTTTATTTTAAAGCAAGCAAAAAAATCTTGCAACATTGTAAGGGAGCCCTAACTTAGAGACATTTGTTTGTTTACAGAGTACAATTTCCTAAGGAGTCATTTGGGGCAGCCAAGGAGGGCGAAGTTAATACAGAATACAACTTCGAACACATTAAATAAAAAATTAAAAAACTTAAAAACATATGTGATGTAACTTTGGTTTCAGTTCACTGATTTATCAGGGAGGGGCACTCTGCATGAATAACGCTGCTTCCTTTCAGCTTTGATATTGGGCTTATTTTGGTCATCTGCAGATGATGATATTTCACCAGTGTTTTCTTTTTGCAGACCACCGGTCCAGCTGTTGCTGCTCACGTGAAGATGAACAATGTTTTCTTTTGAAAGCCCATTTTGTGGCTAGCTTAGGTCTGCCATAAATGTCAGTTCTGTGTAATCACAAAAATACTTAGTTGGGGGACTAAGTGTCCCACTTACTACTTTTTGCTTTTCCTAATCCTAGAAATCAAGGTGTTTCTGAAGAAAAAATACCATTATGAGGCTAAGTGAAGTTCAGTTCTTTTTTCATGCAGAGCTTGCATAGCCTTGGTTGATTTTACTGTCCCCCCTCTTCTCTGTGTTCTTAGGTGACAGGATAAAAATTCACTTTTGAAGTATTTAAAAATAGTGAATTCAAAGTATAGAAAAAGATTATTCTGGAAGAATTCCTATTTTAATCAGGAAATTGTACATTTAATACAGAAGTCTGGCTAGCAGAATGGAAGAGAATTAATTTTAGAATAGGAGAAGCTCAATTCTTATTCAATGATACTTAGCAAGACAGTTTCTTTGGCTAATTCCTCTTTATCTCAGGTTTATTGGGGTTTTTTTTTGGAGGTAATGTTTTAAGAAACATTTTTTTGCCATTTAACATTTTGAGTTAATCACACACTATAAATATTTAAAAGCAGCAAAATGCCACTGTATTCTACAGGGTAAACTTTTGTGATTAGCTGTTATTTATACTTTGCATTCCCATAACTTTTTCAGCCAGCGAAACAGATTCTATTACAAATGATCTAGTTGAGTTTTTGACCTTTAAAATACTGATAAATACCAAGTGTAGCTGTTGTTGGGAATAACATAAAAACCCTCAAACGCTGGTGTGTTATGTGTTTGACAGCATGTTATAGAAGTTTTACAGAGCAATAGAAATCCCAGTATTTGTTGAGAAGGATTCAGTGGTTGCTGAGTAGAGCTGGATCCACAAGTGCTGAGCCCAAGAAGCTGAGCATGGACTCAGTGCAGCCATGCAGAGTCACCTCCCAGTGACTGCAGCAGTGTCAAAGAGCAATAAAAAGTTTCTTGTACTTTCCTCTCCCTCCCCATTCCTCAAACCACTAAACCATTCTTCCCTCTAGGTACTAGGGTAAGTGAGTGCCACTTGAGGAAAAGTGGTATTAGGAAATGATAATGTGTTTCCTTTAGGACATCATCAAAAAACCCCCAAACCCTCAAAAATTTCCACAACCACGAATGAATTCCTCCATTGTAACAATGATTAAGTAATTAGAGACAAAAGTTTTAGCTGTTGTTCTACCTCTAGTGCAGCTAATTAGTTAAGATACTTTCCTATCACTTCTAATCAAAAAGTGATTAAAAGAAAACCAAAAATTCCAGTTGTCATTGCACCTGTATTGAGCCAAATATTTTTTTTAAATTTTAATATCACAACTTTATGCTCCCTGATCCCACTGCAGCAGCTATTGCTATCCTTGCAAAAACTCATCGGTACTGACAGAGTCATCTGTTTGAAACTCCTTTCTGAAATCCTTGGAGTCCCTAAGAGGACATGGAAATATTTATAGCTGGAAATGTGTGTCATTGTAGTAAATAAAGGAAAATACAGTCAAATGTGGAAGAGAAACTTGCATTGAGATGTTGGCATGGAATCAAAAGAACAACAACTCACTCAGTTTAAGTTTAAATCGAGCAGTTAAGACCAAGCACCCACCAGATATATATTGAATGACAGTCTGAAGAAAAGCCCAGCATATTTATTGTTCTACTCTGAACTATGGCCTGGTTTTTAGGGAAAAAAAATCTTTTAATAGGAGTATAGTGGACTAGAATGTGGAGTATCAGAAAGAAGGTAAAAACCAAACACACCGATTTTCCTCTAGTTATTTAACATCTGTTTGCCCTGTAAAAAGAGGTAGAGGCAGAACTTCCCAGTAGGTGACACTGTGGCACTGCTTTATTCACAGAGCAGCCTCTGCCGCCCAGCAAACACCACGGTGTGCAGCCACCTGAGAAAATACCAGAGAGCTCCCGAGAAAAAGAAAAGAAACAGGCGGAAATGCTCATCTGAGCGACCCCCGAAGCTGCTCTGTGACAGAGGCTGTGCCAACAGAGACCTCTGGGGAAAATGAAGGAGTTGCTTGGCTCCTTTTACAGGAGCTTCGATTTGTGACTGTTGGATGAGCGTCCAGGAATGCTCTCTAACACCTGTTCATGTGTCAGGGTCATTTACCAGTTCTAGAGTTTCATGTGGGATTATGAAATTATAGTATTTTGCAAAAGGTTTTTTCCTGTTTGAAATTGTTACATAATGATCCAAGGACTTTGTGAGTAGGAAGGTTTGGATTAATGGTATCATTTGGTCCAGTCTACAGACTAAATTAGAACCTGTTTGAACACTTTAATTTCTAGACTTCATGACGTTTGTGGTTTTGGGTTATATTTTTCATGGCTTATCTCTTTTGCTGTTTTTTTTTTTTTCTCTGCTCTTTTTTTTAGTTCTTACTAGCTTGGTTGATTGGTGGTTTTTTTTGTTTGCTTGTTTTTTGTTTTTTAAAAATTCTTCTTACTCTTGCATGCAGACAGTTTTGTATCAAGTACAGTTTGGAAGGTTTTATAAAAGTGCTGTAAATTGACTCAACTGAGGGGCATAGGGTCAAAGGAATTGTAAATGTGATTACAGGCTGAATCCTAGTAATATATGAATGCAGTATCTTTGAAATGTGCTGACATTTTTGCCATTTAACACAGTTTTCAACTAACACACATGAGAATACTCATACGTGACTTAATTAGCTGAAGAAAGGGGTTCATATTCTACTAGTGTAACAGAAGTTATGCAGATTGCAGAAGAAAATGTTGGTAGTTATATCAGCCAATGAAATACATTGTATATTCCCTGGACAAGTTTAGGAAAACACCTTTATGCTATACAAAAATTCTGTTAGTAATTTTAATCGTATGTTTCAAAAGCAAATATTGGATCAAACTGGAACAAATAAGTTCATAAAAATTTTACTCCGTTATCCATAAGCTAAATAACATTTAGGTGCTTGCATGCAGTTCTGGTGACACTGCACTCATGCACATGAGGGCACAACGTGGCACAAATTGGCTCAGGTTTCTCCACAAAGAATTGAGGTCTTGTGACTGAGTCCCCTCTGTAAGGTGCAGGAAAGAAAGAGTTGGAAAAGATTGCAACAAGTAGTGTAAGAAGTGCAACTCCTGAGTTTTCTGCTGCCTTTGATTTTCTCATTTTCTGATTTCTCTGTGAGTGGCACTGCATACTAATCAGTAAGATATTTAGAAAGCTTAAACCAAAAGTGAAGTCAATAAATCTTTAGCTAGATTTTTCTTTGTTTTAAATAGAAACAATATATTTTTTCCTTCCCTTCCTCAGAGTATTTCTCCTTGCAGAGCTGTAACTTAAATCTGGTATACCACACGTAGGGATAACTCCCAGATCCTTTGATTCAATAGGAGTTTTTATGGGGTGAAAAAATGAAAAAATGTTTTACAGATGTACGAAAGTACCTTAGTTATTGACAGAATCATAGGGAAACCTGAGCTTTTGGTTAATGCAGGTGTGCAGCTCAGCTTCACCATGTCTCTGTTATGAGTTCCACTCACATTCCAGGTTAGGCTAATTTCTTGTCAGGCTTGATGGAAGCTTAAGTGGGCAGGTTAGATGTTAATAGTGAGATTGCTTAGTGATCTCTCACCAGAAATCCTTTGAAATATCTTCACTAATCCATCTGAGGGAATTAATCATATGTAAGCATGTCACCTTTGGAAACAGAACTGAAAAACGTAGGGCACTAGTCACTCTAGTGGTTTAAACTAGTTTAAAGGGCCACTGGAGTGCTGCTGTTCTCCTTTTCCTGCAGCTGTGTGTTCCCATTTCCTTACATAGCACTGCTCCCATCTGACCTCCTGACAAGCCCGTGGCAGGTGAAAGCAGCAGGAAAGGCAGGCTGGGGCTCTGTAACACCCCAAGGCCATCTGACTGCTGGCTGCCTTCTTGTCACCTCTTGCCTCTGGCCAAACCCTTCCTCAGCTCTCTTGGCCATTGGCTTGCTGAGCCATTTCGGTGCACTAACTTGGCAGAAAACTAATACAACAAAAGTGAATAGTTTTTCTGCTGATTTAATGCACTGAAACGGCTCATACTTTCCAAACTGTGTGTTGGAAGAAGCATTTCCTATATGTATGCCCTGTTCAACCCCCAGTTTTCTGCCTGCCCTGAGTTTTTCACAGACACTCCAAGTGGCGGATTAGCAAAACGGATGACAGAGTTACTACTGGAGTCTTTTAAATATCCTTCTTTCCATCTTTTCTCAATCATAGGGACTCCTGGCATCATACCAGCATAGGGGGAAAAAAGGACCAGAAATAGAAAAGGAATCATTGCTTTGGTAAATCCCAAAAGCTTCTAGTAACAAATGGGTCAGAGACTTTGTGATTAGGAGTTGTATCTGAAGTAGCCATCTTTAGATAAAGAGAATGTAGAGAAAACAAGATTTGGGTGTAGACTGAAGGCTCATATGCCCAGCAGGAGACCCTGCCCAGAAACCTCAAAATTTTTTTTTGTTTTGTTTTGGTTTTTTTTTTTTGTTTTTTTTTTTGTTGTTTAGATCCTCAGTTTATATTGTTCCTGACTTACACATTAACCTTGAATGTTGATGATATTGTCATATAGGCAGATGTAACTTCCTTCCTCAAATAGTGAGAAACAGAGCAGCCAAGGGGCCATGACAAAATTTTCAGCTAGGAAAAAAAAAATAGAAGAGTCTAATAATGCCAAATGCATTTAGTGTTCTACAGGTGGCATTGTTAGAAGTGCATACCATGGCAAATTTCTGTTGACACCTCACCTGATGTAATACAGATCTCTTTAAATTATCTCACATAATCGAGAGAATTCCTTTTTCTACAGCAGACCTCCTTCTTAGGGGTGAACCTTAAAAGCACACAAAGATGAAAGTTACAGAATTGTGAAAGAGCCATAATTTATAATAACTTGGGTGGCAATAAAGAAGTGTAATGATGGCTTCAATGGAATAAAGTGGAGATCGTTAATCTTTTTAGGTGAAACTTGTTTAAAATTTCTAGCAGTGTGAAAGAAAGAGACCTCTAATTGAATTGCTGCTTTGTGCAAGGGGGGAGGCAAAGACACTTCTGGAAGATGGCTGTGTTTTGTTAACAGAGAGTGGTAATTGGCACCCTACTGTTTAGGTACAGTGTCTTGCCATTTTTCCTTTTCCTCTTTGGTCTAAAAATTTCAGAAGATTTTACACATTGCCCTGATTGCTGTTGGAGATTGTTTTAGTATTAGTAACTATTAGTATTAGAAATAGAAACAGCGTTAGTATTAGTAACTGTAGCAAAATTTTCTGGACCTCTTTTAAAAAGCAGAAAACCCCCAAACCCTCATCTGAAAGTGGCTCTATTGACTGAAGTGAGGAAGAAAAAATGTGAAGCCCAAATGTAGTAATAAAGGCTTAAATTGAAGAGTTTTGTTGTTTTCCCAATAAACATAAACCAAACATGTTTGGTTTTTATGTACAATAAGAGCAATATAAGAATCCCGTCATTCTCTGCCAATTATCACTTCAGGCTGTGATCTTGTCAGAATTCATAAGCTCCCAGTACAGCATCCAGCACTGCCAGGATATGTTGGTATTGATCTCCCCTGAGTCAATGCTTTATAATGAGGGCATGAGGCCACCCAAGGCATTGTCACATAATCCTGAGGCCCTGCTTTGGTCTTTACCTGTGTCAGGGTTGCCATATGCAGTCTGTAAACATGGAAGGAAAAGATCTTTCCTTTCACTGTATTATATTGGTGGGTAACCACTGCTGTCTTGGAAGTCTCACACAGGCTGACATTTCAGGTGCATCCCCAAAAGTTCCAATTACGATGGTTCTTGCCAGTCAGGCAGCCCCTCCCACGACCTCAGTGTTACTGTTGGTGTTTTGTTTCTTAAAAATCCACCACCAGTTTCAGGTAAAGGAGAAGATCTGGAGATGCTGTGGAAGAAGATGAGTAAATGGGATTTAAAGGCAATTACATTGGTTGCAAATTGAAAAGTCATTGAGGAGTTGCATGGTGTCAGAAAAATAGTTGGCTTTGATTTTTGGAGAAAATGTTATGTTTATATGTAAGAGAAAAACTGTTTGATTAAAAAATGTCACAGTTTACTATTAAGTGATACAGCTTTTTACTCATGAGGAGAAGCCTTATGGCTGAGACACTGCAGGGAAACTTAGGTATTTGTTCTATACCCAGGTCTGGGGTAGTTTATTTATGTCCTGACACTTACATTGTTTATCATTCCAAACTTTGCCTTAGTTTTCTTTCTACAGAATGGTCACTATCTTCCTTAATTTTCTCTCCATAGGCTGCAGGCTGTTTGGAGCAGGGACTTCTCATTGTATTACTAAATGCATGTATCACGGCAGGCACAACCAGAGCTAATGTGGTTTGGGTAAGTAGATATATATTTAATGCTACTGTTTAAAAAAAAATTGTGAAGTGCTGCTGGTGGAGTGATTCCAGTTAAGGTTACTTTTATGTCTGGTTGTAAAGAAAATGCTTCACAGTGAAAGCTATAAATTTTCATTAACCAAAACCAACTAAATTTGCCACAGGCTTCTAACTTCAGCTCATTATGTGTCTTTGAAAGTAAAGTATTTCTGTTATTTGTTATTTGTAGAGACTGAGCTGCAAAATCCGTAACTGCCTGAGAAATTATGTAGATGTGATGGATCCCAGATTAAGAAAGATGGAGGGAAGGAAAGAGCAAAATCTGGTCCTGAACAAACTGGATGTGAGGGAAGATTTTGAACTAATTTAGAAGACTAGGGCTGTAGGATAACAGAGAAAAGTTCTATTTTTTTCCTTCTATGGCTGACTTATGTTTTCTCACCATTGTGCTCATATTTTATAAAACCCAATTAAAGAAAAAATCAGTTGGATTCCTAATATAGGCATGGCCACTATTTTATCACAAATCCAGCTTTTTTCAGGCTAGTCTCTGGTTAGTGCAGATAAAAAAATAATGGAACTATGGATCTAGGTGCAAGTTAACTTTTTCAAAATAATTTCTGATACAGATCTCTTTTCATTTGTCTATGACACTCTGTAGAGATTCCTAATTAGGTAAACTTCTTTTTAAATTCAATTTTAGATCAGAATCAGAGCAGCCAGTTGTTTGATTTCCCACTGGTGGGGAAGTGAGTGAGCAGCTCCATGATGCTTAGTTGCCAGCTGGGGTTAAACCATGACAACTCATTATGTAAAGTTTTACTTCTAGAGCAGCTCTCAGATGCACTGAGCACAGGGTCCAAAGGGAAATATTTGCTTTGTGCCTGAAATATCTCTGAAATTTATTAAAACTAGTTTTGTGATAGTTTGGAGGTAGTACCTAGATCTGAACTTTGGGCCTTAATCCTCAATTCTGCATTCTGTATATATCTTCCTCCTTTATGTTCCCTAAATGAGCAGAGGTGATGGTGCCATGATCACATTGCTGTCTTAACTAAAATTTATATTGCTTTATGAAGAAGAGCTTCACTGGCATTCATGGAAGATACGATCCCTGCTTTTAGAGAAGGAAACAAAAAAACAAAATTTCAATCTCTGCAGTGAATAATTGATTTGAGTTCCAGATCTCTTTACAGAGACTTTAATTTATACTCCTGAACAGAACAGAAGCCACAGGAAGCTGGTAAGAATTTGCTTTGAGAAGTTTCCTCAGGATAGGGACCTTCTTAATAGTTGTGAGGTTTCTTGTTACTTCAATTTAAAATTCCAGAAAACCTTTATATTTCAGGACAAATCAAATGTAACATGCATTGTCCTTAGGGACCATAGGAAGAAGAAATTGAATTGGGGCTCATAACAAATTGTAAGAAACAACAAAAAAAATTCCTCAGATGTTTTCCTGCACAGATTAATGTTCATCTTTGGTATTAAGTCTTGCATTATGTCTGAGCCAGAGCAGGAGTTCACAACCTCCAAAAGAACATCACTTCTTACTTCTTTTTCCTGCTTGCTTGTCACCAGCATGTTCCTTCCTTCATCTTCTTCCCTTGGCTCAGAGACTCATCTGACACTTACCACGAGCTGATTCAGCTAAATCTGACTAAATGAGCAGAAAACTACAGCCCTTCAAAAAAATCCTCCACCACAACCAACCCAAACCAACCAACCAACCACAAGAACAACAAACACCATCTGCCCCCCAAACCCTCAGTATTTTTCTGCTTAGTTGGAGAGTTGAATGAACTCACTAGAAGTCAAGTGAGTGGCAGAGACAGTGCAAGGATGAAAACATGTAATTGGGAGAGGGACCTATTCTGTCCATGGGAAATAGTGTATCACTTTAGTTACAGGGTAGGAACTTCTGTTATTAAATTGAAATTCTAGGTGTAATTCTTTCTTTTTTTTTAGTAAGTCTCTCCCTTTCACAATTTAAAAACTTTTAAAGTGTTACTATATGCATTTTTTAGAAAACATGCCAAATATTAATTTGGAATGTCACATTTTTTCTCTTTTTAGAAGACCTTCAATGCAAAAATCTAATCTTTGTGAATCATGCAGGCTGGCAAGGACATCTTCTGTATCTGCTGCAGTCTGAGAAATCTGTTCTATAGGTCGCACTTAACAATCTACTTTTCTTCCGCATATACTTAATTTTCCTGATTTGAGTGATCTTGCTTAGGAATAAAATAGTCAGAATTTGACCTTGCCAACACAAAAAATTAGGCATCTCAGGAAATGCCGTGCTCCCATTTTTTTGATTAGTTCTCCTTCTACTGGTTTGACTTATTAATGACCAGTTACAGTCATAGTTAGATCAATCTGATTTCCATACAATTTTTGCGCATACTTGATTTTTCCTTTGACTGTGATAGTTTCCTGCCTGCTGTACTGCAGAGTTTGGTGAAAATTCAGCTGCTGTGAGAAACATGTGGCACCAACACTCTGTGATGACTCAAGAGCTGGCAGAGAGCCCTACAGTTTTGCTGAGTAAGTTGTTATTCTTGAGTTTGCAATCTAATGGCTCATATTTTTGCTGGAAAAAATTTATACTATGATATGAGGGTTATTATGGCTTCTTTTTAATTTTCACATTCTCCTACCTATGATTTTTTCTGTTGCTTTATAGTATCAGTCTAAAATAAGAGTTTAAAAGCAGTGGTCTTCTTTCCAGAATCTGAGAATCTTTCACACACCTCTTTCTCTGAGTTATTTCTCACTAATACATTGAACTGTAAAGGATAAAAGAAAGAACCTGATGTTATGTGTTTTAATGATAATAGTAGAAAATATTATGAAAAAATAGCTGTGCCTTGATAGTAGTAGCAATTTTTGCTGGATTGAGTTTCTGTCTCAAAATTCCCAGACCTTTGAATCTTAAAAAAGACAATTTTTTGGATACTACTTGTAGAAACACTGCATTATACAATAGGAAATAAAAAACAGATTTCACAAGGTTTTACATTTTTCTTTACAGAGATATACTCGATTTTTTATCTTAATCTTGAAATATTGTAACAACTCATGGGATTAGCTTCAAAAGACCTCAGTCTGCTGCTACCTCTGCATTTGCAAAAGAAACTTAGGAAACCCAACCTGGGAAACCTTTTTTTAATATAGTTCTGAGTATACAGTTCATTACTGTCACTAAGACACTGAGATTTAGCTTGACTTAAATGTCAGAAAGTATTATTCAGGTGTAGAAGACACCAAAGATCACATCTATCTGATATATTGAATCTTAATTAGCAGGGAGACCATATAAAACTCAGAAGCTTCTATGAACTAAGAAAACAACCCTGACATTCTCTGCTCAGCTCTGGATATTTGTTACTGACTTTGATCTCCACTCATAATCTCCAAAGACCCAGGATTCTGACTTGCTTAAAAATTGGGTTTACTTTCAAACTTTGCTGTTAAGTCATTATTACCAAATAACTAGAACTAGAGGGACTAGAACCTCATAAAAAGCATTTTATTTCCCATTACAAGAGTTAGGGTTCAGGCAGCAACATTACATAAAGCAAAGCTGGTTTCTTCTCTGCAGCTCAGTTTACATAGTGTTAAATATATTCTGTGCTTTGACACTGTGTCATGTTTGGGTTTTATAACAATCAGCAGGTTTTGTGCAGGTCCCATTGTGTTTAGAAAATATCCCAATATTTCTAAAAGATGTAATAACCAAATAGTTTTGGAATGGCCTAATGTGTCTTTGCTTGAGATAAGACCACAGTCCACATCATGGTTAATGGACTCATCTGACAAGCAGGGAAAAAAAATAATTTTTTTCTTCTAGATTTTCTTCTTTGATATTTGTTCTTGGCAGGATTATTTCTAATTAGATTGTTCTTTTTCCCAGTCTCAGAAGGGACACATACAGTGAGTGAACAAGCAGACTTTGTAGCTCATGCATCTGAACTGCAGCTAATAAAGTGCACTGACACTGCAGCTAAATTTGCATTTTTAAGAAGTCCATTGTCACGACTAATTACATAATTTCCCTTTGTTATGTGAGAATGTTATGGGAGCAATCTGTGAAAGACTCTGCATCAAACTTCAGATTATTTGGACTTTTATTATGGTTAAATTTCTGAATTTGCAGTGTGATCTTGAAAAATACTTCAGGTGCTCAGAAGCCTGAGGTGAGTTTTATTTGAGAGGGCCACATTAAATGTTCTCTCATACTTCTCTTCTTATTTAATTGGCACCATATCACCTGTATTATAAAAAGTTATTGGGATGTCAGAATCTGTTTGTTTTTTCCTGACATTTCCATTGTTATGAAAAGTGAAGTTGAAATCTCATGTCAAAGAAGTTGGAAAATATGGTTGTGTTCATATTTAAACACAAGCAAAGCAACTCTAAGCCCGTTTTCTCATTTCTACGTTGAATAAGTAAAAAACACTCCTGGTATTTTCAGGGCAAGATATCTACCAAAATCAATGAGCTAATACCCAGGTTTGCATGAAGTGCTGCAAAAGTAAATGCACCAGGGAACCTTTCTGAGTATTTATGTAAACCCTTGTTGCTATGCATTCTGTGGGAATGTTATGTGTAAGAACAAATGGGAGCAACACTTGGATGCTGAAAGTGATGCTTGGAGAGGATGAGATCAATTTACCATTATGAAGTTGGGTTGGAAACCTTTTGGTTGGCTGCAGCGCACAAACCCTGGGTGTTTTGTGTTACTGATGCTTATGTTTATCACGATGTTGTGAGGAGGTTCAGTCAGGGCTCAACTGGCATTTTTTATCCAGAATGGAGCTGAAACAAACTTGTAATTTTCAGTTTGAGGGATGTTCTGAATTTCACATTTTGTTTTCATTTTGGGATACAGATCAATGAACTTTCCAAAACAATTCTCAATGCAGCTTTGTTTAAACTGACACTTTACTGGCAAAAATGGTCTGTGATAGCCCAACATAATTTTTCCCATGGCTGCTTTGCTGTGCACAACTTCATTCTAGTGTCTTCTGGGAAACTTCAGGTATGTAACTATGTGTCCTCTGTCCTTTGGGAAACAGAGTGATTCCATTGTCACAAAACCTACAGGACACTATGAACACTGTAAGTTTTACTTCTAAGGTTTAGTCACAAGGTTGCAAGTTTTACCTTTTACTTTGGATTATTTATGTTTTCCTAAATTTTGGACTGTAAACTCCATTTAATGGCCAAATTCCTTTGTTTTCATTGCCATTTTTTCAATGTTTTCAGGAAAAACCTGTTGAGGTGTAAATTTTAGATTATGACCTCACTCTGATGGGTCTGCTTAAAAACTGAAAGAAAAGAGGTCTTGCCCCAGAACTCACCATCTCTGTAAAGTTGTTCTCTGACTCTGTTTGACAGAGAATGGTCAGTCACACTGGTTGTGTTGGATCTTACCTGGATTTATAGGTTATCAGTTGCTCTCTGGGCAAACATTTCTGCAAATCCTGCTGAAAACTGCTGCCCCCAGTATTTCTGTTACATTGTCAGGTGCAGCTCTTCAGTGACATGGATGTGTCCTGAAGCCCAGACTTCACATGCTTACACAGATGAAAATGATTTTATATGTTTTTTTAAAATAAAAGCATTATTTTCTTAAATGCTTCCTGTATAATTGGATAATGTGACTTATTTTAGTGCTGGGAAATAGAAAAAAGAAAAAACCAAAAAGCTGGGTGTGCTGACTTTATGAAATTTGTGTTCCTAAGGCAATGACTCAAAGTAACTTATAACACTGTTACTTGTTTTTATCAATGAACATAATTTAACATTTTTTAACCTCTTTCTATGGCACTATACAATATATACTTTAATTCCTCTGGCAGTCACAGTTAATGCAACCGTACATTAATTCAGCCATACTCCACAGGTGTTGATGAGAGCTCAGTGTTGTGTGCAAGGTGATTTTCCCAATCCTGTGGGCACACCCACTCCCTGGTCTGTGCCTCAGCCTCTCACAGGGTGCCATAGGAGCAAATGGATGTGAAATGTTGATGGACATTCCTCAGTTGTCATGATGACCATGGAGACAGACAATTATCTATGTTGTGGACTTCAGAATTGGTTCTTATCCCTGGTTACCACACTCAGATGTTGGGGCTGAAGAGCCATAGTATCTCTGCCATCTGTTTGGGCTAGAATTTAAACTTGGAACATAAGAGTAGTGAGAAGCTTTTCAATGAACAGGAATTACTTTAACTTAATGTTACTTTATTTAAGAAACAATGTAAAATGTAGGTACTTGGTCAATTTGCTTCCAAGAAAGAGGAAATCTAGGGCATGTAATATTCTGTTACATTTAGAAATCCATAGAAACGTGACTTTTCATTGCATTCATTATTTTCCCACTCTTGCATATATTAATTTTTTATTTTCTAATATCTACCTTTTATTCTATCTCTAGATGAAATCAATCTCTTGTAGTCTGTGACTGTCAACTCTTCCCTTCAAGAACAGATTATTGACCATTTTTTGAGTTTACTGTTGGTGAAGAAGCCTTTTAAAATAATTTTAGTAGGGTTGGCTGAAGTCCATAAGTCACATGCTATTTGAGCTTTTTTATCTTATTGAATTCAGGAGCTGAAAGTGACATAGTAATGAAAAGTCAGAAGGGGGAGAGGTGGATCAATATATTGCTAAATTCTTATTGAAATTCTCATGCTTAGACTGTTCTGGGCGGTTTTATTTCTGCTTAACATTTGCTGAGTAAAAGTCATTGCCCTAGAGATGCAAGATTTATTGACACACAGAGATGAAAATGATTAGCTAAAAGGTTTCTGCACAAAGAGAATCAGAATAAGCTGAAGCACTACAGGGTGGCTCATATACAGGAGGCTGAGCTATTTCAAATAAGTTATTAATGTTCAGAGCTGAAAGCTGAGGTTGTTAATATTATACCAATTGTTTATTCTTTGCTTCCTTTGTAGGGACCATAAAATTCTGAAAAATTTCAGCTATATATAGGCTTATATATTCTATACACACACGCTTTGCTTTTCAGAGTTCATAAAGGCTTTATTATGTTTCCATAGATTTATTTTCTAATTAAGTACATGGTTATTTATTTATAGATATCAGCTTTTGAAGAATTGACTTCATGGAATGTTCCCACAGTCCTGACAAAGGTAAAGCTCTATGACAATATATTGTGGTTCATTAGGAATCATGCACACTCATTTTTTATTTGATTTCATATGCCACATAGTCAGCATCTTGGTACACCCTATTTAGCTTTTCAAACATCTGAAAGATGTCAGCATGATTTGGCTCACAGTGCACATGAGCTTGCCAGGAACACAAGGCAGAATTTCTGCTTTTTGGCCTAATGAAGAGCAGGTTTTGTCCTCAGACTTGACTTTCTCTTGACTTTGTACAGGCAGAGTATAGTAATGCCTGGCAAGTGTAATTGTTAGACAGATCAAATTGAATTACAGTGCGGTTCAGTGCTTTCAGAAGTCGAACATTGGGAAAAATTAACCTTCTAACTAGGTGGCATTCAAAGGAGTTTACTAATCTTCCTAAAGCTACCTGAAATCCCAGTGTCACCACATTTCTAGTGATAGTCTCTTAGTGGGCCACATCTTTGCTTCCTTCATCCAGTTGCTGAATGGACTGTCAGCCACAGGAATTTTGTGGCGCTCTGTACAAACCTGCTCTGTCCTGCCCTGGGCTGCCAGCACAGGTGATGGGTGCTGCTTCCAGCCACAGGGCCTGGGATAGGCAGAGAAGGTGCTGGAAGCTGTGTCAGTGCCCTGGTGCCCTGACAGAGCTGGGCTTGAGGGAGGAAACATCTCACTGTTGAGCTTGTCTTGGCCAAAGGACAAGCCTTTATTTATCTTGCTGCTTGTCCTTATTAAAGCTGGAACATTCTAGGAAAAAAGTACTAAATAAAAAAGATTAAATACGACTCACAATTCAGAGAAAATGAGATGAGAGATTACTGAACACCAGACAAACCTGGAAGTATTGAATAATTGCATATACCTTTGCAGGCAATGTTGTATGAAATTTAATTCTAGGTTTCACACAGGTTTTAAAGCTCTGAGCAGGTTTTATTTTGAAATAGAAATGATTAAATGTAATTTTTCAATAGTTTTACATGATTAATGTAACAGGCTGATTTTCCTTTGAGTACATCATAAATACCATTCACATTGGTGTGCTATATATGGAAAGTTTTATTGCTGCAGCACTTTATGAAATTATTCTTTGGGAAATTATAGATATTCAATGAATAATTCAAGGGAAAGAATAAAACAAAATCTAATAAACTCTGTGTATGACTGAACTTTGACATTATTACAGTAATGTGTATACACAAACCTCGCTGTTATTGTGGAAAAATGATCCAAGTAGAGACTGATTTGTGTAAGAAGAGATGTTTACACACTTTAATTGTCAGAGTAGAAAAGTGACAATTATTGACTAATTGATAACCTGAACACCAGTCATGTTTTCTTCTCTTTCCAGAGAAGTAAAGAGCAAAATATCTAAAAGATGAACTGTTGAGGAAATACTGGAATTTTGCCAGGGGTTCCAAGCATTATAACATTTTCTGTGAGTCTAAAATACTCCTGTAAATCAGAAAATTAAAAACCTTGCGGAAAGTCACGTCTTAGAGGATTATCCCAAAAAGTGCCTGTACCCTTTTCTCCCTTCACTACTTTGGGGAAACTGCAGGGGTGAGGCAGAGGTGGTTACAAGAGGTAGGGAATGGAAAGGAGAAGAATTATGTGGTCTTGACTAAGCTGGGAAAAACTGGGGCAAGTAGTGGGAGAGACTGAGCAGGTACCATTTTGGTGCTTTCTTTTGTGTACTGCAACCCAATTTCCTGCCCATGCTTAATTACTGGGCTATGGAAAATAGTTCATAAGCTCTTTAATGTGTGCTTTAGACTGCTATGAAGAGTTCCTGTCACAAACATCTTGTTTAGCTCCTTACAGGAGCCTTGGGTAACTGGGAAGTGCACAGAAGGGTACACCCAAAAGCTTCTCACTTCTTTTTACGCTCTCACCATCCTAAAGGACAACGGAGCAGGGCAAGAGAAGGGCATTTCCTTCTCAAAATGGTTAAAGCCGAGTTCACACCATGCTCCTGCTCTTATCTGCCCTCAGGATTTTGTGTTCTTTCCCTCCTCATTGCACAGGTGTCCTGTAGAGCCTGACCTCCTGCCTTAGCACAGAGAGGATATGAATGCTTGTATTATCTTCATGTTGGGCACTCACTTTAGAGACAGTTTCAAGTAAAAATCCCCCATCACTTCAATGGTCCTTGAGCCTGGGAAAAGGACAGAGTCAAAATCAAGCCCACCCTGTATTTCAAACAGCTACAGCAGTTTCAGACATTCGTTAAAAAAAATAAAGTCCTGTAGCTCCCCTCCCAGAAATTTCCTACAAATATGTCCAATTTTTCTATTTTATTTGGTGTATAACATGGAAATACTTCTTCAGTGACTGTAAATCAAAGTAACACCATGGATTTAAGAGCAGTATATGAATTTATACCAACTGGTGGGCTAGTGAGTAACTTCAGTGGTCCCAGGGAGATTCATGTTAACTGGAGGGTCTAATCCACTGATTGCAGTGGAGCTGTCCAACTCACTCCAGGTGGAGAGCTGCCTACATCCTACCACTATTTCTTTCAAATTTGTTAAACTAAAAAAAGTGATCACAAGACACAGAAAAAAAAAAAGAGTCTGACATGTTGATGACTGTCATGGAGTTTTCTTAAGCTGAATGGATCTTTAGGTATGAAACTGAGTCTTGCTTTCTCCCTGCTGTAGATCCCCAGCTCTTCAATTTGTCCCTAACTTGGAACAAATGAACAATCTGACAGCAGCTGAACCAGACTTGTGCCATGGGACTGTGATGTTGCTGAAGTCCCTCCACTGAAAACAATTGACAGAGTTCTCTAAAATGAATGTAAAAGAGAGCAGGATCAAGTATTTTTTCTGTTAGTGTTTGCTTGTATTAGAAAAGGGGAAAAAGAAGGCAGTGGGGAAAAAACAGGTAACAAGTGTTCTCATTTGCATGGAAATGGCACTAGTGCTTTTTTGGAATTGCCTCCTGATTTGTTATGAAACTCTAAAATTTTTATTTTTAGTTCAGTTTCATGACTAATCACAGTTTGACAAATATGGAAATTTGTAAGTGTGGGGGAATTGATGTGCAGTAGTTTTTGTTCTTTCCCCTGTTCAGTTTGAGGATCTGCATGTTGATGTATTTATTTTGAATTAATGTTTATTTCAGTAAGCTGAGGGAATTGTTATGATTATTATGAAAGGGCCTGGTATATATGTAAATGAAATGCAAAGAACTAGGAGAAAGGAACTAATATTCTATTGGAATTTGAGGATAAGTTGTCTTGGTCAAAGCTTCTAGATAAATATTATTCTACATAGCAAACCTGCTTCCTCCTTGTCTTATTGAATTCTTGAATTGTAAATTTGTGTAAGGGAAATTGATTTGGTACACCAACATTAGTTTAGTCAGTCAGTTTATATGTTACTGGAATATTTTCAGTTACAAGCAGGGTAACAAGTCCACATTATTTTTAAGGAATTTAGGGAAACAATATTTTGTCAATGTGTGATGACTGGGTGAAGACTAGGTTTTAAAGTGCAACTAATTTTTATTTCAATTTACTTTGCTTGCAAGGATTTTACTTAACTGCACAGAAATGTGGTTTTAGGAGACCTGGTTCTTTAGATATAATATAGGGAAAGTGCTTCTTTTTTGTTTGAAGAAAACTTGTTTGAATGTGAATTACTTTGATACTTGCAGTGTAAACAACACACAGTGGGATCAGTTATCAAAAAGGTGACTTTCTAATGTAAGTTAAAGGCTAAAATGATGAATTCCACATCTGTTAAATAGACTTAATTTCTGGTGACATTATAAACTGAAAAGGGCAACAAGCTCCTTCTTCATCACACGCAGATCTCTCCAAACAGATTACAATTTAGAATGTGTTCAGAATTGAAGGTAAAACTGCTGAATGGTCTGAAGAATGCAAGTTACCCTGTTAGGGGAATACTTGCTGATTTCTTAGGATTTTGTCTCACTTTCTTGACAGATATTGCTGGATACAGTTTTACAGTTAGAGATGGCCTCTTGGAGCAGATCTTGGTATCAGTAAATTTCTGCAGTAACTTGCATTATATGACACCTGGCAAGAGTCAGGCTCATGTTCTGATTTGTTCATCCACTGCATGGTTGAAGGATATGAACATGAAAAATATACATTGATTATAATTTATGATTACTCTGTCCTATGAAGGACATAATTGAATTTCTTACATCAGGATGGGCTATGGAATTATTGCCAGTGTACAATTTGAAGGAAGCATTGGCAAGTTGTAGCTGAATCCATTACATTTCTACATCTGTGTCAAAGGTTCAAGAAAAGATTTGCTGAATTAATTTTGCAATGCATCTTTTCTGAGGATGCTGCACAATGAAATACCTGCAGGTTTGATGCATTCTGTGACAATTACTTTGAAACAGGACTTCCTAGTGCTGTATGATTTCTTTTCATGGTAATCTGCCCCATCTGTTTCACAGATACATTTTTAGTCCATTTCCCTCCAACCCTCTTTCCTCTCTTCAAGGCAGTGATCACATATCTACTATTTCTACTTATCTGATGAGTCTGTTATAGTACTCATCTAATCATTTCACTTTCTTTTTATTGCTTATGAATGATGAGATAAATTCTAACTTTATAGCTAAAATTAATTTGGAAGATTGTTTTTATAGCTGATTATTTTTATATTCATTTCTGAACTATAATTCATGTGCTACTAGTTAAAATACTTTGTCAAGGATACACTTCCAAGTCTTTCATTTAGTCATATTTTCAAAGACTTTACAATTGTTCCAAAGCTTTCTAGCAGAAAAATACACTTATGGAATAGGCCTAGGCCATTTGTTCATCTCGTGGTTTTAATAATCTGTACCAACTCTGTTCTACATTTTCAGAGGAGCTTTTCCTCTTCCAAAAAGACACTTTGTGTTTTACATAAGAGCCAGCTCTAGACTTTGAACCACTGCAAATTAGCAAGGTAGCATCTGTGGAACAACCACACGTCCTCCTCAGTGCATTTGTCTCAACTGTTACCATTTCTCTGAACCTGAGGAAACACAGGTCAGGAAAACATGGTTATAAAGGCACCACACCTTGACCCTTCCAGAACTGCATACCTGAGAAGCATAACAAGAATTGATAGAATAAATGTTCTTTTTAATACATTTTTTTCTAAAAAAAATACACTGCAAAGTCAGAGCTAAGAAAAGGACAGAAAGAACTCTACTTACAGACCCTGACTTGTTTTCCAGCATTTTTATATTGTAGTTCTTCCAGTTCATCCCAACAATTTTCTTCTGAGTTATAACATAAATCCCAATCCTCACAATTCCTTTTGTAAATACCATAATTGACTACCATTCAGAAAAGTGAGATTTCTTCTTGACTTATGTCCTAAAGGGCTCAATCATGTGCCTGGCATTGCTCTGATACAAAACTGGCTTCAAGCTGCTTTGAAGGTTGCAGCACAATCCCAACACATCCCAACATTTTGAAAACAAAGATTCAACAATATTCTAATATCACTTACAGGAATGTGCTGAGATCTTTGTGCCTTTTGAGAGAGGGAATGTCAGCAATGGGAAAATCTAAGGGGTCAAATCTTTAGCATGGTAATACTTTGATAATTTCTTCCTTCCATTTTTTTCTTCTCCTGAGGTTATTAGTTCTGCCTTTTACCTGACACTTGTGCCCTGTACATTTTAATTAAAATCCTTTTCCCAGAATAGAAGGGAAATTATAAGTATGAAATTTTAATGAAATGCTTATTTTTATGAAATATTTATACTTTTTCATTCTAGTAAACATTTTTCATTGTCATTTTGGGACAGCAGGTGCTTGAAGGGCTTTTGTTTTGTATTTTCAATGAAAGTTTGATGTTATTTGATGTAAATATCTTCTGACAAGCTAAGGGTATCACTGGGTCATAGCAAAGGTAGTCACCCAGAGGACAGATTCACTGAGGTGTGCTGTCAGACTCATTTTCCATGCAGCCAATCATTTAATAGGAAAGATGGTATCACTCCTGTTTAATAAAATGAGTTTTACATTGGAGAACCAACAAAGAACCTTGCAGAGTCTGACATTTACTGTTAGACAGAGAGAAGAGTGATGCAGTTGCTAATGACTGTATTGTCACCAGGTGTCTAAGAATCAAACATTATAGCAACAGTTTTTTTGCTCAGTCCTAATGATTCTATTTCAACAGTGAATCGATGAGCAAAACAGAAGTTAACGTTCTGTTCAGGTGTACCTTTAGTCCTACAGTGATTATTTCTGAGAAAATCTCTGTTTTCTGAGGAGGCTGATAAAATTTCAGGCAGTTACAACTTTATAGCCTGTTTTAAGTATCCACTTATATGTCTAGGAGGAGCAAGAGGGTTCTAATGTAGAATGCAATGTGGCAAACGATTACAGAGGGCCAGCTGATGGGAAGACTGAGGTCTAGTAGCCAGGCCCATGCCTTGAGTTCCATCCTCATGGTTTATGAGTAGGAAAACCTTCACACTGTTTGTCCTGTACGTTACCATAAAAAGAATTATTGTTAAAATTGACCAAGGCAGAGAATTTCTGTCCACATTGGACTGGATTGCGAGCGGTGTGTTTTGAGTTGGTGCCATCCTTGGAGATGCACTGGAGTCTGTCACACGTGGGGACTGCAGCATGTGTTTGCAGTGACAGACCCTCAGAGCTGCTGGCACTGAATCTGTTTTGTACAAGCAGCCTTGCTAGTGATGTCTAGCATGTGGCTCTCCCTCTCCTTCAGACAGGTCTGGCTGCTCAGTTTCCAAAGCACCAGGAGTTATTCTATCATTCATCTGTCTTTGCTGGCTCTTAGACCCTGCCAAGCCTTCCACCAGCTCAGCAGCCTCAGCCTCCCTTGCAGTTGTTCTCAGTAGCTCCCAACAGTAATGGAAGGGATGGCTGAGTAAAGAGAGACAGAAAATTAATCTTTGCTGGAATTTTATGTTCAGTAAGAAAGAACACTATGGAACATTGAGCCAGTGTGGCTTCAAAATGGAAAGTCACAGAGTATTGTGACCAAAAGAAGGGTTGCTACTCTGATCAGGAATAAATAAATGGGGGAGATTCTTCTGTGGGACCAAAGCAGTGGTGAGACCTCTGCCATCTAACACATTTTCTCCTTGAGAGCATTGGATTCCCTCTGATCCAGGACAGTTTGAAGTTCTGGGTTCTTACTCTGTCCTCACTTCAGCAAATACATATTCAAGCTAGTGCCAGAACTGAAGTCTTCAGGTGTGAGATTGCTCTCAAATTCTCATAAAATGCATTGCCTTTTCTTTCTCATCATATCATATCATATCATATCATATCATATCATATCATATCACGACAGTGCAAACATCAATGCCTTTTAATGAACTGTAATGGCTGCTTATTGGTTCCAGGCAATAACTTTTTATTTAGCTCTATTATGCAAAGATTAATATTAGCATGATCACTTCATCTGATTATTATTTTTAAGCTGTCCCAATTTTATGGACATTGTATGACTAAATTGTATTTGTTCTTCTTCTTCCCCTTGCAAGCACAGTTTCCCTAATATTAAATCTTCCAACATCCTGCATCCTTTCTATCAGGGTGTGCTGTTGCTGAGCAACACCAGATTTGCTCTTTAAAATTATCCAGGTTTCTTTAGCCAGCTTTGTGAGTTGGTGCAGCAGGGAAGCAGTAATATGTCTAAATGCTTTAAAAATATACGTATTTTTTGTTCAAACTATTAACATTTCTTGTCTTTGGTCCATCACACGTGGATATGTGGCTATACATTTAAAAATAATATAGCTCCACATAATTTTTAAATTCTGCTATGAAGATTTTTGTAATTATATAACTGTACTTGTATAACATACATTAACTCTTCATACATAGGTGTGAGAAGAGAGAAAAATTAAAACATACATGTACTTGGGAAAGTTCTTATCAAAGAGACTATTAATTGATTTTTCCACCTAAAGCATGTATATTTCAGCTTAACTGTCTAGATGGTCATAAAAGTTGGCAAAATCTTTCTTTTGACCTTATAATTGAATGCTGTAGGAGTTATTTTCCTGTAGATAAAACGGTATTAACTATTTCCATGCAGACTCTGGTATAGGACCATGTATGTTCCAAATATTTTATTCTTCAGTGTCAATTTTAAAAGGCAATAGCAAAAACTTTCATTACTTACTTTCTTGAACTGTTCCTGTGAATATGACCATTGCTAGCAAGGTGATAAAACATGTGTAATATTTGCACATATGGCCAACATCTGATTAGTGGGATTGCAAAGCAGGAAAGAGGCTGAGGTCTTGCTTTCCTCGTGGAAGCTCTGACTCCTAAGAACCCCCATGAAAATTGGGAACCTCAGCCTCAGCAGAGGAGTGTGACTGCCTTCCTACTCCTGTGCCATAGCACAGGAATGCTTTGGGAGAGAGGAGCCTTGAGCATCTGAGCTGTTTACCAGGAGCTGAGTCTGTTTGAAGCATGTTCTTCCCTCTGTTCAGCAGAAAGTAATGTTAGCATGAGTTCAGACTGCTAGAACAAGGCACTGAGAGTACAAACCAGTGGCAATAAGTTTGGAAATGGAACTGCACATTCAGGCACAGAAAGGAAGAGACTGGGCTGCAGCTTCACACCTGCTTTCAGTTGATTTTCAGCTCGCTGTTACTAAACAGAGCAATATCTTCAGTCCCTGCCCTTCATCCTCAGCAGCATATGTTCACTGTTCTCCAGAGCTGGTGCTTGTAGAGCTTTGCAATGAGTTATATCAGGGAGCTTATTTGACTAAAAATGAATATTTGAAGGGGTCTTGCTGGTTTGGTTTGCAGTTGCATCAGACTCACTGTGCAACCAGGGCAGAGCTAAAGCCAGGGTTAGTGAGGGAATGAGAAGGAGCAGTTTCATAGAGAGGGGAATTTAGAAGTCCCCCATTTCCCTGGCAGACTGGGTTTATGCTGGATTAAAGCAGCTGTGTAACCATGGCCACAGATCTCCTAGGATAGCTAAAGGGTTTTACAGGTGCTCTCTGTGCTTTTCTGTGAAGCTTGTAAATACCTGCTTTGCAGAGGAATAGTGCTGCAAGAACCTCATGTGCGAACGCATGAAGGTTTATGGGACTTCTTTGCTGTTTGTGTGATATAAGAAGAGGGAGTTCTGGGAAGATACCTTTGCATAAACCAACAGTGTAGCCATCAGCTGAATGTCTAAGTGGAAGACTCTTGTCTATTCTCCATCACAGCTTCCTTCTTATTGACTCTCTTCTTGTGTGCTCAAGTCAATTTAACTATTAGAGGTCAATTTTAAATTAAAAGCAGAGAATATCCAACCCCTGGAAGATGAAAAGAAGGAAGCACTTGAATACACATGCAAAACACAGACAGCTAGAGCAAATCCTTTGGCAGCCATTGCAGAGGAGGCATGGAAGAAAAGCACAGCAAATAATGACCTGAAAATGTTGATTACCACATTTTTAAAGCTGTGAGACCTCCTTGAAAATGTTGACCAAAGCAATGATTACACCTAAGAGAAACGAAAGGTAATTACTTAGGAGATAATAAATCCAAGAAGGAAGGCAAAAATAGTATCAGGGGAAAGTGTTAAAATGTTGTGCAAAGGATGAAAGGATATTTTAAGCCCAGATGTTCCTTTATGAATTTATGGGAAATGAGCCTCCATTTGAATAGTACTTTGAAAGCTCTCCAAGGAGAGGAAAAAAAAAGGGCATTTTAAAATTCTGTAATTCTAATATAGCTGGGAGAAGTCTTTTTATTAATCAGCTCTCAGAAGGATGTTCTCAGATACAACTTTGTATTTCTCTTTAAGAATCTCATTTGCAGCAGTGTTTGTAAAAAGAATTGTCTGCACTTGGTTTGCTGATGTACTTGCACCACAATTTATGGCACTAGCAGGCAATATGTGTATGTGCTTGTTTTGCTGTGGTTATTCACCTGTCTCCCATCTCTTTGCATGGATGATAAACTCTCTCTGGACAGAGATAATTTTTGATTCTGTGTTGCTACACACGCTGTGTGTCTGGGTCCCAGCCCTTGGCTGAGAATCCTGCCTAGTGTCATAACAAGGATAATGCCATTCAAATACCACTAAACTTTGCCATGCTTCAAAGTCTTCTGGCCTCTAACCTATGCCCATAACAGTGAATTTCTGCTGCCATTTCTGAAGTAAGTTTGGCTGCTTTGGACTCCTGACCCTCCCTGACCCAATTTATCAAACTGAGTGACAGTAATTCCATTAAGTTGAACAGCTAGTTGGAGAAGAGAAATAGACTAAGAAGTGAACCACACAGGCTCAAAAAGTACTAAAACAAAGAAAATAGCTCAATGTTTGTCACTAAAAAACTCCCCAAACCCCAAGATTTATTAGTTAATCTCTTTATAAGGTATTAACAAGCAAATGCTATGTACTTGGCGAAATCATAGCAGCATGAAAGGAAAATAATAAAAAAAAAGACATAAATCCATGCAGTGGGCATAAGAAGTGACATGGGGTATGTTCCTCAGAATGAAAGACAAATTTAAGTATACTATCTAGGTTCTAAAATTTACAAGTCACCTTGAATTTAGTTTTCTTCTTATCAGAGCATTGAAGGTATTTGCATGTGGCCGAAGTCTCTGGCAGCACCTTTCAAAAGCTGATGATTTTGTTGCTGCCTTTGGTTTACATTTTCACATTACCAGCATACAAAGTCTTGAAGAAAGACCATGGCCAGATAATTAACTGGAACAGTTAGCTGAGGGTGGAGGAAAAATGGGTTTGATAAACGAGGCTGTTGTTTTTCACTCAGTAGTTAAAGGGCCTGGAAGCTTCTGGCACCCTGATGCACAGCCCTCTGCAGGTCAGAAGAGCAGCTCGCTGGTTTGGTGTAGTGCACTTCAGCTCTTATGAAACCAAATTATATCCACTCAGCCAAGTGAATTTATGCTTAACTTAAATCATACTGCAAAACAGTCAAGAAAACATTTTTTCCCAATTACATGAAAATGAAGCTAGCAAAAGGCTTGAGCGATGAAGGATATTTTAATGATACGCTTGATATTTCAAGATCTTTAATTTCAGTTTTTGAAAGTCACAAGTAGCCATGAATGCTGCACATCATTATCTAAAACAAACACTTCATGATTTCCCTAAGCACATCCTGGAAATAATGATCAGTTGCCGCCTACAGAAGATAACAAACAACAAATTCTGCACTGTAAAAAGAATGAAATTTTGCATTGAAACGTGTACCCTATGCCTCTTTTAATTTGCACATTATTCAGATGGTATCTAACAGAGTATTTATTTATACACCAAAAGTTAAACTCATTAAAAAGCACCACCACACAGGTAACTCAAGATGTATATTTATTTTCCAAAATCTCATTAAGTTCAGGTACTTCTACATTTCCTTTCAGAATAATGAAGCACACACAGAGTTTCTGCTAACACTGAACGAGGAATTTTTAAAAACAAGGTGTACAATTCTTAGAGACAAATCTGTTAGGACAAATGTATTCTTCCTCCCTTTCTACTTTTGACTTCATGATCTGCCAAGGACTTCCTTCAACACCTTTCCTGGTCCCCTTCCTCAGGTACCTTTAACTACTGCTTAACTTCAAATACTTAACTATAATAAAACTGCATACTAATAGTAACTGGAAGGGAGCATGAGAAACAATGACAAAGGCTTCAAAGTATAAAGCTGCTCTTCGTATTAGTTACCTCTTAATGTGGAGTGTTTTGTGGGTTTATATCATTTAAACCAGCACTAGATCACAGAAGGGCAGTTTGAAATTTGTCAGTCATTATTCCCTCAGAAACATCATCATTTTATCCCCTGCCAGGAATGTGTCTATTTGTCCACTTGCATCAGTAACTCCTTTGTTGTAAACCTGCACTCACAGGTATATTTTTATAATATATAAATATAGAAAAATAGATAACACTAATTTTATATATATATAATACGAATATGAAAAACCCAGACAAACACCCCACTATCCATTAGTGATTGAAAAAATGTATGATACTTGACTTAAAATGTATGATACTTGACAACATACTTGACTTATCTAAATACTTTGGCCTATCCTCAAAAGTTTCTCATTTTTCAAAGTTGTTTTCCACTGGAATGACATTTTTAATTCCTCCTAGTATGACTAATTGGACAAAAGCCTGGCAAGTATTTGTTACATTGAAAAAAAGATTAAAAAAAGGGTACAACTTTGAGTAATTTTTTTCTTTTTTTCCCCCTTTTTCCTGGAAGGTTTTGTAATTTAATACAAAGAAAAACATCAAAAGAAAAAGTTAAGTCTGTCCTCTCTCCTCATTTTTAGGGACTTGTTAATGTGACAGTGATATTTATTTTTGGCTTTTTGAATTCTCTGCAGATTCACCTTATGTTCATTTATGAAATAGTCTTTTGAAGAGACGTTCAAAATTGAGATGTTTAATGGAAATGTGTGATTAACGCCCAAGACTACCTGAAATGTCCTGGGAAAAATTCTATTGTCTGTAACTGTGATTAAAGTATCTCTAAGTTCTATAGCCAAGTTTGCCAACTTCTTTATAGCTCAGTTTCCATTGCAGGGGATTAGGGAGTGGGAGTTACACTTCTTTATTTTCATTATTGCACTAAAAGATAAGTATTGTTTAATAAGTATGTGAGGATGAATTCAGCAGCAGGGCTTGAAGACTAATGAAAACATTAACTTCATAATCTTCCTAGAATTGCCATTTCCATATTCTAAGAATACACCACTTAATCAGGACCATTATGGCAGTTCCTGATTCTCTTTTCCCAAGGGTAGTACCAGACCTGACATCACTTCCTGAAAAGTTACAGAAGAAGTTGTCATTGTGTGACATGAACGTCCGGTCTCGTGCCCAGCCCGACAGCTGTGCAGGTGTGATGGAAGTGAATTATACAGAACATGATGAGGCATCAGAATATTAACTGAGGAGGGGCCTGTTACAGCCAGAGATGTCTCTGCTCCTTGAGATTTCACTCCAGAATTAGAGTGACTTAATTTCACAAAGATCATCAGCCTGTGGTAAGGACTTGGTGCGCAGAGCTCGTGACCTTTGTTTAAAAACTGTTATTGAGTTTCTTTCTAGTGACGAAGTATTCACTGCTGAGAAACAATCCTGAGCACGATGATAAAACATTGCAGATGCCTGGCTGGGGATGTTCATCTATAAAGGTGGTGTTTTTCACAGCTGAAATATGTTATGCTAAAATACTCCCAGTAGGCCTAATTAAAACTGAGAAGCAAGTGAATGCCGTATTTGCCATCTTTATGTTCTGATGCTCTTAACCTATAGTACATGCATTTATGCTTCAATGAAGTTCATTAAGAATCACATAACTCAGGGATAAATGGCAGAAATTGTAATCATTGCATTATAAACCCATGCCAGTATTTTACAGTAGTTATAATGAATTTCAAAAAACTCCTTCCAGTAACTTTGGGTTTAATCCAAAGAGTATCATAAAGCACTAAATGGTCCTTTATATGAACAAATATTGAGTTTTCTTCGTGTTGTTGTACATGTGAGATACTGGCATAAAAACCTCAGTAACTAGAGAATCCTTTTCTCAGGGATTAGGGTGAACTAAAAAGAATTTCCAGAAGGGAAATGTCGTTGTCTCTCTGCCTTCAGTATGAATGACTGAATGCAGTAATCATTGCTCTCCTTTTTGATTTGATATTGGCTTTCAGATTTCCAGTTTCGAAATAGATCTTAGTGGATTGGGACACAAAACCTTTTTTATTTTTGCTGTATCCTCTGTACTCATTTAAGGCATTGCATTCAAATTCAGATCTCTTGCTGAAAGTACATATTAATTAATAATTATTCAAGAATTCAAACTCCATGTTAAAAAGAGAAGCATTTTAAAAACAGTATTTCTTTGGCTAAATAGTTTTCTTAATTATTATACGACCATATACTCATTTCAAAATAGATCTTAGTGGATTGGGACACAAAACTTTTTTTATTTTTGCTGTATCCTCTGTACTCATTTAAGGCATTGCATTCAAATTCAGATCTCTTGCTGAAAGTACATATTAATTAATAATTATTCAAGAATTCAAACTCCATGTTAAAAAGAGAAGCATTTTAAAAACAGTATTTCTTTGGCTAAATAGTTTTCTTAATTATTATACGACCATATACTCAATACCTCACTGGACCTTGAAGCACACATAATTGTCATGTTCCAATAGGTAGTCTTTATTTTTCTTGATTGCTTTTCAGTTTTCTACAGGACTTGTATATCGACAAGCTCTTTTTAACGTTGATTTGAACAGCAGTTTGTATCTTTAGTGTTTATTGGGCTTTCAAATGCCTCCCATGTGTGTCCACATGCTCTGGAGCTAATGGCTGGGTCCTAGGCAGGACAGTGACCTCTAATGGTAAATGAGCAGTACACAGAATGAATTTCCTCATTATAATTGTAATGAAATAGCCTTTTCTGTGCCTTTCTTCAGGGCCACAGGAGGCACAGGCAGAGCAGTGGTCTCTCAAGGCAGCAAGAGAATAAGCAACCAAGAGCCCTGAGCCACTGCCAGAGCACTGGCTGGTTCTTGCTGCTGCCTCAGGAGAAGCTGGAGAGTGTAACAG
Organism: Eopsaltria australis; assembly: GCA_034509425.1. Classification (NCBI taxonomy): domain Eukaryota; kingdom Metazoa; phylum Chordata; class Aves; order Passeriformes; family Petroicidae; genus Eopsaltria; species Eopsaltria australis. The sequence goes on along the minus strand of JAVTVJ010000090.1, from coordinate 37,993 downwards.
GGTCACTGCAGGTGTGACTGCAGAAAGCCCTTTGCAAAGTCTGTCACCCCGTGTTAGATCATCTCATCCCTTTGAACAGTGTCAGAAAAAGCCAAGTTTTGCTCTCTTTCCAGATTTCTGTCTGGTTTTCCCCTCCTGTTTTCCCCTTCCTGGGAAAGGTGTGCCCTGGTCACTCTCCTTGCAGATGCCAGTGTTTCTTGGTCTTACTGCAGTGCTGAGAAGCCCTGGGCCAGTTTTGCTGTTCCTAAAGAGGCAGTGAAAGCTTTTTATAGGAGAAGGTACTGTCTAGAACACAGCTGGAAAACGTGAGACAGACAGAGATCTGCTTGAACCCAGAGAGATGAGTAGGGAAGTAATGTGATAATCTCCTTTTGTTTTCCTAGTTAAATATGGCAAAACATTTTACCATTCTGTATGCAAAAATCACGACTAACACAGATTTAACTCTGTATCTAATGTATAGAAATCATAGCTTTGTGATTATTTTGAACCTTTTAATAGCATTTCCCCTTTGTCTTCATAATACTAGATCACATTACAAAATTACCTATTGCAATTGGAACAGGGATGATGCTGTAGGTCACACACAGATTCCTACACATGGGTCTTTCAGCACCAAACCCAGCCTGGCACCAACAGTATCCAGCAGTGCCAGCACTAACCTGCTGCCTGCTTTGCACTTGTGGGTGGAATTATCAGGTCAAGAGGAGAAACATTTGTCAAGGTGGAATCTGATAAAAGTAAATGGGCACATTTCTCCCCAGTGCAATCCTGAGCTTTCTGGGTTGCAGAGTTTGATTTGTTCACTTTTAACTGTGTGGAAAACTGGAGATGGTTTAGCCAGGAAATGCCCCAGAGCCTTGAACAGGAACTGCTCTACAACTGCTTTTGGTGAACTTTCCCTGCATCTCAGGAATGCCATCTTTTATTTTTTGCTGAAATTCACATCTTGATTTTTTCTTACAGTTGGCAGAGATTTTATTTTGCCACTTGGTGTATTGCACAGATATAGGCTGCAGATATAGGCTGCAGTTTCCAGGAACTCAAGGTTTTTCACACTTATTTCTAATATTACTGTAATTCTCTGTGTTTCAGATTCTGGTTTTCTTTCCCCTCCCCACAGTATTATGATCTGATTTGCTTTTATTTAATACCAGAATGCAGTTGTAACAAGAATATCAGTGTTGACACCTTCTGGTTTCATCAGTGAGATTGTCAAAATTAATCTGAAATCTCAAATCTGTCCCTTACTGATTGCTTCTGTGCTGAAATCAGAAGGAGTTTATTATTCTAAATTTTTTAATACTTGATCTGTAATATTTCTAGCATTCTGGGTCAAAATTTTATGAAAAAAATCTGTGATTTGAGCCTAATTTAAAAATGGATTTCAAAGAACAGACTGTTCCTGTACACATCGCTGAATAGATACACCACTGAGAACAAATCAAATGCTTGTACTAACATCTAAGGTTCCTATTTTAAATATAAATAAATAATCTAGATGCATTGGGAACTGGTATTCAGTAGACCAAAATAGCTTAATTTCCATGGTGGTTTTTTTCTGTAGTGACAATAACAATGTTGCAGGTTGATGAACCCAAGAGCAGAGACTTACAGCCAAAGGAGAAGGTGACAGAGTTTGTAACTTCCAAAATCTATTCCTTGGTGAAGTCAGAAAGGATAATATTTTAAGACTTGTATGATGGCAGAGAGCAGATTAAAAGTGTGCAGAGAGATCATGAAAAAGGTATTTTATCATTCTTTCCTGCTGGAGTATTTCTTTTTGTCCAACTTGCAAACTTCAGGCTAACATTATAAACTGAGATTTAAGTTAAGGAAGGACAAGCAATGCTATATGGGCTTTCTTTGTGCTCAGAATAAGGATATTAAACTAGAGTGATTATCTCTGAGTTTTCTAATCTACAATAACTGCATCATTTGGGGATAGAATTAAAATTATTTGATACAATAATTAACTCTCCCAAATACATTTTTCCTGAGAACTACTGGAAGATTTAATTTAACAAATAAACACTTTGTGACAATTCCCCAATATAAAAAAATCCAATTGCTGTTTCATAATCCTGTAAAAAAACTGCAAGAGGTTTGGTTGTCAGGAAACTTTTGTGGAGTTTCAACTTTAATGGGAGCAATTATATTGAGTGCTCTTGTACAGTCAGTAAAAGAAGATAAAAATATTTACTGTTGCTTGGTTGTTGTAAAGCAGTTCTTCATAATTTACTATTCTTTTTTGCCTGCATGTTTCCATGTTTTTATATAGCATGTGTATGTATTAGATATAAATAAAATATAATAGGATATAGCAGATATAGGTAATCCATTTCTGTGGTGCTGTTTCCATCAGTTCATATGTAATATTTCTTGCTTTCTGGTCTAAATACACAGTAGACTTTAGAAATACTTGTTGGAATGAACTGTTTATACTTTGTCTTTAAAATCCAGTATGATACATGGTGATATGGAGAACAATAACTCAGTTTAAATTAAAAATTTTGGTTGGTAGTCTTTTGTAGATGTGACAAATACAGATATATATATTCTAGATTTGTGTATTCACATCTCTGCAAATTAGGAGTGTTTATGTTCTAACAAGGCACAAACAGCTAATAATACAATAACAACACATTTCATCTGTGTTCTGAAATGACAATCAAAGAACAATATGAGGCTAATAACTGTGCAGTATATTTGGAACTTCCTAGTGATTTGGGCCTCTCTGCAGTCTTTCTGGGGATACCCATGTGTGTGTTCAGCAGTGACAGAATGAAAAGATAAAAAAGTGCCCAGGGTTAAACTCTACAAACTAATATACAGGAATAATACAAATATTGTGAGTGACCTAAATCCTTTGAGGTGCAATTATACACGAACTGTGGTGGACTGTTAAATTTTCCTGTATGACTGTATTGATCCAGCTTAAAAGTGGGCACTGGGAAGAGCAAACAGGAAAGCATTGCCATGCATGGATGTAGGTCCAGGTGCACCAGGGTTTGAAAGGCACACAGAAACAGCTGCCTGCTTCTATCCTGCCTCTGTGGTGCCACAAGCCTTGTTCTGAGGGAGCTCAGAACCTGGAAAACAAAAACCTCACCCAGTTAAAAGTGAAATTAGTGAGAGCCTTGAAGGGCTATGAGTTTTCAGAAGGTATCTATACTTTTCCAAAGCTGTTTTCAGGAGTCACCCATCACAATGAGGTGGAAATAGAGTCTAAGTGATAACTGCAGTGGCCTATGCAGGAATCCAGCTAAACCCCTGGTGCACTCCAGACTCAGCTGAATCCCTGTGCCAGGTGTGCAGAGCTGTGTAGAATTTAGAATGTCTCCTGTATCTGTTCTCTAAATCCTAGAAGAACTTCTGCATATGTCCCTGATTTTATGATAGTTTATGTTCTCCTGTTAAGATTTTATGATGTGGAACTTGAATTTTCACAGAACGTATCTTCTGAAAGAAAGCTTTAAGAATCACTAAGAAATGTTGTGACTTGAAAAGCGTGTGTGCAGTCATTGTATTATACAACACCCAGAGACACAAATCAGTCACACAAGATTATTTAGGCAGCATGACTTCAGTTTTAAGTTCTTGTATTTGAAACTCTTCTATATTGCAAGCATGAATATGCACTATTTAAAAGACAGAGAAAATCTGTAATGAAATTTTTTTTGTGGTTTATACCTTGAACCATAGAGTTTGTGTAGAGAACATACTTTTTATATGAAAGGAAACAGCTCAAATTTAGGCCAATAACCATTTGGAGGCTTAAAGAGTCCAGATACAATGAAATTCTACCATTAACCTTAAAATCTACCTCTATAGAACTGCAGATTAATTGGTTTTATATCTCAATCAACCATGAAGAAGCAACACAGTGCATTGAACTGCAGAGTAGCAGATTTCAGCATAGCAATAAATTGGGTTCTTAGTGTATCTGTAATAGGAATTTTAATGCTGTAATTCCTCTGTGTCACTAACTTGACTCTAGGGCATGGCAAATGATCCCCAAGAAATTCTTAATCTGTTCAAAACCCATATCAGATAAGATGGATGTACATGTCGTGTTTGACAAGTGTGTGTTATTTAGAAACACCTTTTGCTTAACTGTAAACATCACAATAGCTGATTTTTTATAAGTCACTGATCAGTTGGAAACACTATAAAATTTTTCAAAAGCACTCTGAGACAGATTTTAAAATTTGTTTTAATTTGTACACCCTTCAGAATTTCGCTGGAACTGAAAAAGGAGCTTGATTTGCTGTATTGTGGGAACAGAGCACCTACTAATACAGGTAGACTAAAACCTACAATTGACAAAACAGGGAAAAGACTTTTTTAAAAAGTAATTTGAAGCTATTAGGGAAGTGCAGTTTAAAATATATACAGTCAATAACTGCATTTTATATAACATAGCTGTGAAATTCATTGAGTTTGGGTGGGATGCATTTAAGGGTTAACACTGCTCAGCACATGATGCCCACTGTGGCTCTGAAGTGAATCAAGTATGAATTTGTGTGTCTCATGCTGAGGGATAAGTGCGATGTGATGTGACGGTTTTTCTGCCTTTCTTCTTGGAACAACCAGATTTATTTGAAATGGGTGAGCTGTTGTATTCAATCTGTTCACAGTAGCTCCCTTCCTATCTTCATACTCAGCTGCCATTAACATTAACGGCAGGTATGCACAGAGAAAGGAAATTAAATGTCTTAATTTTCTTGCATCTGGTAGACAGCTGTACTTTAAAAGCACACCATGGAGGAGAGTGAGGAAGGAACAGCACTTCCTTTTATCTGCTGATCCCTGCTGTAATAAATACAGGCTAGGGAATGAAGTATTACAATATCCAACTACTGCTGAAGATTTTACAACTAAACCCCTGGACAGCATGTTTGAAAGGAATTAGCAAATTACTGTTCAAAACTCACTGTGGAGAAATTCAAGTAGTACATGGCAGCTTGGGAACATCCCAACCACACAATTGGATAGAGTTAGTGGGGGAAAAGATGTTCTTTTTGCAGTCTGTGTATATTTATGGTGAATCCATGGCATTCCTAGTTTTTTTTCTGAAAGTGAGACAGCAGCAGCATTTTCCTCAGCCACCTCTGCACCCAAGAATCTAAAATTAGCTTGGTGTTATTAAGCATTGCCTGAGACAGGATCAGACTCACAGCACCAGAGATCAGGGCTGCTGGCTCATAGGATAAACCAGGTAAAGGAGGGAGTTGTTGGTGTTACAAACTGTGACTGAGCTGCCCACCGCTGGCTCAGACACCCCCTGTGTCTGTAGCCACACAAACACATATCCAGTGACCAAACTCTTGATACAGATCACAACACAATAAGTCATCAGGGCATTCTAGGACTCACTCAAGTTAGTGTTTACTGCCCTGTGGTGGATGAAATGTTTTACCTTGGATGCATTTTCATGGTCAAACTGAGGTGATCGATGATGAATGGCCACTGAGCTCCCATTCTTCAGCCTGCCCAGGGCAGAAGGTGGGACAGCCCATTTTGGTGACAGTGCAGTTTTAGATTGGATTTAACTGATTATGAAACCACATCCTTACACAGCAACGACACTGTAATAGGAATGTAGAAAACAATTGCATTGTCATATGAATGAGAAAATCATTTTCTTCAATAAAAATACTAAATATTTTATCCTAACACTTGTCTTTCCATGTCCTGCAATTTGCCACTCACCATAGTGCAGCTGTAGCAATATTCCTAACATCCTAACATCCATTATACGTATATGGATGTCTAAAAAACTTGTGTTTTACCCAAAAGACCTCACTATCTCATCAGGAAAAAATAAGGATTAATATGTGCAAATTCCCTTACAGAATCCCTAACTGCTTCTAAATTTTTCCATCCAAATTTTCTTTTACTAATCCTTTTCTTTCAACTCCTCATTCAGATTAATATGTGCAAATTCCCTTACAGAATCCCTAACTGCTTCTAAATTTTTCCATCCAAATTTTCTTTTATTTTTGTTTGCAGTGGAAAGCTCATCTTGGTGTCTGCATTTTCAGCACACCCAAATAATCATCTGTTTTTCAGTTTCTCTATAGTTTTGAAGAATTGCCAATTTACAAGTGGTCAGTCAGACAGTACTCAATGTGTGCTCTCTAGTAGACTGTGATAATTTTTTTCAAATTTTACTATGTGAAGATTATTCTAAAAGGGAAAGTGGGTACTGACAATTCCTCAGAGTGGTATGTAGTTATTTTTGCTTTGGACTCAAATAGGCCTGTCCCTAGCCACAGTGGCAGATATATCATCCCAGTTATGTAATAAATTTGTCACTTTTAATTCTATTTGGGAAGATTCAAAGAATTTAGGGCTTTATGATTTGGGACTCATTCAGTACATAGTGTTCTTTCTGCACTGAGGGAGGAATAAAAGGTCTTGTTTTGTGATTTGGCTGGCTGTCCTGCCTGTGATAGTTTTCTCCAGTGTGCGTGTTTCCCTTTGGTAGAATTATGGATGACAAAAAGAACCAGAAGTAGCAAATTGCCAAATGCCAACTCGACTTTAAAGACCAGAACTGACCATGAATGAACTGAAAAGTCAGGAAGTGTAAACACCTAATTCTTTTCTTATGAGAGTCAATCAGAATAACTCCTGTGAGCCTGCAGTGATACAGCTCAAAATGAAAGATGAGCAGCAGTATCATTGTCACTGTCTCCAATATGATGCCGTGTTTGGTGGGACATGGTAGGTGATATCAGAATTAAGACAGTCACAGTAACAGCAGGGGGTAATCTCAAGAACTAAATTTAAACAGGAGTACAGCCCAGACATGTCTTGTTCCATTTGAAAGATGGGATTCTTAGTGCATTTAAGCTGGCTGTGCAAAATCCAATTACTATTATATAAATGTTCAAGGTAACAATCTTGCTGAAGCCAGTTTGAGCATCTTTGAAGCAAATCTCAGCTAACTTCTCCCGCTTTTCCTTGTTTGCATTTCATTGTTCCATCTTGTGCTCTGCATAGCTTGAGAATCACAGTCAGCTGACAGAAATTCCTGCTATAAACAGAAAAGCTTTTTTCACTGAGTTTCCAGAGAGTATAGTGCTTCACTGCAGCAAGGGAGACCTTCCCAAAGAACAGGGCACTGCAGAGATCAAGAGTATAATTGCTTGGCTGCTGAGCACCTGAAAGTTTCTACAGGGCTTTTGAATGCCTTGGCATAAGGTGGGGTAAAACATAGGTCATGTTTACAGGGTGTTATTATTCCTCTGTAATGATGCCAGTGTGCCTCTGCTTTCCTGTGGGAATGCTCTGTTCCAGAATAATCCTTTAAATCCTTTATTTGAAAATAAGATGCCTGCAGAAAGGAGAAACATGACAATACTTTGGGTCTGATATCTGTTCATCTGCAGTTCTCCTGGGTCAATATAACCATGCAGGTAAGATTTTATCATAGTGTGGAAAAACCAGAAGGGTTTCTCTGTTTGGAACTGATATATCTGAATCTGACAAAGATTTCCTCCCCATGTTAGAGTATGTGATGTAGTAGGCAATGCCCTTTAAAAAGCATTCTTTCACATGCCTAATGTTATTTTTTTAAAAGAACTCTCATGTACAAAACAAAGCTACACCATTACAGCTGCTGCCTTATCTCCTTTATGTCTCTCAAAAATTCTTTTCAGCCTGGATGCATCTTCTGGGTATCCAGATCCAGCTGGTGAGCTCTGACTGTCCTATTCATTCTTTGCCTTCTTTTACCTCATATGATCACCTAATTCTCAGTGCCAGCTGTTTGTAATCCATCCTTAAAAAGAAACAAAACCTAACAGAATAAGAAGCATCTTCTAACAAACATATCCAACTTTTCATGCTGTTTCTCTGTTCACATCTTGTTTGAGACTAAAACCTTCTGAGGCAAGACTGGGTTTTATCCTGAGTTTGCATAGCAAAAGGGTGATTTTTCCTGTGCTCCCACTACTGCTAACATACGTATTTTCACAATAGTAAAGATGAAAGGTTCTAATACTCCAGAGAATAAAGAAAGAAGAAAAAAATATAGTTAAAAGGATGGTGGATAGAGATGCAGGATTCAGACAGACTGAAAGTGGAAAGATGGAAGAATATGCTGGACTTCCCAAAACTCCACAGTTACATAACTTCATATAAATTTCAGAGGAGTGTGAATTTATGTCCATATCATTATCAGATCATTCTACTTTATTATTCACTTTTAATTAAAAAAAAAGCTCCTGAAGAGTGTGTTTATCCCTGCAGAGTTCTTTTAATAAAATAAAATGAAAGGCAACAGCTAAGTCAGTGTTCTGTATCTCTCAGGTCTACACAGGTCAGAAAAAGAAAAGGAAAAAAGGGATAGAGTAAAACTGTCTGATCTCATTTTACACTCAGACCTGATTAAGGTTTTACATAAGATGATCAGCCACAGTTACCCTACACAAATATAATAAACACCTTTTAAAAACCAGAATTTTTAATTTGTATTTGTCAAATAGCAACTCTTACTTACTAAAAACACTCCCCTGACTGAGATGTACTAAAACCAGATTAAAATCTGAAGTAAAGCAAGTAGAAACGAAAATAAAAATATTGATTATTGCAGTGGGTTGAGACAAAACACAGTTCTTTGAAACAGATCAAAGCTGCTATAGGGTTGTGACTTGCTCTGGCCAGGAACAAGTGAGCAATTTTAATTTTCACTTGGCTTAACAAAACACATCGGGCAGATCATTTAAATCAGATGAATTAATCTGATCCCAGCACTCGTTGTTATCCCTTATGAAATCAGTGAAAGAAGGGAAAGAGTAATGGACTGAAGTTAGGCATTTTTGCCAGTGTAATTCATGCCCTCTCCAGGAGGGAAGTGCCACAGAAATCAGGAAGCTCTTCTGCTGATCCAATCACGCTTTGGAGACTGGAGGCAAAAGTCACTGGCCATGGTCGGCAAGATTCCCAGAAACTTCACTGAGTAATTGATAGGGTATAAGAAGAAGAAAGAGGATAAAACTAATTCCATAAGAATTCTGTCACTGCTCACTAAACCAAGGAAATAATAGCAGTCTTTCAGTTGAATTTCATTAAATTTTGGATGTGGCCTTAATAAAACATTGTGCTGCATGGGGCCATCACAAAGAACTTAACTAGATCTGTCTTTGGGAGGATGTTTATATCTCTTAAATACACTACTGACAGAAATACAGACTGAATTATAGCTGGCTTGCATGTAAAATTTTCTGTCTCTTATCTGTCCTCTTATGGAACCATTTTACAACCTTAAGTCAAAAATGGATCTCTGTAAGATTTTTAAAACTTCTTATAAAGTTTAGTGAGGAATTTTATCCCTGCCAAATTCCATTGAGAATTTGAAAGGTTCATTACTAATGTAGAATTCTCTGGCAAAATCAATACTTCTTCAAATGCATTCTACAGAGTCCAATGATATTTCAATGAAATGTTGTTTCATTCTATTTGAAAATCTTTGGTTGCTCAATTAATGGAACAAAAATGTTTTTCAACACTCATTGTCTCTCTCTGGTAGCTGCAACCCGTGACAGGAACCAATGAGTTCCAAGGCAGGAATAATGGCATGAAATTCCATTGAATTCCATGAAATCCTCTCATGTTGGCTCTCCAACCACGGGCCTCAGGTAGCTTTGAAAGCCACTATGGTCTTTAAAGCTCTTTCTTCCATAGGAATCAGGTCCTACTCCTGGCAAATCGAATTTAACTTTTTTACATGTTTCTCTGAAATATTTCAATGGCCATTTCAGGTCAGGTCTTCTGGATGCTGGGTTCTGAAGCTACTTAAATCCTTATATTTTTCTTATGGAAAACTTATTTCTTTTTATGTAACTTTCCATCACTATGCCTGGAGATGTCAGCAGGGAAGTAGAATTTTGCAGCAGTTCTTCAGATTTCACAGATGTTGATTTGCCCAGAATTGAAGCAATGAAAAGTGTCTGCAGAACCAGGTGTCCTAGTTGAAAAGGAATATAATAGAATATAAAATATATAAAACTCAGCTGTTTTATACTGCATCTTGGAAAAGCAGGCAGTAAAAACCTATTATAAGTGACATTTAGAAAACGTGATTAAAAGTTATTTCATTCATTAAGTTTTCATCCAGGGGCAAAATACAGTTATACCTGAGTGTGACTGCCTCTGCTGTGATACTTACTGTAAAAACAGTCATGGGTCGACTTGATCCCTGGGATAATTATATGGTATTAAATTGTCAAATATGCTTAGCATGCATGCACAAAGACAGGAGGTCATTTGTGGTAGCAAAGCTTCAGAACATGGAATCTTCAGCAAGTGGTTGTTGTTTTGTAAGTGATAGTTGTCGCTTCAATAGCTCTTCTGTTGTCAAGACTTTTGGTTGAAGATTTGAAGCAATTCCTCGCTGGGCTCGGTGCTGTCGTTGACTGGGGGATGGAGTGAACGTGCTGTTGCTGGGAAACTGAGAGGGAGAGGCAGAAGTGAAACATGGCAGGTGGAAGCAGCGTGTGGAAATGTGGAGATGGTGGTGTTCCCTTTCAGTCTGAACAAGATGTCCCTGGGTTTTAGTACCTGTTGTAGCAGTCTGTGCATAGGTTGAGGAAGGAGGTGCTCGGCTGTCCTTGGGAAGTTACGGTGTGGTCGAAGCACAGTGAGGTGTGATTTCAAGTAAAATGCTACATTATTGGCAGAGTGTTAGGGGAGAAAATGCTGTACATATTTCAAGAGCAAGAGAACTATCTAAAGAGTGTTTTTATATTTTCTCTGCTTATTTTGGGTGAAGGTGTACCCATTTAGTGGTCTGTGGGGTAGCAGAAGAACCAAAAAACCCCAAACAAACCAAAAAAGAACATAATAACTTGGGTTGAAGCACCTTGGTTTTTAATCTGAGGATTGTCCAGAAAATGCAGTGACTATCATTCCAGACAGGTCTGCAGATGCTACTAATGCATAAGTAAAAGAATAATGGAAAGATAAAGAAGAGGGACAGAAAGCATATTGGAAACTATTTATGTTTTCAAGAGAAGGGCATAGTGTTGGTGCATCATATTCGTCCTGATGGAACAAACATTTTTAAAAAGGAGATGGTAGGAGATAAAAATGACAAGATTTTTTACTTAGAATAAATGTGTACATGATGGCTGGCATCTTGGTGTGAACTAAATCATGTTGTCCAGAATGCAAAAGTTTAGATTAATTTGCTTAAAAGACTAAAACACCCTGAATGAGGTTGTAGCATTTGTGTCCTTTACAGGCTGGACACCAAAGGGAAACCTTTAACCCATATTCCTCAATGGCAGAACCCAACAAAATGACAAATAACATTTTTGGATTAGAGCCAGCTGAGTTTTCCTCTCATGCCCCCAACTAATGTAGGATCTACAGGGAGTATGTTAAACCTAGAAGTCAATAAATTTCTTACTTGATTTGGAATGAAACCGGCAGGGAACCGTAGGAAGTATGAACTTTAATTTTAGACATCCATTCCAAAGATAAAAAGCTTTTTGTCTTCCAAGGGACAAACTGACCTAGGATGTTACAGAAACCAGTTTTTTTTTAGTACTCACATAATGGGAAATGAAAAGTTCCTTTTTTCAGTGGTGGAGACTACAGAAAAAAAAGCTAAGAACCTTCACATGGGAAAGAATATGTTAGAGAAATTTAAATATAGCACAATTTCCTTCATGTGCTGTCAAGGAGGCAGGCTGTTGTTTTTTGTCTTCTGAGAATGAAGAGGTAGTAGGGGGTAATTTGGCTGCTGTAGCTCATGGCTACAGTCAGATGATCTGAGACAGTGTTTATGCCAATGTGTGAAAATATAGGAGTATATAAGGGCTATACATTGAACCATGCAATTAATACTGGAAATCAAAGATATGACGCTGAAACTGATTTAAAATGGTTTCTCAAGTTAATATGTGCATCATATAACAAAGAGTACACTTCTAGGTACAGTTTTAGGTAATATTGGAGGTACAATTGACTATGTAATAAAGCAAGGATCATAGCTGCAATAGATTTGAGATTAAAACAAAAATGAAAGTGAGGAGAGGGCTGCCAAGAAGTTAAACATGGAAAAGGAGAAATGTGCCCTGGAAACATGCTGTGTTCTATACTGCAGAGCTTTATTAAAAGGAAATATTTCATTAATGAAGTCTGGGGCAGAGAAATAGTGAAAAATGCTAAAAATGACTGTAATAGGTAGTAACACCCAGAGAATAAGGGTAAAACCCTGCCTCATGGAAACCAATGAACTTTGGCCATTGATTGAGTAGGATCAACATCTTCCAAAAGAAATCAGTGGGAAATCACTATGAGAAATGTCCAGAGTAAATGCACTCAGGACATTTGCATTTGGATACCGAAACTTCTTTAAAAGAATTAATTGTTAAACCTGACCCACTGCATATAAATTAAGAAAGGAATCGCTGTCCATCCAGAGTTGCTCAGTCCACATTCTGCCAACCTTACTCTGAAGTAAAATCAATAGGACTCCTCAAAGGGCAAGGTACTGCTCAGTATAATGCAGTGACTTGCTAAAATACATTAGAAACCATTTCTGGGGGCTGTTCAATTTGTGCAAATGTTGATGACAAATAACTTAGTGAATAAAGTGTTATTTTACATACGTTTACTTGAAGTCATTCTGGTTTCCAAGCGTTGCTTGTGATGTAGAGTTTCTGTGATCCCTTGGAATGTCTCAACTCTGACTACAGCTTAGCCAGTGTAAGTACTCTCATTCCAACCTTCCATACACTAAGAATAACTGCAAAACAAGTTAATGTCCAAAATTCATGAAACCTTTTGGGGTCATATGCATTTGGAGTGATCCCCAGCATATGTATTGCAAGCTTTCAGCATTTTGGAAACACTAATACATCTTAAATATATTCCATCAGATTCTGCCAAGACATACCTATGAGCACAGAATGATGCAAAAGGAAGGATGTGCCAATTAAAGCTAGTAGCAAGTCACTTCAGTGTAGGCAGAGTGCTGCTTCCTTCCAGGTGAAAATCCAGCTGAATGACATACCCACAAGTCATCTGCTCGTTAGAGAGCATGGCAGGAGGAAATCTGGCTTGTGTTACGTTTTATTGGCAAGATGTCTGTAGAAGGTGAATCAAAGCAGCATAGGCAAGAATTAATGGAAAACCTCTGAGTTTCCTTTGCTTTGGCTTCTGGAACAGGCCAGCCTTGAGCCATGTCAAGGGTAGCACATCAGAAATTTTCATGACACATGAGGGGATGTAATGCTGTGGTAAAACCTTTGGTGCCATCCAGCAAGAGCTGGAAATTTAAAGAAATTCTTCCAGCAGGAGCTGCAGTGCCAGGTTCAGTGCTGTGTCCCCCCTATGCCCTGTGGTGCTGGACACAAATGTGGCTGGAGATAAAGGATACAAGGGAGCAGAGAGTGGGAGAGAGATGGTAATACGCATGCCTGGAGTTGCCCTAGCTAAGGGAGAACCTTAGTGTGAAGCTCACACTCACGTTAGGTTAGTTGGCAGGTCTTGAAAGCTAAATTTTAAATTTAAATGGACAAGTATTTGAATTGCAAATACTGGCACTCTACTTTGGGAATTGAAAAAATTAGTATATAACTTTACCTGACTGCTTTTGTCATGGTTGTTGTCCTTTTCAGATGGAGACAGGAAACACAGTGAAGAAAGTTACAGTATTCAGCTGTAAGGAATCAGAAGACTTGTCCCCAAAACATTAATAAAAAAAAAAAAAAAAGGGGGTAAGAGAAATTCCTAATGTTTTAGAGAATATTTGTAAGCAGTGGAATTTTTTTACCATGGTGCATAGTCTCTCAGCCTTACATTATTCTTTTATCAGAAAATTCTACCTGGAAGCTGTTGTAGGTAGAAGGTGAAAGAGGAAATAACACTGTCTACATTTTGCAAATGGAAAATTAAAGAATAATGCTCAATGGCTAGATTTGCAAAATTAGTTATTTTAAATCCCCTGGAGTCAGATGTCCAGATGCCCATAAAAACCTTGCCCTGAGAGATGTGCCTAAGGTCACAGGGGAAGCCTGTGGCAGAACAGGAATTTAAATCAGCTCTCCTTACTCTCTTAAACAACATCATATTTCCTTTGAATTAAGCCATACTTTTCCAGCCACAGATTGCTGAGCTTTTCTGGTTTTATGAAAACTCCAATTCTACAGTAAAATCCATGTCTCCCTCAGCTTAATTTATGGCAAGAGCAAGACATTAAAGTTAACCTGCTCATACCATCCAAATTTAGATATTTAATTCAGCTGCCTGCAACAGGACCTCCGAGTCTGCACAAGATCAGGGAAGTATACTGTGAAGAGAGGTAGGTAGCGAGGATGCTCTGAATTGCTCTCTCCAGGCTCCATTGACTATATTGGGTGTCCATTCTACTACAGTTTAATATTAGATAGCTGCCTAAAATGAAGAGCCATTGGAAATAGGGGAGTTCTCACCTGTCTCTAAAGGAAAGTGAGGCAGAAGAGAAAAGAGACAAAGTCCTTACGTGAAATAGGTTTTTACTCAATGTGTTTTGGAGAAGCTGCCTCATCTGCCACACTCATAATTCAAACAGAAGAGAAAACACTGAATAATTTTTAAGAACTAAATGTCACTTTGGGAAGTCAGTTTAAAAATCAATTTTTTTGAGGGCCTTGTTTATTAAGTAACTGTTCTTTTATACTGTTGTTAATATTGATAAGAGAATTATTAGTTTTGAAGTAAATGTAATTACCATAGTTAAACAATGAATCGAAACAATGGGAAAAACCTCAGGGAGCCCCTCTTTAATACTACAAAGGTATTTACTCTAATATGTAAGTATATACATTTATTACAGTTGGATCATTTTAGGAGTTGAGCTCTATTCACTACCTTTATATACAGTATTCTACAACATGTACTGTACTGCAATTAGGGTAGGTGATTCAGTTAAGTGATCAGTCAGATAATTTATTTATAAAGCTGTTATCCAAACTGTGAAAAAACAAAGACATGAACAATTAGAGCTTTTTTAAGCTATTCCTTAAATGCTCTATTTCTGAATGAGGACTCTGTCAAGGGAATGGTGTAATTTCCTCTAGTTTGTCATTGAAAGGGGCATTTTACACATAGTCCTTCATTCTTTAATAGACTGACTGTAATCCTATTGTTGTCAATGTATTGACATCTTTGACAATTTGCTCAGCCCATAATTGCAGCCAGTGTGAAGAACAAGGGAGGTGCCCTGAGTGCTCATTGCAGGGCAGGAGGGCAGGGCACAGGCTTGTCCCCCACAATTACATGTTTCCAAAAAAGTTTCTAACAGGAATTACTCACTGAAAATTCCTACCCTGAAGTTTGCTTTTTAGAAATCTAAGGTTTTACTACTGAAGACTTGGCAGAAGAAATCACAATCGATTAGAAAACTGATTCTATAACTCCTATTTCTGTGGGATTAGTAAGACACAGAAAAGTGGCAAAAAACCCCAAATGATTATACTCAGAATAAGACAGATAAATGTAAATTTCTGGGGAGATATTGGTTCAAGGCAGTATCATGGATTGTCATTGAAAAGTCACCTCTCTTCAGAGAGAACTCATGTCCCTGTTTTAAACTGACTGACTTTTCCTCAAGGGTAAGAAACATCTCTGCCCAGGTGGGCTGTGCTTGCAGCTGGTTAGACAAAGTACCCAGTTAGTCACATGTACTGAAACCCAGTGCTCCCTGGAGGTACCTGTCAGTATTATAATCACCCTGGGATCTGCCTTGGGAAATAATAAGACATGAGGAGAATAGTTAATTCTATGGAAAATGTCATGGAAGCACCAAACATCAGGCTCCAGATAAAGATTCACAAAATAAAAGGAATGTCTGTACTCGGTGTGAACAAAATCTCCTGAACTTTTAATCCCTGTGCTTCTATGTCAGAGTTAAATAATACTGGAATTTATAATATCAGTACCAAACTTACAGGCTGTTCTGTTTTTAAAGTGTTAAATATCCCAAAATATATGTTTTAACTTCTTCAGAGCCAAATCCCCCCAACAAACCAGTTAAGCTTGAATTATGGCTTCAAGGAACTGTCTTGTACTTCAGTGCTCCCTACAGAGGACTCAGTGGGAGGATGCAGAGGCACAGCTGTGCTATGGACATATGCCAGTGCCTGGAATATGCACTCCCTGGGTCATGAAGAGGCTTTGGATGCCTCATGCCCAGGTAAAACCACACTCAGCCAGCAGCAGCTACTTCAGAGAAAATGAAAGCAGCAGATTCTCTCTGTTGCTCTGAAGCAGCACTGTGTGCCCTGCATCTGCAGGCAGATTGTTTTAGGCACCTGCTCCCGATGTTTCCTCTCTGCCATGAGTAAATTTCCACAAGTTTAAGACCCAATATTGCTTGGAGTTTCCCTGGGGCTTTGCTCTGCAGCTGCCCTGCTTTCTAATGGTACAATCATACTCTAAACTGACAGGTGTTGCAAGCGTAAGCGAGCAAGGAGAAATAATAAAAAGGGATCTAAAGAGCTCAGAAGTATGTGCAGGGAGCAAAATGAGATTCAAGCTGGAGAACTGCAAGCTGATATATCTGGAGGAACTGATAAATTCAGTTCTGGCCAGCTCAATAGCAGAAGTGTGAGATGAATTTAGAGACAACCAACAAAAATGATTAAGAGGCAGGACAGTGTAGCTTCTGCAGATCATGAGCAGCACCTTACTCTGTACATGTAAGGTGATCGTGGCCTTCCAGAATCCAATCCTATTCTCAGCCCAATAAACGACAGAATTAGTGTTCTGATGAAAGGTAAAGAAGACAACTCGAAGGGAGAGAAGGTTGAGGGGCAGGAACTGACCAAACTCAAGTGCAGGAAGCCATGGGAGACACAGTATTTCCCATGGATCAAATCTGCATCAGCATCAGGACAGGCTTGAAAGAAAACTGGAATATTTTATCTCTGATTTCTTATTCCATAGGTATTTGGGCTGCTTGTGTACTTACTGCCTAGAAGTGACTTTGTTTCTAGTGGCTGGAGGAGATAAAGGATGATAAGTGCTCAAGTAAAATATGAGGGAAGTGTGGGGTTTTGAAATGGAAGCTAGAATGTTTTCTTGCACACGTTTAAAGTGGCATATTTTGTTTGGCTTTGATTCTGGGGTATTACTTGTAGGTGAAATGGTCGAAAGAGATTACAGCTGTATTTGATCTCAGACTAAAATTTACAGCAATTAATTCCGATTTCTGATATTATAGTTAGACTATATTTTTAAATTGTTTCATAAAACTGAGCACCATAGACAATTCTAAAATATTGTATATTTAGTAATTCCCTATACTTTGAAATTGAATATGGACAGTAGAAAAGTTCAGCTTCCATAGTCACTGTGCAATTTAAAACAAAAATTTGGTGAATTGAAAGATAACATGTTCCAGGACACCAGAGCCTCACAAGGCATTGCACTGTGAAAATTCATTTATAACTGGTATTTTCAGTGTATATTTTGCATCAAGTGCATTTACTTCAGAATAATTTTTTTCACTATTACTACATACTTTACTCCTGTCATTTATTTTTGTCCCTTGTCATGAAAAACCTCAGCAATTCAATACACTTTTCAACAATTCCTTTACTAAGCACAGTAATAAAAAAACAATTGCTGTCTTGTGTGTTGTGAACTATTTGAACATGTTCGTGATTCCATTGTACATAGCCAATGTTTTAGACACAGACAGCTAGATATAAATCATGCACTCCTGGAGGATGATTTTAGGTGACTAGGAAGCTGAACATCTGTTCTGTAGGTGAACAGAATGGCAGCTAATCTCATATTGTCAGTGTGTTTATTCCCAGCCTTTTTTTTGTTTGATGCTTGGCTGTGCCTCAGCGTGGATGATGCAAATGGCATCTTCTGAGAAGTAAGAGCACACAAGTATTTGAAACACGGGCAAGGCTGATTTAAAATCTTTTGCCACAAGTTGATCATGCCAGCTGTTGGGAAGTGCTCACCAGCAACCATATGCTGTGAGTGAGATAAGCAATTCCTGTGCACCATCCAGGCTTTGTAGTGAACAGGGAAAGCTTCTGCTTTTTAAGGTAGAGCTCCTCAGGAAAAGTACTACCCCACTCCCTCTGTCTGTAACCACCTATTAGAGGGCATTGTTGCTAATAAATACCAGCAGTAATACTTAGTGAGAGATCACTGAGCCAAATAATAAAGTCACTGCATACCCTTGGGTTACAATTCCATGTCTCTGCAGGAATAATTTACCCCAGCAAGAACTGGATGGGGTTGTGTTTGTGTTATTGTTATTTCTGCCTCGCAATTGTTGTTTTCATTGTGACTGAGCCCTCAACCATTTGTTAACAATTTAGGTTTTTGTCAGAGGTGTAGCAGAGAATGTGAGTTGTTTTGGAAAAAAAAAGAGCTGGAACAAGTTACTTTGATTGGTCTATAGAGTTAATCAAGATGACAATAAAAACAGGAGTGCAGTTCCAGCCTGTTCCTACAATAGTGAGGGATAGGGACAGAGGGTCTTTGTGGAACTTTTTTCCATGTTATTCCAGGAAGCTGGTGAGAGCTGTGTGCCCCCAGCTGTTGTGTCCCCAGCCTACAGGAACATGGGCTTGCTGAACAGCTTTTCCTGCTCTTTGTGGCCCTGAGCAGGCACTTGCAGGTGAGAAAACATGGGGAAATTAATACTCTGTTTGCTTTTACTAAGGATTTGGGATTATAATATGGGACATTCTGTATTAGAGGATATCTGGCAACCTTCCCAGTATCATAATTTTTACGATAGCTTTCAACTATGTAGAGTCTCTACTAACGTTTTTTTTCTGTTAATATTGCAGTAGGGCCAGTACAGAGACAGAAGAATCAGTCCTCAGCTGAATGGCACTGCTAGCAATTGCTGGTGACAATTAAAATGTAAAAAATTTAAAATTAAAATTGAAATTTAAAAATTTACAGTTTTTTACTTCACCCATGTTTGTGTCTCCCTTGAGCTATAGGAGAACTTCCTCTAGTTATTATGTAAAAGCAGATGCTCTGCTGAGTTGCCTTTAATCTGTCTCACACAAGGACATGTGTGCTGAAGCAGATCAGTGCAGTCATGCAGTGCCTTCAAAGAGCTGACTGACCACAGGATGCAGTTTCAGCTGCTAAATTACTCTCAGAAAATGTATAGAAGGTAATCTTGCTTGTGTGTGTGTGTCTGAAAGAGATATACGAAGTTATCTTACATGGAACGATAGATATTGATGTGGCCTTGCAGTCCATGAAGAAGACTATGAAACCTCATATCTTTTCATTTTCGTAAGTGGAGAACTCCCCCTGCTCCAATAACTATTCTTTGCATTTGGTGTAAGTTTGGCACTTGTTTAATAAACAGCTCACAGAGTTGTTGAATTTTCTATTTTGCATTCATAGCATTTCTGCTTAATTTGGGGGTAATCACCTAAGATATTCAAATGGATTAAGGAGGAAATGGTTTTTCATACAATCAAATCCTATGAAGAGGTGTTTTTACTGGAAGGGGTTGTTTTGGGGGCTGCAGTCAGACAGCAAAGCCTGGATTTGTTGTATTTTTATGAGAAGGAATTGGGTTATGAAGCAGCTTGCCATTGCCTTGGAGAGGCTGAGAACATTGCAGTGCTGGACTCTCAGGGAACGGGAGACCCTGAAACAGGAACTGAGCAAGGCTGAAAACCAAGCTCCCCATGTAGGTGCTCTGCACTCCTAGAAACCAGTGCCAAAAAAGTCCCCAGAAAGGGACACATTCTAATGACAACACACTGAACCCCAACCACGAAGCAAATAATGTCCTCTTGAACTCTGATGTGCCATCCTGTGCTGCTCCATCTGATTACATTTTATTTTGAGGCTTCACATAAACAGATGCAGAACAGTTCAGAATAAGAAGCTAAAAAGGCTTGTGTTAGGGATAACTCAAGAATTTTTTATATAGTTACAGAAGAAATTCCTCTCCCACCCTCCTGAAATGTGATCATTACAATAACATATATTGCAAAAGAAAGCATCTGTATCAACACTTCCTGACATAAATGAATGGAAATACTGACTTTGCCTATTATTATTATTAAGGTTGTTAGTTCTGCTAATAAAATGTTTCTTAAGCTCCACAGCTAGATGGGTTTCCTGTGGAATTGTCTAAGCCCTTCCAATGCTAACTGTTTGCAATATTCAGAAAAGTATTTGCAGAACTGCTGTACCAGAATAAGGCCACCTTTCCCAGGAAATACAGCTCCAGTTACAGTTGTATTGAAAAGAGGCCAAAGAGGCCAGAGCAGAGCACTTATAGACACATTTCCTCATCATACATGGAATGCTGAATTATTGCTGCCATGCAGTGCTTGAGTTTAGAACTGAATTTGCAAGGGGAAGCAGCCTGCAGCAGGACCAAAGGGCATGGAGACAGAGTCCTGCACACTTCTACCACTCCAAACCTTTCTGTCCCACACATACAGAGCACTTGAACTGCTCGTGGGTTCTTGTCTCTTTTCCAAAGCCCACAGGCTGCCTCGCCCTTCATCTTCCTGAATTCTTTACCATTTTCTGGCAGCCATCTGCTGTGTCTCAGTCGGAAATGTCTGCTCCTCTGTCTTAATTTAAAAAAAAAATAACCCACAACATTTTCTTCCAGTTCTTTTGGAGAGCAGAGCACACCCTGGGCTGCTGCTCACAGTGAGCTGTATCTTTGTCTCCATAGCTGTAACTGTGCACAGAGAGAAAATGGGCAGATGTAAGATCAGCTTGCAGAGTAAAAAGTGGATGAGCCTCCAAACAATCTTGTGTTCAAACCCAAATTGATTGCTGAACTTCCAGCTCAATTTTAATTTCCCTTGATGCCTTATTTTTAAAATAAATATGCAGGGTTTTTTCTTCCATTGGTATTATCCAGGCTCCTGTTGCAGCTGTTGCCAGGATGTTCCAAGCAGCCACACGGGGTGGATGTGAGAGGTCTCAATATCTGCAGATTGGTTACAATAACAATCTCTCTTGTCCCTCAGTTCAAACAATTTAAAATGTCATGTCAGGAATGGAAAGATATTAATCACTGCACAGCTAGAGCGAGTTCCTAGGAAGAAGACAGAAGCTGTGGATTCAGGAGTCTGTTGAATGAAATGAGGAGATCCTGTAGGTTCTGAGTGCAGGTCCGTGGGGCTCAGCTTCTCTTCTGTTTCAAAGAGAAACACCATGTTAATATGCAGGAGCATTGGCACATAAAGGGTAGTATTTAGATATTTTGAGATAATTGAAATATAAAGCTAAGCAAAATAATTTCTTTTCATCATGACATAAGTAGCATTTTGTTTAAGCAGCATTTAATGATTATAACAGCAGGGACCAATGATTTTCTTTCATAATTAGCTCTGTTAGAGGGAAGACATGCACACAGTTGACATTGAAACAAGAATCAATATATGTTTTTTGGTGTATATTTTCTCTTTTTCATTTCTTTAATCATTTAACATACTCTTTGATCAATATCTAATGTGATATAATATCTAAGAAAGAACTGAATGCAGATGTTTAATGTAAATTACATGTTCTTTCACTGTCCTGATGTATCAAATTACCAAACCTTGTAACAGTGAACAAATGTTTATCCAAGTGTAATGCAGATTCATTATGGTGATGTTAGATTATGTTCTGAGGTAATGATTACATGGTCAATTGAGACGTGTTTATTCTTGATTTTTTTAGCTGACCTATTGTATGATTTTAGGCAAGTTATACCCTTACTCCCTGCCAGTCATTTTCTTACCATGTTTATCCTGTCGTGTTTATGTAAATAGTAAGATATTTACAAAAGAGTGAGTCATTGAGTGTGTTTAATAGGATTTACCACAATATGTTCTGGTCTTGTTTGAATCTGCTTCGCATTAAATAATTACTTATAATCATGACTCTTAATCCACTGCAGTCACCAATGGCACATTTTCTTTAGGGAATCTGTACATTAATCCTCTCTTACACTGATACTGTTGTAATGATATTAAAGTTGTAAGAGGTTGAACTAGAAAATTCAAATGTAGTAATTTAATAGCCCCAGAGAGCTTTGAGAATTATTTGGTTTAGTGAAAATCAGAGTAATGGGAATATCAGTTTGTGTAGTAACACTGGTTACCAGCAGCTCAGCTTGTCCTTCACTCCTCCCTTCAGTTTTAGGGCAGAAGTTTTAAGAACTTGCCAGATACTGCTCACCCTTTTGTTTCCATAAGATTGAAATTCTGTTCTGAAGAGTATTTCCCTTTTGCTCTCCTGCTTGCAATATTCAGTTAAATATAGGAGAGTACCAACTTCATGAGAAGCTTCAAGTTTTCATGATATGATAGGAATGGCTGAGCTGAAATTGCAATTAAAGACTGAAACCAGATGGAACACCATCAGTAAGAAAGAGAGGGGTAACGTAGGAATAGGGAAATTTCTAAAGAAACTCAGAAAAGAATAAAACAACTCTTTGTTTAGAAGCTTGAATAACCTTTTAGAAATACTTATTCTGATCATGAAAACATTTACTTTTCTTTCTTCTCCCATGGAACATGGCAGATACTTGTTAAAATACAAGGCCAGCTGGAGGAAGAGTACAGTAGATTTCTTGAAGACACTTAAAAAACAAACTGTTGTTCCCTTGTACCTCAAAACCAGAATTGCTCATATTTTGATACATACATATTCAGTAGCAAATAATGTTTGAATAATCACTTAGAGTGAAAGGGTGAAGAAGTCATGGTAGTTGTATTTGAAACTCTCTAGGAAGAGCTTTCTTTTCCATGTGGACAAGAATTTTTCTGGATTTGTTTACCAGTTGTGCTCCAACTGCACTTCCCCTTTTGCTCTTGATAGAACTTATTTCATAATCAGCATAATTTACAGTCAGAGCTATGTCTTCTTGAGAGACCCTACATGCATTCTATATGTGTATGAGAAACCCCATGATTACCATAGTGATAAATTATTAATTTAACTACTGCCAGTTGACATGGTAAGTATGACTTTTCTATAGAATATTTCAAGAATTTTTCTAAGACTTGATACTATTCAGAAGAATATATGGCTCTTGTTAAAATATTTAACTGGAGTCACTTTTAGAACCAAAGGAGTTGATGTCTGCTCCTCAGTTTGTGCATCTGTGTTTGAGTGTACACAGCCACAGGGAAGGCAGCTTTTACAAAGGGAAGGTACAGAGATTAAAAACTGATTAGTTTTAAGAATCTCCCCCAGAATCATGCACATGGGTACATGCATATTGTACAGAACATGTACTTCTTGCAAAACCTGCCAGGCACAGAATGAAATCCCTTTCATGAGGACAGCTGGAGAGTTATGCAACTTCAGGAGGATTATGCAGATGTGTATATGCTGTGAAGTTGCCTGATGGATTACGAGCCTGTGTAGGTTTGATTTAAAACGAAAAACTACTTAATTCTCTTCTGTAGTGAATGGAATGTTTCCAGAGAGGGCCTGGAATCCTCAGAACTGAGAGAATGATGAATGCACAGGCCTGTACTGGTGTCTTCAGTCTGACCAGCGATGAGAATTGATGAGAATTGACCACGTTTAGGCAGGACCTGGGTTACTCTGTACTCCTTATAATGGAAATGATATTCTCAGTCTCTACAGAACATGCCCAAAGCCCAGTGTAGACAGACTATTTGTAAATTAGTCCTATTGAAATACTTTTGTAATACACCACCTTATGAAGATGGATATTTTACACAGCTACATGAAACTGTAAAACATTAAGTAGACATGTTCTATCAAGAATTGCATCAGTTGTAATTAGGAGGCAGATATCATTTCACCTACTGTTTCACTGGAAGGGTTTGATCCTGTTTCCACTCAGGCATTGCCCTGGCAGAGCTGAGTGCCACAATCTTCAACAATTGCAAGCAGGAATGCTGGAATCAAATATGCAAAGTGAAAGGCTCAGCTATTTCTGGTGGCTGAGGGCTCTGTCCACTCAACCACAACAAGCCTTCGAGCTGGAGAAAGCTGCAGGGAGTCCTGCAAGTCCATCATGCTCTTTCCACAAATGCTCTGGAGAAATGAAAGGCTTTGCACTCATGAACACAGATCAGAAACTAGAGTTGTTCCTGCTTTTAAAGAACTCATGTTTGACATAGACAAGATACACGGACCACTTTTGAAGTTCAGCAATTCATGTACAGCAGTGCCTAAAGAAGACAGAGTCCAGAAGTTATTTCAGGTGGAAAAAGCTGTCAGGGAATGCAAAGCACATGCACTTTGATCATTGGTCAGTACCCCTTGTGTAGTATCACACCACTATTGTGAGCACACAAACAGATCAATAAAATGCTCCACTGCAGTTGGTTAACTATTCTGAAACTCAAGCAGCCCAAAACTCCCCAAACTGCCCCATGATGCCTGAGGAAATAAACTGTAGGGCATCACATTTAGTAGATATACTTCATGTTTTTCACCTGCTTCTGTGCTTAGGGATTCTTTCCTGTCTGACTATGAAATGCACCTTAAATAATTGCCCAAAACTACAAGTTAGAGGCAGGGATGCTGTAAGCACAGCAGGTTGAAATGATTCAAAACCACATTGTCAGTAGGTGATCCTGATTGTATTAACATCCATTTCACACGAGGGTCACAGCTCTTAGTTCAGTGAATTTACCCTTGATTTATATGACTATAAAGGACAGGAACAATCATAAGATACTCCCTGTGATACTCTGAAATCAATACAAAGGACCAAAGAACAAGGAAGGCTGCTAACAAGCTTTCAGGTCATGGACTGAGCACTGCAGTCTACTTGTCAACCATTGGTTGAAAGTGGAGCAAAAACCAGTTATAAATTTGCTAAACATTAGATATCCATTTGAAAGTGATTTTATTACATTTGTGAAATGAAGAAGGTCATTAGAAACATCAAGATTTTTCCCTTTGTTGCCTTGGGGCACTGAAATGCCTAATGTGTGATTTGCACTTACTGCACCAAGCCAGCTTTCTGTAGCTTTGAATTTTCAGGTGAAAATTATTTCTTATTATGCTTTCTGAATGTGTTTCCTTAAATTTCCATTTCTGTGAGCTTGCTCTATTATTTCCACTAAACTGGACTTTCTGAAGCTGCAGCAATTCTTTTTGTGTAACGTAGAGCAGGCTTGCCCAAGTTAAAGCTCTTCATATTAGGCTAGACCCTGACATGTCATTTGAAGAATAAGCTGAAGAACAGCCAGAAACATTTGGTTGTTTTACTGCATGTGTTTCAATAATAGCCCTGGGCTTACTAGAGATTTTCCATGCTATTCTCCTTTGATGCTAGCGTGACACAATTTATAGTTCACTCTAGGAGTGCCAGCTCACACTCAAGCAAGTTCTGATTGGGGAGTAAATAGAAGGCAGGGATGGGGTTCAATTTCTGCACTATAAAGGTGGATAGAAATTATTCTATTCTTAGTCCTTGTCTCAAATTTTTCTTAGTGACAAATGATGCAAGCGGCTTGCTTTTAAATGTTCCTGAAGAATTCCTGCCCTCATTTCCTCGTGTGAATGAGTGAAGGATTAGGTAGAGCTTCCATGTGCAGTGCCACATCATTTGGCAGACTCAGAGACCGGAGCTAGAGGAAGTGCAAAATTCACAATCTTAACATAACTCCCTTTTTTTAAGGTAGAAAATGCACATTCCCAAGAGTTTCCCATTTCCCAACAGCCTGAGAATCGTTTTCCTTTATCCTTCAGGCACTGTGATTGTGACCTTCCCCCTGAGTTGGCAGCTCACACTGAGTCAAATTCCACGAACCTTCTGAGCTTGTTTGACTTGAGGCTGCAGATATTCCACATTGGATAAGATCCCAGTAATCTGCTGTGCTTTTCCTTCTGTGTTACTTATAGACTGAAACAGCAGCTACAGAAATTCTGTCATTTCTGTGACTGATGAAAAACCTCTTAAAATATCGGGTCCTGGGTAGTAGTAAGTTTTCCTTACCCTAATTTGTAAGGCCTTCTCTGATGAAGTGTGGTGGAGCATATGAATTCAGCATTTCTGCCACTGCTTAAAGCTTAAACTCATCTCTGAAGATGCAATTATTTACGCTTTTCTCCCTTTCAGCTTTATGGCTCCCAGCAAGCATGATTAAGGGGGAAAAAAAATAAAAAAGGCTAAGTTGCAAACGCGTGGCTTCTCTCGAGGAGATGGAGTAGGCGGTGAGAAGGGAATTAGCTTAAGACTTCTGTTGTTAAAGGATAAAATTATTCAGATAAATTGTTTGTAAATGTAAAGAATAAATACTATTTGAAAAGTGTGCCTACGAGCAATAGATATGGACTTCAGAGATGATTTAAAAAAATATTATCCAACCTGGTATGTTTTTGGGATGGAAATCCTCAGTCTTGTACTTGTTTCACTAAACTGCTATATTGAATTTTGTACTTAGGGAGGTCACTTTCTTCACTGTCTTACTAACTCAATAGACCTGAGTCTCAGCTGGGCCTTCTAGGCATTACCTCAATACAAATATACAAATAATGATTCTGAAACTGGAAAAATCTCCCAGTCTATGTTAAATGAGTATTTGTTTTTAGTGAAGATATAAATTACTAAGATGTCCTATTATCAGAGTTGCAGCTGTGAAGCAAGCAACAGGAAAGTAAAATTTGTTTTATTTGAAGACAGAATTGAATCTGAAGATCTCAATAAGTCTTAATTTTCAAAATTTCTCTGTTTTAGGAATAATCTTACTTTTTTGTTGTACTCAGATTTATTAATAAATATTTCAGAGGCATTTGCTACTAGTTGTTGGGAATACTTTTGCTTTGTTTCTTAATATATACTCTTTATGTGTATCTTTACTCACTAAAAGAATGCTTAAACTGAACAAATGACCGATTAATATCAGCAGTGGGTGAATCAGTGAGAATGAGTGGTGTGGTTTTACTGGAGAGTGAAGAAATCTGCATGGCTGAAATGCCTCTGAAATGCTTTCTTTCTAGCAGAACAATTTGTAAGTATGGTTGGTTGAAACTGCTCTGTCAAAGTTGTTTCTCAACAATAAGTTAGTATGTTGACTAGAAACATGTTTTTCCTCCAGAAATGTTTCTTCTGGGTGATGTTGATCCTTCTCTTTTTAAAATGTCACAGAGCACAAAGCCA
The DNA here is from genome assembly GCA_034509425.1 of Eopsaltria australis. Classification (NCBI taxonomy): domain Eukaryota; kingdom Metazoa; phylum Chordata; class Aves; order Passeriformes; family Petroicidae; genus Eopsaltria; species Eopsaltria australis. Next base: position 10,881 of record JAVTVJ010000090.1, on the reverse strand, counting down.
ATGTATTTAATCCAAACTTGCTAAATGTTTTTCAGGGAAAATTATGTATGGTTAGATTTGCACTGGGAAAAAATCCCAAACCCTTGTTTGGGGCCTAAACCTCCTTTATAGATAAAGCTGACAGGGAAGGTGATTTCCCGGAGAGTGACAGATCTGAGGGCCACCAAACTTTTTGTTATATTTCCCAGATCTTGCACAAATCTGAACTTAGTGACTTGTCCCAGTTTGTGGCATCATAAGATGTTAAATAAGGCCTGTCTTTCTGTAGGGTTGGAAGCATGTTGATAGGCAGGATAGGAATGTTTTATTGTCACTGTGTTCTCGTTTTTGAGCTAGGAGAGTTATTTAGGCATTGGACTGACATGAACAACATGAAGAAGGGTAGAACAGTACTGCAGAAGTGTTTGGTTCATTCAGTGACTCTATTCTCTCCCCTCAAAATAGGTGTCTCCTGTACTGGAAAGGAACTGGTTAGTAGCAAATGAGAATTCTTCAAGAGGGAAATCAAATGTCCCAGTACTAATTAGTTGAAATTAAGATCATTCAAATATTTATATAGAGAAGGGAAGTATTCCGGGAACATGCTGGGATAAATCACATGGCTGGAATATTAATAGTGAGGCAATAAATCTGAACAGAAAGAATCAAGGTGAAAACGTAGCGGAGGGATTGTACTATTTATCACAGGACAGTTACACTAGCTGGTAAATGCAGATGGTTAGTGGAAGAAATGGTAATAATGAAATTTTGCATTTTCTCTGTCAGCCTAATACATAAAGGGGAGAAAAGATGGAACATCCACCACGGGTTACAAAATCAGGACAAAGTGACTGAACCAAATACTGAAGGTACTGAAGGAAATTGGATCCATCCCTGCAGTTCAGTTGCTTCCTTCCCTGGATCTGGGTGCAAACCTGTGTGTGTGGACAGTTCAGGGGCAGGGCTGTGGTCAGGCAGGAGCTGTGGGCAGCACAGAAGGAATTTGGACCTGTGTTATCAATGAGCACAGACCCGAGAAGGTACCCACAGCTGGTCCCTGTGTGAGCAGCATCTTACAGGTTAATCTCTTGGCCTGAGTGAATTGCAGGCAGCAGGACCTTTTCCCTGTCCCAGGCTGCAGGTGACCCAGCAGTGATACACGGAGTGGGGTTGGGAGGAATGCAGGCTGCTCTGTTCTGTCTTGGAGCAATGGACACTTGAATCTTTGACAGCAAAAGAGAGAGCTGAATCTCATCATCCAACAATGACAGGCTTCAAAATGTAAAACTGCCCAAGTTTTTCTAAATAAAGTTCCTTAAGCCCCTGAAATTCTGGGGTATGTCCCACGCTGCTCCTGGCTCAGCAGAATCATCAAGTCTCCTGAGGAGCCTGGGCACACTGAGCATGTCTGGAAGGGCTTAGGAGCTGATTCTCAGAAATCTCAGGATGAACAGGCAGAGGGGATGCCCTTCTTTTATACCTTCAGTCAGTAGTTTTCTGTTGAAGGCAGGATTGTATTAGTTAAAGATGTTAATATCTTTTGTAATATTACCTGATTTCTTACTCCAGGAATCTAAGGGACTGGCCTGGGTATTACTGCTTTAATTTGGTTCATTTTCACTTCACTTAGCTTAGAATATTTCTTTGGCACTTTCTTAAAAAAGAAGTGGAAGTGAAATTATTAGCAAGAGCTGAATAATTTGGTAATTTATTAATAGTTCCATTGGTCTATTTTTTTGTGTGATGAATTGTTTTGTTACTGTGCTAAAGTAAATGGGGGAATGTAGGACTGTTACAATTTTAATTACTGCTCTTTAGCTTGCACTGCTTCAAAATTAGCATTAAATACATGCTTTTTTTTCCTAGGTAGTATATCATAGTGCCACATAATGGCAAAAGGGTTCAAACAACATGAATCCTGGAAATGTCAAGTGTGAAGGAAGTGAACTGGCACACTGTTTTAATTTTTTGTCCTTTTTATTAAGCTTTATAAAATTGCATAACAAAGTGTGCACAGCAGTCAAGGGTGAGAGCAAAGTGAACCATCTGCAGGAGAAGCACAGGCAAAATGCAGATAGGTACCAGCTTCCCCATCAGGAAGTCAGGAATGAGAATTCCCCTTTTGGGGAACCTCTCACCTGAGAGCTTGGACTGCTTTGGGCCATAAGCAGACTCCAAGTTACCTGCTTAGGTGATGGTGTGTCCTTTGCAGAAGGCACAGTGCTGCAGACCAGCATCTCCCCTCAGAGCTCCACTAATAAAAGAGTGATTTTCCCTTGAGAACAGCAAGAGAAATTCCAGATACAGTAAATTTCTCATTGCAGTGTGCAGTTACATGTGTTTAAAACACCTTCAGAGCAGTATTGGTGAATAAGCTTAGGATCTTTTCATTTTCCTAAGCAAAATTAAATGTTGTGTGAATGTCTCCAAGGGAAGGTCTGGCTGCAGTTTATGCAGATGTACCCTAGCTGGAACAGGAACAGATAGCACAAACTTGGTGTGGATTAAAAGATCTGTAAATCCAATAAATACTCCACAGTCTGTGCTGAGCTCCATATCAGTTCAGTGCTGCTCATACCTCTGCTGTATTGTTTAAAACTAATTCAGGTATTTCAACTGCTAGAAGACCTTTCCTTCAGCCTGGGCATTCATTCAGGACACACAGAGCATCATTTTGCCTTTCTGTATGCCTGTATCCAGTGAAGGCAAACATCTGTGTGCCTGTAGTCATGGTTGGCAGCACAGCCATACTCTCAGATCAAACTATCCAAGCACAGTTGTAGCATCTAGTGCTTCTCCCCTCATTCCAGTAAAATAAATATGATATGACTTCATTCACACCATTAATTTAGAGGGTTGTGGACTGTAATTAATCCAGCAGTCCATACATTCCACACTGAGATTTTTCTAGTTGATTCTAGAAAGTATAGAAGCATTGTACTGGAGACAGCCATGGCAATGCCCCCATAAGGAAACCCAGGCCACAACCTCATCTGTCTGTGACAAGAATCCCAGTTTAGGAAATGGAGAACTAGTTTTGAGGAGGGTATTTCCCTGAATTTCTCTGCTACAGTGGTGTAACGGCAGGGATGTAAGAACTCTTCTTGAATTTCACTCCTTCAGGCTCTGTGGTGGTTGGCATGCTCTGGACCACCTCCTCAGGGTCAAACATGCATCCATTTTTCCTGTGGGAGGATAATGGGCCCGTTGCTGTGCCATGTGGCACATCCTCAGTTGGTCTCAATTGCACTGAGAATCCATTGCAGAAAATCTGGCTCTGCTAAAGTCAATGGCAGAACTCTCACTGACTTCAGTGGGGATCAGGATTTATTCCAGCGAGTGCAGTGGAAGCACAGTTTTTACCAGCTGCAGATCTGGCTCCATTGTTTGACACTGGTTCTCAGTTTGGTTTTGTTTAAAATTTTAAAGAAGGTTGTAAAACAGTCCCCCCAAGCCCTAGAGCCCATGGAGCTTTTGTCTCCATGTGATAAGGTAACAACATGTCCACATAGAACTTGGTTTCTCTATAGAAATAAACTGCATGAAGGCACTTACTGATTCTTTTTGTTTATATCACTACTCTGCAGTACAGCTGTTATCCATATTAAAGCATATTTTCTAACCTCCAATATTTTTCAGAGTAAAAATCCATCTTAATTAGTAGAACTATTGGCTGGGTTGTTTGTATTTGTATAATCTACTCTGTCTCTTTTTTTATTTTTTTGGATGAATCATATACAAATAAGAACTTTGATTTCAAATGTAGAAGGCCAACCCCTCTCCCTTTCAAGTTTATGTGCAGAAGTTATTTCAATTTGTGCAGGATGGGATGGACGAAACATAAAAAAGCCACATCATCAGCTTAAAATACAAGTCCAATAAAAATGAAGTTGGAACTTTACCAGCTGTGTACTGATGAAAGCATATGAGATTTTAAGTAAGAGAAGCTGCTTAATATGGACTCAAACCCAAACCAAAACAAACCCCCCCCCCAAAAAAAAAAAAAAAAAAAGAGCCAACAGGAAACCAAACCAAAAGGAAGAACTGGGAGAGGCCTGGTGCAGACAGCAATTTCAAATAGGGGTCATTTGAAAATATAAGAAAAGGGATATTTGAATGCAATGTACAAGTTGATCTACCTCATCATTCAGAATAACCTTACCCTTTTTATCTGTAACCTAAAAAATGGGAAAGCCAAACTAGAACATCAAACCAAGCAAGCAGAAATCATATACTGCCATAACTGATCAGGGCTGGGGTCCATAAAACCTCATCATGGGCAGGAAGCAGGGCTGCCTTGCTGTTATTTTTCTTCTATACCCTTCATTTGTATCCATAATATAGGGGTGGAAGGTAATAGCTGGACCCTTAGTCATAAAGGAGCAAGAATAGTCAAGGATACCCAGGAAAATTCCTTGGCAGAAGACCAGCTTCCTGCAGGAAGCCATTGCCTGCAGCTTTCCAGAGAGGTCTAACACATGCAGACTCAGTGAGAATCAGCCTGGGGTAGGTAAGGCTGTGGGCTGGCAGGGCCAGCAGGAGCACAAGAAGGGCTAATAGGATTCTGCAAGGTTAAAGAGTAAAGTGGTGAAAACAGCAGATGATCCCAGTAATGTAAAAGCTGAGTAAATACATACATTATTTGAAGGGAATAAGCAGTATGGCATTTATCCTGGCCATATGGAAACAAATATAACTTGTTTTTTACCATAAAGGCCAGTCTTATTTAATTATTTAAAAATCCTTCTTCTATACTGTATTTATAGTATTCCTAAAGACTTTCAGGGTCTATCTCTCCAATTGCAGATACTTAATATAAGATTGCAGGAAGCAATTTCAGTCTTATTAGCAAATAGTCCAAACAATTTTTCCTGTGAAATGGCTGCTTAGAGTAATTTATTGGATCAGATCAAGATCTGTGATCGTGATTTGCCTCTGCTGGTGGCACTTTTTGCCTTTGGGTCCCTGCTGTCAACTGGAAACCAAGACTGCAACACAACTCATGCCGAGGTGCCTTAAGTTTCCCTCGCCTGTCTCTGGTGTTCCTCGTTCCCCCGTTTCCATATGGATGCACAGCCGGGACGGCGCAGCCCGCGGGCCTGGGTACGGGACTCTGCCCCAGCGCCCGGGGGCTCCGAGCCCGGCGCGGGGCGTTTCTTTTCGCCTCCACCGCGTTCTGCCAACTCCCGTCCCCGCCGGCGGGCCCGTCCCGGAGCGGGGCGCGGCGCGGGGCGGGCGCTGCCGGCCGGGGCTGCCCGGAGCGCGGCGGGGGCGGCGCGGGGGCTGCCCGGCGGGGCGGGCGGTCCCGGCCCCGCTGCCCGCGGCCCGTCCCCGTTCCCCGCGGCCCGGCTGCGCCGTGTGGCAGCGCCTCTGTCAATCAGCCTGACTTCACTCCGCACGCCCTGTGCTTCCAGTACTATACCCCCGCCGCCTCCTGGTGTCTCTGCTTCGCTGCGAGCCGGGAGCGCGGCCGCCACTGCCGCTGCGGCTGCGGCTGGGCGAATGCGCGGGCGGAGGGGCGCGGGGCAGCGCTGAGCGGCGCGGAGCAGCGCGGAGCGGGGCTGCCGCCTGGCCCGCCCCGGCTGCGGGCAGCCCGGGCGCCGGCCCCCGCGTCGGGCCGGGACCGCCGCGATGGACCCTCCCGCGGGCATCGCCTGCGTCCTGCTCTGCTGCGCGCTCGCCCTGCCCGCCGGCGCCCTGCGGCGCCCCGGGGACAGAGGTAGGTCTCCGCCGGGACGCCTTCGGGGCTGCTCGCCCTGCCCCGCCGCCGCCGGCCGGTGCCCGCAGCCCGCCCGTCCCAAGTAGCGGCTCGTCGCCCCGCGGCTTTCGGCTCCCCTTGAACTTCTTCTGCGGCTACTTTTGCCGGGTTCCCAGTTGTTTCCTGCAAGCGGCGGGCGGGGACGGGGACAGGGGCAGCCGCGCCGCCGGCGGGGAAGGGACGCGGGAGCGCCCGGCAGTGACAGCGCTGCGCCGGTGCCCGCAGCCCCGCGCCGCCCGCCGCCTGCCCCGCGGAGCGGGCGAGCCCCGGCGGGCAGGGAGCGCTGCCTGGCGTTCCCCGTGCGGGCTGAAACACATGGCAGCTCGTCTGCCTCCTCCTCCTCCTCCTCCTCCTGCCCGGGCCATCGCCTCCGTCCAGAACTCTCGGGGTTCCCGCTAAGACCGCTCCCGATCGCTGCCCGTGGCGTCCCCATCACCGCTCGACTCAAACCCGGCGCACCGGGGGTAGTTTGAGGGACGTGCCTTTGCCTTGCAGGCTTGCCACCTGCAAACCCAGCCCCTACCGCTGCCCCAGCGAGCAGTCCCGAAGGGAATCAATGCTCCCTCTTCAACGCTGGCCACCTGGGAGCCCCCAAAGTCCCCGAGGCGACCCGGTCACTGACTGGGCGTGCAGGGGTGCAGGGTCCCGGCTGGGTGGGCAAAGGGGAGCGGGACCTCGCTGCAGGGGCAGGAGAGCGGGGTCCTGGCAGGGTGGGGAGGCTCACGCTGCCGTCTGGTATTTTGGGGAGGAAAAGGCAAGTTTGAGTGAACTCTGCACACTTCATGCAGGTGAACCAAGTGCCTGCACAGAGTGCAGTGTCCATCTGCCTTATGTAAGTGTCTGCTGTGCTAATGAATAATGGAATAAAAATCCCGCGGCATCAGGATATGTTTAGTTCTAGTATCTCTGTCCTCTCTTGTTTTCTCCCTGTAAAGATTCAATCCTGAGGAATATAGAGGAGTACAGCCTTGTCATCCCCACAAGCACCGATTCAGAGGGCAGGTTCCTATCCCACTTGGTGTCCGGACCGCCAAAAGCACGCTTCAGGAGAGCTGTGGAGGACTTGCAACATGAAGCAGCAAATGAGCAGATATTTTACAATGTCACTGTTTTTGGAAGAGAGTTTCACTTCAGGTTGCGGCCAAACTCCAGGCTCGTGGCCCCTGGAGCAACAGTTGAGTGGCAGGAGGACTCTGAGGAGACTCATATTGAACCTCTCTATGGGAATTGCCTCTATGTTGGAGATATCACTGATTTGCCAAACGCTTCAGTCGCTATCAGCAATTGCGATGGGCTGGTAAGTTACTTTTGTTATTATATCAAAGATAATTATATTAATTTCCTACAGTCTTTAAATATAAAATGTGTGGACTGTCAGAAACTCACACCTCATATGGTAACTGTGAATGTAAATTAACTAATGTTCCCTTGTGTGGGAATAGCTGCGCTGCACCAGGCGCTGCTTTACAGACAGTGGCACTAGAAGTTTGAGCACATGCTCTGAGGTAGCTACTCTGGAGCAGAGCAGCTGAAATCAGCATTTTGGTTGATTTGTGGTAAAGTTACTTGAGGGGTCTGATGCTCTGAACCAGAGGGTTAAGTGGCAAACTCTCAGCATCCTCTTCCACTTCTCACTCCAGCCTGCAAGGGTAAATGTTAGAAGGAGTTAATCCCTGGTAATGGGCTGGACTACCCTGGAAACAAATTTGATAGGTAAAATATGGTTTTGTCCTGGAAAATTTTAATTTATTCAGAGTCTGTTTCCTTGGATATTTTACTTGGTAAGTTTCATTGCCTAATCAAGTGATTGATGAAAAGTTGCAGAAGACTTTGAGTTTTATGAGCAAAACAGCCCCCTGTGTTACATTTGTCAAAGCTGTGTGTTTTAAAACTGGCTGCAGCTTTCTGTTCTGGAGTGCATGTTCAGCACTCAGATTATCACTGTGTGTCCCTGACGTCCTGAACTGTCACACTGTCATTTGAGCAGTAATTACTGCACAGCAATTTGTTTAGTGAGAAAAGGGCTATATATTTTTTTAATAACGACCAGTTTATCCAGCCTGTATTTCCTTGCTATAGCCTTTAGAGTCTGTAATTTTCAGATAGCTCAATTTTAATGCATTCTGCCTCTGCATAAAGAGCCAGTAGGAGTCAGTTGTATTTCTATTTATTTAGTCATAGGAAGTTGTTAGTCTGCTGTGCCAAGAAGATGACATGTATGGAGATAGTATGTTGGCTATCTGAGAATGGAAGGGAATCAAATAGTTTTCCCCTTAGTCTTTCCTTTCCTGTGGTTTCTCCTAGCCATGTGCATTCCTGTTTTGAGAAGCAGGTTTTAATGTTGCAGTTGTTTGATGTGGACAGCTGGCTGAGAGTAAGAGAAGCACCAGGACTGAGCAAGAAGAGCCATTCAGAGAGCAGAGTGTGAGCCTGCAGTTCTGCCTCGGGGGGGAAGCAGAACTTCTGTGCTCTCCCTATGTCTAGCACAGATCATTTTGTGTAAGACAAATTTACTTGTTCAAAATTGACTTGCTCTTTACTTTTAGAACTGGGGTGGAGCCAAAGCTCTTCTTCCTTGTTCATCTGTACTAAAAGGTGGGGGAAGATCCCATTGGTGGCTACTCCTTGCCTTATGCTCTTCTCCTCAGCACAAGTGTTGACAGTAAGGGCAGGGGGGGGGCTTCTCCTGCTTCCTTCCAGGGTTTGCCTGAGTGTGGGCTCTTTACATTTAGAAAAAAGGAGTTATGATAAAATAGAACATGAGTTAAAGCCAAAGTATGGATGAGACTGTAAAGGTCCAGTGCCTCATGTTGCATGTAAAAATGACAAAGAATGAGAATGATTTATAAAATGAAATGAAAATATAAATGAAAAGGCTTTATAAATTACTGGTTTTTTTTGCATTTGTAATCTCTCAAATGCAAAGGCGTGAAGCCAGGCCTAAATTCAATAGTAAACACACTCAAAAATGACTGGAATCCAGAAAGCTACCAAAGGAATTGTAGTTTTCAACCTGTATGCCCAATCCATGTGCCTGTGTTCTTGTTTTCATTAGAAGAAGCTGGAGAGTTGGTCTGGGCTGGGAGGTGCCACATTGTAATCTGGATTATTTTCACATGGAATTGCAACTTCTGTGGTTCTGCTAATACACTTGGAAATGGATTGCTGCTTCCTCCAGGGTGTATCTACATGGTACATGTTGCAGGGCAGAGATGTATTTTTTTTGCCCAGGTCACTGAAGCCTTCCTGCAGGAAGCATTGCCTCAATACCTTTAGGCTGTAAAGATTTCCCTGAGATTGTGCAGTAAATCTCTTTTGGAACAGCAAATTGAACTCCAGTCCCTTGGGTACCATGTTCCATCTCTACCCTTTCCCTCCATCTCAGTTTCTTTCTTTCTTGTGGGGTAAGACTATAAAACAGATTATCAATAGAATTACACAAACTCCAAGGAATTATACCAATGTTTCTCCAAAAGCCACTACTCTGTGGACAGAAATAATAAGCAAGTAACCACAGAAGTTAATACTGCTTGTAACTGTCCCTGCCTTTGCCTTTTTATTTCCTGCAAGGAGTATCAAAGAGTCCTTGGAGCAATGTGTTACCTGCAAGACATACTTTGGGACCACTGGGCTGTATGCTTTTCTTGGGTTTATTGACATTTTGGATGTGAATAAAGACATAGACAAGGCTATTCTCAACTGTTTTCTATGTCTGTTTTTTACTGCACACCTCGTTTTCTTCAGGTATTTCCACCACCTTTTCTAGGTTATTCTGGAGATAGGGATGGTGGAGCTCCCTTACAACTGAGTTGTCAACTGACAAGAGTTAGAATTTTATGTTATAAACCTGGTTAATTTAATTCCTAGTATTTATTTTTGAAGTGCTTGCTTTTGAAGGCAGTTTGACATCTGTCTATGCTTCTTGTGGTCTTCCATCTTTTGCATCAGCCATCAGGGCTGAAACACTACTGGGGTTGAAGTGTCCTACTTTGATCTTTACATTGCAGACTTTTCTTGACTGAATCTGGTTTAAGTCAGCAAATGCATCTGCCACCTTGCCAACTTCTGATGTTATTTCCTTTGAACATCCCTTTTGGTTTGCACTGCACTGCCAACTATGTCTTTTTTTCCACTTATTGTCTGAGAAGAGTCTGGCTGGTGGAATTGGTATTGCCAAATGAGAAGTTGTTGGAAGGAATTTACATGAAAATAGTAGATCTGTGAAGGGACTTTTGAACTGTAGTATAAATGATGAAGATCTGCTGCCCTGTCTGAGGAGATCTGCATTAGATTGGGTACTCATGGTTTTCTGTATCAGAAGTCAACGACAAAATTTATTGACCTTGAAATCAAATCTGAGGCAGATGAAGAGAACTTCTGAAGTATGAAACCTAGGTGTGTTGTCAGAGCTGAAGTGGGTCATTAAAAATTGTGGTTGAAGAATCAAAGTTAAAGCTAATCAATAGATTTTTAACAGCTTTCTGAATTATGAATGTGATTTTTACCATATTAAAAAAATGTACTGTGGAAATCTTCCCACTTAAGATGGAAACACTCTGGAACTTGTTATCATCTTGGCTGGTCTGATAGCATTCAAACTAATTCTCCACTGAGTGGGCAGAACAAGCATGGTCAGCTCTCCATGGCCTGCAGGCTGTGGTGAAGGTGTTGTGCTATGAGTATGTTCTTGGTCCTTGGCCAGATTCTTACTTGTGGATGCAGTTGGAGGATGAGGGAGCTGGCTGTCCTCTCCAAGGGTTGTGAAGGAGAAGTGGATGGAGGCTGTAAAAAAAAGATGTAAAACAACAAAAATTAGGGTTATATCAATCCTTCCAGATTATTGCTGGAACTATGGGACCTCCCTTTCTTCACCTCAGCAGATGAACCTGCCATTGTAGAAGAACTCTTTACACATCTAGATTTTTCATAAATACTTCTGCAGTGCTTGAGGAAGAAGTGCCAAACAAGTCTTCTTCAGGTTGACAAGATGGCACTATTTGGTTGTGGAAATTCAGAGGCATAAACTCCCTCCCAGTCTCCTCATGACATCTGTAGTTTGTGAGCTGGAATGTGTGCTCAGACGGGAGAAACACACTATCAACACCACATCTGAAGTGGGTGATGAACATATGATTAACTTAGGC